>CM060401.1:59619094-60890527 GCA_030545235.1 Helianthus tuberosus
GATTATAACAATTTAAGCATCCAAATCCCTCATAGTAAATCATCCAAGTCCAAATTAATGACATTGGAGATATCACAAACTGTTTTTGATTTTTGATTTAAAAACTTCAAGTTTCAAATTAATGAACTTGTTTTATATTCAGAAACACGATCAGCATACTTAGATTTTGAAACTCAATTCTCAGACATCGGTTGTCAAAAATAAAGTGAAATCAAAATCTTTTTGTAATTTTCTGAAACATAAAGCAGTAAAGAAATATTTACAAACATATTTACAGACAATATTTTTGTTTGAGTTCGTGTCAGAGGATCATATTCAGTTTATGACAAATCACTAGTACCGTTGAGCTTTAAACACTTTAAGTTCTAAACGATTTACTTAGATTTTCAGTATACTAATCCACTTAAATTTTCACACAAAGTTCAATTGATTGCGAGATACGAGTTTAGTGTTTTAAGGACTTAACTTATTCGCGTGTCCCACCTCAGAATATACTCCTGTATCCAGACTTCTAATTTCAGTCTTACAGGTGAATGTACACTAATGATATATGTAAGGGGTGAATGCGCGGCCATGAGAGCTCAGGCTATTACTTCCGCAAAATCAGAGAGATGATGGCTAGACTTTAGGTGGGTCCCCCTTGGGGATCTTCTTTACAACAGCACATGATGAACATTTTTCAATGTTTCATCATTTTTTATGCTGAGGGCGAGCTTTATAATTAAAGCAGTGCAAAGTATTATACGAGGACTAGGCTATTGCTTCCGCAAAATCAGAAGTCCTGGTATAATACCCCAGATATCATCACGTACAGAGACCTGGTATGTCAGAAATAGAAAGCCCTTCAAACAAGATTTCGGGGGTTACCTATATATCCGAGAGATGTTCCCCACGAGATAAGTAAGTATTGATATTTAGGTTTATATCTCGAAAACAATCTACTAAGCGTGTAAAAACCTACTGGCATATCATCAGTGAGACCGTTTATCACATTTGACTTTCCATTTCTTTAGCGTACTGTGATTGTCTACTGATGTACTATCATTTCCTCTTTTTATACAAAAACTCTTTTCATTTTCTCATGTTTTTGTCGTTTTTCAATATTTTTCAATTCAAAATGAGTTTTGTGCTTTTTCAAATTTTCAAATGTTTTTGTATTTTCTGAAATATTCTTACTCCCCCTAAAATGCAAAACCATTTAAAGAAAATTTGACAAACCGACACTGATAGCTTTGTCTCGCCATCCATTTTCTGCTTCTCATGCTCTGTTTTGCAGAAAATATTACGTACCCCCATGATTTACAACACATTGATATTTTACAGTTTAAAAACCGTTCTCAATCTTATGAAATTAATCATGTTTGTTCCGTCGTGAGGGTTTCGGCATATGCACTCAACATATTTTTGAAATTTTTTAATTTTTGACAAAATTTAAAAACAAAAATATTTTTGATTTTTCAAATTTTTGACAAAATAAAAACATATTTTTTGTTTTTTAATTTTTAGGGTTTTATAAAATATGGTTTATTTATATACAGAAAAACAAACAAACTCCCTGTTCAACAGTCGCAGGGAGCAGCAGCCTTCTCCTCTTCTTGTGCCAGGCTGCTCCGACACTCCTCTTGATGACATTCATTTTTCTTCGGAAGCACCTGCACATTCAAATTACTCAATTACTTAAACAATTTAGCCCAGGTCTGTTTGACCTTAGGCATTTCAACACAATATGCATCATTTAACTTCAGAAAATCTTTGTCATTTTGTACAAAGACTTTTTCAATTTTAACATCTTTTTCTTCTTTTACCGAAGTCATTTGTCTCTTAACCGACCATGTTTGACCTTTTGGAGTACCTCTTTTGTAAAAATGTGAATCTTTTTGAACATTTTGATTCTGAACAACAGTTGGTTTCCAAAATTGTTGTGGTTTTGTTGCATCAACAGTTGTTCTCCAACTTTGTTTTGTTCTAAATCTGGGTGTGTGAGAATTCCAGGTCTGTCTAGAATCAAACCTATTCGGGTTTGATTTCCAAGTTTAATTCGAAGCAAACTTGTTTGTATTGTACCTCCTAGTTTGATTAGAATCAAATTTGGTTGATCTTTGTTTCACATCCTCAGATTTCTGTTTCTGAACATTATCAGACTTCTTTTTCATCTCAACATCAACATGTTTTAGATTTGGACACTTTTTTTGCAAGATGTCCAGTTTGATCACATTTAAAACATGTTCTCTTTGAGACATCTTTGACCTGTTGTAGTTGCGTTTTCTTTTGAGCATAGAACTCTTCATTTTACTGTCGTCTAAATTGGAGTTCTTTCTCTTCCTCGGAACTTGTTCCATGAACAAAATTCATCTTTGTCTGATAATTTGGCGTTTCATTTCTTTTCCAACATTGTTTCTTCTTATAACCTAAACCAGCCTTCATGTTTTTCTTCTTGAAACCAGGTTTGTTATAAAAATTTTGTGACCTTCTCCAGCAAACTTTGGAATTTCAGATTTTTCAGTTTCAATCATTTTGAAAACTTTATCAATCTTTTCTGAAATCACATTCTGAATCGGGAATACAATATCTAAAAATAATTTGTCTGATCCAATCATGGTATAAATCAATCCTTTTGAATCATCGTTCAAATTTTTCTCGGATTTTGAGTTTTTCAGATATTCTTCATGAAAACTACCTTCATTTCCATCATGTGATTCAGATTTACCTTTTTCAACCGACTCTTCTTTCAACACACTTTCAACGACCTTACCTACCACCTCTGAATCACTTGAATCATCAGATTTGGAATAGGTTACGTCAATGTTATCTGGCAATTGATCTACCATGTTGAAAGCTTTTTCGACCTTTTCATCATCATAAAATGCAAACTTTTCCAGTGGAGGAACTTGATGAAACTCTGAGCCAATGCCTTTCTTGTTTTTCTCAGAATCATCATCACCCGGTTTTATGTTGAAAATTCTTTCAAGCACATATGATGATGCATGATAACTATGTAACTTGTTGTTGTCCTGTTCTAAATCAGCTATTTGACGCTTTAGCTTAGCAACATCTTCAATGTAAGAATTGACAACTTGTTGCTTTATTGAATACTGTCGCTTAAGCGTATCACTTGTTTCAGAACAATATCTCAATCTAGATTGAACAAGTTTCATTTGACTTTTCACATCTTCATATGACTCTTTTGTAATGTGATAAGCCAATTTTATTGAATCATACTCCTTTTTCAATTCCTGACATCCATTTTCTTTTTGAACACATTCTTCTGTCATTTTCGAAACTTTATATTTCAAAATTTCATTTTCTTTTTCTAAATTCTTGCATTTTTGTGTGAGCTTTTCGTCATTATCTTTCAAAATCTTTTCGGTTTCTAACATTTCTTTGCATTTATTTTTGAAAACTTCTTCGATTTTATTGAATTCAAGATCTCTTGTTCTGAATTTTTCATCTTTTTCAGTACAAGCACTGCACATTTCCATGCATTTCTTGCACTGTTCAACAGTTTTTAAGATTTCAGATTCAGTTTTTACCTCAGTGATTGGCACTTCGGCTTTCGCTTTCGTCTGTGCCTGATCAGCTTCATCTTTCTTCTGGTCCTCTCAATCACCAGTATTATCAACATCACCAGCAACTAAACTCTCATTCTTCATTTCTTCTTCTTCTTTCTTCTTTTCTTCAACAACTTGTTGTTCTTCAGTAACAGCTTCTTTCACAGCTTCTTTATTCACAACAACTTTTTCTTCAACTTTCTCTTCTTTTTCTTTCACTTCTTCAGCCACATTCTTCAACTCTTCTACCATACACTCAACATTTTTTCTTCATTCTTGCTTCATCCCTTTTCCTCAAACTTGATGTCATGGCATCTCTTGTGATTTTATCCATCCTTTTCACATATGTTTTATCTTTTTCAACATTTGAATAGTATTCGCCGGATCGAGGAATTACTAAAAGAACATCATCATGAACTATTTTCTCATGTGGACTACAGGTTCACCATCTCTGTTGACATAACACTCTCACTTCTTAACCCATCTTTTACTTCTGACAGCATTTTCATACTCTTCCTGCATTTTCTCCATTATGTATCCAACTATACTTCTTTCTCTGGGTGTTTTCTCATTCAGAATCTCTTCTCTGGTTTTCTCCTTTATTTCAGCCATAATGTTGTCTCCTCAAATCACCTAAATATAAACAACAAGATCAGTTCAAACACTATCAAACAACTTGATCAGACGAGTATCCGATCGAGTGAGTAAACCAAAGTCAACAATATAACAAAGATACAATGACAGCGAATCTGGTGAGGATCCGTTCGAGCGAGTATCCAATGATTTGACCTTAATCACAACAACAAATGAAATGATTAGGGTCGGGTGGTAATCCGTTTGGATTGCCACTCGATTTGTTGCACTTTAAACTTGAACGAACAAAATCCTTTAACTCGAATTGTGACCCGATTGGGTGGGTCAACAGAAGTCAAACTATTAAATGCGATGTAATGAATCCTTGACAATACTTCACAAATTTTAAAACAAGTTTCAATTGCCGACAACCTGTTATGCTTCTCATGCAATTTTATTGAGCCACACAAAGTCACATATAAATTGATTAAAATCTTTGAACTTGGGCCGAGAATAGATCACATGGGCTGACACTTTTGATTTGATCTATTTCTTAGATCACGTGATTCTTTATAATATCAATTTTGATTTTAATTTTTTAAAACTACAAATGTTCTATATACATGGTCGACAACTGAGATTAGGCAATACTTTTTATTGGACCGTTTATATTGCAATTTGAGTTTCCAATTGATTGTCACGTAATTGATGTAATTTTTTTTAATAGCTAGCACATGGATCTGACAATTCAATTAAAGTGTTCACGTGATGTATTGAATGAACTGAATTCTCGTGATTCAAACCGTGCGACTTGAATGTTAATATTCTCACGCGACCTGAACAATTTCAAATGAAATTGACCACCTTCAGACGAAATGGAGGTCAATACGTGCGAAATGGATGATTTAGGAGTCAACTCGTGCGAATTGGATGTCACTTTCAAATGAATTGAGTCCACTACGTACGAAATGAATCTTTCAAGCGATCTGAGGTTCCAATACATGCGAATTGATGCGACCAGGGTTCAATTCGCGCGAAATGGGGTTCCAATACGTGCGAATTGATGAAATAGTTGAACGATCGGACCAAAAAACTTAGATTTCTCCCAAAGGGCTTTGAATTAAGATTTGAAACTTTGTAGGGTTATAGATCAGGTGTTTTCGCACATCATATCAAAAAATCAGCTAATTTGGACCGTAAAAACCCGTTCAATTTTGCAAAATTCAGTGTAAAACGTGAAGAAGATGAAAAAGATGAAGAAATTGATCAAATCTGCATGAATTCGGATCTGAATTCGATGAAATCCTGTGCGATTCGGTGTGTTTGATCCTTGCAATCGAGCTCCTGCTCTGATACCATTTGTTAGGACCGGTTTTGACTCCGAAACGATTGCGAACCGAACGTGTGACGTGCGGAATCCGTACACAAACGTGACCGAACACACGAGATGTAATATAACTGTGATTCTATTGAAACGTATGAAATCGTACAACACCTGAATCACGTGGAGAACACTTTCTCTCTCTAGATCTAGCTCTCCAAAGTTCCAAATGAGCAAAAGTCTAAAGTCTAAGGCATAAGCCTCCTATTTATTGGCCAAGGCTTTAATGAGATTTCTCATTAATTACAATATTGCCACCTTGCCTTTTCTATCTAATATTACAATATGAATCCAGATTTAAACTGTTTCAGCTACGACTTGTATTGACAAAGGCGATAGACATTACTGCACCAACAGGTATCCTGGTACGCTTAAGAACCTTAACATCTCGCTCAGTAATCTCTACTGGTTTTTTGACGAATCGTAGCTGATCGCCGATGGTGAGCTCCTTGAGAGGAACTATGAGGGTCTCGTCTGACAAACACTTCTTCATATTTGACACGTGGAATACGTTGTGAACTCCACTTAGTTCTTCGGGTAGGTTCAGTCTATAGGCCACTTTTCCAATTTTCTCAGTGATTTCGAAAGGTCCGACGTATCGCGGGTTGAGTTTGCCTCGTTTACCAAAACGAAACTACACCTTTCCAAGGTGAGACTTTAAGTAGTACTCGATCCCCAACCTAGAACTCGAGTGGTTTCCTTCGCTTATCAGCGTAGCTTTTCTGACGGTCACGAGCTGCCGCCATTCGTTGTCGTATCTGAGCAATCTTCTCTGTTGTGTCTACGACGAGTTCTGGGACAGTGATTTGGCTGTCGCTAACCTCTGCCCAACAAAGAGGTGATCGGCACTTCCGTCCGTACAATGTCTCGAATGGAGCAGCCTGGATACTAGTGTGGTAACTGTTGTTATACGAAAACTCCACTAACGGGAGGTGTCTTTCCCAGCCGTTACCAAAATCAATTACACATGCTCGAAGCATGTCTTCAAGGGTTTGAATGGTGCGCGTTCAGGCTGCCCATCCGTCTGAGGATGATACGCCATGCTCATGTCTAATCGAGAGCCAAAGGATTTGAGCATCGCTTGCAACAACTCAGAGGTAAAACGCGTGTCACTATCAGATATGATGGAGGTTGGCACCCCGTGCCTTGAAACTACTTCCTTCAGGCATACGTCTACAATAAACATCACGAGAACATGTTCGGCAACTTTACAATAAACATCAGTCCTCCACATGCAAATTTAAAGAATCAAGACAAATGCATTCAGAGTTCACGTGATAAACCACTTCCCAATATACTGACAACCTCGTAAAATGTTTTACACTAATCACTGATTTCACAATTCAAGCAGAAACAGATAGTCCCTCGAGCGGAATCACAGACTCTCGAAATTGGTGATTTTGGAGCGGAATCAGTAAGTTCTTATGAGCGGAATCACGTAGTGTTCACAAACGCGAAACCAGTCACAGACCAAATGAGTGAAACCACTAGATGGACGTAAGAGCGAAACCACTTAGTGTTCACAAAAGCGAAACCAGTCACAGACCAAATGAGCGAAACCACTAGATGTTTTGACGCGAAAACGGACCGAAAAACTCAATTTTTTCCTAAACGGCTAGGAGTTTGAATCTGAAATTTGGTAGGGTTGTAAATCAAATGTTTTCGCACAACATATCACAAAATCAGCCGATTCGGACCGTAAACTCCCGTTCAATTTGACGAATTTCAGCGAAAAACGTGATAAAAGTGAAAAAAATGAAGAAATAGATGAAATTCAGATCTGAAAACGCTGAAATATGGTACGGATCAATGTGTTTGATCAGTGAAATCGAGCTCCTAGCTCTGATACGAATTGTAGGATCGGTTTTTACACCGTTCGATTGCGTGACGAACGTTCGACGTGCGGAATCCGTGAACGTGCGTGACCGAACACACAATAACGTACTAGAACCGTGAATCTATTGAAATATATGACGTGTACAATACAAGAATCACGTAGAGAGTACTTTCTCTCTCTAGACTTTCTCTCTCTAAGCTCCAAACTCCTAGATCACAAATGAGCAAAAGTCTTACAACTTATGTCATAACTCTCCTATTTATATCCCTTGGAATTAATGAGACTTCTCATTAATTACCAAAACGCCACCTTACTAACACTATCTAAATATTACAATATAAAGCTTGATTTCTTCGGTTTCTCGCTACGGCTCGAATTGACGAAGGCGATAGACATTAATGCACTAACACATCCATAATTACGTAATTCCTTGCACAGTCCGCACAGTTTATTTTATAATGTGCAGGGGAAGAAAATCAAATGAATAATCCTGTGGTGACTTGACTAGACTACCAAAGAGTCTCTTTAACTAGATCAACGAATGATCTATTTAAACAGACCACCAAAAAGTCTCTTCAGCTAGGTCACCAAAGGATCTTTTTAACTAGATCAACGAACGACCTCTTGAACTAGATCACCGGAGGGTCTCTTTAACTATATTGACGAATGATATTTTTAACTAGATTGATGAACCAATCTCTTTAACTAGACCACCCAAGGGGTCTCTTTAACTATATCTACACATTATATCTTTAACTAGATCGACGAATCAATCTCTTTAACTAGACCACCCAAGAGGTCTCTTTAACTACATCAAAGAGTGATGTCTTTAACTAGATTGGCGTTTCAATCTCTTTAACTAGACCACCCAAGGGGTCTCTTTAACTATATCAATGAATGATATCCTTAACTAGATTGACGAACCAATCTCTTTAACTAGACCACTCAAGGGGTCTCTTTAACTATATCAATGAATGATATCTTTAACTAGATTGACGAACCAATCTATTTAACTAGACCACTCAAGGGTGATATCTTTAACTAGATTGACGAACCAATCTATTTAACTAGACCACTCAAGGGGTCTCTTTAACTATATCAACGAATGATATCTTTAACTAGATTGACGAACCAATCTCTTTAACTAGACCACTCAAGGGGTCTCTTTAACATCGGAATGGTGCTTTACAATCCAAGGGTCTTAACTATTACATAGAAGCCCATTAAGGATTTAAGATAGTATCTTTGGATAGTGAGTAATTTGATTCACACATAAACACATAATTGTCAATTTGGTCATCAATTTGTTATCAACTTGTTATAAATTTTGTTTGTAAACTTGTTATTGATTTGAACATGTGTATTTAAAGTATGCCAGGAAATCCAATCCCTGGACTTTGATTTTGCACTTTGAATTTCCATAAGGATTTAACTATGAAGATAGGAAGATCCTATAAGGATTTTGGACTTCGTGTAGCGAGAGATGTCTCAAAACCTTGTTCTATATGTGCTTTAATCAAAACATGAAGTAAAATGCTTATGAAGTCAAGGTGCTAGATATGCCAAGGAGACATATGAAGCTGAATTTGGAGGTCGTGTACTACGTATGTTAAGTCAACATACGAGCAGAATGTTCTTGAAAACTATGCATGGGGTTCTTTGGAAAATGTGTTTAAGGCATTTGAAATCTTACGTAATGCTTTTGAAATCATGGGGTAGGGGTATTAGGTAAACATGTTTGAAATCATGTATATGGTTTTTGAAAACATGGATAATGCTTTTGAAATTATACATTTGGTATATTAAATAAATATACTATGTTAAATGTTATGAAAAGTTTTTGAAGGAGGTTTTGAAAACATATACTATGCATGTTGTTATGAAAACCAGAATGAAATGATATGTACATAGACATATCGTATAAGACTATTGAGGGAATTATGGGAAGTACCCTTAGGTATCCAAATACGGATTTAAAGCGGTACTTTGAGTATCCCTCCAGAGTTGTAACTTGTACCTTGTACTTTGTTTCTTAGAAGGAAACAGGTACTTAGGATTTTTGTCACACCCCCAAATTACCATCTAGGGTATGTCCCTAATGGAGGTGCAACGATCCAACAAAGAGCCACCAATCATGTCAAACACAAGTAATAATGTATGGAATTACTCAATTGTAAGAAATGTATCGTTTGTAAGTTAAACCAAAACCAAAGTATTGAGCGGAAGCATAAATGTATAAGTGTATCAAACCCAAATCAATGTAATTGTTTATCATGACCACAACCACTCCAGCAGCATCAGACGGCAAGTTCCCAAGTTCCTTCAGTGATTACCTACAAGCATGTAAACAAGTGTGTCAGACTACGCTGGTGAGTTCAAGGTTTGTGTTTGTTTACCAAGTTGTGTTACCAGTCATGTGAGTAGAACAGTTTACAAGACGTTATATTGTTTGTTGTTATGATGTTTGATGTTTCGATGTTGTTATTACTCGATTACCGTATGTGGCGACTAGATGTGAATGCCCAACCCCAATGCCTCCATTTAGGCATTGGTCATGATGTCAAGGTATCAAACAACCTTGAATAGATGTAAGGGGTCTTATATGTACACGATGTGAATGCCCAACCCCAATGCCTCTAACTAGGCATTGGTCATGAAGTCCAGGTAATTAGTTCACGCCCGTCCTTTCGGCCCGGTGTGAGGGTGCCAAACCTAATAGCGCTATCAACTAAATACCTCGTTGCTTCTTCAGCAACACGGTAGATGTATGGGGTCTTACATGATTTATACTGTGTTCAATAACCAACATCCCAAATAAACAGTTTACCCAGTATTCCCTTTAGAAACGTTTACCAGATGTCCCAAACCACCGGGACGCATGCTTAGAAAAGTGCAGTGAACTCACCTTAGGTTTGCTCGGTACGCTAAGTTAAATGCTCACAAGAAATCAATCACGTCCGGATATAAAGTCAAATCGGATGAACCAATGTAACTCCGATTGATGTTGGTAGAGGGTGTCAACGATGGACTTCTAGGGTTTTGATTGGTTTAGTGTTGTTGGGTGATTAGAATTAGGCCATCATGACGTTTAATTAAAAGGGATTTCCGTTACCCTCTTAGCCGGCCCAACTGTTATCCATTTTAGTTTATTCGGGCTCAAGCCCATTCACATTAGAGATGAGTTGGTCAGGTTGTTACTCTACACCAATTAACATACAACATTCTATTAAACTAATTAACATCTATTTCTTTTAACAACCGGAGTGAGTCTTGTTCAAACATTCGGATGTGGTTGCCATCATGTTCATAAAATTGATTTGGGTTGCACATAAAATAACCAAGCTACAATTAATAATCTCACATATAACCTAATCACAAGATTTAGCAGAATCAAAACCGTCACAGTTACAGGATAACGAACCTTGAGAGTTCGAGTTGTCACATTATCCCCAACTTGAAAGAAATTTCGTCCCGAAATTTAGTACGTGGTTACCGAGGAAGCTAGTAGTGTTGCGTAGTTTTACTGGTTTTCCTAGGGTGTCACATCATCCCCCCGTTGATTTGGAATTTCGTCCCGAAATTCTGTAGTAGCTTCAGCCTCAGTAGTGGTTGCACTGTTTCCGAATAACTGGGGATACTTGAGTTTTATTTGATCTTCGCGTTCCCAGGTGAACTCTGGGCCACGACGGGAGTTCCAACGAACTCGAACAAGAGGTATTCTGGTGTGCTTGAGGACCTTAACATCCCGGTCCGTGATTTCAATTGGTTCCTCGACGAATGGCAACTGTTCATCGATAGTGAGCTCCTTCAAAGGAACTATGTGGGTCTCATCCGACAGACACTTCTTCAGATTCGACACGTGAAAGACGTTGTGAACTGCACTGAGTTCAGCTGGTAAGTTCAATCTGTAGGCCACCCTGCCTATCTTCTCAGTAACTTCGAATGGTCCGACATATCGCGGATTGAGCTTGCCTCGTTTGCCAAAACGAACCACACCCTTCCAGGGTGAAACTTTGAGTAGCACTCGATCCCCAACCTGGAACTTGAGTGGTTTCCTGTCTTTATCAGCGTATACCTTCTGACGGTCACGAGCTGCCGCCATGCGTTTTCGTATCTGTGCGATCTTTTCGGTAGTATCAATTACGAGTTCTGGACCTGTGATTTGACTATCACCCACCTCTGCCCAACAAAGAGGTGACCGGCATTTTCGTCCGTACAATGCCTCAAATGGAGCAGCTTAATGCTGGTGTGGTAGTTGTTTTTGTACGAAAATTCCACAAGTGGCAGATGTTTTTCCCAGCCGTTGCCAAAGTCGATTACACATGCACGAAGCATGTCTTCTAGAGTTTGAATAGTGCGCCCAGACTGCCCATCCGTCTGAGGGTGATAAGCTGTGCTCATATCTAACCGAGAGCCAAAAGATTTGTGCATTGCTTGCCATAGTTCTGAAGTAAAACGTGCATCTCGATCAGAGATAATAGAAGTTGGCACCCCTGTGCATTGAAACCACTTCTTTAAGATATAAATCTGCTAATGTAGAGAACTTGTCTATTTCCTTAATAGCCAGGAAGTGTGCAGACTTTGTGAGTCGATCCACGATCACCCAAATAGTATCATTTCCGCGCTGAGATCTAGGCAGGCTTGTAACAAAATCCATGGAGATTTGTTCCCATTTCCATTGTGGTATCTCTGGTTGTTGGAGTGGGCCTGATGGTTTCTTGTATTCTGCCTTGACTCTCGCACAAGTCCAGCATTTGCTAACGTATGTTGCTATGTGGGCCTTCATGCTAGGCCACCAATATGTAGTTTTGATATCGTGGTACATTTTATCCGAACCAGGATGTACCGAGTAACGAGACCTGTGTGCTTCATCCATTACAAGATCGCGTAAGTTGCCGTAGAGTGGGACCCAAATGCGCACTGTGACGTAGTAAGCACCATCTTCCTTCTGCTCTAAGCGTTGTCTTGAGCCGCGTAGGACTTCCGCCCTGACGTTTTCTGGTTTCAATGCTTTTACCTGAGCATCTCGTATCCGTGAAGGAAGGTTAGACTGAATAGTGAGTTGCAATGCTCGTACACGCTTAGGCGCAGTGTCTTTTCGACTGAGGGCGTCAGCCACAACATTGGCTTTGCCTGGATGGTACTTTATAGCACATTCGTAATCGTTTAGTAATTCGACCCATCATCGTTGTCGCATGTTCAATTCTTTCTGTTTGAAAATATGATCAAGGCTCCTGTGATCAGTGTAGATAGTGCACTTAGTGCCATACAAGTAATGTCGCCATATCTTGAGTGCAAAAACCACGGCTCCCAGCTCTAAGTCATGTGTTGTGTAATTCCGTTCGTGAATCTTAAGTTGGCGCGTCGCGTAAGCAATAACTTTATCCCGTTGCATCAACACACATCCAAGACCTTGAATGGATGCGTCGCAGTAGGCTACAAAGTCATCCGTGCCTTCAGGCAATGAGAGGATAGGTGCGCTGCAAAGTCTATCCTTTAAGTGCTGAAACGCTGTTTCCTGCGTATTACCAACACCTTTCTGCGTTAGTAGTGTAAGTGGCCGTGCGATCCTATAGAAGTCTTTGATGAACCGTCTGTAATAACCCGTCAAACCCAAGAATTGGCGTATTTCTGTTGGTGTACGAGGTGTAGGCCAGTTCTTGATCGAATCAACCTTGGATGGATCAACGTGAATCCCATCCTTGTTCACCACGTGGCCTAAGAAGTGGACTTCACGAAGCCAGAAGTCACATTCGGAAAACTTGGCGTATAGCTGCTCCGTTCGAAGGAGTTCCAATATAAGTCGTAAATGCTGCTCGTGCTCCTCCTGACTCTTCGAATGGATCAGGATGTCATCGATGAAAACGATAACAAACTTGTCGAGATAGGGTTTGCACACCCTGTTCATAAGATCCATGAAAACCGCAGGCGCGTTTGCTAGCCCGAATGGCATGACCAGAAACTCGTAATGGCCGTAGCGAGTTCTGAATGCTGTCTTGGAGACATCCTCATCCCGGACTCTCAGCTGATGGTAACCTGACCTCAGGTCTATCTTGGAGTAGTATCTCGACCCTTGCAACTGGTCGAATAAGTCGTCGATGCGTGGAAGAGGATAGCGGTTCTTCACGGTGACCTTGTTCAGTTCACGGTAGTCGATGCACATTCTGAAAGTACCGTCTTTCTTCTTCACGAATAACACTGGAGCTCCCCAAGGCGAAGAACTAGGGCGAATGAAACCCTTTTCTAAAAGTTCTTGTAGTTGCTTAGATAGTTCTTCCAGTTCAGTTGGAGCTAAGCGATACGGTGCTCGAGCTATAGGTGCTGCTCTAAGAGCTTGTTACTATAAGTTACCAAAGGTTCTTTATCCAGCACGAGGAATGCGGATGATCTTTTCTTTGCAACGAGTCTCTGCTCGATGTGGAGGTAACCAATCCATACCAATATCGATGTCGAAACCATCACAACGTTGGGGTCACTCCTAGTATCACCCTGACCAATCACGAACACTCAACCCCTGGCACCATTGCCGTCGTTATTACCCCCATTGTTGCCTCCATTATTGTTCCTGTTTCCTTGGTGGTGGTCCTGATTCTGGTTCTGGTTCAACTGTGGGCCGTGTCTCTTGGATTAACCTTCAGCACTACACTGATGACATCCCTTGTTACCCTGCTGTTGCCGCTGATTCTGTGGAGCTTGTGGTTGCTGTTGCTGGTTCTAGTTCGCAGGACGTGAGCTTCTACAATCCTTGGCTCCATGACCAAGCTTGTTGCATCATTGACAATGATTGCGGTTGCACTGTCCACTGTGGTGCAAGTTACATTGTTTGCACTTAGGGTGGTTTCCCCTGTATCCACCCTGCCCTTGACTACTAAACGGTTGCTGACCAGGACTTTGGTTGTCATCGATCTTTCGCTGTGGTGCCTGGGACTGAACCGAGGTCAAACCCTTGCTGGAGGTTCCATCCCGATGCGTTTGATGGGAAGACCCACCATAGTTGAACATAACACTGCCGGTTCGTTGGATCGTTTCGTGTACGCTTCAATTTCTGACCCCGTCACCTTCAGGTTAAAGAACTCCACTTCCAGCTTGTGGAAGTCATCACGACTACAATATTCACGTTTGATTAGTTCCTTAAAATCATTCCAGGGAGTGGCATTAGCAGTCGCCAGCCCCAGCATCTGAACTTGCGCGTTTCACTAAGTTAGCGCAGTGCCTTCGAGAGTACCAGTGGCATATTGCTTCCTATGAGCCTCGGGGCATTCACACATTTCAAAGATCGATTCGTGCTTCTCGAATCAGTGGAGGAGTCCAACAGCTCCTTCAGTGCCGCTGAAAGTAGTAGATCGGCAGTCCATGAACGTCGTGAATGCGCATACAAGTGGTTGAGCGTGTTGACCTGTTGTGTGCGTAAGAGTGAACGTACTTGACCATGAATGTTGGTTTACGAGAGTAGGATCTAAAGATCCTAGAGTAAGTGGTGATGGCAGGTTACACTTCCTGCCTGGGCAGTTGCGAGTGCTGCAGTAACTTGTTCAGGGATCGAAGCCGCCAACTGGGCTTGAGTTAGGTTAACGCGTCCACTCATGATTCTATAATAGAATAAAGGGGACGAATTTAGGAGTCGAGAACGAGAAATGTGTTCAGGTTTATCACGTTAGGAACGATTAACCACCATGTACATACACAAACAGGGAAGAACCCCTCTTACACTCGTTAAGCCTCATTGGGATTTGCATGCACCACGCGTTATTATTATGTGTGCACCCATGATAATAAGGCGGTTTGCATGCTTCTCTCGATGCTTCTTAACTCATATTTGAAGTTTCTCCCACCCACAAAATATGCACTACCAACAAGATTAGGATTTACTAGGTGCAAGAGTTATGTTACACTATCAATGTGTCATGACATCTACCATGTCGTGTCGTGCATGCTATAAACATAGATACGTTTACCAGACATGTAATGCATAAACTAACGTGGAACGAACCTTGCAATCTGAAGCTGAGTGTCATGGTCATTGTTTGGATCAATTCGGTTATAGTCTGGTTTTATGAATACATTTTAAAACCGAGTTCTCTATAACCAGTGGCTCTGATACCAAACTGTCACACCCCCAAATTACCATCTAGGGTATGTCCCTAATGGAGGTGCAACGATCCAACAAAGAGCCACCAATCATGTCAAACACAAGTAATAATGTATGGAATTACTCAATTGTAAGAAATGTATCGTTTGTAAGTTAAACCAAAACCAAAGTATTGAGCGGAAGCATAAATGTATAAGTGTATCAAACCCAAATCAATGTAATTGTTTATCATGACCACAACCACTCCAGCAGCATCAGACGGCAAGTTCCCAAGTTCCTTCAGTGATTACCTACAAGCATGTAAACAAGTGTGTCAGACTACGCTGGTGAATTCAAGGTTTGTGTTTGTTTACCAAGTTGTGTTACCAGTCATGTGAGTAGAACAGTTTACAAGACGTTATATTGTTTGTTGTTATGATGTTTGATGTTTCGATGTTGTTATTACTCGATTACCGTATGTGGCGACTAGATGTGAATGCCCAACCCCAATGCCTCCATTTAGGCATTGGTCATGATGTCAAGGTATCAAACAACCTTGAATAGATGTAAGGGGTCTTATATGTACACGATGTGAATGCCCAACCCCAATGCCTCTAACTAGGCATTGGTCATGAAGTCCAGGTAATTAGTTCACGCCCGTCCTTTCGGCCCGGTGTGAGGGTGCCAAACCTAATAGCGCTATCAACTAAATACCTCGTTGCTTCTTCAGCAACACGGTAGATGTATGGGGTCTTACATGATTTATACTGTGTTCAATAACCAACATCCCAAATAAACAGTTTACCCAGTATTCCCTTTAGAAACGTTTACCAGATGTCCCAAACCACCGGGACGCATGCTTAGAAAAGTGCAGTGAACTCACCTTAGGTTTGCTCGGTACGCTAAGTTAAATGCTCACAAGAAATCAATCACGTCCGGATATAAAGTCAAATCGGATGAACCAATGTAACTCCGATTGATGTTGGTAGAGGGTGTCAACGATGGACTTCTAGGGTTTTGATTGGTTTAGTGTTGTTGGGTGATTAGAATTAGGCCATCATGACGTTTAATTAAAAGGGATTTCCGTTACCCTCTTAGCCGGCCCAACTGTTATCCATTTTAGTTTATTCGGGCTCAAGCCCATTCACATTAGAGATGAGTTGGTCAGGTTGTTACTCTACACCAATTAACATACAACATTCTATTAAACTAATTAACATCTATTTCTTTTAACAACCGGAGTGAGTCTTGTTCAAACATTCGGATGTGGTTGCCATCATGTTCATAAAATTGATTTGGGTTGCACATAAAATAACCAAGCTACAATTAATAATCTCACATATAACCTAATCACAAGATTTAGCAGAATCAAAACCGTCACAGTTACAGGATAACGAACCTTGAGAGTTCGAGTTGTCACAATTTTTGTGGAGATCGCGAGTGACCATATAAATGAGAAAACTATAAAAGTAGTTTGTTTTGCAAGGAACACGGTTCCTTGGCGTCAGTTATCGTAGGGGTATGTCACACATACACACAATCGTATTTTGTAAATAAAAATGAAACAACAAATTTATTTATGTAACAGCTAAATTGTTTCAAGCGTCAAAGATAACAACAAGGGAAAATACAAAAGTCTAATTGTTTACTGCTGCATTGTCATTTGCGTTTACCTTGTTTATGTTAAACACTCGTCCACGCGCTGGATTTGCGTTAACAAGTCTTGGGCAATTGTTCCGGTAGTGAGTAAGATCACCACAGTTATAGCACGATCCAGGTGGAAAGCGAACTTGAGCAGGGTTGACTTGAGGTTGGTTTGGACCACTTTGGTTTGGGTTAAATCGATAAGCATTTGTCAGGTGACCGAGTCGCCCACATGATGCACACAAACGACATTGTAGATGAGCTAGGTGGTGTGCATTACATTTATTGCATATCGGTGCAGTACCGGCATAAGTTTTCCACAGGCGTAACCATAGTTGGACACAACAAGCTCAATTCTTCGTACCGGTTAGTATAAGCACGGTGTTTGCCGCTGTCTTGTTTAAGGTCATCAAATTCCCTTTCAAATGCCCTGAGTTCATGACGAGGACAGAACTCCTTCATCATTAGAGCTCGAAGCTCTTCCCAGGTTTGTGCCATTGCCACATCGGCACCCCTATCCCTCATTACACCGTTCCACCACGTTAGAGCACGTTTCTCGAAAACACTAGACGCAAACTCAACCTTTCACTCATTCGGACATTGCACATGTCGGAACGTGCTTTCTAGACTCTCGAACCATTGTAGGAGCGCAGTTGCTCCTTGAGACCAAGAAAACTTTAGTGGTTTAGCCAAATTGAAAGTTTTGAAGCTACACTGGGCATTGTTGTTATTGTTGTTCACTTGATTAATCTGAGTTATTATGTTCGGAAGCACAACAACGATCTGCTGAGTGATAATAGCTACGAGTTCGGCATTAGTTTGAGGTTGTGCATCTCGTCGAGGAGGCATATTCTAAAAAAGAACAAGGAAACATGAGAAACGAGTGAGATGATATCGGATAGTAAAAATGGGATGCTCAAAAGAATATCGATAAGGTATAAGGATTGTGATCATTTGTTTGTTATTTAAAAAAAACAAGTGACTCGGTGACTAATCAAAGTAAATGGGTCATAATAATGTATCGCGAAGACATGCTTTAGCCTATAAGTGGACACTCACCTCAAGAGTTCCCAGGTAAGAGTGACTGGTCCGATTATGTGGATTTGTGTAGGATCGTTTGGACGACCAAAAGAGTCGATCAGAAGAGTTCTCGATCAATACGAAAGGTGGAATCAGACGTATCGATGTTGAATCAGCTTGATTTACACTTAGAATCACTTTAACTATCTCTTGTATTGATTTTAGAACGTTTTACAATGCTGGAGACACTTCGGCAGAGCTTCGCTACCGGAATCACACACACACAAATGAGAGACACAAGACACCTATTTATAGGCCCGCCACTTCCTATGAACTGGACACGCCACTTCCTATGAACTGGACATCCCAGTTCATGTGAACTGGCTTGTTTTGACCTTTTTCTTGATTATCCCATACTACGTGTCTTGTTCTATCTAACCTATTACAAGACTCGATACAAGACGAAGTCGACAGACATATGCACCAACAGACTCCCCCTTGGATGTTGACGAAGTCTTCGGTATGAGTCTTCAGTATGTCAAATCTTCAGTCTTTATCAGTCTTCTCGCTCTCTCCAAAGAATTTGACATTGTACGCATCCTCAATCTCTATCTTTCTCTAGCTTATCAGCATCAGCAGCTTCCATCTTGAACACAGTTCCAAGTTCAGAATCCGGCTCTTACGACTTCAGACTCCCCCTTTCGATAAGCTGGGATCGCAGTCTGGAATAGCTCTCGTTCTAGAATCGAATCCTGGCTCAAACTCTGCTCAAGCTATGCATCTTTCACAGATTCAGGACCGTTTCCTGGCTCTCCGTAGCCACAGGATCTGGAACCTGGCTTGAATCTGCATATCCTTAGAATTCGAAACCTAGTTGCTTCTACCTGCACAAACTCTACCCAAAACATAAGATAAAATTTTGACATTTATGAACACTGATTAACTCATTTGAAATTTACTTTTGGGTAAAATCTATTTATAAAAATTTAACAAATTTAATCTCTGCTTACCACTTGTAAAATCAATCACAAACCATCACTTGTAGATATTATTCAAAATGATTTTACATTTATAATCTCTGATGACCACTTGTAAGAATATCGTTCAAATTTGAATCATTTCAAAAACATTTTCATTTTAAACAAACTCTCCTAAACCATTGTTCATCTTGTTTAGCACTCGGAATTTTGAAAATCAGCTTTTCAACATCAGTTGTCGAAAATAAGATGAAATAAAATCTTTTTTATTTTTCAAAACTTTATGCTAAAACACAATCTTTTTGGATTTTTGTTTTAATGAAAAGCAATAAAGAAATATTTACAGACAATATTTTTGTGAGTTTGTGCAAGAGGATCATATTAGTTTTTGACAAAAACACTAGCACCGTTAAGCTTTAAACATTTTAAGTTCTAAATGATTCACTTAGATTGTCAGTATACTGATCCACTTAAATTTTCACACAAAGTTCAATTGATTCGAGATACGAGATTAGTGTTTTAAGGGACTTACACTTATTCGCGTGTCCCACCTCAGAATATACTCCCGTATCCAGACTCCTATATTCAGTCTTACATGTGAATGTACACTATGTCACACCCCTTTCTACGGCGGAAGCACGAGGTGTGATCATGAAAGGTTCTCATTGCATACAAAGAGTAAACATGCTACATGCTCGCAAAATAACATCAAATACCATAATTTGAAAACATAAGTTTAGCGTTTATATCGCTAGACAGCATAAAACATTGTCTTAAAAGTTTACAACTTTATTTAAAGTTAAACACAAGCGACATCCACGAGCATAAGCAAGACCACGCGCACATCCATCCTAGTTACCTGAAATACATGTGAGTTTTTGGAAAAACGTCAACATAAAGTTGGTGTGAATTCATGCAGTTTTGTATTTCACGTTTGTATACTTTGTATAAAAACATAGTTGTGAATAAATCAAGTTTTTCTTGAGTACTCCACGTACTTCAAGTTATATATCAATCTTCTTGAGTACCCCACGTACATCAAGTTATATATCAATTTTCTTGAGTACCCCACGTACTTCAAGTTATATATCAATTTTAGTATGGTATGAATTTTATGTAAATACAGTATTTCTGTAATTATCAGATTGTTAATGGGTTGCAACGCCATTAACATGTGGCACGACATAGGAAGTCACCAAACCTAAGGCATTTAATTGGTATATTCTGAGACACAAAAGCACTACTCGATTCTCGCCCTCACCGAGAGTGTGGCTGCCAGGCACCCGTTAGATCTAACCTTTTGTTCTGCGGTCTAAGTATGTACACGATTAATGGTGCTTCTGTACCCTATTCGTGACACTATTTCTCATAACGCATCCTACTTGGTTCTCGTTCTCACCAAGCGCGTTTCTTGTTATCATTTCTCATAGCGCCTCATACTTGGTTCTCGTTCTCACCAAGTGCGCTTCTCATATTCTTATATTTCGTCACACTTGGTTCTCGTTCTCACCAAGTGTACTTCATGTATTTATATCATACCAATTATAAATTTTTGTACATGTATTTCACCCCCGAAGTTATAAAAACTGAAAACAGTTAAAGAGAAAAAGGGGAGCATGAACTCACAACTTTGCGTTCCTAGCGTCGTAAACTCCACCGGATTTGCTTAATTAACGTCGTAACCTATACGCATTTTCTTAACGTTAGTCACTAGACTTGCGTCGCACAAGTACAGTCACTCTCTTTTGTATATATTCTTGTGTTAAAAATATTCTATATTTTTAACTACGTATCTTACTTATATTATTTTCTCCAAAAATAAATATAAGTCTTTTGTGTTTTGCACTTTGCACCCGAATTATGTATCTTGTATGTTGTATGTGTATTTTTATGTTTATACTCCTCCTGAGTATTTAGGGTATTTTTAGGTCTTAATACACTAGCACGTATAACACATACTTTATACACTTAGCACAATAGTTGGTGATAAAATAATATATATTTTTCTCTCAAAAATATATATACATAATACCCGTTTTTATTTTTGAAGAAATCCTCATTTCTTATCACCAAAAATTAGGGAAACCTTGGTAATACTCTTAAATACATTTTTAGGGAGTAAGTTTCTCGAAAACTTATATTTTTTTTAAGTGTCAAAATTTATAAAAATTTTGACAGAGTTTCCCCTAAAAATGGAGGTTTCCCACGTTTTCAAAACGTGTGTTTATTTTCTTTTAAATCATTATCAATCATCAACAACAATTATCAACAATACTCATCAACAATAATCACTAGTTTCTCCATTTCATGAACTTGAATATTTACAAAAATGTGTAGTAACTTACTAGCACATTTAGTAAGTCTTGTTATCTTTAAAAATAAGTTTAATTTCTTAAAAACTTTATTTTTAAAGAATATGAAGTTTCACAACTTCTAGTCGGTTTTTACGAAAATTAGTTCTTTGTTAAAACCTTTGTTACACAAGTGTCCACACGCTTGTTTGTTCATAAAAACACCTCTAGTTCATGAAAGATCCGGTTTTAAAACATGGTTTCATCATACACTTGGTTATTCAAAAATACCACTTGTAGATCCGTAGATCTACTAATTTTGAACAATATTTCATAAGAAAAATTGTTTTTACACAAATTCATGATCAGTGTGTGGTAGGGTTTCATCATTTAACCCTTTTTACACTTGAACATACTCCATGTCATGTTTCATGAACATGACCAATCCGGGTTAGATGATGATCCGAGCTACCACAACATAGATCGGCACTAAATAGTTACACAAAACAAGTCTTACAAGTTTTACACAACATAATAGCTTTTAACCATCATTTTTAACATTTTAGTAGGCTTTTAACACTTCATCTTGTAAGTTCACGACTTTTAACCGTCATATCTTATTTTAACCACTTTAAAATAGATCGAGAGGGCGTTTAAAGCAACTTACTACTAGCTCGAGGCTAGGGAAGGAAACTAGTCGAAAATCGCGTGGATAAAAGCAAATGGTGGAGGTCCTTCGCAATCCGCGTGCACCGAGCCTCCTTATACGTGATCCTTAACCCTTGTATATACTTGGAATGCTTGGTAAAGGATTGGAAAGTGGATGATGATGTAGGGGTGTTTGGGCCATAGGTTTACAAGAGGAGGAAGGAGAATGGGAGTGTGGTGAAGTGTGTGTTGAAATGAATTGCTATGATCTCTTGTGTTCTCTTATAAACCAACTTCACCAATTAACCCTTGGATATTATGTTAGTGATTAAGAGACAAGATTCATTAAAATATGAAATTAAAATCCCATATGGGATTGTGTCTCCTAACCGTCCAACATTAGGGGGGGGGTAAGTGTAACATTTCCAACTACTAGTTAGTGATTAGTTAGAAATCAAATGTTTAGTTAGTGCCTTATGGTGTGTTACTAAATATATAGTGTGTTAGGGTGTTCGGGACCCTAACTAGCTAAAAAAAAATAAAAACAATGCTTTGTTGGGATTGAACCCTATCAGAGGAACAGATAATGTAAAGCCAAAACTGGATCAAAGCAGTGGATTCAGAATAAGCAGACGTTTACAGTTGGTTCATGCAAATCTCTCCCCTTGAAAGTGGTTTCATATCTGCTGACCTCCTATCTGCTGATCATACTAAGTGCTGACCTACAACTGCTGCTTTATATCTACTGACCAATGTCAAAGACTGATGGAAGACCAAAGCTCTGCTGATCCGGACAAGCACTGCTGGGTTCACAGCAGTGGAAGGATGCAGCAGCAGTTTAAGTGTCTTTTATGTAATGTAATGTAATAGCAGTAGTTTAGTACATCAGTGTTTATAGATCAGTAGTTAGAGTTTGTTAGGAGGTTAGATGTCACTTTCATGGTGACGTCAGCTAAGATGCTCAGTGGTTTGCAAGTGCCTATAAATAGTTCAGTACTTTGTACTGTTCTATTAGCTCTTTTGATCACATCGTCTTCTTTTCACGAACAAACTACTGAGCTCTGGCTGAGGGGGAGTTTGCATTCTTACATCAATCATTGTAATCGTTGTTGAAACAAATTCAATCATTCGGTTCTTTGTGTAAAGATGTTTGATAAAAGTATTACTCTCTTTTGATTGTATGCAAAGTTTGCTTTCATCTTATTTCCGCTGCACAACTCTTTCATTTCCATCTTAATTACAAACGAAAATACAATCAAAAAGAAACTCAGATCCAACAATTGGTATCAGAGCTTGGACAGTCAAATTTGATTTAACAATCATTTTGACGTAAATAGTTCAGCTCATAACAGTTGATACTGATCGTTTGTTCGTCCGTTGAAAAACAGAGCAAGGATTAATCACCATTAAAGTTGATTTCTCAGTGTCTGTAAAACAACAAGAATGACGTCACAATCTCAGGATGATAAAAACAACATCGGCTCACTTTTTAAACCACCTATGCTAAAAAGAAATGAGTACAACATCTGGCAGAGGAGGATGGGTCACATCCTCGCTCAACAAAGCACAGGTTGTTGGAGGTCTGTCATCTTTGGTCCTCATGTTCCTTCAGTGCCAAGCGCTGAAGATGCTAAAAAGTTCGTTCCAAAACCAGTTGAAAATTACACCGAAACCGATTTTCAAAAGATCGAACTAGATGCTAAAGCGTTTAGCATCATAGCATCAGCGCTCCCCAATGAAATATATGCTGGACTGTTACACTGTAACAGTGCCAAAGAATTGTGGGACGCACTTATGGAACAGTTTGGAGGTACTAAAGAAGTCATAGAAAACAATAGGGAAATCCTGAACCAACAGTATGAAACATTTTGTCATGTTAGAGGTGAATCACTGACTCAACAATTTGAGCGGTTTAGTTGTCTCATCAGTGAACTGAGGCTTGTTAATACTACCTTTACAAACTCGACTCAAAATAGCAGGTTCGTCAGGTCACTGCCCGAAAAATGGGACACTATAGCCTTTGTCACCAGAAATTCACCTGAGTTCAAGGATCTGACCTTGACCCAACTCCATGGTCGACTCCTGACCTACGAAAGGGAGTTGAACCAGAAAAGGAAGTTACAAGAGTCCGGAAAAGCCGTTGATGATTACACATTCGGTAATACTGCTCTTCTGGGTCAAGAAGAATCTGGGAGCAGTGGTAAGGACCAGGGTTATGATCACTTTATTGACATAACTGCTGGTGCAAATTTTAACAACCCTGATCCTCACTCTGCAAGTTATGCATTCACTGCAAACGAAAACCAGATGTCAGATAATTTAAGCTTTGAACTAAATGATTTGCAACATTTTGATCCCACTGATTTAGAGGAAATGGACATCCTGCACCAACTGGCTTTGCTAAGTGTTAGAACTAGCAAGTTCTACAAAAGAACAGGGAGAAAATTCCCAGGTCTGCATGGGAATCTAAGGGTTGGGTTGGATAAATCGAAAATCAAGTGCTACAAGTGTAATAGGTTGGGACATTTCGTTAGGGAATGTAGGAGTCAAAATACTGGTCCCATAATTACTCATCCTAGCTCAAATCCTAGACCTCAAAACCAAAACACTGTGCACTATGCCAAATATGCCCCAGCAGCTCAAGTGAACACTGCTCACTATGCTGCTGCCCCTGTGCCAGTACATTATGTCCAAACTACTGTTCCACAGGTACAAGTGCAACCTGTTGCACCTCAAACCACTGCTCCAGCAGCAGCACAACCAGATCAACAAAGTTTTTTCACTCAAGGGTTTGTTGACTGGAGCAGTATGCCTGATGATCTTTGTGATGAAAATTTTGCACTCTATGCTTCTAATGATTCTTCACATGATGAGTTTTGTTTGATGGCACTAGAGTCAATACAGGAGGGGGTTGAAGCTGAGGAGGAACAGCAGTGCTTTGAAACAGTGGAAGAGGTGATTGAAACAGTGGTTACTGCTGTGGCTGGTGAAGTACTGTTGGAAGAAAGTTCAGGTACTCTGATTGAACCAATGACAGATCCATGGTCCATAGAGGACAAAGAAGAAGAGAAAGAAGAAAAGGCTGGTGAAAAGAAGGTAAGAGCTGATGATGATGAAGATCATCAATGTGATTGTGCAATGATGGCAGCTGCCAAGGTATCTCCTCAAGTTCTTGAAAAACTGTGTTCAGACAATTGCATAATTGCTTTTGCTAACATCAAAGAGGTGAATGAAAACCTTCGGGATAAAATCTTAACTGATGAGGTCAAATTTGAAAGCTCTTTAAAAGAACTTAAAAACAAATTGACTGAAAAGGAAAAAGAAATCAGCTGTTTAAAAGAAGAGCAAAGTATAACCAAAACCCAACTTCAAACTATGGTAGAAAAATACCAAGTTTGCAAAAAGGAGTTGGAGTCTGCCCAGATTACTTGTGAAAGATGGGTGGAATCCTGCAAAGGATATGAGGTTATGCTTGAAAAACAGAGAAAAAGCAATGTGAAGTTTGGGGTTGGGTATAGAAAATATGATGATGAAAACACTGCTTTTGAAAACTCTATTCAAACCACTGATGAAGCTACTGAGCTTATCCCCACAAACAAGAATGGCCAAGAAGTGAAAATCACTGACAAACTTGGTAACAAAATCACACTTAACAGACCAATGGGTTCCTCCACTTTCAAGGAGCTTGAAGATCATCAGTTTAAACCAAAATGGTCTGATGAGTGTGATATTCTTGAAAATTTCAAGCCAATGGACTTTACATCAATTGATGGTGCTATAGCTCCAAAAGCTAAAGTCATACCTCTCAAAGATATCCCAGCAGTGGTTAAAACCTCTGCTGCAAAGGAATCTGAAAAGAGAAAGAAGGAAGAAAAAATTGATAACTTGTTTTGTGAATTCTGTGAGAAAAGGAATCATCTAACAAAAGACTGTTTCCACTTAAAAGCTTATGATCTAAACAAAACAAGTGTCATTGTTTCAGCAGAAAGCTGCATTGTCTGTGGGAAAACAAACCACAAAACTCAAGCATGTGTGTACCTCAAAAACTTTGATGTGAAAAAGAATGAGTACATTGCTAAAACATCCTTGAGTCCATCATCATCACCAACATCTGTCAAATTCACCAAGAAACAACCACTGTTTGTGCCAGTACAAACAGCTGTTACAAAACAGCTGAACCAAACATCTGTCAAAAGAGATGTTCAGGTTACTGATGCACCCCCTGCCAATCAGTTCAGAAAAGGCAGAGAAAAACAGTCTTACCAAAGGATTCCTCACGTTTATGAGGCCTACAAAAGGCCCTCTAAACCCAAAGTGAACAAGCATCCTTTTGGTTACCAGCAGATGATTGGTCAGGACCCACAACAGTGGTTAGAGAAACACTGTCCTAAAACAGTTCAAACCCCTGACCTAACCACTGTCCATCATCTTGCATCCATCCCAGACACTGTTGAGACCCCATCCAAAGCCTTGTTGGCTTTGGAGACCTTAATG
This sequence comes from Helianthus tuberosus, assembly GCA_030545235.1. Classification (NCBI taxonomy): domain Eukaryota; kingdom Viridiplantae; phylum Streptophyta; class Magnoliopsida; order Asterales; family Asteraceae; genus Helianthus; species Helianthus tuberosus. Next base: position 59,645,576 of record CM060401.1, read on the forward strand.
AACTAATCTTTTTACTTCATGTGCAGGGAGCTTCTGCATGCTTTGATAGTCTTTGGTATGTAGATAGTGGAGGCTCCAGGCACATGACAGGATGTAAAGCCCTCCTCAAAGACTTTAAAATCCATGGTGGGGGTGATATATCCTTTGGGAATAATAGTAAAGGGAAGGTTCTGGGGTCTGGTACAGTGCAATCTGGAAATGTAAAATTTGAAAATGTCAATCTAATAGACAATCTAAAATTCAACCTTCTGAGTGTGTCCCAAATAAGTGACAAGGGATTTGGGTCATTCTTCACAAAAGACTGTTGTAGGATTGTTGGACCAGAAATGGTCAAAAAGATTGAAGCAATAATCAAAACTGGTCAAACTAAACTTGTTGCTCAAAGAAGTGGCAATGTTTATGTTGTTGACATGTCAAAAGAGTGTCCCAGAGCTGATGCCTGTCTGTTCTCAGCTGCCTCTAACAAAGAGACAGAACTTTGGCACAGAAGGCTGGGACACACAAATCTTAAGACAATCACAGAAATTTCAAAAAATGGTTTAGTGAGAGGCCTACCACAAAAATTGTTTTCATGTCCTGAACATTGCATTTCCTGTTTAAAAGGAAAACAGCATAAAAGTTCTTATAAGTCCATTGAAGAGTCCAAAACAACCCAGTGTTTGCAAATGCTACACATGGATTTGTTTGGCCCAGTTCAAGTCATGAGCCTTAAAAAGAAAAGATATTGTTTGGTTATTGTTGATGACTTTTCTAGGTTCACATGGACTTTCTTTTTGCACTCAAAAGATGAAACTGCAGGCATTTTGCAAGACTTTGTAATACAGGTTGAAAAGCAATTTGACCTTCCAGTAAAAAGCTTCAGGAGTGACAATGGCACAGAATTCAAAAATAGGGAGTTGGATGCCTTCTGTGTAAAGAAAGGGATTGTAAGGCAGTACAGCATCCCAAGAACACCAGAGCAGAATGGGGTAGTGGAAAGGAAGAACAGAACTCTGATTGAGGCTGCCAGAACCATGCTTGCAGATTCAGGTTTGCCTTTAACTTTCTGGGCAGAGGCAGTAAACACTGCTTGCTATGTTCAGAACAGAGTTTTAATAAACCCCAGGCACAAAAAGACTGCCTATGAAATTCTGTATAAAATTAAACCACTGATCTCATACTTCAAAGTGTTTGGCTGCCCATGCTTTATTTTGAACTTAAAAGATTCCATTTCAAAATTTGCAGCCAAAATTGATTGTGGTTATCATCTGGGATACTCAACCACTGCCAAGGCCTACAAAGTATTTAATACACGGACCAAGGCAGTGGAGGAGACTTTGAATGTTAAGTTCAATGAACTTTCATCAATGAAAATCCCAGCAAACCCTGCAGATCTGTTTGATCTTGAAAAATTCACTTTTGAAAATACTGCTGTCAAGACTAACAATGCAGGTCCATCAGAGGATACAACACCAGACTATGGGTATGAAATCATCATCCCTCAAAGGTCTGCCACAAAGGGAAAAACATCAGCTGTTCAAAACAGTTGTCAAAGCTCTACCACTGCTACCTCAACAGTTGTTGACCAAAGTAGCCCATCAACCACTGCTTCCACATCCTCAAACACTGCTGACAAAAGTCCTCAAACAGTGGATAAAAGCCAGCAGTTGTCCACCTCATTACCTCCTATACCACCACCTTTTGAAACCACTGCTGGATCATCAAAGTCCCCAGCAGTGGTTAGCTCAGATGATACACATTTGCAGCCTTCACCAACCAATGCCATCATACCATACCAAGGAGATTTAATCTTCTTGAGATCTCATCCACCTGATCAAATCATTGGCAACATAAATGAAGGGGTGCTCACAAGAAGCCAAACCCAAAACATTTGTCTTTTTGCTGGTTTTCTATCACTCCATCAGCCAGTCAAGTACCAAGAGGCACTGAAAGACAACAGCTGGGTAGAAGCCATGCAAGAGGAGCTCCAAGAGTTTAAAAGACAACAAGTATGGGAGCTTGTACCACTACCAGAGGAGGTTAGTCCCATTGGCACAAAGTGGGTCTTCAAGAACAAAACTGATGAAAGGGGTATTGTTGTCAAGAATAAAGCCAGGCTTGTGGTTCAGGGTTACAGACAGGAAGAGGGGATTGATTATGATGAAACATTTGCCCCTGTTGCAAGATTAGAAGCAATTAGACTGTTCCTGGCCTTTGCTGTCAACCACAATATGAAGGTGTTTCAAATGGATATCAAAAGTGCTTTCCTCTATGGTACAATTCAAGAAGAGGTGTATGTTTGTCAACCTCCAGGTTTTGAGGATCCATTTTATCCAGATCATGTCTACAGGCTAAACAAAGCCTTGTATGGCTTGAAACAAGCACCAAGGGCCTGGTATGAAACTCTTTCCAACTTCCTACTCTCAAATGGTTTCAAAAGAGGTACCATTGATAAAACACTGTTTTTAAAATGGAGAGGGAAGGATTTAATGATTATCCAGATTTATGTGGATGACATTATTTTTGGAAGCACATGTAACTCAATGTGTGAAGAGTTTAGAGAACTCATGACAGCTGAGTTTGAAATGAGTGCAATGGGTGAGCTGCAATGCTTTCTTGGTCTCCAAGTACAGCAAATGCAAAATGGAACTTTCATTCATCAAAGCAAATATGCTAAAGAACTTTTAACCAAATTTGATATGAATGATTGTAAACCATGCAGCACACCCATGGCAACAAATAAGCTGGTCATGTCTGATGAAAAAGATGAGCTGATTGACCAAACACTTTATAGAAACATGATTGGGTCTCTATTGTACCTAACTGCATCTAGACCAGACATCATGTTTGCAACATGTGTCTGTGCAAGAAGTCAATCAGCTCCCAGAAAATCAAATCTCATTGCTGTAAAAAGGATCTTCAGATACATAAAAGGTGCTCCCACACTTGGTATCTGGTATCCAGCTAATGGGAACATCAAGCTTTCAGGTTTCTCAGACAGTGACTTTGCTGGATGTCACACCACAAGGAAGTCCACATCAGGAGGGTGCCAGTTTCTAGGTGACTGCTTAGTTTCTTGGCAAAGCAAAAAGCAAGCAGCTGTTTCAACATCCACTGCTGAAGCTGAATACATTGCTGCTGCAAGCTGTACAGCCCAACTCCTGTGGCTTCAAAATCAGTTGCTGGATTTTGGTATCACTGCCTTAAAAACACCACTCATGTTGGACAGTCAGGCAGCAGAAAATATCATCAAAAATCCAGTTTCCCACTCAACCACCAAACATATCGACATCAGACATCACTTTGTGAGGGACTGCTATGAAAAAGGTTTGATTTCTCTGCATCATGTCCCAACTAAGGACCAGCTGGCTGATGTGCTCACAAAAGCACTTGATACAGCCACTTTTGAAAGTTTGGTCTCTAGGATTGGGATGCTGAACATGGAATAACAAGAAACATCTTGTTTTTCTATGAATAAAAGCAACAAAATGTTTTCAGAAAATCAAAACTCCATCCTTAAAAATAGTTAAAAATGAAAATTTTTCATTAAGTCCTTAAAAGTCTGCCATTAACCACTGATTGTTCAAAAGTCTGCTATACTTCAAAAGTCTGTCCACTGCTGAAAGTCAACCCCTGCTCTCTCATTATTTTGATAAACTCTGTTGTTCAAAAGCAGTGTCTTATCCACTGATATGCTATCCACTGATAGTAAAAATCATCCACTGCTTTCATACCACTGCCTTCATCAGTCACTTTCAACAAAAGTACTGTCCTTCACTTTCAACAGGGGTTGTCACGTGGACAGTACATATTGGTCAGACCTTTTGTAACGGCTGCCACCTCAGCATTCACTTTCTCCCCTAAAAAATCCCTCACTCACCACCAAAACAGGGTTTTACTGTCGAATTGAATTCTTAAAAATTCTCTTCTCAAAGCAGTTTTTCTTCACATTTCTTCACAAATTTCTTCGATCAATCATCCTCAAAATGAAAAAATCAAAGAAATCTTCAAAACCCTCATCCAAATCATCCTCGAACACAGCCTCCCAAAAGGCAATCTCCACTGAAATTCCACATAAACCATCTCACAATCTCCTGGGTCTTCTCACAAAACCAGGAACCACCAACGTGTTCGATTTCATCATTGACATCATGACAAAATCAAAGTATAAAACTTTGTTCATCGCCGATGCACCAATCTATTTGGCGACCCAAAGGGAGTTTTGGAAGAATGCAACCCTTGAAAAACAAGGAGACACTGCAACCACCATAAACTCTTCTATAAAGGGTAAAGTTGTCCAAATCACGCCACAATCCATTTCAGAGGTCTTTCAACTCGATGATCAAGAAGGTAAAATCTCTTTCACTAAAAACGATTTGCAAACTGACTTCATTGAGAGAGGGTATGAATCCACAATGATGAAGAAAATTACCTTAGAAAAAGGTTATTTTCCTTCTGCAACCAGATTTTTATTTCATACCCTCCTACTATGTGTTTCAAACAAAACCACTTCTTTTAATGAAATCCCTTTAAAGATTCAAAATCTGGGATATGCTATTCTTCAAGGAGAAAATTTTAACTACTCTCGGGAAATTTTTAAAGATTTGGTTAATAATGTTGAAACAAAATCATTCTTACTGTTTCAAAGGTTTTTAAGTTACTATTTTTCAAAGAAATTCAGTAAGGATGATTTAGCTGTAATAAACCAGGGTGATCCTATTCAAATAAACAGTTTAACTACTGAAACTTTTTCAAGGATGTTAGCACCTTGCAAAACACAAGCAGAGGTGCCTGAGCAGATTTTAGCAGTTACAACTGCTCCTCAGGTATCTGCTGCTGAGCCCACTGCTCAAGGTGATCAAAGCAGCAGCACAACTGTTTTGAAACCCACACCTCAAATCACCAAAAAGCCAACAAAAAGAAAAACACAAAAACCCCCCAAACCCCTCAAAAAGGCATCTCTGGAGGATGAGATACCAGAGCTCCTGCCAGTGACAACACAAAAGTCACAAGAAACCACTGCTGCTACTTCCTCACAGCAGTTGGTACAAATATCTCAACCCATAACCAAAACTCCTCTTGCTTCTTCACAAAAAGAACAGGTTGTACAAATAGGGTCTCCACATCATGATGCTCTGGAAACACTCGTTTCTATCATCCACAGTCCAATGCCCGGGACACATCCTATTTCTACACCAACCATCATATCCACATTTCCCTCACCAATAAAACCACTGTTGGATGCAATTGATTTGAACCAGGCATTATCCAGTCCTTCTCAATCACCTATTAATGAGAATATACCTCAACAACTGACTGGGTCTGATGTATCAATCTTTGCTAACCCACCAACACAACCTGAGGAGGTTACACCCCTTGAGTTACAAGTAACTCTTGGTGGTATTCCAAGTGAAGCAGCCACTACAACTGTTACACCCACTGGGTTACATTTGGACAGTGGTTACATTCATAAGACTTCCTTGGAGGCAATTCCTTTTATAGCACCTCTACCAACCACCAGTGGATTTATTTATCCTACTGGCAACATCAAAAGGTTGTCAAGTGTTGAAGGAAGAAGACCCCAGTACCAAGAAAAAGGGGCATCAGTGGTTAATGTTTGGAGTATATTCCCTACATCTACCACTGATAAAACCACTGCTAGTGGGAAATCAGATGATCCCATTAACTTGGGTGATGGTTTAAAGTACCAGAAATTGACGGATCGTATTGCAAAACTTGATAATTCTGTTGCAGAACTCAAAGATATGCTACAACAGGTGTTACAAGTTCAGAAGGTACAATCAACTGCTGTTCCACCTCAAGCACCTGCTCCACAAAGGACACCTGCTACAAATGAGCTCTGGAATCAATTTCAATCTTTTCTCCAACAACAAGCACAATTAGCAGATCAGCAACATGAAAAACATGTCCAACAGCTGAGAAATGCAATGGAGTCAAGGTTCAAGAACACTCAGGCTGATTTAAAGGCTCTCAAAACTCAGATCTTACACACCACTGGCACTGCTCCTCCAAAAGTCCGCTACATTTATCAACTCCCAGAAGATAATGCCAAAAAGGGGGAGAAAATTCAGGAATGGAAAAGGAAGGGTATAGAGGATGGTCTCTATCTTGAACCAGAAAATTCAAACATGACCAAAAAGATCCCTTTGCCAGATGGTAGCAAGAAAATTGATGTGACAACAAATGCACTAGCAGAAGCAGCTGCAAGTGTAAAAAGGGATAGAGAGGCCAAAAGGAAAGCCAGGGTGGAAAGAATGGATTATCCAGATCAGGGTACTTCTGGGTCAAGGGATCATGAAAATCCTGTTGAGGAAAAGAAGAGGCCTACTAGAAAAGTAAGGCAACCCAAATCCATTCCTATCAGACGTTCAAAGTCTGCTAAAAAACCATCATACAAAACAGCTGATGCAACAGGAGTTACAAAAACTACTGCTTGCCAAACAGTTGTTCCATCAACACACACCACTTCAACACACACAACATCCACTGCTTTACCATCATCACCACCAAAAACAACACCTGCTGACATACAGCAGAAGACAGCAGATGTTATAACATCTGTTGTAATGACAACAGTGGTTGAAACACCAGTTGTTTCAACAGCTGTCAGTCAATCACAATCCACTGCCACTACATCTACAACCACTATTCCATTCAAAACATCATCAGTCTCTCCTAAACCAAAAAGGAGAAGGCTAATTTTAAAAGATGATGACACACCTCCATTACCAACATCTTCAAAATCCCTATCACTTGTCACTATTCCTAAACCCATACCTTCCTCTTCAGCTCAAATTGTAAAACCACTACCTCCTGCTGGTGTCTCATTTCCTCTGGAACTCATTGCAGTAAGAGAAGAAATCAAATCATTTTATTATGAAGATGACCCAGCCAAAAGGAGTTTGCCATCAATTGCAAATTATCCCAGGCCTAACAACATTGAAGAATATTTGAAGCTCAAAGCCAAACAAGCAGAGGATATTGCAATAAAAAACAGAAAAGGGAAATCTGATAGAGAATTTCAACAAAACTATCAGTTTTTACTCTCACAGGTCAATGCTATGGAGCGTTTTGCTAAAAATGTATGTCAGAAAATTTCAGAAAGGGCAGATGAGTCCTTAAGAAAAGACTACATTGAAAACATCATGACCTACAAGAAATACAAGGGGGAGAAACACATGTACAAGAACTGGACCATTCCTGAGCTTGAAAAAGAAGCAGCCAGGATTCAAGACATGATCAAAAATAAGGTCAATCAGACTCCTCCTGAAAAATTCAAACAATTTGAAGCTGAAAAGATGGTAGAGCTGAGGAGAATGAAAGAGGAGCTGATTATAGCTGATTATGGGTCAAAGAACTCTCTGACAAAGTGGGGAGAAGATAGAGTCAGGGCAACCTATAAAAGATTAGAGGAACTTAGAAAGAAAGATCCAAGAGTTCCACAAAAGCCTGACTATTCCAAAGCAGCGTTTTCAAAAAGACAACCAAAGCTGCAAGTCAAAAGAACCACTGCTCCAGCTGGTGCTGCCATCTACAAAAGAAGGAGCAAAAACCAGTTTAGCATGGAAACAATTCAAGATCTTTTAGCCGGAGATGCCATTGTAAAAGCTGGCACAGAAGTAATGATAAAAGAAGATCTTGAATTGGAACAATCTGCAACCGCTGCTCAGCCAGTCATGAATAGGCCAGCCTCTCCAAATACTTCTGCAAATAAACATCTCCCAAGAAACCCACCAGGCTCAAAAATACAAAAGTGGGAAACTGACAAACAGACCTGCGTATTGACTTTGCTCAGGTCTGGTGGAGGAGTGGAGAAAATATCAAGGGAACAAGCTCTTGGTCTGAGTCTTGAAGATTTGCAGGATCTCCTTGATCTTCCACTCAGCAGGGATGATGAAGATACAGATGCCCTAGACTTTGAATTACAATTTAAAGGTCAGATAAGGGAGCTGTTGTTGAGGCAATAAAGATTTCCACAAATAATGAAGAGTTTTGGCATTATCTGTTCCAGGGGGAGATTGTTGGGATTGAACCCTATCAGAGGAACAGATAATGTAAAGCCAAAACTGGATCAAAGCAGTGGATTCAGAATAAGCAGACGTTTACAGTTGGTTCATGCAAATCTCTCCCCTTGAAAGTGGTTTCATATCTGCTGACCTCCTATCTGCTGATCATACTAAGTGCTGACCTACAACTGCTGCTTTATATCTACTGACCAATGTCAAAGACTGATGGAAGACCAAAGCTCTGCTGATCCGGACAAGCACTGCTGGGTTCACAGCAGTGGAAGGATGCAGCAGCAGTTTAAGTGTCTTTTATGTAATGTAATGTAATAGCAGTAGTTTAGTACATCAGTGTTTATAGATCAGTAGTTAGGAGGTTAGATGTCACTTTCATGGTGACGTCAGCTAAGATGCTCAGTGGTTTGCAAGTGCCTATAAATAGTTCAGTACTTTGTACTGTTCTATTAGCTCTTTTGATCACATCGTCTTCTTTTCACGAACAAACTACTGAGCTCTGGCTGAGGGGGAGTTTGCATTCTTACATCAATCATTGTAATCGTTGTTGAAACAAATTCAATCATTCGGTTCTTTGTGTAAAGATGTTTGATAAAAGTATTACTCTCGTTTGATTGTATGCAAAGTTTGCTTTCATCTTATTTCCGCTGCACAACTCTTTCATTTCCATCTTAATTACAAACGAAAATACAATCAAAAAGAAACTCAGATCCAACATGCTTCTAGCATTATTTTGGTGTTCCGGGTATTGTCCGGTTGTTCGGTTACATACCGATTCGTTAAAGTGCTAAATTACCTTTTTTAGTGTCTATTAAGTACCCTTCTTGTACCCTTTCAATTCCCAACACTTAGGAAAATATTCTGGATAATAAAACGACATTTCTGCATAATATTCATATGTCCAAATGCTGAATTATTGCTGAATTATATAATTTCTGCACTTAAAGTGCGTTTCGGGTGCTTTTTAGTGCTTATTTTTGCTTTCGTATTGCATATATATTAAACCCTTGTATGTACTCTTGGGTTTTAATGCATTCTTGTTGTCGGACCTACACCTAGGCTCCAATTTTATTGTCTGACTGCTTTCTGCAGTTCCGTTGACACAGTGTGTCTTACCGGTGAGTTTACTAGTATTTCTGACGCAACGCTCTCGTTTATGCATAAAGCAATATTTTGTAGTATACAACGTGCATGAATTCACTTATTTAGTATGAAGTCAGATATTGCTGACAATTAAGCACATAATTGCAGTCATTAAGCAATAATTAATGTGTACGGAAATTACCGGTTTGGGCCAGTTGTCACAGTCTCCCCCCGTTAAAAGAATTTCGTCCCGAACATCATGCTGAACTCACTCTCGCTGGAGTCTTCTTGAATAGGTGGGGATACTTTTTCTTGAACTGGTCTTCACGTTCCCATGTGTACTCGGGTCCGTGCTTAGAGCTCCAACGTACTTTGACAAGCTTCACACTGCTCCTCCTGGTCTTGTTGACTTTCCAGTCGGTAACCTCAACGGGTTGCTCTGTAAATCGGAGGGCTTCATCAATATGCACTTCATCCATCGGGATGATCACGTTTTCTTGTGTTGGACTCTTCTTCAGGTTGGATACATGAAACGTATCATGTACTCCATTAAGTTCTTCCGGTAACTCCAACTTGTATGCCACGGTACCAATTCTTTTCAATATTCTGAATGGTCCGATGTATCGTGGATTCAGCTTTCCACACTTTCCAAATCTGACTACGCACTTCCAAGGTGAGACTTTTAACAACACTTTGTCTCCCACCTTGAATTCTACTGATTTCCTTTTCGGATCGGCGTAGATCTTTTGTCGTTCTCGAGCCGCCATAATGCGCTCTCGGATCTGCGCAATCTTGTCGGTTGTCTCTTGTACAAGTTCAGGACCAACCATACGCTTATCTCCGGCATCTGCCCAACATAAGGGCGATCGGCATTTGCGGCCATACAGAGCTTCGAACGGCGCGGCTTTTATGCTCGTATGATAACTGTTATTGTAGGAAAACTCAACTAAAGGTAGATGAGTATCCCAGCTGCCGCCTAGATCCATGACACATGCGCGAAGCATATCTTCTAACGTTTGTATAGTCCGTTCGCTCTGGCCGTCTGTTTGCGGATGGAATGCCGTGCTTAGATCTAACAGAGATCCAAAGGCTTCCTGAAATGATTGCCAGATTCTTGAGACAAAGCGTCCATCTCTGTCTGAAATGATTGAGATTGGCACTCCATGACGTGCCACAATTTGTCACACCCCCAAAATCCACCTGCGGAGTATCACCGCTTGGAGGCGTGACTGACCAGGATCAAGCCACCAATCATATTGAACAACGAAATTAAGTAAATAAAACCAACCACAATAGAATTGGTGTCCAAAAGGAAGTAACCAACTTTAAGTTAATAGCGGAAGCATAAAATGTAAAACCCAAACATAAGTAATAAGTTCATAAAATTTAAATGTTTAACATGGAACTCAACAGTCCATGTCCCACAACGACCAGTCCTCCCTGTGCAAGCTCCATAAGCACCAAATAACCTGCAAGGCATGTAACAACGAGTCAACAACAAAGTTGAGCGAGTTCACAGTTGGTGTTCATGATTAAGTTGTTTCAAAACCAAGAGTTCGTTTGTAAGTAGTAAGTTAATCCGTTTACCCTGTTTCCCAAACCTATCCATAGTTGGTGGGGGCTTCCCCATGTTAACCACTAGACCTGTTTACCATATCGACCACTGACTGAAGTAAGTTGGTGCCCTGACGTCAATGTCTATCATCATTGACTAGTGCCCAGATCCATTAGTTCACGCCCGTCCTCTGCGGCACAGTGTGAGGCTTGTCAAACCTAAATAGCGCTATCTAACTAATGACCCGCTCGCCATTGGCCCGGCGATTAAGTCGATATAAAAGGAGGGACTTCATGATAGAGAGCTTTGGTCTAGTATCCGTGTTGTCACCCTTCAATAAAGAGGGTGTGTACGCAATCCCCAAACCAGGAGATTACGCAGGTTCCGATTAAGTTCTTAGTACGTGTTGTCACCCTTCAATAAAGAGGGTGTGTACGTGTTCCAAACCAGGAGATCACGCAGTTTCAGTTCAAATCCTTTACCCATTCCCAACCCCTGGGAATCCCATGCCTTGTAGAAAGTGTGAACTCACCTTGGTTTGCTCGGTAAGATAAAGTAGGTGTTCACAATTCGATCAATCCAATCCTAGTATGGTTCCAATTCCAATTAGTTATTTTACACACCTTAATCACCTATCCTTATTATGCAAGAAATGAACAAGTTTGGCACATAATATCACACCAGTTGTAACGCATAATCGGGCCATACATATTTTTCCACATTACAGGTTCATTTATCATAATAACACCCAACATGCTAGTAAAGACATTTTTCAACTCATACACTAATTTAAATCAGAAAGTATATTCTACAAGAATTCATAAAATCAAGTTCAGCTTGTTAAACTTATGGTCCAATTACTATCGGCCCACTAATGCTTTCCAATTAAAGTTGCAGCCCAACTCAATACACCAATTCATATAATTCAGGATAACACCTCTATACAACCTAACTTGTAACATTAATATCACCACACAGTAATTTATCATTATATAATTAATAATTCAACACAATTAACAAAATACCTTTACTACTCAAGATATACAGTAACTTATCATCACAATTAATAATCGGTTATCATCACCTAACCGACATAGCACAAAAGCACAATATTACCCATCCCTATTTCAGTTAATTGGCCTATTACAAAATTCCCAACCCAATATCTCTCGCAACTAGCCCAACTAATTGTGTGACTTCCATATGATCTGCTAGTATCATACAAATAATCAAACGAAATCCTAATCCATAAATGTTAACCGGTTCCGTACACTTAAATCTTCGACCCCCTAACAACAAATACAATCCACAATCATATTTTTCGTTAATAGGTTACACAGTGCATCAGAACCCACATGTGGCATGTATTAACAGGTTACATAATTTTCTGTTTCTATTGTATCAACAGGAAGGTGTGAGTTAGCTAATGTGCCATTAAATTGCATTATGACTATCAATCACGGAACCGACCATCTCGACTTATGATCACATAAACAACACAATCCTACTCATGCGGATCCCCTAATTATAATCATACCAACAGGATTAATAACCATCCGAAAGATATCCTAAACCAAAAACGTAAATCAGCCGATCACATACAAGTACCCGAGTTCATTCTTTACACATATAAGACACCATCCGATCGTTACCCAACACACTAACCTGGCCTTAATACTTATACATATGATCAAGACCTTACTGATTAACTCACATGTATGCATACAAACTAAACACTTATCATCAATAACTTCATGTATGACATCGAGCATGAACATCGCATATATAGATCATCGAACAAATATATACATATATACTTTCATGTAATCACTCAATCACAGACATCAAACAAAGCTAAGGTTGGACCGAAACCAAAACACCACATTCGAAAACGAAGTAACGAAACTTGCGGGACTTACCGGCGATCGGTGATGGAGGATTGGGGATGTTCTCCGGTTGTCGAGGGAGGGAGAGGGACGAAAGGTAGCGTGCGGAATGGTGGAGAATTGCCGTAGGGTTTGTGAGATATCCGTGAGGGTGAGCATTACGTAAGTATATATATACATATATTCACGTGACATTAAAGCTAAGTATTGGCGGTGGAAATTGTATATGTGGGCCGAAGATGCTAGTGGGGTTGGGTAGAGATTGTTGAAGGACTTCGGCTGGACTCAAGTATGTTGAAACAGTGTAGGGAATGGCAGCGATTTATATTGTTTATATATATATATATATATATATTCTTTTTACATAACTATCAATCAATTTATATAAAATTATTTAAAACTCTAATGTTAATCAATTATTCTAAAGATATAATGTTCGTGCTACGGTTCGGGCTTCATAAGTTCCGAGCTACGCGAGTGGGTTTCAATATTTCGGGTCGGTTGTATGCGATGTGGATTAATTCATCATATAATAGAAATGTAAGATCCGACTAATGAAAGCGAAATAAACGGTTTATACCTCGAAGTTACGGGTTGTCACATCATCCCCAACTTGAAAGAAATTTCGTCCCGAAATTTAGTACGTGGTTACTGAGGAAGCTAGTTAGGTTGCGTGGTTTCCTGGGTTTTTTTTTTTTTTTTTCCTGGGGTGTCACATCATCCCCCTGTTGGTTTGGAATTTCGTCCCGAAATTCCGCAGAACGATAGGAATGAGGTCGATAGAAAAGGTCTGATCAGCAAGAACAAGATTGCAACCCTAAACTATGTGTGTGGCCTCTAGACTTTTACCGGTTGCTAGTTCTACTATGTACTTGGTGTTCAAAAGTGTTGGGGTACGATTAAGCATTTGACTAACTTTTAAAGACACGAAACTAGTATCGGCACCCGAATAAAATAAAACAGTAACACAAAAGTTGTCAAGTAGGAACTCACCCTGACCGATCACGAAGGCACGTCCCCTAGCACCATTGCCGTCGTTGTTACCCCCATTGTTGTTCCCATTTCCTTGGTTGTTGTTGTTCTGATTCTGATTCAGCTGGGGGCAGTCTCTTTTGAAATGGTCTTCAGCACCACACTGAAAGCATCCTTTGTTGTTACCCTGTTGCTGCTGCTGGTTCTGTCGTCGCTGATTCGCAGGGTAGAGACTCCTGCAATCCTTAGCTGCATGGCCAGGTTTGTTACACCTCTGACAAGTGCCCTTAGTACATGGTCCGCTATGATGGAAACCACATTGATTGCATTTGGGGTGGTTCCCCTTGTACCCACTCTGCCCTTGACTACCAGAGGATTGCTGACCAGGGCTTTTATACTCTTCCGTTCTTCTCTGCTGTGACTGGGACTGAATGGAAGTCGAACCTCTGCTTGATGCCCCATCCCATTTACGTTTGTTGTCGCTAGGAGTTTCAGAGGTAGCTGTAGCACTAATACGTTTTGGTAACCTGTTTTGCTCCACCGCCTGATCAGTGAGACGGTGAGCCAACTGAACAACCTGCTGGTAAGTGGCGAGGTTTGCTGAAGTCACATGACTTTGGATCTCTGGCTTCAGACCCTTGAGATAAAGTTCAACACGCTTGATTGGAGGGTCCACCATAGTAGGACACAATAAGGCAAGTTCATTCGACCTCTTAGTATATGCCTCAATTTCCGACCCCGTCATCTTGAGGTTGAAGAACTCGACTTCCAGCTTATGAATGTCGTCTCGACTGCAGTATTCCTCCTTGATCATCTCTTTAAAATTGTTCCATGGGGTGGCGTTAGCAGCAACCAACCCCAGCATTTGGACCTGGGCGTTCCACCATGTGAGGGCTAATCCCTCGAGAGTGCCGGTAGCATATTTCACCCTGCGTGCCTCAGGGCATTCACACATTTCGAACACAGATTGTAGTTTCTCAAACCAGTGGAGGAGACCTACTGCTCCTTCAGTGCCACTAAAAGTAGTGGGTCGGCAGTCCATGAAAGTTTTGAAGGTGCACACAGGTGGCTGAGCATGCTGACCTGTTGTGGGTATAAGAAGGACAAAGTTTAACACAAGGATAGGTTCACGAGAGTAGGATCTAAAGATCCTAGAATGAGTTTTAAACTGCAGGGTATACCTCCTGCCTGGGCTGCTGCAAGTGCCGCAGCAACCTGTTCGTTGATCAGAGCCGCCAACTGGGCTTGCGTCATGTTAATGCGTCCAGACATGATCTTCATATCAAGGAAACATGAGTGAGAAGGGTTCGCGAAAATGCGATGACAGGAGAGAGTAAGCACACACGTGTTCAAGCAACAGTAGCTATACTAACTAAGCATATCATGAGCAAAGTTCTATGTAATCTAGCAAGTAGGCAATGTAAACATAAATTATATCACCTAGAATGTCGAGTCTTGCATGTGGAGCGAAGCGTCGTTGTGGATCGTTGAGCACTGTTCAGGTTATAGTCTGGTTTTAACAAAACTTTTTCCCCTTATTAAAACCAAGTTCACTATAACCAATGGCTCTGATACCAATCTGTCACACCCCCAAAATCCACCTGCGGAGTATCACCGCTTGGAGGCGTGACTGACCAGGATCAAGCCACCAATCATATTGAACAACGAAATTAAGTAAATAAAACCAACCACAATATAATTGGTGTCCAAAAGGAAGTAACCAACTTTAAGTTAATAGCGGAAGCATAAAATGTAAAACCCAAACATAAGTAATAAGTTAATAAAATTTAAATGTTTAACATGGAACTCAACAGTCCATGGCCCACAACGACCAGTCATCCCTGTGCAAGCTCCATAAGCACCTAATAACCTGCAAGGCATGTAACAACGAGTCAACAACAAAGTTGAGCGAGTTCACAGTTGGTGTTCATGATTAAGTTGTTTCAAAACCAAGAGTTCGTTTGTAAGTAGTAAGTTAATCCGTTTACCCTGTTTCCCAAACCTATCCATAGTTGGTGGGGGCTTCCCCATGTTAACCACTAGACCTGTTTACCATATCGACCACTGACTGAAGTAAGTTGGTGCCCTGACGTCAATGTCTATCATCATTGACTAGTGCCCAGATCCATTAGTTCACGCCCGTCCTCTGCGGCACGGTGTGAGGCTTGTCAAACCTAAATAGCGCTATCTAACTAATGACCCGCTCGCCATTGGCCCGGCGATTAAGTCGATATAAAAGGAGGGACTTCATGATAGAGAGCTTTGGTCTAGTATCCGTGTTGTCACCCTTCAATAAAGAGGGTGTGTACGCAATCCCCAAACCAGGAGATTACGCAGGTTCCGATTAAGTTCTTAGTACGTGTTGTCACCCTTCAATAAAGAGGGTGTGTACGTGTTCCAAACCAGGAGATCACGCAGTTTCAGTTCAAATCCTTTACCCATTCCCAACCCCTGGGAATCCCATGCCTTGTAGAAAGTGTGAACTCACCTTGGTTTGCTCGGTAAGATAAAGTAGGTGTTCACAATTCGATCAATCCAATCCTAGTATGGTTCCAATTCCAATTAGTTATTTTACACACCTTAATCACCTATCCTTATTATGCAAGAAATGAACAAGTTTGGCACATAATATCACACCAGTTGTAACGCATAATCGGGCCATACATATTTTTCCACATTACAGGTTCATTTATCATAATAACACCCAACATACTAGTAAAGACATTTTTCAACTCATACACTAATTTAAATCAGAAAGTATATTCTACAAGAATTCATAAAATCAAGTTCAGCTTGTTAAACTTATGGTCCAATTACTATCGGCCCACTAATGCTTTCCAATTAAAGTTGCAGCCCAACTCAATACACCAATTCATATAATTCAGGATAACACCTCTATACAACCTAACTTGTAACATTAATATCACCACACAGTAATTTATCATTATATAATTAATAATTCAACACAATTAACAAAATACCTTTACTACTCAAGATATACAGTAACTTATCATCACAATTAATAATCGGTTATCATCACCTAACCGACATAGCACAAAAGCACAATATTACCCATCCCTATTTCAGTTAATTGGCCTATTACAAAATTCCCAACCCAATATCTCTCGCAACTAGCCCAACTAATTGTGTGACTTCCATATGATCTGCTAGTATCATACAAATAATCAAACGAAATCCTAATCCATAAATGTTAACCGGTTCCGTACACTTAAATCTTCGACCCCCTAACAACAAATACAATCCACAATCATATTTTTCATTAATAGGTTACACAGTGCATCAGAACCCACATGTGGCATGTATTAACAGGTTACATAATTTTCTGTTTCTATTGTATCAACAGGAAGGTGTGAGTTAGCTAATGTGCCATTAAATTGCATTATGACTATCAATCACGGAACCGACCATCTCGACTTATGATCACATAAACAACACAATCCTACTCATGCGGATCCCCTAATTATAATCATACCAACAGGATTAATAACCATCCGAAAGATATCCTAAACCAAAAACGTAAATCAGCCGATCACATACAAGTACCCGAGTTCATTCTTTGCACATATAAGACACCATCCGATCGTTACCCAACACACTAACCTGGCCTTAATACTTATACATATGATCAAGACCTTACTGATTAACTCACATGTATGCATACAAACTAAACACTTATCATCAATAACTTCATGTATGACATCGAGCATGAACATCGCATATATAGATCATCGAACAAATATATACATATATACTTTCATGTAATCACTCAATCACAGACATCAAACAAAGCTAAGGTTGGACCGAAACCAAAACACCACATTCGAAAACGAAGTAACGAAACTTGCGGGACTTACCGGCGATCGGTGATGGAGGAGTGGGGATGTTCTCCGGTTGTCGAGGGAGGGAGAGGGACGAAAGGTAGCGTGCGGAATGCTGGAGAATTGCCGTAGGGTTTGTGAGATATCCGTGAGGGTGAGCATTACGTAAGTATATATATACATATATTCACGTGACATTAAAGCTAAGTATTGGCGGTGGAAATTGTATATGTGGGCCGAAGATGCTAGTGGGGTTTGGGCTGGGTAGAGATTGTTGAAGGACTTCGGCTGGACTCAAGTATGTTGAAACAGTGTAGGGAATGGCAGCGATTTATATTGTTTATATATATATATTCTTTTTACATAACTATCAATCAATTTATATAAAATTATTTAAAACTCTAATGTTAATCAATTATTCTAAAGATATAATGTTCGTGCTACGGTTCGGGCTTCATAAGTTCCGAGCTACGCGAGTGGGTTTCAATATTTCGGGTCGGTTGTATGCGATGTGGATTAATTCATCATATAATAGAAATGTAAGATCCGACTAATGAAAGCGAAATAAACGGTTTATACCTCGAAGTTACGGGTTGTCACACAATTTCTCTCAAGTATATTTCAGCAAGCTTTCCAGTGCTGTCTTTTTCTCGGATCGGTAGGAAGTGCGCAGACTTCGTTAATCGATCAACTATTACCCATATCATATCGTGCCCTCTCGGGGTCCTGGGTAATTTCGTTATGAAGTCCATCGAGATTTGTTCCCACTTCCACACGGGAATTTCTGGTTGTTGTAGGAGGCCGGACGGTTTCTGATATTCTGCCTTAACCTTGGCACAGGTTAGGCATTTTCCAACATAAACAGCAACGTCGCTCTTGAGTCTCGGCCACCAATAATATTCTTTCAAGTCTTGATACATCTTGTCCGACCCTGGGTGGATCGAGTATCTTGACTTGTGCGCTTCATCAAGGATGACTTCTCGTAGGCCACCATAGAGCGGAACCCAAATGCACTTTTTAAAGTATAAGGCTCCCTCTTCGTTTGGCACCATGTATTTCAGCATACCCCATAGGTATTCAGCTTTACGGTTCTCCCCTTTAAGAGCTTCTTGTTGTGCATCACGAATGCGTGCAGTGAGGTTCGTTTGAATCGTCATTTCCAATGCTCGAACCCTTAGGGTCTTAACCCTTTCTTTTCGGCTCAACGCGTCCGCTACAACGTTCGCCTTTCCAGGATGGTACTTAATCTCACAGTCATAATCGTTTAGCAGCTCAACCCAACGTCGCTGGTGCATATTCAATTCCTTCTGATCAAATATGTGTTGTAAGCTTTTGTGATCTGTGAAGATTGTACATCGAGTACCATATAAATAATGTCGCCAAATCTTCAAGGCGAATACCACTGCACCTAGCTCCAGGTCGTGAGTGGTATAATTCCTCTCGTGAACCTTCAGTTGTCTTGAAGCATAAGCGATGACTTTTTGGCGTTGCATGAGCACGCAACCCAAGCCTTGTCGTGAGGCGTCGCAGTATACCACGAAGTCTTCAGTGCCTTCGGGTAACGATAGTATCGGTGCATCGCAGAGCTTGTTCTTAAGTAGCTGAAAAGCTTCTTCTTGTTTGTGACTCCAGTCGTATTTCTTGTCTTTCTGAGTAAGGGTCGTTAGCGGTTGAGCTATCTTTGAGAAATTCTCGATGAATCGCCGATAATAGCCCGCTAAGCCCAAAAATTGTCGAACTTCAGTTGGGGTCTTGGGAGCTTCCCAATTCTTTCTCGCTTCAATCTTGGATGGGTCTACATGAATGCCCCTCTCATTCACAACGTGACCAAGAAATTGTACTTCGCGAATCCAGAATTCGCACTTCGAGAACTTTGCATAAAGCTTCTCTTTCTTCAGTAATTCCAAGACGGTTCTGAGATGTTGCTCGTGCTCTTCTTTCGTTCGCGAGTAAATCAGGATATCATCGATAAATACAATCACGAATTTATCGAGATATGGTTTACATACGCGGTTCATCAGGTCCATAAAGACCGCTGGCGCGTTCGTCAATCCAAATGGCATCACAAGAAATTCGTAGTGCCCATATCGCGTTCTGAATGCAGTCTTTGGCACGCTTTCTTCTTGGATTCTCAGCTGATGGTATCCAGATCGAAGGTCGGTCTTGGAATAGTAGCTTGATCCTTGCAGTTGATCAAATAAGTCATCAATCCTCGGTAGTGGATACCGATTCTTGATAGTGAGCTTGTTCAGTTCCCTGTAATCGATACACATCCGCAGTGATCCATCCTTCTTCTTCACGAATAATACTGGAGCTCCCCAGGGTGAGAAGCTAGGCCTTATGAATCCTTTATCCAACAACTCCTGGAGTTGTGTAGATAATTCTTGCATCTCGGATGGCGCAAGTCGATAGGGTGTCTTGGCTACAGGAGCAGCTCCTGGAACCAAGTCTATACGGAATTCGACTTGTCGTTGCGGAGGTAGTCCTGGCAGATCTTCAGGGAACACATCAGGAAATTCCTTCACCACAGGAATGTCTTCGAGTTTCGGCTCCTCAGCCTTCTTGTCTATAACGTGTGCTAGGAAAGCGACACATCCTTTCCTTAAGCATTTCCGTGCCTTCATTCAACTGATGATTCGAAGAGGTGCGTCTCGTTTTTCTCCATGCACGATGAGAGTTTCACCATTCGCTAAAGGGATGCGAATGATTTTCTCATGACAAATAACTTCAGCTTTGTTCTTGGACAACCAGTCCATTCCGACTACTACATCGAAGCTACCCAATTGAATAGGTAAGAGGTCGATGCTAAAATTCCATTCGCCAAGTTCTAATGTGCAGCCTCTGACAACTTCGCCCGATTCAACAAGTTTACCATTGGCTAGTTCTATGGAATAAGGAATTTCTAATCTACTAGATTCTATTCCGAGTATGCGTTTAAATTCCACAGACATGAAGCTATAATCGGCGCCAGTGTCAAATAATATGGATGCAAAGTGATTGTTAATGAGAAACGTACCGGTGACCACGTTAGGGTCCTCGCGTGCGTCTCTTGCTCCAATCACAAATGCTCGAGCCGGAGCGTTGTTTCTCTCTGGGCAGTTCTTCATGAAATGATCATTGCTTCCACACTTGAAGCATCCTTGCCCTTTCCCGTTACCATTCTTGTTACCAGCACCGTTCCCATTTCGGTTCTTTCCTTTTCCCCAACAGTCTTCTGTTTGATGACCCAATTTATCACATTTGTCGCACCTTGGAATGCGACAAGCTCCATCATGATGATACTTACATTTTTGGCATCTAGGCATGGAGCCTTGGTATGCTTTGGTTGCATGGGTTTTCGTCTCCTGAGGCGGATTAGTGTCGCGCTTCTTGCTGAAACCCTTGTTGTTGCGAGTTGCTTGGTTCAAACTTGTATGCTTTCTCTTTTTGTCACCGGACGACTCAGCATGTGTCTCGGTCTTTTCTGTTGGGTTCCGTGATAACTTCTTCATACGAACACAATCTTCAGTCAGGCTGACAGCCAGAGTTACAGCCTCGGTGATTGTTTGTGGTTTGGCCGACGTCACCATGCCACGAAACTCTGAGGCCAGTCCCCAAATGTAGCGTTCAACACGCTTAAATTCCGGAGTCACCATGTAGGGTAGCACTCTTGACAGATCGTGGAACCTTCGAGTGTAACCATTGATGTCAGCACCTTCCATAGTCAAGTGCCAGAACTCTGTTTCCAGTCTTTGGAGTTCAGCACGAGAGCAGTACTTCTCTCTCATTCTTTCCTTCAGTTCATCCCAAGTTAGGCCATAAGCGGCATCATCGCCCAAGGTTTGGACTTGCAGGTTCCACCAAGTCAGAGCTTCATCGACAAATAACCCAGTGGCAAAAGTGACTTGTTGATCCGCGGTACACTTGCTCATGCGGATAGTAGCTTCAGTCTTCTCCGTCCAGCGTACAAATGCTACTGCACCTCCTGTGCCATCATAGTTCATCGGTTTGCAGTCGAGGAACTGCTTGAAAGTGCAGCCTGGAATTGATTCAACCAATTCACATGTGAGCAATCGAAGAATTAATGAAACAAGGACCGTTCATAAATTTCTTCATGCTTAGCAAAACGTCTGAGGTTACCTTGAGCTGCATTGCCTCCCGATGAATCTCCGTTCCCATTACGTTTAGCGTTGCTTGGGCCACCACTGTCTTGAGTACGGTTCGCCTCGTACTGGGCAATAGCAGCAGAGATCCTTTCTTCCAGTAGAGCGTTCAGCTCTTCAGCAGTTCTCGGCAGTGGGGGAGGAGGAGGTTGATCATCATTGCGAGCATTCACAGCTTTCTTGGGTGCCATGTTCTGACAGAACATAACACAGCAGGGTTAGGCATTTGTTTGATATCGTCACACTAAACAGTAGTATCATATATATTCACAGGTATATATATACCACATAAGTGACATCAAACAATTATTACTCTAGCAGAGTACTTAGTAGGCTTGCACTGAGGGAATCTATACGTGACAAGACTTGCTGTGGTTTCTGTGCACTGAATTCCATAATTATGTATGCATCCATAATTACGTAACTCCTTTCACAGTCAGCACAGTTCGTTTCATCCCAGTATCTCTTCCTTCAGATAGGCCATTGCTTTTAGGTAGAGTCACGTATACTTGTGACATTCTACCTCTAGTACATGCTAATTATCACACATAATTGCAAGTAATTTCTCAATTAAAGACAAGTGCTACTCATGTGCACCCTAAGTCTCGTAGTGTCTTTTCTTGACTCTTGTAGACAGTTTCAGGTAGTGGATGTCGCGGGACGTTTTATGCAATGAAAACTCTTTGAAAATTGTTTTCGTGAATGGATCCTAGAGATTGTAGACTAGACTCGAGAAGGAATCCTGGTTCACTACAATCGCAGCTCTGATACCAATCTGTCACACCCCTTTCTACGGCGGAAGCACGAGGTGTGATCATGAAAGGTTCTCATTGCATACGAAGAGTAAACATGCTACATGCTCGCAAAATAACATCAAATACCATAATTTGAAAACATAAGTTTAGCGTTTATATCGCTAGACAGCATAAAACATTGTCTTAAAAGTTTACAACTTTATTTAAAGTTAAACACAAGCGACATCCACGAGCATAAGCAAGACCACGTGCACATCCATCCTAGTTACCTGAAATACATGTGAGTTTTTGGAAAATCGTCAACATAAAGTTGGTGTGAATTCATGCAGTTTTGTATTTCACGTTTGTATACTTTGTATAAAAACATAGTTGTGAATAAATCAAGTTTTTCTTGAGTACTCCACGTACTTCAAGTTATATATCAATCTTCTTGAGTACCCCACGTACATCAAGTTATATATCAATTTTCTTGAGTACCCCACGTACTTCAAGTTATATATCAATTTTTGTATGGTATGAATTTTATGTAAATACAGTATTTCTGTAAATATCAGATTGTTAATGGGTTGCAAAGCCATTAACATGTGGCACGACATAGGAAGTCACCAAACCTAAGGCCTTTAATTGGTATATTCTGAGACACAAAAGCACTACTCGATTCTCGCCCTCACCGAGAGTGTGGCTGCCAGGCACCCGTTAGATCTAACCTTTTGTTCTGCGGTCTAAGTATGTACACGATTAATGGTGCTTCTGTACCCTATTCGTGACACTATTTCTCATAACGCATCCTACTTGGTTCTCGTTCTCACCAAGCGCGTTTCTTGTTATCATTTCTCATAGCGCCTCATACTTGGTTCTCGTTCTCACCAAGTGCGCTTCTCATATTCTTATATTTCGTCACACTTGGTTCTCGTTCTCACCAAGTGTACTTCTTGTATTTATATCATACCAATTATAAATTTTTGTACATGTATTTCACCCACGAAGTTATAAAAACTGAAAACAGTTAAAGAGAAAAGGGGGAGCATGAACTCACAACTTTGCGTTCCTAGCGTCGTAAACTCCACCAGATTTGCTTAATTAACGTCGTAACCTATACGCGTTTTCTTAACGTTAGTCACTAGACTTGCGTCGCACAAGTACAGTCACTCTCTTTTGTATATATTCTTGTGTTAAAAATATTCTATATTTTTAACTACGTATCTTACTTATATTATTTTCTCCAAAAATAAATATAAGTCTTTTGTGTTTTGCACTTTGCACCCGAATTATGTATCTTGTATGTTGTATGTGTATTTTTATGTTTATACTCCTCCTGAGTATTTAGCGTATTTTTAGGTCTTAATACACTAGCACGTATAACACATACTTTATACACTTAGCACAATAGTTGGTGATAAAATAATATATATTTTTCTCTCAAAAATATATATACATAATACCCGTTTTTATTTTTGAAGAAATCCTCATTTCTTATCACCAAAAATTAGGGAAACCTTGGTAATACTCTTAAATACATTTTTAGGGAGTAAGTTTCTCGAAAACTTATATTTTTTTTAAGTGTCAAAATTTATAAAAATTTTGACAGAGTTTCCCCTAAAAATGGAGGTTTCCCACGTTTTCAAAACGTGTGTTTATTTTCTTTTAAATCATTATCAATCATCAACAACAATTATCAACAATACTCATCAACAATAATCACTAGTTTCTCCATTTCATGAACTTGAATATTTACAAAAATGTGTAGTAACTTACTAGCACATTTAGTAAGTCTTGTTATCTTTAAAAATAAGTTTAATTTCTTAAAAACTTTATTTTTAAAGAATATGAAGTTTCACAACTTCTAGTCGGTTTTTACGAAAATTATTTCTTCGTTAAAACCTTTGTTACACAAGTGTCCACACGCTTGTTTGTTCATAAAAACACCTCTAGTTCATGAAAGATCCGGTTTTAAAACATGGTTTCATCATACACTTGGTTATTCAAAAATACCACTTGTAGATCCGTAGATCTACTAATTTTGAACAATATTTCATAAGAAAAATTGTTTTTACACAAGTTCATGATCAGTGTGTGGTAGGGTTTCATCATTTAACCCTTTTTACACTTGAACATACTCCATGTCATGTTTCATGAACATGACCAATCCGGGTTAGATGATGATCCGAGCTACCACAACATAGATCGGCACTAAATAGTTACACAAAACAAGTCTTACAAGTTTTACACAACATCATAGCTTTTAACCATCATTTTTAACATTTTAGTAGACTTTTAACACTTCATCTTGTAAGTTCACGACTTTTAACCGTCATATCTTATTTTAACCACTTTAAAATAGATCGAGAGGGCGTTTAAAGCAACTTACTACTAGCTCGAGGCTAGGGAAGGAAACTAGTCGAAAATCGCGTGGATAAAAGCAAATGGTGGAGGTCCTTCGCAATCCGAGTGCACCGAGCCTCCTTATACGTGATCCTTAACCCTTGTATATACTTGGAATGCTTGGTAAAGGATTGGAAAGTGGATGATGATGTAGGGGTGTTTGGGCCGTAGGTTTAGAAGAGGAGGAAGGAGAATGGGAGTGTGGTGAAGTGTGTGTTGAAATGAATTGCTATGATCTCTTGTGTTCTCTTATAAACCAACTTCACCAATTAACCCTTGGATATTATGTTAGTGATTAAGAGACAAGATTCATTAAAATATGAAATTAAAATCCCATATGGGATTGTGTCTCCTAACCGTCCAACATTAGGGGGGGGGTAAGTGTAACATTTCCAACTACTAGTTAGTGATTAGTTAGAAATCAAATGTTTAGTTAGTGCCTTATGGTGTGTTACTAAATATATAGTGTGTTAGGGTGTTCGGGACCCTAACTAGCTTAAAAAAAATAAAAACAATGCTTCTAGCATTATTTTGGTGTTCCGGGTATTGTCCGATTGTTCGGTTACATACCGATTCGTTAAAGTGCTAAATTACCTTTTTTTTAGTGTCTATTAAGTACCCTTCTTGTACCCTTTCAATTCCCAACACTTAGGAAAATATTCTGGATAATAAAACGACATTTCTGCATAATATTCATATGTCCAAATGCTGAATTATTGCTGAATTATATAATTTCTGCACTTAAAGTGCGTTTCGGGTGCTTTTTAGTGCTTATTTTTGCTTTCGTATTGCATATATATTAAACCCTTGTATGTACTCTTGGGTTTTAATGCATTCTTGTTGTCGGACCTACACCTAGGCTCCAATTTTATTGTCTGACTGCTTTCTGCAGTTCCGTTGACACAGTGTGTCTTACCGGTGAGTTTACTAGTATTTCTGACGCAACGCTCTCGTTTATGCATAAAGCAATATTTTGTAGTATACACCGTGCATGAATTCACTTATTTAGTATGAAGTCAGATATTGCTGACAATTAAGCACATAATTGCAGTCATTAAGCAATAATTAATGTGTACGGAAATTACCGGTTTGGGCCAGTTGTCACACACTAATGATATCTCTAAGGGGTTAAATGCGAGACCATGAGAGCTCAGGATATTGCTTCAGCAAAATCAGAGAGATGATGGTTCGACTTTAGGTGTGTTCCCTTTAGAGAATCTTTTCTTCAACAGCACATGATTAGCATTTTTCAATGTTTCATCATTTTTTATGCTAAGGTCGAGCTTTAAGATTAAAGCAATGCAAAGTATTATACCAGGACTAGGCTATTGCTCCCGCAAAATCAGAAGTCCTGTTATAATACCCCAGATATCACCACGCACAAAGACCTAGTATGTCAGAAATAGAAAGCCCTTCAAACAAGATTTCAGGGGTTACCTATATATCCGAGAGATGTTCCCCACGAAATAAGTAAGTATATGATATTTAGATTTATATCTCGACAACAATCTACTAAGCGTGTAAAAACCTACTGGCATATCATCAGTGAGACCATTTATCACATTTAACGTTCCAATTCATTAGCATACTGTGATTGTCTACTGATGTACTATCATTTCCTCTTTTTCACAACAAAACTCATTTTTTATTTTTATCATGTTTTTTAATTTTTCAAATTTTCTAATGTTTTTGGATTTTCTGAAATTTCTTACTCCCCCTAAAATTCAAAACCATTTAAAGAAAATTTGACAAACAAATGTGAATTGCTTCAAATCGCCATCCACTTGGCATAAACAATCAGAACTCCCCCTGACAACAAACTATTTTCCTATTATGATTTCAAAACACTTAAGTTTGTTTTAATCAAATGGTTTTTCCGAAAAATTAGTTTTATTGTAACCACATGTATGATTGGGGTTTGATTCATCACATTGTTTTTTTTTTTCAACCACTTGTATGAGAGTTAAATCAAGTTCAACCTAATGACTTTGATTAACCACTTGTAGGTTCACTTGCAAGAACTTATCAACAATACCACTTGTAAATCGAAATATGACAATTTTCAGTTTCTCAAGAAAGATGCCGATTCATGCTCCACGATTACCAACTTGGGAGCTCCGGCAAGTCAGGATTTTTATTCATAGAGATTCTCCCAAGCCTGACGGTCCTTGGGAGTTTTCGAGTCATCGTCACTCAGTTTCTTACCTTTCTTCTTCTTCTCATAGAATTCCTTTACCCCTTTGACCTTCCCATCAACCATTTTTCCAAAAATATTTTGAACTTTGGGGTTAAAGGCTTTTTCAACATCAAATTCTTTCTTTTCAGAAAAAAAATTTATTTGAAATCTCAACTTTGCCAACTTTTTGTTTACAATTTTCAGTCCGCAATGGTGGAAAGTTTGCGTCATCCATTGGCGGAATAGAATTTTCACTTTCTAGCTCAACGTGTGGCTCCTCTGACTTAGACGAATCAGATTCATCACCAGAACTAATATCTGATTTCTTAACAACCCACTTTTGGTTGTCAAGATTCACTCTTCTTTTATAAAAACTTTTTGAACACTCACCAACCTCAAATTTTGAATTTTTGAAAACTTTAAATTGTTTGGTTGGTGGTTCATTTTCAACCATCTTTTCTTTCAATTTTTCAGAAACTCCCTGTTTTGTGTTGGCTGCCTTTGGACAGTTCAAAGCAATGTGACCAACTACTTTGCATTGATAACAGGTTCTCGTCTCCTTTTTCTGAGCAACTTCATTCTTCATTCCTTCTTGCTTCTTAGCAAGGAATTCTTTGTTTGATTGCTTCCAGAATGAGATCTTTTCTTTTTCTTCTTCTTCCGAATTTGCTCCTGAAACAAATACAGTTTTTGGTTTATTAATTTTCTCATTTTTATAATTTTCTGGTGGAATAAAACCTAGACCTTTCTTTTTGAAATTAGCGTTATGGTTTGGTTTCTTTTGAAAACTCGAACCAGAACTGTAACCTTTTTTTCTTGTTTAATCCTTGTTGAACTCTTGAGGTGTACCTTTTAGGTATTTCAGAAAGATTTTCATCTTTTATTTCAGAAATATTAATTTATGTTAAATTGAAAACCTTGTTAATCATTTCAGTTTTAACACCTCTTATTGGAAATTGTTCATCATAATATAATTTGTCAGAATCATTCAAAGTATATGCTACTTTGAATGTTTCGTCATTCAAATTATTTTGTGATAACAGAAAATCTTTATTGTAAACCCTTTTGCCCTTTTCGACTGTTGGACTTGAAGTGTCAGACTTTGACGTTGATTTTGACTCCGACTCCTCGGTTTCATCTTTATCCAACACCTGATCGACCACTTTCTTTATTAACTCAGACTCATGATCAGTGTCAGACGATGTGAAAGTGACATCGATGTTGTCTGGCAAGTCATCTGAAGGTTCAGATTCCCACTTTAAGTTGGTTGCCTTTTTTACTCTTTCTGAATTAGGATTTTGTGGAGAATATCCATTTTCAAGCGGAGGCGGACACTTGGTATAGTTTGTACTGTGTTTCTTACCAGTATCCTTTTCTTCAGATGTCTTTTCTTCAAACACTTTCATGCCTTCAACTGTTGGGTATATCCTGTCAATCACATAAGAAGCACATGAGTAACTTTTTAATAACCTGTTTACCCTTTCAGTTTGTATTCTCTGGGTTTCCAATTTCTGTTCAAGCACAGCACATCTCTCAATGTAATTATTGATAATTTTCTGCTTTGTCATGAACGCTCCTTGAAGTGTCTTCATAGCTGTTGCCTGTTCACTGCTTGATTCATTATATTGATTCATAGCTTTGTTTAGAACATCATATGATTCTTTCAGTCCGTTCATGTTATGAATCAACTTGTTGCTTTGCTTTTCCACAGTTTCACAATTTTCACATTTCTCAGACACCTCTTCTGCAACAGCTTCTTTTTCAATTTTGAAAGCTGGAATTTCTTTGACCTGTTTTTTTATCACACAAACATCTTCATCATCACTGTCATCTTGTTTTTTAACCTGCTTCTTTATCACTCGAGCATTTTCAACATCACTGTCATCTTTCTCAGCTCGTAATTTTTCATATTCTTTCATTTTCCTTGCATAATACAAAGTATCATAATCACTATCATCTTGTTTTATAACCTTCTTCTTTTTCGCAGCTTGTTTTTCTTTGATTTTCTCTGTTTTACCTGCAAAAAATGAATTATCATCATCACTATCAGTTGAAAATTTTCTTTGATAATATTTAAGTTTTCGAATTTCT
The DNA here is from genome assembly GCA_030545235.1 of Helianthus tuberosus. NCBI lineage: Eukaryota > Viridiplantae > Streptophyta > Magnoliopsida > Asterales > Asteraceae > Helianthus > Helianthus tuberosus. The sequence continues at coordinate 59,674,475 of CM060401.1, forward strand.
TCGGCATCATCATCACTATCTTCAACAATTTGTGCTTTTCTTGAAGCCCTATTTGTTGAAACTGGTTCTTCTTCTTTCTTTTTTGGACTTTTCTCTTCTTCAGCAGTTGAATTGTCAAAGATTTCAGCAACAAAATCTTTATGATCTGAAGTTCTGTTAGGATCATAATCATCCCAACTGAAACCTTTTGGAAGCCTTTCATCATCTTGATCTATCAGACATGCTTTACCCTCAGCTGCAATATATTTGTCCCAGCTAAATCCTTTTGGCGATATTTTATCATCTTGATTAACTAGATAAGCTTTCTTTGGTTCTTCAATCTCCTTCCTAGCATGTGAAGTTTGTGGCGATTGTTGTTGATGCGGCTGTTGAGCAACTTGATGATAAATCGCTTTCCGATAATAATCATTGTTTCCGAAAGAATTTTGATTTCCACTTGCTTCGCGATTGGTGCATTCTCACTTGAAATGTCCTTTCTCCCTGCAACAAAAACAAGTAACTTTAGATTTATCAAATCCTAAAGTAGAAACATTAGCATCACGGAAATCATCTCTTCCAGTGATCTATTTAAACTTCTCAGCTCTTCTCAACACACTAGCCAAACACCACTTAATATCCATTAATTCCATCTCCTCAGCATCGATCTGATCGTAATCCTCTTTTGTCAACATTGGATTACCGATCCTTGCTGCAACTAAACTCTCATAAGACTCTAACACAGTCACCAACAATTACATATGACCTTTGGCAACTTCTTCCGAGAAATTCTGACCATTCTCAAGATTTAACGCAATTTTGCATCGTAGTATTTTGCCATTCTTGGTTGCTGAAAAATTTGGATCGAATGATGGATATGAAGAAAATTCATTATTGTTGTTCGATCCTCGAGAAGATTTTCCAGAAGAACTTTTTGCATTAAATGCAGTTTCGATCTTTGGTGAAATGTTAGTCTTATCACTAGAACCTCCTTTGTAATACAGACCAATGTCTTGTTCACCATCAAAATCCTGCATTCTTGCCATTTTCCGTTGTTCCATCTCTTGAACTTCGAGTTGTTCAATAAACGTGCTCAACGTTAGATTGTCAAATTCAGGTTTATTTTTCAACATCATAAGATACGTACCCCAAACATCTTGTGGCAATGCATCGGCCAATTTTTCAATCCATTCTTCATTATTTTTCGTGATGCTCAATCTCTTCATGTTAACTACCAGATTGCAATATCTTTCTATAATCTGCTTGGTGTTTTCAGTTTTTAATCCACGAAATAGATCGAATTCTTTCTTCAAAAGCCATTTTTTGTTCTTGATCATGTCTTTACTTCCAACAAACTTTGTTTTGAGAGCTTTCCATATTTAGTGTGCACTACCGTTGTGTTGCAACAAAATCAAGATATCTTCTTTAATAGCTTGTTGCAAAATACTGATCATCATCTTTGCACTTTTGTATTTCTTTTTCTCATCCACACTTAGATCTTTAATAGCAACCTTCTCTCCGTCATCATTAATTGGTCTAATATAACGTGTTTCAACACATTCCCATGTATCTAAGTAATTTGCTTGAACCCAATTTTCAAAACGTTCCTCCCATCCACTATACTCCTCAATATTCATGAGCTTAGGCGGTTTTTGTATGGTTCCCATTACATTTTCTAAGATCGTGTTCTGAGCTACAGTGATCGGGGTAGCAAATGCGTTGTAGAATTTGTTCTCCATGATTCGGTTATCAAAAGTTCACAAACTAGACACTTTCAAACGAACTGGATTTGGTGCGAACTGGTCAATTTCAAGCGAACTAGGGAATTACAAACGAACTGGAGTCTTGATGCGATCTGGAGACCTTATAGTTACTTCACACGACCTGAATAACAATATCACACGAACTGGAGTCTTTCAAGCAAACTGATCACCTTTCAAGTGAACTAGGGTCACTTTCAAGCGAACTGGAGCAATATTCACACGATTTGACCCATTTCATACGAAGTGGAGGTCAATTTCACACGAACGGGACCTTTTCAAGCGAACTGGAACATTTTCGAACAATCTGATGAGTTTTCGGTTGATTTTTTGTCAAAATTGATCAACTTTTAGTTCGAATTAAGGTCTGATTCTTTCAAGGATTGGTTAAAACAGTATTTCGCGTGTTATATCTCAGAATCAGTTCATTTTATCCGTAAAATCTCCGTTAATTTTGAAAAAAATGTGAAGAAAGTGAGGAGAAATGAGTAGAAATCAGATGTTGATGATGAAATCAAGCTGAAATGGTAAGAACTCTTCCTCCGGAGCTCTGATACCACTTGTAGGATCGTTTTGACGACCAAAAGAGTCGATCAGAAGAGTTCTCCATCAATACAAAAGGCGGAATCAGACGTATCGATGTTGAATCAGCTTGATTTACACTTAGAATCACTTTAACTATCTCTTGTATTGATTTCAGAACGTTTTACAATGCTGGAGACACTTCGGCAGAGCTTCGCTACCGAAATCACACACACACAAATGAGAGACACAAGACACCTATTTATAGGCCCGCCACTTCCTATGAACTGGACATCCCAGTTCGTGTGAACTGGCTTGTTTTGACCTTTTTCTCGAGTATCTCCTACTACGAGTCTTGTTCTATCTAACCTATTACAAGACTTGATACAAGACGAAGTCGACAGACATATGCACCAATAATTTGTATGAACACTCTAGCATTAGACAGAAAGCTCGAGGTACAGGCATCCACCCTTCCAGATTGCACGTGTTCACATTATAAAGACCCAAACTTTGACGAGATTTTGAAAACTTTGAATGTCACACCCCTTTCTGCGGCGGAAGCATGAGGTGTGATCATGAAAGGTTCTCATTGCATACGAAGAGTAAACATACTACATGCTCACAAATAACTTCAAATATTACATTACTCAAAACATATGTCAAGTGTTTACAACACGAGATAACATATTGTCTTAAAAGTCACAACTTTATTTAAAGATAAACAAAGCGACATCCACAAGCATGAGTAAGACCGCGCGCACAACCATCCTAGTTACCTGAAATACATGTGAGTTTTGGAAAACGTCAACATAATGTTGGTGTGAATTCATGCAGTTTTGTATTTCACGTTTGTATACTTTGTATGAAAACATAGTTTGAATCATGTATAAATCAAGTTTTCATATATAAATCAAGTATTCATGTGTACTCCACGTACTTATGTAAAATTCAGGTTTTTCTTGAGTACGCCACGTACTCAAGTATAATTCCCGTTTTCTTGAGTACCCCACGTACTTCAAGTTATAAATCAAGTTTTTCTTGAGTACCCCACGTACTTCAAGTTATATATCAAGTTTTTCTTGAGTACCCCACGTACTTCAAGTTTTAATCAACTTTTAGTATGGTATGAATTTTATGTAAATACAGTATTCCTATAAGTATCAGGATTGTTAATGGGTTGCAAAGCCATTAACATGTGACACGACATAGGAAGTCACCAAACCTTAGGCATTTAATTGGTATATTCTGAGACACAAAAGCACTACTCGATTCTCGCCCTCACCGAGAGTGTGGCTGCCCGGCACCCGTTAGATCTAACCTTTTGTTCTGCGGTCTAGGTATATTGTTGATTAATGGTGCTTATGTACCCTATTCGTGACACGATTTCTCGTATCATTTCTCATAACGCCTCATACTTGGTTCTCGTCCTCACCAAGTGCGTTTCTCGTATTCTTATATCTCGTCATACTTGGTTCTCGTTCTCACCAAGTGCGCTTCTTGTATTTATATCATACCATTTATAAATATTGTACATTTGTACATGTATTTCACCCCTGAAGTTATAAAAACTGAAAACAGTTAAAAACACGGGGAGCATGAACTCACAACTTTGCGTTCCTAGCGTCGTAAACTTCACCCGATTTGCTTAATTAACGTCGTGACCTATACGCGTTTTCTTAACGTTAGTCACTAGACTTGCGTCGCACAAGTACAGTCACTCTCTTTTGTGTATATATTCTTGTGTTAAAAATATTTTATATTTTTAACTAAGTGTCTTACTTATATTATTTTCTCAAAAATAAATGTAAGCCTTTTGTGTTTTGCACTTTACACCCGAATTATGTATCTTGTATGTTGTATGTGTATTTTTATGTTTATACTCCTCATGAGTATTTAGTGTATTTTTAAGTCTTAATACACTAGCATGTATAACACATACTATATACAATTAGCACACAAGTTGGTGATCAAATAATATATATATTTTTCTCAAAAATATACATACTTAATATCCATTTTTATTCTTGAAGAAATCACCATTTCTTATCACCAAAAATTAGGAAAACCTTGGTAATGTTATTAGGTATATTTTTAGGGGATAAGTTTCTAAAAAACTTATATTTTTCTAAGTGTGAAAATTTATAAAAATTTTGACAGAGTTTCCCCTAAAAATGGAGGTTTCCCATGTTTTCAAAACATGTGTTTATTTTCTTTTAAATCGTCAACAACAATTATCAACAATAATCACTAATTTCTCCATTTCATGAACTTGAATATTTATAAAAATGTGTAGTAACTTACTAGCACATCTAGTAAGTCTTGTTATCTTTAAAAATAAGTTTAATTTCTTAAAAACTTTATTTTTAAAGATCTTGAAGTTTCACAACTTCTAGTCATGATTTACCAAACATATTTCTTGTTAAATTTTTCTTGTGACACAAGTGTTTACACACTTGTTTATTTACTAAAATGCTTTAGTTTATGTAAGGTTCGGGTTTAAAACAAGACTTGTATATTTTACTTGGTCCTTCCGAAAAACCATTTGTAGATCTTTAGATCTACATGTTTAGAGTCTTATTTTACAAGAAAATTACTTTTACTCAAGTTCATGTCTTATGAATGGATGGATCCATCATCTTTTAACTTTCTAACTTTTACATCCTACTAGTTCATGCTTTCTAACATGGACTAGTATGTCTAGATGATGATCCATCTTGCTTATAATAACAACAACATCAAATAATCATAACTAGACAAGTTTCACAAGATTTACACACATATCTTCTCTTTATCCACCCTATACACCTTATGTTCAAGACTTTAATGTAAGTTCTTTAGTGTTTCATGATTTTTAGCCATTAAATCATCTATTAACCATCATAAACAAGAACAAGATGAAGATTTGAAGCACTTACTACTAGCACAAGGCTAGGGAAGTTCAAGAGTGCAAATGAGGTGGATAAAAGCAAATGGTGAAGGTCCTTCAAGATCCGCTTGCACCGAGCCTCGTTAGTGACCTTCTTACACCACCAAAACACCTTGGATTGCTAGGAAGTGGATTGAAAAGGATGGAGGTGTGTGTGTGTGTTGAGGCCGTAGCCAAGTGGAAGGGAGGAGGAGGATTTTTGTTGTTGTGATGGTGATGATGAATGTAGTTCTAGTCCCTTGGTTATTTTTATAATACTCCAACACAAGGTTAACCAATGGTCCTAATGTCTCAATTGTACATGGCACATCAAATAAACAAATGAAAGAAAACATGGGGTGTCCCCCACTCTCACACAACCGGTTATGGAGGGGTTGGGCACCTAGTTGGATCATGATTATTGGTTACTTATACTAGTTACACATAAAGTGTTAGTTTAGGGGTTAATAGTGTGTAGTATTATGTGAGGTGTGTTAGGGTGTTTGGGGACCCTAACTAGCTCAGAAAAGTGAAAACTATGTCTTTGGCAATATTTTTATGTCCCGGGTAAAGTCGGGTTGTTCGGTTAGATACCGATTCGTTAAAGTGCTAAATCACACTTTTTAGTGTCTTTTAAGTACCCTTTTGTAATATTTTCGATTCCCGACACTTGGGGAAGTATTCTGGGTAATAAAACGACATTTCTGCATGATATTTATGTTGTTGAAAGCTGATTAGAGCTGAATTATATCAAATTCTGCACTTAAAGTGCGTTTCGGGTGCTTTTTAGTGCTTACTTTTGCTTCCGTAATGTATATACATTAACCCTTGTATATACTCTTGGGTTTTAATGTATTCTTGTTGTTGGACCTACACCTAGGCTCCAATTTTATGTCTGACTGCTTTCTGCAGTTTTGTTGACACAGTGTGTCTTACCGGTGAGTTTACTAGTATTTTTGACGCAACGCTCTCGTTTATGCATAAAGCAATATTTTGTAGTATACAACGTGCATGAATTCACTTGTTTAGTATGTGTTCAGACATTGCTGACAATTAAGCACATAATTGCAGTCATTAAATAATGATTAGAGTGTACAGAAATTACTGGTTTGGTGCCAGTTGTCACAGTCTCCCCCCGTTAAAAGAATTTCGTCCCGAAATTCAGGCTGAACTAACTCTCGCTGGAGTCTTCTTGAATAGGTGGGGATACTTTTCCTTGAACTGGTCTTCACGTTCCCATGTGTACTCGGGTCCGTGCTTAGAGCTCCAACGTACTTTCAATATTCTGAATGGTCCGATGTATCGTGGATTCAACTTTCCACGCTTTCCAAATCTGACTACGCCCTTCCAAGGTGAGACTTTTAACAACACTTTGTCTCCCACCTCGAATTCTACTGATTTTCTTTTCGGATCAGCGTAGCTCTTTTGTCGATCTCGAGCCGCCTTAATGCGCTCTCGGATCTGCGCAATCTTGTCGGTTGTCTCTTGTACAAGTTCAGGACCAGCCATACATTTATCTCTGGCATCTGCCCAACATAAGGGCGATCGGCACTTGCGGCCATACAGAGCTTCAAACGGTGCGGCATTTATGCTTGTATGATAACTGTTATTGTAGGAGAACTCAATTAACGGTAGATGAGTATCCCAGCTGCCGCCTAGATCCATGACACATGCGCGAAGCATATCTTCAAACGTTTGTATAGTCCGTTCGCTCTGGCCGTCTGTTTGTGGATGGAATGCCGTGCTTAGATCTAACTTAGATCCAAAGGCTTCCTGAAATGATTGCCAGATTCTTGAGACAAAGCGTCCATCTCTGTCTGAAATAATTGAGATTGGCACTCCATGTCGTGCCACAATTTCTCTTAAGTATATCTCTTCCAGCTTTCCAGTGCTATCCTTCTCTCGGATTGGTAGGAAATGCGCAGATTTCGTTAATCGATCAACTATTACCCATATCATATCGTGCCCTCTCGGGGTCCTGGGTAATTTCGTTATGAAGTCCATCGAGATTTGTTCCCACTTCCACGCGGGAATTTCTGGTTGTTGTAGTAGGCCGGACGATTTCTGATATTCGGCCTTAACCTTAGCACAGGTTAGGCATTTTCCAACATAGACAGCAACGTCGCTCTTGAGTCCCGGCCACCAATAATATTCTTTCAAGTCTTGATACATTTTGTCCGACCCTGGGTGGATCGAGTATCTCGATTTATGCGCTTCGTCAAGGATGACTTCTCATAGGCCACCATAGAGTGGAACCCAAATACGCTTCTTAAAGTATAAGGCTCCCTCTTCGTTTGGCACCATGTATTTCAACATACCCCGGAGGTATTCAGCTTTACGGTTCTCTCCTTTAAGATCTTCTTGTTGCGCATCACGAATGCGTGCAGTGAGGTTCGTTCGAATCGTCATTTCCAATGCTCGAACCCTCAGGGTCTTAACCCTTTCTTTTCGGCTCAACGCGTCCGCTACAACGTTTGCCTTTCCAGGATGGTACTTGATCTCACAGTCGTAATCATTTAGCAGCTCGACCCATCGCCGTTGGCGCATATTCAATTCCTTCTGATCAAATATGTGTTGTAAGCTTTTGTGATCTGTGAAAATTGTACATCGAGTACCATATAAATAGTGTCGCCAGATCTTCAAGGCGAATACCACCGCACCTAGTTCCAAGTCGTGCATGGTGTAATTTCTCTCATGAACCTCCAATTGTCTTGAAGCGTAAGCGATGACTTTTTGGCATTGCATGAGCACGCAACCCAAGCCTTGTCGTGAAGCGTCGCAGTATACCACGAAGTCTTCAGTACCTTCGGGTAATGATTGTATTGGTGCATCGCAGAGCTTGTTTTTAAGTAGCTGGAAGGCTTCCTCTTGTTTGTGAACCCAGTCATATTTCTTGTCTTTCTGTGTAAGGGTCGTTAGCGGTTGAGCTATCTTTGAGAAGTTCTCGATGAAATGTCGGTAATAGCCCGCTAAGCCCAAAAATTGACGAACTTCAGTTGGGGTCTTGGGAGCTTCCCAATTCTTTATTGCTTCTATCTTGGACGGGTCTACATGAATGCCCTTCTCATTCACAACGCGACTAAGAAATTGTACTTCGCGAATCCAGAATTCACATTTTGAGAACTTTGCATAAAGTTTCTCTTTCTTCAGTAGTTCCATTCATAGTTCTGAATAAATCAGGATATCATCGATAAATACAATCACGAATTTATCGAGATATGGTTTGCATACACGGTTCATCAGATCCATAAAGACCGTTGGCGCGTTCTTCAATCCAAATGGCATCACAAGAAATTCGTAGTGCCCATAGCGTGTTCTGAATGCAGTCTTTGGTACGCTTTCCTCTTGGATTCTCAGCTGGTGGTATCCAGACCGAAGGTTGATCTTGGAATAGTAGCTTGATCCTTGCACTTGATCAAATAAGTCATCAATCCTCGGTAGCGGGTACCAATTCTTGATAGTGAGCTTGTTCAGTTCCCTGTAATCGATACACATCTGCAGTGTTCCATCCTTCTTCTTTACGAACAATACAGGAGCTCCCCAGGGTGAGAAGCTTGGCCTTATGAACCCTTTATCCAACAACTCCTGGAGCTGTGTAGATAATTCTTGCATTTCGGATGGCGCAAGTCGATAGGGTGCCTTGGCTACAGGAGCAGCTCCTGGAACCAAGTCTATATGAAATTCGACTTGTCGTTGTGGAGGTAGTCCTGGCAGATCTTCGGGAAATACATCAGGGAATTCCTTCACCACAGGAATGTCTTCGAGTTTTAGCTCCATAGCCTTCTTGTCTATAACGTGTGCTAAGAAAGCGACACATCCTTTCCTCAAGCACTTCTGTGCCTTCATACAACTGATGATTCGAAGAGGTGCGTCTCATTTTTCTCCATGCACGATGAGAGTTTCACCATTCGCTAAAGGGATGCGAATGATTTTCTCATGACAAATAACTTCAGTTTTGTTCTTGGACAACCAGTCCATCCCGACTACTACATCGAAGCTACCCAATTGAATAGGTAGGAGGTCGATGCTAAATCTTCGTTCACCAAGTTCTAGTGTGCAGCCTCTAACAACTTCGCCCGATTCAACAAGTTTACCATTGGCTAGTTCTATGGAATAAGGAATTTCTAATCTACTAGATTCTATTCCGAGTATGCGTTTAAATTCCACAGACATGAAGCTATAATCGGCGCCAGTGTCAAATAATATGGATGCAAAGTGATTGTTAATGAGAAACGTACCGGTGACCACGTTAGGGTCCTCACGTGCGTTCTTTGCTCCAATTACAAATGCTCTAGCCTGAGCACTGTTTCCCTCTAGGCAGTCCTTCATGAAATAATCATTGCTTCCACACTTGAAGCATCCTTGGTTCCGCCCTTTCCCGTTACCATTCTTGTTACCAGTACCGTTCCCATTTCGGTTCTTTCCTTTTCCGCAACAGTCTTCCGTTTGATGACCCAATTTACCACATTTGTCGCACCATGGAATGCGACAAGCTCCATCATGATGATACTTACATTTATGGCATTTAGGCATGGAGCCTTGGTATGCTTTGGTTGCATGGGTTTTCGTCTCCTGAGACGGGTTAGCGTCGCGCTTCTTGTTGTTGAAACCTTTGTTGTTACGAGTTGCTTGATTCAGATTCGAATGTTTTCTCTTCTTTTCACCGGATGACTTAGCATGTGTCTCGGTCTTCTCTGTTGGGTTCAGTGATAACTTCTTCATACGAACACAGTCTTTAGTAAGGCTGACAGCCAGAGTTACAGCCTCGGTGATTGTTTGTGGTTTGGCCGACGTCACCAAGCCACGAAACTCTAGGGCCAGCCCCCAAATGTAGCGTTCAACGCGCTTGAATTCGGGAGTCACCATGTAGGGAAGTACTCTAGACAGATCATGGAACCTTCGAGTGTATCCATTAATGTCAGCACCTTCCATAGTCAAGTGCCAGAACTCCGTTTCCAGCCTTTGGAGTTCCGCGCGGGAGCAATACTTCTCTCTCGTTCTTTCCTTCAGTTCCTCCCAAGTTAGGCCATAAGCGGCATCGTCACCCAAAGTTTGGGCTTGCAGGTTCCACCAAGTCAGAGCTTCATCGACAAACAACCCAGTGGCAAAAGTGACTTGCTGGTCCGCGGTACACTTGCTCATGCGGATGGTAGCTTCATTCTTCTCCGTCCAGCGTACAAAGGCTACTGCACCTCCTGTGTCGTCATAGTTCATCGGCTTGCAGTCGAGGAACTGCTTGAAAGTGCAGCCTGGAATTGATTCAACCAATTCACATGTAAGCAATCGAAGAAATAATGAAACAAAGACCGTTCATAAATTTCTCCATGCTTTGCAAATTGTCTTAAGGTTACCTTGAGCTGCGTTGCCTCCAGATGAATCTCCATGCCCGTTACGTCTAGCATTGCTTGGTCCTCCACTGTCTTGAGTTCTGTTTGCCTCGTACTGGGCGATAGCAGCGGAGATCCTTTCTTCCAGTAGAGCGTTCAGCTCTTCAGCAGTTCTTGGCAGTGGGGGAGGAGGAGGTTGATCATCATTGCGAGCATTCACACCTTTCCTGGGTGCCATGTTCTGACAGAACATAACACAACAGGGTTAATCATTTGTTTGATATCGTCATACTAGACAGTAGTAGTATATATATTCACAGGTATATACCACATAAGTGACATCAAACAATTATTGTTCTAGCAGAGTACTTAGTAGGCTTGCACTGAGGGAATCTATACGTGACAAGACTTACTGTGGTTTCTGTGCACTGAATTCCATAATTATGTATGCATCCATAATTACGTAACTCCTTGCACAGTCCGCACAGTTCCTTTCATCCTCGTATCTTTTCCTTCAGGTAGGCCATTGCTTTCAGGTAGAGTCATGTATACTTATGACATTCTACTTCTAGTTTATGCTAATTATCACACATAATTGCAAGTAATTTCTAGTCAACGACAGGTGCTACTCAGGGTCTTAACCCTTTCTTTTCGGCTCAACGCGTCCGCTACAACGTTTGCCTTTCCAGGATGGTACTTGATCTTACAGTCGTAATCATTTAGCAGCTCGACCCATCGTCGCTGGCGCATAATCAATTCCTTCTGATCAAATATATGTTGTAAGCTTTTGTGATCTGTGAAAATTGAACATCGAGTACCATATAAATAGTGTTGCCAGATCTACAAGGCGAATACCACCGCACCTAGTTCCAAGTCGTGCGTGGTGTAATTTCTCTCATGAACCTTCAATTGTCTTGAAGCGTAAGCGATGACTTTTTGGCGTTGCATGAGCACACAACCCAAGCCTTGTCATGAGGCGTCGCAGTATACCACGAAGTCTTCAGTGCCTTCGGGTAATGATAGTATTGGTGCATCGCAGAGCTTGTTTTTAAGAAGCTGGAAGGCTTCCTCTTGTTTGTGACCCCAGTCGTATTTCTTGTCTTTCTGTGTAAGGGTCGTTAGCGGTTGAGCTATCTTTGAGAAGTTCTCAATGAAACGTCAGTAATAGCCCGCTAAGCCCAAAAATTGACGAACTTCAGTTGGGGTCTTGGGAGCTTCCCAATTCTTTATTGCTTCTATCTTGGACGGGTCTACATGAATGCCCTTCTCATTCACAATGTGACCAATAAATTGTACTTCGCGAATCCAGAATTCGCATTTCGAGAACTTTGCATAAAGTTTCTCTTTCTTCAGTAGTTCCAGCATAGTTCTGAGATGTTGCTCATGTTCTTCTTTCGTTCGCGAATAAATCAGGATATCATCGATAAATACAATCATGAATTTATCGAGATATGGTTTGCATACGCGGTTCATCAGATCCATAAAGTCCGCTGGCGCGTTCGTCAATCCAAATGGCATCACAAGAAATTCGTAGTGCCCATAGCATGTTCTGAATGCAATCTTTGGTACACTTTCCTCTTGGATTCTCAGCTGGTGGTATCCAGACCGAAGGTCGATCTTGGAATAGTAGCTTGATCCTTGCAGTTGATCAAATAAGTCATCAATCCTCGGTAGCGGGTACCAATTCTTGATAGTGAGCTTGTTCAGTTCCCTGTAATTGATACACATCCGCAGTGTTCCATCCTTCTTCTTTACGAACAATACAGGAGCTCCCCAGGGTGAGAAGCTTGGCCTTATGAATCCTTTATCCAACAACTCCTGGAGCTGTGTAGATAATTCTTGCATTTCGGATGGCGCAAGTCGATAGGGTGCCTTGGCTACAGGAGCAGCTCCTGGAACCAAGTCTATATGAAATTCGACTTGTCGTTGCGGAGGTAGTCCTGGCAGATCTTCGGGAAATACATCGGGGAATTCCTTCACCACAGGAATGTCTTCGAGTTTTGGCTCCACAGCATTCTTGTCTATAACGTGTGCTAGGAAAGCGACACATCCTTTCCTCAAGCACTTCTGTGCCTTCATACAACTGATGATTCGAAGAGGTGCGTCTCGTTTTTCTCCATGCACGATCAGAGTTTCACCATTCGCTAAAGGGATGCGAATGACTTTCTCATGACAAATAACTTCAGCTTTGTTCTTGGACAACCAGTCCATCCCGACTACTACATCGAAGCTACCCAATTGAATAGGTAGGAGGTCGATGCTAAATCTTCGTTCACCAAGTTCTAGTGTGCAGCCTCTAACAACTTCACCCAATTCAACAAGTTTACCATTGGCTAGTTCTATGGAATAAGGAATTTCTAATCTACTAGATTCTATTCCGAGTATGCGTTTAAATTCCACAGACATGAAGCTATAATCGGCGCCAGTGTCAAATAATATGGATGCAAAGTGATTGTGAATGAGAAACGTACCGGTGACCACGTTAGGGTCCTCGCGTGCGTTCTTTGCTCCAATTACAAATGCTCTAGCCTGAGCACTGTTTCCCTCTAGGCAGTCCTTCATGAAATGATCATTTCTTCCACACTTGAAGCATCCTTGGTTCCGCCCTTTCCCGTTACAATTCTTGTTACCAGTACCGTTCCCATTTCGGTTCTTTCCTTTTCCGCAACAGTCTTCCATTTGATGACCCAATTTACCACATTTGTCGCACCTTGGAATGCGACAAGCTCCATCATGATGACACTTACATTTATGGCATTTAGGCATGGAGCCTTGGTATGCTTTGGTTGCATGGGTTTTCGTCTCCTGAGACGGGTTAGCGTCGCGCTTCTTGTTGTTGAAACCTTTGTTGTTACGAGTTGCTTGATTCAGATTTGAATGTTTTCTCTTCTTGTCACCGGATGACTCAGCATGTGTCTCGGTCTTCTCTGTTGGGTTCAGTGATAACTTCTTCATACGAACACAATCTTCAGTAAGGCTGACAGCCAGAGTTATAGCCTCGGTGATTGTTTGTGGTTTGGCCGACGTCACCATGCCACGAAACTCTGGGGCCAGCCCCCAAATCTAGCATTCAACGCGCTTGAATTTGGGAGTCACCATGTAGGGAGGTACTCTAGACAGATCATGGAACCTTCGAGTGTATCCATTAATGTCAGCACCTTCCATAGTCAAGTGCCAGAACTCCGTTTCCAGCGTTTGGAGTTCCGCGCGAGAGCAATCCTTCTCTCTCATTCTTTCCTTCAGTTCCTCCTAAGTTAGGCCATAAGCGGCATCGTCACCCAAAGTTTGGGCTTGCAGGTTCCACCAAGTCAGAGCTTCATCGACAAACAACCCGGTGGCAAAAGTGACTTGCTGGTCCACGGTACACTTGCTCATGCGGATGGTAGCTTCAGTCTTCTCCGTCCAGCGTACAAAGGCTATTGCACCTCCTGTGTCGTCATAGTTCATCGGCTTGCAGTCGAGGAACTGCTTGAAAGTGCAGCCTGGAATTGATTCAACCAATTCACATGTAAGCAATCGAAGAAATAATGAAACAAAGACCGTTCATAAATTTCTCCATGCTTAGCAAATTGTCTTAAGGTTACCTTGAGCTGCGTTGCCTCCAGATGAATCTCCATGCCCGTTACGTCTAGCATTGCTTGGTCCTCCACTGTCTTGAGTTCTGTTTACCTCGTACTGGGCGATAGCAGCGAAGATCCTTTTTTCCAGTAGAGCGTTCAGCTCTTCAGCAGTTCTTGGCAGTGGGGGAGGAGGAGGTTGATCATCATTGCGAGCATTCACACCTTTCCTGGGTGCCATGTTCTGACAGAACATAACACAACAGGGTTAATCATTTGTTTGATATCGTCATACTAGACAGTAGTAGTATATATATTCACAGGTATATACCACATAAGTGACATCAAACAATTATTGCTATAGCAGAGTACTTAGTAGGCTTGCACTGAGGGAATTTATACGTGACAAGACTTGCTGTGGTTTCTGTGCACTGAATTCCATAATTATGTATGCATCCATAATTATGTAACTCCTTGCACAGTCCGCACAGTTCGTTTCATCCTCGTATCTCTTCCTTCAGGTAGGCCATTGCTTTCAGGTAGAGTCACGTATACTTATGACATTCTACTTCTAGTTTATGCTAATTATCACACATAATTGCAAGTAATTTCTAGTCAACGACAGGTGCTACTCAAGTGCACTCTAAGTCTCGCAGTGTCTTTTCTAGACTTATGTAGACAGTTTCAGGTAGTGGATGTCGCGGGACGTTTTATGCAATGAAAACTCTTTGAAAATTTGTTTTCGTGAAAGGATCCTAGAGATTGTAGACTAGACTCGAGAAGGAATCCTGGTTCACTACAATCGCAGCTCTGATACCAATCTGTCACACCCCTTTCTGCGGTGGAAGCACGAGGTATGATCACGAAAGGTTATCATTGCATACGAAGAGTAAACATACTACATGCTCAAAAATAACTTCAAATATTACATTACTGAAAACATATGTCAAGTGTTTACAACACGAGATAACATATTGTCTTAAAAGTCACAACTTGATTTAAAGATAAACAAAGCGACATCCACAAGCATGAGTAAGACCGCGCGCACATCCATCCTAGTTACCTGAAATACATGTGAGTTTTGGAAAACGTCAACATAATGTTGGTGTGAATTCATGCAGTTTTTGTATTTCACGTTTGTATACGTTGTATGAAAACATAGTTTGAGTCATGTATAAATCAAGTTTTCATATATAAATCAAGTATTCATGTGTACTCCACGTACTTATGTATAATTCAGGTTTTTCTTGAGTACCCCACGTACTCAAGTATAATTCCCGTTTTCTTGAGTAACCCACGTACGTCAAGTTATAAATCAAGTTTTTCTTGAGTACCCCACGTACTTCAAGTTATATATCAAGTTTTTCTTGAGTACCCCACGTACTTCAAGTTTTAATCAAGTTTTAGTATGGTATGAATTTTATGTAAATACAGTATTCCTGTAAGTTTCAGGATTGTTAATGGGTTGCAAAGCCATTAACATGTGACACGACATAGGAAGTCACCAAACGTTAGGCATTTAATTGGTATATTCTGAGACACAAAAGCACTACTCGATTCTTGCCCTCACCGAGAGTGTGGCTGCCCGGCACCCGTTTGATCTAACCTTTTGTTCTGCGGTCTACGTATATTGTTGATTAATGGTGCTTATGTACCCTATTCGTGACACGATTTCTCGTATCATTTCTCATAACGCCTCATACTTGGTTCTCGTCCTCACCAAGTGCGTTTCTCGTATTCTTATATCTCGTCACACTTGGTTCTCGTTCTCACCAAGTGCGCATCTTGTATTTATATCATACCATTTATAAATATTGTACATTTGTACATGTATTTCACCCCTGAAGTTATAAAAACTGAAAACAGTTAAAAAAAGGGGGAGCATGAACTCACAACTTTGCGTTCTTAGCGTCGTAAACTTCACCGGATTTACTTAATTAACGTCGTGACCTATACGCGTTTTTTCTTAACGTTAGTCACTAGACTTGCGTCGCACAAGTACAGTCACTCTCTTTTGTGTATATATTCTTGTGTTAAAAATATTTTATATTTTTAACTAAGTGTCTTACTTATATTATTTTCTCAAAAGTAAATGTAAGCCTTTTGTGTTTTGCACTTTGCACCCGAATTATGTATCTTGTATGTTGTATGTGTATTTTTATGTTTATACTCCTCATGAGTATTTAGTGTATTTTTAAGTCTTAATACACTAGCACGTATAACACATAGTATATACACTTAGCACATAAGTTAGTGATCAAATAATATATATATTTTTCTCAAAAATATACATACTTAATATCCATTTTTATTCTTGAAGAAATCACCATTTCTTATCACCAAAAATTAGGGAAACCTTGGTAATGTTTTTAGGTATATTTTTAGGGGATAAGTTTCTCAAAAACTTATATTTTTCTAAGTGTCAAAATTTATAAAAATTTTGACAGAGTTTCCCCTAAAAATGGAGGTTTCCCATGTTTTCAAAACATGTGTTTATTTTCTTTTAAATCGTCAACAATCATCAACAACAATTATCAACAATAATCACTAATTTCTCCATTTATGAACTTGAATATTTACAAAAATGTGTAGTAACTTTATAGCACATTTAGTAAGTCTTGTTATCTTTAAAAATAAGTTTAATTTCTTAAAAACTTTATTTTTAAAGATCTTGAAGTTTCACAATTTCTAGTCATGATTTACCAAACATATTTCTTGTTAAATTTTTCTTGTGACACAAGTGTTTACACACTTGTTTATTTACTAAAATGATTTTAGTTTATGTAAGGTTCGGGTTTAAAACAAGACTTGTATATTTTACTTGGTCCTTCCGAAAAACCATTTGTAGATCTTTAGATCTACATGTTTATAGACTTATTTTACAAGAAAATTACTTTTACTCAAGTTCATGTCTTATGAATGGATGGATCCATCATCTTTTAACTTTCTAACTTTTACATCCTACTAGTTCATGCTTTCTAACATGGACTAGTATGTCTAGATGATGATACATCTTGCTTATACTAACAACAACATCAAATAATCATAACTAGACAACTTTCACAAGATTTACACACATATCTTCTCTTTATCCACCCTATACACCTTATGTTCAAGACTTTAATGTAAGTTCTTTAGTGTTTCATGATTTTTAGCCATTAAATCATCTATTAACCATCATAAACAAGAACAAGATGAAGATTTGAAGCACTTACTACTAGCACAAGGCTAGGGAAGTTCAAGAGTGCAAATGAGGTGGATAAAAGCAAATGGTGAAGGTCCTTCAAGATCCGCTTGCACCGAGCCTCGTTAGTGACCTTCTTACACCACCAAAACACCTTGGATTGCTAGGAAGTGGATTGAAAAGGATGGAGGTGTGTGTGTGTGTTGAGTCCATAGCCAAGAGGAAGGGAGGAGGAGGATTTTTGTTGTTGTGATGGTGATGATGAATGTAGTTCTAGTCCCTTGGTTATTTTTATAATACTCCAACACAAGGTTAACCAATGGTCCTAATGTCTCAATTGTACATGGCACATCAAATATACAAATGAAAGAAAACATGGGGTGTCCCCCACTCTCACACAACCGGTTATGGAGGGGTTGGGCACCTAGTTGGATCATGATTATTGGTTACTTATACTAGTTACACATAAAGTGTTAGTTTAGGGGTTATTAGTGTGTAGTATTATGTGAGGTGTGTTAGGGTGTTTGGGGACCCTAACTAGCTCAGAAAAGTGAAAACTATGTCTTTGGCAATATTTTTATGTCCCGGGTAAAGTCGGGTTGTTCGGTTAGATACCGATTCGTTACAGTGCTAAATCACACTTTTTAGTGTCTTTTAAGTACCCTTTTGTAATATTTTCGATTCCCGACACTTGGGGAAGTATTCTGGGTAATAAAACGACATTTCTGCATGATATTTATGTTGTTGAAAGCTGATTAGAGCTGAATTATATCAAATTCTGCACTTAAAGTGCGTTTCGGGTGCTTTTTAGTGCTTACTTTTGCTTCCGTAATGTATATATATTAACCCTTGTATGTACTCTTGGGTTTTAATGTATTCTTGTTGTTGGACCTACCCCTAGGCTCCAATTTTATGTCTGACTGCTTTCTGCAGTTCTGTTGACACAGTGTGTCTTACCGGTGAGTTTACTAGTATTTTTGACGCAACGCTCTCGTTTATGCATAAAGCAATATTTTGTAGTATACAACGTGCATGAATTCACTTGTTTAGTATGTGTTCAGACATTGTAGACAATTAAGCACATAATTGCAGTCATTAAATAATGATTAGAGTGTACGGAAATTACCGGTTTGGTGCCAGTTGTCACATTGAAGGTTCAAAACCTTATAACAATTCATCCAAGAACAGATGATTGGTTTTCAAAACGGATTTGTATTTTGTTTTCTTGTTGTGGTTGTCACCTAAAGATAGGTGACGGTATTGTTTTAGAATCTAAACGCAAGTAAACTCGCGTTAGGATCCTAGGAAGGTTATAGACTAGGTCAAAGCATTACTAATAACCTAATTCCCTATAACCATGAGCTCTGATACCAACTTTTCTGTCACACCCCGACCGCGTAAAACAACAAATCGTGGCGGAAACATCGGGGAGTGTCGTAACAGAATCATCGTTTCACAACACATCGTACTTGAAGTTTGGTTTTATTAATTTAAATGTTTACATTGTCTTAAAATAAAAGAAACATAACATAAATTAAACAAGTATGTCACTAAGGTCCAGGTCCGCCTAAGTGTGTCACGAACATCATCATGCAATAGCTCCTGAAACACATGTGAAAATAGGTACGTCAGCATAAAAATGCCTGTGAGATACATAGGTTTTGTTGTTGAAGGGTTCATGACTTGTTAGTAAAAAGAAGTGTTTTAAACAAAAGATAGTCATGAATCTTGTAAAATGTTTTCTTTTATAAAATCTTATGAAAATCAAATGTTATAAAAGAATAATGCATGGTTAAATAAATAACCAAGTAAAAATGAGTTTGTATAAGATATGCCATTTGTAAACAATGTCTTGTATAAATATGTCGTTTGTAAACAATGTCTTGTATAAATATGTCGTTTGTAAAACAATGTATCAAGTCCTAGTTTCTGTCAAAGTGGTTTAGATAACGCTGCAATGTGTAATATCTTAAAAACACTTATATATAGGAAGTAGCAGCGGCGTATCCACCATGCTTTTATCATATTACACATGCCTCGTTATTTAAATTACTTACCAAATAAACCACCAAATGTGTCTTGTCAAACCAATGTCAGATAACAAATATTGACTTGTATGGTGAATAAAAGAATTTACTCACCCCATAGGTAAAATGTTATGTATGGTGAATAAAAGAATTTACTCAATCCCATAGGTAAATATGTCGATGTATAATCAAATGTCATACCAAATGTAAGTATGTTATGTGAAAAGAATGTACTAAGTTTGCTAAATGAACATACATAGCAAAGTATAAATGAAATCATGCACTATATGCGTGCTAATGAATATAGCAAGTATATGTCATGAAAGCACGAAAAGCACGAAAGTAACAAGTAAGCACATGTGATCCCCAAAAAATATTTGAAAACGGCAAAAGAGGGGACTATGTACTCACTTAAGATTTCAAGGGACCCTCGATTAAATAAACTAACAAGCTCGGGCAATCTAGGAATCAAGTGGCACCTAGTATCGGATCACTAGTTAATAAATCGACACCTAAATCGGAAGATCGGGTAGAATGAGGTCTTGTAAACCAAATGAGTATTGGAACTCATGTGATATGGTTTAACAAAGCCTACATTCTAAATCGGAAACTATCCTAAGTGCTTACGACCCGTTACGACCCATTAAGGTAGCTTATGCAACTTTAACGCGTCATTCGCGCAAATGCGCGTTCGAGACGTCTAACTAGTCCTATGACAAGTATTATATGCCTAAGCATGTTTAAATATGTTACATAATCTGTTTAAGTAACAAAAGTTAAGTTACATATGCTTAAAATTCAATTATGCATGAAAAGGACATTTTGGTCATTTACCAAAAGCATACAAAATACCTATCATACAACTAATTAAACTAAGTGACCATAAGGTATAACCTCGGAAGGTTATTCCGTATATAATTATGGTCACAATATACGCTTGGTCGGATCCAAACGATCGACCAAATGGGTCGGGTTTGAAAGTCTAAGCGGTAGTTAAGACCGCTTATCTTACGACCCTATACAAGCACTAGACTAACAGTAACGAGTTAAAACATGTTTAACTAAGTTAGAAAACAGGTTTTGATATCAAAACAAAGTTTTTTGATATCCGAAGATAGTTTCGTCTTAAAATGCGCATAAATGGCATTTTGACCGAAACTTCGACTCGTCACTTCGACTAATCAACGTGGTTATCAGTAGGTATAGTCACAAGGGACTATAACTATCGTGATTACGCTCACGTTGCAAAGTTTAAACGAACTTTGTGTTAACCAAAGACTGGTCAAAGTAGAAAGTCAAACACTGTTTGACTTTCGTGCTTGAAAAGCGATAAAAAGCATGAAAGAAGCTTACAAAAGGTCCAAGCAAGGAAGATTTGATTCAAATTACTCAGGTATGAAGTATAAAACTCCAACTTAGAGCAGATTGAATCAAAGTGTGAGTTGAATGAATGAAATCAAGTGGGTATTTATAGAATTTTAAGAAACATTAAGATCGTTTCTTGTAATTCGGGCTTTAATCCTAGCCATCCAAGTGTTACCCATAATTTACAATATATGAGGAACATTAAAACCATCATATGGTGTCACAAATCAGGGATCAAAACCATCAAAACCAGCTCAAAGGACAAGATTCATTGTTTCTGTACTGGCAGTCTGTCGCGGGCCGCGTAGACTCTCACTGAGTATTACGCGCCCCTCCTAGAAATCTTTCACAGATTGTCAAGTTTAGTCCCTGTAAGTCCAAAACTAAGTTTTTTGATGCATTTTTGACATGTTTAAGCCCCGTTAACCCCATTTCAAGGCTCTACAATAAAGTTAAAGTATAGGTAAGATGAAATATGCTCAAAAACATCTCGGATGTCGGTTCGTTTGGTCGTACGGTTGCGTTGTTTGGTTAATTACGACGGAAATCGTAACGAACGCGTGTACGGTCCAAATTGCGTGACGAATGGTATTTTTGCATTCCAATCACTAAAATAAAATATTTTAATAATTACAAAAATTTTTGGATGCCCGGATATGTTAAGAACGTAAGGTAAGCGCGAAAATGCAAACTTATGCACTTTTTGACGCTTTTAGTCCCTATTGATCGAATAAGTTTATTTTCGCATACCAAACCCCTCAAAGCCTATTTCTAAGATATATAAAGGATATTTAGGGTATGTTTAACTTATGATCAAGTTCCAGAATGTTCGTTACTATACAAATCGGCATAGTTTCGTAGTTTGACGCAAATAGTCCATGCGATCGAATAAACTTGTTTTCAACACACCAAACAATCCAAAACTTATTTCTAAGTTATGTAAGGGTTATTTAAGGTATGTTAAGCCTATGTCACTATTCCAGAGCGTTTGTCGTGTTAAACTGATTATGTTTACGCATCAGTTCGCGTATAACTTTCAAGAAAGCGATTTAAAGCTCGAAATTGAACAAGAATTGATATGTGCACATAATACACATATTTATACAAATCCCAAGTGTGAAACACAAGATTTCATTGGTTTTGTATTCATATGATGGTCGAAGAGGCACAGATGTCACAACAGATATGTGCGAAAATCAATTCCGAATCTAATGATGTCTTCAATTTCAAAATCCATCCGTGAATTTACCTTCAATTTGATGTTTTACTTCTAAAACCCCCTAAAACTCAAAAATCATGAGTGTAGGTGATTCAATCAACTGTTAGATCGATTGAATCAGTACCGTAGCTCTGATACCAATTCATAGTCCAGGATCCAACGGGATTAGATGGAATTTTGGCTCTGATAGGACTAATTCGGTAGAATATTATTGATAAGAAAGGATTAGAAGCAGAAAGATATGCCATAATTTGAACGCTTCATTCATACCGAAAGAGTTTACATCTTTTACAGGCTTGTGAAATTCTGGAGAAATTTCGCCAGCATTTCCCCTCTGGGAACCAAAAAACTCACCAAATGAGAAGCCCTCATCTGTCCTATTTATAGGTAAAGCCTATCGTGCAAAACAACCTGGTACGAGAGGGCTCTGTCGTACGAAAGGGCAAAGAGTTGTCTCCTTTCGCACGAAAGACTCCTTTCATGCGAAAGGGCTTCATCACAAACGTTCCGGTCCGTTTTCACACTAATCTATACAATATTCAACACACGCTCTATCTAGCATATTCGCACAGTGACGGACATACAAAATATGCGCCAACACAACAGTCATACATAATTGTTGGATTTTGACAAACTACTTGGATAAATTAGCAGTTTTGTACAATAGTGTAAGAAAGAAGTTGTATGGGTTTCCTTTTTTTAATTGAAAGAGATGTTTCAGTTAAACGATTTTGGAACCCATGCCGTGTAGCTTGCATGCTTGCTTCCATCACAACTTGATTGATCACTTTGATCATTATTTTTACCCGTTGATAGTTTTTGTACCATCCTCATTAGTTCTTTTTGGTTCTCTACAAGTGCCTTTATTTCAACACTTTGATTAGACCTCATTTTCTTGAACTGATAAGGGGTATTATGGGAATCCTGCTGTTTTGGCCCAATATTGTGGGGGGGGGGGTCATCAGTCACTTGTACTGATCTAGTGAATTTTCTATGATTCAAGGCCAATGTCACAGAAGTTTCAACAGTTTTAAAGACTTCAAAATAACATGTGGATTCACAGTAACTGGAATCACTAAATGGATAGAAAAATGGCTTATCATGAAAGTTTTCTACATTCTTTATCTCGCTTTTCTCATATGCTAAGACCATGTAACTATCCTTCGTATTGTAGTTTCTTTTCTCACACATAGTGCAAAACAATGTACCTTTTGAGTTAGTACCCCTTTTTTGAACCAGACTTTGATTTGGCTTTGAAGTTCTGGTTGGGGCCAACAGTTTTGAAAGAAACTACCAGAGGGTTAGCAATTGATGTTATTTTCCCTTTAGTGATTACAAAGGTCATTGGTTTGAAATTACTGTCAACACATGTTTCATCAGACCATTTAATGTTATGTTGATCAAAGAATTTATGTGTAGAACCAAGATCTGTGTTTACAGTCTCCTTTCCAATTGAGGAATTGGACTCAATTTCATGAGTTTGAGTTTTAGGAGTGTATCCATTTGGTCTTTGTGTGTGATTGTTACCTAGCCAAATTTCACATAGCTTTTAGTTTGTTGATTCAACAACATCTCAAATCCTTTGCATGTCTGCCCGTTTTTTTACGATTTACTTATGTAGATTCAAATTCATTTTGACATTTTTTATATTTTGAAAGAAGTTATTTGAACTGTGAAGAATGATTTGAGGCTTCATGTTTTACATTAGAGATGATTTTTTTTTCTTTTAAGATTTGTTTGTGAGAACTAATGGTTTGCGCCAACAACTTTTCAGAATTTTCAGATTTTTAAAAAAGCATGATACCCACTCTTTAATATTCCTAAATTCTTAAATGCACTTTTCAGAACATAGTTCTGAGTATTTTTGTGATGCATCAACATTCTGAGAAGGTTCAGCAATTATTGATCAAGCAAGTGGAATAATTCACAAACCAGTAGTTTCACCAGCGCTTTAATCAGAGGTCTCACTTAATGTTTCAAGCGCAACTAGTGCAAGGTTCTTGCGGCCTTGGTCTGCAGCAATCATGGTAAAGTGTTCATCACTCAACTCCTCAAGTAGATAACTCTAATATACAAAGTTTTGCTGAGTAATCTCTGGTGCAGGGGAACCAACAGTTTGGGAAACTACTGGTATTTTTGCATGGAATTGAGTTTATGAATGTGAAGTGTGTTTAGACATGTGCTTGTGGAACATGAACTTGTGCATATTGATATTGTGGTGGCCCAATAGCATATATGTATGCTATTTGAACTAGTCATGTGCAAGATGTGTAGTGTACTTTGTGGCTGGTCCAGCGGTATTTTGGGAAAAATTGTATGTTGACTGATGTGTGTAAAATGCAACATATAAATTACATCAAATGAGGCACAAAACTAACCCTTTTTTAGTCCTAATGTTGGAAAAGTGTGCTTTTATCTTCCTTTAGTATTTTAAGGGTTAAATGATCGTAAATGAACAAAAGAACCAAAAACACAGCTAAATCTAACACAAATACAAGAAAAGGAATAAATGTGGCATGCCCGACCCCTCGACAACATCTTCCCAAGCAAAAACAGAACAACAGAAGGCTGAACACGCCCCGTGCCCAGCGGACACGGGGGCGTGCCCAAGTGTCTGCAGAAAGGACAAAGTTGTAGAAGCTTCTATTTCCCAACACGGGGGCGTGCCCAGCTCCACACGGCCGTGGTCAACGCTAAGATTCGCAGAATCCAAGCAAATCTTGATAGTACAGATACGCTTCTGCAAATGGGGCCGTGCCCAGCGGACACGGGGGGCGTGGTCAACTAATACAGACAAATTGCATTAAATGAAGAAAGAGAAAGAGGATGGACTCGGGGCCGTGCCCAATGGACACGTGGACGTGTCCGGGCTTCTTTGCAGGCTATAAATAGGGGTGCTGGGTTCATTTCAAAGGCATCCCTTGACAAACCACATCTCTCCCACTTCACCCACACTCCACCACCATCACAACACCCACATCCACCACCATCATCCATCATCCATCATAGAGTGTGTGTAGTAGTCTCGGGATCCAAGATTGATAGTAAGAGTTCTTGACAATCAAAGGCCATGTTTGCCTAAGTCTCTTACATCACTTGGTGAAGACAAGCATTTAGTGTAATACTTTTGTTTTTTAATCTTTTCGCACTTTTTATTTGGTTTTGTATTAATGACTTTAATAACTAGTTTCTTATGTTGAAGGTGAAACTTCCTTATCATTTGTCCGTGGTGTCTTGGCGTTATTTTACTGTCTATATAAAATAAAAGATTTACACCATTCATATCTCCACGGTCTATATGGAGATATGTTGGCTACCTGGTCGGGGGTTAAGGGAATGGTTTGGTAAGGTTCTTACCTTGTTCAGTGTATAGATCCTGTAAGGACCTGGGTCAAGCTTACTAGGACCTCCTTCAATACCCACGGGATTGTATCCCTGCTGACTCAAACCACTTAGCCGAGGATAACGTCACCTTCAAAAGAGGGGCCTACCACATTACGCATTAATAACTTAATTAATGATCTTCCAATATTCCAACCCTTTAGGATTGTATCCTTGCTGACTCAAACTACTAGATTAAGGGTAACGTCACCTTCAAAAGAGGGGCCTACTACTATAACTAAGATAATCTCTTAAAAAGTGCAAAAGTGCGAAAAACATCAAAGGTTATACTAAAGGTGAGTCGGATCCAAGTGATTCATCTTGTCTATGTGTTTTTATTTTATTTTTATTTTCAGCATTTTTAGTTTTTATTTTTATGTTTAAA
Organism: Helianthus tuberosus; assembly: GCA_030545235.1. Taxonomy (NCBI): domain Eukaryota; kingdom Viridiplantae; phylum Streptophyta; class Magnoliopsida; order Asterales; family Asteraceae; genus Helianthus; species Helianthus tuberosus. Next base: position 59,700,086 of record CM060401.1, read on the forward strand.
ACTTTTTTTCTAATTTTTTGCTTTGATTAGACATTGAGGATAAACCGGTACTAAAAGCTCTTGTGTCCTTGGACGACCTTGGTATCTTACCAACGCTATACTACGCTCACGATGGGTGCACTAGCCCATATGTGTGTATAGTGTTAGTAAAATATCGTGTTTTATAAATTTAAAACTTGACTAAAGTGTTAAAAAGGGCTAAAAATATACATAAATACTTATATCACACGACACGCATCAAGTTTTTGGCGCCCTTGCCGGGGGACACAAGGATTTTAAGAAAGTTAGGAATCAACGGCCTAATCGTTTTTCTTATTTTTCTGTTTTTTTAGGTTTTTTTCTTAAATTTTCAGCTTCTGCAGAGCTCAGCATGGGTCGTGCCCGCTGAACACGGCCCCGTGCCCAATCTTTGGTACTGGCAATCTTGTTTAAAGTCAGACAGTAGCTGAACACGGGGCCGTGCCCAACCAACACGCCCCGTGCCCAAGTATCAGATACTGTAAACAGAACCGTAAGATCCCGACGGTTGGTAATTTCTTACACAAACATGAGTGATACTGATTTTTTTTACTATCGCTCCTCTTATGGTACGTGGTGTCAAATATGTGGTGGAAATCATGAAGAATTAAAATGTTATTTTTTAAATTATACTCCCCACTATATAGACCCATTGTTTTCCTGTATCCTTAAGAGGAGCGAAAGTAAAAATAATCCATATCTCTCCCTCGAATGCTCTCAATCGTCCCTTCTAGATGAAATGCTTCTCGAAGAATTCTTTTAGCTAGAAGAACTAATTCTCCGATGGATAAAAGAACTTGAGATGGACATAACTAATTCATCTCAAGACGACATCCAAGAAGAATTATTGAGAGCGCATTCGGATAAAAACAACATCGTCGCTCCCGAAATCACCTCTAACTCTTGCGAAGACTTGAGCGATAGTCGTCCCTGTGTCAATTGTGACGTGAAGGACTTCCCATCGACTTCCGTCGATGCATACATAGACCTGAGTGATTCGACATACACCTTCTTTAACGAGAGCCCGGATAAGGGTTGGACTTGTCCACCTACGTTTAGCATAGGAATCACCCTTTCCGATAACCTCTTGCATTCTCGTCTAAATCTAGGGCAACTTAGGTATCTCAGGCACTTCGGTGTTGTTCCATCCAGTAAGGAACCACCCGATCCGGATAAATTCCTTGAAAATAGACAAAACTTCATAAACAGCCTCTAGGCACGGGGCGGTGTCCAGGTCAGCACGCCCCCGTGTCCACCAAAAGATTCTCGTCTGACTTTCGGTCAGAATACGGACAAAATGTGTCAGAATCTTGTCTACACACGGGGCTGTGTCTAGCCGACACGGGGTCGTGTCCAGCGTGCTGTCGTTTTCTATAAATGCAGCAAGATTCCTACACATTTGGAACACTCCAAAGACAGAGATTTGGTGGGATCATCACACATACCATCCTAGGTATATTCTATAGAAGGTTTCCAACAACCATCTTGTCTTTTCTACTTTTGTCTATTGCCTTCTTCTTCATTTTTACCTCGAACACCACCATTAGAATTTGAAATCACCATGGTTGTGATATTTGTTAGATTTTTAATCAAGGAATCATGTTAAAATAAGTTTTACAACACTGTTTTAAGTTATTTCTGCTTAAAAATGTCTCAAAAGTCAGAAAAATAATTTAAAGCTTCAAGATTCCTTGTTCCAAAAATCTGCAGAAAGGTGAACACGGGGCCGTGCTCAGTGAGCACGGGGCCGTGTTAGAGGTACTGTTTCACTAAAATGAATTCTTTTTGGTTTTTTTTCTTAGAATGTCGAGCAGAAACAGTGGAACATCATCGTCACACTCAAGAAACAACGGATAAGGGAGAAGGACACGGTAGAAGACTCTCTCGTCAACTATGTTCATGCCTTGAGAGAGGCCATAGATGAAATGACGGGGGTTGAAGAAGCTCTGGTCGACCGTATCAATCATTTATCGGTGGGTCTAGAAGGGTGTCTTAGGGAGGTCAACCTTTTGCACCAAATGTTGAGTTTCCTCGCTTCCCCTCCTTTGGTACCAATCATTACACAAAGGGCGTGGAATGTGGTACCAGAAGTTATCATACCGGCCGAGTGGTACGCCGTGCATACAGACCCCCCTCGAGACATACTCCCCAGGATCCTGGTCTCCGTCGCTCCTCCCCCACAAGATGTTGAAGAAAATGAGCCCACCTTCTTCCTCCCGAAAGAGATAGAGGAATGGCTCAACGACATCTAGGGGACACCTCTCGGCTCCGAGTTCGACGATACCTATGAAATACCGGGAAGCTATTTCTGGGCTTTTGATATTCCTATAATAAGGGTAGAACTCGTTAGGATGATTTCATGTATCACTTGACCTAACTATCTTAGGAACTTTCTTTTTAACTTTTTATCTTTCTTTATTTTTCTAGGATCTTATTGTAATTCTCTGTATTAATGAATGATTGTTTTCAAAATTTTTGATGTTTGGATGGTGTTGTAATGGGAATAAAACACACTTGGATGGTGAAGGATACTAAGGGAGACTTGAACCAACACCCCATGCACAAAAACAGAGCCTCCCGAACATTTTTCTTCATTACAGCAAGTTCAGCACGGGTCGTGCCCAACCAACACGGCCACGTGCTCAAGGGTCTGCAGAAAAACACCTAGTTCAGGTATCTGGACACGGGGTGTGTTCGTTGAACACGCCCCCGTGCCCAGCCTTCTATTACTTTTTGTTGATTTATGTTACTGGCAATCTGAACACGAGGCCGTGCCCGGACACCACGGCCCGTGTCCATGTGCCCAGTAACATAAATTTTTTTATAAACACACCTTTTTACACATTCAATCAACCTAAAAACTTATTTTGGGGAAACATTGAGGACAATGTGTAATTTAAGTGTGGGGGATGCTAAAACCTTGAATTTTGCAAGTCCTAATTACAAGTCTTACACAAAACTCTATTGGAACCGCTAAACACCCCAAATTTTTTTTCAAAAACTTTTCATTTTTTTTACTTGTCTTGGTTTAAATCGGGAATAACAAGTTCTAAAAAGATTATATTTTTATAAATTTACAACCGATAGCATCGTGATAAAAAGAACCAACATAAGAAAATTATGAAACGGCATGACAAATCTAGTTAAAATTTGATTATATATACTTGATCACATTAAAAACCCATTCCCACAAAAAGTGAGTTTTGAGCCTTTATTGAGCATACAAATACACATCTTTAAACTAAATGCTCATTTTCCGTTTCTTGTGTGAATAGCCGCTTGGTTTCTTACGACTCTAGAACTTGCCATGACAATACATTCCCGGTCCTTACCAACTTAAACCTAAGTAAGTAAATGACTGACGCATTAGGAGTAACCCTTTTTATTTCAACACCATTATTTTATTTTTTTTACCACCTACCCAAAATCCCCCTAATTAACCCCTTTGAGCCTAAACCTTTTCATTTCTAAACCCAAAACAAACACCCTTTACCCACCAAAACCCTTTTTCATTTTAAACCCCCTTATTTTAGTAAAAAGCTCGGTTTCCATGTGACATTCCTTATTAAATATATATATATATATATATATATATATATATATATATATATATATATGATGAAGTATAGCAATAAACAAACAAGTTCCTCAAAAAGAAACTTTGTTTGAAAAATACTTCGGTTGAATAAAAAGTCACAAAAACAAAATGTTTTACCAAAACCGATGCTTTTTACGCCTTTTAGCCCTTTTCTACTAACCACTAACCCAAAAAAACCACCTACCTTTAACCCAAGCCTAACCCTTCCCCAAAGTCCTTTTGATATTTACAAAGGTTTATAGTTAAAAAGGAGGAGGATTGATTGCTTGGCAAGCATATGGTAGAAGTAAGTTCCATGCCGGTATCGAGTGTTTCACAAAAAAAAATGCATCTTCGGCCAAGTGTTGAGTGTTTCCCGGTGAGGTATGTGAACTTGTATATAAATGGAATTTTAAAAAGGCATGTTATGCCCGAATAAGTAATTTCTCTTACGAAATATTCTAAATAAATCATAACGAATAGGATTGTAAATAATATAAAAATAGAACCTAATAAAGATCTTGGAATCCTGACACTGTAGACAAGCCCAAAACCTTCTCTTCTACCCATTCCATTTGGGCGTGTAAGCCACATTATAAAGAGTTTTGCTTGAGAACAAGCAAAGATTCAAGTGTGGGGGTATTTGATGTGTGTAAAATGTAACATATAAATTACATCAAATGAGGCATAAAACTAACCCTTTTTAGTACTAATGTTGGAAAAAGTGTGCTTTTGTCTTCCTTTTGTATTTTCAGGGTTAAATGAGCGTAAATGAACAAAAGAAGCAAAAACACAGCTAATTCTAACACACATACAAGAAAAGGAATAAACGTGGCATGCCCGACCCCTCGACAGCAACTTCCCAAGCAAAAACAGAACAACAGAAGGCTGAACACGCCCCGCGCCCAGCGGACACGGGGGCGTGCCCAAGTGTCTGCAGAAAGGACAAAGTTGTAGAAGCTTCTATTTCCCAACACGGGGGCGTGCCCAGCTCCACACGGCCGTGGTCAATGCTAAGATTCACAGAATCCAAGCAAATCTTGATAGTACAGATACGCTTCCGCACAGGGGGCTATGCCCAGTAGACACGGGGGCGTGGTCAACTAATTTAGACAAACTGCATTAAATGAAGAAAGAGAAAGAGGATGGACACGGGCTGTGCCCAATGGACACGGGGCCGTGTCCGGGCTTCTGTGTAGGCTATAAATAGGGGTGCTTGGTTCATTTCAAAGGCATCCCTTACCAAACCACCTCTCTTCCACTTCACCCACACTCCACCACCATCATAACACCCACATCCACCACCATCATCCATCATCTATCATAGAGTGTGTGTAGTAGTCTCGGGATCCAAGATTGATAGTAAGAGTTATTGAAAATCAAAGGCCATGTTTGCCATGTTTGCCTAGGTCTCTTACATCACTTGGTGAAGACAAGCATTTAGTGTAATACTTTTGTTTTTTATTCTTTTCGCACTTTTTATTTGGTTTTGTATTAATGACTTTAATAACTAGTTTCTTATGTTGAAGGTGAAACTTCCTTATCATTTGTCTGTGGTGTCTTGGCGTTATTTTATTGTCAATATAAAATAAAAGATTTACACCATTAATATCTCCACGGTCTATATGGAGACATCTTGGCTACCTGGTCAGGGGTTAAGGGAATGGTTTGGTAAGGTTCTTGCCTTGTTCAGTGTATAGATCCTGCAAGGACCTGCGTCAAGCTTACTAGGACCTCCTTCAATACCCACTGGTATTGGATGGCGGGGGTGCGAATGGCTTGATCCCCTCATATGTAAACTACTATTAATACGTTAACCCGACTACTTGGGATTTTATCCCTGCTGACTCAAACCACTTAGCCGAGGGTAACGTCACCTTCAAAAGAGTGGCCTACCACATTACTCATTAATAACTTAATTAATTGTCTTCCAATATTCCAACCCTTTAGGATTGTATCCTTGCTGACTCAAACTACTGGATTAAGGGTAACGTCACCTTCAAAAGAGGGGCCTACTACTATAACTAAGGTAATCTCTTAAAAAGTGCAAAAGTGTGGAAAACATTAAAGGTTACACTAAAGGTGAGTCGGATCCAAGTGATTCATCTTGTCTATATGTTTTCATTTTATTTTTATTTTAAGCATTTTTAGTTTTTATTTTTATGTTTAAAACCTTTTTCTAAATTTTTAATTTGATTTGACATTGAGGATAAACCGGTACTAAAAGCTCTTGTGTCCTTGGACGACCTCGGTATCTTACCAACGCTATACTACGCTCACGATGGGTGCACTTGCCCATATATGTGTTTAGTGTTACTAAAATATCATATTTTATAACTTTAAAACTTGACTAAAGTGTTAAAAAGGGCTAAAAATATACATAAATACTTATATCACACGACACGCATCATTGACCATCAGTTGAGTTAGGTTGCTTCAGTTAATTTTGATAAGTCACATAAGGTGTGAGACTCTGTGAAAGAATTCTACATTCCCTAGCAAAGTGACCTAGTTTATGACACTTAAAACATTCAACTCTGGATTTATCCTTTCAAGGTCGTGTTTACAGCAGTTGTAAGGGGCCGAAAACACCACTTTGAATTTTTTTTATAGTCGTCTTTGTAACATTTTAATCTAGGGGTGTGAAAAAAATGGGGGCAAAACTCGCATAGGAAGGCGGAGTTCTCTAAGTTCTCACAACTCATAGAAGTTTTCCCTTGATCCATCCTATATATATATATATATATATATATATATATATATATCATGTATGTCTAATAAATAAGTATAATGTAAGTACGTTTTATCTTTTAAGCCATCTAAAATTTGGTTTCCCCGCCTCTTTCTATTATTATAATGATGTCATGTATTGACTTTTAATAAACTACAAGTTTGAGAAATATAGAAATATGTGACCTGTCATTTAAAATAAATATTTTTAAAAAGCATTTATTTAATATGTGTAATACACAGGTCTTTCGCCTAGCTTTTTACTCAAATAAAGGTTAAAATTTTTAATTTAGACATGTGATTCAAATTCAACACTAGATAATTTAGATCATATTGTACTTTATAACTAATTATTAGTTTATATTTGAGAAAATTACTTTTTGAATCCCTGTGTATTAAGTCCAAAGTCAAAATGTTTAACACCCTGAGTCTCTAAATGCTCTTTTGCTAACCGTTTGAGTCCAATTTTATAACACCATCCACAAAGTCTGTTTACTACAAGAGGATTTTAGTCAGTTACACACAAAGTGCAACTCTTTATGCACAAGGTATTATTTCACCTTGTTATATATATTTATGCCCAAAAAAATCATGTATCCCTCCCTCCATCAACACCCACCTCATGTCTCTCTCTTCTCTCTTCTCTCTTCACACACACACACACACATTCTATCTAGATAACCCACACCTCCATTACCGCCATCACCACCCACCCCACCACCATCTACCTCTTCTCTCTGACGGTGAAGACAGCCAGCGACGGGTAGGGTTCAACCCTCGATTTGGTTTAGGGCTAGGGTTTGTTTTGAGTTTTGTAGGAGAAGATGCAAATTCATGATCTAAATTAGGGTTAGAGTTTTCATGAAAATTAGGGCTTTTGATAGGATCATCAGGTGTTGATGATGGCGGTTGCTTTGAAACAGGAGATTCGTGATCTGACAAAGGGTTCGTAAGTGCAGCCCTTGTTAGGTAACTGTGCTTTATCAGTTCTGGTCAAGAAAGTTAAAGGCCCATGTCAAAGTTGTTGAAATGTTTATGTCTTTTGTTTAACAAATTCGGATGGCATTAGTTGCTAATGGGTCTGAATTTGTTACAATAGTCATGTCTGAATTTGTACGATGTAAGGACTTGATGTCCAAATCTGTTTGAAGGTTTATGTAGAATCTAAATTTGTTTAGTTAACAAATTCGGACTAGGTATTTATTGAGTTGTTACCGTAGCCTATATATGGGTGTGTATAGGTTAGATTAGCTGAACAAGCTTTGTGCAACTCTCACAAACTCCTGTAATTCCTCAGTAGTGTGTGCACATTCTAGACAGAGGGAGACTACGTGTTAGTGAGAGAAAACTAGGTTTAGATCTTAGTGATCTAAACCAGCTTGTAGAAGATGATGCATACTCGTTCAGTTTGTAAATCTTGGATGATTGTTTCAATAATAAAGAGATTCATCTTTTAAATCTTTCTATCTTGTTCATATTATGATGTTTCACGTCTTGTTCGAGGGCAGTGGATGTTGTTCGTCATCAATCCAGGGGGTCCCTGGGACTTTCATGTGGTATCAGAGCATGGTTACCGATTCGGGATGGTCTAACCACCTTCCGAATCACCATTGCTCTTGATTTGATGTTTATTTCAGCCAAACATCATGGAGACGTGAAGATCCTGCAAAACTTGAAGAAACTAAAGATGTTAGTCAACTGAGATGCTTTTCTTGTTTTCCAAGTTGCTCCAGAATTGATGTTTGATCTGAATTTGCTCTGTCCGGATTTCTGTATTTGGTAGAGATTCCGGATTTGTTATTACTGTCCGAATTTGTATCTTTCGAGTTTGTTTATGACCTGGTGTGAAGTCACGCATGGGAAACAAATTTGGAAGAAGGTTACTGGGATATTAGTCCGAATTTGAACTTTTGATCTTGTCCGAATTTGGGGCTTTGTGTTGTCCGAATTTACAAGGTGCCCGAATTTGGAAATTTGTCCTCATCCGAATTTGTTCAAGGTATTTTATCCGAATTTGTTTAAGGTGCTTTGTCCAAATTTTTTAGTCTTGAATTCCCTGTCCGAATTTGTTTAAGGTTCCTTGTCCGAATTTGTTGATCTCCTTCCTTTTCCGAATTTAAGCCTTGTGGTGTGCGTTATGCGTAATATGATTTTATTAATATTTTGAGCCTGTTTTACGCATTAGTCAAGTTTTCAATTTACAAAACGCGATATTATACTAACACAAAACACACACTTGGGAAAGTGAATCCATCGTGAGCGTAGTATAGTGTTGGTAAGATACCGAGGTCGTCCAAGAACACAAGAGCTTTTAATAACGGTTTATGATCAACGTCCATTCAATCTAAATTTTTGAGAAAAGAGTTTTTAAACATGAAGATAAAACTAAAAATGAAAAGATAAATAGAATGAAAAACAAATAGAAAAGATAGAATCACTCGGATCCAACTCATCTTTAATGTATCCTTTGATGATTTTTCGCAGTTTCGGGCTTTTTAATAGATTATCTTAGTTATAGTAGTAGGGCCCTCTTTTGAAGGTGATGTTACCCTCAACCTAGTGGTTTGAGTCAGCAGGGATACAATCCCAAAGGGTCAAAATATTGAAAGACAATAAAGTAAGTTATTAATACGAAAAGTGGTAGGCCTCTCTTTTAAAGGTGACGTTACCCTCGGCTAAGTGGTTTGAGTCAGCAAGGATACAATCCCAAGAAGCCGGTTTAAAGTATTAATAGTAGTTTACATATGAGGGGTTCAAGCTATTCGAACCCCCGCCATCCAATACCGTTGGGCATTGAAGGAGGTCCTAGTAAGCTTGAACCAAGTCCTCGCAGGATCTATACACTAAACGAGACAAGAACTTTACCAAACCACCCTTCTAACCCTCTTCTAGGTAGTTAACGTGCTTTATATAGACTGTAAAGACACGAATGAGCAAATCAATGACATCATGAAAAAATGGTAAAGAAAATTCGCTTTCAACATAAGAAACTAGTTATTAAAGTCATTAATACAAACTCAATTAAAAAGTGCCGAAAGATTAAAAATCAAAAGTAATACATTGAAGACTTGTCTTCACAAAGTGATGTAAGAGATTAGCCAAACATGGCCTTTGATTGACAAGAACTCTTACGATCAATCTTGGATCCCGAAACTACTACACACTCTAAAGATGATAGTTGGATGATGGTTGTGGGTGTTGGTGTTGTAATGGTGGTGGAATGGTGGCAAAGTGGGGGAGAAGTGGTTTGCCAAGGGATGCCTTTGAAGTGAACCGAGCACCCCTATTTATAGCTAGAATAGAGCCCTGGCCACGACCCCGTGGCCATTGGACACGGCCCATGGACATCCTTCTTCTCTTCCTTCATTTAATGCATTTGGAAGCAGAGGGCCCTACACGACCCTGTGTCTTCCGGGCATGGCCCCGTGGTCAACTCTTCGTTGTACTATCAAGATTCTGCAAATCTAAGAGTTGACCACGCCCCTTGGTGAGCTGGGCACGACCCCGTGGTGGGCGTAGAAGCTTCTGCAGAGTTTGTCTTGTTGTGTAGGGCCTGACCACGCCCCATGCCTGGCTGGGCACGACCCCATGGTCAGGTTCTGTTCTCTTGTTTTTGCTTTGGGGATGCTGTCGAGGGGTCGGGCATGTCACGTTTTTCCTTCTTCTTGTATTTATTATGGTTTTGGCTGCTTATTTGTTCCTTTTGTTCTTTTAAGCTCGTTTAGTCCTGTAAATTCAAAAGGAATAAAGAAACTCGCTTTTTTCCAACATTAGTACTAAAAAAATGGTTAGTTTTATGCCTCGGTTGATGTAATTTATATGTTGCATTTTGCACACATCAAATACCCCCACACTTGAATCTTTGCTTGTCCTCAAGCAAAACTCTTTAATATGTGGCTTACACACCCAAATGGAAGAGGTAGAGGAGAAGTTTTGGGGCTTATCTTGAGTGTCGGGAATCCAAGATCTTTATTAAGTTTTATTTTTATTTTATTTACAATCCTATTCGTCATGATTTATTTTGAAAAACTTGTTAAGAAAATTATTTTATTTGAGCATAACATGCTTCCTTAAAATTCCTTTTATATACAAGTTCACATACCCCACGGGAGATCACTCAACACTCGACCGAAGGTGTATTTTTGTTAAACACTCGATACCGGCATGGGACTTACTTCTACCATATGCTTGCCAAGCGATCAAACCTCCTCCTTTATAACTATAAACCTTCGTAAATATTAAGAGGACTTTGGAAAGTGTTAGGCTTGGGCTAAGGGTATGTGGTTTTTTGTTAGTGGTTAGTAAAATGGCGAAAAGCGTAAAAAGTATCGGTTGTCGTAAAACTTTTTGTTTTTGTGACATTTATTCCAACTAAGCATTTTCAAACAAGATTTTTGAGGAACTTTTTTGGTTATTGCAAAATTCTCTGTTTTTTTTAAATGTCACAAGAAAACCGAGCTTTTTACTAAAACAAATGGGTTTGAAAGGAAAATGGTTTTGGTGGGTAATGGGTTTTTGTTTTACGGGTTTTGAAACGAAAAGGTTTAGGCTCAAAGGGGTTAACTAGGGGGATTTTTGGTGGTGGTGAAAAAGAAGGAAAATAATGGTTTTGAAAGAAAAATGGGTTAGTCATAATGCCTCCATCATTTACTTACTTGGGTTCAAGTTGGTAAGGACCGGGAATGTATCGTCTTTGCAAGTTCTAGAGTCGTAAGAACCAAGCAGCTATTTACACAATTAACGAAAATGAGCATTTAGTTTAAATATGTATGCATGTATGCTCAATTAAAGGCTCAAAACTCACTTATTGTGGGAATGGGATATTGTGATCAAGTATATATAATCAAATTTTAAAAAGATGTGTCATGCCTTTTCATAATTTTCTTATTTGGTTCTTTTTATCACGATGCTATCGGTTGTAAATTTGTAAAAACATAACCTTTTTAGAACTTGTTATTCCCAAATTAAACCAAGAGAAGTAAAAAAAATGAAAAAATTTGAAAAGATTTAGGGTGGTTAGCGGTTCCAATAGAGTTTTGTGTAAGGCTTGTTATTAGGACTTGCAAGATTCAAGGTTTTAGCATCCCCCCACACTTAAATTACACATTGTCCTCAATGTGTCCTAAAAATAAGTTTTTAGGTTGATTTGAATATGTAAAATTGTGTTTAAAAACAAATTTTGTGTTACTGGGCATCTGGACACGACCCCGTGTGGTCCGGGCATGGCTCCGTGGTCAGATTGCCAGTAACAGAATTGAACAGAATGTTGACCACGGGGCGTGTTCATTGAGCACGACCCGTGGTCAGTTACCTGATCTGGAACAATTTTCTGGAGAGGCTGGGCACGGGGCGTGTTGGGCTGAGCACGGTCCCATGCTGCACATGTTTGGTAGTTGGAAAAGTTGTCGGAAAGCACTGTTCACGTGTATGGGGTGAGGTTTTAACGTCCCTTTGGCATTTTTCATCTTTTCTCGTTTGTTAAGCCATTATACAACATCCAAGCACCATACAATAACTTAAACCATCATTTATTTAGAGTGCAAGATACACAAGGTCCTAAGATAATCCTAAAAATCAATAGTTACAAAAGTCCAAAGATAAGATAGATAGGTCCTAATATGCAAGAAATTTTAAAACCAAAAGGAAGCTCTACCCTAGATTTTTCATGTCGAAACAACAAAAACCCGAAAATAATTGTTCGGAGAGTAGGGCCTTTTTAGAGCTTCACTCCGGAGGGTGCTCCTCAAACGTCGTTGAGCCACTCCTCAATCTCCCGAGGGAGAAGGAAGACGGGCTCATTGTCCACAACATCTTGTGGGGGAGGTGCGACGACCACCAGAACCTCGAACCTCGTGTAATGCGTCTAGAGGAGGTTCCAGAGGAAGGTCATCCCGTCCGGTTGGGCTAACAACTTCTTGCGCAAGGTTCAATCCTCTTGTGGGAAGATCGGTTCCATGGGTGGCATAGCAAGAATGTTCAACCTTTATTGCAAAACATTGAATTCTTGGAAGTTATTCTCTAGTCCCACCGTCAAGTAGTTGATACGGTCAATGAGGACATCCTCCATTGATGTCATTTCATCGATGGCTTCCCTTAGTGCATACACATAGCAGACAATGGTGGCTTCGATTGACGGTCTTCTTCCCCTTCGACTGTTTCTTGAGTTGGTTGATGATGATCCACTATTTTGGCTTGACATATTAAGAAAACAAGACAAAAATTTCAGAAAGATGAAAATGGAACTCTCGGCCACGGCCCCATGCTTGCTGGGCACGACCCCGTGGTCACACTTCTGCAAGATTCTTAACCAAGAAACTTCATTCTTTTAAATTATTTTTCTGTGTTTTAAAACATTTCTGAACATACATAACTCAAAACAGTGTTTTAAAGCTTATGTTTAATATGACTTCTTGGTTAAAATCCTTGCAATTACTCAAATAAAGCTTGAAGTTATGATGCTTCAAGCTTTAATGGAGGTGGGAGAGTTTTGGAGAAGAAGGAAAGTGACAAAAGTGGGAAAGACAAGATGGTTTTAGTGAAACCTTTTTAAGAATATACCTTTTAAGGTATATGTGAAAATCCGAGCAGATCTTTGTCTTTGGAATGAGTCCAAATGTGCAGAACCATTGCTAACTTTAGAGAAAACGACAGCACACTGACCACGGCCTCGTGGTCAGAAAAGATTCTGACACTTTTGTCCGTATTAGAGGCACGAGGCATGGTGGCCTGAATATGACCCCGTTGTGAATTTTGAGGCGGGTACGGGGCACGTTGACCTGAGCACGGCCCCGTGGCTAGAGTTTTTATGAAGTAGTGTCTATGTTATTTTTAAGGTAAATCCGGTTCAGGCGGTGCCTTGCTAGAGGGAACAGCACCGAAGTGCCTAAGGTACCTTAATTGCTCTTGATTCATACAAGGACGCCAGAGGTTATCGGAAAGGGTAAAACCTAAACTACTTACCGCTGGGGGAACTAACCTTTATTCCCCTTATCTGGGCTCTTGTTAAAGAAGGTGTATGTTGAATCGCTCAGGTCTATGAGCGCATCGGTGGGGGCTGATGGAGAGTCCTTCACGGCACAATCGACATAGGGACGACTATCGCTCGTTCGTTCACAAGAGGTTGAGGTACTTTTGGTGTTGTCGATGTTGGTAGATTCCGAATGTGGCCCCAACATTTCTCCTTGATTTTGTCTTGTGATGAATACCCCATTTTCATCATAAGCTCTATTTCTTTTAATTTTTGGAGAATTCTTTCTTCTATTTGACATAATTCATCAGAGGTTATGTCGGTTGGAAGAGATGGTTGAGGGTATTCGGGCGGATAATAGTGATCGTTTTTACTTTTGCCCATCTTAAGGTGATTACAGGAAAACGATGGGTCTAAATAGTGGGGATCGGAATTTAGAATGTAACATTCTAAATCTTGTTGAAATTCACCACATATTTGACACCACTCACCGTAAGAGTGGCGAAAGTAAAAATAATCAATATCATCCATATTTTTGTCAGAATTTACCAACCTTCGGGATCTTACCTTTCTGTTTCCAGTAACTGGAAATTGGACACGGGGGGCTTGTTGGATGGACACGACCCTGTGGTCAGCTACTGTCTGAGTTAAAACAGAATTGCCAATAAGAATGCTGGACATGGCTCCGTGTCTAGCTGGGCACGGCCTGTGCTGAGTTCTACAGAAATTGAAAAACTAAGAAAAGTCCTAAAGTTTTGGAAAAAATTAATAAAAATAATTACGCCGTTAATTTTAAACTTTGTTAAAATCCTTGTGTCCCCGGCAACGGCGCCAAAAACTTGGTGTGCGTTAAGCGTAATATTATTATATTAATATTTGAGCCTATTTTACGCATTAGTTAAGTTTTAACTTTATAAAACACGATATTATAGTAACACAAAACACACACTTGGGCAAGTGCACCCATCGTGAGCGTAGTATAGTGTTGGTAAGATACCGAGGTCATCCAAGGACACAAGAGCTTTTAATACTGGTTTATCGTCAACATCTAATCAATCTAAATTTTTGAGAAAAGTGTTTTTAAACATGAAGATAAAGCTAAAAACGAAAAGATAAATAAAATGAAAAACAAATAGACAAGATAGAATCAGTCAGATCCAACTCATCTTTAATGTATCCTTTGATGATTTTCGCACTTTCGGACTTTTTAAGAGATTATCTTAGTTATAGTAGTAGGCCCCTCTTTTGAAGGTGACGTTTCCCTCAACCCAGTGGTTTGAGTCAGCAGGGATACAATCCCAAAGGGTCGGAATATTAAAAGACAATTAAGTAAGCTATTAATGCAAAAAGTGGTAGGCCCCTCTTTTGAAGGTGACGTTACCATTGGCTAAGTGGTTTGACTCAGTAAGGATACAATCCCAAGAAGCCGGTTTAAAGTATTAATAGTAGTTTACATATGAGGGGTTCAAGCTATTCGCACCCCAGCCATCCTATACCGTTGGGCATTGAAGGAGGTCCTAGTAAGCTTGAACCAAGTCCTCGCAGGATCTATACACAGAACGAAATAAGAACTTTACCAAACCACACTCCTAACCCCTTCCAGGTAGTTAACGCGCTTTATATAGACCGTAAAGACACGAATGAGCAAATCAATGACATCATGAAAAAATGGTAAAGAAAATTCACTTTCAACATAAGAAACTAGTTATTAAAGTCATTAATACAAACCCAATTAAAAAGTGCCAAAAGATTATAAATCAAAAGTAATACATTAAAGACTTCTCTTCACCAAGTGATGTAAGAGATTAGCCAAACATTGCCTTTGATTGACAAGAACTCTGACTATCAATCTTCAATCCTAAGACTACTACACACTCTAAAGATAATAGATGGATGATGGTTGTGGGTGTTGGTGTTGTAGTGGTGGTGGAATGGTGGCAAAGTAGGAGAGAAATGGTTTGCCAAGGGATGCCTTTGAAGTGAACCAAGCACCCCTATTTATAGCCAGAACAGAGCCCTAGCCACGGCCCCGTGTCCATTGGACACGGCCCGTGGCCATCCTTCTTCTCTTCCTTCATTTAATGCATTTGTCAGCAGAGGGCCCCACACGACCCCGTGTCTTCTGGGCACGGCCCCGTGGTCAACTCTTCGATGTACTATCAAGATTCTACAAATCTAAGAGTTAACCACGCCCCATGGTGAGCTGGGCACGGCCCTGTGGTAGGCGTAGAAGCTTCTGCAGAGTTTATCTTATTGTGAAGGGCCTGACCACGCCCCATGCATGGCTGGGCACGGCCCCGTGGCCAGGTTCTGTTCTCTTGTTTTTGCTTTGGGGATGCTGCCCAGGGGTCGGACATGTCACGTTATTCCTTCTTCTTGTATTTATGATGGTTTTGGCTGCTTATTTGTTCCTTTTGTTCTTTTAAGCTCGTTTAGTCCTGTAAATTCAAAAGGAAGAAAGAAACGCGCTTTTTCCAACATTAGTACTAAAAAAAGGGTTCGTTTTATACCTCAATTGATGTAATTCATATGTTGCATTTTGCACACATCACCATGTCAGGATTTGTTGGTTTTATTTGTGATCCAAATTTGTGTGTCCATCTCTGTCCGAATTTATGGTTCTTAGTGTCAGAGTTTGTGGAATTCACTCTGTCAGAGATTGTGGAATTCACTCTGTCAAAGTTTGTGAAAATCACTATGTCAGAGTTTGTGGAAATCACTCTGTCAGAGTTTGTGGAATTCACTCTGTCAGAGTTTGTGATTCCTTTTGTCAGAGTTTATTCTGTCAGAGTTTATCCTGTCAGAGTTTATTCTATCGGAGTTTATTCTGTTAGAGTTTGTTCTGTCAGAGTTTATTTTGTAAGAGTTTAATTTGTTAGAATTTAATGTTCATCTCTGAATTTTTGAGTTATATTCGGAATTTGTTAGTTAACTTCGGTTTCTAGATTCTCGATGTACGAATTTGGTCCGTACTAGAGTTTTCAGACAATTTGGGACTTTTATCGGGCATTCGAAGAGATACGAAGGTGAAGTGACTTATACTTTGAAAGTTTACAAAGAAAGATAGGGAGTAAAAATTTAAAAATATCCTATTTTCTTTGTAAATTTCTAAAAGCTCGTTGTGCGATAATGAACCTAGTTCATGTTTACAATCGTGAGATTAAATGAGGTTTGATCTCTCCAGTGCATAAAAGTTTAAAAACATGATACAATTTAGAGCTAGTGTGTGATTGAATTTCATCAAGTTTGTTCGAGGTTTAATCAAGTGTTGACGTGATGAAGCTGATTGTTCCTTTGGCAACTACTTGAAGATTGAGCCTTTATCGTATGCCCGTTAGAGTAGAGAAGATTAGTCTTCTTAGTCCCTCTTCCGAGTTGGTGACTAGTCGGATTCTTGAAATAATTTGGAGGTACTTACTTTGAGGGGGAGATCGGAGACGAAAGTCATCGGGTAATTGGTGGATTCGTGAAGATATGAGATTGGATTTTGAAGATTCGAGACGAAATGATTTCAGACACTTGGTTGAAGATCTTGATCAAGATGGTGGATGTACATTTTTGGAGTTGGTTTGTTATTAACTTATCGCGCCAAACTTCATGTCTTTGCGAAATTTGAAGTGTTCGATGTTGGGCATTGGAAATCTGATGTTTCGTTCTTCTGTCGGTTAAGTTTGAAGATCAAGGATCGAGCAATATTCTTACATTTAGTTGTAGGTCAGGTCATGTTAACTTGATTCTGGAGAAGTTAGAGGGGAAGGATCGAAAGTGCCTGATGTTGGATGTTTCGGGTTTCTCAAAGCGACCATTTAAGTGACCATTAACAAGTCTTTAATTGTAAGGGTTGAAGATCGCTATGCTATGTCGGAAAGATCAAGTCTTAGCCAAAGTTGAAAGCAGGCATGATATCATCAGTTAAGGGGGAGTCTGTAAATGAAGTATCCGGTGATTGAAGATTATTGATGCCATACAGAACTGATACAAACAGTTAAGGGGGAGTCTGTAAGTGAAGCTCATGCTGGGTAACTGTGTTTTATCAGTTCTGGTCAACAAAGTCAAAGGCCCAAGTGTTAGGATCGGAGGCTCTCATGAGAGTGTTTGTTTGTGTAAATTGAACAATCAATGAATATGAAAACATGTAAAGTGCAGCGGAAATGAACAACAAACTTTGTAAACACAATCATAAAGAGAAATGAATTTGATAAACACATGAATTGCATCAGTCGAAAGATTACAAAGTAAATCAAAAGATTACAGACATGCTTACAAATAAACTCCCCCTCAGCCTGATACTCCAGTGGTTGGTTGCACAAGATGAAAGGATTGAATTGAGGAGAAGAACTTACTCAAGACGATCAAATGTAACAGTACAGGGTACTGCTCCATTTATAGGCAAACCAAACCACTGAGACATCTCAGCTGACGTCACCATGAAAGCGACGTCTGACAACCTAACAACCTGTAACAATTGTTCCTATACAAACACTGCTATTCTTAACCACTGACTATATATAAAACAGATGACACACTAAACTACTGCTATCTTCTTCCATCAGTGCTTTCCTCAAAGTTGATCAGTCCTTGAGTGGGCAGTGCTTTGTCATCAGTAGATAGAATCAGCAGTCTTCAAGACTTCATCAGTAGTTAGAAGAGCAGCAGCTGTTGTATTCGGACAGTGGATAAAGGACCATCAGATGTTATAATCACTTTCAAGGGGAAAGTATAGTGTAATCAACTGCTTATTAAGAATCCATTGTTGTGAACCAGTTTTGGCTTTCATTATCTGTTCCTCTGATAGGGTTCAATCCCAACAATCTCCCCCTGGAACAGATAATGCCAAAACCCTTCATTATTCTGGATTTTTATTGCCTCATCAACAGCTCCCTTATCTGACCTTTAAGTTGTAACTTAAAGTTTAGGGCATCTGTGTCATCTTCATCCCTACCAAGTGGAAGATCAAGAAGATCCTGCATATCTTCAAGACTCAGGCCAAGTGCTTGTTCCCTTGTTATTTTCTTCACTTCTCCACCAGACCTGAACATAGTCAATACATGGGTCTGTTTGTCAGTTTCCCACTTTAGTACTTTTGAGCCTTGTGGGTTTCTTGGGAGATTTTTATTTGATGAGGAGTTTGGTGAAGCTGGCCTATTGATGACTGTCTGAGCAGTACTTGCAGGTTGACCCAATCCAAGAGTTTCTACAATCATTTTCTTGATGCCTTCTTTTACAAGGGCATCTCCTTCTATGAGCTCTTGAATGGTTTCAGCACCCGACTGTTTGTGTGGCCTTCTTTTATAGATG
This sequence comes from Helianthus tuberosus, assembly GCA_030545235.1. Lineage (NCBI taxonomy): Eukaryota > Viridiplantae > Streptophyta > Magnoliopsida > Asterales > Asteraceae > Helianthus > Helianthus tuberosus. The sequence goes on from CM060401.1 coordinate 59,718,676, forward strand.
GCTGCACCAGCTGGAGCAGTGGCTCTCCTGATTTGCAGCTTTGATGGTCTTTTTGAAACCTCTGCTTCAGGATAGTCAGGTCTTTGTGGAACTGTTGGATCTTTCTTCCTTAATTCCTCCAGCCTTTTGTAGGTGGCCCTGACTGTATCTTCTTTCCATCTTGCCACTTGATGTTTAGACCCATAATCAGCAGCAACTAACTCCTCTTTCATTCTCTTCAGCTCAAGTGATTTTTCAGGCACAATCTTTTTGTACTTTGACCATTCTGGAGGAGTGTGTTTGACCTTATTCTTTATCATTTCTTGAATCCTGGTTGCTTCTTGCTCAAGCTCAGGGATGGTCCACTCCTTGTACATGTGCTTCTCTCCCTTGTACTTCTTAGTTGCCATAATGCTTTCAATGTAGTCTTTTCTCAGAGTTTCATCTGCTCTCTCTGAGATTTGCTGACAAACATTTTTTTGCAAACTGCTCTAGAGATCTGACTTGTGTGAGCAAGTATTGATAATTCTGCTGAATTTCTCTATCAGATTTCCCATGTGTATTTCTCTTTAAGATATGCTTGCTTAACCTTGATTTTCAAATATTCTTCAATGTTGTTAGGCCTGGGATATCCTTCAACAGATGGCAGTTTCCTTTTAGCAGGGTTATCCTCATAGTAGAAAGATTTGATTTCTTCTCTGACTGCTATAAGTTCAAGAGGGAATTGAACACCTGCGGGGGCTAAGGGCTTTTGAATTTGAGCTGATGAGAGAGGAACAGATTTGGGTATTGTAACAAGTGATAAAGATTTTGAAGATGTTGGTGGTGGTGATGGTGAATCATCATCTGGTATAAAGATCCTTCTCCTTTTTCTTGTAGGAGAGGCAGATGATGTTTTGGGTGGATCAGTGGTGGTGATTTGAGTGGCAGTGGTTTGTGATTGACTACCAGCTGTTGAAACAACTGGTGTTTCAACCACTGTTGTCAATACACCAGATGTTGTAACATCTGTTGTCTTTTGCTTTTTGGCAGGAGGCGATGGTGGTGATGTTGCTTTTGGTGGTGATGGTGGTGGTGGTAGAGCAGTGGTTGTGGTGTGTGTTGAGGTAGTATGTGTTGAAATGACAACAGATGTTGAAACCTCTGAAGTACCAGCAGTAGTTGGTACAGCAAGAGTTACAGCAGCTGTTTGGGTGGAGGTTTGATGTTGGGGGCTTTTGGATGATGGTTTAGGAGTATGCTTTTTGAGTCTGGATGGTGTGGACTTGGGTTTCCTCACTTTTCTAGTGGGATTTCTTTTTAGCTCAGGATTTTGAACATCCTTTAGCCCAGAACAACCCTGCGCATTCAGCTCCATGTAAGCTTTTTTCTCCTTATTCCACCTTGACATATCCTTTGTCGCTCTGTCCCTTTTTACATTTGCTATAGCTTCATCAAGTGCATTTTGGGTAACATCAACCTTTTTGCTACCATCTGGCAAAGGTATCTGCTTGGTCATATTCTCCATGTCTGGTTCTATATAGAGACCATTATCCACTCCCTTTTTCTTCCATTCTTTAATTTTCTCCCCCTTTTTGGCATTATCTGGGGGTAATTGATCGATGAAGAGAACAGTTGGAGGAGCAGTGCCAGTGGTTGTCAATAAATGGGCCTTGAGAGCCTTGATGTCTGCTTGTGTGTTTTTGTTGTTGATCAGCCATTTGTTTTTGTTGTTGGAGAAAAGGTTGAAATAGATTCCAGAGCTCATTTGCAGCAGTTGCTTGTGATGGAGCAGGTGCTTGAGGTGGAACAACAGTGGATTGCATCTTTTGTACTTTCAACAACTGTTGTAGCATGTCTTTGATATCTGCAACAGTTGTATCCAGTTTGTCAACTCGTTCCGTCAATTCCAAATATTTTAAACCATCACCCAATTTAATGGGATCATCTGATTTCCCACTAGCAGTGGTTTTATCAGTGGTTGAGGTAGGGAGTGTACTCCAAACATTAACCACTGATGCCCCTTTTTCTTGGTACTGGGGTCTTCTTCCTTCAACACTTGACAATCTTTTGATGTTGCCAGAGGTCAAAAAGAATCCACTGTTAGATGTCAGAGGTGCTATGGAAGGAATTGCCTCCAAGGAAGTCTTATTGATATGACCACTGTCCAAATGTAAACCAGTGGGTTCAACATTTGTAGTGGCTGTTTCACTTGGAATACCACCGAGAGTTACTTGTAACTTAAGGGGTGTAACCTCCTCAGGTTGTGTTGGTGGGTTAGCAAAGATTGATACATCAGACCTAATCATTTGTTGTGGCGTGTTCTCATTGATAGGTGATTGAGAAGGACTGGTTTGTGCCTGGTTCAAATCAATTGCTTCCAACAAAAGTCTAGTTGGGAGAGGAATTCTGGATGTGAGGTTTGGTGTTAGAAGAGAATTTGCCCCGGGCATTGGGCTGTGGATGATGGAAGCGAGTGATTCTAGAGCATCATATCGTGGAGTCCCTATATGTACAACCTGTTCTTTTTTAGAAGAGACAGGAGGAGTTTCGGTTATGGGTTGAGATATTTGTACCAACTGTTGTGAGGAAGAAGCAGCAGTGGTTTCTTGTGACTTTTGTTTTGTCACAGGCAGTTGCTCTGGTATCTCATCCTCCATAGTTGCCTTTTTTATGGGTTTGGGGGGTTTTTGAGTTTTTCTTTTCGTTGGCTTTTTGGTGATTGTAGGTGTGGGTTTCAAAGCAGTTGTTTTGCCACTTTGATCACCTTGAGCAGTGAGCTCAGCAGCAGATACCTGAGGAGCAGTGGTAGCTGCTAAATTCTACTCAGGCACCTCTGCTTGTGTTTTGCAAGGTGTTGACATTCTTGTAAAAGTTTCAGCAGTTAAGCTGTGCATTTGTAAAGAGTCACCTTGGTTTATTGTAGACATATCATTTTTACTGAATTTCTTTTCAAAACAATAACTTAGAAATCTTGGAAACACTAAGAATGATTTTGTGTCAACATTTTTAACCAGATCATTAAAAATTTCCCGGGAATAATTAAAATTTTCTTCTTGAAGAATAGCATAACCCAGGTTTTGAATTTTTAATGGTATTTCATTGAAAGCAGTGGTTTTGTTTGAAACACACATTAGAAGGGTATGAAATAAAAATCTTGTTGCAGAAGGGAAGTAACCTTTTTGTAAGGTGTCCTTTTTGACTTCTGCATTATACTCTCTTTCCAGAAAATCATTTTTTTAACTCGTTTTTGGGAAAGAAAGTTTTACCTTCCTGATCGTCGAGTTGAAAGACCTCTGAAATTGATTGTGGTGTAATCTTGACTGCTTTACCCTTTAGAAAAGAGTTGATGGCTATTACAGCATCTCCTTGTTTTTCAAGCGTTGCATTCTTCCAAAACTCTCTTTGGGTTGTCAAGTAAATTGGTGCATCTGCTGTTAACAAAGTTTTGTACTTTGATGCAGATATGGTAGCAAGGATGGAATCGAAGGCATCTGTTGTGCCGGGTTTTGTGAGGAGACCCAGAAGATTGTGAGATGGTTTGTGTGGAATTTCAGGGGGTTTAGCCTTTTGAGAGGCTTCTTTCGAAGATGATTTGGGAGTGGGTTTTGCAGATGATTTCGATTTTGACTTTGATTTCGTCATTTTGATGAAGAAGGATCGGAGAGTGATTTGAGAAGAAAAGTTGGAAACTGCTTTGAGAAGAGAATTTTGGAATTCAATTCGACAGTGTAAAACCCTGTTTGGGGTTTTTATCAGGGTTTTATTTAGGGAAAAAGAAAATGGACGCTGATGTGGCAGCGGTTATAAGGACCTGAGGGCTAAAAACTGACCACGTGCCAGCCTCTGATGAAATGGAAGAAAACGGAGGACAGTTGTTTTAAGAGCCACTGATGAAGCAAGCATCAGTGGTTACAACGGTAATAATGTGATAACAGTGGATGATTTTTACTATCAGTAGATAGCACATCAGTGGATATAACACTGATTTTGAACAACAGTGCTTATCAAGAGAATGAAATAATAAAGGATGACTTTCAGTAGTGGACAGTGTTTAGGAAACAGATGTTTGAGCAAAACAGTGGTTAGGGGTAGGATAATGGTAATGATTTGAAGGCTCATTATGTCAGCAACTTTTATAGAAATTTTCATTCAAGGTTTTGCCACATGTCATTTACATATTTTGAAGCTTTTACAACTCCCTGGCAATGGTTTAGTACCCCAGATGATGTACACTTTTTACTAAGGTTACTCATTCTTGTTATAATATTTGAATTAAAACATGAGTACCCAAGTATTTTAAGATCTGTTAACAATCAATCTTTTGCACAGTGTAAAAACAAACTTTGAGATTGACAAAACTTTGACATGTGTACCATTTCCTTTTGATCCACTTGAAAATAATATAACCAACAAAAATAAAGGTTATATATATCCTGACAAGAGATTGAGACTTTCACTATCAAAAACCAGTAAAAGTTCAAAATATATTATTCTCAAGAAAAAAATAAAGAATAATATATCCTGCTTTATTTAAGAAAATCCATTTCCAGAAAAAAATAATTAAAGGATTTTCCGAAAACAACACCAAAAGGATCTGATATATTTTCCAATGAAACACATAATCATATCATTCTCAAGTTTATGAAACTGGTCAGTAGTTTGACAACAGTGGTATGAAATTGTAAATACATTTTGTCCACTATTTGGTACCATTTTCTTGTTGATTGATTGATAACAGAACTGAGGACACACGTTCACATGAGTTTTTGAAAACCCTGTTATAGACTTTGTTACCATGTGAAGATTCAGAAAATTTGTCTAGTCCTCTTGTAAATACATTCACTAGGAATACTATTGTTACCTGAACTTTCCTGAACCAATGATTGCACATAGTTGCTTAATGACCATTGTTAACCCAATTTTAGACTCTTAAGTGTTTTATATTTATACTCTTTTCTTTTGACTTCAAAAGTTTTGAGATAAACACACTTCTGAGCTTTTGTGAATTTTCTTCTTCCCTTTTTACCCTTCCCATTCATAAGTAATGAAATACTTACTGGGAGATCTTTATTGAAGAAATACTTATTCCAAAATCATTTTGCAGTAATGTTTTGAGAGATTTGGACATTTATGCACATGCTTATGCCAAATTTCACATCACCCATGATCTGGACATTTTTTACCCCTGATTCTCTTAATGTGATTTTAACAAGGTTGGTTTGTTCCTATTGAGGATCTCAACTTGTTTTTCAACACATAAGATCAAATGACTAAAGTTTTAATTTCCCTTTGTTTACGTTAGCAAAAACACTAATGTTTTTATGAACATAGGCTTTTGTTAATCTGAGGTTCATACTTTAGTATATAATAAAATGATATCACAAAATTTCATAACAACAGTTGAAATCAATTTTGAAAAGAAGAAATAATACCATAGTTTAACAGACATGTTTTCAGATCTGAAAACTATGAGTGACTTGTGCATGATATCACTTGTTGTGTGAAATTTATATGTCTTATGACATCTTAGTTGTTTTACAGAGTTTTTGAGTAACACCTTTAAGCGCGATCAATCATTAGTCTGTTTTTCAACTGAATACAGCCAACCTTAGTATCAATGAATTTTGAGCTGAACTGTTATGTCAAATTGACTATTAGATCGAATTTGACTGTCCAAGCTCTGATACCAATTGTTAGGATCGGAGGCTCTCATGAGAGTGTTTGTTTGTGTAAATTGAACAATCAATGAATATGAAAACATGTAAAGTGCAGCGGAAATGAACAACAAACTTTGTAAACACAATGAAAAGGAGAAATGAATTTGATAAACACATGAATTGCATCAGTCGAAAGATTACAAAGTAAATCAAAAGATTACAGACATGCTTACAAATAAACTCCCCCTCAGCCTGATACTCCAGTGGTTGGTTGCACAAGATGAAAGGATTGAATTGAGGAGAAGAACTCACTCAAGACGATCAAATGTAACAGTACAGGGTACTGCTCCATTTATAGGCAAACCAAACCACTGAGACATCTCAGCTGATGTCACCATGAAAGCGACGTCTAACAATCTAACAACCTGTAACAACTGTTCCTATACAAACACTGCTATTCTTAACCACTGACTATATATAAAACAGATGACACACTAAACTACTGCTATCTTCTTCCATCAGTGCTTTCCTCAAAGTTGATCAGTCCTTGAGTGGGCAGTGCTTTGTCATTAGTAGATAGAATCAGCAGTCTTCAAGACTTCATTATTAGTTAGAAGAGCAGCAGTTGTTGTATTCGGACAGTGGATAAAGGACCATCAGATGTTATAATCACTTTCAAGGGGAAAGTCTAGTGTAATCAACTGCTTATTAAGAATCCATTATTTTGAACCAGTTTTGGCTTTCATTATCTGTTCCTCTGGTAGGGTTCAATCCCAACACCAAGTCAAAATTGTTGAAATGTTTATGTATTTTGTTTAACAAATTCGGATGGTATTAGTTGCGAATGGGTCCTAATTTGTTACAACAGTCCTGTCCTAATTTGTATGATGTAAGGACTTGATGTCCGAATTTGTTTGAAGGTTTATGTAGAATCCGAATTTGTTTAGTTAACAAATTCGGAGTAGGTCTTTGTTGTCAGGACTTAGTGTCCAAGTTTGTTGAGTTGTTGCCCTAGCCTATATATATGTGTGTGTATATGTTAGTGTAACACCCCAAAAACAGGTTTGGTAGTCAAACCACGTTAATATTAATGACGGGTAAAATACCGTTAGTGGTAAAAATTTACCCGATAAATATTAGGATTTAAATAAATCAACTAGACGTTAATAAAAAAAAGAGAAAGAAGAAAATAAATACTTTGATAAAAACAAAGTATGTAAAATGGACCAAGTTAACGGGACTTAAAATAAGACAGGTTAGGAACTTCCCGAACCCACTAAGTTAACTAAGAATAATAAACCTAGTTAATTAGAGGGAATATTACTAGAAATAAGTAGGTTGTGGCCTACTTAATAACAAACCAATACATGAGGGGCTAAAGATGGGTAAATAGGAAAATGTTTTAGTTAAAACATTTATAAAAAAAAATTAAAACACACACATACGTGTGTTCTAGTTCGATCGACCAGGGGAGAAGAAAAGGGGTCTAACCCTAATTTCAACAAAAGCATCAAATTGAAGGTCAAATCCAGCCCGAATCAGATGCATGAATACATAGAAACGATCACCTAGTCGTGGAGATCGTAAGGTATGTCGAATTATTGATATTTATGAAGTTGAGATTTTTGATGAACTTATAAAAATCGAAATTCAAGCTTGAATGATTGATGTTTGGCTGAAACTAGGATGAATTCATGTTTAGAAACAAACCCTAGTTGAAAAATTGATGAATCAGTATTAAAGACTAGGGATTTGATGATTACTCTTGCATGTGCTAAGTGGGGTTTGACTAAATTCGTTTATGAGATGCTTTTAGGGGTTTTGATTGCTAAGAATAAGTGTTATAATTTCATAAACATGTTCAAATTGAAAGCTGAATTCTGATCAGAATTTACAGCCGACTTGTATCGGCTGTAACCTGGACAAAACATGACAAAAACATGTGTTTCTTGAGTCTAAAATGTAATTCCAGGAAATATCTTTAAAACCCCACTGGAATCGCATTTTTTCGACGAAAATTGAGCGTTTTATGAATTTTTCCGTATCAAATGTTCAAGCTGCGTTTTCTGGCAGAATTTGCAGCCCATTACGAATGTCATAACTCGAATTAGGAATTGAGTTATGATCTCAAATTCTTACTGTAGAAAGTTTTAAGTGATTAAAAGAATCGCCAATTGGAATTTCATCAATCGGATAAACGAGTAATTTTAAATGAATTTTTCCGTAAGCTGCAGTCAGAAGTGAATCTGATTGCAGCTTAGTAATGAATTTTTACGAATTTTTGGTAAAGAGTTAGATCTTGAAATTTTAACACAAGGCCTAACCCTCTGAGAGGTACGTCACATAAAAAATCATAATTTTTGAAGACTTGTAAACAGGTTAAACAGATCACCAAAAACAGCCTATTTTCAGTGATATGAACTTGCTTAATGTGACGTTGATAATCAAGAGCTAAGATAACTTAGTATTAAAAATAGCATGAACTCGGATTACTTATTAGTTAAAATGGTGGCCTAAGAATAGTGCTATCGAGTAAAGGGCGGAACTCCAACATGAGTTTGTCAAATTAGTTGCTCAATTTCATATGCTATAGGGCGGTTTGACTTTTAAAAGTCAAACCGACCTATGATAGAGTTCGGTAAGAAAAGTGGTATAAAAGTTCATAAGGCGTAAAGGTTATGATCTAGAAAGACTAACCTAACTACCTTGTGAATACTATATGATAGTTTGACGCTTGACGAGCTAGGCGGCGGCTTAGGAAAAGAAGCGGGTCAAACAGATTGAATACGCGAAGAAAGGGCGAAATCGGACGAAAGGTAAGTAAAGCTTATGCCTTTTTATTTTTATTACAAAAATACTTATCTGTGAGTATTGAATAAGAATTATGTTAAGTAAATGAAATGTGATGTTCCGGCACGATATAATGCGAGTCGGAACAAGTGAAAATGGTAAGAAACCATAAATTATGGTGAAAAGGGTAAAAACGGTAAAATAGTAATCCGGACATGGATTAACCAATAGATAAAGGGATTTGAAAGGAAACTATTTGGCATGAGTCATAACGGGTCAAACAAAACGAGAAACGATTTTTAAGTAAGATGAATTCAAAAAGTAAATCGGGATAGGTTAAAGAGGCGAAATGGTAATTAGATATCCAAAAAGTAAACCGGGATAGGTTAAAGGGGTGAAATGGTGATAAAATACCATCTCATAATGAAATTTGGTCATTTCGAGTAAACGGGTCAAATGGTGTTGTTAACACCATTTGTCAATAATATATGATGATCGCTTGTTGAGTTTTTTTTATCACAGGAATTAACACATGGTTCGCGTTGCTATTAACTAGAAATTAATAGTGAAAGATAATTAAACGGGTCAATCCTATGACCCGAGCCAGGTATGCATGTTTAGAATTATAGCTAAAAAACGATATTTTGGTCAAATATTAGCGAAAGTCCTTCGTCATAAAATGAAGGACTAAAATTGACCAAAAAGCCCTTGAGCGGTAAATCGGACAAAAAACCTTTAAGAGTTCTTTAGAAATAATCATTTTGATAAATTGAATCCTTGGGATAAGTATAAAAATGGAGATAGGATGTAAACTAAAAAAAGAAGCGTGATTTAAGCTTGTAAGTGTTAAATACCCTTAACGGGTCAAAATGAGTAGATATGCCAAACGGGTTAAGATTTGCTTAAGAACCCGTAATTTGAACCTTAAATATTAGTAAACTGATATAACGTGTTATGCATGACATTTTAAAGATAACCAATAAGTTTGTTTGATCAAATCACTAACGGGACAAAAAGTGTCGTAATTGAATTTCAAGCCGAGGAAGCCTCTCGCGTGGCGCGAGAGGCATGAATCCGGAAAAATTATTTTGTTTTAGTTGGTTTGATGCTATGAACTTGATTAAACTTTTTTTTACGCTATCAAAACTAACTTTCATGTTGGTTTTGATCATAGGTATAATTCGGGATGCCGGATGACGATCAAGCTCAACGAGGAACCGAACACGATAAAGATACAAGCTTCCGCACGTCGTTTTGTCGTAACCTTTAAACGACAAACTCAAATACATTAAGTTATATTATTTTTAAATTGTAAAAGTTTTATTAAACCCGTATTTTTAGATGTATGTGTACTCGTAAATACATATTTAATTGTCGTTATTTGTACAAAAACCGTCATTTAATAGTAAGGGTGTTACAAGTTGGTAATCAGAGCTCACGGTTAAAAGAATAAAGTGTTCGGTTAGAGGCTTGATCGCAAATCCGGTAAGTACATGTATATTAATGGTTCTATATGATTAAAGTGTTATGAACAACACATAGAGTTATTGTGTAATTCAAGTTACACCAATCAAATCGATAATTGATAGATATAGCTAACCAAATTACGCGCGTTGACACGTATAGTAGAAGAGCCTTGTATTATAATTCGAGAATTTAGTGAAGTTGACATTACTAATCTTTGTAAATGTTTTAAATAAAAGGATACTCGCATATGAATATGGCGAGGGTGTAACAAGTGACGGATAGGATAGAAGAACGGTTCGAAGTATGACAAGTGGAGCATGCTCACTTAGGACCAAATTGCTTAACAATTGCGAAGAGGAATAATGGCAAGGAACGCCCATTGGGGCAAGCATTACCAGGTGCACACTTTTAAATATAGCCGCACAAATAGAAATATGCAACAAACATGTAAAGAATAATTGTTGCATATGTAAATTAGAAACTTGAAAAACCTGAATAGAATACCTATCCAGGATATTATTTCCAAGAAAACTAAATAGAGGTGTTAATTACATAGGGCGTGATGTGAAAACTATAAAAAGGTCATGTATGTCATGTGTTAATCGCTTACTCTGGCCAAGTAAGTAGTGGCATATGATACCATGAACTTCTTATAGCGGACACATTTACATCCAATGTAGTAAGGACGGGGTTAATGGGACAAATTAAAAAAAGGTACCCAAATGAATCAAACAAGTAAGATGTTTGATAGTAAACGTAAACGTAAGTCGGATGACAGAAGCGTATTACGTTAGAATAACGAACCCGAGAGAAGGGACAAAGATTAAGGTAAATGAAAATACAGACTGACTAATAGGAATGCTAAGGTATAGGGATAAAAGTTTGACTGTCACAACTGATGAGATTCACACGGACAAGTCAAACGAGTTAAATAAAGAATAAAGGACTTGATTGAATAAAAACGATGGGTTTCGCTAAGACGACCAAATAAATTAAAATGAAGTCTTAATACATACCGGGACGGTGCCTTTAATAATGACTTCGGTAAAATACCCGATAGATGGGTAGGATTTTAAAAGTATGCGTAAACCAAGAGATGGGAACGCGAAATAGAAAGTCAAAAGACTCGGATTTTGAGTCATGACTAAAAGACGATGAGAAATTGTAAACAAAAATTTTGATAATTACGTTCAACTATTTTAAAGTTGAACGGGTCGAATAAAGAATGAAGTTTGACGTTCACAAGTGATGAAATTTCACACGAACAAGTCAAACGAGTTAAACTAAGAATAACGCTTGGTAATTTAGACAGGAAAAACGCAAATTAGAAAAACAAGAATGTTAAAAACATTAAGATAAAGAGCATGGGTAACAGGTCGTAAGGAAGTATAGGTAAGAACTGAGTAACGGTAAGCGTAGGACAAACCGACATGTAAATAACGTTAGAAGTTATAGAGTCGGAAGGATCATTCGGAAGAAAACAAACGTAGCCTTAAACTATGGTCAAGGTCCATAGAATTCAAGAATGAAAACGAATAATTTCTCAACTTAAAAGGGGTGCATTGACACTGAAGGTATGTTTTAGAACAACATGAGTAAAAGATGAATCTACGTGATCATCACAACCTTCAGGAATCATAAGAAATGTTAAGGTCTACAAGACCAAAAAGACCTTTGGGTCGCAAATGGAAAGAAATGAATTGTTGAGTCTCACCTTAAAAGGGTGAAAATCTAAAGAAATAGTCTACGAGACTAAGCGAAAGGACCTACGGGTTATTTAGGTTAAGCGTGGGAACTAGTTGAAATTCCCCGCATCAAATGATAATGGAAAGGAACAAATCCTCGGATGTAAAATTCCTAGATAAGAAAGAAAGACGTAAAAAAAGAGAAAACGTGAACTAAAAAAATTAAATTTTTAGTAAAAAAAAACAACGTTTTAATAAACATAAGTAGTATGAGGTGATTTAGGAGACCGTAAACACACATAAAGCCGGAGATGGCGACATGGATATACACCCGAGTAATGGAGTTTAAGGTAACCGGCGGCTAACAAGTCTAACCGCAAAAATAGATAATCAATAAAGATAACGGATACGAGCTGAAAGTAACGGCCCACGAGGCCTTACACATGAAAGACGTACGCGTCAATATAGATGAAAACTTTTGACCAAAATAAACGGGTGCCGTGAAAACGAAACTTGGATCTTTTGATTAAACCAATGAACTACGTAAATAAGGTTTCGGGGACGAAACCTCTTTAAGGGGGGTAGACTTGTAACACCCCAAAAAACAGGTTTGGTAGTCAAACCACGTTAATATTAATGATGGGTAAAATACCGTTAGTGGTAAAAATTTACCCGATAAATATTAGGATTTAAATAAATCAATTAGATGTTAATAAAAAAAGAGAAAGAAGAAAATAAATACTTTGATAAAAACAAAGTATGTAAAAAGGACCAAGTTAACGGGACTTAAAATAAGACAGGTTAGGAACTTCCCGAACCCACTAAGTTAACTAGGAATAATAAACCTAGTTAATTAGAGGGAATATTACTAGAATTAAGTAGGTTGTGGCCTACTTAATAACAAACCAATACATGAGGGGCTAAAGATGGGTAAATAGGAAAATGTTTTAGTTAAAAAATTTATAAAAAAAAAAAATTTAAACACACACATACGTGTGTTCCAGTTCGATCGACCAGGGGAGAAGAAAAGGGGTCTAACCCTAATTTCAACAAAAGCATCAAATTGAAGGTCAAATCCAGCCCGAATCAGATGCATGAATACATAGAAACGATCACCTAGTCGTGGGATCGTAAGGTATGTCGAATTATTGATATTTATGAAGTTGAGATTTTTGATGAACTTATAAAAATCAAAATTCAAGCTTGAATGATTGATGTTTGGCTGAAACTAGGATGAATTCATGTTTAGAAACAAACCCTTGTTGAAAAATTGATGAATCAGTATTAAAGACTAGGGATTTGATGATTACTCTTGCATGTGCTAAGTGGGGTTTGACTAACTTCGTTTATTTGATGCTTTTAGGGGTTTTGATTGCTAAGAATAAGTGTTATAATGTCATAAACATGTTCAAATTGAAAGCTGAATTCTGATCAGAATTTACAGCCGACTTGTATCGGCTGTAACCTGGACAAAACATGATAAAAACATGTGTTTCTTGAGTCTAAAATGTAATTCCAGGAAATATCTTTAAAACCCCACTAGAATCGCATTTTTTCGACGAAAATTGAGCATTTTATGAATTTTTCCGTATCAAAGGTTCAAGCTGCGTTTTCTGGCAGAATTTGCAGCTCATTACGAATGTCATAACTCGAATTAGGAATTGAGTTATGATCTCAAATTCTTACTGTAGAAATTTTTAAGTGATTAAAAGAATTGCCAATTGGAATTTCATCAATCGGATAAACGAGTAATTTTAAATGAATTTTTCCGTAAGCTGCAGTCAGAAGTGACGAATCTGATTGCAGCTTAGTAAATGAATTTTTACGAATTTTTGGTAAAGAGTTAGATCTTGAAATTTTAACACAAGGCCTAACCCTCTGAGTGGTACGTCACATAAAAAAATCATAATTTTTGAAGACTTGTAAACAGGTTAAACAGATCACCAAAAACAGCCTATTTTCAGTGATATGAACTTGCTTAATGTGACGTTGATAATCAAGAGCTAAGATAACTTAGTATTAAAAATAGCATGAACTCGGATTACTTATTAGTTAAAATGGTGGCCTAAGAATAGTGCAATCGAGTAAAGGGCGGAACGCCAACATGAGTTTGTCAAATTAGTTGCTCAATTTCATATGCTATAAGGCGGTATGACTTTTAAAAGTCTAACCGACCTATGATAGAGTTCGGTAAGAAAAGTGGTATAAAAGTTCATAAGGCGTAAAGGTTATGATCTAGAAAGACTAACCTAACTACCTTGTGAATACTATATGATAGTTTGACGCTTGACGAGCTAGGCGGCGGCTTAGGAAAAGAAGCGGTCAAACAGATTGAATACTCGAAGAAAGGGCGAAATCGGATGAAAGGTAAGTAAAGCTTACGCCTTTTTATTTTTATTACAAAAATACTTATCTGTGAGTATTGAATATGAATTATGTTAAGTAAATGAAACATGATGTTCCGGCACGATATAATGCGAGTCGGAACAAGTGAAAATGGTAAGAAACCATAAATTATGGTGAAAAGGGTAAAAACGGTAAAATAGTAATCCGGACATAGATTAACCAATAGATAAAGGGATTTGAAAGGAAACTCTTTGGCATGAGTCATAACGGGTCAAACAAAACGAGAAACGATTTTTAAGTAAGATGAATTCGAAAAGTAAACCGGGATAGGTTAAAGAGGCGAAATGGTAATTAGATATCCAAAAAGTAAACCGGGATAGGTTAAAGGGGTGAAATGGTGATTAAATACCATCTCATAATGAAATTTGGTCATTTCGACTAAACGGGTCAAATGGTGTTGTTAACACCATTTGTAAATAATATATGATGATCGCTTGTTGAGTTTTTTTATCACAGGAATTAACACATGGTTCGCGTTGCTATTAACTAGAAATTAATAGTGAAAGATAATTAAACGGGTCAATCCTATGACCCGAGCCAGGTATGCATGTTTAGAATTATAGCTAAAAAACGATATTTTGGTCAAATATTAGCGAAAGTCCTTCGTCATAAAATGAAGGACTAAAATTGACCAAAAAGCCCTTGAGCGGTAAATCGGACAAAAAACCTTTAAGAGTTGTTTAGAAATAAGCATTTTGATAAATTGAATCCTTGGGATAAGTATAAAAATGGAGATAGGATGTAAACTAAAAAAAGAAGCGTGATTTAAGCTTGTAAGTGTTAAATACCCTTAACGGGTCAAAATGAGTAGATATGCCAAACGGGTTAAGATTTGCTTAAGAACCCGTAATTTGAACCTTAAATATTAGTAAACTGATATAACGTGTTATGCATGACATTTTAAAGATAACCAATAAGTTTGTTTGATCAAATCACTAACGGGACAAAAAGTGTCGTAATTGAATTTCAAGCCGAGGAAGCCTCTCGCGTGGCGCGAGAGGCATGAATCCGGAAAAATTATTTTGTTTTAGTTGGTTTGATGCTATGAACTTGATTAAACTTTTGTTTACGCTATCAAAACTAACTTTCATGTTGGTTTTGATCATAGGTATAATTCGGGATGCCGGATGACGATCAAGCTCAACGAGGAACCGAACACGATAAAGATACAAGCTTCCGCACGTCGTTTTGTCGTAACCTTTAAACGACAAACTCAAATACATTAAGTTATATTATTTTTAAATTGTAAAAGTTTTATTAAACCCGTATTTTTAGATGTATGTGTATTCGTAAATACACATTTAATTGTCGTTATTTGTACAAAAACCGTCATTTAATAGTAAGGGTGTTACAGTTAGATTAGGTGAACAAGCTTTGTGCAACTCTCACAACTCCTGTAATTCCTCAGTAGTGTGTGCATATTCTAGACAGATGGAGACTATGTGTTAGTGAGAGAAACCTACGTTTAGATCTTAGTGATCTAAACCAACTTGTAGAAGATGATTTATACTCTTTAGGTTTGTAAATCTATGATGATTGTTTCAATAATAAAGAGATTCATCTTCTACATCATTCTATCTTGGTCATATTTTGATGTTTCACGTCTTGTTCGAGGGCAGTGGATGTTGTTCGCCATCGATTCATGGGGTCCCCGGGACTTTCAGGGTTAGGTTTTGTTGTGTGATAGTTAGGAGTTTCCGTCGATGGGGGTGTAGTGGTGGTTGTGACGGTGGAGGTGTAGTAAAAATCATAACATTCCTGACAGATTGTGGTTTGTATTATTTTGGGTGAAAAACTTGATTTGGTTTCGTTTTGATATAAAGTTAGGTTTTCTTCTTCTTATTTTGGTTTAAACTAATATGCAGTATTTTTTTTTACAATATGGCCTCGTATTTTATAATGAGTTGGTTGAGAAAATGATATTTGATATGCTAAAAGTGGTCTAATTAAACAAACTAATTTTAACCCTAAACTAGACACTCTAAGTTTTAAATTCATAACTAAGACATTCTAAAACCTAGACCACATAACAGGCAAGTGTACCGGTCAATGTAGTATAGCCTTAGTAAATCCGGGTATCGAACCCACGGGACTCTCTAATTACGTTTATTAGACTCGATTACAATCAACGAAACTGATTCGACTTATTTGTTTTGTTGTTTGGGGGGTTTTCTAACGAACTACTAAATTAACTAAATAAACTAGAACTGACTAGACACACGAACTAAACTGAGACTGTGATTAGATGATATAAAACACACTACCTAGATCTGAATCCTAAATTTGCATGACATGTTCTATCGGTTTTGAAACTAATGTGAAAACCGGGATCTTAAGATGCTAAACTTACAGATTAACCTAACAGGGCCCTCGACCCTTCTTAAGAAGACACCTATGGCGACCTAATAAGTTGTTATTCTATCGTTTTATAGGACTCTCTCACAGGCTATCCTAGTTTAATAATAAAGCACCCTTAGACACTCTACCTCACAGTGCAAAAGTCTAGGGAAACTAAGGTTTATGATTTAACTCAACTAACAAACAGAGACCGTGAACTAGGGGATCTTCTCACGAAGAATCTAACCTAGAAACCCAATTACTCGAGACTAACCAACAACCTCTCACCTCACAGCTATTGAAATTGGTAGAACACTTAATCCTAATCAAACCCTAATCACAGTTTCTACGAGAAATCGTATACTATTAACCGCAAATAGCCGCTAAGACAGTCCACGACCTAACTAGCATTCATACATGGAAGACATCCACACAAACACTAGTAAAACATATGATAAGATTAGAGAAAGATCAAGTAGGCATATACGTTAGAACATTGAAACCAAAGTTATAAACTTTATTACTCAAAACCACATAATCAATCTAAAACTGAGAGAAACAATATCAAACAAGTATATTCATCTTCCCTTGGTAGTGTATAAATAAATCTAGCTTAACATTGTCATGAAAACAAGAACAATGATCAAACTAGGTTCACAAGACATGATTGAATCGATTAAGATAAAGAAACAAAGAAACCGAATGTTGTAACCCGATGAATCTTCACTCCCAATGTTTAAAGTCTTCAACTTTAGATATCTTGATCTCTAAAATCACATTTTCTTGGCTGTAAATTCATCTAGGGTTGTGTATGTTCTGATTTTGATTGATTAAATTCATCTGTATATCCTAAACCATGAAAACCCTAACCCTAATCCGTATTCTTGCGAAATTAACCTTCGTCACGTCACACGGCGGGTACCTCTTAATCTCCCTACGCGATGCGAGCATGCATTTGACCGCCATTTTGACTTTACTTCGTCGCGTCACGCGATGGACTTCCCTTACCTTATCGCGTGGCATGACAAGGCCTTTTTTTCTCGTTTTCCTGTCCAGTGATCCTCCCAATCACATAGGACTTTTTTGGAGACTCGGTTTCTTCCGTATTAACTCGTTTTTAGCTCTTTTGTCCTCCGGAACCATGCAAAACACACAAGACACGACAATATACAAAACCACTAAAAAATGACACAAAACGACTCACAATATTGTACAAACTATACACGGAAATAGATGTAATATATATTGCATATACAAACCCACTGATAAAACAACATAAAACGACTCGAAATATTGTACAAGCTATACACTGAAATAGATGTAATTTACATTACATCAATATTCTATACTAAAGATTTGTCAACAAAAGTAATTGTTGCATTTAATTCAAGACATCCAATATTTTTTTGGAAATAGAAATGCTATTTTTGTTTACAGAACGGCAAGGTATATAATGTTTTACAATCATCATGGTGGTGTGGTGTTGATGATGGAGGTGTCGTGGTAGAGGGATGGAGATGGTTTAGAGAGAGAATGAAAGATCAGAGAGAGATAGAGAAACTGATTTTGTGCTTGTGTGTGAGAGAGATATAACAAAGAGGGAAATATAAAATTAGTTTTTTAACTATAGGGGTAATTTGATCATTTAACAAAACTTAACAAAAACAATTCTAATGGTGTTAAAAAATTGGACTCAAAACATTACAAAAAAAAAAAAAAAAACCTTTAGGACTTAGGGTGTTAAACATTTTAATTTTAAACTCAAATGGTTAACACCACTAAAACACATAGACTCAAAAAGTAATTTTCTCTTAGTATTTTGTTAATAGACTAATAAACAATCCTAAACAGAATTCAATAGGATTTACAATATTTTGAAACAATCCTAAACTAGAATTCAATAGGATTTACATATAGCAATTGGGATCGTTTTTCTATCCCTTTCTATTTACGTGTTTTGATTATTAGAAAAGTTCAAACTAAATAAAAGATCCATAAATATATAACCTCTAAAAACAGATAAGAAAATTCACGACACTGTTAAACGTGTACAAATCACAAGTTGGCTTGCTTTATAAGTTTTACTGGTTACTATATTTGGAACTTTAACTATATCCACTGAATCAAGTAGACTTATAAGTGGATGGTGGTTGGTAAATGTCATTAAAATTGACTTTGTTATTTCAGAAATTGTCAAAAAAGAAATATTCCTTTCTAATCTTAATGCCATAATATATGTAGATTATATTTGACATTTTGCTAATAATAAAGTAATTAAAAAAAACATAGTCAACAGAGGCCTAACATCAGTAAAGGCTTTTGATCCCCAGTTAATTTTGTTAAAAAAAAAAAAAAGAAAGAAAGAAATTGAGTTTGTTTTCTAGGTAAGACTGGTAATCTTAAAATACTTTTATGTCCTTTGGATAACATAAAAAAAAAATGTTTCTTTCTCAATATTAAACCAAATGCAAGGATATTATTTGTATTTGTTTGTGACTACTCTTTTTATGTTTTTTTAAACAGAAAAGGGGATATATTATTAAAACAGTCTTTAGCAAGTAGCTAAGAAACCCAACAATATACATGAAAGTAACAGAATCTAGTCGTTTACTGACCCATTCTTCTATACTCTTTTTATGTAAATAGCTGCCAATTATATTAGCTATTCTCTTTCCAATATGGATTTGGAAACACCCCATGTTTAAAATGCGTTGATAGCTTTATTATCTGATATATGTTATGTAAACGAACGACGTAGAACCTGTCTAAGATGTTAGATGTTATTACTTTTTGGTTGATGTTTATTTATATGTTTATCGATGTTCTGTGGATGTACCTTCCAATTGACCGACATTACTCCATTTAAAAGTCATTCTATCATCCGGACAAATGTTTGGTTCGACATAATTCACTTTATCACCCGGCTCATTCTACTATCTCATGCAACGTTGGCGAAGAGATATATAACTCACATACCATCTGGATTTATATTGCCGAGACAAATGTCAATCCAAACTAGAGAAATAATTATTAAATATGCCCAAAACACAACACTATCAACAATGTATACAACTGTGACATTAGTATGCTGAAAGATTACCCGTGACGAGACTAACTGTGATTTGTGTTGAAAGAAGATACACGAGCCCAGGGCACAAACTATTCACATATTCAACAGTATGCTGATCTTGTTGTAGCAATATTTGTATATTGGTATTTAGTACTCCTTGGCTTTATTATATTTAGTTATTATTATGAGTAAACTGCCATTTTGGTCCCTGTGGTTTGGCCAGTTTTGCCACTTTAGTCCAAATCTCAAACTTATTACATCTGGGTCCCTGTGGTTTGCATTTTGTTGTCATTTTAGTCCAAAATCCAAAAACCCTATTTTTTTTACTGTTGCAACCTCCTATTTTGTCCTGTAGTGCAGGGGCATTTTGGTCATTTTTCTTTTCATTTTACATTTTCTTAATTAACATCATCCCCAAATAAATCATCATCATCATCCCCAAATAACTGACTCTCTCTCTTCTCTATCTAAATCATCATCATCAACAAAATGCAGACCTAAATCGACACCAACAGATACGAACTGAATTAACTTGAAAATATAAAAATCTACTCAAAAACCTCTACACCAACAGAATTTACTGTAATTAGTAAACATCAAGTGATACAGCGTTGCAAATCGGAACAGAATTTTGGTCCACGAGAAGAAAAAAACACGAAATAAATTAGTACTTGACGAAGTAAACGAGATCTAAACGTGCTTACTCCGTTAAACGAAGAAACGAAGCTGCAATAAGTTAGCAACAGTTGAATCTGAACGAGGAAATCAGTACTTAACCAAGTAGATAAGATCGAGACGTGCTTACTCTGTTAGTCAAATAATCTGTAGCGGAAACAGCTTAGCAACAGTTAAATCCGATCAAAAACCTGGTCATCAACAAAAATGTAAAGTAAAATCATTATAGAATTACAGATAAAGTGATGCGGTTGCTCAAATCTAAAAATATACTCACAAATTCATGAAAAAAATACATTAAAATTTTCTGAATCTGCTACGAAATTAACAGCAGATGTATCAGATTGAAAATCAACAAAAATTCAGTTCAAAATTACAGATAAAGTGATGCGGTAACTCGAATCTAAGAAAATATTCAAAAATATATGAGAATATCAATTAAAACTTGCTGAATCTGCTATGAAATTTACAACAGTTAAGTTAAATCCGATCGAAAATCAACAAAAATTTAGTGTAAAATCAGTACGAAATTACAGATAAAGTGATGCGGTAACTCGAATCTAAGAGAATATTCAAAAAACACATGAAAAAACGCATAAAAAGTTGCTGAATCTCGTACGAAATTGACAGCAGTTGAATCCGATTAAAAAACTGTTCATCAACAACAATTCAGAGTAAAATCACCACAAAACTACTGATTAAGTGATGCGATAGCTCAAATACATGAAAAAATGCATAAAAACTAGTTGAATCCGGTACAAAACTAACAAGCAGTTGAATCCGATCGATTTAGGTCTGCATTTTGTTGATGATGATGATGATTTAGAGAGAGAAGAGATATTTAGGGATGATGATGATGATGATTTATTTGGGGATGAAGTTAATTAAAAAAATGTAAAATGAAAAGCAAAATGACCAAAATGCCCCTGCACTACAGGACAAAATAGGAGGTTGTAACAGTTAAAAAAATAGGGTTTTTGCATTTTGGACTAAAATGGCAACAAAATGCAAACCACAGGGACCCAGATGTAATAAGTTTGAGATTTGGACTAAAGTGGCAAAACTGGCCAAACCACAGGGACCAAAATGGCAGTTATTATTATTTTTTTTTTTTTTTTTTTTAGTTATTATCTCTTTTTTTTTTCTGGAAGGTAAGTTATTATCTCTTTGATTCTTGTTGTAGCAATGTTTGTATATTGGTATTCAATACTCTTTGGCCTTATTATATTTAGTTATTATCTCTTTGATTAAATTTTGGCACATGTGTTCTATATTATCTTTAATTCGTCACCAGGTTTGACCCTAAGTTGTGAAATTGTGAAATTATAGAGAACAAGTATGAATTGATTTGGATTGCCCATTGGTTTAGCTACTTCCTATTTTGATAATGAAAATAAAATAAAATAAAAAACATATTTAAAAGTACCGTGATTAAATTCTATATAATCTTAAAACAGAATGTCGGTCATGTTTACATTTTTGTTTTTGGTCCTCCATTTACTTTCACAATTGGCCCTTATGTTTTTCTTTTTGGTTTTCCCTCCCCTCTACATCGTTTCTTTCTGGGCCCTCTTTTTATCTTTATAGAATTCTATTGACTCGGAACGGTAATGTCAGAACAATATTCGTTTGGTATAAGTCCATCGAAAGCGGAAATTTCCAGATTGGGCCAATCATCATTCATATACTTGGCATTATTTGTTCTTTCTTTATTACACAATTTTAAAAATAATTAATACATGATAATCAAAAGCGAACACGTATATGTTAATGTTATTAAATCCGCCTCATTGTTTAGTTTTATTTATATACTACGTTATACACCTGCGTATTACAAGGGTTGAATTAAGGAAGTATCTCAGGTAAGTTAAAAATGATAAATACGAAATAAAAATTACCACAATTTTTTTATACTTTGATGTTTAACGAACTTTTTTCTTTGGTTTTTTCGATTGCTATACTAAGTATCGATACAATAACAAACCAAACAAATAACAATTGAAACTGACTTCCCACCGTATCGTGCAGGTGATTTTAGTAGTTATTACTTTACATACATGGAAAGATAATTTGAAATAAAAAACTACACATGAGGAATGTTATATTGCTAAAATTTTAAACATTAGTTTGAGCACATATTTCATTAATGGTTTTCAACTTGATGTATGCCCCCCGCGTTTGGACATAAAGGGTATATAAGAAAGTTGTCACACCCCCAAAATGCCATATGCGGGAACCTCTGCAAGGCGTGTGACGTACCAGGATCTAGCCACCAATCACATTGAACTCATACAAGATTTAAATAAAACTTTCATTTATTAAAGTAAAGCATTACATTACACAAAGCATAACTCATCGTATTCAGCGGAAGCATAAATCATTTGTTAAGTGTTACATAACCCGTATGAACAAAACCATTAGACTTGTCTCGCGATCCTATGTTTTACGACCCATGACCACTCCAGCATCCCATACAGCAAGTTCCCCAATCCACATAATCTATATCCTGCGAGCATGCAACAAGTGTATCAGACAAAGCTGGCGAGTTCACAGTTTATGAAAACGTTTGTTACCAAGTGTTTATCCCAGCTCATTAACAAATGCAAAAGTAATATTGATAATATCTCGATACTGAACAAGACGGCTCCTGATGTATGTTTTGCCCTTTCCCCAGTGCTCCTATCAAAGCACTGGGCCCGACTGGGTAATTAGTTCACAACCGTCCTCCCCGGTATGGCGTGAGGGTGCCAAAACTAAGTAGCGCTACCAACTAATACCACGTTACCTCCCCGGTAACAAAAGATGGGACTTAAGAATGATAGGATGAGAATATTATCAAATATATACCAGTTTTTACCCAAAAGACTCATCCCTCCACGGGATACCCACTGACTGTCCCAACCACCGGGACGCATGCTCAAAAGTAGTGAACTCACCTTGGTGTGCTCGGTAGAGTGTTTCACTTGTTTAATTATTTAAACCGGCCACGCCCTATTATTGATTCCATTTAACATTAGGCTCATGTTCAAATACGGTCATATACACAATCATATAACACGTAACACCTAGGAATCGTGTATTAATCATATATGTCTAACACACCACATTTAGCACCGAAATAAGATCATACAATTTTTCGAGTCATGCCATTTAATCAATTTGTAACAGACACTTCACTAGACCCAATGGCCTAACCCGAGTGCCCGACCATTAATGCGAAGCCCAACATTAGTGGCCCATCCCGAGCGTGCAGTATGGTCCCGAGTATGTCTAATGTTCACCATGCAGCCCAACCCAATCTAACATGTGTTAACAACATAAATTAGCCCAATCCAGTTTTACATCAAATATACCCAATACTCATACAAGTTAACATTTCATGTGCTTTCACTTAACAATTAATAATAGAGATGTTCTATTTATACAACCAAGCCAAAGTTCTCAATCACGTAACAAGTTAAATGGAACATAAATTAGCCCAATCCAGTTTTACATCTAACAACAGTGTCTTATGCACATAACTATCCTTCATGTGTGACTCAATATTTAATATCTTTGAATGAAACAAACTTTTGAATGCAATGAATGTTCATTGGACCCAAACTTTTATCACGTGAATGTCTTGAAAAATTGTGAATGTAATAAGACTATTTGACACCTTTATTACCGAAAATACTTAAACATCATTGGGCCAAACAATCCACCACTTTCTAATTGGACCAACACCTATTTACTTTTATTTGATCGATGACATTTAACTTTTTATTATAATTGAACCGCCAACTAAGGAGTGCGGATCTGTTACATAATGTCATTGTTCGAGTACACGACGAAAAACCAAGTGATTCGTCATACGAGCAGCCGACGAAAAATCTACACAACCCTAGACATCCCAATCAGATAATTATTCCAATTAACCTATTTATCAGCGATTAACATGATTAGCGTTCACATCAAATTCAATTATATTATTGCACCTTTGCATCATACAGTTGTGGAATTTGCAAGAGTTTTGACATTCAGTTTTGTATACCAGTTAACATAGAATCAAGACAAACCATTCTAGCATTCATTGATACTCATTATACCCTTGACTTTTAGTGACAACATCATTAGAATACTCACATGGTTTGATTAGATTAAGACTACACATATGGGCCGCCACTTTTATTCAAGGTTATCTACTTGTTAGACCACTTACCATCAAATGTATTGGACCCCTAAAAGCTACTGACATATCATAATCGGTTACTTGAAATTTGTGAATTTAGTGGACAACTTTTTAATTTGCTTTCCATATTTTCGGTCAATCATAGTTGGCAGTTTACTAAAATGTTAATCAATTATTCAATTTAAACAATAACACAATCATTCCACCTTGATTCATGCTTATGTAAATCGAACCAAGTAGCAACATCAAATACCAGTTATGCGATGATCATGAACATCAACATGAACTTCCATGATTATTCATACAATTCCATTTACAAGTTCACACATAGTCGAGATCATACAACAGAATTATAACAAGTATGTTTATACTAACCGCGAGACAGTAGAGGGGTGCTAGAACGAGATGTAGCACACTTCGAACGAGGAGAAAGGCTTCGACCCACAGGCTGCCGTCAAGTTGTGGGGAGGAAGATAGGTAGTTAGGGTTTACTAGTTGTGAGTACGAGATTATGGAAACCACACAATCCTTTGTGTGTGTATGTACGTACGATTTCAACAAGGGCCAAGGGCCGGGCCCAACTTTCAGTTTCATTTAAACTATAATTCGATACACAAGACATGTGGGTTTGGGCCGAGTATAAGCCCCCAACAACGGAAAAGTGTGCGAGTGTGAAAGGGTGTGTGACTGGATTATAAGCTTATTGTCTAACATGCACAACTTACATCATACGATAGATACGACCTCTTATAATCAAAATATGATTAACATGGCATACACACGTTTAGATACGCAACATGAAATGTAATTATACGAGCTAGGGGTCAAGAATCAGGAAACGCTAACCAAGAAAGTTCGGGTTGTCACATCATCTCCAACTTGAAAGAAATTTCGTCCCGAAATTTGTTAAGCAGTCTCGGAGATAGGAATAATAGTTTAGGATGACTATGGGTTCTCCTCGGGTGCCACATCATCCCCAACTTGAAAGGAATTTCGTCCCGAAATTCTCCATTAAAATGACCAAACCACATGGAGCAAAACGGAAGTTTACTCAAACAATTTTTTGTATCATATTGCCCTTCACTTTTGAGACATTTTGTCATTTTCATCCAAACGTCTAACTTTTTTGCCAAAATCGTCCTTGAGTTTTGAGATTTTTTGTCATTTTCATCTAAATGTCTGATAGAAAAACAAAGCAAATTAGATGTTTGTACGAAAATGACAAAAAGTCTCAAAAGTGAAGGACAATATAGTACAAAAAAAAATTGTTTTAGATGAAACTGACAAACATGCCTAAAGCCCAGGGACGATTTTGGTAATTTACTCTTTTTTATTATTTTATTATTAGAGTAAATTACAAAAATCGTCTCTTTTATGTTGACACTATATTGCAAATTGTATCATTTGTCTTCAAAAAATACAAAAAAAAAAAAAACATACTCGATGTTTGCAAAAACCTTGCAAGTTATGTCCTTTAGCCTTAACTCAGTTATTTTTTATCGTTAAATCTGACCTAGTGGACCCCATATAAGGGTATTTTGATCATTTTACTCTAATTACTAAAATAACAATTATAAAAAATAATAAATAAAATAATTTTGTTTATATATCTATTATATATAATAAATGAAAGTGATTTGGGCCACGTGTCAGTAAATTAGGGCATCGTTTTTCCCCTTTTCCCGCCCAACAGTAATCACTGCCCTTTATTCTCACATTTTCACAAACCCTATTTCATTCTTCTCCTTCACCTTTCCATACAAGATCCTCTTTCTCTCTGCTGTTCATCATTCTCCTTCTTCACCTTTTTATCTCATCAACAACGTCCGACAGAGGTTACATCTATTGGATACATCTGTGTTTGAAACCCTAAATCATGTACCGTCGAGTAGTTGAAGAACAGAATAATCATGTAAGATCTATTTTCTCATTCAGAAATTTTATTTGGTTTTATCTATTTTGTTATACTGAACACGATGAACCATTTTGTACATTCAGAAGAAGAAGAAGCTCTCCTAGGTTTTCTTATCGTACACAATGATCCCTTTTGTACAAACTCCTGTTAATCGGTGACCCTGGTATGTTGTAATAATGTTTTTATTATTGTTTATATGAATAACTTTTTGTAGCTTTTGATTTTTGTCTTTTTTTTTATTCAGATGCTTGCTTTGTTGTACCGTCGAGTAGTTGAAGAACAGAATAATCATGTAATATATATTTTCTCATTTAGAAATTTTATTTGGTTTTATCTATTTTCTTATACTGAACACAATGAACCTTTTTGTACATTCAGAAGAAGAAGAAGCTCTCATTGGGTTTCTTATCGTACACAATGAACCCTTTTGTACAACCTCCTGTTAATCGGTGACCCTGGTATGTTGTAATAATATTTTTATTATTGTTTATATGAATAACTTTTTGTAGCTTTTAATTTTTGTCTTTTATTTTTTATTGTTTATTCAGATGGTTGCTTTGTTGTATCATGTGATTACGAGTAGATTGATTTTGATATGTTTGTAGTTTTTCTTTTTCACAATATGTTTTGTTGATTTATTCACCCATGTTAGTAATGTTGGATGCACCTATGTTTCTTGATCCCCTGTTTTTCACAATCTGTTTGTTGATTAGAAGTAACCTTTGCCGGATGGTTGTTGAGGAGTTGGAAATGTGAAAGAGAAGGAGAAGGACGGTAAATTCATTATTGGATTGTTTATGTGGTTAACTAAATTTAGTCGCTTTACTACTCAATTACAGAGAAGTTTTTGAGATTGTTTTCACACTTTATAATTTTTGCAGCAAGTTCTACTTGATTATTCATGTGGCAACTTTATATTTTCAGGCTTGTGAATTAAGGTTGGTTGTTACTTAATTTGTGTTTACTTTAATGGTTGTTGCTATATAAACGGTAACCTCAATTGGTCTGATTTATTTTTTGGTATTTGTAACATTTTGATTTACTGTTTATTGATGCATTGATTCATTTGTAATCACTTGCAGATCATCCGTCATCTTAATTTGAGCAATTAACCGGAGTTTTCTTAAACAGCACGATAAGTTTCGTTCATTAATCCATGCATTTGTTAATTCCTCATGTTTTTTTTATTCTTAATCGTTGATTCTGTTTCAGGTACACTTTTTGCTGTTAGTTCCATGTGTTTATTTCAGATTAATTGTTGCTATATATATATTGGTTTTGTTTTGATGAAAAGAGAAAATGTTCGAGCCGTTTGATCCAAGAACCGAGAAAAGATATCGGATATTGCTCAAGGAGATTAAGATGATGTTGATCTGGCTGTTGAAGCTGCACGTTGATCCACAATAAGCACTACCCATCTAAGTTTCCTCCAATGACAGTGGTTATAACAAGTTAATAAGGCAAAACACTGATCTGCCTAACAACTCTTGGATATAAAGATTATTGTACACAAAGACTGATGAGGATTATCCACTGTTGAAGACCAAAGCACTCACGAAGACCAAAGCTCTGTTGAAGACAAGCACTGATGAACCATAGGTCTGATCAACCAAAGGTGAACCACTGCCCAACAACAACAGTGGTTCAGCATCAACAGCAATTATTCTACCTTTGTTTATGTTAACAGTGTTTATATGTAACAGTATTTATCACATCAGTGTTTTATAATCTGTTAGGTTGTTAGATGTCATCACCTCAGTGTTTATATGTAACAGTATATATGACATCAGTGTTTATATGTAACAGTGTTTATATGTAACAGTATTTATCACATTACCTCAGTGGTTTAATCTGTACTATAAATTGAACAGTTGTTTGATCTTTATACTAATAAATAAAAATGATGTACACTTGGAAACTGATGTATTCTTTAGTATAGTATTCTTGAATTTTTTATTTATTATTATTATTTTTTTTTTTTGCAAACTGATGTTTATGGCCAAACATCTGTTTAAGGTCAAACTTCTGTTTAACTCCAGACAACTGATATATAAGGCCAAACATATTTTTAAGCCCCAACATCTGTTTTAGTCTAAACAGATGTTTAATCAGATCCACTGTCTTCTCATCTTTTAACACTCTTCAAAATACTTAAAAATGATAGTTTTAATTAATCCTTAAAAGTATGTTACAACCACTGTGTTGGTTCAAACATCTAATTGTTAAAAGTTATCCACTGCTGAAAGACAACCTCTGTTTCTTCATTCTTCATGTTGACCATTGACTGACTAAACATCAGTGTTTCAATCACTGTTGGCTATCCACTGATAGTCAAAAAAACAGCCACTGCTCACATTTTTATTGTTGACATCCACTGATATTGACCATCAGTGGTTTCCCTAAAGAACAGCCACTGCTCACATTTTTATTATTGATGTGGTTAATTAGTGATAGAATGAAATTATCAAAAGAATACTAGAATTACAATGAAATTACCATTTTACCTAATCGTTACATTCCAATGAGATAAGAGTTCCTCCCACATTGTTTTCATGGTAAAAATTAAAGTTAAAATAAAAAATAAATAAAATACTGTTGATGGCAATTTGTTGCAAATCAAATCAGTAATTAATGCTAATTTCTTGAGCTTTGGACATTGAAAATTTCTAAAATGTGAATTTCAAATTGACGGTTATTATCTCTTAATTAAAGTTAAAATAAAAATTAGAAAAGTCATCATGACAATTGCTTTCAAATCAATTCAGTAAGTACTGATAATATCAGTAATTTTGAAATTTAAAATATGCAAAATGGTAATTTAAAATTGACGTTCTCTCTCTTTTTTTCCTACTTTGCATATCATTTCTAAGAGTTAATTACTATTTTCGTCCATGTGGTTTGTCAAAAATCACTATTTCAGTCCATTAGTTTAGAAATTGCGATTTCAGTCCCTGTGTTTTCACTTTCGTAACCATTTCAGTCCACCTCCGTTAACCCCATCCATTTATTCTATTAAGTACATGTGAATTTACCATAATGCCCTTATTAATAAAAAACAAAAAGATATCTAAATGCGTTAATTACTGTTTTCGTCCCTGTAGTTTGTCAAAAATCACTATTTCAGTCCCTGTGGTTTCGCTTTCGTAACCATTTCAGTCCAGTCTCCTAACACCGTCGATTTTACCGTTAAGTTTTTAATGAAATACCTAAAATAACCTTGTGTTAATTAAATAAGAAAACCATGGAAATTTAAAAGATTGTATTCTAAGACTCACTTGTTAAAACACAACCCCACGCTACCCTACCCTACCCTACCCCACCCCACTCCATCTCTGCTCTCATTTCCGGCAAAAGTTTCCCGTCATCTTCTCCGGCATCACAACCCCGCCCTCTTAATTTCCGGTGACCCATTACCCCACCCCAATTAATATCTTCATAGAGTATCAATTAACATAATAACTTTGAAAAATAATGCTCACCTGGACATTTTCTCATTCTTAAATCCAAAATTTAATTTTGGAACCATATATGTAAAAATAGTGCCAGACTTCTACTTCTACTCAAGCCATGGTGGGTCGAACCCTATAATCCAATTTAAGTCCATATGTCATACACCAATAAAATCATATAAATCCAATAATAAAATCATATAAATCCATATTTAATTAACACAAGGGTAATTTAGGTAGTTCATTAAAAACTTAACGGTAAAATAGACGGCGTTAGGAGACTGGACTGAAATGGTTACGAAAGTAAAACCACAGGGACTGAAATCGCAATTTTTAAACTAATGGACTGAAATAGTGAGTTTTGACAAACCACATAGACGAAAACAGCAAATTAACTCATTTAGATATCTTTTTGTTTTTTTTTTTAATAAAGGCATTATGGTCAATTCACTTGTATTTAACAGAATAAATGGATGGGGTTAACGAAGGTGGACCCGAAATTAGAGGTTATTGTTGATTGTGTTTTGAATGCTGCTTCGGGAACAGGTAACAAAGACGAGATTTTAGCCGCTATCCTTAAAAGTATTAAACTGGGAATAAAGAATTGGAGGGTGGAGGGCAGATCTAAGGAGTTAAAAGAGATGTTAGAGTTGGAGAAAATTATCGAAGGGATTGAGTCTAAGGCCTGTAGCGGTCTGATCTCAGCTGAAGATAAAAAAGTGAGAGTTGTGTCCCGATTAAAATTGAATCAATTGGAATCGATAAAATCGAAAGATATGCAACAGAAGGCCCTTGTCAACTGGCTCAAGTTTGGAGATGAAAATAGCTCGTTTTTTCATAAAATCATCTCTATAAACTCGGCCAGAAACAAGATCCAAGGTCTAGTGTTCCAAAACAGGTTGGTGTCGGATCCGGTGGAGCTGAAAGAGGAGATTAGGCTATGGTTTAAAAAAAAATCGCGGAACCAATTAGAAGAAGGCCGGATTTTTTAAAAGATGGGCTGCCTACCTTATCGGAGATCAATGGTAGGATGCTTTGTGTTCAATTCACGGAAAAAGAAGTTTTCGAGGCTCTAAGAAACTGTGATGGTGGGAAAGCGCCGGGTCCGGACGGGTTTTCTTTGAAGTTTTTCAAAGTTCTTTAGGGTAAATTTAAAGGTAAGATTCTGGAGGTGATGAATGAGTTTTACTCGACGGGTAGGATTAGCGATGGCTGTAACTCTTCTTTCATCTCTCTAATTCCGAAAGTTAAAGATCCTCAAAGTATTTCCAAATTTAGACCAATCTCTTTGGTCGGGTCGATCTACAAAATTATTGCCAAGACTCTAGCTAATAGACTCAAGTTAGTTATCGGCGACATTTCCTCCCCTGTGCAATCCACGTTCGTTGGAAACCGAAATATCCTTGATAGCCCGCTTATTGTGAGTGAGACGGTTGCTTGGGCTAAAAAATCTAAGACCAAGTTATTAGTTTTCAAAGTTGACTTCGAGAAGGCGTATGACTCCATCAATTGGAAATTTCTCTTTGGGATGATGGAAAAGATGGAGCTCCCTCTCAAATGGATTTCCTGGATTAAGGGATGCTTGGTCTCGGGCATGGGGTCGGTGTTAATAAATGGGTCTCTAACTAAAGAATTCAAGTACAAGCGTGGGCTTCGTCAAGGTGATCCTTTATCCCCGTTCTTGTTTATCATCGCCATGGAAGTGGTTACCTTTTTCATTAACAGGCTTGTTAATTTGGGCCTTTTTAAAGGCTGCCAACTTCCAAATGGCGGCCCAAACATCACTCACCTTTGTTATGCAGACGACGTTGTTTTTATATGTCTATGGTCGGAGGACAATATTATTGCTTTAAACAGATTATTAAGATGGCTTTGCCTTGTGAGTGGGCTTAAGATAAACCGTCGAAAATGTAAAATTTACGGGATTGGAGTCGAAGCTAAATAGGTGGAGCGTGGAGCGTCTCGCTAACAAAGTCAAATGCGATGTCGGTGCACTCCCGTTTGAGTATTTGGGTATACCGATTGGAGCAAACATGAAGAGAGCCAAGTTTTGGAAATCGGTTTTAGACAAATTCGATTCTAGACTATCCAAATGGAAAGCTAGACATCTCTCGTTTGCGGGCCGTATGACGTTAGCAAAATCGGTTCTAGGTAGTTTGCCGTCATATTACCTCTCGTTATTTGCTGCCCCTAAATGTGTGTTAAAAAATCTTGAGAAAATTAGAAGGGAATTCATATGGGGTAAATCGAATAATAGAAATAAACTTAGATGGATACGATGGGAGCTTCTGTTGAAAGCGAGAAAAGCGGGCGAAATGGGGTTGGGGAGCATTCAAAGTTTTAATTTCGCGATGTTAACTAAGTGGTGGTGGAGATTAAAAGCCAACCCCAACCATCTTTGGGCCGAGGTGATTGCGGCTATACACGGAGGTAATACGTTCTCGTCCTCTAATTTGTTAATCCCTTTAAAGAAAACCATCTCGGGGGGTGTGGAAAGATATTGGTTCGGTGGATACGGCGCTTGGAAAACTCGGTATAGATATCAAAGATAACCTCGTGTTGGACGGTAATATGTGGAAAAGGAGAAGTGAACCGAATGGATCTTTTTCAGTTCGTCAGGTCCGTAAGGAGATCGAGTTGCGCTCATTGGAGGAGAATAGTGAAAGTGTCGCGTTTGTTTGGAATAATTGGGCTCCGTCGAAAGTTAATTATTTATTATGGAGGGCTCAAATGGGAAAGATAGCATCAAAAGTGGGTTTGTTGCAGAGGGGTGTCCCCATTGGAGACAGCTTATGTCCTCGGTGCGAGATTCACAATGAAGACCCGGATCACATCTTCGTGTACTGTCTATGGGCTTAATGCATATGGTGGAACATTTTGACTTGGCTTCGGATTAGCTTTATTAATAGCAACAACCTGAAAGACTTCATTTTGCAAGTGAACCAGAACCCAAGGGATAGAGTTTGGAAGAAAATTGTGTATACGATCGTGATGGCGACGGTTTGGAGCTTGTGGAAAGTTAGAAACGAAAAGGTTTTTGATGATACCTTCATTCCCATCAGGATGACGGTGGAGCAAATAAAAGAAGACGCGTTCCTTTGGATTTGCAACAAGTCCAAGCTTAAGAAGCCATCATGGGAGAATTGGAAGGATTTCAATATTATTGATCAATTGTAATATGTTTTTTGGCTGTTTTTCAGTTTTGTTTTGGAGTTGTATGTTCTTTTCCAGCCCCTTGCTGGCTCTTTATATTTATATATAAAGTGTGGTTGCCGTTCAAAAAAAAAACAAAAATTCAAACTTGTTGTAAGTTGTCTTGAAAACAAAATTAAAATCTTAGGATGTTGGTGTAAAGACTCTCAAAAATGTCCTAAAAGAACCCGTAAGTGTAAACCCTGACCCCTAAAACCATACTGTGCATGAAAAACCAAGAAATCAAGATTTCTGGTCTTTATGCGGGCCACGTAAGGGTTAAGCATAGCTTTACGCGGGCCGCGACAGCTCGTAACTTATCCGGAATAGCAACCAGGCCACGTGGCAGCCACGTGGCAGACCTAGGTGTGACACGCTAGCCCTAATCTACGAAGTAGACCTCCTCGCGGGCCGCGTAAGGTTTGGCTGAGAGTTTACGCGGGCCGCGTGAACCCTAAATTTCAGCTATAAATAGCTCCTTGCATGGCCTATTCTCTGGTGTCGAAATCTCATTTCAAATCACGAGTTATACGACACTGAAATCGAAAATTTCAATTAAATTAGTGAGGCGCTGCTCCGACACCGGGTATTAACTCGATCGCTGCTACGATTCAATGTCCGATCGATTAAAACTATCCAATGGATGTTTAAGTGCTGCTCACATTACGGTTATGCTTTGTCATTCTTCGTGAATTCGATGGATGTTTAAGTATCGCACTTTGTCATTCGTTGTGAGGGTTTAATCTCGTGAGTTATCGTAAATGCTGTATTAGTTACTGACCTAGTTCGTATGCATGTTTAAATTTAGGTTTCAAGGCTAATCAGTACGCTAAACTCTGCCCGTATAAATCTGCAATGTGAGTCATTCTCTTTTTATAAATTGTTTTAGAACACCTCAAATTATTTTCAAAAGTTATAATTACATGGAGTAAGTCATGGATATCTTGAATCACTGGCTAGTGGGGTATTGTGCACATTACTAATTTTCTCCCGGTTAGGTTCATTGACCTAACAGGGATAATCATCACTACTTGGGTGACAGGACCCAATAGTGGTATGACCATCGTCACGCAATGTGACACGGCGCCAGATAAAAATAAGATAGAAGCCATTGTAATCACCCTTATGCTATAATTAATAACTAATGTGTCATTTTACATACTTGAATGACTCGCCAGCATTTCCCCGCTGATAAAATAGTTTTAAAACATGTTTCAGGCAACCTGCTGTGAATCAAAGAAACGTGCTATGGAGCACTAACCAGCTTGAAGAGGTGGCTCAGTTAAAATGAATAAACATGTTTTAATAAATCAGGGAATTTCCTAGTTAAATTCCTCTATTGTAAATTACGGGGTTTATCTCCAAAATTATGGAATAAAATAATTGGGCATTTCGAGTTTTAAAAGATCCTGTTAAAAATCTTCCGCTGTCGCATCATAGATACCACGAGTTCCTGTCCCGCGGCTCTTGACCAGAGCCACTGTTCAAGTCACTGATTTAAAGCCTATTAAGTATTTAAAAATACTTAATTGTCCTAATTGCTATTCTGTGATAATGTGATTTTATCTTGACTATCTGTTAATTACAGTATGGGTAAACAAAGAATTTCGGATATCTATCATAAATTAGATAGTTCACCGAAGAGTAAGGGAAGTACATCCCAATCAAATTCCTCAAAATACTCAGCAGATACTGAGGAAGGGATATTTGTCCGTAAGGCACAGTTTGAAAATCCGCTTACCACTAAGAAAAGAAATTGGATTCTTAGAAAAAGTCAAGAGAAAATGAAAAAATCACAGGAAACCCAGAAAATAATCAACAATCCACCTTGGGAAGATGAATTAGATGAAAAATGGACAAATCTTTATATGTTAGCCACTGTAGCAGTAAATGTTAACCTTTAAACTACCAACACCCGACTTAGTATTAGCAACCATATTACCTATAAACCAGAAACTTAATATAATAAACACTAGTATGTTTCCAAGTTTAGCTGTACGAAAAATATATATTTTGTTGCAATAAAATGGTTTATTAGATAATTATAATTAATATTAAATTTCTGATTACATTTCATGGTTCTGTGAAACTTCTTTTAACTTAAAATTTTGTGTGTTTCTTCATAAATGCTAAACAGCATGAATGAATTATCTGAAGCCCTAGAGAATCTTAATCTCTATCCTGTGAAAATAGAAGTTTCCAAAGAACTTTCTGGTTACTTGGCTGATTTGGAACAACCTATGGAATTTCAAGCTCCACCTTTGGAAAAAGCAAAACCTAAGAAAAGAAGAAGATTTGTAGGATGGAGGCGTGTATGTAGAAGGAAACCAACAACTAAGAGACTTCCCAAGATAGAAAATCCTATGGATAAAGGAAAATGAATTGAGATTGAGAAAAATCCTAGGCAAACCGGAATAAAAATTTGGGAAAATTCTAAGCCAGCAGGGATAGAAATTGGCGAAAGTTCTAGGCAAGCTGTGGAATTACCATTGCAAGAGGAACTGGATTACATACTGGCAAGCTGTGATATCCTTAGGCCTATCAATACAAATCTTTACCCTTATCCTGCTGAAAACCAACTTCCAATAAACATAGGACCAGCCATCCCAGAACCTTTAATTCACACCCAACCTCAAGGAGAAATGGACGAATGGTGGACCAACGATTGGGAGTTTCAAAACCTCCTAAATAATCCTTACATCTTTTTACCTCAGTTAGACCCAGAACCTGCACCAAATCCACCAATGAGTAATTAAAACTTAGCTGAACTCCGCCATTTCGGCGAGGAGTTTATGGATGCAGGGAATAGGATCCGGGAGATAGGAGGACAAATCTCCTGGAAATACGATGAGAGGGAACATCGCTTTTAATATGCCAGCTGACAAGGGAGAAGTGGGATTGTGAAACTGTATTTGTATAATAATAATAGTAATAAAAATCAGTATGTGTAATAATCTAAAAATAAAACGGTTGTAAGATAACAGTGTGTACGAATGCATAATATAATATATAAAAATGGAAGTCGAGAAATCGATAACTTTTGACTATACGTGTTAATGTAATTATGTGTGATTGTTTTGTTATGTTAATTATTAATTATTTTATGCTGGTCACTTATATAAATTAATTACCAGATGGTAAACGTTGGTAATGAACCAGTTAGCGAAGTAAATCAATCTGAGCAAAATCCGGAAGAGCAATTGCTGAATAGGCAAGATATCGAGGATATCGTTGCTCAGGGAATAGCCAATGCTATTCCAGTAATACTTGCTGCTGCTCGAAATCCGATTGTACCTCAGCAAATCATTCCTAGCAAACGTACAAACGACGATAATTTCAGTAATAGTGTGAATGGAGGCGGTAATCATATTAATAATAACAACAATGGGATGCAAGCTCCACTCCTTAAGAAAATGAAAGTTGCAACACCTGGTTGCACTTACAAGGAGTTTCTTGCCTGTAAACCAACTGAGTTTGCAGGTAATGAAGGGGCACTGCTGCACTACGTTGGTTAGAGAAAACCGAGGCAGTAATTATGATAAGTAAATGTGCTGAGGATGACAAGGTTATGTATGCGTCGAATCTTTTTAAAGAAGGGGCGCTAGAATGGTGGAACACGGTGTTACAAGCAAAAGGAAGGACGGTGGCCTATGCCATGAACTGGGAAGAATTTAAGAGTCTTGTGGAAAGAAAATTCGGTCCCGAGTACGAAAAGGAACAAATGACAAATAAGTTCCCAAATCATCAAATGGTAGGCGTTGACTGTCGAGGGTATACTTTTACATTCTTCGAATACGCCAGAGTAGTACCAACACTGGCTTCGCCAAAACTGGTACTTATATCTCGCTACATTTGGGGCTTAATTGGCAAGATCCGCAATATTGTTAAGGCTGCGAAATCCCGCACGATTGATGATGCGGTGGATTTAGCCAACACACTGACTGACGAACTTGTACGGACGAGAGAAGAAAATAGAAAGAAGGAAGTAGCCCAAAAGATTACCCAAGGATTCCGTATGGGTAACCATAACAATTTCAAAAGAAGGGGGACTGGGCAATCTTCCACTGGTCCATTTTGCAATTCCTGTAAAAGGAAGCATTTTGGGAGATGCAAGGGATATTGCAATTTTTGCAAAATTCCGGGCATCAAGAAGAAGACTGCAGGAAGAAGAAATTCACAGTCTGTTACAACTGTGGAGAAGCTGGACATCTTAGACCAGACTGCCCAAAACTAAACAAACCAGCGGATAACAAAGCCAAACCTGCAGAAGGAGCAAAAAGGAAAGTAAGAGCCTTCCAACTGACTACTCAGGAAGCAGAGCTAATCCCGGATGTGATAGCTGGTACGTTCCTAGTTCACAACATTTATGCAAAAGTATTATTTGACTCTGGTGCAAACCAAAGTTTTATAAATACTTCATTCTGCCAAGCACTTAATTTACCCTTAACCCAACTTTGGCAGATTTTTACAGTTGAAACGGCAGATGGAAATTCTGTTAACATAGATAAAGTTTTGCAAAAAGAAAAGATAGAACTTCTAGGCCATAAATTCTCTGCAAACCTGTTACCTATGAAATTAGCCGGATTTGATGTAGTGTTAGGAATGGATTGGTTAGTCGCCAACCATGCTCGAATTCTTTGTGATAAGAATTCCATAGAAATTCATACACCCACAGGAGAAGTAATTATGATTACAGGAGATAAGCCACGTCAGCCAATGAAATTCATTTCAGTAATGAAGTTGGCCAGTTATTCAAGAAAACAAGAATTGGTGTATATGATTTCGGTAATCATTAACACGAAAAGTAAAGAACTAAAGGACATTCCAGTAGTATCAGAGTACTCGGATGTATTCCCAGAAGAGCTACCTGGATTACCACCTGATAGGACGGTAGAATTTAGAATTCATCTAATTCCTGGAACTACACCAATAGCCAAGACACCTTATCGGTTAGCACCCACTAAAATGCTAGAATTGAAAAAGCAACTAGATGAATTACTAAGTGAAGGATTCATACAACCTAGCTCATCCCCTTGGGGAGCTTCAGTGTTGTTTGTAAAGAAAAAGGATGGTTCGATGCTAATGTGTATCGATTATAGAGAATTGAATAAGGTTACAATTAAGAATCGATACCCGTTACCTAGAATTGATGATCTTTTTTATCAACTTCAAGGAGCTAGATATTTTTCTAAGATCGACTTGTGCTCCGGATATCATTAGTTGAAGGTACAAGAAGAAGACATACCTAAGACTGCTTTCAGAACTAGGTATGGTCACTATGAGTTTACAGTCATGCCCTTTGGGTTAACAAATGCTCCTGCAGCATTTATGGACATGATGAATAGAATCTGTAAACCGTACTTAGATAAATTTGTAATTTTTTTTATTGACGATATACTTATTTATTCCAAAAGTCAGGAGGAACATTGTGAGCACCTGCATGTACTCTTAACCTTGTTAAGAAAGGAGAAGTTTTATGCCAAATTCTCGAAGTGTGAATTTTGGCTACAAGAAGTACAATTTTTAGGACACATGGTGAACCACGACGGCATTCACATAGATCCTGCTAAGATAGAAGCAATCACCAAATGGAAGGTTCCGCAATCAACAATGGAAATTAGAAGTTTTATAGGGTTAGTCGGATATTATAGACGGTTTATTAAGGATTTTTCCAAATTAGCTGTACCATTAACTAAGCTAACCTGTAAATCAATTAAATTTGAATGGGGACCTAGACAAGAAGAAGCTTTTAAGATTTTAAAGCAGAAATTAACGAATGCTCCAATTCTAGCTTTACCCGAAGGAACAGAAGATTTCGAAGTATATTGTAATGCTTCAAAGCTAGGATTAGGATGTGTGCTAATGCAACGCAAAAAGGTAATTGCGTATGCATCAAGGCAATTGAAAAAGCAAGAGGAAAATTATACGACGCATGACTTAGAGTTAGGAGCCATAATTTTTGCCCTTAAGATTTAGAGACACTATCTGTACGGAAGTAAGTTTACTGTCTATACAGATCATAAAAGTTTAAGATATATATTTGGGCAAAAAGAGTTGAACATGAGGCAAAGGAGATGGATGGAAATCCTAAGTGATTACGATTGTGATATTCAATATCATGATGGAAAAGCAAACGTAGTTGTTGACGCCTTAAGTCATAAGGATCATGAGAAGCAACGACGAGTTCGTGCTCTTAGATCAAGTTTGCAATTAGACTTAATGGAACAATTGAAAAGCACTCAAGAAACAGCAATCAAAGATGATGCTGAAGGAATGAAAGGACGGATAAAAGAATTAGAACAAGGGAGTGATGGAATTTGGAGATTCCATAAGAAACAGATTTGGGTACCTAAGCAGGGAGAATTGAGAAATCAAATCCTAGAGGAAGCCTATAAATCTAGGTATACCATACATCCTGGTAATAACAAGATGTACCAAGATTTAAGAAACAATTTCTGGTGGATAGGAATGAAAAAGGACATAGCTAGATATGTTTCTAAATGTCTTACGTGTTCGCAAGTTAAGGCAGAACACCAAAAACCATCAGGTCTACTACAACAACTAGAAATGCCTGTATGGAAATGGGAACTCATAACAATGGATTTTGTTACTAAGTTACCCAAAACCAGAAAAGGTAATGATGCGATTTGGGTAATTGTGGATCGATTAACCAAATCAGCTCATTTTCTACCTATGAAAGAAACCTTTAGCATGGAAAGGTTGGCAAAGTTGTATGTAGATGAAGTAGTATCCTTACATGGAGTCCCACTCTCCATTGTATCGGATAGGGATAGTCGTTTCACTTCTCATTTCTGGAAAAGTTTCCAAGAAGCAATGGGAACCCGACTAAATTTAAGTACTGCATATCATCCTCAGACAGACGGACAAAGTGAAAGGACGATCCAAACTCTGGAAGACATGCTTAGGGCATGTGTGATCGATTTTGGTGGATACTGGGATAACCACTTACCTTTAATTGAATTCTCCTATAACAATAGTTATCATTCAAGCATTGAAGTTGCCCCATTCGAAGCACTGTACGGACATAAATGTAGAACTCCAGTTTGCTGGGCAGAGATAGGAGAAAGTCAATTATCAGGCCCCGAAATAGTGCAAGAAACTACCGACAAGATTACTCAAATCGAGGGAAGACTGAAGACGGCTAGAGATCGCCAGAAAAGTTATGCAGACAATCGACGCAAGCCACTAGAATTCCAAATCGGAGACAAGGTTCTCTTAAAAGTATCTCCTTGGAAAGGAGTAGTTCGATTTGGTAAGAAAGGAAAACTGAGTCCACGATACGTAGGACCATTTCCAGTGATCCAACTTATAGGACCAGTTGCTTATCGTTTACAACTACCAGAAGAGTTGGCTGGAGTACATGATGTATTTCATGTATCCAACCTCAAGAAATGCCTATCAGACGAATCTTTGGTAGTACCTCTTTAAGATATACAGGTAAACGAAAAGTTAAAATTTGTTGAGAAACCTCTTCAGATAGAAGACAGAAAGATTAAGTTTCTCAAGCACAAGCGACTAGTGCTTGTCAAAGTCAAGTGGGATTCGAAGAGAGGACCCGAATACACTTGGGAGTTGGAATCGGAAATAAAGCGAAAGTATCCTCACTTATTCCAATGAATCTCGAGGACGAGATTTTAAATAAGGTGGGGAGGATGTAAAGACTCTCAAAAATGTCCTAAAAGTACCCGTAAGTGTAAACCCTGACCCCTAAAACCATACTGTGCATGAAAAACCAAGAAATCAAGATTTCTGATATTTAGGCGGGCCGCGTAAGGGTTAAGCATAACTTTACACGGGTCGCGACAACTCATAACTTATCCGGAACAGCAACCAGGCCACGTGGCAGACCTAGGTGTGACATGCTAGCCCTAATCTACGAAGTAGACCTCCTCGCGGGCCGCGTAAGGTTTGGCTGAGAGTTTACGCGGGCCGCGTGAACCCTAAATTTCAGCTATAAATAGCTCATTGCATGGCCTGTTCTCTGGTGTCGAAATCTCATTTCAAATCACGAGTTATACTACACTGAAGTCGAAAATTTCAATTAAATTAGTGAGGCGCTGCTCCGATACCGGGTATTAACTCGATCGCTGCTACGATTCAATGTCCGATCGATTAAAACTATCCAATGGATGTTTACGTGCTGCCCACATTAGGGTTATGCTTTGTCATTAGTCTTGAATTCGATGGATGTTTAAGTATCGCACTTTGTCATTCGTTGTGAGGGTTTAATCTCGTGAGTTATCGTAAATGCTGTATTAGTTACTGACCTAGTTCGTATGCATGTTTAAATTTAGGTTTCAAGGCTAATCAGTAGGCTAAACTCTGCCCGTATAAATCTGCAATGTGAGTCATTCTCTTTTTATCAATTGTTTTAGAACACCTCAAATCATTTTCAGAAGTTATAATTACAGGGAGTAAGTCGTGGATATCTTGAATCACTGGCTAGTGGGGTATTGTGCACATTACTAATTTTCTCTCGGTTAGGTTCATTGACCTAACAGGGATAATCATCACTACTTGGGTGACAGGACCCAATAGTGGTATGACCATCGTCACGCAATGTGACACGGCGCCAGATAAAAATAAGATAGAAGCCATTGTAATCGCTCTTATGCTGTAGTTAATAACTAATGTGTCATTTTACATACTTGAATGACTCGCCAACATTTCCCCGCTGATAAAATATTTTTAAAACATGTTTCAGGCAACCTGCTATGAATCAAAGAAACGTGCTATGGAGCACTAACCAACTTGAAGAGGTGGCTCAGTTAAAATGAATAAACATGTTTTAATAAATCAGGGAATTTCCTAGTTAAATTCCTCTATTGTAAATTACGGGGTTTATCTCCAAAATTATGGAATAAAATAATTGGGCATTTCGAGTTTTAAAAGATCATGTTAAAAATCTTCCGCTGTCGCATCATAGATACCACGAGTTCCTGTCCCGCGGCTCTTGACCGGGTCAACCCGGGGCTGGGGCCGTGACAGTTGGGAGTGCTCTACTGGTCTATCTTTCCACGCTTTTGGAAATAGTCACAATAGGGTCACATTAGTCATCTTAGTCATCTGATTTCATTTTGTTTTCATTTTCTAAAAGGGTGTGGTTTCATTTTGCACCGCAAGTTTCACTGTCACACTATATATTTTTTATTTTTTAAATATAAATAATAGTTTTAAGTTAAACAATCGTAAAAAATAAAAAATAAGATAACAAACTACAACCTGAGCGGTTTAAGAAACACAAAAGTAAAACTAAAAGAAAAATTAATTAATGTACACCTTATTGCTTTCTTAAGACATGTTTATATCACAACGTGCCAAAACCCTATATGAAACCAAAAAATACTTTATTTTGAATTTTCATGCTATTCTCATCTCTATAAGTTTCAGTTTTCTACTTTCAATGTCCTCGTATTTATTTCTTGTAATCTACTAGACTTGATCAATTGTGTGAAGTGTGGCGATGTTCAAAAATTACAATCTGATATGTTTAAAAAAGCAAACTAAAAATACCAATATGTTTTTAAAATAATATTGTTTTTTCATTAATTTATGCCAAAATGTTCAGAATAACAAAGAAAAAGGATAAATAGCACAATGTAATTAGATTTCTATAAAAGTTTACGAGTTAAAGTCACTTCTGAAAAATCAGTTCAATTGCCTCATTAATTACATTATTAGAAAACTAAGGAAAAAAAGCATATATGCTTCTTCTCTCTAGAATTTCCCACGGCAACCCCCAAGTCGTGCCCACCTCATTCCACGCCAACATTCAATGCGGCGAGAGTACTCGGGTCTGCACGTTGTCACCCCAAGCTAAATCGGATTACGCTGTAAGGCGTGGTGACCACACATAGTATTAGGTCTTGTACACAAGGAAACAAATTAACAAGTATTTATTTTCTTAGTTAAATGAATTAGGCAATTAATTTGGTGTTAGTGAGTTGACTACTAGCAAGAACTTGATTCACAATTAAGATTCGGTTTTTAGTTGGTTCATGTTTTGCTATATATGCGATTACCGGATGTTAAAGCAAGCTCATAAAAAGAAATTTGATTCTTATAAATTAATTCGAAACACAAGTTTAGCATTTAAATTTTATAATTTCTTGGAATTGAACATGTTACAGTACTTAACAAATCATAAATAAAAATATGTTACAGGTAACACGATATGTTACCCAGTTTACATCTTAAATAAATTAAAAATAGAATATGTATCGATAAAAAAAATAAAAAGTACAAATTATGAACACAAACAAACTTAAAAATTAGAAACAAAAATGTTTATGAAAAATTTAGTTTTTAGATTAAAAAATTAGAAACAAAAATGTTTGTGATAAATTTAGCTTTTAGAAAATGTGCAAATATGAGTGTGTATAAACCCACGGTTTTAAGTAAAAAAACAGGACAAAAACAATTCGAGGCCAAATTTTATCACTCGTACGTTTTACTAGCTACGACACTCAACCACCCAATAAGTTGATGCATCCACCAATATGATTTAAATAAAGAAATATAATAAAAAGATTTTTCGATTAACGAGCATAATAGAGCTGTTCACGAGCCGAACCGAACCGATCAGACCTTTGCTCGTGCTCGGTTCGTTTACAAACCGACCCGAACCGAACCGAGCGTTTTTTCAACCGAGCCAAAGTCGAACGTGCGTCTTTCGATCCGAGCATTTTTCGAACGAACATCGAGCGAGTATCGAGCATCGCAGAATAAACAAGGAAAGTGACGATGGGAGTGCTAGTTATTAGAATAAAGTGCAGTTTTCGTCCCTGATGTTTCGTCCAATAAAACACAAGTAAAAATTTAACAAATAACAAGGAATACAAAAACACTCAACTACTTCTATCGAGATTAACTAAGCGGGAAGATAAATCGTTGATCGATTGAAACATACCCTTGTTCTATCGGAAGTTTGAAATTGAAGGAATCGATTGAAGCAAAACCCTGACGAGTTGGCGTCTTGGAGAGTTGTGATGGAGAAATCGATTAACGATGGCGAATGGGTGGTTTTGATTAGGGTCTTGCACTTCTGAATCAAATGGCGGGTTGAGACTTGAGTATTGATCGACGCTTCACATTTTAGATTTTGAAATTTTGACTCAAATGCTCAAATGGACACTTAAGTATTGGATAATTGACTATTGGTATTAGATTTCAGTTACGTTATAATTACTTAAAAGAGCTCTATTTAATTCTTGGACCAAACATTGCTAATGTTGGTCTCTAGTCATTTCATTAAAAATGATACACACATAAACACAAATATATATGTATATATATATATATATTATGTATATATATATATATATTATGTATATATATATATATTAAAAAATAAATCGAGCCAACCGAGCCGAACCGAACAACCTTTGCTTGTGCTCGGTTCGTTTACAAACCGAACCGATCCGAACCGAGCATTTTTTTTAATAGAGCTGAATCGAACGAGCAAATTCCGAACATTTTCCAAGCGAGCATCAAACGAGCGTTGAGCGCCAAGCAATTTGAACAGCCCTTTTTGAAAGAAAATTTAACAGCGACATAGCATGTTAAAAACTATGTTAAAAAATCTTATTAGCTATTTATTGTTAAAAATCAAGAGGTGGTTAAAAAGATCCACCCTTAACCCTTTACTAAAAGGGTGAGTAAGGTGATTCTAATGGGCAGTTTGTGTGATTCAAACCTAGCCTTCTACAAAAATCCATTCTTGTTCTTAGCATCAGACTACACTAAGTTTTATGTTATCAATTATCACCGTAAATGTAATATCTTTGTTTTATAAATATATAATTTTTCTAATATTAGAGGCCCTATTTTTTTGGAGACCCTAAGC
Organism: Helianthus tuberosus; assembly: GCA_030545235.1. NCBI lineage: Eukaryota > Viridiplantae > Streptophyta > Magnoliopsida > Asterales > Asteraceae > Helianthus > Helianthus tuberosus. The sequence continues at coordinate 59,763,317 of CM060401.1, forward strand.
CGTCACCTAGCCCAATTACGCTAACGGGTTGGCCCTGATTATATCTGTGGTTTACAGGGAACCTTCCAACACTTCACCATCCCAAAATAGTAGTAGGCTTGTAAATGAATCAAACACGAACGGAGCATTTTCATGTTCGTTCGTTTAACTTTAATCAAACAAATGTTCGAACATGCACAACAAAACGAATGGACTTTTCTTGTTGGTGCTCGTTTAATTTAGAAAAAGAACGTGCTAGTGTTTATTTATGTTCATTTGGGAATAGTATAAACAGATGGTTCACGAACGTAAACGAACAAACATAGTTAAACACATATATGCACGAACACAACCAAATGAACACCGATTGTGAACATCAATGCGTTGGGCTGAAAAGTTAACAAAACTAAACTAAATTGTAAGAGGTGATATTTTCAACTTTATAAAACTGAACTAAATTGTAATGTACCTAAATAATATTTTAGAAAATATTAAAACAATGTTGAAAAGAACAAACTTAAATAAACCTAAACTAACGAACATAAATGAACGTAAACGAACAAACATAAAGGAACATAAATTAAGAAACATTAACGAACGTTCACGAATATACATGAACGATCAAGACATGTATCCATGTTCGTTTGCTTAACTAAATGAACAAAAACTGATGTTCATATTCATTTGTTTACTCAATAAACTAACATAAACGAATTTTCTATGGAACAACTCACTAAAAGTTCACTAAACGTTTGATTCATCAGCCAACAAAATACCTAACATTTGAGAGAGTTTCCTTGTTGTGTTCTACCTCTTTTCCACCTTAGCATTCCCTTGATTTTCAGCTGCTTCCAAAATAGGGTTGAGCGGTACCGAACCGGTACCGAAATCAAAAGTACCGGTACCGAAAATCCCCAAAAGTAGGTATCGGTACCGAATATATAACCGGTACGGTACCGGTATTTGAGGATAAAAACCGGTACCATACCGGATCGGTACCGAAAATTAGGGCTGACAATAGGTAACCTGCTAAGATACGATTACAGAAAAGTACACCATGTGATTTTTTACGTTTTTAAAAAATAATCAAAATTTGAAAGTTAGGATCCATTATTTCTCCTTATAGGTGCATAAAATATACATCTGTCTTATAGACATTGGATATAAAGTAGTTAAACAAGTCTTATTCATGTTTAAAATTTTTGTTGTTCGCATTATCAGATACTTGTTAAACCTGCTAAGACACGATTTGCCAGCCCTACTGAAAATATACCTGATTTGGCAAATTCGGTACCGGTCGGTATCGGTACCGAGTACCATTTGTCCATTTGCCTATCCCTATTCCAAAACCGGTTCACAGCCGCAAAATGAGGTCAAGGTTTTCAATCAAATGTGGTCTTGGTTTTATATTTTATATTTGATTAAACCCCGTGTGAAGGTAGGGGTGTGCACGGTTCGGTTCGGTTCGGTTTTTGGGTAAAATCAAAACCAAAACCGAAATGTCGGTTTTTGAGTTTTAAAAACCGTTCGGTTTCGGTTTTTTTTGTTTCGGTTTTTCGGTTTTTACGTCGGTTCGGTTTTTCGGTTATTTCGGTTTTTGGAACAAAATTATGTAAGATTCAAAAAATAAAAAGTATAATTTATATTATAACAATCTTTTTATTTGTTTATATTTAAGTTATTATAGTTCACCTCTTTAATTAGTATTGTTTACATAAACCTAACCTTCTAATATATTTTTATGTTTCTTCAAAGTTTTATTAAATTTAATTTTTATATTAAATTTTGTTATATCCTATAGGTAATAATAAATCATTTCAGTTATAATGTTTTTATTATAAACACTTTACATTCAAGAATAAAATTAACATTTTCTACTAGCATTGGGTTAAACACCTAAACAATTTAAACTTAAACATAAAAATATATGGATTGTAACTTATCGGTTCGGTTCGGTTTTTTCGGTTATTGAAAACCTTTATCCGAAAACCGAACCGAAGTTTTCGGTTATTAAAAATCCAAAAACCGAACCGTCGGTTTTTGTTTCGGTTCGGTATTTCGGTTACGGTTCGGTTATTTCGGTTTTCTTGCTCACCCCTATGTGAAGGTTCCAATTTAAAGGAATCAATGCACATACTTTACTTTTGCTATTAGGGGACCCGGGGTGGTAGCGTGATGGCATAGTTTCACGAGTGAAACTTTGTGGAACACCGCCGCCACCCAAAGTTTCACGCACAAAATTTTGTAACGCGTGAACTACTTGACGCGTTGTAAACTTCAAAAGTCCAACTGTTGCCCACCCTTTTTGACCATTTTTTGGAACTTTGTGTATTGAGGAGTTGTACTCTAGTGCTGAGGAGTTGTACATTGATGTAATAAATAAAAAGGTTGTGAGTGATGACCATTTCCACTAAAAAAGGTTGTGAGTGATGGAAATAATGGTTGATGACATGACAGAGCCTGATTGGATGTTGTGAGTGATGGAATTGGGTGTGGGTTATCCCACCCCTACCCCCCTTACCATTACCAAAATATTATAAACTTTAACTACTTGGAGGGCCACCCCAAGAAAACTTTACCAGCCATAAATGTACATGTGTAGTAAACTGCAATTTCAACCATCAAATCCAATCTTTTTTTTTTTTTTTTGCCGTTCAAAAAAAAAAAAAAAAAATCCAATCTTTTTCGCCAATTTTTTTTTTTAATTTCTAAGTGGATCATTATATGTATATATCACAAACCTTACATTCAGTAGCTTTATCCTATACACTTTATGACAATTAGCACACATACACAACAAAATACATGTAAAACACCCATCCAAACAAACCATATACAAAACATATATATAACTACATAAACTAAACCAAGTTAGAAATTGAAAGAGGTGTAAACACATTAGGTGCCATATGCTCAATCACATCAAATTCCTTCTCGTTGAGATACATGTAAACAACCCAATCACCATTTCCACTTGCACTTGGCATGGTGACTACATTTCGGGTTCGACTACCCCAAGGGATGTGAAACGATCCAAACTCCGGCTTTCCCCATCCAAAGTCCATATCGTTGATCGGTAAATCTCGTCCAGATGAGACAACCACGGCCCTTTCATGCCCAAGATATATCCTGGCAACCGGGTGCGCGGGCCGATGCAACTCCACCCAATCAATTAGACCCCTAAAATGTTCTTCATTTGTTGTCTCAGCCACAAACCCATGAACCATGTTTGCAACTTCATGTAGTTGCATGGCCTTAAGATCACTATTTGCTGCAACACCATATGGGACAGATAGTGCATTTCCATAGTGGTTTTCAAACAAAGATGGACTTTTCTCGTTAACTTGTGTTAGAAACCGACGTCCATTAACTATAACGGCCATTCTAGATATGGTACTCGCAACATCATTGCCTGATCCATCTGCTAATAACTTCCACAGATACGCGGTGAATGACAAGAATTTGCTTCTTTTGGCTTCAAATTGAATATGTTCGATTGATTCAGGCGAACGTAGTACATGCGACTCTCAAGTGGTTCCTCAAAGAATGATGGAGGAGGGAGTGATGTGATGGGGATGTACAGATTGTCATGGGTTGTTTCATAATGAGGAGGGTGTCTTGGGTTAAACATGGAGGGCCGAAATGATGGAATGTTGGAGATTTTTTCCAATCGTGCATATTTAGCCCATGCAGCTATGAACATACCTATTGAGTAAGCATCGCTTAGTTGATGGTTAAACGCGCATGATATTATTATCGATCCGCATTTCAACTCGGTTACCTGTTTTATTTATAAAAAGAGTTAGTGATTTTAGTATTTGTATTCATGCTATATCTTCATATGCGAATTTGGTACTATCATATACTTTGGAATTTACTTGGATCTAGGTGGTCTAGTAATATCATAAGCGTTTCTAGGATCTTTTGTGAAACATATTTGGTTTCTAGGCAGGGTAGCGAACTCAACAAAAATCTGGCACCAAATACCTAAAGGGCCTCTGAATCTTTGGCCATGTACATGATCATGTCAGACTTTTGTTGAGTTCCTACCTTGTTAGTGCAATGCTTAGAAACCAAACATAATGCTTAGAAACCAAACATGTTCCATGACTACAAATCAGACTTTTGTTTTCTTATCCTTTAACCAATATTTTGATTTTAGAAGTTTAAAACCAACTTCTCGATTAGATTATGGGTTTACCTGAACCGATAACACACCACGATCAATATGGGGCACCAACTTCCCCTTTACAGAATAATCAGGATGATATAAATCTAATTCTTTAAGCTCCACATCTGCATGTGCATGAACAAACGCAACCCCACTATTGTTACACAACACCTCCGGCTCTCCATGGCTGTTTTGCACAATCTCACCCGCGAGCGGGTAATATGTCGATAGTACCCCTGCCAACGACTTCTTGATGGTGTCCAGCACGGTTTGTGTTGACATATCAATGTTGTTCTTTTTCTTGTAACAAAAGAACACTCCGACTTCGATAGGCGGTAGAAGCAAGTCCAGGTTTGACAAAGGGAGCCTGTGTTCGTTCACCGGTGTCACAGCTGCTGAAATGACCTCTCTACCCTTCAAAGTCACGGAATATTTTCTCATGTTCATGATATGTTGTTAAGGTGTGAAGGTCTTATGAGGAATGTGAGGATCCCATGTCAAGAATCCGTGTATATTTATAGGGAATAAAAAGATGCATTCCAACAACTATTTGAAAGTTTGCATGGGTAATAAAGTCAAGCCAAAAGGTTTTGAACCAGTCGTTTACTTTTTTTTTTTATATAGTTTTTTCAACCCAAAAGGTTTTGAACCAGTCGTTTATATGTTACTAGCTGAACAGGTTAGATCATCTAATCGAACGAAATTTCTTGTTCATGTTCGTTCGTTTATTAAACGAACGAACATAAACGAACTTCCCGCCGAACGGTTCACGAACTCTTCGCTGAACGTTCGTTTCTTTTACAGCCCTAGTTAGATCAGTTCCAAATACTAAAATCTATAACAATCGGATTCGTCATGTATCACAATTTTATAAGTCAAAAAAATCTTTTTTTCGTTTCTCACATATATATATATAGGACAAAGATCCGTTAGAACCACCCTTTATTACGAGAACCGCGAGAACCAATGTGAACACAACCAAAAATGCCTAAAAATAGCTAAAAAACACACAAATTTTTTTTTTTTCATATTTTTTATAAAAAAATCATTACCTTTAGTAGCCAAAAAAAAAATTTTTTTTTTGCTACTAAAAGTAGCGATTTTAACATAAAAAATATTAAAAATTTTTTTTTTTTGGATTTTTTATAGATTTTTTTAGGTTTTTTGGGGTTTAGTTTTTAGCATTTTAGCTTGGGAGGGGGGGGTTTAGGTTTTTGGGGGGTGGGGGGGTTAGGGTTTTTTTTGAGGGGGGGGGGGGGAGGTGGGGGTTAGGTTTTTTAGCTATTTTAGGTTGTGTTCACATTGGTTCATGCGGTTCTCGCATGAACCTTACCATATTTGTATATTGGTATTTAATACTCTTTGGCTTTATTATATTTAGTTATTATCTCTTTGATTAAATTTTGGCACATGTGTTCTATATTATCTTTAATTCGTCACCAGGTTTGACCCTAAGTTGTGAAATTGTGAAATTATAGAGAACAAGTATGAATTGATTTGGATTGCCCATTGGTTTAGCTTCTTCCTATTTTGATAATGAAATTAAAAAAAAAACATATTTAAAAGTACCGTGATTAAATAGTATCAGTAGGTGAAGTTTTGTGTTTTAAAACTTCCTTTTTCTAAAAAAGAAAATCTTGAAATATCGACCAGATGACGAAAAAACGTGTCAAAATCGTCCCTGAGGTTTGGACATATTTGCAAGTTTCATTCAAAACAATTTGAGTAAACTTCCGTTTTGCTCCCTTTGATTTGGTCATTTTAACGGTTTTGCTCCAATAGTTTAAAAATAGTCATTTTCCTTTCTGATCTTTCGAGTTTGTCGCCAGTTTGCTCCATAATTTTCGAGTTTGTCGTCAGTTTCCTCCCTGATGGAGTTAAAGGTTGGAAGCAAAATGAAGATAAGTTAGAAAAATCAGAGAGGAAAATGACTATTTTTAAACTATTGGAGCAAAACCATTAAAATGACCAAACCACAAGGAGCAAAACGGAAGTTTACTCAAACAATTTTTTGTATCATATTGCCCTTCACTTTTGAGACTTTTTGTCATTTTCATCCAAACGTCTAACTTTTTTGACAAAATCGTCCTTGAGTTTTGAGATTTTTTTTTCATTTTCATCTAAATGTCTGATAGAAAAACAAAGCAAATTAGATGTTTGGACGAAAATGACAAAAAGTCTCAAAAGTGAAGGACAATATAGTACAAAAAAAAAATTTTAAATGAAACTGACAAACATGCCTAAAGCCCAGGGACGATTTTGGTAATTTACTCTTTTTTATTATTTTATTATTAGAGTAAATTACAAAAATCGTCTCTTTTATGTTAACACTATATTGCAAAGTGTATCATTTGTCTTCAAAAATTAAAAAAAAAAAACATACTCGATGTTTGCAAAACCTTGCAAGTTATGTCTTTTAGCCTTAACTCAGTTATTTTTTATCGTTACATCTGACCTAGTGGACCCCATATAAAGGGTATTTTGATCATTTTACTCTAATTACTAAAATAACAATTATAAAAAATAATCAATAAAATAATTTTGTTTATATATCTATTATATATAATAAATGAAAGTGATTTGGACCACGTGTCAGTAAATTAGGGCATCGTTTTTTCCCTTTTCCCGCCCAACAGTAACCACTGCCCTTTATTCTCACATTTTCACAAACCCTATTTCATTCTTCTCATTCACCTTTCCATACAAGATCCTCTTTCTCTCTGCTATTCATCCTTCTCCTTCTTCACCTTTTCATCTCATCAACAACGTCCAGCAGAGGTTACATCTATTGGATACATCTGCGTTTGAAACCCTAAATCATGTACCGTCGAGTAGTTGAAGAACAGAATAATCATGTAAGATCTATTTTCTCATTCAGAAATTTTATTTGGTTTTATCTATTTTGTTATACTGAACACGATGAACCCTTTTGTACCTTCAGAAGAAAAAGAAGCTCTCCTAGGTTTTCTTATCGTACACAATGATCCCTTTTGTACAAGCTACTGTTAATCGTTGACCCTGGTATGTTGTAATAATGTTTTTATTATTGTTTATATGAATAACTTTTTGTAGCTTTTGATTTTTGTCTTTTATTTTTTATTGTTTATTCAGATGCATGCTTTGTTATACCGTCTAGTAGTTGAAGAACAGAATAATCATGTAACATCTATTTTCTCATTCAGAAATTTTATTTGGATTTATCTATTTTCTTATACTGAACACAATGAACCCTTTTGTACCTTCAGAAGAAGAAGAAGAAGCTCTCCTTTGGTTTCTTATCATACACAATGAACCCTTTTGTATAACCTCCTGTTAATCGGTGACCCTGGTATGTTGTAATAATATTTTTATTATTGTTTATATGAATAACTTTTTGTAGCTTTTGATTTTTTTCTTTTATTTTTTATTGTTTATTCAGATGGTTGCTTTGTTGTATCATGTGATTACGAGTAGATTGATTTTGATATGTTTGTAGTTTTTGTTTTACACAATATATTTTGTTGATTTATTCACCCATGTTAGTAATGTTGGACGCACCTATGTTTCTTGATCCTCTGTTTTTCACAATCTGTTTGTTGATTAGAAGTAACCTCTGCCGGATGGTTGTTGAGGAGTTGGAAATGTGAAAGAGAAGGAGAAGGACGGTAAATTCATTGTTGGATTGTTTATGTGGTTAACTAAATTGAGTCGCTTTACTACTCAATTACAGAGAAGTTTTTGAGATTGTTTTCACACTTTATAATTTTTGCAGCAACTTCTACTTGATGATTCATGTGGCAACTTTATATTTTCAGGCTTGTGAATTAAGGTTGGTTGTTACTTAATTTGTGTTTACTTTAATGATTGTTGCTATATAAACGGTAACCTCAATTGGTCTGATTTGTTTTTTGGTATTTGTAACATTTTGATTTACCGTTTATTGATGCATTGATTCATTTGTAATCACTTGCAAATCACCCGTCATCTTAATTTGAGCAATTAACCGGAGTTTTCTTAAACAGCACGATAAGTTTCGTTCATTAATCCATGCATTTGTTAATTCCTCATGTTTTTTTTATTCTTAATCGTTGATTCTGTTTCAGGTACACTTTTTGTTGTTTGTTCCATGTGTTTATTTCAGATTAATTGTTGCTATATATATATATATTGGTTTTGTTTTGATGAAAAGGGAAAAGGTTCGAGCCGTTTGATCCAAGAACCGAAGAAAAGATATCGGATATTGCTCAAGGAGATTAAGATGATGTTGATCTGGCTGTTGAAGCTGCACGTTGATCCACAATAAGCACTGCCCATCTAAGTTTCCTCCAATGACAGTGGTTATAACAAGTTAATAAGGCAAAACATTGATCTGCCTAACAACTGTTGGATATAAAGACTGTTGTACAAAAAGACTGATGAGGATTATCCACTGTTGAAGACCAAAGCACTCACGAAGACCAAAGCTCTGTTGAAAACAAGCACTGATGAACCAAAGGTCTGATCAACCAAAGGTGAACCACTGCCCAACAACAACAGTGGTTCAGCATCAACAGCAATTATTCTACCTTTGTTTATGTTAACAGCGTTTATATGTAACAGTATTTATCACATCAGTGTTTTATAATCTATTAGGTTGTTAGATGTTATCACCTCAGTGTTTATATGTAACAGTATATATGACATCAGTGTTTATATGTAACATTGTTTATATGTAACAGTATTTATCACATTACCTCAGTGGTTTGATCTGTACTATAAATTGAACAGTTGTTTGATCTTTATACTAATAAATAAAAATGATGTACACTTGGAAACTGATGTATTCTTTAGTATAGTATTCTTGATTTTTTTTTTTTTTTTTTTTTTTTTTGCAAACTGATGTTTATGGCCAAACATCTGTTTAAGGTCAAACTTCTGTTTAACTCCAGGCAACTGATATATAAGGCCAAACATATTTTTAAGCCCCAACATCTGTTTTAGTCTAAACATATGTTTAATCAGATCCACTGTCTTCTCATCTTTTAACACTTTTCAAAATACTTAAAAATGATAGTTTTAATTAATCCTTAAAAGTATGTTACAACCATTGTGTTGGTTCAAACATCTGATTGTTAAAAGTTATCCACTGCTGAAAGACAACCTCTGTTTCTTCATTCTTCATGTTGACCATTGACTGACTAAACATCAGTGTTTCAATCACTGTTGGCTATCCACTGATAGTCAAAAAACAACCACTGCTCACATTTTTATTGTTGACATCCACTGATATTGACCATCAGTGGTTTCCCTAAAGAACAGCCACTGCTCACATTTTTATTAGTGATGTGGTTAATTAGTGATAGAATGAAATTATCAAAAGAATACTAGAATTACAATGAAATTACCATTTTACATAATCGTTACATTCCAATGAGATAATGTGACAACTCGAGTTTCCAAGGTTCTTCAATTATGCGCTACTCCTAATTATATCTTGTCATACATTATAATTATGTGCTCGTTACGTGAAACTAGTAAAGTTGATTTATATTTTGAATATTGTAAACGAATGGAAGTTATTTCGGGATTGAGTTTATGATATTTAACCACACGAGTTCCGGGTCGCACACCTCTACTTCGATCGCACCGCACACTTCCTAACTTGTACGTATCATAAATCTTGGCCCACACCATCAAGCCCAAACCGAGCAAAGCCCAACCCCTCCCCCATTGTATACGCATGTGTGGGTACGTATGTATACAGTTTCTTTCTAAACCTCATTGCAAACCCTAAGTCTCCTTCCAATCTCATGCACGTATCTTTCAAGCAATGGCAAACCTTAGTTCCTCCCAAATCTTGGCCCGGCAATGACTTCCAGTCGAAACCCGAACCCTTCCTCTTGGAGTATCATCATTCATTCGTCTGAGTAACAACTCTACAACCCTTCGGTTAGTGCGATAACCTTTAGTTGATTTCCTTTGATGATTTCGGTTATGTATAACATGTTTGAGTTGTAATGATTGAACGAGAATTTATGTGAAGCATGATATACTCAAGGTTTCTGCATGATAGAATAGGAATTGGATGCGTTATTTATAACGCTTAAACTGTAGCATAATCTGAACAAATACATGATAGGGTTCGATGATTTGTGTGTTATGATGTTCTTAGATAGGTCACGTGATCATGAATGATGAGCATACATAAAACTAAGACACGTGTTGATCTGATTTTGAATAAGCATACGTGAATTGATTTCTGTTAAGGACTATTTCAAAGATGATAATAAATTGCACCACTTGATCTCAATGAAAGTCAATGATAATGATGAATTGCATTAAAGATTTAATATTAATTAAAAGCTATATGATTGTTATAACAACTGTGATAGTGATATTGTGAATATGTATTAATGAATCATAGTCAAAAATTCAATATTATTGGACCAAACCATTTTCACATGAGCCGACAATAATATGCAATGATTATTGTGCTTTTCAACAATCAACACATGCAATTCAGATTCAATGATAGGACCGAGATCAATTATAGGATGCTGACGAAACCATGTTGAAATTGGTGTTAATAATATTTGATGTTTACAAGTAAAGTGGAGATGTAATTTCATTCTTTTTCTTTTAATATATTCTACGTGTCCTCCTTTGTTTCGTATTTTATCTTGCGTCCAAGATGGTTGGCTGCCTTTTATATGTTAGATCTTTTCTCCAATGCTCCCTTAAATAGCCGCCCTTATTTGCGTCCCAAGTCTGCCGTCTGTGCTTGTTGATATTAAACCACATGTTATGTATGGATTCTAAGAGTTGGGCCGTAGACAAAAATTGGAACCCACACTACCTCAAACCCTGTAGATCGCACACTTTTATGATTTATGATCGTTAAATATGGTCATGCAAACGAACTGATATTGGAGGATTCAAACACCTACTATGTGATATTATGATGTATGTTACTGAATGGATTGCATGATCTCTTGTTACGACTTGTATAATGATATGTGATTCAGGTGTATGCTACTTGTGTATTGTGTGTGAAGAATACATGGATTGTGTGTATACGAAACTGATTGTCTTTGATAACCATGCTAGGATTTGATTGATCAACTTGAATACGTAGATAAACATACCGAGCAAACCGAGGTGAGTTCACACACTTTCTAAGGCATGGGATTCCCGGTGGTTAGGAATGGGTTAAAGAATTAAAACGGAACCTACATATCCTCCTTGGGTAGGATAGGTACGGCCATCCTCCATGGGTAGGATGCCAATCTTAATCCTGCGTATTCTCCTTGGGTAGAATACGTACGTTCGTCCTTCTTGGGTAGGACAGCAACCTTAAACTTACTAGACAAAACTCTATCATTAAGTCCCTCATTTTATATCGACTTAATCGCCGAGGCCGATGGCGAGCGGGTCATTAGTTAATAGCGCAATTAGGTTTGACAAACCTCACACCGTGCCGGTCGGATGGGCGTGAACTAATGGATCATGGCAAACAGTCAATGATGATAGACATTGACTTAAGGCACAACTTACTTTCGTCAATGGTCGATATGGTAACGGTCTAGTGGTTCATATGGGGAAGCCCCCACCGGTTATGGTTTGGGAAAGAGGAATCGGTTAATCATATTTTCAACTATGGGGTAACCCCCACGGCAAGTAAACCAGCTAAAGAAAAACTATGTTTTGAAACAACTTAAAACGAACAACTAACTGTGAACTCGCTCAACTTTGTTGTTGACTCGTTGTTACATGCCTTGCAGGACTATATGCTTATATTAGTTGGAACTTGCTGTCTGGGAAGCTGGAGTGGTCATGGGTCGAGATACATGGAATCTTAATACAAGCTCAATGGTTTATGTACTCTTGGTTTACTAAACACTTAACAAATGATTTATGCTTCCGCTGTACACAATGAATGATATGTAACGTTTGTAACTCTTTATGTTAATAAATGAAAGTTTTATTAATTATAATTATGAGTTCAATGTGATTGGTGGCTTGGATACTGGTATGTCACACGCCCCGCGGTATTTCCGCATGTGGTATTTTCGGGGTGTGACAGATTGGTATCAGAGCCATTGGTTATAGTGAACTTGGTTTTAAAATGGGGAAAACGTTTTTGTAAAACCAGACTATAATCGAACAGTTCTGAAAACGTGAATACGACCATGACACTCAGCTCCAGATTGCAAGGTTCGTCTCTCGTATACTCATTGTACTGCATAACTAGTGAACACCTACACATGATATTGCATGTGATTGCACGTTTAGCACAACTGTATGAATTCATGTATTACTTGCATGTGTTATGTGACTGTTAGGGTGGTATTTCCCTAAACCTTCATGACTTACGCTTCGTGATGCTCTTTGTTTGCTACTCGAGTTTGAGGAACCATTTGACATGAGTTAAGAGGAGCTGAGATGAGCATGCAAATCACAATATTATTGTGGGTGCACACATAATAATAATGTGGGGTGCATGCGAGTCCCAGTGAGGCCTAACAAGTGAAAAAGGGGTTCCGTTCCGTTATTTGATCAATGTGAAACATAACAAACCTATAGGGGTCATAGCAGTGATTGTTTTTCCCCACTCGAACGTGAACTTTCTATTTCTCTCTGGATCCTTTCGAATCTCGATGCTATCGGGTATTACCTGAGCACCCCTCCAAACGCCTAGCGAACTTTGTAGAATGTTAGGTGCTCGCACGAACGTCCTGGAGTTGGATGTCGCAGCGTCGAATGATTGGTCGATATCTTTCTCACTCCTCTTTGTTTGTTGGAACTCTATGTATTGACGTCGTAGACTCCCGAAGAGCGATCACTTCTGCAACACTCTCGCAACATACCGTGTATTACTCAATCAACTTGCTAGATCGATGGACAAGAGGATGAGCGTAGTACTTTACCGACTTCAGTATTTGGACGACCCTGATTACCAGCGACGAACATCAGCAATTTGACTCCAATCGAATCTTTAACCCTAGTCAGCGACTTATGGGAGTCAACTCTTACGAGTTAATCAGGACCTAAACGATGACCATGGACTATGGTATGAAACGACGGCAGTATTAAGAATCCTAGTAACAGTGACAACACTGGGAGTGGTACTCGTGGAAGGGTATTTAGGATTGGCGTGGGCGACGCCAGGATTGTAATAACAGGGTGGCATACATGTTCTTGGTAACGAATCACTTCGTCTCTATTCTCTATAACCCTGATGCTTCTTGAAACCCAACCTGTTGTGGGATCGGCTGATGGCAAGACAATGGAAACCTCATATGATCGTTGGGATGCAAACTCAACCTTGAGGGGAAAGTGTTCGACATTGACCTTCCTTCTACTACCCTCAATCTAAAGTGTCAGAGAGGTGCAAGGGTTAGCGCCAGTCCAGCCATGAAGGCCCAGAAGTGTCTACGGAGGGATGACCCCGCTATGCTAGCAACCGTTTCTGATGATAAGACTAAGGAAAATAGGATCGAGGATCCACCAATTGTTCGTAACACATCTCAGTGTGCTATTCGAGGAACTTTTAGATTTACTTCCACAACTGTTAGTCGGAACCTCAGTTGATCTCATGCCAGAGGCAGCTCCGAATACTCGTACTCCAACTATTTTGCATCAGGAGGGTTGCAAGAACTGTATAAGCTACTACGAGAATTGTTGGACAGGAGTTTTGGCGGACCTAGTTCTCGCTTTGGGAAGCCCCATTTATGTTTGTGAAGATAAGTCTTTTTGGGTGTGAACTGATTATCAAGAACTCATCAAGGCGACAGTTGAGAACTGTGTGCCTCGACCATGTACTGACAACCTGTCGACTCGTTGCAAGGGACGAGCTTTCATTCGAAGGTTGATTTACGAGCGGACTATTACCAGGTGGAAGTCCAAGGGGAGGATGTTTTGAAGCGGCTTATCCGACACAATTCGGCCATACGACTTTGTATTCCATGACCCGTAGGGTAATCAACACACCAGCAGCTTTATGGATCATGTGAACTGACCATGCTATTGGAGGACTTTTTGAATCCTTTCTAGGAGAAAAGAACATCATGGACATCTATGTATTTTATTTGAGAGCTCCTGAGGGAGGAGCCACACCGCGCGAAGTCTTGATAAAGGTAACTTCTGGATTCGAGAGGTACCTTTTGGGTTATATAACCAACAAAATGGGAATGTACGGGGATCTCGCTAAGACCCGTTTTGGTTGGAAACTGATCGATACCAAAGAGCCCTTCGAGGGTAAGCAATTTCTTAGACCCGCTTGATATTATCGCAGATTAATCACAGGATTTTCGAAGGTCACGCAGCTTAAATCTCTTTAGCACAGCAGGGTGCTGTGATCGTGAAAGACGAAACATGAGGACGTCTTTTCAGCTTTCGAATTCCAGCTCTTCAATGCGCTGATCATCGTCTTTACCCGAGGGTGCGGGTGAATTAGTGGTATACCATGATGGTATGAATCAGAGTCCCAGTTACACACCGACGCAACACGAGAGAGTGATGACTTATGTGATGGAGTTACAAGGAGGAACTGCACGACCCACAACTGGCGGTGAAAACCGAGGTCTTGGGATTTTAGATGGAGGCATTACTTGGACGGTACCATATGCGTTATTTAGACCGATCACAAGGGCCTCCCATGTACCTTGGCTTCGAAAGAGCTAAATCAGTTAGTGCATCGCTGGAGGGAACTTTTGGATAATTAAATCTATGAAACTTGAACGTGCACGAGTTTTGCAGCTCACTATCGACTCAAACTTACCTGATCAGACTCGCTCTGTTCAAACTGGAGAACTGAAAGAAGAGGATTTTCAAGTTGAACCCTTGCTGGGCATGGAGAAGCAACCTTTGACAGGTCGGACGATACTTGTTATGTTACCTCATGGAACGAAGGTGGGTCTCATTATACGACAACTGTAGGGAACGCGTGTTGAGCAAAGCACACCGGTTTCGATATTCTAGCCGTCTAGGTTTTGATGAGAGGCTTTAGGATTTATAAACCTTGTACTTGTAATCGGGCATGAAGGCCCACCTAGCTAGGTATGGGAATGATGTTTGACTTGTAGGAAAGTCAAGGTGAAATGTTAGCAACCAGAAACATCTATATGGAAAGCGAAAACAGACTGCCATGGATTTGGTCGCTAGTCTACTTACAACTCGAAACGGAAACAATATCACCTGGATGATCGTTGATTGTCTCACGTAACCAGCACACTTTCTAGCCATCAAGGAAACGGATAAGTTTTCCTACACTTGCAGTCACCTACCTGAAAGGAGTGGGTGCTAGGCACGGGGTGCCAACCTCCATTATCTCTGATCGCGACCCACGATTTGCATCTGATTTGTGGGAAGTAATGCACAAATCCTTTGGCTCATATCTAGACATGAGCACAGCATATCATCCGCAGACGGATGGGCAGACTGAACGCACCATCCAAACTCTTGAAGACATGCTTCGAGCATGTGTAATCGACTTTGGTAACGGCTGGGAAAGACATCTACCCTTGGTGGAGTTTTCGTATAACAACAGTTACCACACCAGTATCCAGGCCGCTCCGTTCGAGGCATTGTATGGACGAAAATGCCGATCACCTCTGTGCTGGGCAGAAGTTGGAGAAGCTAACTCACTGGCCCAGAGCTCGTCGTAGACACAACAGAGAAAATTGCTTTGAAACGACAACAAATGGCGGCAGCTCGTGACCGTCAGAAAAGCTACGCTGATAAGCGCAGGAAACCACTCGAGTTCCAGGTTGGGGATCGAGTGCTACTTAAAGTCTTACCTTGGAGAGGTGTGGTTCATCTTGGACCGAGGCAAACTCAACCCGCGATATGTTGGACCTTTCGAAATCACTGAGAGAATTGGCAAGGTGGCCTGCAGGTTGAATCTACCCGAAGAACTCAGTGGAGTTCACAACGTATTCCATGTGTCGAATCTGAAGAAGTGTCGGTCAGATGAAACCCTCACAGTTCCTTTCAAGGAGCTCACCATCGACGATCAGTTGCGATTTGTCGAAAAACTAGTGGAAATCTTGGATCGGGAGGTCAAGATTCTCAAACGCACCAGGATACATATTGTTCGAGTTCGTTGGAACTCCCGCCGTGGCCCAGAGTTTACCTGGGAACGAGAAGAACAAATGAAACACAAATATCCCCAGTCGTTCGAGAACAATGAAACCACTACTGAGGCTGAAGCAACTGCGGAATTTCGGCACGAAATTCCAAACCAACGGGGGGATGATGTGACACCCCAGGAAAACCAGGAAAAAAACGCAACCTAACTAGCTTCCTCAGTAACTACGTGCTAAATTTCGGGACGAAATTTCTTTCAAGTTGGGGATGATGTGACAACTCGAGTTTCCAAGGTTCTTCAATTATGCGCTACTCCTAATTATATATTGTCATACATTATAATTATGTGCTCGTTACGTGAAATTAGTAAAGTTGGTTTATATTTTGAATATTGTAAACGAATGGAAGTTATTTCGGGATTGAGTTTATGATATTTAACCACACGAGTTTCGGGTCGCACACCTCTACTTCGATCGCACACTTCCTAACTTGTAGGTATCATAAATCTTGGCCCACACCATCAAGCCCAAACCGAGCAAAGCCCTCCCCCTCCCCCATTGTATACGCATGTGTGGGTACGTATGTATACAGTTTCTTTCTAAACCTCTTTGTAAATCCTAAGTCTTCTTCCAATCTCACGCACGTATCTTTCAAGCAATGGCAAACCTTAGTTCCTCCCAAATCTTGGCCCGGCAATGACTTCCAGTCGAAACCCGAACCCTTCCTCTTGGAGTATCATCATTCATTCGTCTGAGTAACAACTCTACAACCCTTCGGTTAATGCGATAACCTTTAGTTGATTTCCTTTGATGATTTCGGTTATGTATAACATGTTTGAGTTGTAATGATTGAACGAGAATTTATGTGAAGCATGATATACTCAAGGTTTCTGCATGATAGAATAGGAATTGGATGCGTTATTTATAACGATTAAACTGTAGCATAATCTGAACAAATACATGATAGGGTTCGATGATTTGTGTGTTATGATGTTCTTAGATAGGTCACGTGATCATGAATGATGAGCATACATAAAACTAAGACACGTGTTGATCTGATTTTGAATAAGAATACGTGAATTGATTTCTGTTAAGGACGATTTCAAAGATGATAAGGGTGTAAGGGGCACTCCTCTCTTAGGGGAGTGACATCTCTTACCCACAGCCACTCAGCACGCGCCACGTCAACTACCCTTTTAACTCCCCCACACCCTCAATTTGATGGCGGCACTCCTCTCTTGGGGGACTTGTTTTTTTATTTTTTTAATTAAGAAAATATTTTTATAAAAAATAAAAACATAATTTCATAAAATAAAAAATTACATTTCATTTAATAAAATAAAAATTACATCGCAATACTACATAAAAATTTTAGAAATTGCACGGCCACCCGTACTTGTTAGCGATCTCGCGCTTTCGGGCGAGGATGAACGACAACATTTCCGGCGAAGCATCGTCGTGCGGCTTGAGGAATGTTCTCATATCTCGATCGTGCGCGTAGTTTTTCATCGTCTCGCGTTGTTCCGTTATGAGATCGCGAGCCTCCGACTCTCTTTTCTTCCTCAATTCAATCGCCTCCATCTCACTCACGTGCTTCGCTTCTTTCATGGCGGTGTACTCTTTGAATTGTGCCGCCAACTCAGCCGAGCCCTCGGACGATGTCGCTTGTCGCTTGTCTCGCCGTTGTGTTCTTTGTGGCGAGGGGTCTTCGTTCATATCGGGTATGGAAGGGTCCACGTCAACGGGCTTTCTTTTTTGTGCCGAACATTCCCCTTCCTCACCCAACAATGGGACTTGGGCCCATTTGTCGTGTTTTCGAACGACCTCCCATGCCTTGACATGTTGAAAACCGCTCGGATATCTATCTTGAAAATCCTTTAAAGCGATTTTCATCACGTTGAGATCGCTACACCCGCTTTCTCGTGTGCGATCCTACATATTATAAAATAACAAGTGTTAAAAACATATGAACTTAGTAAACAAATTTTAAAAAAAAATACAACGTTAAAAAATATAATTTTTACCGCTTGTTGGTATAGGCCGTTGAAAAAGTTTATTTTCGTCATCATCGGGTTCCATTTAGACCGTACTTGATGCATGGTCCGGTTACTTCCACCAACGGTGGCGTTATAATGATCTAAAATCCTACGCCAAAAACCATCGCGAGTTTGTTGATTGCCCTTCTTTTTGTTGGTAGAGCAATGTACCCACGCCTTCGCCAACGCCTGTTCTTGGTATTTTGTCCAAGATTGGCGCTCCAGTTTTGCCTTTTTTACCCCGAGCGTCATCTTCTTCGTTGCCGGCGTCTTCATTCACATTATATTCATCGTCGCCGGTGTCATCTTCATAGTCGCCCAAATTTTGAGTTTCGGGCACTACTTCCTCGTCCTCGTCCTCGTCCTCGTAAATAGGTAGAGGACGTTAAACATTTTCTCGTGGAGATGGAACTTGTGGGGAACGAAAACCATACAGGTCGAAGGCGGGGGATTGAGGATCCATTGATAACAAATTTTGAAAATAGCCGAAAGGGGGTTGTGGTTGGGTGTTGTAAAAGGAGGGGTGTGAAGGTTGTTGGTAAAAAAACGGGGGTTGTGTAGTATATCCGAAAGGTGGTTGTAGTTGTGCACTTGCACCGCTCGAACCACCACGAGACGGTTGCGAGCCGCGTCCCTTAGTGTTAGAGCCGACGGACTTTTTCTTGGCTTCGCGGGGTTGGTTCTCCATTGCTCGGTTTGGCTTTGTGTTGTATTTGAAAGAATTTTAGAGTAAGATTGAGAATTTGTGTTGTAAAAAATTAGATTTAGTTGGTTATTTTTATAGGTTAAAATCGAAATTTTTTTTATTGAATCCGACCGTTGCCCAACGTTCAAAACTTGAAAACTTGTGCGGTGAACACACACTGCTCCCCGCTTACACTCCCCGAGGGGTCGGCGACGGTGTTCCCGCTCGGGGACTTGACTCACCGCACCCCTCCCCTCTAAGCGCCCCGGACACCCTAATAAATTGCACCACTTGATCTCAATGAAAGTCAATGATAATGATGAATTGCATTAAAGATTTAATATTAATTAAAAGCTATATGATTGTTATAACAACTGTGATAGTGATATTGTGAATATGTATTAATGAATCATAGTCAAAAATTCAATATTATTGGACCAAACCATTTTCACATGAGCCGACAACAATATGCAATGATTATTGTGCTTTTCAACAATCAACACATGCAATTCAGATTCAATGATAGGACCGAGATCAATTATAGGATGCTGACGAAACCATGTTGAAATTGGTGTTAAGGGTGAAGGGAGTGGTGCGGTGAACAAAGCGGCAAACCGGTTTGCCGATCGGCAACACCGGCGCCGTCCCATTTAACCGCGCGGCAAACATGTGAATTCGGCTAAGCATCACCGATCGACAAAAGGTGAAGGGTTGTTGACCGTTGGAACTCTAACGGCTATAATGCCGTTCAAAATAAAAAAAAAATTAAATTTTCAACTTTTACCCTATATTTTCAACTTTTATGGATTTGGCATGCTTTTTGCGGTCCACCGGGTTCGCAGAATGATATCAATGTGCTAGGACAATCGCCGTTATTCTTAACGGAACGAAACGGAACCGCGCCAAAATGTCCATTTTACGTCAACAACCATTATTACAAACGTGGTTATTTGCTCGTGGATGGAATATACCCAAAATGGTCCGTGTTTGTGAAATCGATCCCATACCCTCAAGAAGTAGACGAAAAGATGTTCAAAAGGCAACACGAGGCGGCAAGAAAAGACGTCGAAAGGGCTTTTGGGGTTTTGAAGTCAAAATGGGGTGTCTTGAATCGGCCGATGCGAGCAAAGACGGTTAAAAAAATTAGGAATGTTGTGTACACGTGTATTATTTTACACAACATGATTTTAAAAGACGACGGAAACGCGATTGCACCGGTACACATTCGGGATCCTCCGGTCGAGCCCGCGTTTGATGATAGGGTGTTGGGCGAGCTAATGGATGAAGATACGCATTGGAGACTTAAACACGATCTCACGGTTCATCTCGCAAGTCAAGATTTGCCCCACCTGTTGGTTGATTCTGACGAAGAGTAGTGTAATTTTTTTATTTTTTTAGGGGTTGCGTTGTTTTAGTGTCGTGTAATTTTTATGAATTTTAAGTTTTTTTTTAAGTTTCATTTTAATGTAATTGTTTTTTTTTTATTAATTTAATGTTTTATTTGTTTTTATTTAACATATAATTTAAAAAAAAACAAAAAAAAAGTTTGCCACTTTCAAGTGTCTAAACCATTGCCAACACTTTTCAGCAAAGTTTAAACTTTTTACCCTCTCTGACGTGGCACTCTCTGATTGGTCCATTTTAAAGTTTGCTACTTTCACCTGTTTAACCACTCCCTTCACCCTAATAATATTTGATGTTTAGGGCATGTGTAGTCATAACGCCCCTTTGTGGGCGTTATGCGACACGTAGCGCGCCACGTCAGCGTGTGGGCGTTATGGGGCCTTATGCATTTTAAGCCCGTAGTCATAAAGCCCCCGTCTAATCATTACTCAATTATTAATTTCTAATTTTTTAAAATTATTTTCTAACTTTATAAAATTAAAATTCATTTCATTAAATTAAAAAACATTACACTAAAATAAAAAAAAACATTACACAAAAAAAAATACAGTAACCTAAAAAAAAAACGGTTCCAAAAAAAAAATTGGACTAAAAAAATAAAAAAAAAACAACACTTCAAAGATTATATTTTTTTTCGATCCTTTCCTTTTGGGCCAACGCCATCTTCAAAGCTTTTCCGGTAAGGTGGTCGTGCGGTTTGGTGTAGAATTCAAAGTCGAGCTGCCATTGCCTATCCCGCATAATCTCGGTCACTTCCCGGTTCTCCTCCAAACGTTTATTCCCTAGATCGTGTATATCATGAAGGCGTTGGTTTACCTCCGAAAATGCGTCACTCGTTTCTGTTCCCATCGACATCGACGACGACTCGGGCTTCTTCGGCCGCCTACTTCTTCCGGGCGGTCTTGGTAGTTCTTCCACCGGCTCGTCATCCGGAATATCCTCGTTCACCTCGGTGTTTCGAGCGTCGGAGGTTGGCGTTTCGGGTTCACCCGACTCGTTTGTTTTGGACCTCTTTGACGGCCGTTTATTTTCCGACCGACCACTCGGAGTTGAGATGTTGGCCCATTTGGGGCTATGGCGAAGGATTTGCCAACACCTCATGTACGGGAAATGGCCATTACCATTCGTATACTCGACCAACGCCGCTTGCGTGATGTCCTCGTCCTTGTTTCCACTTTTCCATCCGGCAAAATTGCGTTGGTACACGGTTTGAAAGTTCGTGCATTTTTTGTTTATATCGGTCCACTTGCCCGATATAGAGTCCGGTGGGCGGTATCCGTCTCCTTTACCCATTAGATCGAAAAAAAGCGCTCGTATTCGGCGCCAAAAAACCTTTTTATCTTGATTGTTTGCTAAAAAAAAGATATAATTAATTAGTCTAAAAAAAAACTCAAATAAAAACAGAAAATAATTTAAAAAACTGCAAAAAACTGAAAAAAAAAATAGAAAAAAAAAACGGAAAAAAATAAAGAAATTTAAAAAATATACCTATAACCGGGTCTTCCGACACATCGATGAAAGCGCGGGTTAACGCATACTCCTCATCGGACTCCCACGGTATCACATTTTTTTTCGCTCGGGTGGTGGTTTCCGCTTTCTTTTTCTGTGGCCGTTTTGCTTTTCCTTTTCCTCTTTGCGTCTCCGCTCCTTCGGGTTGTGTTTCCGGAACAACATCGGGTTCGTGTAGTGGGGAGCTGAAAGCTTGAGCCGACCCGAACGCTTGAGACGACCCCATTCCGTCGGTGTTTTGATTCGGGTTCCACCCGTAGAGATTCGGGTCCCAACAAAGCGGTTGGTTCAAAAGATTCATGAACCCGGCATTTTGTTGACTGTAATCAACAAAACCGGCACCTAAAGGGGTGGGTCGAGTGGGAACCGGTGACACGGGGCGGGTAGGATTACCACTTTGGTTTGGGTCCGCACTCGATCGGGGAGGAATAAAACCACGGTTGTAGGGATTCATTGTATAAAATCTGTGGATTTTTATAAAAAAAAATAGAGAGAAATGTGAGTTGAGAGTGTGTAGGTTTTATAAAAATATGGGAGAAGGGGGTATTTAAAGGGAATTTTGAAAATTAAATGAATAATTTTTTTTTTATTTTACATTTGACCGTTTTCAAACGGTTGAAAATTCAAAACAAACAAACACATCACGCCGCTATGGATATCACGCCTTTCAAAATTTCCGGCCTATAGCGCCCCGCGTGGCGGTGTTCATGGCGCCATCCCGGCGCTATGAGGTGTCTTGGGCGGTATATGGAGCCCCATTACGCATAGTCTTACAAGTAAAGTGGAGATGTAATTTCCTTCTTTTTCTTTTAATATATTCTACGTGTCCTCCTTTGTTTCGTATTTTATCTTGCGTCAAAGATGGTTGGCTGCCTTTTATATGTTAGATCTTTTCTCCAATGCTCCCTTAAATAGCCGCCCTTATTTGCGTCCCAAGTCTGCCGTCTGTGCTTGTTGATATTAAACCACATGTTATGTATGGATTCTAAGAGTTGGGCCGTAGACAAAAATTGGAACCCACACTACCTCAAACCCTGTAGATCGCACACTTTTATGATTTATGATCGTTAAATATGGTCATGCAAACGAACTGATATTGGAGGATTCAAACACCTACTATGTGATACTATGATGTATGTTACTGAATGGATTTCATGATCTCTTGTTACGACTTGTATAATGATATGTGATTCAGGTGTACGCTACTTGTGTATTGTGTGTGAAGAATACATGGATTGTGTGTATACGAAACTGATTGTCTTTGATAACCATGCTAGGATTTGATTGATCAACTTGAATACGTAGATAAACATACCGAGCAAACCGAGGTGAGTTCACACACTTTCTAAGGCATGGGATTCCCGGTGGTTGGGAATGGGTTAAAGAATTAAAACGGAACCTACATATCCTCCTTGGGTAGGATAGGTACGGTCATCCTCCATGGGTAGGATGCCAATCTTAATCCTGCGTATTCACCTTGGGTAGAATACGTACGTTCGTCCTCATTGGGTAGGACAACAACCTTAAACTTACTAGACAAAACTCTATCATTAAGTCCCTCATTTTATATCGACTTAATCGACGAGGCCAATGGCGAGCGGGTCATTAGTTAATAGCGCTATTAGGTTTGACAAAACTCACACCGTGCCGGTCGGACGGGCGTGTACTAATGGATCATGGCAAACAGTCAATGATGATAGACAATGACTTAGGGCACAACTTACTTTCATCAGTGATCGATATGGTAACGGTCTAGTGGTTCACATGGGGAAGCCCCCACTGGTTATGGTTTTGGAAAGAGGAATCGGTTAATCATATTTTCAGCTATGGGGTAACCCCCACGGCAAGTAAGCCAGCTAAAGAAAAACTATGTTTTGAAACAACTTAAAACGAACAACCAACTGTGAACTCGCTTAACTTTGTTGTTGATTCGTTGTTACATGCTTTGCAGGACTATATGCTTATATTAGTTGGAACTTGCTGTCTGGGAAGCTGGAGTGGTCATGGGTCGAGATACATGGAATTTTAATACAAGCTCAATGGTTTATGTACTCTTGGTTTACTAAACACTTAACAAATGATTTATGCTTCCGCTGTACACAATGAATGATATGTAACGTTTGTAACTCTTTATGTTAATAAATGAAAGTTTTATTAATTATAATTATGATTTCAATGTGATTGGTGGCTTGGATCTTGGTATGTCACACGCCCCGCGGTATTTCTGAATGTGGTATTTTGGGGGTGTGACAGATAAGAGTTCCTCCAACATTGTTTTCATGATAAAAATTAAAGTTAAAATAAAAAATAAATAAAATACTGTTGATGGTAATTTGTTGCAAATCAAATCAGTAATTAATGCTAATTTCTTGAGCTTTGGAAATTGAAAATTTGCAAAATGTGAATTTCAAATTGACGGTTATTATTTCTTAATTAAAGTTAAAATAAAAATTAGAAAAGTCATCACGACAATTGCTTTCAAATCAATTAAGTAATTACAGATAATATCAGTAATTTTGAAATTCAAAATATGCAAAATGGTAATTTAAAATTGACGTTCTCTTTCTTTTTTTTTCCCTACTTTGCCTATCATTTCTAAGAGTTAATTACTATTTTCATCCCTGTGGTTTGTCAAAAATCACTATTTCAGTCCATTAGTTTAGAAATTGCGATTTCAGTCCCTGTGATTTCACTTTCGTAACCATTTCAGTCCACCTCCGTTAACCCCATCCATTATTATGTTAAGTACACGTGAATTTACCATAATGCCCTTATTAATAAAAAACAAAAAGATATCTAAATGCGTTAATTACTGTTTTCGTCCCTGTAGTTTGTCAAAAATCACTATTTCAGTCCCTGTGGTTTCGCTTTCGTAACCATTTCACCAGTCTCCTAACACCGTCGATTTTACAGTTAAGTTTTTATTGAAATACCTAAATTAACCTTGTGTTAATTAAATAAGAAAACCATGGAAATTTAAAAGATTGTATTCTAAGACCCACTTGTTAAAACACAACCCCACGCTACCCTACCCTACCCCACCCCACTCCATCCCTGCTCTCATTTCTGGCAAAAGTTTCCAGTCATCTTCTCCGGCATCACAACCCCACCCTCTTAATTTCCGGTGACCCATTACCCCACCCCATTTAATATCTTCCTAGAGTATCAATTAACATAATAACTTTGAAAAATAATGCTTACCTGGACATTTTCTCATTCTAAAATCTAAAATTAAATTTTGGAACCATATATGTAAAAATAGTGCCAGACTTCTACTTCTACTCAAGCCATGGTGGGTCGAACCCTACAATCCAATTTAAGTCCATATGTCATACACCAATAAAATCATATAAATCCAATAATAAAATCATATAAGTCCATATTTAATTAACACAAGGGTAATTTAGGTATTTCATTAAAAACTTAACGGTAAAATAGACGGCGTTAGGAGACTGGACTGAAATGGTTACGAAAGTGAAACCAACGGGACTGAAATCGCAATTTTTAAACTAATGGACTGAAATAGTGATTTTTGACAAACCACATAGACGAAAACAGTAATTAACTCATTTAGATATCTTTTTGTTTTTTATTAATAAGGGCATTATGGTCAATTCACGTGTACTTAACAGAATAAATGGATGGGGTTAACGAAGGTGGACCCGAAATTAGAGGTTATTGTTGATTGTGTTTTGAATGCTGCTTCGGGATCGGGTAACAAAGACGAGATTTTAGCCGCTATCCTTAAAAGTATTAAACTGGGAATAAAGAATTGGAGGGCGGAGGTCAGATCTAAGGAGTTAAAAGAGACGTTAGAGTTGGAGAAAATTATCGAAGGGATTGAGTCTAAGGCCTGTAGCAGTCTGATCTCGGCTGAAGATAAAAAAGTGAGAGTTGTGTCCCGATTAAAATTGAATCAATTGGAATCGATAAAATCGAAAGATATGCAATAGAAGGCCCATATCAACTGGCTCAAGTTTGGAGATGAAAATAGCTCGTTTTTTCATAAAATCATCTCTATAAACTCGGCCAGAAACAGGATCCAAGGTCTAGGGTTCCAAAACAGGTTGGTGTCGGATCCAGTGGAGCTGAAATAGGAGATTAGGCTATGGTTTAAAAAACAATTCGCGGAACCAATTAGAAGAAGGCCGGATTTTTTAAAAGATGGGCTGCCTACCTTATCGGAGATCAATGGTAGAATGCTTTGTGTTCAATTCACGGAAAAAGAAGTTTTCGAGGCTCTAAGAAACTGTGATGGTGGGAAAGCGCCGGGTCCGGACGGGTTTTCTTTGAAGTTTTTCAAAGTTTTTTAGGGTAATTTAAAGGTAAGATTCTGGAGGTGATGAATGAGTTTTACTCGACGGGTAGGATTAACGATGGCTGTAACTCTTCTTTCGTCGCTCTAATTCCGAAAGTTAAAGATCCTCAAAGTATTTCCAAATTTAGACCAATCTCTTTGGTCGGGTCGATCTACAAAATTATTGCCAAGACTCTAGCTAATAGACTCAAGTTAGTTATCGGCGACATTTCCTCCCTTGTGCAATCCACGTTCGTTGGAAACCGAAATATCCTTCATAGCCCGCTTATTGTGAGTGAGACGGTTGCTTGGGCTAAAAAATATAAGACCAAGTTATTAGTTTTCAAAGTTGACTTCGAGAAGGCGTATGACTCCATCAATTGGAAATTTCTCTTTGGGATGATGGAAAAGATGGAGTTCCCTCTCAAATGGATTTCCTGGATTAAGGGATGCTTGGTCTCGGGCATGGGGTCGGTGTTAATAAATGGGTCTCCAACTAAAGAATTCAAGTACAAGCGTGGGCTTCGTCAAGGTGATCCTTTATCTCCGTTCTTGTTTATCATCGCTATGGAAGTGGTTACCCTTTTCATTAACAGGCTTGTTAATTTGGGCCTTTTTAAAGGCTGCCAACTTCCAAATGGCGGCCCAAACATCACTCACCTTTGTTATGCAGACGACGTTGTTTTTATAGGTCTATGGTCGGAGGACAATATTATTGCTTTAAACAGATTATTACGATGGCTTTGCATTGTGAGTGGGCTTAAGATAAACCGTCGGAAATGTAAAATTTACGGGATTGGAGTCGAAGCTAATGAGGTGGAGCGTCTCGCTAACAAAGTCAAATTCGATGTCGGTGCACTCCCGTTTGAGTATTTGGGTATACCGATTGGAGCAAACATGAAGAGAGCCAAGTTTTGGAAACCGGTTTTAGACAAATTCAATTCTAGACTATCCAAATGGAAAGCTAGACATCTCTCGTTTGCGGGCCGTATGACGTTAGCAAAATCGGTTCTAGGTAGTTTGCCGTCATATTACCTCTCGTTATTTGCTGCCCCTAAATGTGTATTAAAAAGCTTGAGAAAATTAGAAGGGAATTCATATGGGGTAAATCAAATAATAGAAATAAACTTAGATGGATATGATGGGAGCTTCTGTTGAAAGCGAGAAAAGCGGGCGGAATGGGGTTGGGGAGCATTCAAAGTTTTAATTTCGCGATGTTAACTAAGTGGTGGTGGAGATTAAAATCCAACCCCAACCATCTTTGGGCCGAGGTGATTGCGGCTATACACGGAGGTAATACGTTCTCGTCTTCTAATTTGTTAATCCCTTTAAAGAAAACCATCCTGGGGGTGTGGAAAGATATTGGTTCGATGGATACGGCGCTTGGCAAACTCGGTATAGATATCAAAGATAACCTCGTGTTGGACGATAATGTGTGGAAATGGAGAAGTGAACCGAATGGATCTTTTTCGGTTTGTCAGGTCCGTAAGGAGATCGAGTTGCGCTCATTGGAGGAGAATAGTGAAAGTGTCGCGTTTGTTTGGAATAATTAGGCTCCGCCGAAAGTTAATTATTTATTATGGAGGGCACAAATGGTAAAGATAGCTTCAAAAGTGGGTTTGTTGCAGAGGGGTGTCCCCATTGGAGACAGCTTATGTCCTCGGTGCGGGATTCACGATGAAAACCCGGATCACATCTTCGTGAACTGTCTATGGGCTCAATGCATATGGTGGAACATTTTGACTTGGCTTCGGATTAGCTTTATTAATAGCAACAACCTGAAAGACTTCATTTTGCAAGTGAACCAGAACCCAGGGGATAAAGTTTGGAAGAAAATTGTGTATACGATCGTGATAGCGACGGTTTGGAGCTTGTGGAAAGTTAGAAACGAAAAGGTTTTTGATGATACCTTCATTCCCATCAGGATGACGGTGGAGCAAATAAAAGAAGACGCGTTCCTTTGGATTTGCAACAAGTCCAAGCTTAAGAAGCCATCATGGGAGAATTGGAAGGATTTCAATATTATTGATCTATTGTAATCTGTTTTTTGGCTGTTTTTCGGTTTTGTTTTGGAGTTGTATGTTCTTTTCCAGCCCTTGCTGGCTCTTTATATTTATATATAAAGTGTGGTTGCCGTTAAAAAAAAAATCCAAACTTGTTGTAAGTTGTCTTGAAAACAAAATTAAATTAAAATCTTAGGATGTTGGGAGTGCTCTACTGGTCTATCTTTCCACGCTTTTGGAAATAGTCACAATACGGTCAGATTAGTCATCTTAGTCATCTGATTTCATTTTGTTTTCATTTTCTAAAAGGGTGTGGTTTCATTTTGCACCGCAAGTTCCGCTGTCACACTATATATTTTTTATTTTTTAAATATAAATATTTGTTTTAAGTTAAACAATCGTAAAAAATAAAAAATAAGATAACAAACTACAACCTGCGCGGTTTAAGAAACACAAAAATAAAACTAAAAGAAAAATTAATTAATGTACACCTTATTGCTTTCTTAAGACATGTTTATATCACAACGTGCCAAAACCCTATATGAAACCAAAAAATACTTTATTTTGAATTTTCATGCTATTCTCATCTCTATAAATTTCAGTTTTCTACTTTCAATGTCCTCGTATTTATTTCTTGTAATCTACTAGACTTGATCAATTGTGTGAAGTGTGGCGATGTTCAAAAATTACAATCTGATATGTTTAAAAAAAGCAAACTAAAAAAACCAATATGTTTTTAAAATAATATTGTTTTTTCATTAATTTATGCCAAAATGTTCATAATAACAAAGAAAAAGGATAAATAGCACAATGTAATTAGATTTCTATAAAAGTTTACGAGTTAAAGTCACTTCTGAAAAATCAGTTCAATTACCTCATTAATTACATTATTAGAAAACTAAGGAAAAAAAAGCATATATGCTTCTTCTCTGTAGAATTTCCCACGGCAACCCCCCAAGTCGTGCCCACCTCATTCCACGCCAACATTCAATGCGGCAAGAGTACTCGGGTCTGCACGTTGTCACCCCAAGCTAAATCGGATTACGCTGTAAGGCGTGGTGACCACACATAGTATTAGGTCTTGTACACAAGGAAACAAATTAACAAGTGTTTATTTTCTTAGTTAAATTAATTTGGTGTTAGTGAGTTGACTACTAGCAAGAACTTGATTCACAATTAAGATTTGGTTTTTAGTTATATATGCGATTACCGGATGTTAAAGCAAGCTCATAAAAAGAAATTTTATTCTTATAATTAATTCGAAACACAAGTTTGGCATTTAAATTTTATAATTTCTTGGAATTGAACATGTTACAGTACTTAACAAATCATAAATAAAAATATGTTACAGGTAACACGATATGTTACCCAGTTTACATCTTAAATAAATTAAAAATAGAATATGTATCGATAAAAAAAATTAAAAAGTACAAATTATGAACACAAACAAACTTAAAAATTAGAAACAAAAATGTTTGTGAAAAATTTAGTTTTTAGATTAAAAAATTAGAAACAAAAATGTTTGTGATAAATTTAGCTTTTAGAAAATGTGCAAATATGAGTGTGTATAAACCCACGGTTTTAAGTAAAAAAACATAACAAAAACAATTCGAAGCCAAATTTTATCACTCATACTTTTTACTAGCTACGACACTCAACCACCCAATAAGTTGATGCATCCACCAATATGATTTAAATAAAGAAATATAATAAAATGATTTTTCGATTAACGAGCATAATAGAGCTGTTCACGAGCCGAACCGAACCGACCAGACCTTTGCTCGTGCTCGGTTCGTTTACAAACCGACCTGAACCGAACCCAGCGTTTTTTCAACCGAGCCAAAGTCGAACGTGCGTCTTTCGATCCGAGCATTTTTCGAACGAACGTCGAGCGAGTATCGAGCATCGCAGAATAAAAAAGGAAAGTGACGATGGGAGTGCTAGTTATTAGAATAAAGTGCAGTTTTCGTCCCTGATGTTTCGTCCAATAAAACACAAGTAAAAATTTAACAAATAACAAGGAATACAAAAACACTCAACTACTTCTATCGAGATTAACTAAGCGGGAAGATAAATCGTCGATCGATTGAAACATACCCTTGTTCTATCGGAAGTTTGCAATTGAAGGAATCGATTGAAGCAAAACCCTGACGAGTTGGCGTCTTGGAGAGTTGTGATGGAGAAATCCAATAACGATGGCGAATTGGGGGTTTTGATTAGGGTCTTGCACTTCTGAATCAAATGGCGGGTTGAGACTTGAGTATTGATCGACGCTTCACATTTTAGATTTTGAAATTTTGACTCAAATGCTCAAATGGACACTTAAGTATTGAATAGTTGACTATTGGTATTGGATTTCAGTTACGTTCTAATTACTTAAAAGAGCTCTATTTGAATTTTGAACCAAACATTGCTAATGTTGGTCTCTAGTCATTTCATTAAAAATGATACACACATAAACATAAATATATATGTATATATATATATATATATATATATTAAAAATAAATCGAGCCAACCGAGCCAAACCGAACTGAGCGGACCTTTGCTCGTGCTTGGTTCGTTTACAAACCGAACCGATCCGAACCGTGCATTTTTTTAACAAAGCTGAATCGAACGAGCAAATTCCGAACATTTTCCAAGCGAGCATCGAACAAGCGTTGAGCGCCGAGCAATTTGAACAGCCCTTGAGTGTAACCGAGCTAGAAATGACTTTTTTGAAAGAAAATTTAACAGCGACATAGCATGTTAAAAACTATGTTAAAAAATCTTATTAGCTAATTATTGTTAAAAATCAAGAGGTGGTTAAAAAGATCCACCCTTAACCCTTTACTAAAAGGGTGAGTAAGGTGATTCTAATGGGCAGTTTGTGTGATTCGAACCTAGCCCTCTACAAAAATCCATTCTTGTTCTTAGCATCAGACTACACAAAGTTTTATGTTATCAATTATCACCGTAAATGTAATATCTTTGTTTTATAAATATATAATTTTTCTAATATTAGAGGCCCTATTTTTTTGAGACCCTAAGCCGTCACCTAGCCCAATTACGCTAACGGGTCGGCCCTGATTATATCAGTGGTTTACAGGGAACCTTCCAACACTTCACCATCCCAAAATAGTAGTAGGCTTGTAAATGAATCAAACACGAACGGAGCATTTTCATGTTCGTTCGTTTAACTTTAATCAAACAAATGTTCGAACATGCACAACAAAACGAATGGACTTTTCTTGTCGGTGTTCGTTTAATTTAGAAAAAGAACGTGCTAGTGTTTATTTATGTTCATTTGGGAATAGTATAAACAGATGGTTCACGAACGTAAACGAACAAACATAATTAAACACATATATCCAGGAACACAACCAAATGAACACCGATTAAAAGTAAATGTGAACATCAATGCGTTGGGCTGAAAAGTTAACAAAACTAAACTAAATTGTAAGAGGTGATATTTTCAACTTTATAAAACTGAACTAAATTGTAATGTACCTAAATAATATTTTAGAAAATATTAAAACAATGTTGAAAAGAACAAACTTAAATAAACCTAAACTAACGAACATAAATGAACGTAAACGAACAAACATAAAGGAACGTAAATTAAGAAACATTAACGAACGTTCACGAATATACATGAACGATCGAGACGTGTATCCATGTTCGTTTGCTTAACTAAATTAACAAAAACTGATGTTCATATTCATTTGCTTACTCAATAAACTAACATAAACAAATTTTCTATTGAACAACTCACGAAAAGTTCACTAAACGTTTGATTCATCAGCCAACAAAATACCTAACATTTGAGAGAGTTTCCGAGTTGTGTTCTACCTCTTTTCCACCTTAGCATTCCCTTGATTTTCAGCTGCTTCCAAAATAGGGTTGAGCTTGGTATCCATCGGTACCGAACCGGTACCGGAATCAAAAGTACCGGTACCGAAAATCCCCAAAAATAGGTATCGGTACCAAATATATAACCGGTACGGTACCGGTATTTGAGGGTAAAAAACCGGTACCGAACCAATACCGTACCGGATCGGTACCGAACCGGTACCAAAAAGTCAAAAGTCGGTACCGAATCGGTACCAAAAATTAGGGATGACAATAGGTAACCTGTAGGTAACCTGCTAAGACACAATTACAGAAAAGTACACCATGTGATTTTTTACGTCTTTAAAAAATAATCAAAATTTGAAAGTTAGGATCCATTATTTCTCCTTATAGGTGCATAAAATATACATCTGTCTTATAGACATTGGATATAAAGTAGTTAAACAAGTCGTATTCATGTTTAAAATTTTTGTTGTTCGTATTATCAGATACCTGTTAAACATGCTAAGACACGATTTGCCAGCCCTACCGAAAATATACCTGGTTTGGCAAATTCGGTACCGGTCGGTATCGGTACCGAGTACCATTTGTCCATTTGCTTGTCCCTATTCCAAAACCGGTTCACAGCCGCAAAATGAGGTCAAGGTTTTCAATCAAATGTGGTCTTTGTTTTATATTTGATTAAACCCCGTGTGATGGTGCCAAGTAGGGGTGCAAACGAGCCGAGCGGCGAGCTACTCGAGATCGGCTCGAGAAAAAGCTCGAAACGAGTCGAGCCGAGCCTTATTGAGCCCGAGCCGAGCCTTATTGAGCCCGAGCCGAGCTTGAGCCTCAAAACAAAGCTCGTTTGTTTATCGAGCCCGAGCTCGAGCCTCACATGTGAAGCTTGTTAGGCTCGTCGAGCCTTAGTGTAAACGAGCAAAGTCGAGCCGAGCTTATTTAAACTTGTTTACAAGCCGACCTCGAACCTAAAAATAAACTTATTTAGTAAACGAGCCCGAGCCCGATCCCGAGCTTTACTTATTGAGCTCGCAAGCCTAAAAAGTCTATTATTTATATTATTTTTATTTAGAGTAAACTTCCGTTTTGCTCCCTGTGGTTTGGTCACTTTAACGGTTTTGCTCCAAACATTTAAAAATAGCCATTTTACTCCCTGATGTTTCGGTTTTTTTGCCAGTTTGCTCCCCGCCTCTAACTCAATTCAAATTGTTTGTTTTTCCATTTTGCTCCCCGCAGGGAGCAAACTGGCAACAAAACCAAAACATCAGGGAGTAAAATGACTATTTTTAAAGGTTTGGGGCAAAACCGTTAAAGTGACCAAACCACAGGGAGCAAAACGGAAGTTTACTCTTTTATTTAATATACTAATTAATAGATAATAAACGAGCCGAGCCCGAGCCGAGCTCGAGCTTGATAAAATACAAACGAGCCGAGCTCGAGCCCGAGCTCTCATAAGTTAATCGAGCTCGAGCCTGGCCGAGCTCGGGCTTGGCTCGGCTCGTTTGCACCCCTAGTGCCAAGTTAAAGGAATCAATGCACATACTTTTGCTATTACCATTACCAAAATATTATAAACTTTAACTACTTGGAGGGCCACCCCAAGAAAACTTTACCAGCCATAAATGTACATGTGTAGTAAACTGCAATTTCAACCATCAAATCCAATCTTTTTCGCCAATTTTTTTTTTTTTTAATTTTTAAGTGGATCATTATATGTATATATCACAAACCTTACATTCAGTAGCTTTATCCTATACACTTTATGACAATTAGCACACATACACAACAAAATACATGTAAAACACCCATCCAAACAAACCATATACAAAACATATATATAACTACATAAACTAAACCAAGTTAGAAATTGAAAGAGGTGTAAACACATTAGGTGCCATATGCTCAATCACATCAAATTCCTTCTCGTTGAGATACATGTAAACAACCCAATCACCATTTCCACTTGCACTTGGCATGGTGACTACATTTCGGGTTCGACTACCCCAAGGGATGTGAAACGATCCAAACTCCGGCTTTCCCCATCCAAAGTCCATATCGTTGATCGGTAAATCTCGTCCAGATGAGACAACCACGGCCCTTTCATGACCAAGATATATCCTGGCAACCGGCTGCGCGGGCCGATGCAACTCCACCCAATCAATTAGACCCCTAAAATGTTCTTCATTTGTTGTCTCAGCCACAAACCCATGAACCATGTTTGCAACTTCATGTAGTTGCATGGCCTTAAGATCACTATTTGCTGCAACACCATATGGGACAGATAGTGCATTTCCATAGTGGTTTTCAAACAAAGATGGACTTTTCTCGTTAACTTGTGTCAGAAACCGACGTCCATTAACTATAACGGCCATTCTAGATATGGTACTCGCAACATCATTGCCTGATCCATCTGCTAATAACTTCCACAGATACGCGGTGAATGACAAGAATTTGCTTCTTTTGGCTTCAAATTGAATATGTTCGATTGATTCAGCGCGAACGTAGTACATGCGACTCTCAAGTGGTTCCTCAAAGGATGATGGAGGAGGGAGTGATGTGATGGGGATGTACAGATTGTCATGGGTTGTTTCATAATGAGGAGGGTGTCTTGGGTTAAACATGGAGGGCCGAAATGATGGAATGTTAGAGATTTTTTCCAGTCGTGCATATTTAGCCCATGCAGCTATGAACATACCTATTGAGTAAGCATCGCTTAGTTGATGGTTAAACGCGCATGATATTATTATCGATCCGCATTTCAACTCGGTTACCTGTTTTATTTATAAAAAGAGTTAGTGATTTTAGTATTTGTATTCATGCTATATCTTCATATGCGAATTTGGTACTATCATATACTTTGGAATTTATTTGGATCTAGGTGGTCTAGTAATATCATAAGCGTTTCTAGGATCTTTTGTGAAACATATTTGGTTTCTAGGCAGGGTAGCGAACTCAACAAAAATCTGGCACCAAATACTAAAGGGCCTCTGAATTCTTTGGCCATGTACATGATCATGTCAGACTTTTGTTGAGTTCCTACCTTGTTAGTGCAATGCTTAGAAACCAAACATAATGCTTAGAAACCAAACATGTTCCATGACTACAAATCAGACTTTTGTTTTCTTATCCTTTAACCAATATTTTGATTTTAGAAGTTTAAAACCAACTTCTCGATTAGATTATGGGTTTACCTGAACCGATAACACACCACGATCAATATGGGGCACCAACTTCCCCTTTACAGAATAATCAGGATGATATAAATCTAATTCTTTAAGCTCCACATCTGCATGTGCATGAACAAACGCAACCCCACTATTGTTACACAACACCCCCGGCTCTCCATGGCTGTTTTGCACAATCTCACCCGCGAGCGGGTAATATGTCGATAGTACCCCTGCCAACGACTTCTTGACGGTGTCCAGCACGGTTTGTGTTGACATATCAATGTTGTTCTTTTTCTTGTAACAAAAGAACACTCCGACTTCGATAGGCGGTAGAAGCAAGTCCAGGTTTGACAAAGGGAGCCAGTGTTCGTTCACCGGTGTCACAGCTGCTGAAATGACCTCTCTACCCTTCACAGTCACGGAATATTTTCTCATGTTCATGATATGTTGTTAAGGTGTGAAGGTCTTATGAGGAATGTGAGGATCCCATGTCAAGAATCCGTGTATATTTATAGGGAATAAAAAGATGCATTCCAACAACTATTTGAAAGTTTGCATGGGTAATAAAGTCAAGCCAAAAGGTTTTGAACCAGTCGTTTACTTTTTTTTTTATATAGTTTTTCAACCCAAAAGGTTTTGAACCAGTCGTTTATATGTTACTAGCTGAACAGGTTAGATGATCTAATCGAACGAAATTTCTTGTTCATGTTCGTTCGTTTATTAAACGAACGAACATAAACGAACTTCCCACCGAACGGTTCACGAACTGTTCGCTGAAAGTTCGGTTCTTTTACAGCCATAGTTAGATCAGTTCCAAATACTAAAATCTATAACAATCGGATTCGTCATGTATCACAATTTTATAAGTCAAAAAAATCTTTTTTTCGTTTCTCACATATATATATATATAGGACAAAGATCCGTTAGAACCACCCTTTATTGCGAGAACCGCGAGAACCAATGTGAACACAACCAAAAATGCCTAAAAATAGCTAAAAAACACAAAAAAAAAAAAAAAATTCATATTTTTTATAAAAAAATCGTTACCTTTAGTAGCCAAAAAAAAAAAAAAAATTCTACTAAAAGTAGCGATTTTAACATAAAAAAATATTTAAAAAAAAAATTTTAGATTTTTTTTTTATTTTTTATAGATTTTTTTAGGTTTTTTGGGGTTTAGTTTTTAGCATTTTAACTTGGGGGGGGGGGGGGGGGGGGGTTAGGTTTTTGGGGGGTGGGGGGTTAGGTTTTGTTTTTTTTTTTTTTTTTTTTTTGGTAGGTTTTTTTAAGGTTTTTTTAGCTATTTACTCGTAATCACATGTGTTCTATATTATCTTTAATTCGTCACCAGGTTTGACCCTTAGAGAACAAGTATGAATTGATTTGGATTGCCCATTGGTTTAGCTTCTTCCTATTTTGATAATGAAATTAAAAAAAAACATATTTAAAAGTACCGTGATTAAATAGTATCAGTAGGTGAAGTTTTGTGTTTTAAAACTTCCTTTTTCTAAAAAAGAAAATCTTGCGTCCCTGAGGTTTGGACATATTTGCAAGTTTCATTCAAAACAATTTGAGTAAACTTCCGTTTTGCTCCCTTTGGTTTGGTCATTTTAACGGTTTTGCTCCAATAGTTTAAAAATAGTCATTTTCCTTCCTGATCTTTCGAGTTTGTCACCAGTTTCCTCCATAATTTTCGAGTTTGTCGCCAGTTTCCTCCCTGATGGAGTTAAAGGTTGGAAGCAAAATGAAGATAAGTTAGAAAAATCAGAGAGGAAAATGACTATTTTTAAACTATTGGAGCAAAACCATTAAAATGACCAAACCACAAGGAGCAAAACGGAAGTTTACTCAAACAATTTTTTGTATCATATTGCCCTTCACTTTTGAGACTTTTTGTCATTTTCATCCAAACGTCTAACATTTTTGCCAAAATCGTCCTTGAGTTTTGAGATTTTTTTTCATTTTCATCTAAATGTCTGATAGAAAAACAAAGCAAATTAGATGTTTGGATGAAAATGACAAAAATTCTCAAAAGTGAAGGACAATATAGTACAAAAAAATTGTTTTAAATGAAACTGACAAACATGCCTAAAGCCCAGGGAGGATTTTGGTAATTTACCCTTTTTTATTATTTTATTATTAGAGTAAATTACAAAAATCGTCTCTTTTATGTTAACACTATATTGCAAGGTGTATCATTTGTCTTCAAAAATTAAAAAAAAAAACATACTCGATGTTTGCAAAACCTTGCAAGTTATGTCCTTTAGCCTTAACTCAGTTAATTTTTATCGTTACATCTGACCTAGTGGACCCGATATAAGGGTATTTTGATCATTTTACTCTTATTACTAAAATAACAATTATAAAAAATAATCAATAAAATAATTTTGTTTATATATCTATTATATATAATAAAGGAAAGTGATTTGGGCCACGTGTCAGTAAATTAGGGCATCGTTTTTTCCCTTTTCCCGCCCAACAGTAACCACTGCCCTTTATTCTCACATTTTCACAAACCCTATTTCATTCTTCTCATTCACCTTTCCATACAAGATCCCCTTTCTCTCTGCTATTCATCATTCTCCTTCTTCACCTTTTCATCTCATCAACAACGTCCGGCAGAGGTTACATCTATTGGATACATCTGCGCTTGAAACCCTAAATCATGTACCGTCGAGTAGTTGAAGAACAGAATAATCATGTAAGATCTATTTTCTCATTCAGAAATTTTATTTGGTTTTATCTATTTTGTTATACTGAACACGATGAACCCTTTTGTACCTTCAGAAGAAAAAGAAGCTCTCCTATGTTTTCTTATCGTACACAATGATCCCTTTTGTACAAGCTACTGTTAATCGGTGACCCTGGTATGTTGTAATAATGTTTTTATTATTGTTTATATGAATAACTTTTTGTAGCTTTTGATTTTTGTCTTTTATTTTTTATTGTTTATTCAGATGCTTGCTTTGTTATACCGTCAAGTAGTTGAAGAACAAAATAATCATGTAATATCTATTTTCTCATTCAGAAATTTTATTTGGATTTATCTATTTTCTTATACTGAACACAATGAACCCTTTTGTACCTTCAGAAGAAGAAGAAGAAGCTCTCCTTTGGTTTCTTATCGTACACAATGAACCCTTTTGTACAACCTCCTGTTAATCGGTGACCCTGGTATGTTGTAATAATATTTTTATTATTGTTTATATGAATAACTTTTTGTAGCTTTTGATTTTTTTCTTTTATTTTTTATTGTTTATTCAGATGGTTGCTTTGTTGTATCATGTGATTACGAGTAGATTGATTTTGATATGTTTGTAGTTTTTGTTTTACACAATATGTTTTGTTGATTTATTCACCCATGTTAGTAATGTTGGACGCACCTATGTTTCTTGATCCTCTGTTTTTCACAATCTGTTTGTTGATTAGAAGTAACCTCTGCCGGATGGTTGTTGAGGAGTTGGAAATGTGAAAGAGAAGGAGAAGGACGGTAAATTCATTGTTGGATTGTTTATGTGGTTAACTAAATTGAGTCGCTTTACTACTCAATTACAGAGAAGTTTTTGAGATTGTTTTCACACTTTATAATTTTTGCAGCAACTTCTACTTGATGATTCATGTGACAACTTTATATTTTCAGGCTTGTGAATTAAGGTTGGTTGTTACTTAATTTGTGTTTACTTTAATGATTGTTGCTATATAAACGGTAACCTCAATTGGTCTGATTTGTTTTTTGGTATTTGTAACATTTTGATTTACTGTTTATTGATGCATTGATTCATTTGTAATCACTTGCAAATCACCCGTCATCTTAATTTGAGCAATTAACCGGAGTTTTCTTAAACAGCACGATAAGTTTCGTTCATTAATCCATGCATTTGTTAATTCCTCATGTTTTTTTTTTATTCTTAATCGTTGATTCTGTTTCAGGTACACTTTTTGCTGTTAGTTCCATGTGTTTATTTCAGATTAATTGTTGCTATATATATATTGGTTTTGTTTTGATGAAAAGGGAAAAGGTTCGAGCCGTTTGATCCAAGAACCGAAGAAAAGATATCGGATATTGCTCAAGGAGATTAAGATGATGTTGATCTGGCTGTTGAAGCTGCACGTTGATCCACAATAAGCACTGCCCATCTAAGTTTCCTCCAATGACAGTGGTTATAACAAGTTAATAAGGCAAAACATTGATCTGCCTAACAACTGTTGGATATAAAGACTGTTGTACACAAAGACTGATGAGGATTATCCACTGTTGAAGACCAAAGCACTCACGAAGACCAAAGCTCTGTTGAAAACAAGCACTGATGAACAAAAGGTCTGATCAACCAAAGGTGAACCACTGGCCAACAACAACAGTGGTTCAGCATCAACAGCAATTATTCTACCTTTGTTTATGTTAACAGCGTTTATATGTAACAGTATTTATCACATCAGTGTTTTATAATCTGTTAGGTTGTTAGATGTCATCACCTCAGTGTTTATATGTAACAGTATATATGACATTAGTGTTTATATGTAACATTGTTTATATGTAACAATATTTATCACATTACCTCAGTGGTTTGATCTGTACTATAAATTGAACAGTTGTTTGATCTTTATACTAATAAATAAAAATGATGTACACTTGGAAACTGATGTATTCTTTAGTAACGTATTCTTGAATTTTTTTTTATTTTTTTGCAAACTGATGTTTGTGGCCAAACATCTGTTTAAGGTCAAACTTCTGTTTAACTCCAGACAACTGATATATAAGGCCAAACATATTTTTAAGCCCCAACATCTGTTTTAGTCTAAACATATGTTTAATCAGGTCCACTGTCTTCTCATCTTTTAACACTTTTCAAAATACTTAAAAATGATAGTTTTAATTAATCCTTAAAAGTATGTTACAACCATTGTGTTGGTTCAAACATCTGATTGTTAAAAGTTATCCACTGCTAAAAGACAACCTCTGTTTCTTCATTCTTCATGTTGACTGACTAAACATCAGTGTTTCAATCACTGTTGGCTATCCACTGATAGTCAAAAAACAGCCACTGCTCACATTTTTATTGTTGACATCCACTGATATTGACCATCAGTGGTTTCCCTAAAGAACAGCCACTGCTCACATTTTTATTAGTGATGTGGTTAATTAGTGATAGAATGAAATTATCAAAAGAATACTAGAATTACAATGAAATTACCATTTTACATAATCGTTACATTCCAATGAGATAATGTGACAACTCGAGTTTCCAAGGTTCTTCAATTATGCGCTACTCCTAATTATATCTTGTCATACATTATAATTATGTGCTCGTTACGTGAAACTAGTAAAGTTGATTTATATTTTGAATATTGTAAACGAATGGAAGTTATTTCGGGATTGAGTTTATGATATTTAACCACACGAGTTCCGGGTCGCACACCTCTACTTCGATCGCACCGCACACTTCCTAACTTGTACGTATCATAAATCTTGGCCCACACCATCAAGCCCAAACCGAGCAAAGCCCAACCCCTCCCCCATTGTATACGCATGTGTGGGTACGTATGTATACAGTTTCTTTCTAAACCTCATTGCAAACCCTAAGTCTCCTTCCAATCTCATGCATGTATCTTTCAAGCAATGGCAAACCTTAGTTCCTCCCAAATCTTGGCCCGGCAATGACTTCCAGTCGAAACCCGAACCCTTCCTCTTGGAGTATCATCATTCATTCGTCTGAGTAACAACTCTACAACCCTTCGGTTAGTGCGATAACCTTTAGTTGATTTCCTTTGATGATTTCGGTTATGTATAACATGTTTGAGTTGTAATGATTGAACGAGAATTTATGTGAAGCATGATATACTCAAGGTTTCTGCATGATAGAATAGGAATTGGATGCGTTATTTATAACGCTTAAACTGTAGCATAATCTGAACAAATACATGATAGGGTTCGATGATTTGTGTGTTATGATGTTCTTAGATAGGTCACGTGATCATGAATGATGAGCATACATAAAACTAAGACACGTGTTGATCTGATTTTGAATAAGAATACGTGAATTGATTTCTGTTAAGGACTATTTC
This sequence comes from Helianthus tuberosus, assembly GCA_030545235.1. Lineage (NCBI taxonomy): Eukaryota > Viridiplantae > Streptophyta > Magnoliopsida > Asterales > Asteraceae > Helianthus > Helianthus tuberosus. The sequence continues at coordinate 59,804,503 of CM060401.1, forward strand.
AAAGATGATAATTTTTTTTTTTTGAACGGCAAATTTGGATCACTGACGGACCACTGGAATATTATCGTGCCACCAGCAGAACCACCCGATCATATCCATCTCCACTAGGCAATAATGTCTATACACCAATTCAGGAGGAAACCCAATAAATCTGGGAAAACCTCCTTTGTGGGAATCGAACCCATGACCTAATGGTCATAAGCCTTATCCCACCCCTAATATACTACTAGGCTATAATGCCATGGGTAAAGATGATAATAAATTGCACCACTTGATCTCAATGAAAGTCAATGATAATGATGAATTGCATTAAAGATTTAATATTAATTAAAAGCTATATGATTGTTATAAGGGTGAGCGGGGCACAATCGGTGACCCCTTGCGGGGACCTTGTTGCCGATCGGTGGTGGTGCTGCCAACCAAGAGGGGAGGGAAATCGGGGACCAATTTCGGTGGTTGTTCACCGCGAGAGGGGAGGGAGAGAGATGGTGGGCCCCATTTTTTCAACCAATCAAACCATTTTTTTTTGAATAAAAAAACAAGAGGAGTTAAAGAGGGGAGTGGCGCCATCAAATTGGGGTGTTAGGGGAGTTTAAGAGGGGAGTTGACGTGGCATATGCTGATTGGTGGTGCGTAAGAGAGGTGACTCCCCTCTTAGGGGAGTGCCCCTCTCACCCTAACAACTGTGATAGTGATATTGTGAATATGTATTAATGAATCATAGTCAAAAATTCAATTTTATTGAACCAAACCATTTTCACATGAGCCGACAATAATATGCAATGATTATTGTGCTTTTCAACAATCAACACATGCAATTCAGATTCAATGATAGGACCGAGATCAATTATAGGATGCTAACGAAACCATGTTGATATTGGTGTTAATAATATTTGATGTTTACAAGTAAAGTGGAGATGTAATTTCCTTCTTTTTCTGTTAATATATTCTACGTGTCCTCCTTTGTTTCGTATTTTATCTTGCGTCCAAGATGGTTGGCTGCCTTTTATATGCTAGATCTTTTCTCCAATGCTCCCTTAAATAGCCGCCCTTATTTGCGTCCCAAGTCTGCCGTCTGTGCTTGTTGATATTAAACCACATGTTATGTATGGATTCTAAGAGTTGGGCCGTAGACAAATATTGGAACCCACACTACCTCAAACCCTGTAGATCGCACACTTTTATGATTTATGATCGTTAAATATGGTCATGCAAACGAACTGATATTGGAGGATTCAAACACCTACTATGTGATACTATGATGTATGTTACTGAATGGATTGCATGATCTCTTGTTACGACTTGTATAATGATATGTGATTCAGGTGTATGCGACTTGTGTATTGTGTGTGAAGAATACATGGATTGTGTGTATACAAAACTGATTTTCTTTGATAACCATGCTAGGATTTGATTGATCAACTTGAATACGTAGATAAACATACCGAGCAAACCGAGGTGAGTTCACACACTTTCTAAGGCATGGGATTCCCGGTGGTTGGGAATGGGTTAAAGAATTAAAACGGAACCTACATATCCTCCTTGGGTAGGATAGGTACGGCCATCCTCCATGGTTAGGATGCCAATCTTAATCCTGCGTATTCTCCTTGGGTAGAATACGTACGTTCGTCCTCCTTGGGTAGGACAACAACCTTAAACTTACTAGACAAAACTCTATCATTAAGTCCCTCATTTTATATCGATTTAATCGCCAAGGCCGATGGCGAGCGGGTCATTAGTTAATAGCGCAATTAGGTTTGACAAACCTCACACCGTGCCGGTCGGACGGGCGTGAACTAACGGATCATGGCAAACAGTCAATGATGATAGACATTGACTTAGGGCACAAGTTACTTTCGTGAATGGTCGATATGGTAACGGTCTAGTGGTTCACATGGGGAAGCCCCCACTGGTTATGGTTTGGGAAAGAGGAATCGGTTAATCATATTTTCAACTATGGGGTAACCCCCACGGCAAGTAAGCCAGCTAAAGAAAAACTATGTTTTGAAACAACTTAAAACGAACAACTAACTGTGAACTCGCTCAACTTTGTTGTTGACTCGTTGTTACATGCCTTGCAGGACTATATGCTTATATTAGTTGGAACTTGATGTCTGGGAAGCTGGAGTGGTCATGGGTCGAGATACATGGAATCTTAATACAAGCTCAATGGTTTATGTACTCTTGGTTTACTAAACACTTAACAAATGATTTATGCTACCGCTGTACACAATGAATGATATGTAACGTTTGTAACTCTTTATGTTAATAAATGAAAGTTTTATTAATTATAATTATGAGTTCAATGTGATTGGTGGCTTGGATCCTGGTATGTCACACGCCCCGCGGTATTTTCGCATGTGGTATTTTCGGGGTGTGACAGATTGGTATCAGAGCCATTGGTTATAGTGAACTTGGTTTTAAAATGGGGAAAACGTTTTTGTAAAACCAGACTATAACCGAACAATTCTGAAAACGTGAATACGACCATGACACTCAGCTCCAGATTGCAAGGTTCATCTCTCGTATACTCATTGTACTGCATAACTAGTGAACACCTACACATGATATTGCATGTGATTGCACGTTTAGCACAACAGTATGAATTCATGTATTACTTGCATGTGTTATGTGACTGTTAAGGTGGTATTTCCCTAAACCTTCATGACTTAGGCTTCGTGATGCTCTTTGTTTGCTACTCGAGTTTCAGGAACCATTTTACATGAGTTAAGATGAGCTGAGATGAGCATAAAAATCACAATATTATTGTGGGTGCACACATAATAATAATGTGGGGTGCATGCGAGTCCCAGTGAGGCCTAACAAGTGAAAAAGGGGTTCCGTTCTGTTATTTGATCAATGTGAAACATAACAAACCTATAGGGGTCATAGCAGTGATTGTTTTTCCCCACTCGAACGTGAACTTTCTATTTCTCTCTGGATCCTTTCGAATCTCGATGCTATCGGGTATTACCTGAGCACCCCTCCAAACGCCTAGCGAACTTTGTAGAATGTTAGGTGCTCGCACGAACGTCCCGGAGATGGATGTCGCAGCGTCGAATGATTGGTCGATATCTTTCTCACTCCTCTTTGTTTGTTGGAACTCTATGTATTGACGTCGTAGACTCCCGAAGAGCGATCACTTCTGCAACACTCTCGCAACATACCGTGTATTACTCAATCAACTTGCTAGATCGATGGACAAGAGGATGAGCGTAGTACTTTACCGACTTCAGTATTTGGACGACCCTGATTACCAGCGACGAACATCAGCAATTTGACTCCAATCGAATCTTTAACCCTAGCCAGCGACTTATGGGAGTCAACTCTTACGAGTTAATCAGGACTTAAACGATGACCATGGACTATGGTATGAAACGACGGCAGTATTGAGAATCCTAGTAACAGTGACAACACTGGGAGTGGTACTCGTGGAAGGGTATTTAGGATTGGCGTGGGCGACGCCAGGATTGTAATAACAGGGTGGCATACATGTTCTTGGTAACGAATCACTTCGTCTGTATTCTCTATAACCCTGATGCTTCTTGAAACCCAACCTGTTGTGGGATCGGCTGATGGCAAGACAATGGAAACCTCATATGATCGTTGGGATGCAAACTCGACCTTGCGGGGAAAGTGTTCGACATTGACCTTCCTTCTACTACCCTCGATCTAAAGTGTCAGAGAGGTGCAAGGGTTAGCGCCAGTCCAGCCATGAAGGCCCAGAAGTGTCTACGGAGGGATGACCCCGCTATGCTAGCAACCGTTTCTGATGAAAAGACTAAGGAAAATAGGATCGAGGATCCACCAATTGTTCGTAACACATCTCAGTGTGCTATTCGAGGAACTTTTAGATTTACTTCCGCAACTATTAGTCGGAACCTCAGTTGATCTCATGCCAGAGGCAGCTCCGAATACTCGTACTCCAACTATTTTGCATCAGGAGGGTTGCAAGAACTGTATAAGCTACTACGAGAATTGTTGGACAGGAGTTTTGGCGGACCTAGTTCTCGCTTTGGGAAGCCCCATTTATGTTTGTGAAGATAAGTCTTTTTGGGTGTGAACTGATTATCAAGAACTCATCAAGGCGACAGTTGAGAACTGTGTGCCTCGACCATGTACTGACAACCTGTCGACTCGTTGCAAGGGACGAGCTTTCATTCGAAGGTTGATTTACGAGCGGACTATTACCAGGTGGAAGTCCAAGGGGAGGATGTTTTGAAGCGGCTTATCCGACACAATTCGGCCATACGACTTTGTATTCCATGACCCGTAGGGTAATCAACACACCAGCAGCTTTATGGATCATGTGAACCGACCATGCTATTGGAGGACGTTTTGGATCCTTTCTAGGAGAAAAGAACATCATGGACATCTTTGTATTTTATTTGAGAGCTTCTGTGGGAGGAGCCACACCGCGCGAAGTCTTGATAATGGTAACTTCTGGATTCGAGAGGTACCTTTTGGGTTATATAACCAACAAAATGGGAATGTACGGGGATCTCGCTAAGACCCGTTTTGGTTGGAAACTGATCGATACCAAAGAGCCCTTCGAGGGTAAGCAATTTCTTAGACCCGCTTGATATTATCGCAGATTAATCACAAGATTTTCGAAGGTCATGCAACTTAAATCTCTTTAGCACAGCAGGGTGCTGTGATCGTGAAAGACGAAACATGAGGACGTCTTTTCAGCTTTCGAATTCCAGCTCTGCAATGCGCTGATCATCGTCTTTACCCGAGGGTGCAGGTGAATTAGTGGTATACCATGATGGTATGAATCAGAGTCCCAGTTACACACCGACGCAACACGAGAGAGTGATGACTTACGTGATGGAGTTACAAGGAGGAACTGCACGACCCACAACTGGCGGTAAAAACCGTGGTCTTGGGATTTTAGATGGAGGCATTACTTGGACGGTACCATATGCGTTATTTAGACCGATCACAAGGGCCTCCCATGTACCTTGGCTTCGAAAGAGCTAAATCAGTTAGTGCATCGCTGGAGGGAACTTTTGGATAATTACATCTATGAAACTTGAACGTGCACGAGTTTTGCAGCTCACTATCGACTCAAACTTACCTGATCAGACTCGCTCTGTTCAAACTGGAGAACTGAAAGAAGAGGATTTTCAAGTTGAACCCCTGCTGTGCATGGAGAAGCAACCTTTGACAGGTCGGACGATACTTGTTATGTTACCTCATGGAACGAAGGTGGGTCTCATTATACGGCAACTGTAGGGAACTCGTGTTGAGCAAAGCACACCGGTTTCGATATTCTAGCCGTCTAGGTTTTGACGAGAGGCATTAGGATTTATAAACCTTGTACTTGTAATCAGGCATGAAGGCCCACCTAGCTAGGTATGGGAATGACGTTTGACTTGTAGGAAAGTCAAGGTGAAATGTTAGCAACCAGAAACATCTATATGGAAAGCGAAAACAGACTGCCATGGATTTGGTCGCTAGTCTACTTACAACTCGAAACGGAAACAATATCACCTGGATGATCGTTGATTGTCTCACGTAACCAGCACACTTTCTAGCCATCAAGGAAACGGATAAGTTTTCCTACACTTGCAGTCACCTACTTGAAAGGAGTGGGCGCTAGGCACGGGGTGCCAACCTCCATTATCTCTGATCGCGACCCACAATTTGCATCTGATTTGTGGCAAGTAATGCACAAATCATTTGGCTCACATCTAGACATGAGCACAGCATATCATCCGCAGACGGATGGGCAGACTGAACGCACCATCCAAACTTTTGAAGACATGCTTCGAGCATGTGTAATCGACTTTGGTAACGGCTGGGAAAGACATCTACCCTTGGTGGAGTTTTCGTATACAACAATTACCACACCAGTATCCAGGCCGCTCCGTTCGAGGCATTGTATGGAAGAAAATGCCGATCACCTCTGTGCTGGGCAGAAGTTGGAGAAGCCAACTCACTGGCCCAGAGCTCGTTGTAGACACAACAGAGAAGATTGCTTTGATACGACAACAAATGGCGGCAGCTCGTGACCGTCAGAAAAGCTACGCTGATAAGCGCAGGAAACCACTCGAGTTCCAGTTTGGGGATCGAGTGCTACTTAAAGTCTTACCTTGGAGAGGTGTGGTTCATCTTGGACAGAGGCAAACTAAACCTGCGATATGTTGGACCTTTCGAAATCACTGAGAGAATTGGCAAGGTGGCCTACAGGTTGAATATACCCGAAGAACTCAGTGGAGTTCACAACGTATTCCGTGTGTCGAATCTGAAGAAGTGTCGGTCAGATGAAACCCTCACAATTCCTTTCAAGGAGCTCACCATCGACGATCAGTTGCGATTTGTCGAAGAACTAGTGGAAATCTTGGACCGGGAGGTCAAGATTCTCAAACGCACCAGGATACATATTGTTCGAGTTCGTTGGAACTCCCGCCGTGGCCCAGAGTTTACCTGGGAACGAGAAGAACAAATGAAACACAAATATCCCCAGTCGTTCGAGAATAATGAAACCACTACTGAGGCTAAAGCTACTGCGGAATTTCGGCACGAAATTCCAAACCAACGGGGGGATGATGTGACACCCCAGGAAAACCAGGAAAACTACGCAACCTAACTAACTTCCTCAGTAACTACGTGCTAAATTTCGGGACGAAATTTCTTTCAAGTTGGGGATGATGTGACAACTCGAGTTTCCAAGGTTCTTCAATTATGCGCTACTCCTAATTATATCTTGTCATACATTATAATTATGTGCTCGTTACGTGAAATTAGTAAAGTTGGTTTATATTTTGAATATTGTAAACGAATGGAAGTTATTTCGGGATTGAGTTTATGATATTTAACCACACGAGTTTCGGGTCGCACACCTCTACTTTGATCGCACACTTCCTAACTTGTAGGTATCATAAATCTTGGCCCACACCATCAAGCCCAAACCGAGCAAAGCCCAACCCCTCCCCCATTGTATACGCATGTGTGAGTACGTATGTATACAGTTTCTTTCTAAACCTCTTTGTAAACCCTAAGTCTTCTTCCAATCTCACGCGCGTATCTTTCAAGCAATGGCAAACCCTAAGTCTTCTTCCAGTCGAAACCCGAACCCTTCCTCTTGGAGTATCATTATTCATTCATCTGAGTAACAACTCTACAACCCTTTGGTTAGTGCGATAACCTTTAGTTGATTTCCTTTGATGATTTCGGTTATGTATAACATGTTTGAGTTGTAATGATTGAACGAGAATTTATGTGAAGCATGATATACTCAAGGTATCTGCATGATAGAATAGGAATTGGATGCGTTATTTATAACGATTAAACTGTAGCATAATCTGAACAAATACATGATATGGTTCGATGATTTGTGTGTTATGATGTTCTTAGATAGGTCACGTGATCATGAATGATGAGCATACATAAAACTAAGACACGTGTTGATCTGATTTTGAATAAGAATACGTGAATTGATTTCTGTTAAGGACGATTTCAAAGATGATAAGGGTGTAAGGGGCACTCCTCTCTTAGGGGAGTGACCTCTCTTACCCACAGCCACTCAGCACGCGCCACGTCAACTCCCCTTTTAACTCCCCCCACACCCTCAATTTGATGGTGGCACTCCTCTCTTGAGGGACTTGTTTTTTTGTTTTTTTAATTAAGGAAATATTTTTATAAAAAATAAAAACATAATTTCATAAAATATAAAATTATATTTCATTTAATAAAATAAAAATTACATTGCAATACTACATAAAAATTTTAGAAATTGCACGGCCACCCGTACTTGTTAGCAATCTCGCGCTTTCGGGCGAGGATGAACGGCAACATTTCCGGCGAAGCATCGTCGTGCGGCTTGAGGAATGTTTTCATATCACGATCGTGCGCGTAGTTTTTCATCGTCTCGCGTTGTTCCGTTATGAGATCGCGAGCCTCCGACTCTCTTTTCTTCCTCAATTCAATCGCCTCCATCTCACTCACGTGCTTCGCTTCTTTCATGGCGGTGTACTCTTTGAATTGTGCCGCCAACTCAGCCGAGCCCTCGGACGATGTCGCTTGTCGCTTGTCTCGCCGTTGTGTTCTTTGTGACGAGGGGTCTTCGTTCATATCGGGTATGGAAGGGTCCACGTCAATCGGCTTTCTTTTTTGTGCCGAACCTTCCCCTTCCTCACCCAACAATGGGACTTGGGCCCATTTGTCGTGTTTTCGAACGACCTCCCATGCCTCTACATGTTGAAAACCGCGCGGATATCTATCTTGAAAATCGTTTAAAGCGATTTTCATCACGTTGAGATCGCTACACCCGCTTTCTCGTGTGCGATCCTACATATTATAAAATAACAAGTGTTAAAAACATATGAACTTAGTAAACAAATTTAAAAAAATACAACGTTAAAAAATATAATTTTTACCGCTTGTTGGTATAGGCCGTTGAAAAAGTTTATTTTCGTCATCATCGGGTTCCATTTAGACCGTACTTGATGCACGGTTCGGTTCCTTCCACCAACGGTGGCGTTATAATGATCTAAAATCCTACGCCAAAAACCATCGCGGGTTTGTTGATTGCCCTTCTTTTTGTTGGTAGAGCAATGTACCCACGCATTCGCCAACGCCTCTTCTTGGTATTTTGTCCAAGATTGGCGCTCCAGTTTTGCCTTTTTTACCCGAGCGTCATCTTCTTCGTTTCCGGCGTCTTCATTCACATTATATTCATCGTCGTCGGTGTCATCTTCATAGTCATCCAAATTTTGAGTTTTGGGCACTACTTCCTCGTCCTCGTAAATAGGTAGAGGACGTTAAACATTTTCTCGTGGAGATGGAACTTGTGGGGAACGAAAACCATACGGGTCGAAGGCGGGGGATTGAGGATCCATTGATAACAAATTTTGAAAATAGCCGAAACGGAGTTGTGGTTGTGTGTTGTAAAAGGAGGGGTGTGAAGGTTGTTGGTAAAAAAACGGGGGTTGTGTAGTATATCCGAAAGGTGGTTGTAGTTGTGCACTTGCACCGCTCGAACCACCACGAGACGGTTGTGAGCCGCGTCCCTTAGTGTTAGAGCCGACGGACTTTTTCTTGGCATCGCGGGGTTGGTTCTCCATTGCTCGGTTTGGCTTTGTGTTGTATTTGAAAGAATTTTAGAGTAAGATTGAGAATTTGTGTGGTAAAAAATTAGATTTAGTTGGTTATTTTTATAGGTTAAAATTGAAATTTTTTTTATTGAATCCGACCGTTGCCCAACGTTCAAAACTTGAAAACTTGTGCGGTGAAAACTTGGCGACGGTGTTCCCGCTCGGGGACTTGACTCACGGCACCCCTCCCCGCTAAGCGGCCCGGACACCCTAATAGATTGCACCACTTGATCTCAATGAAAGTCAATGATAATGATGAATTGCATTAAAGATTTAATATTAATTAAAAGCTATATTTTTTTGAACGGCATATAGCCCAGCGGTCGTTGACACGCTGGGTGTAATGGAAGCCCCGAGTTCGAACCACGGAGACCATCCTTGGGCAGGTTATTCCGGGCCCTCCACTAAGCAGGCTTTCGCACTGCCTAGCTTCATCGGCTAGTCTCGCTCGGGCCGTTCCAGGAGGAAACTCCGCATCAGTGGCTAAGAGTGAAAACCCCCTGCGGATCCTCAGGATCGAACCCACGACCTCAGCCGAGTTTCCGAAACCATCAATTAAAAGCTATATGATTGTTATAACAACTGTGATAGTGATATTGTGAATATGTATTAATGAATCATAGTCAAAAATTCAATATTATTGGACCAAACCATTTTCACATGAGCCGACAATAATATGCAATGATTATTGTGCTTTTCAACAATCAACACATGCAATTCAGATTCAATGATAGGACCGAGATCAAATTATAGGATGCTGACGAAACCATGTTGAAATTGGTGTTAATAATATTTGATGTTTACAAGTAAAGTGGAGATGTAATTTCCTTCTTTTTCTTTTAATATATTCTACGTGGCCTCCTTTGTTTCGTATTTAATCTTGCGTCAAAGATGGTTGGCTGCCTTTTATATGTTAGATCTTTTCTCCAATGCTCCCTTAAATAGCCGCCCTTATTTGCGTCCCAAGTCTGCCGTCTGTGCTTGTTGATATTAAACCACATGTTATGTATGGATTCTAAGAGTTGGGCCGTAGACAAAAATTGTAACCCACACTACCTCAAACCCTGTAGATCGCACACTTTTATGATTTATGATCGTTAATTATGGTCATGCAAACGAACTGATATTGGAGGATTCAAACACCTACTATGTGATACTACTATGTGATACTATGATGTATGTTACTGAATGGATTGCATGATCTCTTGTTACCATGGTTGTAAAAATCCCGACTAGTCTCCGATTAGTCGCCGATTAATCACTAATCGGAGGTTCACCGATTAATGGCCGATTAATAGCTAGGCAGTCAATGTCAGTCCTATTCTGGCCAAATTTTGGCTAGATGCCGGCCAAATTTTGACCAAACCATATAAATTCCTTCCAATTACTTAAAAAATGGGTTAATGAGGGGTTAAAACATGTCTACTTTAAAAAACTACACATAAAAATGCGTATGTATATATGTAACTAAAAATTACATATAAAAATCTCAATCCGATTAATTTCGATTAATCCCTATTAATCCCGATTAATCGCTAGTCGGTACCCCACCGCCCGACTAGCGCCTAGCGATTCTTACAACACTGCTTGTTACGACTTGTATAATGATATGTGATTCAGGTGTACGCCACTTGTGTATTGTGTGTGAAGAATACATGGATTGTGTGTATACGAAACTGATTGTCTTTGATAACCATGCTAGGATTTGATTGATCAACATGAATACGTAGATAAACATACCGAGCAAACCGAGGTGAGTTCACACACTTTCTAAGGCATGGGATTCCCGGTGGTTGGGAATGGGTTAAAGAATTAAAACGGAACCTACATATCCTCCTTGGGTAGGATAGGTACGGTCATCCTCCATGGGTAGGATGCCAATCTTAATCCTGCGTATTCACCTTGGGTAGAATACGTACGTTCGTCCTCCTTGGGTAGGACAACAACCATAGACTTACTAGACAAAACTCTATCATTAAGTCCCTCATTTTATATCGACTTAATCGCCGAGGCCAATGGCGAGCGGTTCATTAGTTAATAGCGCTATTAGGTTTGACAAATCTCACACCGTGCTGGTCGGACGGGTGTGTACAAATGGATCATGGCAAACAGTCAATGATGATAGACATTGACTTAGGGCACAACTTACTTTCATCAGTGGTCGATATGGTAACGGTCTAGTGGTTCACATGGGGAAGCCCCCACTGGTTATGGTTTGGGAAAGAGGAATCAGTTAATCATATTTTCAACTATGGGGTAACCCCCACGGCAAGTAAGCCAGCTAAAGAAAAACTATGTTTTGAAACAACTTAAAACGAACAACCAACTGTGAACTCGCTTAACTTTGTTGTTGACTCGTTGTTACATGCCTTGCAGGACTATATGCTTATATTAGTTGGAACTTGCTGTCTGGGAAGCTGGAGTGGTCATGGGTCGAGATACATGGAATCTTAATACAAGCTCAATGGTTTATGTACTCTTGGTTTACTAAACACTTAACAAATGATTTATGCTTCCGTTGTACACAATGAATGATATGTAACGTTTGTAACTCTTTATGTTAATAAATGAAAGTTTTATTAATTATAATTATGATTTCAATGTGATTGATGGCTTGGATCCTGGTATGTCACACGCCCCGCGGTATTTCCGCATGTGGTATTTTGGGGGTGTGATAGATAAGAGTTCCTCCAACATTGTTTTCATGATAAAAATTAAAGTTAAAATAAAAAATAAATAAAATACTGTTGATGGCAATTTGTTGCAAATCAAATCAGTAATTAATGCAAATTTCTTGAGCTTTGGACATTGAAAATTTGCAAAATGTGAATTTCAAATTGACGGTTATTATTTCTTAATTAAAGTTAAAATAAAAATTAGAAAAGTCATCATGACAATTGCTTTCAAATCAATTAAGTAATTACTGATAATATCTGTAATTTTGAAATTCAAAATATGCAAAATGGTAATTTAAATTTGACGTTCTCTCTCTTTTTTTTTTTCCTACTTTGCCTATCATTTCTAAGAGTTAATTACTATTTTCGTCCATGTGGTTTGTCAAAAATCACTATTTCAGTCCATTAGTTTAGAAATTGCGATTTCAGTCCCTGTGGTTTCACTTTCGTAACCATTTCAGTCCACCTCCGTTAACCCCATCCATTATTATGTTAAGTACACGTGAATTTACCATAATGCCCTTATTAAGAAAAAACAAAAAGATATCTAAATGCGTTACTTACTGTTTTCGTCCCTGTAGTTTGTCAAAAATCACTATTTCAATCCCTGTGGTTTCGCTTTCGTAACCATTTCAGTCCAGTCTCCTAACACCGTCAATTTTACAGTTAAGTTTTTAATGAAATACCTAAATTAACCTTATGTTAATTAAATAAGAAAACCATGGAAATTTAAAATATTGTATTCTAAGACCCACTTGTTAAAACACAACCCCACGCTACCCTACCCCACTCCATCCCTGCTCTCATTTCCGGCAAAAGTTTCCAGTCATCTTCTCCGGCATCACAACCCCACCCTCTTAATTTCCGATGACCCGTTACCCCACCCCAATTAATATCTTCCTAGAGTATCAATTAACATAATAACTTTGAAAAATAATGCTTACCTGGACATTTTCTCATTCTAAAATCCAAAATTAAATTTTGGAACCATATATGTAAAAATAGTGCCAGACTTCTACTTCTACTCAAGCCATGGTGGGTCGAACCCTACAATCCAATTTAAGTCCATATGTCATACACCAATAAAATCATATAAATCCAATAATAAAATCATATAAGTCCATATTTAATTAACACAAGGGTAATTTAGGTATTTCATTAAAAACTTAACGGTAAAATAGACGGCGTTAGGAGACTGGACTGAAATGGTTACGAAAGTGAAACCATAGGGACTGAAATCACAATTTTTAAACTAATGGACTGAAATAGTGATTTTTGACAAACCACATAGACGAAAACAGTAATTAACTCATTTAGATATCTTTTTGTTTTTTATTAATAAGGGCATTATGGTCAATTCATGTGTACTTAACAGAATAAATGGATGGGGTTAACGAAGGTGGACCCGAAATTAGAGGTTATTGTTGATTGTGTTTTGAATGCTGCTTCGGGATCGGGTAACAAAGACGAGATTTTAGCCGCTATCCTTAAAAGTATTAAACTGGGAATAAAGAATTTGAGGGCGGAGGTCAGATCTAAGGAGTTAAAAGAGACGTTAGAGTTGGAGAAAATTATCGAAGGGATTGAGTCTAAGGCCTGTAGCGGTCTGATCTCGGCTGAAGATAAAAAAGTGAGAGTTGTGTCCCGATTAAAATTGAATCAATTGGAATCGATAAAATCGAAAGATATGCAATAGAAGGCCCTTATCAACTGGCTCAAGTTTGGAGATGAAAATAACTCGTTTTTTCATAAAATCATCTCTATAAACTCGGCCAGAAACAGGATCCAAGGTCTAGTGTTCCAAAACAGGTTGGTGTCGGATCCGGTGGAGCTGAAAGAGGAGATTAGGCTATGGTTTAAAAAACAATTCGTGGAACCAATTAGAAGAAGGCCAGCTTTTTTAAAAGATGGGCTGCCTACCTTATCGGAGATCAATGGTAGGATGCTTTGTGTTCAATTCACGGAAAAAGAAGTTTTCGTGGCTCTAAGAAACTGTGATGGTGGAAAAGCGCCGGGTCCGGACGGGTTTTCTTTTAAGTTTTTCTAAGTTTTTTAGGGTAAATTTAAAGGTAAGATTCTGGAGGTGATGAATGAGTTTTACTCCACGGGTAGGATTAGCGATGGCTGTAACTCTTCTTTCGTCGCTCTAATTCCGAAAGTTAAAGATCCTCAAAGTATTTCCAAATTTAGACCAATCTCTTTGGTCGGGTCGATCTACAAAATTATTTCCAAGACTCTAGCTAATAGACTCAAGTTAGTTATCGGCGACATTTCCTCCCTTGTGCAATCCACGTTCGTTGGAAACCGAAATATCCTTCATAGCCCGCTTATTGTGAGTGAGACGGTTGCTTGGGCTAAAAAATCTAAGACCAAGTTATTAGTTTTCAAAGTTGACTTCGAGAAGGCGTATGACTCCATCAATTGGAAATTTCTCTTTGGGATGATGGAAAAGATGGAGTTCCCTCTCAAATGGATTTCCTGGATTAAGGGATGCTTGGTCTCGGGCATGGGGTCGGTGTTAATAAATGGGTCTCCAACTAAAGAATTCAAGTACAAGTGTGGGCTTCGTCAAGGTGATCCTTTATCTCCGTTCTTGTTTATCATCGCTATGGAGGTGGTTACCCTTTTCATTAACAGGCTTGTTAATTTGGGCCTTTTTAAAGGCTGCCAACTTCCAAATGGCGGCCCAAACATCACTCACCTTTGTTATGCAGACGACGTTGTTTTTATAGGTCTATGGTCGGAGGACAATATTATTGCTTTAAACAGATTATTAAGATAGCTTTGCCTTGTCAGTGGGCTTAAGATAAATCGTCGGAAATGTAAAATTTACGGGATTGGAGTCGAAGCTAATGAGGTGGAGCGTCTCGCTAACAAAGTCAAATGTGATGTCGGTGCACTCCCGTTTGAGTATTTGGGTATACCGATTGGAGCAAACATGAAGAGAGCCAAGTTTTGGAAACCGGTTTTAGACAAATTCGATTCTAGACTATCCAAATGGAAAGCTAGACATCTCTCGTTTGCGGGCCGTATGACGTTAGCAAAATGGGTTCTAGGTAGTTTGTCGTCATATTACCTCTCGTTATTTGCTGCCCCTAAATGTGTATTAAAAAGCTTGAGAAAATTAGAAGGGAATTCATATGGGGTAAATCAAATAATAGAAATAAACTTAGATGGATATGATGGGAGCTTCTGTTGAAAGCGAGAAAAGCGGGCGGAATGGGGTTGGGGAGCATTCAAAGTTTTAATTTTGCGATGTTAACTAAGTGGTGGTGGAGATTAAAAGCCAACCCCAACCATCTTTGGGCCGAGGTGATTGCGGCTATACACGGAGGTAATACGTTCTCGTCTTCTAATTTGTTAATCCCTTTAAAGAAAACCATCCTGGGGGTGTGGAAAGATATTGGTTCGGTGGATACGGCACTTGGCAAACTCGGTATAGATATCAAAGATAACCTCGTGTTGGACGATAATGTGTGGAAATGGAGAAGTGAACCGAATGGATCTTTTTCGGTTCGTCAGGTCCGTAAGGAGATCGAGTTGCACTCATTGGAGGAGAATAGTGAAAATGTCACGTTTGTTTGGAATAATTAGGCTCCGCCGAAAGTTAATTATTTATTATGGAGGGCACAAATGGGAAAGATAGCTTCAAAAGTGGGTTTATTGCAGAGGGGTGTCCCCATTGGAGACAACTTATGTCCTCGGTGCGGGATTCACGATGAAAACCCGGATCACATCTTCGTGAACTGTCTATGGGCTCAATGCATATGGTGGAACATTTTGACTTGGCTTCGGATTAGCTTTATTAATAGCGACAACCTGAAAGACTTCATTTTGCAAGTGAACCAGATCCCAGGGGATAAAGTTTGGAAGAAAATTGTGTATACGATCGTGATGGCGACGGTTTGGAGCTTGTGGAAAGTTAGAAACGAACAGGTTTTTGATGATACCTTCATTCCCATCAGGATGACGGTGGAGCAAATAAAAGAAGACGCGTTCCTTTGGATTTGCAACAAGTCCAAGCTTAAGAAGCCATCATGGGAGAATTGGAAGGATTTCAATATTATTGATCAATTGTAATCTGTTTTTTGGCTGTTTTTCGGTTTTGTTTTGGAGTTGTATGTTCTTTTCCAACCCTTGATGGCTCTTTATATTTATATATAAAGTGTGGTTGCCGTTCAAAAAAAAAATCCAAACTTGTTGTAAGTTGTCTTGAAAACAAAATTAAATTAAAATCTTAGGATGTTGGGAGTGCTCTACTGGTCTATTTTTCCACTCTTTTGGAAATAGTCACAATATGGTCACATTAGTCATCTTAGTCATCTGATTTCATTTTGTTTTCATTTTCTAAAAGGGTGTGGTTTCATTTTGCACCGCAAGTTTCACTGTCACACTATATATTTTTTATTTTTTAAATATAAATATTAGTTTTAAGTTAAACAATCATAAAAAATAAAAAAATAAGATAACAAACTACATCCTGAGCGGTTTAAGAAACACAAAAATAAAACTAAAAGAAAAATTAATTAATGTACACCTTATTGCTTTCTTAAGACATGTTTATATCACAACGTGCCAAAACCCTATATGAAACCAAAAAATACTTTATTTTGAATTTTCATGCTATTCTCTTCTCTATAAATTTCAGTTTTCTACTTTCAATGTCCTCGTATTTATTTCTTGTAATCTACTAGACTTGATCAATTGTGTGAAGTGTGGCGATGTTCAAAAATTACAATCTGATATGTTTAAAAAAAGCAAACTAAAAAAACCAATATGTTTTTAAAATAATATTGTTTTTTCATTAATTTATGCCAAAATGTTCAGAATAACAAAGAAAAAGGATAAATAGCACAATGTAATTAGATTTCTATAAAAGTTTACGAGTTAAAGTCACTTCTGAAAAATCAGTTCAATTGCCTCATTAATTACATTATTAGAAAACTAAGGAAAAAAAAGCATATATGCTTCTTCTCTGTAGAATTTCTCACGGCAACCCCCCAAGTCGTGCCCACCTCATTCCACGCCAACATTCAATGTGGCAAGAGTACTCGGGTCTGCACGTTGTCACCCCAAGCTAAATCGGATTACGTTGTAAGGCGTGGTGACCACACATAGTATTAGGTCTTGTATACAAGGAAACAAATTAACAAGTGTTTATTTTCTTAGTTAAATTAATTAGGCAATTAATTTGGTGTTAGTGAGTTGACTACTAGCAAGAACTTGATTCACAATTAAGATTTGGTTTTTAGTTATATATGCGATTACCGGATGTTAAAGCAAGCTCATAAAAAGAAATTTGATTCTTATAAATTAATTCGAAACACAAGTTTGGCATTTAAATTTTATAATTTCTTGGAATTGAACATGTTACAGTACTTAACAAATCATAAATAAAAATATGTTACAGGTAACACGATATGTTACCCAGTTTACATCTTAAATAAATTAAAAATAGAATATGTATCGATAAAAAAAATTAAAAAGTACAAATTATGAACACAAATAAACTTAAAAATTAGAAACAAAAATGTTTGTGAAAACTTTAGTTTTTAGATTAAAAAATTAGAAACAAAAATGTTTGTGATAAATTTAGCTTTTAGAAAATGTGCAAATATGAGTGTGTATAAACCCACGGTTTTAAGTAAAACAACATAACAAAAACAATTCGAAGCCAAATTTTTTCACTCATACTTTTTTCTAGCTACGACACTCAACCACCCAATAAGTTGATGCATCCACCAATATGATTTAAATAAAGAAATATAATAAAATGATTTTTCGATTAACGAGCATAATAGAGCTGTTCACGAGCCGAACCGAACTGATCAGACCTTTGCTCGTGCTCGGTTCGTTTACAAACCGACCCGAACCGAACCCAGCGTTTTTTCAACCGAGCCAAAGTCGAACGTGCGTCTTTCGATCCGAGCATTTTTCGAACGAACGTCGAGCGAGTATCGAGCATCGCAGAATAAAAAAGGAAAGTGACGATAGGAGTGCTAGTTATTAGAATAAAGTGCAGTTTTCGTCCCTGATGTTTCGTCCAATAAAACATAAGTAAAAAATTTAACAAATAACAAGGAATACAAAAACACTCAACTACTTCCATCGAGATTAACTAAGCGGGAAGATAAATCGTCGATCGATTGAAACATACCCTTGTTCTATCGGAAGTTTGCAATTGAAGGAATCGATTGAAGCAAAACCCTGACGAGTTGGCGTCTTGGAGAGTTGTGATGGAGAAATCCAATAACGACGGCGAATTGGGGATTTTGATTAGGGTCTTGCACTTCTGAATCAAATGGCGGGTTGAGACTTGAGTATTGATCGACGCTTCACATTTTAGATTTTGAAATTTTGACTCAAATGCTCAAATGGACACTTAAGTATTGGATAGTTGACTATTGGTATTAGATTTCAGTTACGTTCTAATTACTTAAAAGAACTCTATTTGAATTTTGAACCAAACATTGCTAATGTTGGTCTCTAGTCATTTCATTAAAAATGATACACACATAAACATAAATATATATGTATATATATATATATATATATATTAAAAAATAAATCGAGCCAACCGAGCCGAACCGAACTGAGCGGACCTTTGCTCATGCTTGGTTAGTTTACAAACCGAACCGATCCGAACCGAGCATTTTTTTAATAGAGCTGAATCGAACGAGCAAATTCCGAACATTTTCCAAGCGAGCGTCGAACAAGCGTTGAGCGCCGAGCAATTTGAACAACCCTTGAGTATAACCGAGCTAGAAATGACTTTTTTGAAAGAAAATTTAACAGCGACATAGCATGTTAAAAACTATGTTAAAAAATCTTATTAGCTAATTATTTTAAAAAATCAAGAGGTGGTTAAAAAGATCCACCCTTAACCCTTTACTAAAAGGGTGAGTAAGGTGATTCTAATGGGCAGTTTGTGTGAGTCGAACCTAGCCTTCTACAAAAATCCATTTTTGTTCTTAGCATCAGACTACACTAAGTTTTATGTTATCAATTATCACCGTAAATGTAATATCTTTGTTTTATAAATATATAATTTTTCTAATATTAGAGGCCCTATTTTTTTGGAGACCCTAAGCCGTCACCTAGCCCAATTACGCTAACGGGTCGGCCCTGATTATATCTGTGGTTTACAGGGAACCTTCCAACACTTCACCATCCCAAAATAGTAGTAGGCTTGTAAATGAATCAAACACGAACGGAGCATTTTCATGTTCGTTCGTTTAACTTTAATCAAACAAATGTTCGAACATGCACAACAAAACGAATGGACTTTTCTTGTCGGTGCTCGTTTAATTTAGAAAAAGAACGTGCTAGTGTTTATTTATGTTCATTTGGGAATAGTATAAACAGATGGTTCACGAACGTAAACGAACAAACATAGTTAAACACATATATGCACGAACACAACCAAATGAACACCGATTAAAAGTAAATGTGAACATCAATGCGTTGGGCTGAAAAGTTAACAAAACTAAACTAAATTGTAAGAGGTGATATTTTCAACTTTATAAAACTGAACTAAATTGTAATGTACCTAAATAATATTTTAGAAAATATTAAAACAATGTTGAAAAGAACAAACTTAAATAAACCTAAACTAACGAACATAAATGAACGTAAACGAACAAACATAAAGGAACGTAAATTAAGAAACATAAACGAACGTTCACGAATATACATGAACGATCGAGACATGTATCCATGTTCGTTTGCTTAACTAAATGAACAAAAATTGATGTTCATATTCATTTGTTTACTCAATAAACTAACATAAACAAATTTTCTATTGAACAACTCACGAAAAGTTCACTAAACGTTTGATTCATCAGCCAACAAAATACCTAACATTTGAGAGAGTTTCCTAGTTGTGTTCTACCTCTTTTCCACCTTAGCATTCCCTTGATTTTCAGCTGCTTCCAAAATAGGGTTGAGCTTGGTATCCATCGGTACCGAACCGGTACCGGAATCAAAAGTACCGGTACCGAGAATCCCCAAAAGTAGGTATCGGTACCGAATATATAACCGGTACGGTACCGGTATTTGAGGGTAAAAAACCAGTACCGAACCAATACCGTACCGGATCGGTACCGAACCGGTACCAAAAAGTCAAAAGTCGGTACCGAATCGGTACCGAAAATTAGGGCTGACAATAGGTAACCTGTAGGTAACCTTCTAAGACACGATTACAGAAAAGTACACCATATGATTTTTTACGTCTTTAAAAAATAATCAAAATTTGAAAGTTAGGATCCATTATTTCTCCTTATAGGTGCATAAAATATACATTTGTCTTATAGACATTGGATATAAAGTAGTTAAACAAGTCGTATTCATGTTTAAAATTTTTGTTGTTCGCATTATCAGATACCTGTTAAACATGCTAAGACACGATTTGCCAGCCCTACCGAAAATATACCTGGTTCGGCAAATTCGGTACCGGTCAGTATCGGTACCGAGTACCATTTGTCCATTTGCTTGTCCCTATTCCAAAACCGGTTCACAGCCGCAAAATGAGGTCAAGGTTTTCAATCAAATGTGGTCTTGGTTTTATATTTTATATTTGATTAAACCCCGTGTGATGGTGCCAAGTAGGGGTGCAAACGAGCCGAGCGGCTCGCGAGCTACTCGAGATCGGCTCGAGAAAAAGCTCGAAACGAGCCGAGCCTTATTGAGCCCGAGCCGAGCTTGAGCCTCAAAACAAAGCTCGTTTGTTTATCGAGCCCGAGCTCGAGCCTCACATGTGAAGCTCGTTAGGCTCGTCGAGCCTTAGTGTAAACGAGCCGAGTCGAGCCGAGCTTATTTAAACTTGTTTACAAGCAGACATCGAACCTTAAAATAAGCTTATTTAGTGAACGAGCCCTAGCCCGAGCCCGAGCTTTACTTATTAAGCTCGCAAGCCTAAAAAGTCTATTATTTATATTATTTTTATTTAATATACTAATTAATAGATAATAAACGAGCCGAGACCGAGCCGAGCTCGAGCTTGATAAAATACAAACGAGCCGAGCTCGAGGTTTGAAAACAAAGCTCGAATCGAGCCGAGCTCGAGCCCGAGCTCTCATAAATTAATCGAGCTCGAGCCTGGCCGAGCTCGGGCTTGGCTCGGCTCGTTTGCACCCCTAGTGCCAAGTTAAAGGAATCAATGCACATACTTTACTTTTGCTATTACCATTACCAAAATATTATAAACTTTAACTACTTGGAGGGCCACCCCAAGAAAACTTTACCAGCCATAAATGTACATGTGTAGTAAACTGCAATTTCAACCATCAAATCCAATCTTTTTCGCCAATTTTTTTTTTTTTTAATTTCTAAGTGGATCATTATATGTATATATCACAAACCTTACATTCAGTAGCTTTATCCTATACACTTTATGACAATTAGCACACATACACAACAAAATACATGTAAAACACCCATCCAAACAAACCATATACAAAACATATATATAACTACATAAACTAAACCAAGTTAGAAATTGAAAGAGGTGTAAACACATTAGGTGCCATATGCTCAATCACATCAAATTCCTTCTCGTTGAGATACATGTAAACACCCATCCAAACAAACCATATACAAAACATATATATAACTACATAAACTAAACCAAGTTAGAAATTGAAAGAGGTGTAAACACATTAGGTGCCATATGCTCAATCACATCAAATTCCTTCTCGTTGAGATACATGTAAACAACCCAATCACCATTTCCACTTGCACTTGGCATGGTGACTACATTTCGGGTTCGACTACCCCAAGGGATGTGAAACGATCCAAACTCCGGCTTTCCCCATCCAAAGTCCATATCGTTGATCGGTAAATCTCGTCCAGATGAGACAACCACGGCCCTTTCATGCCCAAGATATATCCTGGCAACCGGGTGCGCGGGCCGATGCAACTCCACCCAATCAATTAGACCCCTAAAATGTTCTTCATTTGTTGTCTCGGCCACAAACCCATGAACCATGTTTGCAACTTCATGTAGTTGCATGGCCTTAAGATCACTATTTGCTGCAACACCATATGGGACAGATAGTGCATTTCCATAGTGGTTTTCAAACAAAGATGGGCTTTTCTCGTTAACTTGTGTTAGAAACCGACGTCCATTAACTATAACGGCCATTCTAGATATGGTACTCGCAACATCATTGCCTGATCCATCTGCTAATAACTTCCACAGATACGCGGTGAATGACAAGAATTTGCTTCTTTTGGCTTCAAATTGAATATGTTCGATTGATTCAGCGCGAACGTAGTACATGCGACTCTCAAGTGGTTCCTCAAAGGATGATGGAGGAGGGAGTGATGTGATGGGGATGTACAGATTGTCATGGGTTGTTTCATAATGAGGAGGGTGTCTTGGGTTAAACATGGAGGGCCGAAATGATGGAATGTTAGAGATTTTTTCCAGTCGTGCATATTTAGCCCATGCAGCTATGAACATACCTATTGAGTAAGCATCGCTTAGTTGATGGTTAAACGCGCATGATATTATTATCGATCCGCATTTCAACTCGGTTACCTGTTTTATTTATAAAAAGAGTTAGTGATTTTAGTATTTGTATTCATGCTATATCTTCATATGCGAATTTGGTACTATCATATACTTTGGAATTTATTTGGATCTAGGTGGTCTAGTAATATCATAAGCGTTTCTAGGATCTTTTGTGAAACATATTTGGTTTCTAGGCAGGGTAGCGAACTCAACAAAAATCTGGCACCAAATACTAAAGGGCCTCTGAATTCTTTGGCCATGTACATGATCATGTCAGACTTTTGTTGAGTTCCTACCTTGTTAGTGCAATGCTTAGAAACCAAACATAATGCTTAGAAACCAAACATGTTCCATGACTACAAATCAGACTTTTGTTTTCTTATCCTTTAACCAATATTTTGATTTTAGAAGTTTAAAACCAACTTCTCGATTAGATTATGGGTTTACCTGAACCGATAACACACCACGATCAATATGGGGCACCAACTTCCCCTTTACAGAATAATCAGGATGATATAAATCTAATTCTTTAAGCTCCACATCTGCATGTGCATGAACAAACGCAACCCCACTATTGTTACACAACACCCCCGGCTCTCCATGGCTGTTTTGCACAATCTCACCCGCGAGCGGGTAATATGTCGATAGTACCCCTGCCAACGACTTCTTGACGGTGTCCAGCACGGTTTGTGTTGACATATCAATGTTGTTCTTTTTCTTGTAACAAAAGAACACTCCGACTTCGATAGGCGGTAGAAGCAAGTCCAGGTTTGACAAAGGGAGCCAGTGTTCGTTCACCGGTGTCACAGCTGCTGAAATGACCTCTCTACCCTTCACAGTCACGGAATATTTTCTCATGTTCATGATATGTTGTTAAGGTGTGAAGGTCTTATGAGGAATGTGAGGATCCCATGTCAAGAATCCGTGTATATTTATATGTTACTAGCTGAACAGGTTAGACCAGTCGTCTATAACAATCGGATTCAAGGTTTTGAACCAGTCGTTTATATGTTACTAGCTGAACAGGTTAGACCAGTCGTCTATAACAATTTATAGCCTTGTTTTGCCCCCGGTATAGGCCTAACTCAGGGGTAAAATGGTAATTTGAATTATATACATACGCCTCATATAGGCCTATACTAGGCATATAAGAGAGGCAAAAAAGATCAATTTACCCCCAGTATAGGCCTAAATCAGGGGTTAAATGGTCTTTTTTCGCCTAGACGCCCAGTATAGGCTTATACGAGGCATATACGAGGCAAATAAGACAAAATATGACATAATCAGAGATTCTCTTGGAAATTGAAAAAGGTAATACGTCTCATATAGGTGTATACGAGGCGTCTTGAAGGGTGTGGAAATAAGGAGTTGGGTGTGTGAATAGGTAGAACCTTTATTAAACCCCAAATATGTACAACCACTACAACTTGTTAATTAACTTGATCGTTACTGACACTAAAAAGATAACTATTTTATTTATTTTTTTCAAAGAATTGGTGCAGTTCCAATAATATAGCTGGCCATGTACATGATAATAATATTAAACTATCTAGTCACGTAAGCAATTAGCTGGCCTGGAAATGTACCCGTGCATAAAATAATGAGCAAGGATGAAGAGGGTGCTCCCCACGTGGGGAGTATTCCCCACTTAGCCACAACCAATCAGGTTATTCCATGTCGACTCCCCTCTTAAGTCCTTATTTTGCACTCAAACGTTGACATTACTCTACTCACACAATTATTTTTTTTTTTAAAAGAAGAAAAAAATATGATTGGTGAAAAAAGGGTGGACCCACATTAACAACAAATCACCCCCTCTCTCTCCTCTCTCTCAATCGGTGAGCACACACCGAGCTAAACACAAACCGCGTGGTAAACTTTTGTTGGTGGCGGTGTACCCGCACGGCAAATGCAATCCCCGCATGGGGTCACCGAAGGTGCCCCGTGCACCCTAATGAGTTAATCACACTTATTTAAGCTGACTTGCCTCTTCAATTTCTCCACACATTTCTTGAATTACGATTGATGTAGGTTCACCCGGAGGATCGAGTCAACCTCTATTCCTGTTTACCGACAAACCCGAGAGTGCGGAATCCAAACGTTCATAACTTTTTTATACAACATTATTTTTTCATAAAAATTTCATCGTAAAATCGAGCGTTTTTTTATCTTTAATTTGAGTACCATATCGCTATATAAAATATGAAGACTAAAAAAACCCGCTTAAATATTTTGTATTTCTATATTGTATAACATTTTTTGTGCTGAATTTTTATATTATATTTTTGTGCTAAATTTTTTGTGCTAAATTTTTTTGTCTTAATTTTTTTTTTCATCAATTTTTTGTGCTGTATTTTTTATACTACATTTTTTTGCTGAATTTTTTCATGCTATATTTTTTGTACTAGATTTTTTTGTGCTATATTTTTTGTTGTACTACATTTTTTGTGCTATATTTTTTGTACTAGATTTTTTGTGCTATATTTTTTTGTACTAGTTTTTTTGTGCTAGATTTTTTTGTACTAGATTCTTTTTGTTGTATTTTTAAAAAACAAAAGGGGTGTCACATGTCATTTTCACTCCTATTTATAAGGACCAAAATGCCTTCATTCCTATTTATTAGGAGTGCCACATGTCATCATCATAATCTTTCTTAGGCTACTTAGCCAAAATCCACATTTTAGTGGATCCTTCCCCTATATATATACTAGGTTTTTACCCGGGATTGCTTCCCGGGCTCGGGAAAGTTATTTAGATTAATTAATTACAATTTGTTATTAATACGACCACATTACATCAACCATCTTATTCTATTCAACGACATTGTCTTAAAATCACGGAATTAGATCTATTCAACAACAGGACCACATGAATAACATTATTTCCAATTTTACTTCAACAACAACAACAACAACAAAGATACCTAGTAAATCCCCCAAATAGCAAAGCTACTTATAGGGTCTGGGGAGGGTGGGATGTAGACAGACCTTTCCTCTATCCCTAGGGATAGAGAGGCTGCTTCCAGAGAGACCCTCGGCTCCAAAACGAACAGCATACCAATACACCACGTCGAAGAATAGAAAAAAGAAATCACCAAACCCAAGAAAATGAACAGTGTGACACAATATAATGTAGATCATGTATAATAGCATGTAACATCATTTGGGCATGAACACAAGAACGCAATCACCGGTAAAGTCAGTTAAAGGATAGGAAAACCTACGTCCCTAAAACACACCCAAGACCTTACTGTAAAATCCTCTAGAAGTCCTTAACCCTAATCCTACGCCTCCACGAAGTCCTATCTTGGACCATGTCCTCAGAAAGATGCAACTCTAGTAAATCATGCCTAATCAGCTCATCCCATGTCAGTTTGGGTCTGCCTCTTCCTCTCCTCCCTTCCACAGTAAGAGTTTCCACTATTCTAACTGGTGTCGTCGTTTGCCTCCGCTTCACATGCGCAAACCATCCTCATTTCCAATTTTACTTCAATGCACTTAAATGATCGGGTGATTTGGGATTTTGTAAAAATGTTTGTTCTTGTACTTCTTAACAAAATAAGATGTTGACCAAAATTCAAACAAATGTTGACCAAAAGTAAATCAGATGTTCAACATAAACACTGAATCTATAACAACAGACACTACAGACACTGATTATATTCAAACTACTGATACATAAACATTGATTCTTCATTCCACTGTTGTAATCTAAGCACTGATGTTTGAGGTTCAATTTTTATGCTTCATCAGTGGTTGGATTCCAATGTATGTAGAAGCTTTGCTGAGCTGTCATCTTCAAATGCCATTGTCTTGATAGCCTGTTTAAAATATACAGCTTCTTGCTCTTTCTCTTCTGCATCAGTCAACTTTTGCCTCTTTCTTTGGTTTAACATAATGACAGAGGTATCTGATGATGTGAACAGTGCTTCAGAATTGTGGAGCTGCTTCTTTGACATGTTAATAGTTTTGTAATCAGGCTTCTTTGGAAGGCTAGGATCTGTTTCTCTCTTTTTTCTAAGCCTTTCATAAGCTTCATCAGTGTACTGCCTTGTCCATTTTGCTATGGCCTTGGCAGTTGCAACCTTTGCATCAACCAACTCTTGTTTCTTTCTTTTATACTCCAAGGTAAGATCATCAATAGCCTTTTTGTATTTACGCCAATTTGGAGCTGACCTTTTCATGCTTGGATCTCTTTTTACTCTTTCAATTCTATTGAGTTCTGCTTTGAGACCAACAAGTGGCCAATCTTGGAATTGCTCTTCCTTGGCAGGGTAGAACTTCTCACTCATGATCAATGCCAGAATGTCTTTTCTCACATCTTTTTGCAGGCCAGGTTCTGGTGGTAAATTTGACATTTCTTTACTCAAATCTCTAGCATAGTCTTCCATGAGCTTGACTTTGGTGAGTAAAAACTGATAATGACTTGAATACACATTGTCATTTTCTCCTTCACATTCAACCCTAGCTATTATTTGAGCTTGTCTAGCTTTTAGTTTTAGATATTCATCCATGTTTTTTGGATTTCTAAAACCAACCAGAGAAGGGAATTTCCTTTTTGAAGGATCATCAACTGTGTAGAACTGCCTCATTTCATTCTTTACTGCATAGAGTTCCAGTGGATAACTGGGAGTTGCTGGGGTACCATCTGCAGACTCGTATCCTTGAAGAGATATTGGATCTTTGATTGGATTGACCAATTTTGGAGGAATGAAAGATTCAGGTTTGGTGATTTTGTAAGGTACAGATGAAACAGGATCAGGTGCTGGTATATCATCATCATGCACTTGAATATTTTTTCTTCTAGTATACACATTTTCAGGAGGAGGTGTTTCTATTTGAGGTTTTGGAGCAAACAGAATTATGGCTTGGGAAGGATTGTTAAAAGTGGTAGGTAATTGACTAACAGTTGTCGAAACAACTGGTGTCTCAACCACTGTTGATGTATCAACAGTTGTCTTTTGCTTTAAGGCAGGTGGTGAGTTTTGTGATGATGGTTTTGTTTGGGGTGTTTGAGTAGTGATGGTGTGTGTTTGACTAACAGCTGTTGAAACAACTGGTGTTTCAACCACTGTTGCCATTACCACGGATGATGTGTCAACTGTTGTCTTCTGCCTTTTAGCAGGTGGTATTGGTGGTGGTGAAGGGATTTTTCGTAATGGAGATAAGACAGTGGATGTAGTGTGTGTTGAAGTCGTAGCGGTGAAAGTTTGGATAACAGATGTTGAAATTACTGAAGAAGCAACAACTGTTGATACAACAGGTTGTATGACTTTTCTAGTAGACTTTCTTATGGGCTGAGAATTTTCTTGATCCTTTGCCTCAGAAGTACCCTGTTCATTCATCTCCATAAAAACTCTCTTCTCCTGTTCAAACCTTCCTTTATCCTTTGCCTCCATATCCTTTTTCACCCTTGCTTTTGCATCAGCAATGGCATTTAAGGTTACATCAACCTTTTTGGAACCATCTGGCAAAGGGATGTGTGCAAGCATTGTTGAATTATCTGGTGCAATGTAAAGACCATCTTCATATCCCTTTTTCTTCAACTGCCTCATTTTCTCCGCCTTTTTGGCATTATTCGGTGGTGGGCTGTCCACAAAGATGATAGAGGGAGGAGCAGTGCCAGTGGTGTTCATAAATTGAGCCTTCAGGGTTTTTATATCTGCCTGAGTGTCTTTGAACCTAGCTTCCATTATATTTCTGATATTTTGAAGCTGAATTTCATGTTTCTGATCATCATTTGCTCTTTGTTGGTGAAGCAGAGGTTGAAATAATGCCCAAAGGTCAGTGGGAGCAGGTGGTGCCTGCTGTTTTTGTAACAACTGTTGCAGTATGGTTTTGATTTCTGCAATAGATGTATCCAGTTTGTTAAGCCTCTCCCTCAATTCTCGGTACATTAAACCATCATCCAATTTAATGGGATCATCTGATTTCCCACCAGAGGTGGTTGTAACAGTGGTTGACTGAGGGAGACTTTCCCAAAAGTCATCCCCTGTTGCCCCTTTTTCTTGGAACTGGGGACTTCTTTCCTCAGCAGAGGTTACCAATCTAAGCTCACCAGTGTATACAGGATACACACCAGTATTTAGAAAGGTTCCCATAGAAGAAATTGCCTTCAAGGAAGTCTGATTAATGAAACTACTGTCCAAGTGTAAACCAGTGGGTTCAACACTTGTAGTAGCTGCTTCACTTGAACTACTGACAGGAAGTACTTGTACATCCTGCAGTGTAACCTCCTCAGGTGTTGTTGGTGGGTTAGCAATGATAGGGAGCTCAGACACAGTCACTTTCTGTGGCATGCTCTCAGTGATAGGGGGTTGAGAGGAACTGATTGCTATCTGATTTATATCAACTGCATCCAACAAAAGTTTTGTTTGTGGTGGAATTGTAACAGTGAGTACGGGAGTGGAAAGAGGATTTGCCCCGGGCAGTGGGCTGGGGATGATGGATTCAAGTGAGTCCAAAGCAACATAATTTGATGTCCCTATTCTTACAACCTGTTCTTTTTGAAAAGAAACAAGAGGAGTTTGAGGCTCAGGTTGAGATATTTGTACCATCTGCTGTGAGGAAGTAGCAGCAGTGGTTTCTGGTGACTTTTGTGTTTTCACCGGCAGTGGCTCTGGGATCTCATCTTCCAGAGTTGCCTTTGTTTTAGGTTTGAGGGGATTTTGTGTTTTCTTCTTTCTTGGTCTTTTGGTGGATTTAGGTGTCGGTTTCACAGCAGTTGTTTTGCTACTGTGATCACCTTGAGCAGTGGGCTCAGCAGGAGGTGCCTGAGGAGCAGTGGTAGCTGCTAAAGTCTGCTCAGGAGCCTGTGCTTGTGTTTTGGACACTTTTGATAGCCTTGTAAATGTTAACTGTGTAAGGCCATTTATTTGAAAAGGTTCACCCTGGATGAGTACATGAGCATCATCCTTTCCAAATTTCTTTTGAAAATAAAAGCTTAGGAACCTTGGAAATAGTAAAAATGATTTGCTATCAACATTTTTTACCAAGTCATTAAAGATC
This sequence comes from Helianthus tuberosus, assembly GCA_030545235.1. Taxonomy (NCBI): domain Eukaryota; kingdom Viridiplantae; phylum Streptophyta; class Magnoliopsida; order Asterales; family Asteraceae; genus Helianthus; species Helianthus tuberosus. Next base: position 59,833,799 of record CM060401.1, read on the forward strand.
TCCTGTGAATAGTTAAAGTTTTCCCCATGCAAGATAGCATATGCCAGGTATTGGATCTTTAATGGAATTTCATTGAAAGCAGTGGTCTTATTAGAAACACACATTAAGAGGGTATGAAACAAAAACCTTGGGGCAGGGGGAAAACTGCCTGTTTGCAAAGTGTTTTTTTTTTTCATTTGCTTTGCATACACTCTTTCTAAAAAATCTGTTTGATACTCTATTTTAGGGAAAAAAAAGTCTTACCTTCAAGATCATTGAGTTCAAACACCTCAGAAATGGTTTGCGGTGTGATTTTAACATCAACACCCTTTATCGAGGAATTGATAGCTATGGGTGTTTTATCTTGATATTCAAGTTTTGCATTTTTCCAAAATTCCCTCTGGGTTGCCAAGTAAATCGGAGCATCAGAAGTCAACAAAGTTTTGTATTTTGAAGACGAAAGGGCATCTATGACGGAATTGAACGTTTCAGTGTTACTTGGTTTTGTCAAGAGACCCAAGTAGTTATGGGGAGCTTTGTATCGAATTTGTATGACCTTTTGACTAGATTTCCTTTTACCTGATGAAGACCGTGATTTTGCCATTTGAGGAAGAAGGACGATGAGGAATTTTGAGAGAAATGGAGGATAACTACTTTGAAAAAGGAAAAATGAATTCGATTCGACAGTTAAAACCCTGATTGGGGGTTTTGATCAGGGTTTTATAGCACGAAAAGTGAATGCTGACGTGACAGCGGTTACAAAAGATCTGACGGCTATGAACTGTCCACGAGCCAACCCCTGATGAGTAATGGAACACAGTTGTTTTATGAAAACATTGATGGAATAATAACAGTGGTTGTAATGATTACACTGAAAAACAGTGGGAGACTTTAAGTTATCAGTGGATAGCCTTAAAACATTTTAATGCTTATAATTCATAAAAAAAAAATCATTTTAACTATTTTTAAGATGAATTTTGAGATTTTTTAAATAAATTATTACATATAATCAGTTAGCATGCTGGGGTGATGTGATAAATACCGTTACATATAAACAACCCTATGATATGAAATTTAACAATCTAACAGAGTATAAAATACTGATGTTGAATCCACTATAGATGCTGAAGCACTGCTGCTACTGAGCAATGTTTTTCCTTTCGTTGATCAGGCTTTAGGAACATAAGTGCTTGTCTTTAACATGGCTTTGTCTTCAACAGTGGATAGGCCTCATCAATCTTTAAGAACATCAGTATTTATAAGGAGCAGTGGTTAATTATAACAGTCCTTAGCATGATCAGCTGTTATAACGACTCAAAAACCTCTTTGAGAGGAAGCATTGAAAGTATTAAACCTCTGTTGTCTTATCAAACAGATGTTCAGACACAATTCAACATCAACATAATTTAAATCGTACTCAAACACTAAATAATAAATAAAAATAGAATACAACATAGAAAAACTGGTACAGAAATACTAAAGTTGAATCCACTATAGATGCTGAAGCACTGCTGTTACTGAGCAGTGGTTTTCCTTTCGTTGATCAGGCTTTAGGTACATAAGTGCTTGTCTTTAACATGGCTTTGTCTTCAACAGTGGATAGGCCTCATGAGCCTTTAAGAACATCAGTATTTATAAGGAGCAGTGGTTAATTATAACAGTCCTTAGCATGATCAGCTGTTATAACCACAACATAACCCTTTGAGAGGAAGCATTGAAACTATTAAATCTCTATTGTCTTATGAAACAGATGTTCAGACACAATTCAACATCAACATAATTTAAACCGTACTCAAACACTAAATAATAAATAAAAATATAACACAACATAGAAACACTGGTACATCAATACTAAAGTTGAATCCACTATAGATGCTGAAGCACTGCTGCTACTGAGCAGTGGTTTTCCTTTGGTTGATCAGGCTTTAGCTACATTGTCTTTAACATGGCTTTGTCTTCAACAGTGGATAGGCCTCATCAACCATTAAGAACATCAGTCTTTATAAAGAGCAGTTGTTAACTATAACAATCCTTAGCATGATCAGCTGTTATAACCGCAACATAATCCTTTGAGAAGAAGCATTGACACTATTAAACCTCTGTTGTCTTACCAAACAGATGTTCAGACACAATTCAACATCAACATAATTTAAATCTTACTAAAACAGTAAATAATAAAAAAAATAAAAAATACAACATAGATTCATAAAATAAAATTTATTAATTTATTCATGACCTTAAAACTAAAAGTCCAATAATTACATGACATACTAAACAGTATTAAAGTTCAAATCTAAGAATAACAACAAGAATTAAGAAACTTTAGTTTCAACTCCATCCATTGCTGAACCTCTAGATGTATGTACTTCAGCATCGCCAAGAACTGCAAGTCTCTATCACCGCACTCTATATTACTGACAACACAAACAAGAAACAAACCTAAAATGCAAAGGTCTCTTCTCAACTGTTGTAGCACATCTAAGTTTTCAAGATATTGCAAGAATCTATCCATACTTTCTATAAAAGAAGAAATCCCAATGACAAACCTGACACAAGAAAACCTGACTTTCGGTTTAACGAAAATCTCACAACGCAACTTTTCACGATGTTGCAACAATGATACTGCAACATCCATATTGAAAGGTTGACTTGTGATGGGAATCTTCATTGAAACGACGATGTTGGAACAATGATACTGGAACGATATCATGTTCAACAAACATTCGAACAAAGAAGTGTAATCGGAGATTAGCGCCTAAATCAAGAGAAGGATGCATTTGAGAGAGAGATATACGCACACATATATGAGTGAGTGAGATTTGAATCTGATAGTAGATAATTATATCTTATTTATAGGATTAGAATATACGGTTTGAATTTTCAATTTTGAATGTGGGAACTGATAATTATTAAATTACCTTATTTATTGGGAACTGATGTTTATACGTAATCCACAGTAGTATATATCCTTATCCTCTCTTTATTAAAATATTAAATATTTGAATTGTTATGCAAAGTAGGAAAAAAAAAAAAGAGAGAGAAGGTCAATTTTCATGATGACTTTTCTGTAGTTACTGATGATGATTTGAAAGCAACTGTCATTGTCATGATGACTTTTCTAATTTTTAAAAACATAATAACCGTGAGTTTGAAATGTCCAAAGCTCAAGAAATTAACATTAATTACTGATTTGATTTGCAACAAATAGTTATAAAGAAATTTTTTTATTTTTTAATTTAATTTTAAATTTTATGATCAAAACAATGTTGTTTGAAATCTTACCTCATTGGTATGTAAAGATGAGGTAAAATGGTAATTTTATTGTAATTCTACTTTTTATTTGATAATTTCAATCTATCACTAAACTAAAACAATCAATAACAAAAAAGTGAGCAATGGCCGTTTTTTAAGAAAACCACTGATGGTCAATATCAATAGATCTCAACAATAAAAAAAAGTGAGCAGTGGCTATTTTTCCTATCAGTGGATACCCCACAGTTTTTTAAACACTGATGTTTGGTCAGTCAATGGTAAACAAAAAGTGAGCAGTGGCTATTTTTCCTAGCAGTGGCAGTTTTTTAAACAAAGAAGTGTAATCGGAGATAACCGTCAGTTTGAAATTCTAGTTTTGCATATTTTAAAAGTCCAAAGCTCAAGAAATTACAATTAATTATTATTGATTAGATTTGCAACAAATAGTCAAAAAGTATTTTTTTTATTTTTTAATTTAACATTAAGGATAAAAATATATATGGTTTGAATTTTGAATTTCAAAATTACTGATATTATTAGTAATTACTGATTTGATTTGACCACAATTGTGATGATGTTTATTGGGAACTGATGTTTATTGGGAACTGTTAGGTAAGTAGTGTATATCTTTATATCCCTCCTTAATAAAGTAAATAAATATTAGTAATGATATGCAAGGTAGGGGGAAAAAAAAGAGAGAGAACGTCAATTCTAAATTACCATCTTGAATAAATTTAATTTCAAAATTTCAAAATTTCAAAATTACTGATATTATCAGTGATCTGATTTGAAAGTGAGCAGTGGCTATTTTTCCTAGCAGTGGCAGTTTTTTAAACAAAGAAGTGTAATCGGAGATAACCGTCAGTTTGAAATTCTAGTTTTGCATATTTTAAAAGTCCAAAGCTCAAGAAATTACAATTAATTATTATTGATTAGATTTGCAACAAATAGTCAAAAAGTATTTTTTTATTTTTTTTATTTAACATTAAGGATAAAAATATATATGGTTTGAATTTTGAATTTCAAAATTACTGATATTATTAGTAATTACTGATTTGATTTGACCGCAATTGTGATGATGTTTATTGGGAACTGATGTTTATTGGGAACTGTTAGGTAAGTAGTGTATATCTTTATATCCCTCCTTAATAAAGTAAATAAATATTAGTAATGATATGCAAAGTAGGGGGAAAAAAGTATTTTTAGTCAATTCTAAATTACCATCTTGCATAAATTTAATTTCAAAATTTCAAAATTACTGATATTATCAGTGATCTGATTTAAAAGTGAGAAGTGGCTATTTTTCCTAGCAGTGACAGTTTTTTAAACAAAGAAGTGTAATCGGAGATAACCGTCAGTTTGAAATTCTAGTTTTGCATAAGGAAATACCCATCAAGTATTTTTTTATTTTTTAATTTAAGATTAAATTTCATCAGGAAAACAATATTGGAGGAACTCTTATCTCATTGCAATGTAACGATTAGGTAAAATTGTAATTTCATTTTAATTGTAGTTTTTATTTGATAATTTCAATATATCACTAATTAACACCATGGATGGTAAATATCAATGGATGTCAAGAATAAAAAAGTCACATGTGGCTATTTTTTCCTATCAGTAGTTTGACCATAAACAGAAGTTTGACCATAAACAGAAGTTTGACCATAAACAGGTGTTTGCACATAAAGAGATGTTTATCTGGTGGTTTAAAACCATTGTTGGGTCAAACAAATTTCACAACAGGACCAATACTCAAATAGATGTTGACCTTAAACAGATGTTTGGTTTAGAGCCAAACAACTGTTAAACCCCAAACATCTGTTTAACCCTGAACAGATGTTTAAGTTAATAACATCTACTGTTCAACCTAACAGGGGTTTCCATTAACTATTGACCAAATTGCAAACAGATGTTAAAACCACTGTTTGTTATTGTACTTCTTTACAAAATTACATAGAATTCAAGAAAACGAAACAATCACTTAAAGAACTATAATTTAACACATAATCTAATCCGGCAAAGCAATCTATTATCTGAGAATTCACTGATTCTTACAACATGAAACAAACTCATAATGAAATACTAAAGTTACATAAGAACCACTGATAATTAAATACTAAATTTGAATCCGTTGTAGATGTTGAACCACTGCTGATACTAAACAGTCGTTTTCCTTTGATTAATCAAACTCTAGGTACATAAAGTGCAAACAGTCGTTTTCCTGAACATATGTTTTAGTTAATAACATCTACTGTTCAACCTAACAGGGGTTTCCATTAACTATTGACCAAATTGCAAACAGATGTTAAAAACACTGTTTGTTATTGTACTTCTTTACAAAATTACATAGAATTCAAGAAAACGAAACAATCACTTAAAGAACTATAACTTAACACGTAATCTAATCCGGCAAAGCAATCTATTATCTGAGAATTCACTGATTCTTACAACATGAAATCTTCTGCACAAGTCAATTATAACAATAGCAGATCCTTTCTTGCGTTTAGTAGGAACTACTGTGGGTTCTACATCATCATCTTCTGCACAAGTCAATTATAATCATCATCATCATTTAGACATAAGCAAAAATTATTTTAACTATAAATTTAATAATCTTTCTTTGTGTTTAATTAAACTTTATGCTTCTTTGAATACAAACCTATAATAACCCGCAACAGATTGTATGAATTTCAAACAACTGTGATTAGACTGAAATATAAACCGAGAATTAGAGTATATCACTTCAAAATAAAAACTCAAAATTGAAAATCAGAGTAGCAAAAAACACATACTTTAAACGATGTTGGAACAATAATACTGGAAAACTACCGTGGAACAATCATCATCATTGTATGAGAATACCCTTAATTTATGGAACCTGTAGAATGAAATGCTCCACTGTTGGGTTATTAACTTTCAACCTCACTTTCCCTAAATTCATCAAATCTAATTTTCAACAGGATGTAATACAATTATTACCTTAATTAAGATATCTTCAACTGCAAACAACAATAGCAAACAACATCAAACAACAATAGCAAACAACATGAGACAATAATAGCAAACAACATCAAACAATAATAGCAAACACCTGATGTTGAATCCACTGTAGATGCTGAACCACTGCTGTTACAAACAGATAATAACAATGAAACTCTAATTTCAAAAAGAATAATGGCTGAACATACTCAAACATCAATAATCAACAGATGTTATACTCATATCATCACCATCTAGAAAAAAACGCTAATTTCAAAACATATTCAAACATACCAGCTTATGGCAGTTCTCTTATCCGCAGCTAAGCGGATTTCAACTTTGATGACAACAACCCTGGAACCATATGATTAGATTACGAGTAGAAATTAGGATTAGTGTAAATAAGAGGAAATCATGAAAGTATTTCAACTAAAAAAAAGAACAAACCTTTTGATGAAGTAATCGATGAACAAAAGAAGATTTTATGGTGGCGTCTGAAGAAGATTAAGGTTTGGATGGAAAGAATTATCTCAATAATTTGCAGGGTTTGTGAAATATGAATTTGAATCGGCTGAATATAGAGAGAGAAAGAACCCAAGGTTTGTAAACAAAGATTAATGAGAAGAGAGATTATATAAGGAAAAGAGCAGTGGCACTGTTGGGCGGGAAAAGGGGCATTTAGGGGCTCTCTGGTGTTGACACGTGACCCAAATAACTTTCATTTATTATATATAATAGATATGGAGAAGATCATGCGAGAACCACCTCTTATTGCGAGAACCAATGTGAACACAACCAAAAATGCCTAAAAATAGCTAAAAATCACACAATTTTTTTTTAATATTTTTTACATAAAAATCGCTACTTTTCGAAGCAAAAAAAAAATTAAATTTTTTTTTTAAATTAATTTTTTTTTAAAATTAAATTTTTTTTTGCCACTAAAAGTAGCGATTTGAGCATAAAAATATTAAAAAAAATATTTTAGATTTTTTTTAGGTTTTTTGGGGGTTTAGTTTTTAGCATTTTAGCTTGGGGGGGGGGGGGGGTTTAGGTTTTTGGGGGGTGGGGGAGGAGTGTTTAGTTTTTTTTTTTTTTTTTTTTTTTGGGGGGGGGGGGGGGTTAGGTTTTTTTAGCTATTTTAGGTTGTGTTCACATTGGTTCTCACGGTTCTCGCAATAAGGGTGGTTCTCGCATGATCTCATCCCTATATATATATATATATATATATATATATATATATATATATAGGGAATGTTTAAATGAAAACCACTAGTTATTGTGAAAACACAAAAACTAATTAAAAAAGTCAAAAAAACATATCAAATTTTTTTTTTTGCATACCAATTTTCGCCACTTTTAGTATATAAAAAATTTCAAAAAAAAAAATTTCGGTGTGTGTTTTTAGGCTTTTTTTAGTTAGTTTTCAAGTTTTCACAATAAAAGTGGTTTTCATTTGAACCATCCCCTATATATATATATATATATATATATATATATATAAGAAGTGTAACGTACAAATAAGGCTTATCGTACGATACGTACACGATCATCCCAGCGGTACGATTTGGTGCGAATTCAATCTTCGCATGATATAAAAAGGCAAATGAAATCGCATGGTTTGAAAATGCAATAAAATCGCATGTTTTGAAATCCCATGCAAATGAAATCGCATGTGAAAAAATGGCTAGCATGGGGTAATGTGAAAAATGACATGGGGTGTGTAGATGGACAAAATCGCATGTGGAAGACTGAATATCGCGTGTGAAAAATGGCTAGCATGGGGTAATGTGAAGAATGGCATCGGGGTGTGTAGATGGATAAAATCGCATGTGGGAGATTGAATTCGCACCAGATCGTACGGCTGGGATGATCGCGTACGTATCGTACGATAAGCCCTATTGTACGTTAACTGACCTCTCTCTCTCTCTATATATATATATATATATGGTTCAAATGAAAACCACTTTTATTGTGAAAACTCAAAAACTAACTAAAAAAAGCCTAAAAAACACACAAAAAAAAATTTTTTTCAAATTTTTTTTTATAAAAATCGCTAGTTTTTATATATGAAAAAAAACTTTCTTCAAAAAAAAAAACAATTTTTTTTTGTAGTACACATGTGTAATAATACACATGTGTCACATGTGTAGTATTACACATGTGTACAAAATTTTTTTTTTGAAAATTTTTTTTATATATAAAACCTATGAAAATTAATATGCAAAAAAAAAAATTTGGTATGTTTTTTTGGCTTTTTTAATTAGTTTTCGAGTTTTCACAATAACTAGTGGTTTACATTTGAACCTTCCCCTATATATATATATATATATATATATATATATATAGGCTGTCGTTCATTGGAAAACATTAAAAAAGTGAAGAACCAGGGAACAATGCATTTAAAAGAGCTAAATGCCTGGATAGTCCCTGTGGTTTGGCCTTTTTCACCTTTAGTCCCTAACTTTCTAAAATTACATCTATAGTCCCCAACTTTTTAACTATCGTTCCCGGATGGTCCCTAGTGCGGATGAGTGTTAGTTTTTGGTGTTAAGTGGATGTGAAATTACTACAATGCCCTTATAATTAAAAAAACTAATAAATCAAACATGTCCTTTTATTAACTCACTTTCTCTCTCTAAACAAACCCACTTTCTCTCACTAGTGCATCTCTCTTTGTACAGCCTTTGGATCTTCCTTGCACTCACTTCAATAAAGCAATGAAGGTACTGATATACATACACAACACGTGTATGTATTCTTTTTGTTCCCATGTGTAAGTAATAATATAACCTTATGCTGAGCTGAACTTGAAGGCAAGAAAGGGTCTAAACGAAGAACTAAGGTGGGTAATAGAGAAAAGAAAGGAGATCAGTGGGGGTGAAGGATTGTTAGGGGCAGTGTTACCCAATGAAGCAGATGGAAAGATGAAATTGAGTGAATCACAGATGGCTGATAACATGATTGGGGGCATTGTTGTCTAAACAAACCCACTTTAACAACGAGTTTTAAGCGTGTGGATTTGTTGTTAGTGGAGGTTTGGTTTGGTGAATCGGTGTAGGGGATGTTGAGATAGAAAAACACCATTGTTGGTGGAGTTAGGGTTGCAGGTTTGAAGGTGGAGAAAAGAGATGATTGCAGATAATTAGGTTATGGGGTGAAGAAGATGAAGTGGGTGGGTCCCACATAAATCTCTAAGTAAGACCATGTGTAGTGGTAAATTGTTATAATGCCCCCACCATGGGGCATTATTCGACACGTGTCATCCCAGTCAGCATGGGGCATTATAGCATAAAGTGGTGTAGTGGGGCATTATTCCAATAACACAAATGCAATCATTTCTCAATTATTATTTTTTAAATTAATTCATTAAATTAAACAAATACAATACTTGAAATAAAAAAAAACCCGAAAAAAAACAGAAAAAAACACGAAAAAATAACTTAAAATAATTCAGTAAATTAAAAAAAAATACAATACTAAAAATTTACTTTGGGGCCTAATGTGTGAAAACAGAAAATAATAAAGTTTAAAACTACAGGGGCCTAAGTGTCAATATCAAAGTTTTAAAACAAAGCCTTTCTTCTTCGTGCATATGACCTGCAAACCCATTTGAAATTCCGGCCAAATCAAACCCCACATTCCATCTCTCTCTCTAAACCCACATGTCCTCATTTGATTGGCCATTCAAACACCCTTGAAGCGTTTTAAATAAAACGCCAGATCCATTTCTTTTCGAAAAAACGCCCCAAAACGCCTAGCGTAGTGGGGGGCCGGGCGTTTTCCGGCGTTTTCGGGCGGTATCAGGGGGGAACACGCCCCAGTACGCTTGGTCTAAGTAAGTATTAAACATATCTCTTTTAACTTTTTAGTATTAATTTAACACTAAGGGTATTTTAGTAATTTCACATCCACTTGACACCAAAAACTAACCCCCATCCGCGTCAGGGACTATCCGGGAATGAAAATTGAAAAGTTGAGGACTATAGGGGTCAGTGGCGAAGCTTGACCCGAATGATAAGGGGGTCGAAAACGTATATATCCAAAAATTTCTATAGAACCGGGGGGTCGAAAACGTATATACCCAAAAATTTCTATACGAAAACTACATATATAACACTACTGAGAGAAAAGTTCGGGGGGTCGGACGCCCCTCCCCGCCCCTTCTATACTCCGCCCCTGATAGGGGTAATTTTAGAAAGTTAGGGACTAAAGGTGAAAAAAGGCCAAACCACAGGGACTATCCGGGCATTTAACTCAATTTAAAATGTTAAATATATTTCAAAAATTCAACTTAACATATTAAAAATCAATTTTTTAAAATATTTTTCAAAGTTTTTTCTTGAACATACATGTAGTAGCTATTCCAATAAAAAACATTTTTGTAAAAAAAAATAATTAACCTTTTTTAACTATTTTATTAAGTTTATTATATTTTTAGTTTATGATTTTTTTTATAAAAAAGACTTCTACACGTTTCGTAAAAAATGCACAAAAAAACTAAAAAAACAATTGATTTTAACATGTTAAGTTGAAATTTTAAAATGTTAAGTTCATGATTTCCTAGTTCCTCACTTTTTAAGTGTTCCCAATGAACCCTCCCCATATATATATATATAGGCTAAAGATAAATAGAAAACCACTTTTAGCTAGAAAACCCGGGAAACTCTAAGCTCCCGACATTTTTTTTTGAAAAAAATAACATATGTAATATACATGTTTTTAAGACTTTTGGGCAAAAAAAAAAAACAAAAAAGCGCCGAAGGGATTTTTTTAAAAAAAAATAAACAAATTTCAGCAACTTTGCTATGTAACACGTGTTACTCAAAAAATGCTGAAATTTGTTTATTTTTTTTTAAATCCCTTCGGCGCTTTTTTGTTTTTTTGGCCCAAAAGTCTTAAAAACGTGTATATTACATGTGTTATTTTTTTCAAAAAAAAAATGTCGGGAGCTTAGAGTTTCCCGGGTTTTCTAGCTAAAAGTGGTTTTCTATATATCCTTACCCTATATATATATATATATATATATATATATATATATATATATATATATATATATATATATATATATATATATATATATAGGAGTTGGCTATAAACTTCAAATTTCTTAAAAAGTGTAAAAGTCATAAAACATAAAATTTCAACCATAAAACAGATACAAAACGCACAAATAATAAAATGAAGATTATCAAAACATAATATATATATATATATATATATATATATATATATATATATATATATATATATATATATATGTATATATATATATATATGGGTTGCGTTATGGATGATAAGTGTGACACTCGACTATTTAGACTGTACCGTACAATTGTAACACGTGTCATGAATAAATAAAAAGGCCGTATTTGACTGATATTGATATTTATATGTGATATTTGATGTGTTGGTAAATCCAAACTTTGATAAAAATTATGTTTGCAATAATAAGATAAACGCTTATCGTGTAACGAACAAAATGCGAAAGGAACGTCAGTGACCGCCCGATCAATGTTAAAATCCTAAAAATAATCTGTTATGATTATAATGGTAATTTTAATCATGTCCGAAAGGAAAAGTAAATTAAAACGCTAGGAAACCCTATTTTTCGAGTTTAAGAACATACCGCGCGATACTGCGCGTATCTGACAAAATACTGTTAATGCAGCCTGTCGAGGCAACTGATATTTATTTCAGTAATATTTTGGTGCGATTATTTTTATAGAGTGATAAAAATAATTTAAAACATCACAAAACGTGATTAAAACGTTTGATAAAATACCTGTTATCTAGAAATACCAGTTTTTAATCTATATTACATGTATATGTGTATGTATAGATGATGGATGAGAGTGTGGCAAGAGGTGGCGGCTAGGGAGGAGATTTCTTCTTCTCTCTCTATTCCACTTAGTGGTCTTGGAAGATACTGTTGGATCGGTTTTCACTCCAAACGATTGCAAAACGAACGTGTGACGTGCGGAATCCGTACACGAACGTGACCAAACACACAAGAACGTACTATAACCGTGATTCTTGTTGATTAATATGACGAGTACAATGCACCGAGAATCACGTTTGAGGACTTTCTCTCTCTAGACTTTCTCTCTCTAAGCTTAGCTCTCTAAAATGTCAAATGAGCAAAAAGTCTTAAATCTAAAACTATAGCTCCCTATTTATAGGCCAAGGATATAAGGAAGGTTTCCTTATTTACAGAAATGCCACCTTGCCTTTTCTATTAAAATATAACACTATAAGCCTAGATTTCTTCAGTTTCAGCTACGGTTTTAGATTGACGGAGGCGATAGACATAAATGTACCAACAGACTCCCCCTTGGATATTGCCACAGTCAATCCGTAGTCAAACTCATAGCGACTTATCTTTATCTTTCTCGAACAGAATCCCCGTGGATCTGTCTTCAGGCTTCCATTGCTCTTCCTTTCGATCAGACTCCTTTTCTTCAGGCTCCCCCTTTCGTTAAGCTTCCGTGCTTTTGGGATCGACACCTGGTTTTTCATATACAAGCTCCTCCAGGATAGTTACCTGGCTCCTTGAATACACGATCCCCCTTGCGTTGAGCTTGTCTTCAGACTCCCCCTTAGACTCAGCTGTCGGGATCGTGGTCTGGCTTTCACAGGTTCACAAGTTCAGGATCAATTCCTGGCTCTATTCTGCATCTGCTCAGGAATTGAAACCTGGTTAACCTGCACATCCTCTACCTCAACATAAATTTCACAAATTTACAAATTTGACAAATTTAAGAAACCACTTGAAAATATCGTTCAATTATTAACAATTTTTATCAAGATCAAACTTTCTTTTGGAGAGATTTATTTATAACACTTTTCATTTCAAAAACAAACTCTTTCAACCCATAGTTGTTCATCATGTTTAGCACTCAGAATTTTGAATATCAGTTCTTCAACATCATTTGTCGAAAATCTTTTTGAATTTTCAAATATCTATACTAAAACACAATCTTTTTGGGTTTTTGTTTTTAGAGAAATGCATTAAAGAAATATATACAGACAATATTTTTGTGAGTTTGTGTAAGAGGATCATATCAGTTCATGAGACAAATCACTAGCACCATTAAGCTTTAAACATTTTAAGTTCTAAACAATTCACATAGATTGACGATATAGTTGTCCTCTTAAACTCAATCTAAAAACTTTCGAAATGCTTACCGATACGTTAAGGTATATTAATTTTGCACTAAATTCTTATGGACCCCACGATCTCAGCATATCCCCTCATCATGCAATACACTGACTCAAGTAATGCTTTTAAACTTTCATCAACTGTGATATGTGCAAAAATAAAGCAGAATGTTTAAACATTAACAATCAGGTCGATCTTTCGATATGCAGAGAAAGTCCAATGTTTAAACAAAATAAGAAAATAAAAACAAGTTGAAAAATGTTTAGATCTTAACCACCAGTTCGATATTCACATATACGCAGAGGTGATCCAAGATTTAAACGAAACACCAAGAAAAATAAAGCAGAACGTTTAGGCACTAACATCCAGTTGGATACTCACATATACACAGAGGATGTCCAATGCTTAAACAAAATAAAGAAATAAAACAAGTTTAAATCTTTGCAAAATGAAATGCACAATCACAGTGATTTTTTCAGCAAGTTGTGAAAATTCACAGACTTAACCAGTTTTTATGCTCTTTTAGCATTCAGCGATTACTGAGTAGGTACACAATCACGAAGGACAAAACTAAGTACTATGCTTTCAACCATGTTTCCCACTAGAACTAGGCTTTTTCATTTAAGTTTGTATCGTTATCGCAAATCTACTAGTCTAGCTGAGCCTATCGTCACATCCTTAGTAGTGTCACTTTCAGACTTTAAAACATTCTCAACCATGCTTTTTACGACTTCAGATTGGACACTATCTTCATCAGATGATGAAGTGAATGTGACATCAATCGTGTCTAGAAGTTTAACTTCATTTTCTTCTTCATCATTAACCAACCCTGATTTTTTCTTTGAAAAATTGTTTAAAACTGGTGGTGGAACCTGATGATACCCCACCCCGGTTCCATCAGAGTATACATCTTCGCCTGCTTTGTTCTTCCCAATTGGTTTAGGAATGATATGTTGAAGAACAAAACTTGCGGAGCTGTAACTGTTCAGTTTCAACTGAATGCGTTCATTTTCAATTTTAGCTTCTTGAAATTGAAGCTTCAACTTAGCAATCTCATCCAATTCTTGGTTGATTTGCTCTTCTTTCACTCTAAGAACTCCTGACAATTGCAGATTTTTTTTGGTTGTTTTACCATTTCTTTCATCAGAATCTTTTACCGTTCGTTTTAGCTTCTCAAAATTTTCTGAGATTTGACGATTTTCATGAATTAGCTTTTCATTTTCTTTCCTAATTCTTTCTACATCATTTTTATCTTTTTCGATTTTCTCAGTTAATTCTTTTGATCGTTCATTTGAAGCTTTTAACATTTTATCAAGGTTTAAGATCTGATCTTCAACGTCTCTGACTCTTTTTGTCAGTTCTTCGGTCTTTTTACCGCTGAGGTAAGCAAGTGTACTACAAACCTTGCAGTCTTTCATGCAATTTTTGCAGTCGCTCTCAGTTTTAGCTTTCTTACCTGACTCATTGATTGCATCATTCTGACTGACCTTGCTTTTAGACTCAGTTCCAGAACCAGAAACTACCTCTAGCTCTTTTGCAGCAAATACTTTGTCAGTCATTTTCTTCAAATTTTCTGCAATAAACTCTTGTGACGTGTCAATAATCCCGTCATCAACTTTCTTTGTCTGCCGCTCTTTCTCCTTTTCTTTTTCTTTTTCTTCAGCTTTTTCTCCTCCCCACCACTCTCTCTGTCTGGATTCTTCTTCTTCAACAATTTGTTGGATGACAACTTCAGTACTAAGTGAATCTGGATCAATAGCAATGTTTCCATTAGGATCAAGATAACATTCTCTATCAGCATCCCATCTCTTTGCTTTTTTAGCTTCTTTGTATGTATTATAGATTCTGGTCATCCTGAATTGAGCTTGCATTCTTCTGTTGACAAATTTTCCTTCTTCTGTTCTGTTGTCTTTGAAAGGAACACTCTTTGTCACAAACGCATAGCCCACTACATCCTCTTCTGGTTGCAGTTCACTCCAATCAAAACCTTCGTCATCATGAATAACAACAAGAGCTCTTGATTTTTCTTTGGGGGTATCTTTAAGCTGCTTCATTCTGGGTGGTTCTGATTTGTTCTGATGATAGATTGCTCTTTTGTAATAATCCTCTCTGAATGGATTTGCAGTATCATCAGCAGGTGCGTTTCAACATTCACGTTTGAAATGTCCCTTTTGTTTACATCTGAAACACGTGACTTTTGATTTATCAAAGCCAAGTTTTGTGGAAGGTCCGCCAATCGAATGTCTGCCTGTAATCTCCATGAACCTTTGTTCTCGCCGGACCGCACTAGCCATACACCACCTGATGTCTATCAACTCCATCTCTTCTGGGTCGATCTGATCATAGTCCTCTTTGGTGAGGTTAGTGTTTCCAATCTTGCCTGCAACAAGGCTCTCGTATGATTCTAGGACAGATGCTAAAAACACCATTTGCTGCTTTGCGGATTCTTCACTAAAGTTTTGTGCATTCTTCAGATCCACAGCAATATTACATTGGAACTGATTCTTTGGAACTGATTGATTTAAAGTAGTTGACGATGAACCACTATGAAAACCAATGCTTAAACTTTCTTGATTTGACGTGTAAGAACTTTCAGCTGAGAAAGCTTTCTTAGGAGACACATTCTTCGGGATCATACTTCCTCGATAATACAGCTCCACATTCTGCTGATATGAGGAATGATTGACTTTGTTTGTTTCTTGATCTCCAGCTCATGACTCTCCAGTCTTTCAATTAGCAAATCAACCGTCAAATCTTCTGACTTGATTGTATTCTTCAACATCAAAGCAAAGTATTGCCAGTTTTTCTCATCCGGAAGCGAGTCAAACAATTTATCAACCAATTCTTCTTGAGTGTATATGATTCCATGTCTTGCCAGCTCCATCTTCAAATGCCCGAATCTTTCAATCATCTTAGAAACAGATTCATTTTTCAAACATCCAAACAAATCAAACTCTTTTCTTAACAGTTTCTTTTTGTTTTTTACTATTTCAGCACTACCCACGCATTTCACTCTCAATTTCTCCCATAGATCTTTTGCATTGGTGTACTCAATCAACGATATTATGTCATCTCTCACAGACTGATGAAGCAATGCTATGCACTTTTGTTCAGCAACAAAACTTTCTACATGATCAGTGCCTTCTAAATTTTCATAATACGATCTTCCCATATTAAAACCATTCTTCATGCTCTTCCAACTTGGATATGCAAACGCTTTTAGCCACTCTTCAAACCTTTTAGCCCATTTATTGTATTCTTCAATCGCCATCAGTTTGGGAGGTTTGTTGTATGTGCCATATGCACTCTCCACACTCAAAGCATCAGACAGGGTTTTCTTTGCACTCGGATTAGAAGCATTTTCATTTGTGTTGTTTGATGTATCATCTCTGGTGTTTCCCGTGAAAGCAAACATGTCACTGAACGAATTCATGAACTCATCCATCTTTATGTATCTGAAACAATCAACAAACACTTAGAAAAATTTTGGATTTTAAAAACAGATTCAAACGAAATCAGTTCACGCGAAATCACTTCAAACGAATTCACTTCAAGCGAAATTAGTTCACACGAAATTAGGGTTTCACAAGGAATAGTGTTTCCAAACGAAATCACCAAACGAAATCTAATTTCGTGCGGAATAAGCTTGGTTTCAAACGAAATCAAGTCACTTTGGTGCGAAATAGCTGATTTCGTGTGGAACGCTCAAACAGAATCTGATTTCGTGTGAAATCAATCAGCACTTTCAAACGGAATTTGATTTCGTGTGAAATCAAACAACAATCTCAAGCGAAATTAACCACAAAAGCTAATTCCATGCGAAATCACAAGTGCTATTTCTAGCGAAATTATGATGACATCATCATTTCGGCCACCATTTTGTCAAATTGATCCAGATTTAGTTCGAATTTTGGTCCAATTCTTTCAAGGATTCTTTAAAACAGTGTTTTACATGATATATGTGAAATTCAGTCCAATTTGTCCGTTAAATCTCGTTTAATTTTGAAAAGAAGGAGTAGAAGTGATGAAAACAAGCTGAATTGGTATAAACTCTTCGTCCTGAGCTCTGATACCACTTGTTGGATCGGTTTTCACTCCGAACGATTGCAAAACGAACGTGTGACGTGCGGAATTCGTACACGAACGTGACCAAACACACGAGAACGTACTATAACCGTGATTCTTATTGATTAATATGACGAGTACAACGCACCGAGAATCACGTTTGAGGACTTTCTCTCTCTAGACTTTCTCTCTCTAAGCTTAGCTCTCCAAAATGTCAAATGAGCAAAAAGTCTTAAATCTAACACTATAGCTCCCTATTTATAGGCCAAGGATATAAGGAAGGTTTCCTTATTTACAGAAATGCCACCTTGCCTTTTCTATTAAAATATAACACTATAAGCCTAGATTTCTTCAGTTTCTGCTATGGTTTTAGATTGACGGAGGCGATAGACATAAATGTACCAACAGATACAATCAAATGATGATGCCTTTTATGTAATCTTCTAAAATCTCTCATTGTCCAAGAAATATCACAAACACAATCCTCACTCTCTCTCTCTCATCAAGCTCGGCCAAACCCCCCTCTAACACCATACATTTTCAAATTCAAACCATTCCTTGAAGATCCAAGTTCATTTCAAGGTGTTTACAAGTCCATTTGAAGGTTTGAAGGTGATTACAAGGTGTTTCAGGCAACCATCAAGCTCCATATCATCAATCTTTACTAAAAATCATTCAAAATCTTGAAGGTATAAAAACTTACTTTCAAAACCTTGTTCTTGATTCTTGATGATCTTGATGATGATGGAAGTTTCTCTTGTTGTTGAATCCAAACATAAACTTGAAACTAATAACAAATGGGTTTTCAAAGAGAATAAAAATGGATGTATGTATATATGTATGTATGGCCGTAGGTTTGTATGTATGTAGGTATTTAGATGTGTTTTCATTTTAGTTGATTCTTGATAGATGAGATTCTTGAAAGTTTGCTACATACATGAATAAAAAAGGTATCATACAAGAAGGTTCTTGTGATTTGAAAAGATGACATAAAAGTATATTTTTGGAAGTGCATATATGTATATGCATGTGTCGTATATATGTATGTGTGTATGCATATATGTAAGTTTTGTTTACTAGCAAATAAATGGTACATGCATTTACACTTTAATGATCATATGTATGATTAGATAATAATTTGATGATGATACATGGGTGACATGAACTTAATGTATATAGATGCATTTAAGTTCATGTGGGATGATGATGATATGATATGAGTTCATTTGATGCACTTATTTGAACATGCATGTTGAAATATGATCATGAAATGATGATTTGATAAAAATAAATTTTAATCAGATTCTAAACAGTAAAAATATGAATATTTGAAGTGTTAAAATGGTATAAAACTGTTATGGGTGAAATTCTGAGCCCATATCCTGGATAGTATCTTAAATTATATCTTGATTACATAATATGTGTTCATAACCAGGATGTTGAATCAGGATATTGGTAACATCCTGATACTGTATCCTAAGGATTACTAACGGATTATGTGCAGGAGTACGAGCTCAAGTTTGCAACGTTCATGAAGACATCTTCCCCTGAAGACTCGGTCCAAGTTGTTCGAAGAAGAACGTTGAGGCGCTTTACTTGGTCTCCAACGTTAACTAGGGAATATTCGCTGGCATCCCCCAATTATAGGAGATTTTGTTTTCATTTTATAGCTATAAATATACGGATAAACCAGATCGAATAGGACATCACACTCACTACTCTTGAGCTCTCATACTTTCTCTCGCAACTCTCACTTTCTGAAAAACATTGTAACACTTAGCAACGATCTCGTCAATATCCTGCACTGTATCCTGACATTTGAAGTAATAAAAAGAACAAGGCCGCTGCGATTGTCAGCTCCCGAGGTTTTGTGCCGGCGATCTAGATTGATCAAGGGCATTCCTCGTATATCTCGTGTCACCCTTTACTTTTTGCTCATTGTTTGAATATAGATATAGCTCGATATCCTAAGCTATTTCCTGAAAACTATCTTTTGCAAACAGCTAAACCAGGATATTTTTTATACACATTCTTAGCACACTACCTCACTTAACTAATTTGATCACTAAATTGCTTAGGTAATTTTTGAACAAAACAATTTGGCGCCCACCGTGGGGCAAGTGGTGCTATTTCTACTAAAAGCTTTCGTAAAATCGTTACTTGGTTTTCTTTTTTTGAAACTTTTTACCACACTATTTTCAATGGCCTCAAAATCAAACATGAGCTCTTCTACCATGTCTCCTACAACCTCTGCAACAATTGGTTTGGTGCTTCCACCACCTCCGAGGACACAAGCATCTTCACAGTCCCATGATCCTCCAAGAAGGACCGAAACTCATGTGGCTCGGGATATTATCCCTACTCAGAATGTTCAAGGATCTGCTGCCTAAGGGAGAGCTCATGTTTTGGCTTCTAATGATGAAATTCTAACTTTGTTTGGTAGCATACAGGATCAGATGAAGCAGCAACAGGAAACAAATCAAATGCTGATAAGAGAAATACAGCTCTTGAAGTCCAGTTCGAGTAGGCCTGCTGAGGATATTGTCACTCCCCTGTAACCAAGAGCATTGAACTTCAGTTCAGCAGTGTATACCGAGGATAACAGGGACAATATTGTGCCTAGCCATTCCCAGAGTCATACTCCCGAGATACCCTCTTCGGTTAGGGTGTCAACTCTGAGAAATCCAGGATATGCTCCAGGATATGGCCAGAATCCTCAGACTGGTAACGTGTCTAATAATACTAATACTCTTGCTACTAATGGTGTTGGATCTTTGCAGGATGCAGGTATGAAATTAGCACTTTCCAGGGAGCTTCTGAAGTTAAAGGACATGATATCTAGTGTACCTGGGGTAGTCCAGTCAATCCCAGAAGTATCCCATGATAGCCACAAGATATCTCAATTTGCATATCCTATATGTGATGCTGAAATCCCAAAGAGATTTCAAACCCCCAACATGAAGCTCTATAACAGAACCACGGATCCTGAGGAGCATATTGCTCAGTATAGGGAAAGGATGGAAATTAACCCTATCCTCTGAATCTCAAGGAAGCTTGCCTCTGCAAGGGTTTTGGTTCTACTTTAACAGGATCAGCCTTAAAATGGCTCTTAAACGTTCCTCCTCATTCAATTACATCATTTGCTCACTTAGTCAATTTATTTAACAGTCAATTTTCTTGCAGTAGAAGTTTTGAAAAACTAACCAGTGATCTCTACATGATAACTCAGGGACCTTAAGAATCCTTGAGAGATTATGTGAACAAGTTTAGCCGGGAATCCTTAGATATCACACATCTTGATGTTGCAACAGCTGTGCAGGCTTTCAAGATGGGATTGCAAAAAGATTCTCAATTTTACCAGGATCTTGTAATGAATCCTTGCAGAAACCTAGATGAAGCTCAAAACAGGGATTTAAGATATATTCGACTGGAGGATGACAAAAAGATGCAAGAGAGGATGAATTCATCTTCAACCTACGAATCAACCAACAGGAAGTCAGAATCCTCGTACAAGCCATATCACTCTAAGCCATATGGAAAGAATGAAAGCAAGAAAGTGAATGATGTTGAAGACGAGGATCCTGAGGAGTATCCTGAATTGTAAGAATATTGTTTTTCTGTTAATATACCTGAACTAATGTATGCTATGCTGGGTTTGGGAGACAAAGCAAGGTGGCCTAGGAAGAACCAACAAAAAGCCGATTGGAAGGATAAATCCAAATGGTGTGCCTTCCATGAGGATTTTGGACATGTTACGGAAGATTTCATTGCCCTGAGGAAGGAAATAAGCTATCTACTGAGCAAAGGATATCTGAAGGATCTTCTGGGAAGAAAAAAGAATAAGGGTCTTGATACTGAGAATGATCCTGAACGAGCAGCATCTCCTCCTGCAGATGCCAAGATAATTAACTTTATTTTAGGAGGATCCGACATTTGTAGAACTTCATACTCCGTAGCAAAAAGGCATGTAAAGAAGGCTAAGGCAGAAAGAGGAGATAAGCCAACTAGGATGACAACCCTCACGACTGATAAAGTGATCACGTTCGACAGTGATGACAGGGATACTGTCCAGGATCCTCATCATGATGGTTTGGTAATAACTTTATATGTTGCTAATCATTTTGTACG
The DNA here is from genome assembly GCA_030545235.1 of Helianthus tuberosus. Lineage (NCBI taxonomy): Eukaryota > Viridiplantae > Streptophyta > Magnoliopsida > Asterales > Asteraceae > Helianthus > Helianthus tuberosus. Next base: position 59,855,361 of record CM060401.1, read on the forward strand.
CAGGATACTGGTGGATAATGGCAGCTCCATCAACATTATTCAACTAGAAACATTGAAAAGGATGAGTGTATCCCCGATGGATATCACTTCAAAGTCCATTGTACATGTTGGGTTCAGTGGAGAGGCTAAGAATACTGTGGGAGAGATAAAGCTGGCAGTATATGTTGAAGGAGTCAACTCAATGCAACGCTTCTGTGTCATGGACTCTTTATCCTGCTACAATATTATATTGGGTAGGCCGTGGATCCATCATATGAAAGCTGTGCCATCAACCTATCATCAGTGCATCAAGATCCCTACCCCTTGGGAGTAGTCAAGGTGGAAAGTGATCAACAGGAGGCGAATGAATGTTATTCATCCTCAATGAAATCCTCAACAAAGCCCAAAACAGGATAGGAATTAAAGATACGAGCCCAGGATATCGCGGAGGCTTCAGAGCAGGATGTTAAGAAAATTATCCTGGATCAGGATAATCCAGATATCTCGGTGCTCGTAGGAACCAATATCCCTCAGGATATTGAGGATCAGTTAACTAACTTTTTGAAATGCAGGATGTCAACATTTGGATGGAAGCATGAGGATATGATAGGTATTTCCAAAGATATTATCACTCACAAGCTTGGAATTGACAGGTCATTCAAGCCTGTTCAGCAAAAGAGAAGGAAATTTGCTCCTGAACGAAATACAATCATTCAAGAAGAGGTTGAAAGATTATTGAAGTCCAAGATGACCAGGGAAGTCAAATTTCTAAAGTGGCTAGCAAATTGGTCGTGGTTCAAAAGAAGAATGGGAAATGGAGAGTTTGTGTAGATTACACAGACTTAAACAAAGCATGTCCTAAAGACCCATTCCCTCTACCTCATATAGACTCAATGTTGGATGCAACTACCGGTCATGAGATGTTAACCTTTATGGACGCATCCTCAGGATTCCAGCAGATCCAAATGAAACCTTCAGACCAGGAGGATACTACTTTCATGACACCAACATGTATTTATTGTTATACTGCTATGCTATTTGGTTTGAAAAATACAGGTGCAACGTACCAAAGATTGGTGAACATGATGTTTAAAGACAAACTGGGGGACACCATGGAAGTATACATTGATGACATGGTAGTGAAATCTAAGAAGGATGAGAATCACCTCCAGGATATTAAAGGAGCATTTGATATCTTGGATCAATATAACATGAAGCAAAATCATGCCAAGTGCCATTTTGGAGTGGGGGCAGGAAAGTTTTTAGGATATATGGTGACTAAAAGAGGGATAGAAGCGAGCCCAGAACAGATCAAAGCTATCTTGGATATCAAATCGCCTTCCAACATGAAAGATGTACAAAGATTAACGGGACGAGTAGCAGCGCTGAACAGATTTATATCATGATCCTTAGAGAAATGTAAAGAATTCTACGATATCCTGAAGAAGAATAAGAAATTCGAGTGGGGAGAAAAGCATGAAGCAGCCTTGCAGGAGTTGAAGCAATATCTTTCAACAGCACCTCTATTGATGAAGCCCGAGGATGGTGAACCATTGTCCCTGTATCTTGCAGTGTCAGGTAATGCAGTAAGTGTTGTTCTTGTAAAGGATCATGAAGGTCAGCAGTATCCTGTCTATTATGTTAGCGATGCTGAAACTACATATTCTCATTTAGAAAAATTGATATTAGCCCTAGTTATGGCATCAACAAAGCTTAGACATTACTTTGAGACACATAGGATTCATGTTAAAACTAATTATCCTGTTAAAAATGTGCTTAGGAAACCTGAGATGTCAGGTAGAATGGCTAAGTGGTCGGTAAAATTAAGTGCCTATGATCTAGTATATGAACCTAGAAATACCATAAAGTCTCAGGCTCTAGCTGACTTTGTTGCTGATTTCAGTAGTGATATTCCTGGAAGTCCAACAATTAGGAGAAACCTCAGAATCCTGGACATTATATAATGATGGTGCATCTAATGTTAGAGGTGTAGGATTGGGTATACTACTAAAATCGCCACAGGGGGACATATTACCCCAGGCTATTAGGTGTGAATTCCCTGTCACTAATAATGAAGCAGAATATGAAGCTTTGATTGCAGGATTAGAGTGGCTAAGAACATGAATATTAAAAGTTTGCAAGTATTTGTTGATTCCCTGTTAATTACTAATCATTTTAATGGATCCTATGCAGTTAAAGGTGAGAACTTAATCGAGTATCTCGAAATTCTCAAAAAATTAGCATGATATTTCAATGTTTTTACACTTGAACAGGTACCAAGAGAGGATAATGCTGAAGCGGATGCCTTGGCAAATCTAGGATCATCAGTCAGGATACCGGAGGGAACCCAAATACCAATACTACATATCCTATATCCTGCAGTAGATCTTTTCAAATCTCAGGATAAGGAAGTGGCAAGTATCCAGGATCCTGATGATGAATATCCTGAGGAGGATCCTAAGTCCTGGACGGCCCCAATCATGAAATATCTTAAGGAATGACACATCCCAAAGGACGAGAATCCTAAGGCCTTTAGAATGAAGGTATCACGATTCACTATTATAAATGATGTTTTGTACAAGAAATCTCTTGCAGGACCATACCTGAGGTGCTTAGAAGATCCCGAAACTAAAGAAGTGCTTCAGGATATACACGAAGGGGATTGTGGTAACCACACTGGGAGCAGATCATTATTCTCAAAGGTGTTAAGAACAGGATACTATTGGCCGACGATGAGGAAATATGCCGCAGAATATGCTCGAAGATGTGACGCGTGTCAAAGGCACAACAATATATTGCATCAGCCTGCTGAACCACTATATCCTATTGCTTCCCCTTGGCTATTTATGAAGTGGGGAATGGACATAGTGGGAAAATTGCCAAAAGCTCCAGGAGGAAAAGTTTTATGATGGCAATGACTGATTATTTCTCTAAATGGGTTGAAGCTGAGGCATTTGTTCAAGTCAGAGACCAAGAAGTAGTATCTTTCATAAAAAGGAATATCCTGACCAGGTTTGGGGTACCAGCCTAGATAATTTGTGACAATGGCTCTCAGTTTATAAGTAAAAGGACTACTGACTTTTGCAAGAGTTGGGGAATTAAAATGATCACATCCACACCCGTACATCCTAAGGCAAATGGACAAGCAGAATCCTCGAACAAGATAATTGTCAACAATTTGAAAAAGAGACTAGGTGCTAAGAAAGTAAGATGGGCAGAAGAGTTCAGTAAAGAGTGCAACTGGGCAAACTCCATTCTCGTTAGTATTTGGAGAAGAAACGGTTGTTATGGGTGAAATTCTGAGCCCATATCCTGGAAAATATCTTGATTTATATCTTGGTTGTATGATACATGTTCATGTCCGGGGTGCTCATTCAGGATATTGGTAACATCTTGAATGGTATCCTGAGGATTGCTGACGGATTTTGTGCAGGAGTACGAGTCCAAGTTCCCAACGTTCACGAAGACCCTTTCTCCGGAAGACTCGGTCCAAGTCATTCAAATGAAGACGTTGAAGCCTCTATACCTGGTCTACAACGTTAATAATGGAATATTCGGGAGCATCCCATATTTATAGGAATTTTAGTTTGTATTTCGTAACTATAAATAGGTGGATAAATCAGATCGAATAGGACATCACAACTACACTCACTACTCACTCACACTTGTTCTCTCGCAACTTTCACTTTCAAAAAAAAAAGCATTGTAACACTTAGCGATCTGATCAATATCCTGCACTGTATCCTGACGTTTGAAGCAATAAGAAGAACTAGGCAGCTGCAATTGTCAGCTCCTGAGGTTTTATTCCGGCGATCTAGATTGATCAAGGGCTTTCCTCGTACATCTCGTGTCATTTCCTTTACTTTTTGCTCATAGTTTGATCGTAGATACAGCTCAATATCCTGAGCCGTATCCTGAAAACTGTTTTTACAAACAACAAAACCAACATATTTCCAGCACACTTTTTAGCACACTACCTCACTTAACTAATTTGATCACTTAATTGCTTCGGTAATTTTTTACCAAAACAATTTGGCGCCCACCGTGGGGCAAGTGGTGCTATCTTTACTAAAAATCTTTGTGAAATCGTTAATTGGTTTTCTGTTTTCAAAAATTTTTGCCACATTGTTTACAATGGCCTCAAGATCAAACATGAGCTCCTCCACTGTGTCTGCTACAACTTCTGCTACTATTGGTTCGGTGCTTCCACCACCTCCTCCAAGGATGCCAGCTTCTTCACAACCTCAGGATATTATCCCTACTCGGAGTGTTCAGGGATCCGCTCCCGTTTTGGCCTCTAATGATGAAATTCTAACCTTATTTGGAAGTGTGCAGGAACAAATGAGGCAGCAACTGGAAACAAACCAAATGCTGTTAAGAGAAATACAACTCTTAAAATCTGGCTCGAGCAGATCTGCTGAGGACATTGTCACTCCTTTACAACCCAGAACTTTGAACTTCAGTTCGGCTATGTATACTGAGGATAATAAGGGGAATATTGTGCCTAGAAATTCCCAGAATCATACTCCTGAAATACCCTCCTTGATCAGGATGTCAACTGTGAGGAGCTCAGGATATGCTTCAGGATATGACCAGAATCCTCAGACTGGTAACGTGTCAAATAATAATATTCATGCTACTAACAATGGTGGGTCTTTGCAGGATGCAGGTATGACGTCAAAATTTACTAGGGAACTTCAGAAATTGAAGGACATGATATCCAGTGTACCTGGAGTGGTCCAGCCAATTCCGGAAGTATCCCTAGACAGCCACAGGATATCTCGTTTCGCATATCCTATCTGTGATGCTGAGATCCCGAAGAGATTTCAAACCCCCAACATGAAGCTCTATGATGGGACTACGGATCCTGAAGAGCATATTGCCCAGTATAGGGAACAAATGGAGATTAATCCTATCCCTCCGGAGCTCAAGGAAGCGTGCCTATGCAAGGGCTTTGGTTCTACCTTAACAGGATCAGCCTTGAAGTGGCTCTTAAATGTTCCTCTGCATTAGATTACATCATTTGCTCACTTAGTGAATTTATTTAATAGTCAATTTTCTTGTAGTCGGAGTTTTGAAAAACTAACAAGTGATCTTTACAGGATAACTCAAGGACCTCAGGAATCCCTAAGGGATTATGTGAACAAATTCAGCAGGGAATCCTTGGATATCCCACACCTTGATGTTGCTACAGCGGTCCAAACATTCAAGATGGGACTACAAAAGGATTCCCAGTTTTATCAGGATCTTGTGATGAATCCTTGCAGGAACTTGGACGAAGCTCGAAATAGGGCCTTGAGATATATCAGGCTGGAAGATGATAAGAAAATGCAAGAGAGGATGAACTCATCCACCACATATGAGTCAACTAATAGGAAGTCAGAATCCTCATTTAAACCATATCGCTCTAAGTCGTATGGTAGAAATGAAAACAAGAAAGGGAACTTCCGAATATTGCTTTTCTGTTAACATTCCTGAATTAATGTATGCTATGCAGGGTTTAGGAGACAAAGCTAGGTGGCCTCGAAAGAATCAACAAAAAGCTGATTGGAAGGATAAATCGAAATGGTGTGCCTTCCATGAAGATTTTGGACATGTAACTGAGGATTGCATTGCTCTAAGAAAAGAAATAAGCTATCTTCTTAGCAAGAGATATCTGAAGGATCTTTTAGGAAGAAAGAAGAATAAGAGTCAGGATACTGAGAAGGATCCTGAATGAGCAGCATCACCTCCTGCGGATGCCAAGATAATCAACTTTATTTCGGGAGGATCCGACATTTGTGGGACTTCGTATTCTGCGGCCAAGAGGCATGCAAAAGAGGCCAAGACCGAAAGGGGAGACAAACCAGCCAGGATGACTACCCTCACAACTGATAAAGTGATCACTTTTGACAGTGATGACAGGGATACTATCCAAGATCCTCACCATGATGCTTTTGTAATAACATTATATGTGGCTAACCATTTTGTACGCAGGATATTGGTGGATAATGGCAGCTCCGTCAACATAATCCAACTAGAGACTTTGAAAAGAATGAATGTATCTCCAATGGATATCACTTCGAAATCCACCGTGCTTGTTGGGTTCAGTGGAGAGGCTAGGAACACAGTGGGAGAAATAAAGTTACCAGTATATGTTGAAGGGGTCAACTCGATACAACATTTCTGTGTAATGGACTCCCTATCCTGCTATAACATCATACTGGGCAGGCCATGGATCCATGATATGAAGGCTGTGCCATCAACTTATCATCAATGCCTCAAGATCCCTACCCCTTGGGGTGTTGTCAAGGTTGATAGTGATCAGCAGGAAGCGAAAGAATGTTACTCATCCTCAATGAAATCCTTAACCAAGCCTAATACAGCATAGCAATTAAAGATGCGGGCCCAGGATATCGTGGAGGCTTCAGAGCAGGATATGAAGAAAGTTATCCTGGATAAGGATAATCCTGATATCTCGGTGCTCGTAGGAACCAATATCCCTCGGGATATTGAAGAACAATTAACTAACTTTTTGAAGTGCAGGATGTCAACATTTGCATGGAAGCATGAGGATATGACAGGTATATCCAAAGATATTATCACTCACAAGCTTGGAATTGACAGGTCGTTCAAGCCGGTTCAGTAAAAAAGAAGGAAGTTTGCTCCTGAACGAAATACAATTATACAAGAGGAAGTTGAAAGATTGTTGAAATCCAAAATGATCAGAGAAGTCAAGTTTCCAAGATGGCTGGCAAATGTAGTCGTGATACAGAAGAAAAATGGGAAATGGAGAGTCTGTGTAGATTACACGGACTTGAATAAAGCGTGTCCCAAAGACCCATTTCCTCTTCCTCATATTGATGCAATGGTGGATGCTACTGCCGGGCATGAGATGCTAACCTTCATGGATGCATCCTCAGGATTTCAGCAGATTCAAATGGAGCCTTCGGACCAGGAGGATACCGCCTTCATGACACCAACAGGTATTTATTGTTATACTGCTATGCCCTTTGGTTTGAAAAATGAAGGTGCAACATACCAGAGATTGGTGAACATGATTGTTAGGGGAGGATTTTCTAACAATTAGTGATCCTTATTCGTTATCCTAACTAGTGATCCTTACTTCTGTGACAGGTGGTGATCCTCAGAAGAGCTTCAGGATCAGGATCACGGATCACTTTAAGGATCCTCGTACTGACGATTGTTTATTTATGTATTGTACTATCTCGCAGGTATAACGAGCTTGACCAAGTCTAGGCGACATTCCTGGAGAATATTCCTAAACTATTCTGCACGTGCTTGACCAAAAATAGACGTTATGGAGAACGTGGAGGCTTGGCACGAAAGTCGGAAAGTTAGTTTAGGTGGTTATTTCTATTTTAAAAAAGGAGTAACGAGCTAGTAGAACACACTTAGTCATTTTTGCAGTTACACACACTCGTACAAACACTCATACAAGCTCTCGTTCATATACCAAGCAATTACATACACTTTTTACACATTCCACCGTAGTGATCCTTGTACCTAGCTCGTTACTATCCGAAGTTGTAAACATTTAACCATTTATTTCAGCTTGGTGATCGGTAGTTTCCATCACCCGGGGTTTTTTGTGCCGGAGATCAACTCTTGATCAAGGGCTTTTTCCCCGTATAAATCCTTGTGTTGTTTGTGCACTTTACATTGAAGTGATCCTCATCGCTGTTACATATTTAAAGCATCATTCCCCTAAACAAAGAGTTTGGTTGCAATATCCTCATCAGATTTTTTGACCAAAACAGTTTGGCGCCCACCGTGGGGCAATTGGTGCTTTGTCCTTAGAAGAATACGCATTTCTGTGCTCATTTCGGTTTACTACAGCCAAGCAAATGGCTTCCTCGGCGAAGAATACTTCAAACTTGATGCCTTCATTCACTTCTTCACAAGGCGTCCCTCCTTTGCCTCCACCACCTTCTGGATCCCAGAAGAGCACTGAGAATGCTGCGAAGAAACCAACTCCCATTTTCTCAAAACCACCTACTTCTTCTGTTTCAACTAATCCTACTACTAATGATCTCTATGCCTTGATTTTGCAGATGAGGAATCATGCACAAGAGCAGGATAAAACCAACGAAAGGATCCTCCGGGAGATTGACGAAATTAAGAAACAGAAGAAAACGGCAGAGGATCATTCCCCACTGATACCCAGATCGTTGAATTTTGATACTCCGGTGATTACTTCTCAGTCATCAGTGGTTCCAGACATTCAATATGTGGGTGGACCAAAAGGAGTGCACTACGGAACAACAGCAATCACCCAGGCAGCAGGCTCATATTTCCAGCCAGCGGGATCCTATCCTCAGCATATGGGATCCCTCACGAGCACAGGAAGATATTCAGGAGTGCAGCAGTTTCAAGGATCCTCCTTTGTTCCAGGATCATCCCAGGTTCAAGGATCCTCCTTCGTTCCAGGATCATCCCAGGTTCAAGGATCCTCCTTTGTTCCAGGATCATCCCAGGTTCAAGGATCCTCCTTCGTTCCAGGATCATCCCAGGTTCAAGGATCCTCCTTCTTTCCAGGATCATCCCAGGTTCAAGGATCCTCCTTTGTTCCAGGATTATCCCAGTTTCAGGGATCCTTCCAGATGCCAGGATCCTTGAGGAGTTTGCAAACAGGAAGTTCAGATGTCCATCAAGGAGATTTTATTCCAATGCAGACCAATGCCTCTACTGGTCCCTCGATCATTCCAGAGTCTCAACAATATGGATTAACATCCATTCTTCCTAACTTGAATCCAATGGGAGGTAACACTTTTAATAATTCTCATACTACTAACCATGGTCTTATGCAGGATCCAGGTATCAATCATGCCATGGCCAGAGAATTGCAAAAGCTAAAGGATATGATATCGAGTGTTCCGGGAGTAGTCAAACCTATTCCAGAGATTGCAGATGGGAGCCACAAGATATCTCGTTTTGCACCACCAATCTGTGATGCTGAGATACCCAAGAGGTTCCATGTGCCTACAATGAAACTGTATGATGGTTCGACGGATCCTGAAGAACACATAGCACAATACAGGGAGAGGATGGAGATCAATCCAATCCCAGAAAGGTTAAAGGAAGCATGCTTGTGCAAAGGATTCGGATCCACTCTTACTGGATCAGCTCTCAAGTGGCTGCTAAGTCTTCCTCCCTATTCTATTACCTCATTTGCTAACCTAGTTAAATTGTTTAATAATCAGTTTTCTTGTAGTAGAAAATTTGAACGATTAACTAGTGATTTATATAGGATAACCCAGGGTCATAATGAATCATTAAGGGATTACATTACCAAATTCAGTAAAGAATCCTTAGACATTCCCAACTTAGATATAGCCACGGCTGTTGAGGCCTTTAAAATGGGATTGCTTAGGGATTCGTTATTTTATGACGATCTTGTTATGACACCATGCAGGAACTTAGATGAGGTAAGAACTCGGGCCCTTAGGTACATCCGGCTAGAGGATGACAAGAGGATCCAGGAGAGGTTAGCAGGATCCTCAAAGCAGGATAAGCAAGGATCCTCATTCAGGAACAACAAATTCAGATCCTACAACAGATCTGATAATCAGAACGTGCATTCTATTGACCAAGAAGAGGATGATGAGGATTATCCTCCAATTTTTGAATATTGCTTTAGTGTTGATAACAATGAACTAATCCTTGCCATGCAGAACCTAGGTGATAAAGCTAGATGGCCAAGAAAGAATGATAGGCCGGCTGCAACTAAGGATAAATCAAAGTGGTGTGCATATCATGAAGATTTTGGGCACCTCACAGAAGAATGCATTGCATTAAGAAAGGAAATTGGATACTTGTTGAGCAAAGGGCATCTAAAAGAGTTGTTGGGAAGAAAAAAGTCAAGGACTCAGGATCCTGAAAGGATCCCTGAGAAGGCTCCAGCTCCTCCAGCAGATGCACAAGTGAAACTTTATTTCTGGAGGATCCGACATTTGTGGCACATCCTTCTCAGCAGCTAAAAGGCATGCAAAGGAAACTAAAATGGATAATGGAGAAAGACCAGTTCGAACATCAAGTGTCTCCGAAGGAAAAGTCATAACCTTTGATGAAGAGGATCGTGTTGATATCCAGGATCCTCATCACGATGGTTTAGTTATTACTCTTTTCATATCTAACCATTTTGTCCGCAGGATCCTAATAGACGGAGGAAGTTCAGTGAACATTATCCAGCTTGATGTTCTAAAGAAGATGGGTATCCCTGAATCAGAGATCATACCAAGATCCTCCGTGCTCGTGGGATTTAGTGGCGAAACTAAGAACACCCTGGGGGACATTAAACTCCCAATATATATGTTGAAGGCCTACACTCTTATCAAAAATTTTGTGTTATTGACTGTTTATCTTGTTGTAATGTTATCCTTGGCAGGCCCTGGATACACGATATGAAAGCAGTCCCATCCACTTACCATCAATGTGTGAAGCTCCCTAGTCCTTGGGGGATAGTAAAGGTTGATAGTGATCAGCAGGAGGCTAAGAATTGCTATACTTCATCGATGAAACCAGCCTCGAAATCCAGGGAGCAATAGCAATCAAAGTATCCTCCAAGGGATGTCTTGGAGGCAAAAGAGCAGGATGTGGTAGAAATCCTCATGGATCCTGATGATCCTGAATCCAAAATCTATATCGGATCAGGGATCCTTGGCGAAATGAAAGAAGACCTCATATCCTTCCTCAAAAGGAGAAAGACTACCTTTGCATGGAAACACGAAGATATGACTGGTATATCCAAAGATGTTATCACTCACAAGCTCGGCATCGACAGATCCTTCAAACCAATCCATCAAAGGAGAAGAAAGTTTGCACCAGAAAGGAATGCCATTATCCAGGAAGAGGTAGAGAAATTGCTCCGGGCAGGTATGATTAGAGAGGTCAAGTATCCAAGATGGTTGGCCAATGTGGTTGTTGTTCAAAAGAAAAACGGAAAGTGGAGGGTATGTGTCGATTTTACCGATTTAAATAAGGCATGTCCCAAGGATCCTTTCCCTTTACCCCACATTGACTCCATGGTGGATGCAACCGCGGGTCATGAACTGTTAACTTTTATGGATGCTTCATCTGGATTTCAACAAATCCAAATGGAACCATCCGACCAAGAGGATACAGCCTTCATGACTCCAACTGGTATATACTGCTATATTGCTATGCCGTTTGGATTAAGAAATGCAGGTGCAACATACCAAAGGCTGGTGAATATGATGTTCAAGGATCAGATTGGACAAACTATGGAGGTTTACATAGATGATATGGTGGTAAAATCCTTAAAAGCTGAGGATCACCTAAGAGACTTGGAGGAAGCATTCGATATCCTTGACAAATATAACATGAAACTTAATCCTTCAAAATGTCACTTTGGTGTTAAAGCAGGTAAATTCTTAGGATATATGGTGACAAAGAGAGGCATTGAAGCTAGCCCGGAACAGATCAAAGCAATAGTGAATATCAAATCTCCGGTCAATGCTAAGGATGTTCAAAGGCTAACAGGAAGGATAGCAGCCTTGAACAGATTTATATCCAAGTCCTCCGAGAGGTGTAAAGAATTCTATGATATCCTAAGGAAGAACAAGAAATTTGAGTGGACGGAGAAGCATGAAAATGCTTTAAAAGACCTCAAAGATTACCTATCCTCGGCCCCGGCTTTGATGAAACCGGAAAAAGGCGATGTGTTATCCTTGTATCTTGCAGTATCCTCAAAAGCAGTAAGTGCGGTCCTTGTTAAGGATCATCAAGGTACACAACATCCTGTCTATTATGTAAGTAAAAGTTTACTTGATGCCGAATCCAGGTACTCACACCTTGAAAAGCTTATTCTTGCATTAATTATGGCATCTACAAAGTTAAGACATTATTTTGAAACTCATGTTATCATTGTTAAAACTAGTTTCCCAATTAAGAATGTCCTCAGGAAACCAGAAATGTCAGGAAGGATGGCTAAGTGGGCAGTGAAGCTAAGTGCATATGATATAAGATATGAGCCTAGGACAGCCATCAAATCCCAAGCATTAGCTGACTTTGTGGCTGATTTCAGTATTGATTTACAAGAAGAAGCTGAGTTAGAAGTCCAGCAGCTAGAAGAGACCAAGGATCCTTGGATACTTCATACTGATGGATCCTCAAATGTCAAAGGCACAGGGCTTGGAATACTACTAAAATCGCCACAGGGGGACATAATACCCCATTCTATAGCTTGTGAGTTCCAAACCACTAACAATGAGGCTGAATATGAAGCCTTAATTGCTGGTTTGCAAATCGCTAAGCATATGGGAATCAGGTATCTTGAGGTACATGTAGATTCTTTGTTAATTACAAACCACTTTAATGGATCCTATGCTGTTAAAGGTGAAAAGCTAACCAAATATTTGGAGATAGTCAAAAGTTTGGCACTCTCTTTTGTTTCCTTTAGTTTGTCACAGGTACCAAGGGAAGAAAATACAGAAGCTGATGCATTGGCTAACTTAGGATCATCTTTGAAGATCCCAGAGGATATCAAGATTCCTATTATCCATATCCTGACCCCGGCTATCGAGGATCACCAGACTATGGAGATAGGAAATGATTCTGCAGTTATCCCTAGTGAGGATACTCAATCCTATTCAGGATCAGGATCATGGATCTCACCAATTATGAGATACTTACAACATGGAGAGATTCCTACAGGAGAAAACCCTAGGGCTTTCAAATCTAAGGTATCTCAATTCACAATTATAAATAATATGTTGTATAGACGATCTCTTGCAGGACCATACTTGAGATGCATTGAGGATCCTGAAGTCCAAGAAGTTTTAAAAGACTTCCATGAAGGAAATTGTGGAAACCACACTGGGGGCAGGGCTTTATTCTCAAGGATCCTGAGGACAGGATACTACTGGCCAACCATGAAGAAAGATGCTGTGGAGTATGCCAGAAGATGTGATCCTTGCCAGAGACACAGCAATATCCTTCATCAACCAGCTGAATTATTGCATCCTATATCCTCCTCTTGGCCATTTATGAGATGGGGTATGGATATAGTTGGAAAGCTCCCTAAGGCACCTGGTGGGAAAGTATTCATGTTAGCTATGACTGATTACTTCTCCAAGTGGATAGAGGCTGAAGCTTTTGCCCAAGTCAGAGAAAAGGAAGTTATATCCTTCATTAAAAGAAATATTATAACTAGATTTGGAATTCCTTCCGAGATTATATGTGATAATGGTTCCCAATTTATTGGGGGCAGAACCACTAACTTTTGTGACAGCTGGGGGATTAAGATGATAACTTCAACACCAGTCCACCCACAAGCTAATGGCCAAGCAGAATCATCCAACAAGATCATCATCAACAATTTGAAGAAAAAGCTTGGATCCAAGAAAGGGAAATGGGCAGAAGAACTACCCTATGTGCTTTGGGCTGATAGGACAACCCCCAGGAATGCTACTGGTCAAACTCCATTCTCTTTGGTGTTTGGGGCAGAATCAGTGATCCCAACAGAAATGGTGGTTCCTACTGCTAGAACAAGTACCCGTGATCCTGAGGAAAATGATGAAAACTTGGCTCAAGACCTGGATACTATTGAAGAAATCAGGGATATGGCTAGGATAAGGATGGCCAGTTATCAACAAAGAATGGCTGGTGCTTACAACAAAAATGTCAGGATCAGGAGGTTTCAAGTTGGAGATATGGTGTTAAGGAAAGCATTTCAGAATACCACCAATCCTGCTGATGGAAAATTGGCTCCAAAATGGGAAGGCCCTTATTTGATTGAAGCTGAAGCAGGATAGGGGGCATATAGATTGCTAACCATGGAAGGTGATTTGCTACCAAGAGCTTGGAATGCTGTCCACTTGAAGAAATATTTCATGTAAGCAGGATCCTTATGGCATAGGTGATCCTCACGATAGGGATATCCTTAAAGGATCCTCAAAGTATCGATGATCCTTACTCAGGTAATATCCTAATCTTGAACTATTTCATTTCTTTATTTTCTCATATAAGGATAAGGATCATGTATCCTTTATCCATCTCTCACGTGAGTTCAAGTTTTGAAAGTTCAGGTATCTTTAGCACAACGTTGGTTATCCACAGAAGCAATCCGTCTTTTGGGTTTAACCCCAGTTATTTGGGCTTGTCCCCAGATTCCGCCTGTAGCGCACGATGATCCTGGTGTAGTTCAAGGCTTTGGGACCAGTACTCGTTCTAGGGGCTGATAATTCCATTGTTCTGGCTATGCTTAGGATCCTACGTATAATGGTAGACGTACCATACATCCGTTCATAAGGTTTCTAACGTTTTCACGTTAGCTAAGGTTTCTAACGTTTTCACGTTAGCTAAGGTTTTGGCATCTTCATGTCACTAAGTTTGGATAGTCGCCAGTTAGGGCCATACTCCAGTTTACACACGATCCTTGGGCTTGTCCCCAGTTATCCTTGGGCTTGTCCCCAGTTATCCTTGGGCTTGTCCCCAGTTATCCTTGGGCTTGTCCCCAGTTATCCTTGGGCTTGTCCCCAGTTGCTAACTCTTTTCTTTTATCGGCTTAGTCCCAAGTTATGCTCTATTTCAGGTCCTTGAAGATAGGCAGCTAGGGATTCTTGATCCTTATTTCACTCTAAGGTTTATCTTATAGTTATCCTTATTATGGTTAGGATTCTAACTTGGATCCTCAGGTATGATCCTTAACTCTTTTGATTTTATTCATTATTCTTCTAAATAACCCCTATACTTGACAACTAAACTTGTGTTTCTTAAACTATATCACTTTTTAGAACTTATCGGTTATGGGATATGTGATCCTTGATCATATCCTAAACTTTCTGGATATCTTTTCTAATTTTTCAAGGCTTGATAAATATAAACAGAATGAACATTACAACAGTTGGAAAGTAACATACTAAAAAGGATAACAACACAAGATAAGCGACCAAAGGTTAAGTTTTTATTTATTAACATAAGGCTAACCCTTTAAAGGTTGTCAAAATTACCTACCCGAGCTTCTACCAGCAAAACGTGGCCCGTCCGCTGGGGTAGGTAAAGGGTGTCCATGATAATGAGTTCAAAAGTAGTGCAGGAATATAAAGGCGGCAGGATCACAATGGCTTCATCCCCCAAACAGAGGATCCCTCCACCGATTGCAATCCTGCCTATTGTCCAAAGGATCATACATGATCCTTAATCCTAAAAACCTATTGTTCAGTACCATACATCATTGTTCAACAAAAAACACCATCACCAAAACAAACTATCACACTTAAAAAAAAAATTGGGCTCCGGCTATGTCTAGAAGTTTCCATCATCGCCCAATCATGCAGCCTAAGCCTTCGCTGCATCATCATCTCCTCCAGCTGAGGTATCCTTCGTAAGATCCTTCCCACTGCCACTTGCTTCAATCGCCAAGACCTCAGTAGCTTCCTCTTCATCATCCTCAAGATCAGCCAACCTTGCCTTCCAACCCTCAACATCCCAGCTGTTTTTATCAAAGCTAGGATCTTGAGCTTCCTGGGCCATCTTCAATTTTGTCTGGTACATCGTAATGGCGGCAGAGACCTTAGCATTTTCAATAAGGTCATGCTTTTCATAGTCAAGGTCGATCAGAAGTTTGGCTGTCTTAGTCTTCTCATCTAGGAGTTCCTTCCGAGCATCAGCAAGTGCAAGATCCTTGAGCACGGCAACCTGTTGGAGGTCGTCAATCTTTTTATCTTGATCCTCAACGTGGCCCACATAATCCTCAATCTCAGCAAATTTCTGCAAAAGAAGAGGATAAAAGCAGTTCAAAACCAAGTGATCCTCATACGAGTAGGATACATAGGCAGAATAAAGGATCCTTACATCATTGAAGTATTCAAGGAACTGGTGGCGGATCAGTGGTAGACCCTGAAGATCCTCAGCATCAGAAGTTTTCCTCTTCTTGATACCCTTTCCTTTAGTGGGTGCCTTTGGAATGGAAATGCTAGGACTGGTGGTGGATCTCTTCTCCCTGGATCGTACGACATCAAGGTCAGCCGTGTTGAATTGGGATACAGGCTTGGCAGATTTTCCAGCACCTACACAATTAAAACAAGATAAGTATCTTTTCCTAGTTCATATTTCACTATATATTTAAATTTTAAACAAGGATACTTACTTGACATTGTGACAGAGCCTGAGGATACCTCCTGTGAATCTTGGGTTGTTGTCTTGAAAGTTCTTGTTTCAGGATCAAGTCTCTTGAAAGCAAGGAGCCTTTCCTTAGCAGCAGGGGACAGTTTGAGGTGTGAAACGGTGATAGCTGCATAACAAGAAAGCAAAAATATCAGTTATCCTTACATCAAAAGAAAGTTCCTGGTGATCCTTCTCAGGATCCTCCATGCTACCATGGGTAGCCCATTTTTTAGGAAGATCCTTTCCATCCTGGATGGAATCTCTCTTAATAAAAAAGAAGCGCCGCTTCCAATTAGCATCATTCTTGGTGGCTTTGAAGATCGGGTGTTCTTCACCAGGTTTACGTTTGAACAAATAACGGTGAGAGCCAAAGGTGGTAAGATCATACAGTTCTCCCAGCTCTGCCATTCCTAGATCTATTCCCTCCTGATCGATGATCCTTTCAAGGGTGTGCAAAACCCTCCAAATCATCGGCATGGCTTGGATATAAGAGATGCTGGTTAGGGAGAAGAAAGATTGGGTGAAGGCTGGAAAAGGATATGTATAGCCTATGGTGAAAGGAGTGACGGGGAAAGCAACCCACTTATCGGAGATATGATCGCTCAAGGCATTGGGGTCAAAAGGCCTGAATTCGGTGTTCGCAGGAAAGCAGTGGCGAATCCTATCTATCTGAGCATCATTGAAGCAGCAGCGTTCTTTAATGGAATCTTCAATGATCCCCTGGCTTTTCGGAGGACTGTTCTTTGGGTGATCCTTGCCCGGTGAACTTCGGAGCAACATTTTCGAAGTGACGGAGATAAAGATAGAGAAACAGAGTAAGAAGGAAGGAAGAGGAGAAAGAATTACCTGGTTGTTCGTCGACTGAGAATTTAAAGGGAGTCTCTTTCGAATTTGAATGCATAATGATCCTATCTATATCTCTATTTATAATTATGATTCTGCAGGACTGTCACTTCCGTGACATCATCATCGCAACGACTAGTTCTATTTTAACGGCTATATATCCGTTAGTTTGTTACGGATAAGATCAAGAAAACATAACTTGCTAATTTTACAATTTCACTCCTTATATTTTGGGGGCAATTGTTAGGGGAGGATTTTCTAACAATTAGTGATCCTTATTCGTTATCCTAACTAGTGATCCTTACTTCTGTGACAGGTGGTGATCCTCAGAAGAGCTTCAGGATCAGGATCACAGATCACTTTAAGGATCCTCGTACTGACGATTGTTTATTTATGTATTGTACTATCTCGCAGGTATAACGAGCTTGACCAAGTCTAGGCGACATTCCTGGAGAATATTCCTAAACTATTCTGCACGTGCTTGACCAAAAATAGACATTATGGAGAACGTGGAGGCTTGGCACGAAAGTCGGAAAGTTAGTTTAGGTGGTTATTTCTATTTTAAAAAAGGAGTAACGAGCTAGTAGAACACACTTAGTCATTTTTGCAGTTACACACACTCGTACAAACACTCATACAAGCTCTCGTTCATATACCAAGCAATTACATACACTTTTTACACATTCCACCGTAGTGATCCTTGTACCTAGCTCGTTACTATCCGAAGTTGTAAACATTTAACCATTTATTTCAGCTTGGTGATCGGTAGTTTCCATCACCCGGGGTTTTTTGTGCCGGAGATCAACTCTTGATCAAGGGCTTTTTCCCCGTATAAATCCTTGTGTTGTTTGTGCACTTTACATTGAAGTGATCCTCATCGCTGTTACATATTTAAAGCATCATTCCCCTAAACAAAGAGTTTGGTTGCAATATCCTCATCAGATTTTTTGACCAAAACAATGATGTTTAAAGACAAGCTGGGGGAGACCATGGAGGTATACATCGATGATGTGGTGGTGAAATCTAAAAAGGCTGAGGATCACCTCCAGGATATTAAGGGAGCATTTGATATCCTGGATCAGTATAACATGAAGCTGAATCCTGCTAAGTGCCATTTCGGAGTGGGGGCAGGAAAGTTTCTAGGATATATGGTGACCAAAAGAGGAATAGAGGCAAGCCCGGAGCAGATCAAAGCCATCTTGGATATCAAATCACCTTCAAATATGAAGGATGTTCAACAGTTAACTGGGCGAGTTGCAGCACTGAACAGATTTATATCAAGATCCTCCGAGAAATGCAAGGAATTTTATGATATCCTGAAGAAAAACAAGAAGTTCGAATGGGGAGAGAAGCATGAAGCAGCCTTGCAGGATTTAAAGCAATACCTTTCAACGGCACCTCTATTGATGAAGCCTGAGAATGGTGAACCACTGTCCTTATACCTCGTAGTATCGGGGAATGCTGTAAGTGTCGTCCTTATAAAGGATCATGAAGGTCAGCAATATCCTGTCTATTATGTTAGTAAAAGTTTGTTAGATACTGAAACTAGATATTCTCATTTAGAAAAGTTGATACTAGCATTAGTTATGGCATCGACGAAGCCTAGACATTACTTTGAGACACATTGGATCCATGTTAAAACCAATTATCCTGTTAAAAATGTGCTTAGGAAACCAGAGATGTCAGGTAGGATGGCCAAGTGGTCAGTAAAGTTGAGTGCTTCTGACTTAGTGTATGAACCTAGGAATGCCATAAAATCCCAGGCTCTAACCGACTTTGTGGCTGATTTCAGTAGTGACATTCAGGATGAGGTAGACCTAGAAGTCCAACAATTAGGAGAATCCTCAGGATCCTGGACATTGTACACTGATGGAGCATCTAATGTTAGAGGAGTAGGATTGGGAATACTACTAAAATCGCCACAGGGGGACATATTACCCCAGGCTATTAGGTGTGAATTCCCTGCTACTAATAACGAAGCAGAGTATGAGGCTTTAATTGCAGGATTAGAACTGGCTAAAAATATGAATATCAAGAATTTGCAAGTATATGTTGATTCTTTGTTAATCACTAATCATTTTAATGGATCCTATGCAGTTAAGGGTGAGAAGTTAATCGATTACCTCGATATTCTCAAAAAATTAGCAGGATATTTCGATGTTTTTACACTTGAACAGGTACCAAGGGAAGATAATGCTGAAGCGGATGCCTTAGCAAATCTGGGATCATCGGTCAGGATACCAGAAGGGACCCAAATACCAATATTGCATATCTTGTATCCTATAACGGATCCTCGGGATAAAGAAGTAGTGAGTATCCAGGATCCTGTTGCTGAGCATCCTGAGGAAGATCCTAAATCCTGGATGGCTCCAATCATAAGATATCTCAAGGAAGGACACATCCCTAAAGACGAAAATCCCAAGGCATTTAGGATGAAGGTATCACGATTCACTATTATAAATAATGTTTTGTACAAGAAATCTCTTGCAGGACCATATTTGAGATGCTTGGAAGATCCTGAAGCCAGAGAAGTACTTCAGGATATACATGAAGGGGATTGTGGTAACCATACTGGAGGCAGGTCATTATTCTCGAAAATATTGAGAACATGATACTTTTGGCCAACGATGAGGAAAGATGCTACAAAATATGCTCGAAGGTGTGATGCATGTCAAAGGCACAGTAACATACTACATTAACCAGCTGAACCACTATATCCTATAGCTTCCCCTTGGCCATTCATGAAATGGGGGATGGACATAGTAGGGAAATTACCAAAAGCTCCAGGAGGAAAAGTCTTTATGCTGGCAATGACTGATTATTTCTCTAAGTGGGTGGAGGCTGAAGCATTTGTTCAAGTCAGAGACCAAGAAGTAGTATCCTTTTTAAAGAGGAATATCCTGACCAGGTTTGGAGTATCAGTTGAAATCATTTGTGACAATGGATCCCAGTTTATAAGCAAGAGGACTACTGACTTTTGCAAAAGTTGGGGAATCAAAATAATCACGTCTACCCCGGTACATCCTCAAGCAAATGGACAAGCTGAATCCTCAAACAAGATAATTGTCAACAACTTGAAGAAGAGATTAGGAGCCAAGAAAGGAAGATGGGCAGAAGAACTACCCTTCGTTTTATGGGCTGATAGAACAACGGTAAAGAATGCGACTGGCCAGACTCCGTTTTCCTTGGTCTTTGGAGCAGAAGCAGTGATCCCAACAGATATGGTGATACCTACTGCAAGATCTATCCTCCGGGATCCTGAGCAGAATCCTGAAGCTTTGTGTCAAGATTTGGACACCATAGACGAGATGAGAGATGCAGCAAGGCTAAGGATGGCATCATATTAACAAAGGATATCCAGAGCATATAACAAGAATATAAGGACTAGGAGGTTCCAAGTTGGAGATTGGGTGTTAAGAAAGGCTTTTCAAAATACCACTAATCCTGCCGATGGAAAGCTGGCTCCAAAATGGGAACGACCATATGAGGTTGAATCAGAATCGGGAAAAGGAGCATATCGACTCAGGAGTATGGAGGGGGATATGCTACCAAGATCCTGGAACGCTATACACTTAAAGCTCTATTTCAAGTAAGAATAGAATTTAATTTCTATCTCAGAATGGTATGTATTCTATCTCTCTTCAATATATTTGAATTTGTTTATTATCTTGAACCCATTACTGACTTAGGCATCGGAGGGGTGTTAGCCAAGCTAACACCCACCTTAGTTTAAGGTTGTTTTGCAGAATATGTCTCAGGATATAGCTCCAGGGTACACACTCAGGATATCTCAAAGGATTAGAGAATTGGCCCCCTCTCTCACGGATAAGGGATCCTGATCCCTTCAAAGGTTTAAAGGTATTCACCTTTCTCTTGAATTGGTTTTGAACACCCCGCCTGGAGCGCAAGTCATCTAGGGATAGTTCAAGGTAACGGGACCAGTTCATGTAAAAGTGGCTGACAATTTCGTTACTATTGGCTATATCCTGGATCCTGAAGGTATATGAGGATTGAGCACCCTCTCTCACAAAAGGGTATTTTCATACCCTCTAAGGTTTAAAGGTTTTCACCTTTCTAAGTTTTGGAGTTTATACACTCTCGCCTGTAGCGCATAGATATCAGGGTTTATCCCCAGGATGTTAAGGGTTTATCCCCAGGATATTAGGGTTTATCCCCAGGATATCAAGGTTCATCCCAGGATATTAAGGGTTTACCCTAGGATATTCAAGGTTTATGCAGTTAAACTAAAGTATGACCATGTTGAACACAGGGGACATACATCATACAATTTAAAGGATGGATTTAAATTTATGCACTGAGGACATTCCTGTGATTGAAGGATGGAATTGACTCTCTGGGGGTATTTGGTATGATCTCTCCTTTTTATAACTTAAGTTTTATAAGTTACGAGGCAGTATCCTGAGTAGGATATCTCTCAGGATATTCTTGCAATGTGTTCCCAAGATTGTCCAAATTTAACTATTTTCATAAGTAAAGTTTAAACACTAAGATAGTAAAACAGAAATAAAGCCAAAAGGAAGTTATATTACTAACATACCAAAAGATGTGCTCTTGGTTTCACCTCAAACCAAGGACCATCCACCAAGAGCACAAATAGTTCCTTACCATTTTTACTTAACAGTTGAAGGTTTTGTCTCAAACCAAGACCCATCCACCTCCAACTTTATATTGTTCAAAAAGCAAAACATACTAACATTGATGACCAAGGGCTTCGACCTGAAACTCAGGATCCCCCCCACCTTTGGCCATCATATTGTTCAAATGCAAGTAAAGTAAAGTGTAGAAAAAGTAAATTGTTTTGGGGTTACAAACCAACGATCAAATTTAAAAAAGTGGGCTCCGGCCTTGGCACGTACATCCATCATCGCCCACCTGAATGCCCTCACACAACGGCATCTTCTCCAACCTTCTCCGTCTTCTCAGCCTCAGCATCCTAAGCAGCATCCTCACCAGCATCCGTCCCAGCATCCTTTTTGTCTCCAGCCTTGTCCACCACCTCTGCTGACTTAGAGGATTCACCAGCTTCAGCAGGATATGGCACAACCTTGCCTCCGAGCTCCTTCAGCTATGCCACCCAAGAGTCAACCGGCCAGGATGGGCACACAAGGCCTGTCTCCTTTGCCTCATAAGCCATCTTAATGCGAGCTTGTAGCAGAGAGACAATGGCAGAGGCTTTGATTCCTTCCCGGAAAGAAACCATGGCCTGTTCATGTTCCATTTGGACGGTGGAAAGTTTGAGCTCAGCATCCTGGGTGACCTTCTTCAGCTTGTCCTCATAATGTCGGGTCTTCACTTCGGCAATGGCCCCTTGGTCAGCAACAGTGGTTTCGAGCTGTTTAATCATGGCTTCTTGGAACGCATTCGTACTGCAAGCATCGGTGTAAAGGTGGAGCAGATGATGGAGGCCCTGCACGTCAAGTTTCAGGTATAAGTCAAAATATACTAACCAGGATATCCTGTCAGGATATCCTATCAGGATGTATGTGCAGGATATAGTCACAGGATATTACCTTGTTGAGGAAGGATGTCATCGGCTCCAGGGAGTCAGAAAAGCTGAGTTCTTTGTATGAGAACCCTTCAGAGCCTGGGACACTAACTTCAGAACCTTTCCTCTTTTTTGTGGTGGAAGCACGAGTCCTCGGATTAGCCTTAGGAGCCAGGAGCGGCTTGGAGCTGGTGGCAGCAGGGGTCTCTTTCTTGACCATGACTGGAGTGGGGTAACTGTCAAGCTCGTCAAGATCAAGGAGGATTGGAACTTTGCTGGAATCTGCATACGGAGAGTAAAATTCTTTCTCAAATACTTCAACTAAATACATGTATGGAGGATATCGTGCAGTATCCTTACCAGACATGTTTGCACTAGAAAGGGGGCTTGGAGATGGTGGAGACGGGTTAAAACTTCTTTCAGCCTCTGGAAGGAGTCTGATAGCGTCGATCCTCTTCTGTGAATCAGCAAGGGGAGGTGCAAGCTTCCTAAAATCAGCTGTGTACAAAACAATAAAAAGAAAGTTGACCAGCTCAGGATATGAAACAGGATAAAAGGCAGGATCATCCTTGAACCCTGAATCCTACCCTTTTCTCAACCACTTCACCGAATATTCCGTTCCACCAGGGATTGAGTCTCTTTTTACAAAGAAGAACTTAGATTGCCATTTCTCCTCGTTCCTGGTGGCACGAAGTATCAGCGGATCACCGGAGGTGGAATAAAACAAAAATCTACAGGATCCGTGGCATCTAAGCCAATATGTTAAAGGGAGGTCATGAACGGAAAGATCAGGAATGTGATTCTTCTTGATTTGGTCAAGAACGGACAAGACTCACCAAAGCTTCGACATTGTTTGGCTAAAAGAGATTTTTGTAATATTGAAAAACTCAGTGATAAAGTCTGGAAAGGGGAACCGTAGTCCTAAGGTGAAAGGAAAGGCACTAAAACACAACCACTCGTCGGAAACCATGTCCGACCGGATTTCCCGGTCAAACGACCGGAATACCGTCCCTTCCGGGAAGATACCGGAGGATTTGAGAGCCGACAAGTGGGCACTATCAAAGGAGAATATCTCCTTCTCCGGTTCTTGGAGAAGATTCTGCGGGATAAATAAGGGGGCGGAGTCACCGGAGCTTGATCTTGTTTGCCTTGTCATATTCTCAGCGGAATGCTGAACAGAATGAGAGAAGAAGATGGAATAGAGAGAGAAGTTTTTACCTTTTTCTCTTCGGTAAAGATTAAATGGTATAAGTATGAGAAAATATAGGGAGCAATGAGTAAATATAGGCTGCGCGGTTACAAACGGTCACATCATGGGTCTAATCTCTTAATTGCCTCGTTCTTCGTAAAAAATATAACCGTTAGCGCCAGGATACTAAACGGTAACATTTTTTGGGGACAATTGTTATGGGTCAAATTCTGAGCCCATATCCTGGAAAATATCTTGATTTATATCTTGGTTGTATGATACATGTTTATGTCCGGGGTGCTCATTCAGGATATTGGTAACATCCTGAATGGTATCCTGAGGATTACTGATGGATTTTGTGCAGGAGTACGAGTCCAAGTTACCAACGTTCACGAAGACCCTTTCTCCGGAAGACTCGGTCCAAGTCGTTCAAATGAAGACGTTGAAGCCGCTATACCCGGTCTACAACGTTAATAATGGAATATTCGGGAGCATCCCATATTTATAGGAATTTTAGTTTGTATTTCGTAACTATAAATAGGTGGATAAATCAGATCGAATAGGACATCACAACTACACTCACTACTCACCCACACTTGTTCTCTCGCAACTTTCACTTTAAAAAAAAAAAGCATTGTAACACTTAGCGATCTGATCAATATCCTGCACTGTATCCTGACGTTTGAAGCAATAAGAAGAACTAGGCAGCTGCGATTGTCAGCTCCCAAGGTTTTATGCCGGCGATCTGGATTGATCAAGGGCTTTCCTCGTACATCTCATGTCATTTCCTTTACTTTTTGCTCATAGTTTGATCATGGATACGGCTCAATATCCTGAGCCGTATCCTGAAAACTGTTTTTACAAACAACAAAACCAACATATTTCCAACACACTTTTTAGCACACTACCTCACTTAACTAATTTGATCACCTAATTGCTTCGGTAATTTTTGACCAAAACAACGGTGATCCCAACAGAAATGGTGATACCTACAACAAGATCCAATCTCCAGGATCCTAAGAAGAATCCTGAAGCTCTGTGCCTAGAATTGGACACGGTGGATGAGACAAGAGATGCGGCAAAGCTGAGGATGGCAGCATACCAACAGAGGATATCCAGAGCGTACAACAAGAATCTAAGGACTAGAAGGTTTCAAGTTGGAGATTGGGTGTTAAGAAAGGCTTTTCAGAATACTACTAATCCTGCTGATGGAAAGTTAACTCCCAAGTGGGAAGGACCATATGAGGTTGAATTAGAATCTGGGAAAGGAATAAACCGAATCAAGAATATGGAATGGGATATGCTACCAAGATCCTGGAATGCTATCCACCTTAAGCTCTTTTTCAAGTGAGTTTAGAACTTAATTTCTAACTCAGGATGGTATGAATTCTATCTCTTTTAAATATGTTTGAATTTATTCATTCTTTTGAACCCAGTACTAACTTAAGCATCGGAGGGGTGTTAGCCAGGCTAACATCCACCTTAGTTTGAAGGTGTTTTGTAGGATATGCTCCAGGATATCACTCCAGGATATATGCTCAAGATAAACCAAAAGATTAGAGGATTGGCCCCCTCTCTCACGTTTAAGGGATCCTGATCCCTTCACAAGTTTAAAGGTAATCACCTTTCTCTCGAATTGTGTTTAAACACCCCGCCTGGAGCGCAAGTTATCCATGAATAGTTCAAGATAGCGGGACCAGTTCATGTAAAAGTGGCTGACAATTTCGTTATTTTTAGCTATATCCTAGATCCTTAAGGTATATGAGGATTGATCACCCTATCTCACGAAAGGGTATTTTCATACTCTCTAAGGTTTAAAGGTTTTCACCTTTCTAAGTCTTGGAGTTTATACACTCCCGCCTGTAGCGCATGAAAATCAGGGTTTATCCCCAGGATATTAAGGGTTCATCCCCAGTATATTAAAGGTTTATCCCCAGGATATTTAGGGTCTATCCCCAGAAAAACTAAAGTCTAAGGACAGGTTTCAAACAAAATAAGGCTATGTTTACATTAAGAAATTCCTAAGTCTTCGAATATGCTGAACACAGGGGGCATACTCCTTAATACAATTCAAAGGATGGACTCAAATTTCAAAATGTACACTGGGGACATCCATGCGATGGAAGATTAGAATCAACTCTCTAAGAGCCTTTGGTATGATCTCTCCTTTTTTATCTTTTGAAATTTTATCTAAGTAACTTAAGTTTTTGAGTTATGAGTATCCTGATCAAAATATTTTCAGAATACTTTTCAGGATATTTTTCAGAATACTTTTCATGATATTTTCCCAAAAATGTTTCCTAGGATGTTTAGGGAGAAATGCTTTCAAAATTAAACACTTGCAGTAAAAATATAACAACAAAGATAAGGTTGAAAGGTTAGTTATTATTCACAATCAAAAGGTTGCACTGATGGCTTCATCTCAAAATGAGACCCATCCACCAACAGTCCAATTGGTTCTAAACCATATTTACACAAACAGTTGAAGGTTTCGTCTTGGAACCCAAGATCCCTCCGCCTTCAATTGTTGATTGTTCAAAAGCATCCAGGAACTATAAATTGTTCAAGTGTAGGAAAAGTAAATTTTTTTGGGCATTACAAACCAACATTCATATTTAAAAAAGTGGGCTCCGTCCTAGGCATCAACACCCATCATCGCAAACTTGAATGCCCTCACACAGTGGCATCACCACCAGCCTTCTCCGTCTTCTCAGCTTCAGCATCTTGAGAAGCATCCTCACCAGCATCCTTCCCAGCATCCTTCTTCTCTCCAGCCTTGTCCACCACCTCTGCTGACTTGGAAGTTTCACCAGCCCCAGCTTTAGCAGGATATGTCACAGGATTGCCTCCAAGCTCCTTCAGCTTTGCCACCCAGGAATCAACCGGCCAGGATGGTCACTCAAGACCTGTCTCCTTGGCCTCATAAGCCATCTTGATGCGAGCTTGTAACAGGGAGACAATGGCATAATTTTTTATTCCTTCCCGGAAGGAGATCATGGGCTGTTCGTGCTCAACTTGGACGGCTTCCAGCTTTACCTCAGCATCCCGAGTCACCTTCTTCAGCTTATCCTCGTAGTGCTGGCTCTTGGCTTCAGCAATCGTGCCCTGGTAAGCAACGATGGTCTCAAGCTGCTTGATTCTGGCCTCATAGAGCTTGGCTGTACCGCAGGCATCAGTATAAAGATGGAGCAGATGCTAGAGACCCTGCAAGTCAAAATTCAGGTATGAATTAAAACTTACTAACCAGAATATTCCATCAGGATATATACGCAGGATATAGTACCAGGATATTACCTTGTTAAGGAAGGAAGTCATCGGCTCTAAGGAATCAGTAAAGCTGAGTTCTTCATAAGAAAACCCTTCAGAGCCTGGAGTGCTGACCTCAGAACCCTTTCTCTTCTTGGCGGTGGAGGCACGAGTTCTTGGGTTGGGTTAGGAACCGGGACCGGTTTGGAGCTGGTGGTGACAGGAGTTTCCTTCTTGACATTGACTGGAGTGGGATAGCTGTCAAGCTCATCAAGGTCCAGGAGGATTGGAACTTTGCTGGAGTCTGCATACAGGGAGTGACTTTAAAACTCTTTTTAAACCATATCAAATAAAAACATGTATGCAGGATATTGGGCAGGATCCTTACCAGACATGTTTGAGCTAGAGAGTTGGCTTGGAGATGCTGGAAACGGATTGAAACTTCTTTCAACTTCTGGAAGAAGTCTGAGGGTATCGATTCTCTTCTGTGAGTCAGCTAGAGGAGGTGCAAGCTTTCTGAAATCAGCTGTATATAAGGAAATAAAGAAATCAGTTCAGGATATAAGACAGGATATAAGGCAGGATGTAAGACAAGATTATCCTAAAACCCTAAATCCTACCCTTTCTCAACCACTTCACTGGATAATCCGCTCCACCAGGGATTGAATCTCTTTTTACAAAGAAAAATTTAGATTTCCATTCTTCCTCGTTCCTGGTGGCACGGAGTATCAATGGATCACTGGAGGTAGAGTAAAACAAGAATCGGCAAGAGCCGTGGCATCTAAGCCGGTATGCTAAAGGGAGGTCATGAACAGAGAGGCCAGGAACATGAGTGTTCTTGATTTGATCAAGGACAAGTAAAACCCGCCAAAGCATTGGCATCGTTTGACTGAAACAGATTTTTGTTATGTTGAAAAACTCGGTAATAAAGTCAGGAAACGGGAATTGTAGCCATAAGGTGAAAGGAAAAGCATTGAAGCACAGCCACTCATCAGAAACCATGTCCGATCGGATTTCCCGATCAAACGGCCAGAACACCGTCCCTTTCGGAAAGATGCCGGAGGTTTTGAGGGACGACAGGTGAGCACTGTCAAAGGAACATATTTCTTTCTCCAGATCTTGGAGGATATTCTGGTGAATGAATGAAGGGGCAGAATCGCCGGAGCTGGATCTCATTTTCCTCGCCATATAATCGTCGGAATAATGTGTAGAAAAGAGAGAAAGGAGATGAAGATGAGAGAGAGGATTTTACCTTTTACTCTTCGGTGGAGATTAAATTGGGATTATCTTGAGAAGATATAGGGGAGTAATGAGTGAATTCAGTCTGAGCAGTTACAAGCAATCAAATCAGGGGTCTTATCACTTAATTTCCTCGCTTGTCGTGAAAAAATGTAACCGTTAGTCTCAGGATCCTCAACGGTAACATTTTTGGGGACAATTGTTATTGGTGAAATTCTGAGACCATATCCTGGATAGTATCTGGAATTATATCTTGATTACATAATATGTGTTCATAACCAGGATGCTGAATCAGGATATTGGTAACATCCTGATACTCTATCCTGAGGATTACTAACGGATTGTGTGCAGGAGTACGAGCTCAAGTTTGCAATGTTCATGAAGACCTCTTCCCCTGAAGACTCGGTCCATGTTGTTCGAAGAAGAATGTTGAGGCCGCTTTACTTGGTCTCCAACGTTAACTAGGGAATATTCGTTGGCATCCCCCAATTATAAGAGATTTTGTTTTCATTTTATAGCTATAAATATACGGATAAACCAGATCGAATAGGACATCACACTCACTACTCTCGAGCTCTGATACTTTCTCTCGCAACTCTCACTTTCTGAAAAACATTGTAACACTTAGCAACGATCTCGTCAATATCCTGCATTGTATCCTGACATTTGAAGTAATAAGAAGAACAAGGCCGATGCGATTGTCAGCTCCCGAGGTTTTGTGCTGGCTATCTAGATTAATCAAGGGCTTTCCTCATATATCTCGTGTCACCCTTTACTTTTTGCTCATTGTTTGAATATAGATATAGCTCGATATCCTGAGCTATATCCTGAAAACTGTCTTTTGCAAACAGCTAAACCAGGATATTTTTTATACACATTCTTAGCACACTAGTTCACTTAACTAATTTGATCACTAAATTGCTTAGGTAATTTTTAACCAAAACAAAAACTTTGTCATAAAGTTTACTAGCTTTGCATATTGTACTTGGTGCTTTAAGTGTTGTAAAATATATGAAATTGCATGATTTATGTGAATTACACAAAAAAACTGCACTAATCTGATTATAACCATCATTTTAATCAGTAAATAACATGTATTTTGTTAAAATATCAAGTCGTTACGAGTTGGGATGGTTATGGTAACGTTTAACGCAAAACTAGGCGGTAAAACGGTTAAAAATCGGCTTTTCCAAGGTTTTATATAAAATTGTTTTAAATCAGTAAGTAAACTGATATTTTTAGTTTAAATATAAGTATTTTAACTAATTTTAAGTTTACTTGGTGGTTGGTTAGTCATACATGAATTCTGACGCCCGAAAACGTTACCGAATCACTAAAATACGCGTTTTACAGTGTACACCAACATGGGTTATTTATAGGTGAACCTTATGTGTTAAAATGTGTTATGTGATTTAAATATGTGTATATGATAATATGTTAAGTGTTGACATGATAACAGGAATTTAGACTATGCATGTACGCTTGTGCGCTTAAAGCGGTAGAGAAGGTAAAAATCACGTTAAATGTGTAACTTGTTTGTCGAGCATGAAAATTGATACATATAAGTTATTTCATGTTCACATCAGCGAATCCCACTACCTAACGTCACGAATTCGCAGCGGATGACGCTGCTCGCAAAGGTAGCTTTAACAAGAAGGAGGAAACCGGGAAGTTGTCGGGCAAGGCCAATGCAGACGTGAAATCTGAGCGGTCGGAGCGATCTGAGCCTATATCTAGAGATTCGCGGAAGCGCAAGTCTGAGAGCTCGAGGAAGGAGACCGATGAGAAGCGTGACAGGAAACGCAACTCGGGGAAGGCGTATGTAGCAAGCTCTAGCAGTTCTAGGAAAGATAATGCCAGGGATGGTAGGAGTAGTTCTGAGAAGATGACTCATGGTGATGAGCAGAGAAAGTGCGCCAGGTGTGGTAGAACTAGGCATGTTACCCACGAATGCTATGCTAAGAGTACTTTGGAGGGAGAAAAGCTAGAGGAATGCTTCCAGTGCGGTGAACAGGGACATTTCAAGAGGGATTGTCCTAAAGCAAAGGGCCAGAATGCTAGGGGCAGAGCGTTCGAACTAAATGTTGGAAAGGCACATGACGATCCTGCTGTTGTTACCGGTACATTCTTGATCAATAACCATTCTGCGTTCGTACTCTTTGATACTGAGGCTGACTTGAGTTTTGTTTCGAAAAATTTTGAACCATTTCTGTGTTCTCCAACAAGTAAGCTAAGTAAAAAGTACTCGATAGAACTAGCAAATGGTAAATTGATAGAGACAAGCGAAGTCGTTCGTGGTTGTAGTATTCGATTAGACGATCATAGTTTTAGTATCGACTTATTGCCAGTGGAGTTGGGTAGTTTTGATGTAGTTGTGGGGATGGATTGGCTATCCAAGAATAAAGCTGAGATTATTTGCTCGAAGAAGCAAGTGAGGATACCTCGTCCTGGTGGTGGTGAAGCTGTAGTTGTTCACGGAGACAGATCGAGTCGAGTGTCGAGTGTTGTTAGTGTGATGAAGATGCTTAAGATATTGCGTAAGGGTTATCCTGCGTTCTTAGTTAACATAGTGGATACGAAGGCTGAATGTAGGAAGATTTAAGAGATTCCTATAGTTCGCGACTATCCAGAAGTTTTCTCTGAATACTTACCTGGATTGCCCCCTGCGAGACAGATCGAGTTTAGAATTGATCTAGTACCCGGTGGTGCACCAATTGCAAAATCTCCTTATAGATTGGCACCGTCAGAGATGAAAGAATTATCGAATCAGCTTCAAGAGCTACTAGACAAAGGTTTCATTCAACCAAGCTTTTCGCCTTGGGTGCACTTGTTCTGTTCATGAAGAAGAAGGATGGATCCTTCAGGATGTGCATTGACTACAGAGAGCTAAACAAGTTGACTATTATGAATCGGTACCCTCTACCGAGAATTGACGATTTGTTTGATCAGCTACGGGGATCTAGCTACTACTCGAAGATCGACCTGCGTTCAGGATATCATCAGTTGAAGGTTGCTGACAAAGATGTTCCGAAGACTGCTTTTCGAACACGATATGACCATTATGAGTTTTTAGTCATGCCTTTTGGCTTAACTAATGCGCCAGCTGTGTTCATGGATCTCATCAACAGGGTATGCAAACCCTATTTGGATAAATCCGTGATAGTATTCATCGACAATATACTTATCTATTCGCGAACCAAAGAAGATCATGAGTATCATCTGAAGTTGATTTTGGAGCTGCTGAAGGAAGAGAAGTTGTATGCCAAAATCTCTAAATGTGAATTCTGGATCGGGGAAGTTCATTTTCTCGGACACGTCATAAATGAGAAAGGTATACACGTGGATCCGTTGAAGATAGAGGCGATCAAGAATTGGGAAGCGCCAAAGACTCCGTCGGAGGTGCGATAAATCTTTGGCCTTTCTGGGTATTATCGTAGATTCATAGAGAATTTCTCCAGATTAGCACAACCTTTGACGCTATTGACCCAGAAGGAGAGGAAGTTTGATTGGACGAAAAAGCAGGAGGAAGCTTTTCAGCTGTTGAAGGAGAAGTTGTGTAGTGCACATATTCTTTCCCTTCCTGAGGGAAATATGCTGGAGACATTATTAAAATTACCATTCTAATCATAACATAATATAAAGATTATGTTGGCAATAATAAGATAAACGCTTATCGCGTAATGAACAAAATGCGAAATGAACGTCGGTGACCGCCCGATCAATGTTAAAATCCTAAAAATAATTTGTTATGATTAGAATTGTAATTTTAATAATGTTCGAAAGGAAAAATAAATTAAAACGCTAAGAAACCCTATTTTTCGAGTTTAAGCGCATACTGCACGTATCTGACAAAATACTGTCAACGCAGCCGGTCGAGGCAACTGATAATTATTTCAGTAATATTATGGTGAGATTATTTATAGAGTGATAAAAATAATTTAAAACGTCACAAAACGTGATTAAAACGCTAGATAAAATACCCGGTATCCAGTAAACTACCAGTTTTTAATCTATATTACACATATATATGTATGTATATATGATGGATGAGAGTGTGGCAAGAGGTGGTGGCTAGGGAGGAGATTTCTTCTTCTCTCTCTTCCACTTGGTGGTCTTGGAAGATACAATCAAATGATGATGCCTTTTATGTAATCTTCTAAAATCTCTCATTGTCCAAGAAATATCACAAACACAATCCTCACTCTCTCTCTCTCTCTCATTGTTTCAAGCAACCATCAAGCTCCATAGCATCAATCTTTACTAAAAGTCATTCAAAAACTTAAAGGTATAAAACTTACTTTCCTTGTTCTTGATTCTTGATGATCTTGATGATGATGGCAGTTTCTCTTGTTCTTGAATCCAAACATAAACTTGAAACTAATAACAAATGGGTTTTCAAAGAGAATAAAAATGGATGTATGTATATATGTATGTATGGTCGTAGGTTTGTATGTATGTGGGTATTTAGTTGTGTTTTCATTTTAGTTGATTTTTGATTGATGAGATTCTTGAAAGTTTGCTACATGCATGAATCAAAAAGGTGTCATACAAGAAGGTTCATGTGATTTGAAAAGATGACAAAAAAGTATATTTTTGGAAGTGCATATATGTATATGCATGTGTCGTATATATGTATGTGTGTATGCGTATATGTAAGTTTTGTTTACTAGCAAATAAATGGTACATGCATTTACACTTTAATGACATATGTATGATTAGATAATAATTTGATGATGATACATGGGTGACATAAACTTAATGTATGTAGATGCATTTAAGTTCATGTGGGATGATGATGATATGAGTGCATTAGATGCACTTATTTGAACATGCATGTTGAAATATGATCATGAAATGATGATTTGAATTTGATTTGATACGCGTTTTACAATGTACACTAGCATGGGTTATTTATAGGTGAACCTTATGTGTTAAAATGTTTTATGTGATATAGATATGTGTATATGATAATATGTTAAGTGTTGACATGATAGCGGGAATTTAGACTATGCATGTACGCATGTACGCTTGTGCGCAAGCGGTAGAAACGATAAAAATCGCGTTAAATGTGTAATTTGTTTGTCGAGCATGAAAATTGATACATATAAGTTATTTCGTGTATACATGCTAATCAGGTTACTGGTTTAACTGTCCACTATCAAAATTCAAAACCATCTCTCCAAAAATGAAAATTCTAAAAGTATTGAACCGGTTGAATATCCCAGTCCGATGTTGAAAAACATTGTTTTAAATTTAACGTAATTAAATAGAATATTACAAAGGTCTTGTACTTGAAACAAATTTAAATTGAGATTTTTTGAAATAGTATTTAACTATATTTAATTAAATAACGAATTGACACGTGTTGTAGTTTTGTAATTAACTTAATAATGAAATTAATTTGGTGTAAATGAATTGACTACTGGCAAGAAGTTGATTTACAGGTAAGATGTTATGGGTTGAATTTGATTAAGCTTGTGATTGAATAACAATGGGCAAGCTTATTAACACTCAGGCCAAGCTAAATAAAAAAATCATGTCTCACCCGCTAATCAGGTTACTAGTTCAACTGTCCACTATCAAAAGTCAAAACCATCCCTCCAAAAATGAAAATTCTAAAAGTATTGAACCGGTTGAATATCCCCAGTCCGATGTTGAAAAACGTTGTTTTAAACTTAACGTAATTAAATAGAATATTACAAAGGTCTTATACTTGAAACAAATTTAAATTGAGAGTTTCTGAAATAGTATTTAACTATATTTAATCAAATAACGAATTGACAGGTGTTGTAGTTTTGTAATTAACTTAATAATGAAATTAAATTGGTGTAAATAAATTGACTACTGGGAAGAAGTTGATTTACAGGTAAGATGTTATGGGTTGAATTTGATTAAGCTTGTGATTGAATAACAATGGGCAAGCTTATTAACACTCAGGGATGCTCGAATTTGAATGAGCTTCCGAAAGTCTGTTAATGGCAGTTGATGAGAGGAAAAGATAAGGAAGTTGTTATTATTTCAAAAGATACCCTATTATACTACAACAGTTCTATTTATAATCACAAACTACTAACTACCCTTCTAACCAACACATAACTACTTCCAACTAACTCTTATTGACCCTTCGACCATCTAAACCGTATCAATATACCCTCCCGTGAAGATGATCCTTGACCCCAAGTATCAAAAGTTGGAGACTTTTGCATTATCACAGCTGCCTCTTCCCATGTTGCATCCTCAGGATCAAAAGTTGGAGACTTTTGCATTATCTCTTAGACACCTTGGTCTCAATCACACTTTCAGACTCCTAGACAGATAATTGTTCAATACCCCCATTATTCATAGGAACAGTACTAGGTAATGGACCATGACACTTCTTAAACATTGAACATGAATTTTAGGATGAATAGAGGGTCCCTTTGCTAACTGTAAAGTATAAGCAACTTCCCCTAGTTTAGACAGAACTAGTATTTTGCAGACAACTTCTGATTAACCCTTTGTGCAATAGATTGTTGCCTATACGGATGAAGTTTCAAATACACCCAATCTCCTATATCAAAACACCTTTCAGACCTGTGACTATTCGCTAATTGTTTCATCCAAAGTTGAGCTTGGACCAAGTTAGCTTTAAGGATATTAATAACTTCCTCCCGCATAGTCAAACTCCTATCCACTGTATCCACATTGCTTTCACCAGGAAGATAAGGTAAGTGTAAAGAGGGTGGCTGACCATATATCACTTCAAAGGGAGTACATTTAATGGCTGATTGATAGGTTGTATTATACCAATATTCAGCTAATGGCAACCACTGTACCCAATCCTTAGGCTTTTCAAAGCACATGCATCTTTTGTCCATCCAAGACCTCAGTTGGCCCATCCGTTTGAGGGTGGTAAGAACTTGACATCTGGTATAAAGGCATATTATGCCCAAAGTAAATAATTTTTCACCAATTGAGTTTTAAATAAATCATGACTATTAGGATTGTAAATAAAATAAAAACAAAATAAATTTAAAACTTGGATACTCGACACTCTAAAGATAGGACCCAAAAACCTTATCTTCTACCTATTCCGTTTGGGTGTGTAAGCCACGTAATAGAGTTTTGCTTGAGGACAAACAAAGATTCAAGTGTGGGGGTATTTGATGTGATTAGAATACAACATATAAATTATGTCAAATGCGACGTAAAATCAACCTTTTTTTAGTACTAATGTTGGAAAAAGCTCATGTTTTCATTCATTTTATATTTTCAGGGATAAAAGAGCTAGAATTTGCAAAAGGAGCAAAAAGAAAGCAAGATCCAACATAAATGTAAAGAAGAAGGAATTGCCGCAGCTCGCCAATCCCCAATTCACATCCAAACCTCAAAATAACAAGAATAGAAGGATGACACGGGCTGTGTCCGAAAATGGATATTGGGCAGAAGAAAAAGACAACTGCAAAAGATAAAAATGTCAGTGACAGGTAGTCTGTAGGACAACCCTTAAGTGGTATAAATGATATTAAAATCGTACATTTAATCGGGTAATTGTCTAGAATTAGATAACTATGGTTGTTTGTGTTTCAGGTACAAATGGAGCTTAAAATGGAAGGAATACAGAGAATAAATGAAAAAAATCAATTATTGGAATTTAAGAATTAAAATTATGATATGATAGAGGATGAAATTACGAGAACGTGGGCGAAAACGGCGAAGAAAACGGAGTTGAAACGAGAAAGTTATGAAGAAAACAAAATTGCTTGCAGAAGCCTAGCATAATTTACGGTAGCTAGCGTAATTTACGGTAGCCCCTGAATGTTCCCATTTTCCACCGTAAACCAGTAGCTATGCACCGTAATAACTTGAAGCCAGCGTAAATTACAGTAGACGCAAAATGTGTAACTGCCCCTTTTAATACCGTTTTCAAGTGTCTTTTCATATCTATCATCATTGGGAACGTTTCACTGGAGTTCTTAGGCGAAATTTAGCTTGTGCAAGTGATTGGGAACATTTCAAAACATTTCGGTTTGTATTTTGATTCGTATGAACTTTGATTTTGTTGGAATGATGATTCACCAAACTATGTCCGGCTAAACTTTTGATGACATCTTAGGTGAAGGTTTCTTTATGACTTTTGTGAGTTTAATATTATTTCTAGAATAATGAACTTTGTTTGTTTCTATGTTTGTTATGGTGCATGAATGTTTGATTGTAACTTATTAATTGGTGTTTTGATCGTAGTCTAAATCGTACGTTCTTAGTGTCGTTGACAATCGAGATATCACGGGAAGGGTTAGGGTTGGATATTGATTAATTGATCATCGGGTAAGAACCTCACGTTTATATAATCCGAGTATTTCATTCCCTTTTATCACAACAAACGTTTATGCATGAGTTATGTCTATGTAACTCTTTCTAGTTGGATTTATGCACAATTGTTAATGGAAACCGGAACCTAAGATGGTCATTTTCTCATAATCTGATTAACAATCCAATTTTGATTTACAATTTAGTTAGTAATTTAGATCTTAATACCAAACATCGAAATTCTTCAATTTTAATTTCTACAAATTAGTTTAATTGTAGTAAGTTCACAAAGCTATAGAATCAACACACTTTCCACAAACTCCATGTGTTCGATACCCATTTGCTGCTATCTACTAGTTGTAATTTGGATTAAATTTGTGTGTGACTACGACAGCACGTCAAATTTTGGCGCCGTTGCCGGGGAGTAGTGCGCAACATGTGTTAATTTATTAGTTTTGTTTGTTATTTTCGGATTTACGCTGGTTGTGTTTAGTGTACAGGTACTACAGGTGTATGCATACTAGAGGCTCTCACAAGTCGTCACCACTATCTTTTGATCTGGAAATTGAAAGAACTTTGCGGCAAAACCGATTTTTAGTACGAGAAAATAAGATCATTGGTTCACCCACTTCACCCATTTCACCAGGAAACATCATGGCTGACTCACAAGTTCCACCCACTATGGGTCAACCAACATCATCATTCATTCGTACATCAACACAACCTTAACCAAATACCACTATTCCAAATTCCACTACCGATCTTACTCCACCACATGATGTAACACCAACCAACACTACACCACCTATGTCACACCCCCTAAATCCACATGCGGAGTACCACCGCTTGGAGGCGTGACCGACCAGGATCTTAGCCACTAATTATTTTGAACGGATTAGTTATTGTTATGAACATTAGCATAATTAGTGACCTAATTTAAATTTTTCAAAACATAGTTTAAGTTCACAGCGGAAGGGAAAAGAATACATATCATAATTTAAACCCGCAAGTTGTTCATACGAAACTTACGAACCACGCACTCCATCCGATTGCAACGTCCGTCCAGAGCTGTATCGAGCAACCTGCAAAGCATGCAGTAGAGTGTCAACATAACGTTGGCGAGTTCACGTGTTTGTAGTTTTCCAGTTTTTAATTCCAAAAACTTGTTTTAACCAGTTAATTTATCCGTTTATACATGCGATGGGGAGCTACCCCATAAGTAAGCGACTAAACTGTTTTTACAATACCGAATACTATTCATCCGTACGTTTCCGTAGAGTGCCCCGTTTGTCAATGTTCTATCATCATTGACGGTTGCCAGAGTACATTAGTTCACGACCGATCCCATACCTTGGCACGGTGTGAGGTTGGTGAGACCTAAATAGCGCTATCAACTAATAACCCGTTCGCCTGGCCCCGGCGACTAATCGGTATTAAGAAGTGAGGACTTGAGTGATAGAGTTTTGTTTAGTGTTGCTTGTTGCATCCAGTATAAACAGTAATTAACTAAAAGTTCCCAGTAACAAGGGAAGTAAGTAAGTTTGTTCCCAGTAACAAGGGAAGAAAAGTAAGTTTGTATCCCTCATAAGGGGATAGCGTTGTTACCCGTATCCCACACAAGGAGATAGAAATACCGTATCCCGCACAAGGAGATAGTAAGCAATCCCAAACCAGGAAAAGTGTTTTGTTCCGTTTCCCAATCCACCGGGAACGCATGCTTTAAGTAAAAAGTAGTGAACTCACCTTTGCTTTGCTCGGTAATTAATTTACTCGTGTTACGTTGGTCAACCATACCCTATTATGGTTATTAAATATTTATTAGGTTCGTATGCAAGTAATGTCACGTATAACTACACGTATCTAACACATAGCACGTAAGTCATACTAGCATATACGTTATTGGGCCTATCCTAGCATGCAAACAGTTAAACAGTAACAGTTAAACATTAATAGTAACACGTAGTTCAAAACATCAGTTTGTGCGGCCCAATAACTAAGCAGAGTAGTCCAGTCGAAACCGGGTGGTCTCGAATCAAGAACAAGAGGTCTCGAGTCGCAACCATGAAGTTCCGAGTCGCAACCAGACGGTCTCGAGTTGTCATGTTTTGGTTGCGAGTCGCAACCGGGCGGTCTCGAGTTATCATGTTTTGGTTGCGAGTCGCAACCGGGGGTTTCGAGTCGCAACCGGAGGTTTCGGCTTGTCATGTTTTGGTCTCGAGTCGCAACCTTACGGTCCCGACTCGCAACCACCACCGAAGCTTCTAGACCCCTTATCAGATTGTACGAACCAATCACAATTCCTTAACATGTTTCATTATACCGTACAACTGTCAAATCGGATCAAAACACAGCAAATTTCAAATATTCATAACATCTTTAACAGTCTATCATTTAGGGTTTTCACAATTTCAAACATACAAGTCATGTCATACAAGTCACAGTTTTTGTTTATCATGAACACTCTCATAAAGTTTACACTAACCGTTATTATTATAATTCATGTATCAACAACCAATTACCTATAAGCATTAACCTGTTTCAATTTGGCTTGTGCACTAAAGTTCCAAATCAAACTTCTATTAAAGCCCCAAATCTAATTAATTAATCCTCATGTGTTCGGATTTTAAATAAACAGTTCATCCTTGGGATTTTACTAGAAACCTTGTCATCCATTCTAAGCATCGAGCATGTAATAGAAAACTCATACTGTACAACAAACCTTTTTACCATCTTTTCAAATCCTTATCCAAAACAACTCATACTCAATTATAACACATGCTTTTGCATCAGACAACAAATAGGAACCAAGATAAGAACCACCAAATGCAACATTCTCTGTTTAAATCATATATACAAAATCCTCAACAAACCAACAATTCAACAATGTATGCGTAGATCTAAACTATCAGTTTATCATTAACCTTTATATGTTTCAACAGCAACCATTACATCCTCTAGTGGTATATATATATACATATAGTCCAGCTTCATAACAACCACAGATATACAAACATCACATGTACTGACCGAGATATGGGGTGGCGAAGGGAATATACGGCTGCCACTGCTACTGGTCTGAGCCGGAGCTCCACCCGTAACACGCCGAACCCGAACATTTGACCCGAATCTCGAACCGAGAGCCACCGTCACTGTTGTCGACGAGCCCTGCCTTGCCTTGCCGGAGAGCCGCTGGTCACCACCATAACCATCATCATTTCCGCCGCTGTCGGAGAAGGGGAGGTCGCCGAAGATGGCCAAATCCCCATCATCACTGTCGTCTCCTTCCCTTTTTCTAATCTCCATCTCGTTCCACCTGCTCCCACTCTCTCTCACTCTGTGTTGCCGTTGTGCGCCGCCACCTGAATAGTGGTGGCCGGTCGTTCGTGTTGACTGAGGAAGAGAAGAGACAAGTGATAAAGGATCAGATGAGGGTGCAGGGTGCCATATGGAGGAAGGAGTTAAATGTGCGGGTGAGTCTTGCCGGAGAAACGGCCAGAGCCGACGGAATTGTTGCTGGATTTCCGGTCAATCGAATGGGAGGTAAAGAGAGGGGTAAGTGTGCGGCTACTGTGTAGGAATTAGGGTTTGATAAAAAAAATAATGGATGAGGGGATATAAGGTGTTTATATATATGGTAGGGTTTAGTGTGTGTAGGTGAGTTGGGTTGGGCTTGGACCATGGGCACCAGCCCGTTAAGTGTTCGTGTGTCTTGTTTATAACATTTGGTTCGTTTTACGTGAATAAATACGCTATTTAATTTATGTGCGTTAATAGTTAAACGTCGTGTTTCTCTGGTCGTGGGTGATTAATTAATAATAATAAGAATAATGATGATAATAGTAGTAATAACAATAAAATGCTCGTCTCTCGACGATCAGGGTCAAGGGCTCGGGTTGTCACATTCTCCTCATGTTACAGGAATTTCGTCCTCGAAATTAAAGCAAAAGTCATACGATCCCCTCTAATTATAGACTCGCTGATAACCTAATGTCATACGTACATACACGCAGTTTACAAAAGTTCGTAAAATAAATATGTAAGCCATATAGCACATAAAATCACATAGCACGAAAATCACGTAGCACACGATCCACAGAACGAACGTGCAAGCCATGTAGCAAATACAGTCATGTAGCACGTAAATTCACACAGCATTAGGTTCACAAAGTCATACGTATCTCACACAGTACGAATTTCCACAAATTTAGCTAAAACATCCCAGAAACGTACAGGGAAACCCGAAGTGTCACAACCTATTACTACCCATGTTGAACCTACCCTTACCTTTAGCCATGCTTCAACAATTCCACCACTTTCCCATTTTTTCCAGCTTCGGGGCAATCATCCTCTACTTACCCAATACCACCAAGTTCAACTGTCATTCATACTACTTCTACATACTGACCACCAAACCAATCGGGTTTTCACTATTCATCTTTTCCATTTGTACAATCTTCGGGAATAGGAGGAGATGGATATGATGAAGACTTTAGAGGATAAGAAGAAGAGGGATTTTACTATAGGGGTGATGGAGGTAATTTGGGACCTCAAGGAGGAGCGGGGAACAAAGTCAACCATTGCAACAAATTCAAGATATGGGTAGGCCACCAACGGGGATACAACAAATTCGGTTACATGGGCCACAAATCCAAAGACCAACACCTCTATAACAAGTTTGTCCGCAATATCAACATCACCAATTCCAAAGGCCGGTGCAACAACCTCCAATTTCAACATCAATTTCAACCACCATTTGCACCTCAAGGGCCTATGCAAGGGCAAATGGGTCAACCAAGAGTACCATTAGGTGCTCCGCGTAGACATCATCGAGAGGCAGTACGGGGTATTGAAGCTCACTTTAGACCGATGATCACCAACAATCCTTCACCGGTAGTGATTCCTCATCACCCGGATGGAAGGACTTTTGAAGTTAGAACAACTGCACTCCAAAGTTTGCCAAAGTTTAAGGGGTTAGCAACAGAAGAACCTTACTTTCATTTGGAGACATATAACTCCATTTGCAACACTATTGGAGGTCAAGGGTTTTCTTCGGACGATGTCAAGTTGGTCCTCTTCCAATTCTCTTTGGAAGATAAAGCAAAAAGATGGTTTCACACTTTGCCCTCCGCGTCGATTTACACATGGGCCGACATGCAACAAATTTTCTTGGAAGAGTTCTACACTTCTCAAAAGACGAATGATGCAAGGAGGAGTATGAGGAGCTTTCAACAACAACCGAGGGAGATGTTTCATGAGGCGTTCGAAAGGTTCAACATGATGTTGAAAAATTTCCCTCACCATGGTACACAACTTTGGGAGTTGTTGAATGCGTTTCACGAGGGGTTGAGTTCAGAGGATGCTCGTGATTTAATGTCAATCACTAACGGTTTGTATTTCAAACCATTTCGGTTTGTATTTTAATTTAGCTTGTGCAAGTGATTGGGAACATTTCAAACCATTTCGGTTTGTATTTTGATTCGTATGAACTTTGATTTTGTTGGAATGATGATTCACCAAAC
The DNA here is from genome assembly GCA_030545235.1 of Helianthus tuberosus. Taxonomy (NCBI): domain Eukaryota; kingdom Viridiplantae; phylum Streptophyta; class Magnoliopsida; order Asterales; family Asteraceae; genus Helianthus; species Helianthus tuberosus. The sequence goes on from CM060401.1 coordinate 59,897,299, forward strand.
TATGTCCGGCTAAACTTTTGGTGATCATCTTAGGTGAAGGTTTCTTTATGACTTTTGTGAGTTTAATCTTATTTCTAGAATAATGAACTTGGTTTGTTGCTATGTTTGTTATGGTGCGTGAATTTTGATTGTAACTTGTTAATTAGTGTTTTGATCCTAGTCTAAATCGTACGTTCTTGGTGTCGTTGACAATCGAGATATCATGGGAAGGGTTAGGGTTGGATATTGATTAATTGACCATTGGGTAACAACCATGCGTTTATATAATCTGAGTACTTCGTTCCCTTTTATCACAACAAACGTTTATGCATGAGTTATGTCTATGTAACTCTTTCTAATTGGATTTATGCATAATTGTTAATGGAAATCGGAACGTAAGATGGTCATTTTCTCATAATCTGATTAACAATCCAATTTTGATTTGCAATTTAGTTAGTAATTTAGTTCTTGAAACCAAACATCCAAGTTCTTGAATTTTAATTTCTGCAAATTAGTTTAATTGTAGTAAGTTTACAAAGCTATAGAATCAACACACTTTTCACAAACTCCCTGTGTTCGATACCTATTTGCTGCTATCTACTAGTTGTAATTTGGATTAAATTTGCGTGTGACTACGACAGCAGGTCAGTCAGCTAACACGGGGCCGTGTTAAGCCAACACGGGGCGTGGTCAACTCAATGATTTTCAGAATCAGTGATAGTACAACAAGTACTTTGGCCACGGGCCGTGCCGTTGACACACGGGGACTTGTTAGTACAACATCTAACAAGAAGTTAATGAGGAAGAGAGAGAGATGCGCATGGGGTCGTGCCAGCCGGGCACGGGCTGTGCTGGTTCCACATCAACTTATCCCTTGGCAAACCACTTCTCTCTCACTTGCCACCACTCCACCTCTACTACAACACCATCATCCACCACCATCATCCATCTTTCCATATTTAGAGTGTGTGTGTAGTCTGGGGATCCAAGATTGATCGTAAGAATCTTTGTCAAACAAAGGTCATGCTTGACTAAATTCTTACATCACTTGGTGAAGATATATCTTTTATGTATTTCTTTTATGATTTCCAAACTTTGGCTACTTTTTAATTGGGTACGTATTAATGACTTTAATAATTAGTTTTTTATATTGAAGGTGAATTTATTCAACCATTCTTCATATGTCCGTTTTCTCAACATGTTCATGTCTTTAAGGTCTATATAAAGCATGTTAATTAACCCGAAAGGGAGATTAGAAGGGTGGTTTGGGTAATTCTATGTCTCTTTTAGTGTATAGATCCTGTGAGAACCTGGTTCAAGCCCAGTAACACCTCACGAGTATGAGCGGGCATTACCCACCACGGGAGAGGTGCAAAAAGCATGAATCCCTTATTCATAAACTACTATTAAAACTGTAAACCAACCCCGCGAGGACTGTATCCCTGCTGACTCAGACCAACGGGTTGAGGGTGATTGCCGACTCGTAAGGGGGGGTCCACCACATTTTGCATTAATAACTTACTTAATTATCTTTCAGTAATCCGACCTAGTGGGATTGTATCCTTGCTGACTCAAACCAATGGGTTGAGGGTAACGTCGCCTCCAAAAGAGAGGCCTACTACTACAACTAAGATAATATCTTAAAATGCTCAAAGTGCGGAAATCATCAAAATGGTACATGAAAGATAAGTTGGATCCAAGTTATTATTTCTTGTCTATCATTTTTATTCTATTTTTATTTTCTGTTTTTATCTTTTTATTAGTTTAAAAATCTTTTCTCAAAAGTTGGTTCGATTAGAAGTTGATGATAAGTCGGTACTAAAAGCTCTTGTGTCCTTGGATGATCTCAGTATCTTGCCATCACTATACTACGCCCGCGATGGGTATACTTGCCCTAGCGTGTGTGTAGAGTGATAGTAGAATATCATGTTTTATAAATTTAAAACTTGAAATCGGCGAGTAAAAAGAGCTAAAAATATAACTAAAAATAGAGACACCCGCACGCACGTCATACTGCAATCTACACGAATAATCATCAACTTGAAACTAATCAATGCAGCTTCTCTGTTTCGGCATTAACCACCTGTGCGTTCGGTTTTAGCGCATTCCGCCTGCTTGATCCTCTGATCTTCAAAAACCCAACCGGCAACTGATAGGAACTTCAAAACACCAGATCAGTAAACTTCAAGTCTATGAAAACCCATGAAAATCTTATTTCCATAATCATCTTTAAGCACACTCCTGAATGATTGATTAGTGTAAACGATAATCTCCACAAACAACAAATCTTCATCGGATTGCAAATCATCTTGTAACACTTTCAGATCTCGGAAACATTCTTCCACGATCAAATTCACAATCTTCCTCTTCAGTCACGATAACAGATGAATAGTCTTCTCCGCTAGTTCCGGCAGCAACATAATCAACAAACATCATCATTCTCCGGCGGTTAGTCCGAAAAACAATTCATCTGCTCAAAGATTAACAATTCTGACACTTTAGACTATCATAAAGCTGTGATATCTTATACGTATCTACAATACAATTGCATCTCCTAATGCTAATCTTGCTGACCCTCTTGATGAAGACCCGGGACTCAAACCCTAAGACGTCAATCTAACCCTGATCTGTAGAATCTGAACTTCCTATGATCATGGACTAACGAATCCAGATCCTATGCATCCCTAGACAATCTGAAGTGGGAACCACCCGAATGTTGTTGCATGTCAAGAATTTCAAAAATGTTGGAATTTCAATATATATTCTAATGAAATATTTATTCCCCCTCATTTTTGCAAATTTTGACATCTCTAAAACTTTTTACTGAATTTCCCCTCAAACTTGGCAATTCAGTCATCTCTTATCTCTGAAAAAAACAACTATACCGAAAATGTGTCATTTGGACACAATAGTCAACTTTTCATAAATTCGGATTTTTCGTTTAGGCCCATTAATAGTCAGATAACCCGGATGATAAACAATCAACATAGTTATCATTACTACCCCACGATCTTCAACAATTTGTGATTGCATCATCATATCTGCTCTTTGAAGCTCCCGATGGTGTCCTCGAATAGCCCATATTAGTCGGTAAAATCTCAAAAAAAAAATTCAATCACCAAATTTTTTCTGGACACTCTTCTCGTCATCGCGATCAAAGAAATGCATTTGGCTCATTCGTGCGAATGGAGTAGGCCCTTTCATGCAAATGGGCTGATTTTAGAACGAATGATCTTTTGAACACCTGGTCATACCTTTTCGTGCGAAAGGCTGGCCCTTTCGCGCGACTGGTTCTGTTGTTCGAACACTTTAAATCACATTTTTCGATCTAAAATATTTAATCCATGGTTGTGAAACAATGATTCTGTTACGACACTCCCCAACGTTTCCGCCACGATTTGTTGTTTTACGTGGTCGGGGTGTGATAATTGAACCCAAAGGTATAAACTTTATTACTCAAAACCGCATAATCAATCCAAAACCGGGAGAAGCAATATCAAACAAGTATATTCATCTTCCTTTGGTAGTGTATAAAGAAATCTAGCTTAACATTGTCACGAAAACAAGAACAATGATCAAACTAGGTTCACAAGACATGATTGAATCGATTAAGATAAGGAAACCAAGAAACAGAATGTTATAACCCGATGAATCTTCACTCCCAATGCTTAAAGTCTTTAACTTAAAATATCTAGATCTCTAAAATCACATGTTCTTGGCTGCAAATTCATCTAGGGTTGTGTATGTTCTGATTTTGATTAATTAAATTCATCTATATATCTTAAACCATGAAAACCTAACCCTAATCCGTATTCTCGCGAAATTAACCTCCGTCGCGTCACGCGATGGGTACCTCTTAATCTCCCCGCGTGATGCGAGCATGCGTTTGACCGCCATTTTGACTTTACTCGGTCGCGTCATGCGATGGACTTCCTTGCCCTATCGTGTGGCATGACAAGGTCTTTTTCTCATTTTCCGCTCCAGTGATCCTCCCAATCACATAGGACTCGTTCGGAGACTCGGTTTCTTCCGTATTAACTCGTTTTTAGCTCTTTTCTCCTCCAGAACCATGCAAAACACACAAGGCATGATAAAAGTAGCTGTTGCATTTAATTCTAGACATCCAATATTTTTTTGGAAATAGAAATGCTATTTTTGTTTATAGAACGGCAAGGTATATAATGTTTTACCATCATGATGGTGGTGTGGTGTTGACGATGGAGGTGTCATGGTAGGGGGATGGAGATGGTTTAGAGAGAGAATGAAAGATTAGAGAGAGAACCTGGTTTTGTGCTTGTGTGTGAGAGATATATAACAAAGAGGGAAATATAAAATTAAAATTTTGAACTATAGGGGTAATTTGATAATTTAACAAAACTTAACAAAAAAATTCTAATGGTGTTAAAAAATTGGACTTAAAACATTATAAAAAAAAAAAAAAAAAAATAGGACTCAGGGCGTTAAACATTTTGATTTTAAACTAGAATTCAATAGGATTTACATATAGCAATCGGGATCGTTTTTCTATCCCTTCCTATTTACGTGTTTTGATAAAGTTCAAACTAAATAAAAGATCCATAAATATAACCTCTAAAAACAGATAAGAAAATTCACGACACTGTTAAACGTGTACAAATCACAAGTTGGCTTGCTTTATAAGTTTTACTGATTACCAGTCAGCATGCAGGGGCGGTACCTACCCTGTCCCCTTAATATTTTAAGTGAATCATTTTGGAGTAATCTGGCATACACCGTAAAAAAAAACAAAAGAAATAATAAGATATTTTCATTTAAATATATACCCATCTATTATTGACAAATCAGCACCAATATCTGATCTCTTTTCTTTTTGTATTTACACCCTAAAGTTTCATTAAGAATTATGGTCAACGTTTCAAATACTGTTTTGCACACTCAGATCTGATCTGAGATCACCAATCACCATCCAGGATTTTTACCTATGGCTGCAAACGAACCGAACGAACACGAACAAGGAATTGTTCATGTTCGTTCGTTAATGAAATAATGAGTTCACGAACAGTCTAGAACACTAGAACAAGATTTTGTGTTCTTGTTCATTCATTAAGGAAATGGTGTTCATAAACTTCACGAACACAAACAAACATAAGTAAAATCGGCGGAGGCTAGAAACGGATGGCGAAGGGAGTAGCGCTGGGACCTGAAATCCTAATAGAACGAAGGTCGTTGAATTCATCGATCTCATAATGAGGAAGGTGAGGGAGACCGTGCAAAAAATAAGCTGGGAATAAAGTTCAACTCCCACTAACATCACTTTGAAGGACATTGGTGGTGATAATGACGTTTAGAACTATGCCTCTCTGGAGGTCGCCAGTTCAAAACCGAGCCTAGCCAGGTTTTACCGCAGTGAGCCTTCGGGCGGGCAGGTTTTCCCCGTAACTGGTGGCTTGGTGACTCGAGTATGCATCCAACTCTGACCGTTATGGAGGAGGGGATGCATTTGGTCGATTAAGGTCATCCCATGATGTTTATCCAGTGATTTAGTTGGTCGTTAAAAAAAAAAGAGTAATAAATTTATGAATATAAAATGTATAGATTTAATAAATAAATGTACAATAACCATCAGGGGCGGTACCTAACCTGCAGGCCGGCTGTCCACTGAAGGGCGATGTATATATATATATATTTTTTTTGAAGGGCGATGTATACTAACTATATAAATACAAAATGTTTTAATATGCTGGTTTTGGACTTTTGTATATTGATTTCGGACTTTTGTTTGTGTTATTTTAAGGTGATGGTATATTATAATGAAAAAAAGTTAATATATTGATTTTTGACTTTTGTTTGGTTTGATTCAATATATTTTGGACTTTCATATTTTCTTTTTGGTAAAACCAACAAATTATTCTGACGTGAAAACGGGTGGAGAAGAAATATATCAAACAAACCATTTAGAACGTGGGGTATGGGGCGGGGGTTTAGGCGTGGGTTGGGGGAAAACGCCCAAGCCACCCCCGGGTGGGCTTGGGTTTGGGCGTGGCCTTTGGGGCTTGGCTTTCAAGCCAGGCGTGGGGCGGTATGGCCATGTTAGTTGACTGAATCTCATTGGCTCACCCGCCACGTCAGGCGGTTGGTTTTTTAAATTTTGAATTTTAAAATTCAAACGGTCCCCCCAAATTTTGGTATTTTTTTTAATTACTTCTGTCACGCGGTGCACCCAACCCAACCCAAGCCCAACCCACGTCCCGCCATACCCCGCGGACACGTAACCAGGCGGTGAGGGGCTCTCATTCCACGTGTCACCATATGTCCCAACCCAAGCCCAAGCCCAACCCCTGCCCCACCATACCCACGGCCTTATATACATTTCTATAAAACTAACGAAAAGGATAAAGAAAAAAAAAGGAAGCGAACATCATAATCTTCCAATTAAACTTAGGCTTTTGCTTCCTGCTGTGAGGGTTGGCAAATCTGCAGTACAGAGTGTAAATCGGTTTGTCGCCCACGTCGCACACCGCCCCCCAAGGGCTACTCGTGTCACTCCCAGCTTCTCCAAGCCGTTGGAGACGAGGCAAAAGTTGTGAGCCCCCCTTAATTAATGCCGCTTTTTAACGGCTAGTTATTTAAAAAAATAATAATTTTTTAAATTATTTTAAAACCTATAAATACCCATTCATTTAACCATTTTTATACAAAAATTCACCCACACTCTCCAAACAAACCCCTTTAGAAAATAATCTTCTTTAAAAAATAGACAATGTCATCTTCCTCTTCGTCGGGTTCGACGGATACCTGAGAAACCGTAAAATATTTTATAAACACGGTGGTAGCCGTGACACAACTAATTCTGGAAGAAGAGGAGGAGGTTTCGTCACAACCATGAAACAGGAACCCGGCCATCAACCGAGACCGAGAAGTTAAGTTTTATTTTTATTTTTATTTTTTTATTTTATAGCGTTGCATTATTTTTATAACTTATATATGTAGGTGCTCACGAAAGATTAGTCGCCGATTACTTTGCCGACGACCCGTTGTACTCGGAGACTATGTTTAGACGCCGTTTCCGAATGAGTCATGGACTGTTCTTACGTATAGCCGACGATTTAGCCTCTTATGACTAGGGGTGCAAATGAGCGGAGCGGCTCGCGAGCTACTCGAGATCGGCTCGAGAAAAACCTTGAAATGAACCAAGCCTTATCGAGTAGAGTTATAAGTGGATGGTGGTTGGTAAATGTCAATAAAAATTGACTTTGTTATTTCAGAAATTGTCAAAAAAGAAATATTCCTTTCTAATCTTAATGCCATAATATATGTAGATTATATTTGACATTTTGCTAATAATAAAGCAATTAAAAAAAAACATAGTCAACAGAGGCCTAACAACAGTAAAGGCTTTTGATCTCCAGTTAATTTTGTTAAAAAAAAAAAAAGAAAGAAAGAAATTGAGTTTGTTTTCTAGGTAAGACTGGTAATCATAAAATACTTTTATGTCCTTTGGATAACATAAAAAAAATGTTTCTTTCTCAAAATGAAACCAAATGCAAGGATATTATTTGTATTTGAAACGTCATTTTTTTATGTTTTTTTTAATAGAAAAGGGGATATCTTATTAAAATAGTGTTTAGCAAGTAGCTAAGAAACCCAACAATATACATGAAAGTAACAGAATCTAGTCGTTTGCTAACCCATTCTTCTATACTCTTTTTATGTAAATAGCTGCCAATTATATTAGCTATTCTCTTTCCAATGTGGATTTGGAAACACCCCATGTTTAAAATGCGCTGATAGCTTTATTATCCGGTATATGTTATGTAAACGAACGACGTAGAACTTGTCTAAGATGTTAGATGTTATTACTTTTTGGTTGATGTTTATTTATATGTTTATCGATGTTCTGTGGATGTACCTTCCAATTGACCGACGTTACTCCATTTAAAAGTCATTCTACCATCCGGACAAATGTTTGGTTCGATATAATTCACTTTATCACCCGGCTCATTCTACTATCGCATGCAACGTTGGCCAAGAGATATATAACTCACATACCATCTGGATTTATATTGCCGATACAAATGTCAATCCAAACTAGAGAAATAATTACTCCATCGGTCCCATTAAATGTGTCTTATTTTGAATTTTCAAAGTCTTTATTTGTTGGACTCTGTATGCCAAGACACATACTAAATTGATGTGGCTGGTACGTTATGATCCAAGTCGAGTCATACCCAAATACAAGCTAGACAAACACTTATAACATTTATTTGTGATATGATCAAACAAATAAATGTTAACACTTACAATATTTAGAAATTGGTTTTCTAAATAATTGCACTTGACAAACAAATAAATTATATGGATAATTTATTTTGAAAGAATATTTTATTTTGTTATTTAATTGGTTAAATAACAATTTTAAAAGGTTATGAGATATTGCATAAAGTCTTGTAATATGATATGTTATATTTTATAAATGTTATAAAATACATACAAGACTTATATTTTATAAAAGAATTCGAATTTTTTTTTAAATAAAAGTCTAGGCCGCCAACCCCCCCCCCCCCCATGGGGTCTTCCCAAAAATTGTTGGTCCAATAAGGTTTCATGCATTTTGTCATATTTGCATGCATCTTGATTGGGTGGTCTTCCCTAAATGTTTTGGCCAATCACATTGCTTGCAAATTGCATGGTTAGATGCACTTTGATTGGACAAGCTTTGTGGCAAGATTCTCTCCTATTTTATTATAACCATTTTGTATGACAAAATGTAGAAGATGACTTGTATGAACTTGAGAAAAATACTAGAGAATTCTCTCTAGAAAAATCGGCCAACATGTGTGCCATCTTAGAGGTTTTCTCAAGAAAATCAAGTGTAAGAACTCTAGAAAAGGCTCTCTAATTTTCGGCCATATGATGGCTTCAAGAGGGGATTTTTCAAGTGAGTTGCAAGTGTAAAATCCTAGCTAAATTCAAAGTGTTTGTTGGAAGGCTTTGGGTATGCAAGCTTGAGTTCTTCTACACTTGAAGGCAACCGTTCAAGAAGCATCATCCTCTTCATATCCTTTATTCCTTGGAAGTTAGTATTCTAAACACCCTATGGTTGTGTTTTGTTTTGAAAGTATGCATGTTCATATATGGATCCGGGTTTTGGGATTTTGCTTATAAATGAAATTTATATCATAAAAGGAAACATGTTTTAAAAATTATTTCTGCTGCGTTTTTTATTTCATATGGATGAAATTACTTTGATAAACATGTTAAAATCCCATCAGTGGTATCAGAGCCGCTTATATGAATGCATGCTTCAATAGATTAAAAATTTTGGGTTTCGGGTTTGAATAAAACCCTATGGCCGAAAATTTTAACATGGTTATCCCTTGGTTTTTCAAGATTATTTTCTTACATGCATAAGAGAATCTTGAAAAATTGTTTGATATGGATGATTTGTTTGTTTGGACAAAACTTACCTTTTCGGTTTTTTGGACATAGCCGTAAATGGTTATTAAAAGGGAACCATTTTTTACGCTTCTTGAAATTAATATATATGTATATATTTGGCTATATATTTTGGTACATATGACCTAGCCATGACCTTGTGTTGAAAGATTGTGTTATGATTTATTTTATTAATTATTCAATGGGTTGTAATAATTATTATTTTATTCTTCCATTTGTAAGATATGTAATTTATTTATTTTATTTGGTATGTAAAATAAATAGATTAGGTGCATTTTTATTTTACTAGAAAAATGTATTAGTATATATTTTTTGTAAAATGAGATGCACACAAAATGCGGTTTTGGTTTGGCCATATTCGGTCCAAAGAACTTCATGGTTCTCAACGGGATTTTAACCCGATAACCAAAACACATTTTTGAAGTCCAAAAGAGTTTGGAGCTGAAAATAAAAGGCTTTTGGAAGCTCAAAGAAGGTGGACAAATCACAACACAAGAAGGAAACTTAAAGCATTTGGATGCGGGATCAAGTGGGAGTTCAACGACACATTACTTGTGTCATTTTTCACCCCTTAGGAAGGACCTTTTGGCACACTTGTTTCGGCTAACAAGTGTTGTCAAAAATAGTTGGCTATGGTTATGTACCTATTGTTATGTATGATATGCTTGTTTGGTTGCTTATTTTAATGTTTTAGATGATATGTCGATATGCATGACCTAACAAACTAATAATCAACAACAAGCATAAAATTGGTTCTTAACAAAATCATTAAAAATGGTTAATAAAGGTTTTATTAAAAATTAATGATTTTATAATAAAATGGGTTTTATTAAAAAGAACCATGAAAATTAGTTTTCACTAAAGTACCATTGATTTGAATGCATGCAAATGTATGGCACATAATATTTTCTAAACTAGAATTTTGAAATATTAAAAACCCTTTTATAACAAGTCAAACACCATCTTTTTATACAACACTCGAAACACTTGGGAACTCTTATTGTGGGATAAAGGTCACCTAACCACATTTGAGGGAACTTGTATGTTCGAGGTGGGTTTACCATGTTTGTGGGATAAAGGTCACCTAACCACTTATGTGCATAAACTCACACGTATGTATAAGTTGGACGACTTGATTTGGAAACCATGAACTTAGGGTCACCAAAGCATGGGGAACAAAAGGTGTTGATGGGATTAAACATGACAACTAAACATAAAGATGTTTAACCAATCCCATATGGCTAGAAGTTGCAAAAGGTTGCAATTGTCAAACGTTGACTACCTTGTTAATTTAAATAGAGGGATAAAGGTCACCTAACCAATATTTAAATGTAACGTTGGATTCTAGATTTTAATTATTAATTGTCTATGAGACACAAAAGGGTATTAATGATTAAAATATAATAATTTCGAAAATACTAAAATTGAACCTTGTTAAATTTTGTAGATGTCCGCTAACAATTTTACCCAAACCGTCCGTAACCTATCACTGAAAACGATCCTAATCCCGATGAACATCTTATGGAAGATAAGGATGCCTACAACGATTGGGTTAAGTATACCGAGGACTCCATGCAAGCCTCATGCCTCATGTTGGGAACTATGATTCCCGAAATTCAAAAGGATTTTGAACATCATAGGCATACGACATGATTAACCAATTATAGGAAATGTTCCTAAGGGTAGAACGCATCGAAATGGTTCGAGCGCTTCATGCATGTCGAATGGAGGAAAACCAATCGGTCTCATCTTATGTCTTTATGATGGAAAACCACATTGATCACCTCGAAAGGCTCAATATGGGTAAAAGGGCTTTTATCCGTTCTAACGATCAATGAGGGTGGCAACTAGAAAGGGCATCACCCCGACACCATAGCAAATATTGAAAATGGAAACGGGTAATTCAAAGGGAAAAGATTAGAAAGACTAAAGCGAAACCACCGAAACCAAAAGAGAAGAAGGCAAAGATTGCCATGAACGATCCATGCTTTGAGTGTGGAGAGATAGGGCATTTAAATATGTCATACCCCGACCACGTAAAACAACAAAGCGTGGCGGAAACGTCGGGGAGTGCTGTAACAGAATTATCGTTTCATAACCATGGATACAAAAAGTGTTTCGTTTTATTGATAATATTAAACATTAACATTGTTTTAACACATGACAAACAAGTTTTATATCGACTATCATAGTTTTATGTCACTAAGGCCTCGTCCAGATCCTATGTGACTCATGCATCCTAGAATGTCAATCAAGCAACAACACCTGAAACATATGTAAAAACAAAGTCAGCAAAGAAATGCTGGCGAGTACATAGGTTTTATAGGAGTATCGGAATCATGGCTTGTTTACATATATTGCAATACCTCGAAAACCTTGTTTTTAAAACGTGTATAATATTGCAACATGATTAACCAACTCAACTCAAGATGGTTATAATTTATAAAATTTCGTAGCCATGATTCTTAATCCAAAAGCTTTTTGTTTTAGAAAACCATCCTGTAAAACATCTCGTATAAACTCATTAATAAAACTCGTATATTGTTTCGAAAACATCGTTGAGTGACATCGTTTCAATATCGTTTACCCAAGTGAACGAAATAACGCCACGGTATGTAATATGTTGAAAACACTTATATACAAGAAGTACCAGCGACGTATCTACCATGTTTTCACCACATTACACCCGTCCCGTTATCTAAACACTAGCCATAAACGAACCGTTTACCCAAATCGTTTAACATCGTTTCCAAATCGTTCCCAAATCGTTCCAAATCGTTTACTCGTTTAAATCGTTTAAATCATCCTCGTTTTAATTGTGAAAACTTATATATGGTCGTCTCGTTAATAACATTCAAACCTTCATGACTCGACTACCTCGTTCCTCGCTTCTCGTATTAACAAACCTCCAAAGGGTAAGTTAATAATTACAGATTCAGTCGTTACCCACAACACCCACACATAACCATGGGTATAGTGCAATAACGGGATTTGTCAGATCCTATGGTACCATAACCTAATACTGGTCGGTTCGGCCAAAATTAATGAATGTCATTCGTTATGTAACTACAACCAACAAGTTCGTTCACATTATCGAAATCGTTATTAGTTTAGTATAAATGGTTTTATTCGTTTTTGAAATCATCGTTTAAGCCTTGAAAACATTTTGTACATATAAATCACCCCAAAACAATTGAAAACAGTAAAATAGGGGAACTATGTACTCACATGTAGTGCTGGTATCCTCAATCAATAGTACTTCAACAAACTCGAGTAAACCAGAGAAATCAAGCAGCACCTAGTAATTGAATCACTAGTCACACAATAGACGCCTAAATCGGACAATCGGACATAATGAGGTCTTGTAAACCAAATGAGTGTTGGAGCTCATTTGATATGGTTTAACAAGGCCTACATCCTAAATGAAACCTAACCTAAGTGCTTTCGACCCATCGCGACCTATTAAGGTAGTTTACGCTACTTTAACGTGTCGTTCGCGTAAAACGCGTTTGGACTGCCTAACTAGTCCTATGATAAGTAGAATATGCCTTAACATGCCTAATATTGTTACTAAATCAGTTTAGATGTCGAAAATTAAGTTACATAGGCTTAAAATGATTTTAGGCGTAAAAAGGGCATTTTGGTAATTTACCTAAGGCATATAAACTACCTATCATAAAACTACTTAAACGAAGCGACCATAAGGTATAACCTTGGAAGGTTATTCCCTATACACTATGGTCACCTAATGTGTTTGGTCGGATCCTAATGATCGACCAAACAGGTCGGGTTCGAAAGTATAAGCGATTGTTTAGATCGCTTACCTTTACGACCCTAGACAAGCACAAAACTAAAAGTGACGAGCTAAGCATGTTAAAACATGTTTAACTAAGTTAGAAAACAGGTTTTGATATCAAAACAAACGGTTTTGATATCCTAGAGTAGTTTGGTTACAAAATACGCGTAAATGCACATTTTGGTCGAAACTACGACTAGTCACTGAGCCTAGATAACGTGGTAATCAGTAGGTATAGTCACTAGGGACTATAACCATCGTGATTACGATCACGTTATGAAGTTCGAACGAACTTCGCGTTGACCATAAACTGGTCAAAGCAGAAAGTCAAACGCAGTTTGACTTTAACGATAAACACGAAAGAAAAGAACGAAAGAACACTTACAGAAGGTCCCCGCAAGCTCTTGATCCGATTTACTCTCAGGTATGAAGCATAAACTTCAACTTAGAGAGCCAAAAATCAGATTCAAGTGTGAGTTTGCAAGGAATGAAGGTGAGTATTTATAGGAATTCTAGAACCGTTAGGATCGTTCCTCGAAAACTAAGCTTTGATCTGGACCTTACATGTGTGCCCATGGTTTTCTAAAACCATGGGAGCTCCGAATAATGGACTAGGTTCATTGAATACCAGCCCATGGTTTTGCAAAACCATGGGTTAAAACCACAACACTTCAAAATGGCCTAGGTTCATTGAATCTGGTCAGAAATTTCAAAAATGGTCCCTGCACTTGTAAAACTTGATTTTTTTTTGCATTTTTAAGTCCCGTTAAGCCCATTTCAAGGCTCTAAAATAAAGTTAAAGTATAGGGAACTCAAAACATGCTCAAAAATATCTTGGATGTCGGTTCGTTTGGTCGTACGGTTGCTTTATTCGCTTAATTACGATGGAAGTCGTAACGAACGCAAAAATGATCCAAATTAAGCGACGAATGGAATTTTGTCATGCCAAACACTAAAATAAAATATTTTAATGCTTACATAAATTTTTGGATGTCCGGATGTATTCAGAACGTAAGACATGCGCGAATGTGCAAACTTATGCACTTTTTGACGTTTTTAGTCCCTGAATGACCATAAAGTTTATTTTAGCATACTGAATGTAACACCTGTGTCATTTCAACCATCAAACAAATGCCCAACCAGTGAAATATTGTATTTCATACTTGGGATTTGTAAAAATATGTGTATCGTTTACACATATCAACTCTTGTTCGATTTCAAGCTCTAAATCGCTTTCTGGAAGGTTATACACGCACTGATGCGTAAATATAACCAGTTTAATGCAACGAACACTCCGGAATAGTGAAATGGGCTTAACATACCTTAAATAACCTTTACATAACTTAGATATAAGTTTTGGAAGGTTTGGTGTGGTGAAATCAAAGTTAATTCGTTTACAGGGACTAAAGTTGACAAACTGCGAAAGTATGCCAATTTGAACTGTAACAGACATTCCGGAACATGACCATAAGTTAAACATACCATAAATATCCTTTACATAGCTTAGAAATAGGCTTTGAGGTGTTCGGTATGCTAAAATAAACTTTTGTGTCATTCAGGGACTAAAAGCGTCAAAAAGTGCACAAGTTTGCATTTTTACGCATAACTTACGTTCTGAATACATCCGGACATCCAAAAATTTATGTAAGCATGACTACATTATATTTTAGTGTTCTCCATAAGAAAAATCCATTCGTCGCGTCATTTGGTTCGTTTTTCGCGCTTATGCGCATTCCGTCGTAATTAAGCGAACATCGCGATCGTACGACCAAACGAACCGACATCCGACATATTTTTGAGCATATTTTGAGTTCCCTATACTTTAACTTCATTTTAGATCCTTGAAATGAGGTTAACGGAGTTCAAACGCATCGAAAATCGCTTAAACAAGGTGCAGGGACCATTTCTGTAAAATCTGCCAAAACAGGGGCCTAGCGTGACGCGACGGGCCTTAGCGTCACGCGAGCCCCCTTCTGGACCAGATTCCATGTTTTTAACAGCGGGTCCCAGCTGTTTGATTCTCAACCACACATTCTCAATCGTCTAGTCAGCGGATAAGAACCTAATTTCAGCCACCATAAGGTTCCGACAAGTGTACGCCTTGGATCATGGCACGTTTTACAACAAACGATCTTAACGGTTACCCGAAAACTATAAATACCCACCCCCCTTTTGGCTTAAAACCCACAAATCTGATTGAAAAGACTCTAAGTTGGAACCTTCGTTTCATACCTGAGCTATTTTGATCTGGGTTAGCATTCGGGGACCCTTCGTAAGTATTCTTTCGTTCTTTTCCTTATTTTTACTGCTTTTCGAGTCAGAAAGTCAAACTTTGTTTGACTTTCAGCGTTGACCAGTAATGGTCAATGCGAAGTTCGTTAGAACTTCGCAACGTGATTGTAATCACGATGGTTATAGTCCCTTGGGACTATGCCTACTGATTACCACGTTGTCTAGGGTCGTAGGGTAAGCGATCTAATAAATCGCTTATACCTCGAACCCGACCCAGTTTGGTCGATCTTTAGGATCCGACCAAATACATTAGGTGACCATAGTAGGTAGGGAATAACCTTCCGAGGTTATACCCTATGGTCACATCGTTTAAGTAGTTGTATGATAGGTAGTTTATATGCCTTAGGTAAATTACCAGAATACCCTTTTCATGTATAATTGGTAATTAAGCATATGTAACCTAAACCTTTGTCACATAACTGATTATGTAATATGTTTAGGCATATAACACTTGTTATAGGGCTAGTTAGGCGGTCCGAACGCGTTTCACGCGAACGACGCGTTAAAGTAGCATAAGCTACCTAAACGGGTCGTAATGGGTCGTAGACACTTAGGTTAAGTTTCATTTAGTATGTAGGCTTTGTTAAACCAAAAGACACGAGTCTCTACACTCGTTTGGTTTACAAACCCTAATGCTACCCGATCCTCCGATTTAGGTCCGGTTTATTAATGTAGCTACCTATACTAGGTGCCGTTTGATATCCGCGATCTCTAGCATTGTTTAGTTGTCACTCCAGAACTACTGAGCAATCCCAGGTGAGTACATAGACCCCTCTTTTACTGTTTTCCAAACTGTTTTGGGGTGGAACACATGTGCCTACTTGTTACTTTCATGCTTTCCTGTTTTGACATCATATACTTGCTATGTTCATTAGTACATTATAGTACATGATTTCATTACATTTCATGCTATGTATGCCCATTGTGTGCGTACTTAGTACATTGTTTTACGTTGCTTTTCTGTTGCATATGCTTATCCAGCATATGAACACATTATACTACATATTGAACCGTTGTAATCATTTGACTGTGATCCGTTGATATCTGTGAACCGTTTGTATCTGTGAACCGTGTGAACCGTATTTGACATAGACATTTCGGCATAGACATTTTAACATGATTGACATTTGATCATGCATTTCCCACAAAACATAACTTTGATTTAAACCAAGTTTTACTTCAATACTTTGTTTTTGTGCATATGGTTTAGTTGAGACATTTCACTTGCCATACATAACATTCTGACATAGACATTTGACATGGATATTTGACATAGACATTTTGATATGATTTACATCTTGACATGAACACTTTGACATATTACCCAATACATTTGACAATTGATTTAAACATAGACTTCTTACATTGGTTGGTTTGGTTTGATTAAGTGATTAAGTAACGATGCGTGTGTAATATGATACAAGCATGGTGGATACGCCGCTGGTACTTCCTATATATAAGTGTTTGTATGGTATTACATATTGTAGCGTTATTTGAATCATTTCAGTTTGAGACATAGAACATTTTATACAAATGACATACTTTTCACAAGACATTGTTTTACAAACAACTTATCTTATACAAACTCATCTTACATGGTTATTTATTTAACCATACATTATTTACTTATTTATACATATCATCTGATCTTATCGAATTTCAAATGATTTACAAAACAAAGCAAATTACAAGGTTCATGACTAAACATTTTCTCAAACATAAGTCATGGAACCTATTTTCACAAAACCTATGTATCTCACAGGCATTTTTATGCTGACGTACCTATTTTCACATGTGTTTTTCAGGAACTGTTGCATAAGATGATCAAGATACACATAGGCAGACTTGGGCTTTAGTAACAATAAAAGATGCAAGACTAGTTAATTATGTTGTATTTCTTTGTTTGTTAAGACATTGTATCACTTTTACTTAATAAAACGAAACTTCAATTGCCATGGTTATGAAACAATTAATTCTGTTACAACACTCCCCGACATTTCCGCCACGTTTTGTATGTTCCACGTGGTCGGGGTGTGACAGAAAAGATGGTATCAGAGCCAATGGTTATAGGGAATTAGGTTATTAGTAATTAGTAATGCTTTGACCTAGTCTATAACTTTCTTAGGACCCTAACGCGAGTTTACTTGCGTTTAGTCATAAAACAATACTGTCACCTATCCTTAGGCGACGACCACAACAAGAACATAAATTTCAAAACCGCTTTGAAAACTAATCATCTGTTCTAGGATGATTTATTACAAGGTTTTGAACCCTCTGTTATAAGATTTTGAACCCCTTTGAGTTTTCAAAATCTCGTCAAGGTTTTGGGTTTTAAATAATGTGAACACGTGCAAACTGGAAGGGTGAATGCCTGTATTCTGGGTTTTCTGTCTAGGCAAGCACTTCGTATACATCTCATCAGACGCGAGACCAGTTGTGCTTACCTGGGAATTCTTGGGATGAGTGTTCACTTATAGGCGAGCATGTCTTCGCTATACATTATTTTTTACCTATTTACTTTTCACCAGGGTCGTTTGTTGCTTTGTAGTAACAAACAAATGACCACTATCCTTGCTTTCATCAGATTTGTTTCATCTCATTCTTTTCGTCTAATCCTCTCACTCGTTTCATTTCATGTTTCCTCTTTTAGAATGCCTCCTCGACGCGAAAGCCAGATAGCGACTGCCGAATTGGCAGAAATCATTGCGCAGCAAATGGCTGCTCAATTCCCAAACCTCTTTGCTCAATGGAATCAAGCCAACAACAACAACAATGGTCCATGCAATTTCAAGAGTTTCGACTCGGCTAAACCACTCAAGTTTAGTGGTTCTGAGGGAACGACTGGGCTTCTTCAATGGTTCGAGAGCATTGAGAATACTTTCCGCCACGTGCAGTGTCCTGACAATCGCAAGGTCGAGTTCTCTTCGAGTGTGTTCCAGAAGAGGGCCCTTACGTGGTGGAACGGGGTGATGAGAGATCGTGGTGCAGAAGTTGCTCTAGCACAGACATGGGCCGAACTTAGGGCTCTCATGATGAAGGAGTTTTGTCCTCGTCACGAGATCAGGGCTTTGGAAAGGGAATTTGATGATCTTAAGCAAGACAGCGGTGAGCATCGAGCCTACACGGACCGTTATGAGGAGTTAAGTCTGTTATGCCCAAACATGGTCACGCCTTTGGATAAGGCGATCGAAAAGTACATTGATGGCCTTCCCGACTCAATACAAGACATTTTGACTGGTAGCAACCCTACTACTGTTAGGCAGGCCATTGAGTTATCTGCAACCTTGACTGAATCGCAGATCAGGAAACGTAAGCTTTTCCGAAAGGGTGACAAGAAACTGGTCGAGGAATCGAAACCAATCGAGGAATCAAAGACCATGGATGAACAGACTGGATCCTCTAAGAAGTCAAAGAAGCGAAAGGCTTCTCAGAACTTCGCCGTGGTCGCTCACAATGATCAAGCCATCCCCAACCAACCAGCTCAACCCCCTGCCAGGAAACCCTACAAAGGAACTGCACCCATGTGCAACCAATGTGGCCTACATCATCATGCTGGTGTGAAGTGCCGCACATGCCAAGTTTGCGGACTTATAGGTCATACAGCGAGGGTTTGCCCAACAGCAGCAGCACCAAATCAGATTAACAACAATCCTGCTCAAGCTCGTTTCCCACTGGGATCTTGCTACAACTGTGGCGAGATGGGCCATTTTAGTAGAAATTGCCCAAGACTTGCTGATGCAAATCCAGCGCAGGGATGAGTATCTGACCGACAGAAGATAACGCTGTTTAGAAAATAATCGAGCCTTGTGTATTATTTTCTTTTATCACAATCTATGAAACAGTTGTTGTTATTGTTGTTTATAAATAAATCTTTCATTTACATTTCAATATGTTTATGTGGTTGCATGTATAAACATATCCCATACAATACCGACAATCAAGGAACCGCATTCCTTGAAGAACAGACTACTTCCAAATTTCTTCCCTTGTATAATCTCTTGCGTTTCCACGAAAATCCTAAGTACCCGTTTCTTCCAAGAGAAACGATGTACGAGGTGCCAAGTTAATAGCAATCAATAACAAGAAAAATAACAATTAAACAATTATGTGGTTATGTGCTTATGTGTTATCCTTTATGTGTCATGTGATCCAATTTATGTTATTCAAATCCTCGTAAAATCTTATCTTTGTGCAAGAGATTCATAGCAGGATACCCAAAGGTACTACTTAAATCCTTAATGGACTTCTCCGTTGTAGTTAAAGTCCCTTGGATTATAATGTACTACTTCATAATTAGACCCCTTTAGTGGTCTAGTTAAACAGATTGATCCAAAAATCTGGTTAGGGATATCATGTGATGATATAGCTGAAAGGACTCCTTAGTGGCCTAATTAAGAAGATCCTCTGTTGATCTAATTAAAAGGACCCTATGGTAGTCTAGTCACTTTCATCTCAGGTTTGATATCTTTCCCCACAACATTTCAAAACAAACTGTGCGGACTGTGCAAGGAATTACGTAATTATGGATGCATACATAATTATGGAATTTAGTGCACAGAAATCACAGCAAGTTCTATCATGTATCAAGAGTTAACCCTATTCATTTCCAATTCTGATGAAGCATCCGTTGAGGAAAAATGAACTAGCTATTCATTTTTCACTTCTGAAGAATATCCGTTGAGGAAATGAATATCCGTTGTTTATCTTTTCATTTCCATTCTGAAGAATAACCGTTGAGGAAAATGAATTATCCATTCATTTTCGTTCTAAAGAATATCCATTGAAGAAATGAATATCCGTTGTTTATCTTTTCATTTCCATTCTGAAGAATAACCATTGAGGAAAATGAATTATCCATTCATTTTCGTTCTAAAGAATATCCGTTGAGGAAATGAATATCCGTTGTGTAATCCTTCATTTCCAACTCTGAGGAAGCAACCGTTGAAAATGACTCCGTTAGTTCATTTTCGTTTCTGAAGATTTATCCGTTGAGGAAATGAATATCCGTTGTGTAATCCTTCATTTCCAACTCTGAGGAAGCAACCGTTGAAAATGACCCCGTTTGTTCATTTTCGTTTCCGAAGATTTATCCGTTGAGGAGATGAATATCCGTTGTGTAATCCTTCATTTCCAACTCTGAGGAAGCAACCGTTGAAAATGACTCCGTTAGTTCATTTTCGTTTCTGAAGATTTATCCGTTGAGGAAATGAATATCCGTTGTGTAATTCTTCATTTCCAACTCTGAGGAAATAACCGTTGAAAATGACTCCGTTAGTTCATTTTCGTTTATGAAGATTTATCCGTTGAGGAGATGAATATCCGTTGATTTTTCTTTCATTTCAAATTCAGAAGAACAAACCGTTGAGGAAAATGACCCCGTTTGTTCATTTTCGTTCTGAAGAATATCCGTTGAGAGAAATGAATATCCGTGGATTATTCCTTCATTCCCATTTCTGACAAAGAATCCGTTGAGAAAGAATGAATCATCCATTCATTTTCACTTCTGAAGAATATCCGTTGAGGGAAATGTATATCCGTTTAGTTAATCCCTTTATTTTCCATTTCCGAAGAACCCGTTGAAGAAAATGACTCTGTTCGTTCATTTTCGCTTCTGAAAAATATCCGTTGAGGAAAATAATCAGATTATGCTTTACATATCTTTGATGACTATTTGAAACAAAGTCATAGACAGACTCCTACGAATTAATTTCGGGACGAAATTTCCTAAAGTAGGGGAGACTGTAACACCTGTGTCATTTCAACCATCAAACAAATGCCCAACCAGTGAAATATTGTATTTCATACTTGGGATTTGTAAAAATATGTGTATCGTTTACACATATCAACTCTTGTTCGATTTCAAGCTCTAAATCGCTTTCTGGAAGGTTATACACGCACTGATGCGTAAATATAACCAGTTTAATGCAACGAACACTCCGGAATAGTGAAATGGGCTTAACATACCTTAAATAACCTTTACATAACTTAGATATAAGTTTTGGAAGGTTTGGTGTGGTGAAATCAAAGTTAATTCGTTTACAGGGACTAAAGTTGACAAACTGCGAAAGTATGCCAATTTGAACTGTAACAGACATTCCGGAACATGACCATAAGTTAAACATACCATAAATATCCTTTACATAGCTTAGAAATAGGCTTTGAGGTGTTCGGTATGCTAAAATAAACTTTTGTGTCATTCAGGGACTAAAAGCGTCAAAAAGTGCACAAGTTTGCATTTTTACGCATAACTTACGTTCTGAATACATCCGGACATCCAAAAATTTATGTAAGCATGACTACATTATATTTTAGTGTTCGCCATAAGAAAAATCCATTCGTCGCGTCATTTGGTTCGTTTTTCGCGCTTATGCGCATTCCGTCGTAATTAAGCGAACATCGCGATCGTACGACCAAACGAACCGACATCCGACATATTTTTGAGCATATTTTGAGTTCCCTATACTTTAACTTCATTTTAGATCCTTGAAATGAGGTTAACGGAGTTCAAACGCATCGAAAATCGCTTAAACAAGGTGCAGGGACCATTTCTGTAAAATCTGCCAAAACAGGGGCCTAGCGTGACGCGACGGGCCTTAGCGTCACGCGAGCCCCCTTCTGGACCAGATTCCATGTTTTTAACAGCGGGTCCCAGCTGTTTGATTCTCAACCACACATTCTCAATCGTCTAGTCAGCGGATAAGAACCTAATTTCAGCCACCATAAGGTTCCGACAAGTGTACGCCTTGGATCATGGCACGTTTTACAACAAACGATCTTAACGGTTACCCGAAAACTATAAATACCCACCCCCCTTTTGGCTTAAAACCCACAAATCTGATTGAAAAGACTCTAAGTTGGAACCTTCGTTTCATACCTGAGCTATTTTGATCTGGGTTAGCATTCGGGGACCCTTCGTAAGTATTCTTTCGTTCTTTTCCTTATTTTTACTGCTTTTCGAGTCAGAAAGTCAAACTTTGTTTGACTTTCAGCGTTGACCAGTAATGGTCAATGCGAAGTTCGTTAGAACTTCGCAACGTGATTGTAATCACGATGGTTATAGTCCCTTGGGACTATGCCTACTGATTACCACGTTGTCTAGGGTCGTAGGGTAAGCGATCTAATAAATCGCTTATACCTCGAACCCGACCCAGTTTGGTCGATCTTTAGGATCCGACCAAATACATTAGGTGACCATAGTAGGTAGGGAATAACCTTCCGAGGTTATACCCTATGGTCACATCGTTTAAGTAGTTGTATGATAGGTAGTTTATATGCCTTAGGTAAATTACCAGAATACCCTTTTCATGTATAATTGGTAATTAAGCATATGTAACCTAAACCTTTGTCACATAACTGATTATGTAATATGTTTAGGCATATAACACTTGTTATAGGGCTAGTTAGGCGGTCCGAACGCGTTTCACGCGAACGACGCGTTAAAGTAGCATAAGCTACCTAAACGGGTCGTAATGGGTCGTAGACACTTAGGTTAAGTTTCATTTAGTATGTAGGCTTTGTTAAACCAAAAGACACGAGTCTCTACACTCGTTTGGTTTACAAACCCTAATGCTACCCGATCCTCCGATTTAGGTCCGGTTTATTAATGTAGCTACCTATACTAGGTGCCGTTTGATATCCGCGATCTCTAGCATTGTTTAGTTGTCACTCCAGAACTACTGAGCAATCCCAGGTGAGTACATAGACCCCTCTTTTACTGTTTTCCAAACTGTTTTGGGGTGGAACACATGTGCCTACTTGTTACTTTCATGCTTTCCTGTTTTGACATCATATACTTGCTATGTTCATTAGTACATTATAGTACATGATTTCATTACATTTCATGCTATGTATGCCCATTGTGTGCGTACTTAGTACATTGTTTTACGTTGCTTTTCTGTTGCATATGCTTATCCAGCATATGAACACATTATACTACATATTGAACCGTTGTAATCATTTGACTGTGATCCGTTGATATCTGTGAACCGTTTGTATCTGTGAACCGTGTGAACCGTATTTGACATAGACATTTCGGCATAGACATTTTAACATGATTGACATTTGATCATGCATTTCCCACAAAACATAACTTTGATTTAAACCAAGTTTTACTTCAATACTTTGTTTTTGTGCATATGGTTTAGTTGAGACATTTCACTTGCCATACATAACATTCTGACATAGACATTTGACATGGATATTTGACATAGACATTTTGATATGATTTACATCTTGACATGAACACTTTGACATATTACCCAATACATTTGACAATTGATTTAAACATAGACTTCTTACATTGGTTGGTTTGGTTTGATTAAGTGATTAAGTAACGATGCGTGTGTAATATGATACAAGCATGGTGGATACGCCGCTGGTACTTCCTATATATAAGTGTTTGTATGGTATTACATATTGTAGCGTTATTTGAATCATTTCAGTTTGAGACATAGAACATTTTATACAAATGACATACTTTTCACAAGACATTGTTTTACAAACAACTTATCTTATACAAACTCATCTTACATGGTTATTTATTTAACCATACATTATTTACTTATTTATACATATCATCTGATCTTATCGAATTTCAAATGATTTACAAAACAAAGCAAATTACAAGGTTCATGACTAAACATTTTCTCAAACATAAGTCATGGAACCTATTTTCACAAAACCTATGTATCTCACAGGCATTTTTATGCTGACGTACCTATTTTCACATGTGTTTTTCAGGAACTGTTGCATAAGATGATCAAGATACACATAGGCAGACTTGGGCTTTAGTAACAATAAAAGATGCAAGACTAGTTAATTATGTTGTATTTCTTTGTTTGTTAAGACATTGTATCACTTTTACTTAATAAAACGAAACTTCAATTGCCATGGTTATGAAACAATTAATTCTGTTACAACACTCCCCGACATTTCCGCCACGTTTTGTATGTTCCACGTGGTCGGGGTGTGACAGAAAAGATGGTATCAGAGCCAATGGTTATAGGGAATTAGGTTATTAGTAATTAGTAATGCTTTGACCTAGTCTATAACTTTCTTAGGACCCTAACGCGAGTTTACTTGCGTTTAGTCATAAAACAATACTGTCACCTATCCTTAGGCGACGACCACAACAAGAACATAAATTTCAAAACCGCTTTGAAAACTAATCATCTGTTCTAGGATGATTTATTACAAGGTTTTGAACCCTCTGTTATAAGATTTTGAACCCCTTTGAGTTTTCAAAATCTCGTCAAGGTTTTGGGTTTTAAATAATGTGAACACGTGCAAACTGGAAGGGTGAATGCCTGTATTCTGGGTTTTCTGTCTAGGCAAGCACTTCGTATACATCTCATCAGACGCGAGACCAGTTGTGCTTACCTGGGAATTCTTGGGATGAGTGTTCACTTATAGGCGAGCATGTCTTCGCTATACATTATTTTTTACCTATTTACTTTTCACCAGGGTCGTTTGTTGCTTTGTAGTAACAAACAAATGACCACTATCCTTGCTTTCATCAGATTTGTTTCATCTCATTCTTTTCGTCTAATCCTCTCACTCGTTTCATTTCATGTTTCCTCTTTTAGAATGCCTCCTCGACGCGAAAGCCAGATAGCGACTGCCGAATTGGCAGAAATCATTGCGCAGCAAATGGCTGCTCAATTCCCAAACCTCTTTGCTCAATGGAATCAAGCCAACAACAACAACAATGGTCCATGCAATTTCAAGAGTTTCGACTCGGCTAAACCACTCAAGTTTAGTGGTTCTGAGGGAGCGACTGGGCTTCTTCAATGGTTCGAGAGCATTGAGAATACTTTCCGCCACGTGCAGTGTCCTGACAATCGCAAGGTCGAGTTCTCTTCGAGTGTGTTCCAGAAGAGGGCCCTTACGTGGTGGAACGGGGTGATGAGAGATCGTGGTGCAGAAGTTGCTCTAGCACAGACATGGGCCGAACTTAGGGCTCTCATGATGAAGGAGTTTTGTCCTCGTCACGAGATCAGGGCTTTGGAAAGGGAATTTGATGATCTTAAGCAAGACAGCGGTGAGCATCGAGCCTACACGGACCGTTATGAGGAGTTAAGTCTGTTATGCCCAAACATGGTCACGCCTTTGGATAAGGCGATCGAAAAGTACATTGATGGCCTTCCCGACTCAATACAAGACATTTTGACTGGTAGCAACCCTACTACTGTTAGGCAGGCCATTGAGTTATCTGCAACCTTGACTGAATCGCAGATCAGGAAACGTAAGCTTTTCCGAAAGGGTGACAAGAAACTGGTCGAGGAATCGAAACCAATCGAGGAATCAAAGACCATGGATGAACAGACTGGATCCTCTAAGAAGTCAAAGAAGCGAAAGGCTTCTCAGAACTTCGCCGTGGTCGCTCACAATGATCAAGTCGTCCCCAACCAACCAGCTCAACCCCCTGCCAGGAAACCCTACAAAGGAACTGCACCCATGTGCAACCAATGTGGCCTACATCATCATGCTGGTGTGAAGTGCCGCACATGCCAAGTTTGCGGACTTATAGGTCATACAGCGAGGGTTTGCCCAACAGCAGCAGCACCAAATCAGATTAACAACAATCCTGCTCAAGCTCGTTTCCCACTGGGATCTTGCTACAACTGTGGCGAGATGGGCCATTTTAGTAGAAATTGCCCAAGACTTGCTGATGCAAATCCAGCGCAGGGATGAGTATCTGACCGACAGAAGATAACGCTGTTTAGAAAATAATCGAGCCTTGTGTATTATTTTCTTTTATCACAATCTATGAAACAGTTGTTGTTATTGTTGTTTATAAATAAATCTTTCATTTACATTTCAATATGTTTATGTGGTTGCATGTATAAACATATCCCATACAATACCGACAATCAAGGAACCGCATTCCTTGAAGAACAGACTACTTCCAAATTTCTTCCCTTGTATAATCTCTTGCGTTTCCACGAAAATCCTAAGTACCCGTTTCTTCCAAGAGAAACGATGTACGAGGTGCCAAGTTAATAGCAATCAATAACAAGAAAAATAACAATTAAACAATTATGTGGTTATGTGCTTATGTGTTATCCTTTATGTGTCATGTGATCCAATTTATGTTATTCAAATCCTCGTAAAATCTTATCTTTGTGCAAGAGATTCATAGCAGGATACCCAAAGGTACTACTTAAATCCTTAATGGACTTCTCCGTTGTAGTTAAAGTCCCTTGGATTATAATGTACTACTTCATAATTAGACCCCTTTAGTGGTCTAGTTAAACAGATTGATCCAAAAATCTGGTTAGGGATATCATGTGATGATATAGCTGAAAGGACTCCTTAGTGGCCTAATTAAGAAGATCCTCTGTTGATCTAATTAAAAGGACCCTATGGTAGTCTAGTCACTTTCATCTCAGGTTTGATATCTTTCCCCACAACATTTCAAAACAAACTGTGCGGACTGTGCAAGGAATTACGTAATTATGGATGCATACATAATTATGGAATTTAGTGCACAGAAATCACAGCAAGTTCTATCATGTATCAAGAGTTAACCCTATTCATTTCCAATTCTGATGAAGCATCCGTTGAGGAAAAATGAACTAGCTATTCATTTTTCACTTCTGAAGAATATCCGTTGAGGAAATGAATATCCGTTGTTTATCTTTTCATTTCCATTCTGAAGAATAACCGTTGAGGAAAATGAATTATCCATTCATTTTCGTTCTAAAGAATATCCATTGAAGAAATGAATATCCGTTGTTTATCTTTTCATTTCCATTCTGAAGAATAACCATTGAGGAAAATGAATTATCCATTCATTTTCGTTCTAAAGAATATCCGTTGAGGAAATGAATATCCGTTGTGTAATCCTTCATTTCCAACTCTGAGGAAGCAACCGTTGAAAATGACTCCGTTAGTTCATTTTCGTTTCTGAAGATTTATCCGTTGAGGAAATGAATATCCGTTGTGTAATCCTTCATTTCCAACTCTGAGGAAGCAACCGTTGAAAATGACCCCGTTTGTTCATTTTCGTTTCCGAAGATTTATCCGTTGAGGAGATGAATATCCGTTGTGTAATCCTTCATTTCCAACTCTGAGGAAGCAACCGTTGAAAATGACTCCGTTAGTTCATTTTCGTTTCTGAAGATTTATCCGTTGAGGAAATGAATATCCGTTGTGTAATTCTTCATTTCCAACTCTGAGGAAATAACCGTTGAAAATGACTCCGTTAGTTCATTTTCGTTTATGAAGATTTATCCGTTGAGGAGATGAATATCCGTTGATTTTTCTTTCATTTCAAATTCAGAAGAACAAACCGTTGAGGAAAATGACCCCGTTTGTTCATTTTCGTTCTGAAGAATATCCGTTGAGAGAAATGAATATCCGTGGATTATTCCTTCATTCCCATTTCTGACAAAGAATCCGTTGAGAAAGAATGAATCATCCATTCATTTTCACTTCTGAAGAATATCCGTTGAGGGAAATGTATATCCGTTTAGTTAATCCCTTTATTTTCCATTTCCGAAGAACCCGTTGAAGAAAATGACTCTGTTCGTTCATTTTCGCTTCTGAAAAATATCCGTTGAGGAAAATAATCAGATTATGCTTTACATATCTTTGATGACTATTTGAAACAAAGTCATAGACAGACTCCTACGAATTAATTTCGGGACGAAATTTCCTAAAGTAGGGGAGACTGTAACACCTGTGTCATTTCAACCATCAAACAAATGCCCAACCAGTGAAATATTGTATTTCATACTTGGGATTTGTAAAAATATGTGTATCGTTTACACATATCAACTCTTGTTCGATTTCAAGCTCTAAATCGCTTTCTGGAAGGTTATACACGCACTGATGCGTAAATATAACCAGTTTAATGCAACGAACACTCCGGAATAGTGAAATGGGCTTAACATACCTTAAATAACCTTTACATAACTTAGATATAAGTTTTGGAAGGTTTGGTGTGGTGAAATCAAAGTTAATTCGTTTACAGGGACTAAAGTTGACAAACTGCGAAAGTATGCCAATTTGAACTGTAACAGACATTCCGGAACATGACCATAAGTTAAACATACCATAAATATCCTTTACATAGCTTAGAAATAGGCTTTGAGGTGTTCGGTATGCTAAAATAAACTTTTGTGTCATTCAGGGACTAAAAGCGTCAAAAAGTGCACAAGTTTGCATTTTTACGCATAACTTACGTTCTGAATACATCCGGACATCCAAAAATTTATGTAAGCATGACTACATTATATTTTAGTGTTCGCCATAAGAAAAATCCATTCGTCGCGTCATTTGGTTCGTTTTTCGCGCTTATGCGCATTCCGTCGTAATTAAGCGAACATCGCGATCGTACGACCAAACGAACCGACATCCGACATATTTTTGAGCATATTTTGAGTTCCCTATACTTTAACTTCATTTTAGATCCTTGAAATGAGGTTAACGGAGTTCAAACGCATCGAAAATCGCTTAAACAAGGTGCAGGGACCATTTCTGTAAAATCTGCCAAAACAGGGGCCTAGCGTGACGCGACGGGCCTTAGCGTCACGCGAGCCCCCTTCTGGACCAGATTCCATGTTTTTAACAGCGGGTCCCAGCTGTTTGATTCTCAACCACACATTCTCAATCGTCTAGTCAGCGGATAAGAACCTAATTTCAGCCACCATAAGGTTCCGACAAGTGTACGCCTTGGATCATGGCACGTTTTACAACAAACGATCTTAACGGTTACCCGAAAACTATAAATACCCACCCCCCTTTTGGCTTAAAACCCACAAATCTGATTGAAAAGACTCTAAGTTGGAACCTTCGTTTCATACCTGAGCTATTTTGATCTGGGTTAGCATTCGGGGACCCTTCGTAAGTATTCTTTCGTTCTTTTCCTTATTTTTACTGCTTTTCGAGTCAGAAAGTCAAACTTTGTTTGACTTTCAGCGTTGACCAGTAATGGTCAATGCGAAGTTCGTTAGAACTTCGCAACGTGATTGTAATCACGATGGTTATAGTCCCTTGGGACTATGCCTACTGATTACCACGTTGTCTAGGGTCGTAGGGTAAGCGATCTAATAAATCGCTTATACCTCGAACCCGACCCAGTTTGGTCGATCTTTAGGATCCGACCAAATACATTAGGTGACCATAGTAGGTAGGGAATAACCTTCCGAGGTTATACCCTATGGTCACATCGTTTAAGTAGTTGTATGATAGGTAGTTTATATGCCTTAGGTAAATTACCAGAATACCCTTTTCATGTATAATTGGTAATTAAGCATATGTAACCTAAACCTTTGTCACATAACTGATTATGTAATATGTTTAGGCATATAACACTTGTTATAGGGCTAGTTAGGCGGTCCGAACGCGTTTCACGCGAACGACGCGTTAAAGTAGCATAAGCTACCTAAACGGGTCGTAATGGGTCGTAGACACTTAGGTTAAGTTTCATTTAGTATGTAGGCTTTGTTAAACCAAAAGACACGAGTCTCTACACTCGTTTGGTTTACAAACCCTAATGCTACCCGATCCTCCGATTTAGGTCCGGTTTATTAATGTAGCTACCTATACTAGGTGCCGTTTGATATCCGCGATCTCTAGCATTGTTTAGTTGTCACTCCAGAACTACTGAGCAATCCCAGGTGAGTACATAGACCCCTCTTTTACTGTTTTCCAAACTGTTTTGGGGTGGAACACATGTGCCTACTTGTTACTTTCATGCTTTCCTGTTTTGACATCATATACTTGCTATGTTCATTAGTACATTATAGTACATGATTTCATTACATTTCATGCTATGTATGCCCATTGTGTGCGTACTTAGTACATTGTTTTACGTTGCTTTTCTGTTGCATATGCTTATCCAGCATATGAACACATTATACTACATATTGAACCGTTGTAATCATTTGACTGTGATCCGTTGATATCTGTGAACCGTTTGTATCTGTGAACCGTGTGAACCGTATTTGACATAGACATTTCGGCATAGACATTTTAACATGATTGACATTTGATCATGCATTTCCCACAAAACATAACTTTGATTTAAACCAAGTTTTACTTCAATACTTTGTTTTTGTGCATATGGTTTAGTTGAGACATTTCACTTGCCATACATAACATTCTGACATAGACATTTGACATGGATATTTGACATAGACATTTTGATATGATTTACATCTTGACATGAACACTTTGACATATTACCCAATACATTTGACAATTGATTTAAACATAGACTTCTTACATTGGTTGGTTTGGTTTGATTAAGTGATTAAGTAACGATGCGTGTGTAATATGATACAAGCATGGTGGATACGCCGCTGGTACTTCCTATATATAAGTGTTTGTATGGTATTACATATTGTAGCGTTATTTGAATCATTTCAGTTTGAGACATAGAACATTTTATACAAATGACATACTTTTCACAAGACATTGTTTTACAAACAACTTATCTTATACAAACTCATCTTACATGGTTATTTATTTAACCATACATTATTTACTTATTTATACATATCATCTGATCTTATCGAATTTCAAATGATTTACAAAACAAAGCAAATTACAAGGTTCATGACTAAACATTTTCTCAAACATAAGTCATGGAACCTATTTTCACAAAACCTATGTATCTCACAGGCATTTTTATGCTGACGTACCTATTTTCACATGTGTTTTTCAGGAACTGTTGCATAAGATGATCAAGATACACATAGGCAGACTTGGGCTTTAGTAACAATAAAAGATGCAAGACTAGTTAATTATGTTGTATTTCTTTGTTTGTTAAGACATTGTATCACTTTTACTTAATAAAACGAAACTTCAATTGCCATGGTTATGAAACAATTAATTCTGTTACAACACTCCCCGACATTTCCGCCACGTTTTGTATGTTCCACGTGGTCGGGGTGTGACACTGAACCCCTCAAAGCCTATTCCTAAGCTATGTAAAGGTTATTTTGTGACACCCCAGGAAAACCAGTAAACTACACAACACAACTAGCTTCCTCAGTAACCACGTGCTAAATTTCGGGACGAAATTTCTTTCAAGTTGGGGATAATGTGACAACCCGAGTTTCAAGGTCTCTATTCGACTTAACTTATCACTTAATTGCAAGTGTGCTTTTATAATTACTTGATGTGCAATACACGTGTTGGGTGTAGATTGTAGTATACATGATATGTATATAGATGTTATATGTATATTGTATTGTTTATTTGATTATATAATGGAAAACAAGATAGTCGAACCCTACACCCGAAAACACCCCACTTGAAAACACCCCTCCCCATGAAAACAACTTAGTGTTTTCATCCAATTTGTGGCCAACGAAATCAAGTGGGCTTTAGGCCCAGTAGTGGATTAGTTATTTATTATTTCTAACCTTTACGTGAAAGTTAATCGACAAACCCTAACTCTCCCCTTCAAGTCAACGGCAGTTATCCTCCCATTCGAATCCAGATTCTTCCTTGTTTGATCATTCTTGTGCGGTCAGTGATTTATACATTTAGTTTGAATTCAATTCTAGATATATATATGGTTATGCTTAAACACGTTCGTAACTGTGATGGATCTAGCGATGGAATGATTTCATGTGTTATGTAAACCTTGATATCGATCTAAGGTTCTGTCAGTTTGGGTAATTGGAATTGTGAAAACTTGTTGCTGCTTGATTTGGTATTTGTGAGTGTCTAGATCTGTACATCGAACTCATCCCTGTTGCTATCTAGATCATTTATGGTATGTTATAATTTAGGGTGCATTCTAGACATAATGATTGTATCACTGATTGCTTTCTGAGGTTACACATGCTTTCATAATGGCACGTGATTGTGATATAAGGCTTGCATGTGACTAGTGGGATTCATTAGTCAAATCATAGGTTAGTGGCACAATATGTGTATCAACCCATCAAACAATCGGTCCAATAACCTTTTGAGGTGATTAACGGTTGTCGGCCATGATTGATGATTTGAATGAATAGATATGATTGAATACATGATTGTTGCAGCCAATATAATTATTAGACAATCGTGTTTTGTAACTGCTGTTGATGGTGGAAGCCAACGAAAACACCACCCAACGAAAACACTTTGGGATTTCGCCGCCCAAGTGTTTTCGCCAAAAGGTGTTTTCGCCACATACGTGTTTCGTTGAGTGCTATGACGTTAAACCTGTTAAACATAAACCTTGTTGGTTCAGTTAACTCTATTAGTTTATTAACTCCGTTATGTATGTTAAGAATGTAACCCAGCTAGGTCTGTTAACTCTGGTTAGTTCATTAACACTGTTAAACTCATTAACTATGTTAAGTCATTGACTATGTTAAGTCATAAACTTTGTTAGTTTACTAGTTCCGTTAGATGTTAACTTTGTTAAACATGTAACTCTGTTATACATGTTAATTTTGTTAAGCCTGCTAAACTGTTAAGTATGTTAATTACTGTTAAATATGATTCTGCCAATCATGTTAACTCCGTTAAACTTATTAACTTTGTTAGGATATGCATGTAACTCTATTAAACATGTAACATTGTTAGCGTGTAAATCTTGTTAAGTGTGTTAACCTTATAAAGTATGTTAACTGCCTGTTAATCTTGTCAAGCATGAACCGCATGGTTTTGATTAACTGCTTATATGATACGTGATAATTGCTTAAACACACTTCGTGACATAGATGGCATGTGAATCTTTACGAACTTGAACTGATTGAATATACGTGCATACTATAGGACTTGACTGATTACTTGTGAGCACATAGTTTAACATACCGAGCAAACCAAGGTGAGTTCACACTCTATCCAAGGTATGGGATTCCCAAGGGTTGGGAATGGGTTAAAGATACTGAACGGTAACTACAAACTTGCGTATTCCCCATACAACAGGATACGTACGATCATAAGACCATCAACTCTATCACTTGAAGTCCCTCATTTATCAACTTAATCGCCGAGGCCTATGGCGAGCGGGTCATTAGTTAATAGCGCTATTAGGTTTAACAAACCTCACACCGTGCCAGTCGGACGGGCGTGTACTAATGGACTATGGGCAAAGTGTCAATGCTGATAGACATTGACTTAGGGCACCTCTTACATTTTCGTAGCAGTCGATACGCGTGGTCTAGAAATACATGGGAAGCCCCCACTTATCTTCGCAAACATGTCTGGGAGACCGCAATCCAAATTAATACGATACATGGTTTACAAAATGAATATATGATTTACGAAACGAATGCTATAACTAAACAACCAACTGTGAACTCGCTCAACTTTGTTGTTGATTCGTTGCTACATGCCTTGCAGGTCGTTAGGTACTCATGGAGCTTGCACAGGGAGGCGCGGTCATTGTGGGACATGGCAGTGTGTGCCATGCTAGAAACTTTACTTTATTTCGTACTTAATACTTACATTGGGTTTTCACAATTATGCTTCCGCTAAACACTTAACTATGCTTTGGTCTTGGACACCTTTCATATTGATTGGTTGAATTATATTTACTACATACATTGTTCAATATGATTGGTGGCTTGATCCTGGTCAGTCACGCCTCCAAGCGGTGATACTCCGTGTGTGGATTTTGGGGGTGTGACATATTTAGGGTATGCTTAACTTATGATCAAGTTTCGGAATGTTCGTTACTATACAAATCGGCATAGTTTCGTAGTTTGACACAAATAGTCCCTACGATCGAACAAAGTTGATTTCAACACACCAAACCATTCAAAACTTATTTCTAAGTTATGTGGAGGTTATTTAAGGTATGTTAAGCCTATGTCACTATTACGGAGTGTTTGTCGCGTTATACTGACTGCGTTTACGCACCAGTTTGCGTATAACCTTCCAGAACGCGATTTAAAGCTTGCAATCGGAATCGAATCGAATTGAAAAAAAATCACCAAACATAAATACACACATAGAAACATCAAAACGTATATAATAACACCAAAGCACATTGTTTTATTAATAATCATCATTGTTTTATATCCTACATCGATTACAGAACACAGTTGTCACAGTCTCCCCTACTTCAGGAAATTTCGTCCTGAAATTTTTAACTAGAGGAAGCTTGTGAAAACAAATGCGGATATTTCGTCTTCATCTGGTCCTCACGTTCCCAAGTAAACTCTAGGCCACGTTTGGATTCCCAGCGAACTTTGACCAATCGAATCCGTTTGTTCCTCAACTGTTTGAAAGTACGTTCCACTATCTCCACAGGTTTCTCGACAAAGTGCATTGTTTCATCGATTTGAATCTCGTCGAGAGGAATGTGTAGATCAGCGTCAGCTAAACACTTCCGCAGATTGGACACGTAAAAAGTCGGGTGAATATTTCCAAGCTCTGGAGGTAGCTCTAGACGATAGGCAACCTTTCCAATTCTTTCCACAATCTTAAATGGTCCCACATATCGAGGTGCAAGTTTTCCTTTCTTTCCAAATCTCACGACTCCCTTCCAAGGTGAAACCTTGAGTAGGACACGATCTCCGACTTGAAATTCTAAGGGCTTGCATCCCATATCCGTATATCTCTTTTGACGGTTTCGAGCTGTCACAAGATTATCGCGGATTTTCTTGATTTTGTCAGTTGTTTCCAGAACGAGCTCAGGTCCAGTAAGCTGAGCTTCCCCGGTCTCGTTCCAACAGACAGGTGAACGGCATTTTCGACCGTAGAGAGCTTCGAATGGTGCCATATTAATGCTAGTATTATAACTATTGTTGTAAGAGAACTCGATCAGCGGCATATGAGAATCCCAATTACCACCAAATTCTATCACGCATGCTCTAAGCATATCCTCCAAAGTTTGAATCGTTCTCTCAGATTGGCCATATGTTTAGGGATGATAAGCAGTGCTTATATTCAGTTGGGTTCCCAAAGCAGATTGCATGTCCTTCCAAAAATGAGATGAAAATCGAGCATCACGATCAGAGATGATATCCAAGGGCACACCGTGTCGTGTCACAATCTCATCAACATAAATCTTTGCAAGTTTATAAGCAGATAGATCCTCGCGAATCGGAATGAAATGAGCTGATTTCGTTAATCGATCGATAACAACCCAAATAGCATCATGACCTTTAGACGTACGCGGTAACTTAGTGATGAGATCTATCGCAATGTTCTCCCACTTCCAAACCAGTATCTCTGGTTGTACCAGCAAGCCAGAAGGTCGTTGATGTTCGGCCTTGACTTTGAGACAAGTTAGGCATTTCGATACATACGAGGCAACATCCTTCTTTATACCAGGCCACCAGCACTGAGTACGAAGATCCTTGTACATTTTATCAGCACTAGGATGGATAGAATATCGAAAGTTATGAGATTCGTCCATTACCAAGGTGCGAAGATCGTCTTGTTTCGGAATCCACAATCGATCCATAAAATAGAAAAAACCATCGTCTTTCGCTTCGATCTTGAGCTCAAGTTGACGTGGTAATTCCATACCCATTAAATTTTGTGAAACACAAAATTGTTGAGCTTGAAGGACTTGAGATTGAATATCAGATAGAGTTCGAACAGAATGAAGTTTGACTCGTTCTTTTCGACTAAGCGCATCAGCTACGGCATTCGCCTTACCAGGATGGTAGCGAATCTCGCAATCATAGTCGTTCAAGAGTTCAACCCAACGTTGTTGCCTCATATTCAGCTCTTTCTGATTAAGAATATGCTGGAGACTTTTGTGGTCTGTGAAAACCACACACTTTGTTCCATAGAGGTAGTGTCTCCAGATTTTAAGCGCGAAAACCACAGCTCCTAACTCAAGATCATGAGTCGTATAGTTCTTCTCGTGAACTTTCAATTGTCTAGATGCATATGCTATAACTTTACCTCGTTGCATAAGGATGCAACCAAGACCTAAGTTGGACGCATCGCAATAGACAACGAAATCATCGCTTCCCTCGGGCAGAGATAGAACAAGAGCATTACATAACTTATGCTTCAGCGTTTGGAACGCTTCTTCTTGCTTGGGTCCCCACTCGAAAGGCTTATTCTTCTGAGTCAAAGCAGTGAGTGGAACCGCAATCTTCGAGAAATTTGAAATGAATCGACGATAATAACCAGCAAGACCAAGAAAAGATCGAATCTCTGTAGGCGTCGTCGGTATATTCCAGTCCTTAATAGCAGCAATCTTGGATGGATCCACATGAATACCCTGCTCATTGACAATATGACCCAAGAATTGAACTTCTTTAAGCCAGAATTCACACTTGGAGAATTTAGCAAAAAGTTGTTCCTTCTTTAGGAGTTCCAATGTTAAGCGAAGGTGTTGCTCGTGCTCGGTTCGAGATTTTGAATAAATGAGAATATCGTCGATGAACACAATAATGAACTTGTCCAAATAAGGTTTGCAGACCCTATTCATTAAGTCCATAAAGATAGCTGGAGCATTCGTCAAACCAAAAGGCATGACAGTGAACTCGTAATGCCCATATCTTGTGCGGAAAGCAGTTTTGGGAATATCTTATTCGAGAACACGAAGTTGATGATACCCAGAACGCAGATCTATCTTGGAAAAGCATGAAGCACCCTGTAGCTGGTCAAAGAGATCATCAATTCGAGGTAGGGGATATCGATTCTTGATGGTGAGCTTATTAAGCTCACGATAATCGATACACATTAAAAAAGATCCATCTTTCTTTTTCACGAAAAGGACAGGAGCTCCCCAAGGTGAAAAGCTTGGTCGGATGAATCCTTTATCAGATAACTCTTGAAGCTGCTTCGATAACTCTTGCATCTCCAACGGTGCAAGATGATAAGGTGATTTTGCAATCGGGTTGGCATTGGGTACAAGGTCAATATGAAACTCGACTTGATGAACTGGAGGCAAACCAGGCAGTTAATCAGGAAACACCTCCGGATAATCCCGAACAATTGGAATATCCTAAATACTCTTGTTCTTGCCTTTCTCCTTGGTGACATGTGCCAGGAAGGCAACATATCCTTTTCGTAAATACCTTTGGGCTTCCAAACACGACATAAGCTTCAAACCACCAGATGGCTTCTCTCCACGAATTTCCAGAACATCGCCAGAAGACAAAGGAATACGAACAATCTTATCGAAACAAACCACCTCAGCGTGGTGTTTGGTTAACCAATCCATTCCAATGATAATATCGAAACTCCCAAGTTGCATCGGTGTGAGGTCAATAGGAAAAAGATGGTTATCAAGGTTTAACTGACAATCGCGAATAACAGAATCGAGAACAAGAGGTTTACCAGTAGCAACTTCGACAGATAAGGGTTTCCTCAGTTTAGTTCTAGGTATCGCAAGAAAAGGCTCAAAAGATACTGAAACAAAACTTCTATCAGCACCAGAATAAAAAAGAATAGATGCAGGTTAATTGTTAACAAGAAACGTACCATTGACAAGAAAGGTACTATTGACAACGAGGTTGTCAGTTCGAGCCTCGTTTGCATTCAGATTGTACACTAGTCCACGAGTGGGATTCACATTCGCGTTGACATTCGGATAAACAAAAGAGGTATTGGAAACATCGACAAAGCACAAGGAAGGCGATCATTTGTTCGTTACCTCGAGTGAACAAATGACACGCAATGACTAATCAAAGTAAATGGGTCAAAAATAATGTATCGCGAAGACATGCTCGCCTATAAGTGAACACTCACCCCAAGAGTTCCCAGGTAAGAGTGACTGGTCCGATTATGTGGATTTGTACGAACACTCTAGCCTTAGACAGAAAACCCAGGGTACAGGCATTCACTCTTCCAGTTTGCACGTGTTCACATTATTTAGACCCAAACTTTGACGAGATTTTGAAAACTTAAAGGGTTCAAAACCATATAATAGAGGGTTCAAAACCTAGTAATCAATCATCCTAGAACAGATGATTAGTTTTCGAAGCGGATTCGAAAATTGTGCTCTCGTTATGGTTATCACCTAAGAATAGGTGACGATTTTGTTTTAAAAAAATCTAAACGCAAATAAACTCGCGTTGGGGTCCTAGAAGTTATAGTCTAGGTTAAAGCATTACTAATAACCTAATTCCCTATAACCATTGGCTCTGATACCAACTCTTCTGTCACACCCCGACCACGTAAAACAACAAAGCGTGGCGGAAACGTCGGGGGGTGTTGCAACAGAATTATCGTTTCATAACCATGGATACAAAAAGTGTTTCGTTTTATTGATAATATTAAACATTAACATTGTTTTAACACATGACAAACAAGTTTTATATCGACTATCATTGTTTTATGTCACTAAGGCCTCATCCAGATCCTATGTGACGCATGCATCCTAGAACGTCAATCAAGCAACAACACCTGAAACATATGTAAAAACAAAGTCAGCAAAGAAATGCTGGCGAGTACATAGGTTTTATAGGGGTATCAGAATCATGGCGTGTTTACATATATTGCAATACCTCGAAAACCTTGTTTTTAAATGGTGTAGAATATTGCAACATGATTAACCAACTCAAATCAAGATGGTTATAATTTATAAAATTTCGTAGCCACGATTCTTAATCCAAAAGCTTTTTGTTATAGAAAACCATCCTGTAAAACATCTCGTATAAACTCATTAATAAAACTCGTATATTGTTTCGAAAACATCGTTGAGTGACATCGTTTCAATATCGTTTACCCAAGTGAACTAAATAACGCCACGGTATGTAATATGTTGAAAACACTTATATACAAGAAGTACCAGCGGCGTATATACCATGTTTTCACCACATTACACCCGTCCAGTTATCTAAACACTAGCCATAAACCAACCGTTTACCCAAATCGTTTAACATCATTTCCAAATTGTTCCCAAATCGTTCCAAATCGTTCCAAATCATTTACTCGTTTAAATCGTTTAAATCGTCCTCGTTTTAATTGTGAAAACTTATATATGGTCATCTCGTTAATAACATTCAAACCTTCGTGACTCGACTACCTCGTTCCTCGCTTCTCGTATTAACAAACCTCCAAATGGTAAGTTAATAATTACAGATTCAGTCGTTACCCACAACACCCACACATAACCATGGGTATAGTGCAATAACGGGATTTGTCAGATCCTATGGTACCATAACCTAATACTGGTCGGTTTGGCCAAAATTAATGAATGTCATTCGTTATGTAACTACATTCAACAAGTTCGTTCACATTATCGAAATCGTTATTAGTTTAGTATAAATCGTTCTATTCGTTTTTGAAATCATCGTTTAAGCCTTGAAAACATTTTGTACATATGAATCACCCCAAAACAATTGAAAACAGTAAAATAGGGGAACTATGTACTCACATGTAGTGCAAGGTATCCTCAATTAATAGTACTTCAACAAACTCGAGTAAACCAGAGAAATCAAGCAGCACCTAGTAATTGAATCACTAGTCACACAATAGACGCCTAAATCGGATGATCGGACAGAATGAGGTCTTGTAAACCAAATGAGTGTTGGAGCTCATGTGATATGGTTTAACAAGGCCTACATCCTAAATGAAACCTAACCTAAGTGCTTTCGACCCATCGCGACCTATTAAGGTAGTTTACGCTACTTTAACGTGTCGTTCGCGTAAAACGCGTTTGGACTGCCTAACTAGTCCTATGATAAGTAGAATATACCTTAACATGCCTAATATTGTTACTACATCAGTTTAGATGTCGAAAATTAAGTTACATAGGCTTAAAATGAATTTAGGCGTAAAAAGGGCATTTTGGTAATTTACCTAAGGCATATAAACTATCTATCATAAAACTACTTAAACGAAGAAACCATAAGGTATAACCTTGGAAGGTTATTCCCTATACACTATGGTCACCTAATGTGTTTGGTCGGATCCTAATGATCGACCAAACGGGTCGGGTTCGAAAATATAAGTGATTGTTTAGATCACTTACCTTTACGACCCTAGACAAGCACAAAACTAAAAGTGACGAGCAAAGCATGTTAAAACATGTTTAACTAAGTTAGAAAACAGGTTTTGATATCAAAACAAATGGTTTTGATATCCTAGAGTAGTTTGGTTACAAAATACGCGTAAATGCACATTTTGGCCGAAACTACGACTCGTCACTGAGCCTAGATAACGTGGTAATCAGTAGGTATAGTCACTAGGGACTATAACCATCGTGATTACGCTTACATTATGAAGTTCGAACGAACTTCGCGTTGACCATAAACTGGTCAAAGCAGAAGTCAAACGCAGTTTGACTTTAACGATAAACACGAAAGAAAAGAACGAAAGAACACTTACAGAAGGTCCCCGCAAGCTCTTGATCCGATTTACTCTCAGGTATGAAGCATACACTTCAACTTAGAGAGCCAAAAATCAGATTCAAGTGTGAGTTTGCAAGGAATGAAGGTGGGTATTTATAGGAATTCTAGAACCGTTAGGATCGTTCCTCGAAAACTGAGCTTTGATCTGGACCTTACATGTGTGCCCATGGTTTTCTAAAACCATGGGAGCTCCTAATAATGGACTAGGTTCATTGAATACCAGCCCATGGTTTTGCAAAACCAAGGGTTAAAACCACAACACTTCAAAATGTACTAGGTTCATTGAATCTAGTCAGAAATTTCAAAAATGGTCCCTGCACTTGTAAAACCTGATTTTTTTGCATTTTTAAGCCCCGTTAACCCCATTTCAAGGCTCTAAAATAAAGTTAAAGTATAGGAAACTCAAAACACGCTCAAAAATATCTCGGATGTCGGTTCGTTTGGTCGTACGGTTGCGTTATTTGCTTAATTACAACGGAAGTCGTAATGAACGCAAAAATGATCCAAATTAAGCGACGAATGGAATTTTATCACGCCAAACACTAAAATAAAATATTTTAATTCTTACATAAATTTTTGGATGTTCGGATGTATTCAGAACGTAAGACATGCACGAATGTGCAAACTTATGCACTTTTTGACGTTTTTAGTCCCTGAATGACCATAAAGTTTATTTAGCATACCGAACCCCTCAAAGCCTATTCCTAAGCTATGTAAAGGTTATTTAGGGTATGATTAACTTATGATCAAGTTCCGGAATGTTTGTTACTATACAAATCGGCATAGTTTCGCAGTTTGACACAAATAGTCCCTGCGATTAAACAAAGTTGATTTCAACACACCAAACCATTCAAAACTTATTTCTAAGTTATGTGGAGGTTATTTAAGGTATGTTAAGCCTATGTCACTATTCCGGAGTGTTTGTCGCGTTATACTGACTGCGTTTACACACCAGTTTGCGTATAACCTTCCAGAACGCGATTTAAAGCTTGCAATCGAAATCGAATCGAATTGAAAAAAAATCACCAAACACAAATACACACATAGAAACATCAAAACATATATAATAACACCAAAGCACATTGTTTTATTAATAATCATCATTGTTTTACATCGTACATCGATTACAGAACACAGTTGTCACAAAATAGGAATTGTCCAACCTATCTCAAAGAGTTGAAAAACAAGAGGGATGCTAGGCAAACCTTAGGTACAATATTTATGAAACATATTGACCTTAGTGTTATTTCTTCTAACACATGGGTATTAGATGCCGGATGTAGAACTCATGTTTGCAATTCGTTGCAAGAGTTCTAAAGAAATAAGCATTACAAGAAAGGAGACTATGTTTTTAAACTTCCAAATGGTTTGGAAATTGTTATAAAAATATATTGTGTGCTCCTAGTTCAACTAGGAACATTATTCAAGTTTCCCTTTTAAGACAATATGGTTTTGATTTAAAGTTTGTAAACAATGACATTTATATCGATGAATGACAAGTTTTACTTTAAAGCTATGCTTTCAAATGGTATTTATGAAATTGGTTCATAATAATACATTATTTGATAGTTAAATGTACCAAGTAATCACCAAGAAACTCAAAATGGATTTGAGTGAGACCTATCTTTGGCATTATCGCCTTGGTCATATAAATAGATGTCACATGTAAACACTTTGAAAGAATTGTCTTTTGGAAACAATTGAAATTGGTTCATTTGATACATGTGAATCTAGTTTACAAGGTAAGATGACTAAGAAACCCTTTAATTGGAAGGGCAAAAGATTTATTAGGTATCATACATTCAGATGTATGTGATCCTATTATGCCAATGACTAGGAATGGTGATAGATACTTCATTTCTTTTACCGACAACTGTAGTAGTTATGGTTATGTGTACTTGCTGAGACACAAAGTTGAAGTTTTGAAATGTTCAAAGCCTTCAAAAGGTGAAGTACAAAAATCAACTCAATTAAAGTTCTTCGTTTCGATAGAGGAGGAGTCGAACTCTATTGGATATGGTTCGATCTATGATGGCTAGGAGCACATTACCTCTATCATTTTGGGGTTACGCTTTGCTCTCCGCGGCCAGTATGGCCCCAACCAAGAAAGTGGATAAGACACCTTTCGAAATATGGAATGGAAAGGCTCCATCATTAATCATATTTGAAGGTATGGGGTTGTGAAGCTTCTGTGAAGCAATACACCCCAAATAAAAGTACGATCCACTAAGTGTATCTTTGTAGGATATCCTAAAGATGGTATAGGATATTGTTTCAACGATCCAACAGAGCAAAAGGTATTTGTTGCTCGAAAGGCTGAGTTCTTGGAAGCTAAGTTCCATGTGGAAGGAATTAGTAGAATAGTGGAACTTGATGAGGATCAAGAACCACAAGCCGATACACGTTTGGTTGATACTAGCAATCAACAAGAGGTTGTTGAAAATGATCAGGTGGTTGATCATTACACACAAAACATTCGCAAATCTGGTAAAAATAGTAATCCACCTGAAAGATAAGGATTTTTCATGGATGGATGCTACGTGGTAGATTCGGATGAACCTACCACATACCATGATCCAATGTCAAAATCTGATTGTGACAAATGGCTTGAAGCCATGAACGTAGAGATGCGATCCATGTATAACAACCAAGTATAGGAATTGGTTATGCAACCTCTTAACTCCAAAATGGTTGGAAGTAAGTGGGTTTTCATGAAGAAAACATATATGCATGGAAACTTGGATATTTGTACAGCGAGACTTGTAGCAAAATGTTTCAATCAAACTCAAAGGTTGATTGTGATAAGACCTTCTCGCCTGTCGTGATGCTAAAGTCGATTAGGATATTATTTGCCATAATTTGATTATGAGATTTGGCAAATGGATGACAAAACGGCTTTCCTTAATAAGATATCTTGAGGAAGATGTCTATATAGTTAAGCCTGAAGGTTTTGTCAATCCAAAACATCCTGACAAAGTATGCAAGTTAAAGAATTCAATCTATGGATTGAAACAAGCATCTAGAAGTTGTAATCATCGTTTTGATGAAGAGATTAGGGAATTTGGATTCATCAAGAACGTTGATAAAGCGTGTGTATAAGAAGGCTAGTGGGAGCATTATTACTTTCTTAGTACTATATGACGATGACATTCTACTATTTGGAAATGACATTCCAACCATGGAAGGTGTAAAAGCATGGCCTGGAAGTTGTTTTTCCATTAAGAATCTTGGGGAAGTCGCCTATATTTTGGGAATAAATATCTATAGGGATAGATCAAGGCGCTTGATAGGTTTAAACTAAAGTGCAACATTGACAAAATCTTGAAAAGGTTCAAGATATAGAACTTTATGAAAGGTTTGGTACCTATTAAAAAAGGGGACAATATTGAAAGCGTTTCAATGTCCAAGCTCAAAGGATGAGCAGGAAAAAATGAAAGGAATCCCATATGCGTCAGCTATATGATTCATTATGTATGTAATGATATGCACTAGACCGGACAAGTTAATGCGCTTTAAGCATGACGAGAAGATACTAGCAAGTAATGGTCATTGGGTGACAGTTAAAATATATATATATATATTGATATACCTTAGAAGGACTAAGGATATATTTCTAATATATGGATCTGGTGAAGAAGAACTCGTTGTAAAGGGTTACATGGATACGAGTTTCCAAACTGATCAAGATGGTTCTCGATCACAATCAGGGTAGCATTGTCCACTACAAAATCAGAATACATCGCCGCTTCATTGATCAAGATAATTCATATGGAATAGCCACTTGAATTATTGCCAATCTAGGGGTAGTCCCTACCATTCAGGACCCTAGAGATCTTTGTGATAACGATGGTGTGATTGCTCAAATCAAGGAACCTCGTGTACATCAAAAGACTAGACACATTGAGCGGAGTTTCAACTACA
This sequence comes from Helianthus tuberosus, assembly GCA_030545235.1. Classification (NCBI taxonomy): domain Eukaryota; kingdom Viridiplantae; phylum Streptophyta; class Magnoliopsida; order Asterales; family Asteraceae; genus Helianthus; species Helianthus tuberosus. The sequence continues at coordinate 59,941,942 of CM060401.1, forward strand.
TAATGGATGAAGTTGAAAAGGGAAAGATATGTATTTGCAAAGTTCACACTGATCAAAATATTGCGGATCCACTCACGAAGCTCCTTTAACGGGCAAAGCATAAAGGGTCATACTTGTGCCTTAGGACTTCGATATTCTAGTGATTGGATTTGATCTACTTTATATTTGGATGTTGGAACAATTATTGTTATAACTCTTTATGGTATGTTGAGTTATGTTCCATTTTAGCATGTTTAAATCCATGAATAAGTTACTTATTCTAAATGTCCGTAGTCGATCACACTTGTGGGAACAAATATGAATGTAAGACTATTATGAATTTGGATTGGTGGATATTCATTAGGTATGAATATAGAGCAAAGTGTTGCTGCCAAGGTTCATAGATATTTGTGGGATACAAATATTGGACTGACTCGCTCTCGAATATTACTGCATGGAATCATTTGTGATTGATCATAAGTAAATTTGAGTAAAGGAGAGTATCATAGTATCCTCTGACCTGAGATACATATTGGGTCTTGATATTCACCAAATATTATGCCTTGACTTATTTCTTCGCTGTCAGTAATATGGCAGTACATAAGGCTAAGCTCAGGTGTGGTACAAGGTGATTGTGAGAGACGTATGTAGTCAAGACGGGATTTGTTCCTCTTATTCGTTGAGAGTAAGATGTCTAAGGCCTGCTAAAGTTAAATCAACAGAGAGTGATCACTCTATGTCTCTGGATTTAACATGACATCTGTAACGAAAGGATAAACGATAGATTCACCTAAATCATTTTCAAGTAAGGGACTTGAAGGGGATGATGTTATTGAATGGCAAATATAGTCATACATATTGGGGGTAGTAAACCGTAGTTAGACGTCATTTACTGCTTGCATCAATCTTCTATGTATCTTGTGCAAGTGGGAGATTGTTGGACTCTGTATGCCCAAGACACATATTAAATTGATGTGGCTAGTACGTTATGATCCAAGTCGAGTCATACCCAAATACAAGCTAGACAAACACTTATAACATTTATTTGCGATATGATCAAACAAATAAATGTTAACACTTACAATATTTAGAAATTGGTTTTCTAAATAATTGCACTTGACAAACAAATAAATTATATGGATAATTTATTTTGAGAGAATATTTTATTTTGTTATTTAATTAGTTAAATAACAATTTTAAAAGGTTATGAGATATTGCATAAAGTCTTGTAATATGATATGTTATATTTTATAAAAGAATTTGAATTTTTTTTAAATAAAAGTCTAGGCCGCCACCCCCCCCCCATGGGGTCTTCCCAAAAATTGTTGGTCCAATAAGGTTTCATGCATTTTGTCATTTTTGCACGCATCTTGATTGGGTGGTCTTCCCTAAAATTTTTGGCCAATCACATTGCATGCAAATTGCATGGTTAGATGCACTTTGATTGGACAAGCTTTGTGGCAAGATTCTCTCATTTTATTATAACCATTTTGTATGACAAAATGTAGAAGATGGCTTGTATGAACTTGAGAAAAATACTAGAGATTTCTCTCTAGAAAAATCGGCCAACATGTGTGCCATCTTAGAGGTTTTCTCAAGAAAATCAAGTGCAAGAACTCTAGAAAAGGCTCTCTAATTTTCGGCCATATGATGGCTTCAAGAGGGGATTTTTCAAGTGAGTTGCAAGTGTAAAATCCTAGCTAAATTCAAAGTGTTTGTTGGAAGGCTTTGGGTATGCAAGCTTGAGGTCTTCTACACTTGAAGGCAACCGTTCAAGAAGCATCATCCTCTTCATATCCTTTACTCCTTGGAAGGTAGTATTCTAAACACCCTATGGTTGTGTTTTGTTTTGAAAGTATGCATGTTCATATATGGATCCGGGTTTTGGGATTTTGCTTATAAATGAAATTTATATCATAAAAGGAAACATGTTTTAAAAATTATTTCCGCTGCGTTTTTTATTTCATATGGATGAAATTACTTTGATAAACATGTTAAAATCCCATCATTATTTATAAACTTTGACTTTAATTATATATTTTTTGTGTTATATAAAACTTGATGAAAATTAACCCTATAAAAACACATTCAAATCATATAACTTTCATCAAATATTATCTAACACAAACAAAATTATTTAATGTCAAATTTTATAAATAAAGACTTTGAAAATTCAAAATATGACAATTTTAATGGGGCGAAGGTAGTATTAAATATGCCCAAAACACAACACTATCTACAATGTATACAACTGTGACACTAGTATGCTGAAAGATTACTCGTGACGAGACTAACTGTGATTTGTGTTGAAAGAAGATACACGAGCCCAGGGCACAAACTATTCACATATTCAACAATATGCTGATCTTGTTGTAGCAATATTTGTATATTGGTATTTAATACTCCTTGGCTTTTTTTTTTTGGAATGTGACTTTCTATGTACTGGACCTATTGGTCACCGGGTTCATGTCGAAGACATTCCCCCGTCAGCCCCGCACTTTCGGACGCGATGTTCGATCGGGCCCCGGCCGCCGCGCAAGCTGACTTCCGCCCAGAAACCATACTGCCCCCACACGAAAGACTCGCTAGGGTAACAGCTGGGTAAAATCGGGTTGTCCTCAAGACCGCACCATGCCTCGGTAGGATACGATCCATCATTGGGACGTTCCCCCCTAAGACCACAGTGGGAGTCGAACCGGCGGCCAACATAACCCAAGTGGAGATACCACTAGGCCACGTGGAAGGGATTAATACTCCTTGGCTTTATTATATTTTGAGTTAAATGCTTGGTTGGTCCCTGTGGTTTTCAAAAATTGCAGACTTGGTCCCAATGGTTTACTAATTACACGCGTGGTCCCTGTGGTTTTCAAAAATGCACTCGGTTGGTCCCTAGCCCTAACATCAGTTAAATTTCTTAGTTAACTATGTGTGAAATGACTATATTACCCCTGAACAATTAAAAAAAATAAAAAAATATATATAAAGAAGACTCTTCTTCCTCCCCTCTCTCCCTCTAAAAACCCACCAGACACCTTCATATTCAAGACGAAGAGAGAGAGGCAGAGAGAGAGAGAGAGAGAGAGAGCGCCGGAGATAGGTGCGGCACCGCCGCTCACGTGATGATGACGGCGGCGGCGGTGGAGGTCACAGCGGAATCCGAGCGGCAGAATAGGTGGTGCGGTGGTTCTGGTGGCTGCAAGTGATGATGATGTAGGTGATGATGATGATGACGGGGAAGGCGGTTCAGGCCTTGGTTCAATTTCAGAAACACCGGTAAGACCCCCTACTCCCTCTCTTTCATTTCAGATCTGTGAACATCTTGGTTTCTCCGGTCGATGTTTCAGTTTTGATGTCATTTGGTTTAGTGTTGCGGGTTTTGGTTCGGATGCGGGTCAGAAAGTCAACTCCGGTCAACCACCGCACTACGGTCAACCAGTCAACGACGGTGAGGGTGCTTGTGACAGTGGTTGTGGTGGGTTTAAGGTGGTGGTTTTACGGTGAAGGTGGAGGCGGTGGGTTGAAGGTGACGGCGGAGGTGGTGGGTTGAAGGTGACGGCGGTGGTGGTGGGTTTATGGTGGAGATGGAGGCGGTGGGTTGAAGGTGTCGATGGAGGTGGAGATGGCGGTGGTGCTGGGTCGAAGGGTATGTGCAGGATGTGTGGATGAAGATGCATCCGGCAACGAGGAAGCTCCGGTCGTCGTGGTTTGAATCTCGGTTTTCACTTGCAGGTTTGGGGAAGATGAAACCCTAAATTCCTTCGACAACCACTCACACACGCACATTCAATTGCAGGTTTGTTTGGGGAAGATGATGTGGTCAAAGGGTATTTTGGTCATTTAACATTGACTTAACTGAGAAATTTAACTGATGTTAGGGCTAGGGACCAACCGAGTGCATTTTTGAAAACCACAGGGACCACGCGTGTAATTAGTAAACCATTGGGACCAAGTCTGCAATTTTTGAAAACCACAGGGACCAACCAAGCATTTAACTCTTATATTTAGTTATTATTGTTATGAATGCAGACATTCTGGCCCATAGGCCAAGCCTGACCTAATGTTAATGGGCTTTAGGGTTGTTGTATTGATCTATATATATAATATATGTACATGAAATAGATATGAATGAAATCTTTTTCTTATGATTGCTCTCTTGTTTATATCACGTTATCAGCACGATTTGCTCTATTCATTGTAGATTCGATCGATCTTCAACCCTTTCTTTGCATCATTCACAGAAGAAGAAAAATTGGCAGTTGTTTCACTCCGCTAACCACATTATCAGATTCATCCGCACTTGTATTGCGTTGCAAAAACTGATCTGTTCATCACATCCTGGTACACATTATCACAATCTTTACTAAGTGTTGAATATGTTTCCATGTTATTTTTATTACGGTATAGATTTGTATCTCCAAAGGATAAATCCCAATTTTATTTTATTTAATTTTTTAATACCCTTCTACCGTGGGCAATTTCTTTTTCATAGACCAAAAGATGTACATTTTTCGAACGACTCTTAAAATGGGAATTCGGATTTACTCCTTTGGAAACACAGAATTATGTTTTTCGATCTATTTTAAAAATACCCATAATATGTTTGTCCTTATGGGATCTTAGTTAGAACAAATAGGATTTCCCTTTGATTTGTTCTTACAGCAACAAATTTTAAGAAACGCTCTACATACAAATCAATGAATCGAACGATCGCTACAACGGTCACTACCGCCACACACAAAAAAAAAAATTTCTTACCCGACAACCTTTTTCCGGCGATTGTACTCAACCGCCAACCGTTTATATGAATCATCGATGTTACATTCTGGTGGTTCTTCAAGAGAATTGATGCCAACTTGCTTGCGGTGTTACTGGATCCCGTCGGTGTTACTCGTCTCATGTATCTTGCCTAGCATTTGTTTCCTAAAATCTAACTGATACATGTGAAGGATGGCTGGATGCTTATCTTTACTATTTAATATATATCTTAAAAAGATGTCTTGTTTGCCAGCCGTACTCCACCAAACAAATTCATATATTTTAATATTAATTATTAAATTTATTTAAAGTACATATATCTACAAATGGTGTTATTATAGTAGACTATTGTTTTTTTTCAAAACTCTACCGCCATTTTTTTTAGTGAAACTTATGATTCTAATTTTAACTAGAATATTACTGTATTCAAATAAAACCTCTGTGTGTATATATATATATATATGATACAAAGAGCATCAACAATTGTTTTTTTTTTCTAGACATGACAAGGAAATTAATATGAGCTTAATCTTTTTAACACTCACACACACATATATGTATATGTATAATGTCCTAGGATTATGTGTGATTTATATATGTAATTGATATGCATATAAATTATGAATAAATTGATAAAAATGGGTGAAGGTAAACCAATATTTATAGTATACTAATTCTATAAAATAAATTTGGCTTTAATGATGTAAAGAAATGTAACTTATTATGTTTTAATGTGTTTTATTTGAATATTAATGGTTTGAGGTTATACACAATAATGGGTGATGTTTAATTGACATTATTGAGACTTAAACTTTTGTTTTAAAATCATCAGTTTCATGTAACAATTAGTTACATGTCCCATGATTATCCTTTAAGTTGTTTGATTACTAGTTTGGTCTATGGTGTTTTGAATTCCCATGATTACCATTTAAATTGTTCGGTTACTAGTTTCCATTAGATGTATTTCATAGACTCTCGTTAATGCACTAGAGAAGAAAGAAAAAAAAACAAATCATCTTTGAAGCTTGGTCAAATATATCAAGCTTGAAAAGTTGTTCTTTTGGTTTAAATTAAAACTATATGTTAGGATCAATCCATAATAAAAATAAATAAATAAATTCCCTTAAGAATTCTATTGTTTCAACGTTACAGTAATCAGTATTATTAAATACTTTAAATGACACTTACTTGTCAAATTTCTTAGCAATACTTCTGTTGGTCTCATTGTTTTAGATAGCATATATGTTATATGTATTGCCTTTTGACAAGTTAAATGTGCTAAACAAATTAATACAAATTTCATTGGTAGCTGGTTACCAAACAACTACACTGAGATAAACATTGTTATGCTTTAGTGATTTGATATTTCAGCTTGTTACAATGCTATTCATAGTCAACATAATTAATTGTATGGTTATTCTTCTAATTGCTTGTTGTTGCTAAACAAATATTAATAGACATTGATATAGTCATTAGAAATGTGCCCTCAAATGAAAATGATGAAAAATTGCTATGAAAATAATTAGTGGACTTTAGCTTAAGTAAACTACTTTGATGTTAGTTACTTAAATTGATTGATGATAATTCATTTGAGTTAGTGTTGATGCTCATTTATACTGAGTTTCACATGAATCCTAAATCAATGTTGAGAACCCGAAGTTCTCCCAAATGTATACAAAGTCCCGTTTGTTTTAATAATGATTTTTCAAGTTCAACCCAAACTTTAGTTCATCGCACTTGGCGTTTTTGGCTAACATATAGCCTAGTGATGGAAAACCTTATGAATAGTACATGTTTTCCCTCTAAACAAAGGCTAAAACTATAATATTTCTCCTCCATGACGTATTCTAGACGTGTGAAGATACCCGATCGACATGTTTGACCACCAGAAGTTAGTCATCCTTTGAAAAGCTTGCTATAAATCTTCTCGACATGCTCCTGATGCAGCAATACCGAGAATGTGATTTCACAAAACGCTCAGATGTAAATGTTATAATTTGTTAATGTCACCAGAGGAGCAAAGGATTATCGGCCGCAGTATAGCCCTTACATGTGGATGATCATGAAGAAAAAAAAACTTACATCTATGGCCCAAACGAACATAATATGAGTCGCTTACTAAGAGGCAATTGCGAGAAGGGGAAATACAAACATTCATTTCGCTTCAAATGTGTATTGACCAACCAGTGATACACAAAGACCTTATCATACTCACGTGAATGCATGTATCATACATATGCAAATCTAGAAGCTCCAGTAGAGCGATCACAAATTGAGGTGGCAAATGTCTGATACACATCACAACTAACACTGTTATTTGACAACCCAATTATAGGGACCATTGTTGGGCAAAATGTGAAATATAGTGAGAGGTATACGTAGTCGAGACGGAATTCGTCGATTGATTATATCAATTCAAAACCAACTGCTTATCACAAATACTCCCCATTACAACTGGTCTCCTGAAGAGAACCAAGTTTCCATTTTTTTTATATATTTTGTTGTGCAGTCTATGTACCAATAGCACCACCATAACATATAAAATGAGATATGTACATCGTATTCCCAGTCTTAGGGGGAGACAAGAAAATGAAAGACTGGTAACATAAAAAAATATGCATCATATTATATATCGACCCCTGAAGTGGTCAATGCAAATCTGAAGTCCAAAAGAAAGAGCGTGCATTTGCAAATAATAACAAATGAAATACAAGATGCATTCACTAACATAAATAAGGTGACAAAGTCACATAAACCAGCTTAAACTTATCTGCTCGAATGGAAGTACTCACAAAATGATTATCATATTAATAAATTGTGAGATAAATCGGTTCCAAAAAGATAAAACCCACAAACACAAAAAGAGCAGCGTAACGCAGTTGGTGTAACCCCAAAAAAGGTGGCACATAAAACACCATAAGTGGTTGCATACAAAACCCCAGAAGTGGTTGCATACTAAACCTTAAAGAAGGTTGTTGTTAAAACCCCAAAAGAGGCTAATGGAGTTCTAAAAGAAACTCTAGTACCAAACAAATATGAGATCGCGATGAATTGTGTACAAAATAAGTACAATATGGAACCGTAATGAAACACGTGTAAAATGATATATTTGATTATGCTATAGCAATAGATGTAATCGATGAGAAAAGATTACGTATATAGAAAGTGTGCAAGAGTGTACGCACACAAATAGCCAAAATGGCTACATGGCTTAAGGTTGAACTAAATTTTCTCGACAAACTAAACGTTTTCGAACCAACAGTTCGAACACCCATAGACGTCAAACCAGTAGGTTATAAATGGGTGTCTTTAAATAAAAGGAAACGTAAATAATGAGTTTTTGCGATGTAAGGCACACATTTTAACATAAAGATTTTTCCCAAATCCCAGCAGTTGATTACGAGGAAACGTATACCCCTGTAGTGGATGCGATAATCTTTAGATGTTTAAGCGGGCTCGCAATCTCAGAATGACTTCAGATAAAACAACTTATGGATGTCATCACCGTATACATGTACGAGACAATTGCAAATGACATCTGTATGAAAACCCCTGAAGGATTAAAAATGCTCAAAGCATTATGAAACAATAACCCCATATGTGTTATATATATGAATCTTAAAGGAAACTACTCGTATGTGGTACAGTTGACTATACTCTGAAAAGAGAGGTATACTTTTGATAAAATGAGCTACATCTATTTAACAAGATTTCACTCTTACAGTGATAATGTAAACATCATCGAGAGGGAACTCTCAAACTAAAGAGGAAAATTTTGAATGACCTTTACAGAAAGTGTAGTTATTCTCGACCTGTAGTTCGAGTATATATGTACTATTTTTGCTCATCAATCTGACTACATCTAGAAGATGTTATATAGAAAAAGCTCATTCGTTGAATACATGAACGATTGTCTGATCGCTTGACATAGAAAAAAAAATATTCTTATCAACCCCAAGAAAGGGATGTTGAACTACTTAGTCAAGAAGTACCATACTTAATTACAATCAGAGCATTGACGTATCTTGCAAACAAGACGACATCTGATATTACGTTCTTGCTAGATGTATTGGTAAGATTACAATTCTAATCTCAAATGTTGCACTCTTTTTCCCTTCACTAAGTTTTTCCCATTGGGTTTTCTTGGTAAGGTTTTTAACGAGACAACATAACTGATCCAGTAGTATCAGTTTATCTTATAGGTCCCAAAGTACTAATTTAACATCATCATAAATCATGTTGTTAATTATGTATAATGCGTAGTGCACTCTTTTCCCTTAGCTACGGTTTTGTCCCATTGGGTTTTCCTAGCATGGTTTTTAACGAGGCAGAATTATAAAGTGCATTAAATAATTATTTGACATATTTACAAACTCGAGACACGGGATAGTTCCACACGAACAATATGGCGTCCTGGGTTATGATTGATATATATTAGACTCGCATAGAGTTCGATCTCAATCCCGATACAAGTTATGAAGGTCGAAGATTTCAACATATTTAAGAAGTATGTAGATTAGAGTTGATCAAGAGAAGCTCAAGCCATACTGTATGAAGACAATGTAGACAACAACACTCAAATCAAAGAAGAATACGCCAAATATCAAGTCAAACAATTGTCACAGAAGATTGGATTCAAAATCATTAAGATATACAAATAAAACTGAGGGGGAGTAAGGTACCCATAATATACACAGTGTATGTACTCTTTTTCCTTGACTAAGTTTTGTCCCACTGGGTGTTTCTTAGTAAGGTTTTAATGAGGCAACATAACTGGTCCTGCAGTATCAGTTAACATCGGTCCTGAAGAATCGTGTAAACATTATCTAGTAGTATAATGTTAACAGTGTATGTGTATTTCTAAATGTCTGAGGGGGAGTGTTATGAATGCAGACATTCAGGCCCATAGGCCAAGCCTGACCTAATGTTAATGGGCTTTAGGGTTGTTGTATTGATCTATATATATAATATATGTACATGAAATAGATATGAATGAAATCTTTTTCTTATGATTGCTCTCTTGTTTATATCAATTATCTCTTTTTTTTTTTTTTTTTTTTGAGAAAGGTAAGTTATTATCTCTTTGATTCTTTTGTAGCAATATTTGTATATTGGTATTTAATACTCTTTGGCTTTATTATATTTAGTTATTATCTCTTTGATTAAATTTTGGCACATGTGTTCTATATTATCTTTAATTCGTCACCAGGTTTGACCCTAAGTTGTGAAATTGTGAAAATGAAATTATAGAGAACAAGTATGAATTGATTTGGATTGCCCATTGGTTTAGCTTCTTCCTATTTTGATAATGAAATTAAAAAAAAAAAACATATTTAAAAGTACCGTGATTAAATAGTATCAGTAGGTGAAGTTTTGTGTTTTAAAACTTCTTTTTTCTAAAAAAGAAAATCTTGAAATATCGACTAGATGACAAAGAAGACGTCCCTCCATTTTCTCTATATATTATAAAACCTACACTAACAATATTTTTTAGAGTAAATTGTCAAAATCGTCCCTAGGGTTTGGTTATATTTGCAAGTTTCATTTAAAACAATTTTTTGTATCATATTGTCCTTCACTTTTGAGACTTTTTGTCATTTTCATCCAAACGTCTAACTTTTTTGCCAAAATCGTCCTTGAGTTTTGAGATTTTTTGTTATTTTCATCCAAATGTCTGATAGAAAAACAAAGCAAATTAGATGTTTGGACGAAAATGACAAAAAGTCTCAAAAGTGAAGGACAATATAGTACAAAAAATTGTTTTAGATGAAACTGATAAACATGCCTAAAGCCCAAGGACGATTTTGGTAATTTACTCTTTTTTATTATTTTATTATTAGGGTAAATTACAGAAACCGTCTTTTATGTTGACACTATATTGCAAAGTGTATCATTTGTCTTCAAAAACTACAAAAAAAAAAAAAAAAAACATACTTGATGTTTGCAAAACCTTGTAAGTTATGTCCTTTATCCTTAACTCAGTTATTTTTTATCGTTAAATCTGACCTAGTGGACCCCATATAAGGGTATTTTGATCATTTTACTCTAATTACTAAAATAACAATTATAAAAAATAATAAATAAAATAATTTTGTTTATATATATAGGTAAAGGATCCTGTAAAAAGTGATTTGGGCCACGTATCAGTAAATTAGGGCATCGTTTTTCCCCTTTTCCCGCCCAACAGTAACCACTGCCCTTTATTCTCACATTTTCACAAACCCTATTTCATTCTTCTCCTTCACATTTCCATACAAGATCCCCTTTCTCTCTACTGTTCATCCTTCTCCTTCTTCACCTTTTCATCTCATCAACAACGTCCGACAGAGGTTACATCTATTGGATACATCTGCGTTTGAAACCCTAAATCATGTACCGTCGAGTAGTTGAAGAACAGAATAATCATGTAAGATCTATTTTCTCATTCAGAAATTTTATTTGGTTTTATCTATTTTGTTATACTGAACACGATGAACCCTTTTGTACCTTCAGAAGAAGAAGAAGCTCTCCTAGGTTTTCTTATCGTACACAATGATCCCTTTTGTACAAGCTCCTGTTAATCGGTGACCCTGGTATGTTGTAATAATGTTTTTATTATTGTTTATATGAATAACTTTTTGTAGCTTTTGATTTTTGTCTTTTATTTTTTATTGTTTATTCAGATGCTTGCTTTGTTGTACCGTCGAGTAGTTAAAGAACAGAATAATCATGTAAGATCTATTTTCTCATTCAGAAATTTTATTTGGTTTTATCTATTTTCTTATACTGAACACGATGAACCCTTTTGTACCTTTAGAAGAAGAAGAAGAAACTCTCCTTGGGTTTCTTATCGTACACAATGAACCCTTTTGTACAACCTCCTGTTAATCGGTGACCCTGATATGTTGTAATAATATTTTTATTATTGTTTATATGAATAACTTTTTGTAGCTTTTGATTTTTGTCTTTTATTTTTTATTGTTTATTCAGATGGTTGCTTTGTTGTATCATGTGATTACGAGTAGATTAATTTTGATATGTTTGTAGTTTTTGTTTTTCACAATATGTTTTGTTGATTTATTCACCCATGTTAATAATGTTGGATGCACCTATGTTTCTTGATCATCTGTTTTTCACAATCTGTTTGTTGATTAGAAGTAACCTCTGCCGGGTGGTTGTTGAGGAGTTGGAAATGTGAAAGAGAAGGAGAAGGACGGTAAATTCATTGTTGGATTTTTTATGTAGTTAACTAAATTGAGTCGCTTTACTACTCAATTACAGAGAAGTTTTTGAGATTGTTTACACACTTTATAATTTTTGCAGCAAGTTCTACTTGATTATTCATGTGGCAACTTTATATTTTCAGGCTTGTGAATTAAGGTTGGTTGTTACTTAATTTGTGTTTACTTTAATGATTGTTGCTATATAAACGGTAACCTCAATTGGTCTGATTTTTTTTTTTGGTATTTGTAACATTTTGATTTACTGTTTATTGATGCATTGATTCATTTGTAATCACTTGCAGATCACCCGTCATCTTAATTTGAGCAATTAACCAGAGTTTTCTTAAACAGCACGATAAGTTTCGTTCATTAATCCATGCATTGGTTAATTCCTCATGTTTTTTTGATTCTTAATCGTTGATTCTGTTTCAGGTACACTTTTTGCTGTTAGTTCCATGTGTTTATTTTAGATTAATTGTTGCTATATATATATTGGTTTTGTTTTGATGAAAAGGGAAAACGTTCGAGCCATTTGATCCAAGAACCAAAGAAAAGATATCGGATATTGCTCAAGGAGATTAAGATGATGTTGATCTGGCTGTTGAAGTTGCACGTTGATCCACAATAAGCACTGCCCAACTAAGTTTCCTCCAATGACAGTGGTTATAACAAGTTAATAAGGCAAAACACTGATCTGCCTAACAACTGTTGGATATAAAGACTGTTGTACACAAAGACTGATGAGGATTATCCACTGTTGAAGACCAAAGCACTCACGAAGACCAATAGAGATGATAATGATGGTGACGCCATTATAGAGATACCAGATGATTTACTAATCACCGATATTTGTGACTCGATACAAAGTTTAATTGACTTTGTATATCCTTCAATTATTGAACAATTTAGGATTCCTGGATTTTTTTTCTGAGCGAGCAATTCTAGCACCCAAAAATGAGGTAGTTCATGAAATTAATGATCGATTTTTTTTTTGTTATTTCCTGGTGATGCGGAAGAGTATCTGAGTTCTGATAGTATATGTCAAACTGAACAACTTCTTGATTCTTTTCAAGAAAGCTTATACTCAATAGAAAATTTGAATGCTCTTAAGATTTCTGGCTTGCCTAATCACAAATTAGTTCTTAAAGTTGTTGTTCCTGTGATGCTTCTTCGAAACATTGATCAACAAAAAGGGTTATGTAACGGTACAAGGCTTCAAATTACTTTTCTTGGTAAACGAGTTACAGAAGCTGAAGTAATATCTGGTGGTAACATTGGCATGAGAGTTTTTATTCCAAGGATTAATATGATCCCGTCTGACAAAAAAATACCTTTTCAATTTCAACGAAGATAATTTCCTTTATCAGTTTGTTTTGCCATGACAATTAACAAGAGTCAAGGACAATCGTTATCAAAGGTTGGTCTTTATTTGAAAGATCCTGTCTTCACTCATGGTCAGTTGTACGTTGCATTATCAAGGATCAAGACCAGAGAAGGCGTTAAAATACTAATATTCGACGCTGATGGAAAACCAACAAATAAGACTTCTAATGTTGTTTACAAAGAAGTTTTTACTAGCTTGTAATCATTGTTTTTTCTGAGTTTTAACTTCCACCGTTCTAAGTATAGTTGTATATATATTTTATTAATTACTATTTTGCTTAAATTTTATTTGGTTTAAACTTTATAAACTCTATTGTGTTTTGAATCTCAGAACAATGTGTGATAAATTTATTCATAAGTAATTTACAACGCAGACAATTATGAAGATCCCCGTGTTCACTATCAATATGGAAGAAAATTATACCGGATTTGGACTGCATAAGAGGCTACGAACTTATCAATTCAAACCTACACCAGCCAAAAATATGTTTCACCAAAGTCAAACCCCTGTTTGACCAAAGTCAAACCACAGTTTGACCAATGTCAAACAACTGTTTGCAAAAATATGATTCTTAGTGGTTCGAAAGTCTGTTTTACCAAAGTTAAAACACTGTTTGAGCAATGTTAAAACACTGTTTGACCAAAGTCTGTTTGACCAAAGTCAATCTACTTATGTTAAAAGCTAATTATAATAGATAAAACATTGTTTGAGCAATGTTAAAACGCTGTTTGGCCAAAGTCAAACTACTTATGTTAAAAGAAACTTATAATAGATAATAAAACATTGTTTGACCAATGTTAAAACGCTGTTTGACCAAAGTCTGTTTGACCAAAGTCAAACTACTTATGTTAAAAGCTACTTATAATAGATAAAACACTGTTTGAGCAATGTTAAAACACTGTTTGACCAAACTCAAACTACTTATGTTAAAAGCTAATTATAATAGATAAAACACTGTTTGAGCAATGTTAAAACGCTGTTTGACCAAAGTCTGTTTGACCAAATTCAAACTACTTATGTTAAAAGCTACTTAAAATAGATAAAACACTGTTTGAGCAATGTTAAAACGCTGTTTGACCAAAGTCTGTTTGACCAAAGTCAAACTACTTATGTTAAAAGCTACTTATAATAGATAAAACACTGTTTGAGCAATGTTAAAACGCTGTTTGACCAAAGTCTGTTTGACCAAAGTCAAACTAGATATGTTAAAAGCTACTTATCATAGATAAAACTAGATTTTCACCCGGCATTGCTTCCCGAGCTCATGAAACTTACTTATGTTAAAAGCTAATTTTGATTAATACATGATTTAAAGCATTGAAAAAATATGATATGTTAATGGCTTTGCTATACGAAAAATTATTTTTCTTTGTTAATTTGAATACCAAATCAATTCAACTAATCATCCACTTTACTCTTGTATCTCAATGTAAATGTAAATAACAAATTCAATAAGGGATGTATGTGTAAATATTTTTCATCAGTTGAAAATATGGGAAGAGAAAAACACAACCGTCATTATTTTTTCATCATCATTACACATCAAACATCTACCATCTCTTCTTTCAAAAATTTCTTCTTCCCAGTCATTTTCTAGGGTTTCAACTTTCTTATTCTCCGTCTTCTACACTTCAATCACCTGAGGTTTTATTGTTTTTTCTTCAGCAACTGGTAAGTACATTCATATTGTAATGAACTTTATATTGTTTAACCGATCTTAATTCAAATCCTATCTTGCAACTAATACGATTTTCAAACGTTTATTGCTATAGATTCAAGAAGGGTTTACTTAGGTGTTTGAATCATTTGTTGAGAACATGTTAAAATAGTTATTATTTGCAGAAATTTTTTTAACTCATACTCTGTTTCTATGATTAATTTCACGACATACTCTGTTAATACAAAATGTTAATGTTCATTTTTGAAGCCAACTTTTTAATTACAATCTTTTAACATCTTTACTGATTCAGGTTTTATGATGTATACTACATTTGTCAAGTTTCTTGATAACCCAGAATCTTTGAAACTGGTATGACATGTTTATACATACATAATTTATTTTTATTGAGATATATATTTAACAGTTCTTATGGTTTATATTTTCTTACACTACTTAAAAATTATATACAGGATGTACCTATATTCTTTGCTAATCAAAAGTGGGGAGATTGTTGGCAAAAAAATAGGTTGCGAATCTATCATGAGTCTGGTAAAAAATGGGTTGTGAGGGTCAGAACAGAAAATTCAACGCCAATAATAACTGACGGTTGGGACAATTAACCGTTAGGTGATTTTGGACTTGAACTTTCATGTTTTGTTGATGGCATGTGTGGTGAATCTTATTTCACATTTAATCGTTATGCAAGATTTGGTTTTACGGTATGAGTATTGATCTTAACTTCAATTCTTTTGCATCTTTAACGTGTCAACACTTATTCTCATAAGTTACATACTTCACGTGTAGTGTTCATTATTTTTAATTTTATGCAGGTAATCGAAGACTGCTTCATTAAACAATTTTACGTAAACAACCCACCAAGTGGCAAATTTCAAATCTGTTATAAGGGTTCCTATTGGAATGTTGAGGCGTCTAAGGTTGATACCAACTTTATATTTGCTAGAGGATGGCCGGAAATGTGCAACGATGTTGGGATACTGGAGGATGATTTGCTTGTGTTTAGCAGAATTTATGATGTTGTTTTTGAGGTAGTATTTATAGAGATAAGACTGAGATTTGCTTTTTGAAGAAACCTGAATCTGACGATGATAGTGTACTTGAGATATCGAAGGCTGATTATGTTGAGAATACATTCAAGATACGTAAGTATTTAGCATTAGCAGTAAAAGTTTTAATTTTTTAGCATTATATTAATTATTTCATTAATGTTGAGCAGGACATCTATGAGGATGAAGAAGTTGTGTCTGTAGGTGAAGGTAGAACCGTTACTCAGGTACTTACTAAATTATTAAAATTATTTATTTTTAATTTAACACATATAAGAATTTAATGTTTTTACAACTATTAGTAATGCTGTTTACTGGTGTTATATTTATCCAATAATGTATTATTTAGAAGAAGTTACCAACCAATGTCGAATGCACGTCGAATGCACGTCGAAGAGACGCATGTCTTCACGATTGAACAAAACCCAAGATGTAAGTTTACCATCTTAAAGATTGTTATATTACTATTGTTATTAAAGTTACTCTATGACAACAGGTTAAGAAGAAAGGTAAAGTTACTTCTGAGAGAAAGGAGATGGTAAAGAATAGGACTAAGGGAAATGCTGCGTTACCTGTCGACACAAGTGATCATATTGGATGTTCTTTATATGCTCATAAAGTTAAGGTATCTATACTTGCCAGTTAATTAGTATATGTTATATAAACTGTTTTTTTTTTGGTGCATATATTCAACATTCCTTTAATTCACATGTATATGTTTACTTTTTCATCAAGGGGAAGAGAGCCGCCAACGTTCAGAAAAACCTTAACCGTAGAAATAAGAATGCAAAGACTGCAAAAAAACATTCTTGACATCTTCTCGACCCTGAGTTCTTTCATTTTGATCGCAAAGGAGACTATAGGCTGGTATACCATTTTTTATAACAAACTAATGATTTATGTTTATTTGTTTAACTATTATTTTTTTCCACACAATACATGTAGCGTCTTCCTGCTGAAGTTTCCAGGCGAGCAGGTCTTTCTCTTGATCTTCATTCTTTGAAAGTTCAAAACATGGTTGGAGTTGTGGAGGTTTATGACGTTAAGTCGGAGTTAAATGAATTGAACCCACGTTATGCGTTGGACGGTTGGCGAAAGTTTATGACTGACAATAACTTGAAGTTTGGTGATATGTTGCACTTCACATACGTGTCTTCGCAACAGAAGATCGTATTAAATCAAGTTACGTTAGTTTAACAAAGACATTTAAGTATGTTCTGATATCAGATACTCTAATTATAAATTTTTTGATGGTGTTGTTGTATGTTTTTTTTTAAATTATTAACTTGATGGTTTGTTGCTATATATGGCTAACATGATAAAACACTGTTATTAGCAATTTATGTTTTATATATAGATAATATGATATTTCTTTTTGCTAATAGTAGCTGCAATTAGTAGAAACTTGGTTTATTAATTGCAAATGTGACATTCTTCTGCATTTATGGGTTTATGAATTCTGAATAATGGATGGATATATATGACTGTATTTGGCATGATGATGTTGTGTTTCATATTGTAAAAACCACAGAATTGTCAGATAATAGATTGCTTTGGCCGATTAGATTATGTGTTAAATTATAGTTCTTTAAGTTATTGTTTCATTTTCTTGAATTCTATGTAATTTTGTAAATAAGTACAATAACAAACAGTGGTTTGAACATCTGTTTGCCTTTTGGTCAATAGTTAATGGAAACCCATGTTAGGTTGAACAATGTTTTGAAAAGGAAAACAGTGTGAGAAGACAATAGATCTTATTAAGTTAAACATCTGTTCAGGCTTAAACAGATGTTTGGCCTTAACAGATGTTTGGCCTTTTATATCAAAGGTTTGGACTTAAACTGTTGTTGTGACCTTAAACAGATGTTTGGCCATAAACAGATGTTTGACCTTAAACAGATGTTTTGCCTTAAACAGATGTTTCGCCTTCTATATCAGATATTTGGACTTAAACAGATGTTTGACCTTAAATAGATGTTTGGCCATAAACAGATGTTTGGCCTTAAACCAAACATCTATTTAAGGTCAACATCTGTTTGACTATTGGTCAACATCTGATTGACTTTTGGTCAATATCTGTTTGAATTTTGGTCAACATCTTATTTTGTAAAGAAGTACAAAAACAAACATTTTTACAAAATCCCAAATCACCCTATCATGTAAGTGCATTGAAGTAAAAGTGGAAATGATATTATTCATGTGGTCCTGTTGTGCTTTTGTTTTACCTCTAATATGGGTTCATGATCTAATCCGGTGATTTGCAGACATTATTGTTGAATCGAATGAGATGGTTGATGTAATGTGGTCGTATTAATAACATATAGTAATTAATATAACTAAGTTTCCCGAGCCCGGGAAGCAATCCCGGGTAAAAACCTAGTAGTTATATATATACAAACACGCACATGCATTCTCTCTCTATTTGTACACTTTTTCTCACTCTAACTACCCACCACCACAACCACCTGACCACCACCCACCTGCTGCCGCCACCACCACCACCTCTCACCACTCACTCTAACTCCACACCTCTCTCTCTCTCTCTTCAACTCAATACAAATCAAGAGGAACTCATGGTCAATTTCGTAATCCGCAAATTGTCTACAAACCCTATCGGACTGCAATCGGAAGCTAATTTGCCAATGTCGAAGCATTACATAAACGCAAGTATCTTTCTTCTGCAGCTTGTAAGTCTTGTAAATTATAACGAGGATGGTACAAATCTAGTTGTTTCTAGTACTCTAAACACAATTGGTAAATACCCTAAACAAAGTATAATATGTTAATTCCTGCATATAAATATAGTTATTTTGGTCTATGGAATATGCTTATTTTCATAAACTCTTACCTGTTTGGTTCCAGATGGACACGTGTACTCAGCTACGGTATCCAGAAAATGTTGAACTTGGTCAACATTACAAAGGTCACGAGGAAGGGAATTGGTCAGTTCACTGTGAGTAGCGATGTCAGATGATAAACTATAAATTAACTCACGCTGCAGACATTGAGTTGTATCCTGTTGTCCTTTCGTTTGTCTGCAACGCCAATCATGTGACACCTTTGTCACTTCAACCATCAAACAAATGCCAAACCAATGAAATATTGTATTTCATACTTGGGATTTGTAAAAAAAATATGTGTATCGTTTGCACATATCAACTCTTGTTCGATTTCAAGCTTTAAATCGCTTTCTGGAGGGTTATACGCGCTCTGATGCGCAGATATAACCAGTTTAATATAACGAACACTCCGGAATAGTGAAATAGGCTTAACATACCTTAAATAACCTTTACATAACTTAGAAATAAGTTTTGGATGGTTTGGTATGCCGAAATCAAGTTAAATCGCTTACAGGGACTAAAGTTGACAAAATGAAAAAGTATGCCAATTTGAACTATAACAGACATTCCGGAAAATGACCATAAGTTAAACATACCCTAAATATCCTTTACATAGCTTAGAAATAGGCTTTGAGGGGTTCGGTGTGCTAAAATAAACTTTTGGGTCATTCAGGGACTAAAAGCGTCAAAAAGTGCATAAGTTTGCACTTTCGTGCATAACTTACGTTCTGACTACATCTGGACTTCCAAAAATTTATGTAAGCATTACAATATTATGCTTTAGTGTTTGGCTTGTCAAAAATCCATTCGTCGTGCAATTTGGACCGTTTTTGCGTTCCCTATACTTTAACTCCCGTCGTAATTAACCGACCAACGCAATTGTACGGCCAAACGAACCAACATCCGAGATATTTTTGAGCACATTTTAAGTTCCCTATACTTTAACTTCATTTTAGAGCTTTGAAATGGGGTTAACGGGCCTTAAACGTGTCGGAAATGACTTAAATGCGTGACAGGGACCAAAAGTGTAATTCTGTGAAAGAAGGTCCTTGCGCACCTCAACACTCTGAGTGTTACGGTGCGCAAGCAGTCCCCAGAACATCAGAACCTTCCGAACAGCCTGTTTCCAGCTGTCGTGCACTCCCAAACCCCTTTCCACCAGTTGATTCCTTATGGTGGGTGGCCAATTAACCTACCACAACTTTCCAACAATTGTACGCCTTAGATTCGATCACGGTTTCCAAGAAACGATCCTAACGGTTCGGGAAATCCTATAAATACCCACATCCCCCAACTTCAAAACCCACCAAAATCTGATCTTAGAAGCTCTAAGTTGAAACCATTGTTTCATACCTGAGCTACTCGGATCAAGATTAGCTTTCGGGGACCCTGGGTAAGTGTTCCTTCGTTCTTTTATTGCTTTTCGAGTCCGAAAGTCAAACTTTGTTTGACTTTCTGCATTGACCAGTTTATGGTCAATGCGAAGTTCGTTTGAACTTCGCAACGTGAGCGTAATCACGATGGTTATAGTCCCTGGTGACTATGCCTACTGATTACCACGTTGTCTAGGGTCGTAAGGGTAAGCGATCTAATAAATCGCTTATACCTTCGAACCCGACCCATTTGGTCGATCATTAGGATCCGACCAAACACATTAGGTGACCATAGTGTATAGGGAATAACCTTCCGAGGTTATACGTTATGGTCGCTTCGTTTAAGTAGTTGTATGATAGGTAGTTTATATGCCTTAGGTAAATTACCAAAATACCCCTTTGATGCCAAAATTCATTTTAAACATATGTAACATAACCTATGACCTCTAAACTGATTTATCAACAATATTAAACATGTTAAGGCATATTTTACTTGTCATAGGACTAGTTAGGCGGCCCGAACGCATTTTACGCGAACGACACGTTAAAGTAGCATAAGCTACCTAAACGGGTCGTAATGGGTCGTAAGCACTTAGGATAGGTTTCATTTAGTATGTAGGCTTTGATAAACCATATGACACGAGTCTCCATACTCGTTTGGTTTACGAACCCTCATTCTATCTAATCCTCCGATTTAGGTCCGGTTTATTAACATAGTTACCTATATTAGGTGCCGTTTGATATCCGTGATCTCTAGCATTGTTTGGTTGTTACTCAAGGACTACTAAGCAATCTCAAGTGAGTACATAGACCCCTCTTTTACTATTTTCCAAACTGTTTTGGGGTGAAACACATGTGCCTACTTGTTACTTTCATGCTTTCCTGTTTTCACATCATATACTTGCTATGTTTATTAATACATTTATAGTACATGTTTTCAATACATTTTATGCTATGTATGCCCATTGGGTGCATACTTAGTACATCACTTTACAATACATTTTATGCTATGTATGCCCATTGTGTGCATACTTAGTACATCGCTTACAATACATTTCATGCTATGTACGCCCATTGTGTGCATACTTAGTACATTATTTTACATTACATTCTATGCTATGTATGCCCATTGTGTGCGTACTTAGTACATTATTTTACATTACATTCTATGCTATGTATGCCCATTGTGTGCGTACTTAGTACATTATTTTACATTACATTTTATGCTATGTATGCCCATTGTGTGCATACCTAGTACATTTTTTTACATTACATTTCATGCTATGTATGTCCATTGTGTACATACCTAGTACATTGTTTGACATTACATTTCATGCTATGTATGTCCATTGTGTGCATACTTAGTACATGGTTTGACATTACATTTCATGCTATGTATGTCCATTGTGTGCATACTTAGTACATGGTTTTACATTACATTTCATGCTATGTATGTCCATTGTGTGCATACTTAGTACATTGTTTAACATTACATCTTGGTGGTTTGGTTTGAGTAAGTGATTAAGTAACGAGGCGTGTGTAATATGATACAAGCATGGTGGATACGCCGCTGGTACTTCCTATATATAACTGTTTGTATGGTATTACATATCGTAGCGTTATTTGAATCATTTCTATTTGAGACATATAACATTTTATACAAATAACATACTTTTCACAAGACATTGTTTTACAAGCAACTTATATTATACAAACTCATTCTACATGGTTATTCATTTAACCATACATTATTTTCTTATTTATACACATCATCTGAACTTATTGTTTTTCAAACGATTTACAAAACAAAACAGTTTACAAGGTTCATGACTAAACATTTTCTCAAACATAAGTCATGAATCCTATTTTCACAAAACCTATGTATCTCACAGGCATTTTTATGCTGACGTACCTATTTTCACATGTGTTTTCAGGAGATGATGCATAGGACTTATCAAGAAATACTTAGGCAGACCTGTGCCTTAGTGACATAAAACGAGACAAGAACTAGTTAATTTATGTTATGTACTCTTTGTTTCTTGTTTAAAACAATGTAAACTCTCATGTTTGATTAATAAAAATAACTTTAATTGCCATGGATTTGAAACGATTAATTCTGTTACAACACTCCTCGACGTTTCCGCCACGTTTCGTTGTCTCACGTGGTCGGGGTGTGACAGAAAAGATGGTATCACAGCCAATGGTTATAGAGAATTAGGTTATTAGTAATACTTTGACCTAGTCTATAACCTTCTTAGGACCCTAACGCGAGTTTACTTGCGTTTAGTCATAAAACAAAACTGTCACCTATCCTGAGGCGACAATCACAACGAGAACATTAATTCCGAATCCGCTTTGAAAATTAATCATCTGTTTTTGGATGATTGATTACTAGGTTTTGAACCCTCAGTTATAAGGTTTTGAACCCTCTGTTACAAGGTTTTGAACCCCTTTGAGTTTTCAAAATCTCGTCAAAGTTTTTGGTCCTAAATAATGTGAACACGTGCAAACTGGAAGAGTGAATGCCTGTACCCTGAGTTTTCTGTCTAAGGCTAGAGTGTTCGTACAAATCCACATAATCGGACCAGTCACTCTTACCTGGGAACTCTTGGGGTGAGTGTCCACTTATAGGCGAGCATGTCTTCGCGATACATTATGAGGATCTATTTGCTTTGATTCAACCTTTGTGTGTCGTTTGTTTGCTTCGTGGTTCAAACAAATGACATCACCCATGATTTTTGGTCGGTAATTGCAACATCCTATTCTTACCCCATGCCATTTCATTTGTTTTCTCTCTTGTTTCCCCTTTTTAGAATGCCTCCATGACGCGAAAATCCGGTATCTATTGAAGATCTAGCAGCTGTCATTACACAGCAAATAACTGCTGCAGTCCCGAACATCGTTGCCCAATGTAACCAAGCCCTCAACAACAATAATGCCCCCTGCAGCTTCAAGACGTTCAACTCGGCTAAGCCATCAAAGTTTTCTGGGTCTCAAGGAGCGACTGCACTTCTGCAATGGTTTGAGAGTCTAGAGAGCACCTTCAGACATGTTCAATGTCCAAACGAGCGAAAGGTAGATTTTGCATCTAGTGTCTTTGAGAAACGAGCTTTGACATGGTGGAACGGTGTGGTGAGAGATTGGGGTGCCGAAGTGGCACTGGCTCAAACGTGGGAAGAACTTCGAGCACTGATGATGAAGGAATTCTGTCCTCGTCACGAGATCATGGCCTTGGAAAGGGAATTCGACGATCTTAAGCAAGACAATGGCGAACATCGAGCATACACTGATCGGTATGAGGAGCTGAGCCTGTTGTGTCCTACCATGGTTACGCCTTTGGATAAGGCGATCGAAAAATACATTGATGGTCTCCCTGACTCAGTTCAGGACATTGTTACTGGTAGTAACCCCACTACGGTTAGGCAGGCCATTGAGCTATCTGCAACCTTGACTGAATCTCAGATCAGGAAACGTAAGCTTTTCCGAAAGGGTGACAAGAAACCGGTCGAGGAATCGAAACCAATCGAGGAATCAAAGACCATGGATGAACAGACTGGATCCCCTAAGAAGTCAAAGAAGCGAAAGGCTTCTCAGAACTTCGCCATGGTTACTCACAATGGTCAAGCCGTCCCCAACCAACCAGCTCAACCCCCTGCTAGGAAGCCATACAATGAAACTTCACCCTTGTGCAACCAATGTAACCTTCATCATCATGCTAGTGTGAAGTGCCATGAATGCCAAATTTGTGGACTTAAAGGTCATACAGCAAAAGTTTGTCGAGCAGCAGTTGCACCAAATCAAGATGACAACAATCCTGCTCAAGCTCGCTTTCTACCAGGTTCTTGCTACAATTGTGGCGAGATGGGTCATTTCCAAAGAAATTGCCCAAAGCTTGCTAATGCAAATCCAGCACAGGGATGAGCATCTGACCGACTAGAAGACAACACCCTTTAGAAGTAATCACGTCTTATTTATTATTTTCTTTTGTTGTCAAGGTCCATGAAACAGTTGTTACCATTGTTTATAAATAAATCTTTTATTTACATTGCAATTTATTTATGAGGTTGTATTCCTTGAAAAGCAAACTATCCCCCCAAGATTTTTCTATTTTATGATCTCTTGCGTTGTCCACGAAATTCCTAAGTACCCGTTTCTTCTGAGGAAACAAAGTACAAGGTGCAAGTTACAACACTGGACGAATACCCAAGGTACCACTATTAATCTTTAATAGGGTAGGTAAGGGTATTTCCGTAAATCCTAAAATGGTTGTGTCCCTTAATTCGAATATTACGTTTCTTTGATAACAAAATCGAATTTTTGGGAGATCTTTCTATCTTTTCAGATAGATCCCAGAGGACATTGAAGTCCATCGACTGGTTTCCTGGTGTACCTTGAATGTCCATATTCAAACAATAGCAAGTTAATAACAAATTAATAACCAAGTTAAACAACAATGTGATTATGTGCTTATGTGTTCCCTTTTATGTTTTTTTTTGTGTAATCCAGGTTTATGTTATCCAAATCCTCGTAGAATCTTCCATATCTTCGTATAAGGGATTCATAGTAGGATACCCAAAGGTACTACCTAAAATCCTTAATGGACTTCTACGTTGTAGTTAAGTCCCTTGTATTATAACGTACTACTCCATACTTAGACCCCGTGAGTGGTCTAGTTGAACAGATCAATCCAAAAATCTGGTTAGGAACATCATGTGATGATATAGCTGAAAGGACTCCTTGGTGGCCTAATTAAAAGGATCATTTGTCGATGTAATTAAAAGGACCCTATGGTAGTCTAGTCACACTCATCACAGATTTGATTTTCCTCCCCTAAACGTTACAAGACAACCTGTGCGGATTATGCAAGGAATTACGTAATTATGGATGCATACATAATTATGAAATTTAGTGCACAGAAACCACAACAAGTTTGGCCGTGTGTCTAGAAATGACTCATCCCGTTCATTTTCGTTTCTGAAGGAATTGTGGAAAATGACTCATTCCGTTCATTTTCGTTCCTGAAGAAATTGTAGAAAATGACTCATTCCGTTCATTTTCGTTTCTGAAGAAATTATGGAAAATGCCTCATCCCGTTCATTTTCGTTTCTGAAGGAATCGTGGAAAATGACTCATTCCGTTCATTTTCGTTCCTGAAGAAATCGTAGAAAATGACTCACTCCGTTCATTTTCGTTCCTGAAGAAATCGTGGAAAATGACTCATTCCGTTCATTTTCGTTCCTGAAGAAATCGTGGAAAATGAATCATTCCGTTCATTTTCGTTCCTGAAGAAATCGTGGAAAATGACTCATTCCGTTCATTTTCGTTCCTGAAGAAATCATGGAAAATGACTCATTGCGTTCATTTTCGTTCCTGAAGAAATCATGGAAAATGACTCATTCTGTTCATTTTCGTTTCTGAAGAAATCGTGGAAAATGACTCATTCCGTTCATTTTCGTTTCTGAAGAAATCGTGGAAAATGACTCATTACGTTCATTTTCGTTTCTGAAGAAATTGTGGAAAATGACTCATTCCGTTCATTTTCGTTCCTGAAGAAATCGTGGAAAATGACTCATTCCGTTCATTTTCGTTTCTGAAGAAATTGTGAAAAATGACTCATTCTGTTCATTGTCGTTTCTGAAGAAATTGTGGAAAATGACTCATTCCGTTCATTTTCGTTTCTGAAGAAATTGTGGAAAATGACTCATTCCGTTCATTTTCGTTTCTGAAGAAATTGTGGAAAATGACTCATTCCGTTCATTTTCGTTTCTGAAGAAATTGTGGAAAATGACTCATTCCTTTCATTTTCGTTTCTAAAGAATGTCCTTTAAGGAAATGTCAGGATTATGCCTTTCATATCTCTGGTGGTTATTTGACACAAAGTCACAGATAGACTCCTACGAATAAATTTCGGGACGAAATTTCCTAAAGTAGGGGAGACTGTGACACCTGTGTCACTTCAACCATCAAACAAATGCCAAACCAATGAAATATTGTATTTCATACTTGGGATTTGTAAAAAAAATACGTGTATCGTTTGCACATATCAACTCTTGTTCGATTTCAAGCTTTAAATCACTTTCTGGAGGGTTATACGCGCTCTGATGCGTAGATATAACCAGTTTAATGCAACGAACACTCCGGAATAGTGAAATAGGCTTAACATACCTTAAATAAGCTTTACATAACTTAGAAATAAGTTTTGGATGGTTTGGTATGCCGAAATCAAGTTAAATCGCTTACAGGGACTAAAGTTGACAAACTGCGAAAGTATGCCAATTTGATCTATAACAGACATTCCGGAACATGAACATAAGTTAAACATACCCTAAATATCCTTTACATAGCTTAGAAATAGGCTTTGAGGGGTTCGGTGTGCTAAAATAAACTTTTGGGTCATTCAGGGACTAAAAGCGTCAAAAAGTGCATAAGTTTGCACTTTCGCGCATAACTTACGTTCTGACTACATCCGGACTTCCAAAAATTTATGTAAGCATTACAATATTATGCTTTAGTGTTTGGCTTGTCAAAAATCCATTCGTCGCGCAATTTGGACCGTTTTTGCGTTCGTTACGACTCCCGTCGTAATTAACCGAACAACGCAATAGTACGGCCAAACGAACCGACATCCGAGATATTTTTGAGCACATTTTAAGTTCCCTATACTTTAACTTCATCTTAGAGCTTTGAAATGGGGTTAACGGGCCTTAAACGTGTCGGAAATGACTTAAATGCATGACAGGGACCAAAAGTGTAATTCTGTGAAAGAAGGTCCTTGCCCACCTCAACACTCTGAGTGTTACGGTGCGCAAGCAGTCCCCAGAACATCAGAAGCTTCCGAACAGCCTGTTTCCAGCTGTCGTGCACTCCCAAACCCCTTTCCACATGTTGATTCCTTATGGTGGGTGGCCAATTAACCTACCACAACTTTCCAACAAGTGTACGCCTTAGATTCGATCACGGTTTCCAAGAAACGATCCTAACGGTTCGGGAAATCCAATAAATACCCACATCCTCCAACTTCAAAACCCACCAAAATCTGATCTTAGAAGCTCTAAGTTGAAACCATTGTTTCATACCTGAGCTACTCGGATCAAGATTAGCTTTCGGGGACCCTGGGGAAGTGTTCCTTCGTTCTTTTATTGCTTTTCGAGTCCGAAAGTCAAACTTTGCTTGACTTTCTGCATTGACCAGTTTATGGTCAATGCGAAGTTCGTTTGAACTTCGCAACGTGAGCGTAATCACGATGGTTATAGTCCCTGGTGACTATGCCTACTGATTACCACGTTGTTTAGGGTCGTAAGGGTAAGCGATCTAATAAATCGTTTATACCTTCGAACCCGACCCATTTGGTCGATCATTAGGATCCGACCAAACACATTAGGTGACCATAGTGTATAGGGAATAACCTTCCGAGGTTATACCTTATGGTCGCTTCGTTTGAGTAGTTGTATGATAGGTAGTTTATATGCCTTAGGTAAATTACCAAAATACCCCTTTGATGCCAAAATTCATTTTAAACATATGTAACATAACCTATGACCTCTAAACTGATTTATCAACAATATTAAACATGTTAAGGCATATTTTACTTGTCGTATGACTAGTTAGGCGGTCCGAACGCGTTTTACGCGAATGACACGTTAACGTAGCATAAGCTACCTAAACGGGTCGTAAGCACTTAGGATAGGTTTCATTTAGTATGTAGGCTTTGATAAACCATATGACACGAGTCTCCATACTCGTTTGGTTTACGAACCCTCATTCTATCTAATCCTCCGATTTAGGTCCGGTTTATTAACATAGTTACCTATATTAGGTGCCGTTTGATATCCGTGATCTCTAGCATTGTTTGGTTGTTACTCAAGGACTACTAAGCAATCTCAAGTGAGTACATAGACCCCTCTGTTACTATTTTCCAAACTGTTTTGGGGTGAAACACATGTGCCTACTTGTTACTTTCATGCTTTCCTGTTTTCACATCATATACTTGCTATGTTTATTAGTACATTTATAGTACATGTTTTCAATACATTTTATGCTATGTATGCCCATTGTGTGCATACTTAGTACATCACTTTACAATACATTTTATGCTATGTATGCCCATTGTGTGCATAGTTAGTACATCACTTTACAATACATTTCATGCTATGTACGCCCATTGTGTGCATACTTAGTACATTATTTTACATTACATTCTATGCTATGTATGCCCATTGTAGCGTACTTAGTACATTATTTTACATTACATTCTATGCTATGTATGCCCATTGTGTGCGTACTTAGTACATTATTTTACATTACATTCTATGCTATGTATGCCCATTGTGTGCATACCTAGTACATTGTTTTACATTACATTTCATGCTATGTATGTCCATTGTGTGCATACCTAGTACATTGTTTTACATTACATTTCATGCTATGTATGTCCATTGTGTGCATACCTAGTACATTGTTTTACATTACATTTCATGTTATGTATGTCCATTGTGTGCATACTTAGTACATGGTTTTACATTACATTAATACTTAGTACATGGTTTTACATTACATTTCATGCTGTGTTTGTCCATTGTGTGCATACTGGTTTGGTTTGAGTAAGTGATTAAGTAACGAGGCGTGTGTAATATGATACAAGCATGGTGGATACGCCGCTGGTACTTCCTATATATAAGTGTTTGTATGGTATTACATATCGTAGCGTTATTTGAATCATTTCAATTTGAGACATATAACATTTTATACAAATAACATACTTTTCACAAGACATTGTTTTACAAGCAACTTATATTATACAAACTCATTCTACATGGTTATTCATTTAACCATACATTATTTTCTTATTTATACATATCATCTGAACTTATTGTTTTTCAAACGATTTACAAAACAAAACAATTTACAAGGTTCATGACTAAACATTTTCTCAAACATAAGTCATGAATCATATTTTCACAAAACCTATGTATCTCACAGGCTTTTTTATGCTGACGTACCTATTTTCACATTTGTTTTCAGGAGATGATGCATAGGACTTATCAAGAAATACTTAGGTGGACCTGTGCCTTAGTGACATAAAACGAGACAAGAACTAGTTAATTTATGTTTTGTACTCTTTGTTTCTTGTTTAAAACAATGTAAACTCTCATGTTTGATTAATAAAACGAAACTTTAATTGCCATGGATTTGAAACGATTAATTCTGTTACAACACTCCTCGACGTTTCCGCCACGTTTCGTTGTCTCACGTGGTCGGGGTGTGACAAATCGGACTCCAATCAAAACCGTTGCAACCATTTCCACTTAAATTTTCTGCAACCCCTGCCTCTGAACACCCCAGTTGCAACATAACCCCCTTCATTTGTCGTCTACAACCCTAACCACCTACACTTTCAGATCTCAGATTCCTAGATTTGTTCGTCTCTTGGTTGGGGCTTGATTTTAGATCTGTTCGTTGGATGTTGCAGGTGGTTCAGAACCACCACTGCGACAGTGGAGGTCGTGATGGTGTTGGTTAGATCAGAGGTGAATGGTAGTGTGGTGGGTAGTATTAGAAGGACAATGAAGCTGTAATTGACCCCAACTAGAGTGAAGCTGTGAACCTCCCAAGTAACTGGATGGAGTTGTACGTAGAGAAGTGGGGAGGAAAGCAGGTAGCTGAGCCACCATGAGCACATCAGGTAAGGTCTGGCTAAAGACCTAAAACTTACTGCTCTCGGGAGGCAGCCCGAGGATGTAGAGTACTGTATTTGTTGTTTTGTTTTGGTGTATGCTCTGTTTTGGGAGGTTACTTTGTTTCAATCCTCACGGATGCAATGATTCAAGTGTGGGGATGTTTGGCAACATCCCCGATGAGATGTCAAAGAATCCAAGAGGAGTTTACGTCTCTGTTCGATCATAGTAGCCGCACCGCTACAGATACTTGCTGATTGAATGATCAGGTTCATGTGTCTCTCTATCCTTTACTTTATTTTTATTTGTTCATTTGGTGGTGTGAGTCTTTGTGTTGGTAGTGTTTTCTATGTGTTGGTTTATTTAGGTCATTAGCCGTTCATGGTTTGTAGGAGGTATCTCTCGAGTTTAGATTATAAATTGCACTATACATTGGGGACAATGTATCCCAAGTGTGGCAATGCACTATACATTGCTTATTTAATCCACTTTAGTTAACCATGTTGAGCCTTATAACTTTTTTTTGTTACACCTCATGTGACCCGTTTGAATTACCAACCATGAATGTAAGTGTATTGGGAAGTGTGATTAAAAAAAAGAAAGAAAAAGAAAAACAAAAATTATTACTATGTTAGTGTATACAATAGGGTCAAAAATACCCCAAGTGTTAGTAATTATTGTGAATAAAGTTGCCATGGTTTGGTACTCATTTGTGTTCGCCAAATAAACATAAAAAAATCCAAAAAAAATTCCTTACCTTTGACCTCAACCCACAACCCAAAACCCAAAAGTCCTTTTGATATGTGTTATGTTATCTGATACAGTGGAGGTGTGATTGCTATACAAGCTTATGATTGCATGGTAGCATATTTGGTTTTGAGCGAAATATATACTAGCACACTACACGCTAGTCTTGATAAAGCCTAGATGAGTTATTATTGTGAGGGGCGTGTGGCATGTATGTGTAGTATCATAAGCATGTTAGTTTTAGTTAGGTAAGTCTTAAGCGTTTTAATTGCGCATCAATTACTTGTTAGATTGTCAACCTCGATTGTGTTAGTCTATGGGACAGGTATGACTTGGGACCTTGAATTGTTAAGTCGGTAAAGGATTCAATGGTGATTTGTTAATAAGGTGAGTAATGTTTGTAATGGTTGCTTGAGGATAATCAAAGTTAAGTGTGGGGATGTGATGTAGAGTGTGAATCTTGTGTGTTAATGTGGATATAATACGTGTTTCATTATCTTTTAAGTGATAATGTTCCTTGAATATGTTAACTACGTGTGTTGTGGTTTTACAGGTAAAACGCGTAATACGGCAAAGTTAGAGAGGTTAGTGATGAAACGAGACAAGCACGGATGATTATTAAAGAGATATCACGTTAAATGGGAGTTGTTCGGGTCGAAAGATAGGTCAAAGGAACAAGAAACGAGAAATAATGAAGTTTGAGGGCCTTTTGGTCATTAATTGAAAGTTAGAATGAAGTTGTAATTTGTGTGCTGATTCGCGACATAGCCTACTGTTGTGAAATGGTAGGCTACAGTTCCTGCATGTGAGTTCAGAAGTTACAACAGATTATGTACATAGCTTATGGTATTATGTACGTAACTTACGGTCAAGGAGTGGAACACAAACAGCAACCGCAGACCGTTGCCTACGGCCATCATGTGTAGGTTACGGCAGAACATAATATGGCAGTGTATATGTTTTGTTTTGGATGGCATTTAAGGGGTTTTAGGTGGGAAACCCTAAAAAGACATCACGTGGACTTATGAAAAAAAAAGAGCCGACATCTTGGATTGGAAATTGAGACTTTGTTTGGAAGCATTAATTGTGGGGGATCATCATTATTTACGCATACAAGGATTTTTTATAAAAGAATTTTCATCAAAAACTCACGTGAAGGAGACAAGAGACGCAGACATCACATCACATTAATTTAATCCTTGAAAATCATCATCAGGGTGTCCGCAGCACTAGCGGGGACCCAAATCGGTGACCCCATTACCCGATCGGGAACACCGTCGCCATCATCGTGGGGACCCAAATCGGGGAGGAGACACCGCTTGAAGGAGGGAGAGAGATGGTGGGCCACCCTTTTTTCAACCAATCAAAACATTTCTTTTTTTTTTTTTAATAAAAAAACAAGTCCCTAAGAGGGGAGTGCCGACATCAAATTGAAGGTGTGAGGGGAGTTTAAGAGGGGAGTTGACGTGGCATAACCTAATTGGGTGTGCGTAAGAGAGGGAACTCCACTAAGAGGGGAGTGCCCCTCTCACCCTCATCATGGCAGACTTGGGGGACGAGATCAACGATTTGAGTTTTATTAATTTATCATCCTTTTTTATATTTTATTATGAAGATGATTATTTTAATTATTACTCAAGCTATCGAACATCAACCAACCACCATGAGCGGCTAAACTTTTTATGGTTTCCTCCGGATGGAGGATTCTTGTAAGTTAATTTTTTTTTTATGTATTTGAACTAGTTTGTGAATATTGGTAATCTAAGCATTCGATGCTTTTTACCTATTGATTCAATTGAATGGTTGTAACGATTGGTTTTATCTAAACTTTATTTCTGATTCATTCAATTCCCGAGAGTTCTAGTAATCGGGATATATTTGATAGGGATTAGGGTTGGTAATATCAGTTGATTGCTTATATGATAACCTTTCGTTGTTTTACAATCGAAGTAAGTAGTCTTTAGGTAATCACAACTAATTAATTGAATTAAACTATAATGTCTATGTGATTGTCACGATTAAACACATAATTAACGTTGCTTTGAATCTACAATCCGGAGGAACCGTTGTTTTCTCCTACTGTGTACAACCCAATTTAGTATTTCTTAGTTTAATCAAATTCTCAAACAACCAAGTTTATATTTTTGCAAGTAGTTAATCATTACTTAATTCATAACGCTATCCACTAGACTCCTCTAGACTCGATACCCTGCTTACCCTAGTTATCTAGGTTAAATAGGTTTTTAATTGACGTTCACGACAGTCATCAAAATGGCGCCGTTGTCAGGGAGTTGTGAAAGATGTAGTAATCCAACTGGGCGAGTTTTACTATATGGATTCGCCCTGAGGATCGAATCTGTAACTGTTGAATGCGATGAACACGTATCTTGTGCGGATCCAAGTACGTGTGTTGATTGAACACAAAGAAGTAATTAACATTGATTTCTATTGATGATGAACGTTTATAAATGTTTTGGTCAAAAATCACACAAGGATAATGCAACCAAATCTGATTTTGTGAGGTGTGATGCTTAGTTAAATGATCAAATATATGAACAATGGATGAATGAAATGAATGGTGAACACATGGATTTATACGAGGAAAAATCCCTTGATCAATGTATGATCTTCGGCACAAAAACCTCGAGTGATGGAAACTACCGATCACTAACTATATTAAACAAACAATGTTTACAAATCAGGATGATAACAAGCTTGGTACAAGGATCACTATAGTGCAAAAGTGTGTAATCGCCGAGAGTTCTTGAGAGTTCAAGTGTAGTGCAGTTGTGTTGTTAATAATAATCTAATCAAGCTTGTATCCCCATTAAAAATAGAAACTAACTAGTCTAACTAACTATCCGAAAATGATGCAAGTCCCCCACGATCACCATAACGGTCGAAGAGCTCTTACACGTGCAGAATCACAGAGCATATTCCCCTAGAATCTCGGTTAGACCAAGTCCCATTCGAATACTCCTGCAAAACAAGTTTAAACATAATGGAAACAATTGTTAGTATTAGGATAATAATGAGGATCCGGGATAGTTAGTTAGCGAAAAACTAGCCGTTACGATAGGACTAGCCGTTGCGAGGATGACATCAGCGATAAGACTCCCTGTAACTATCATCATTATATATAGGGTTAGAGATAAGGATGAAAAATGCATTTAAATTCGAGACTCTTCCCCTTTAAATCCTCATTCGAAGACTTATGAGGTATCTCTTCTCTCATTTTCTCTAAATTTTCTTCTTTCCGGTGCTCTGTTATACGTTTACCCATGGCCAAGTTGAATCTCCGATCCTCCCCTGCTAAGGATCCCAATAAGGAGAGCCCTCCGAAGATTCAAGGCATCACTAAAAATCCTTCAATGGAACTCTGTCGCTTCACCGATCCTGAGATTGACCGGTTACGTCATTGTTTCCCGGAAGGAACCATCTTTAGATCCTTCGACTCTTCGATGAAGAGCGACTGCGTCTCTTATGCCTGGATCACTTTCCCTGCAAGCCCTTTCCAAATTGGCTTCAAAAATCCTTTCCCTTTTGTAACCCAAAGATTTTTCACCCTCACCGGTTTGTGCTACGTTCAAGCCATGCCGATGGTGTGGAGAGTTTTGTACACTCTTGAAAACATCATTGAACAGGAAGGGATATATATTGGCTTGTCTGAATTGAACCAGTTGTATAACCTTGTCAGCCATGGTTCTCATCGTTTTCTGTTTAAGCAAAAACCTGGTCAAGCACACCCTATTTTGAAAACCACCAAGAATGATTCCAACTAGAGAAACTGTTTTGGTCAAAAATCAGGCTAGGATAATGCAACCAAATCTTTGTTGTGAGGAATGATGCTTGACACAATGAATAAATGTATGGATAACTTGCAAAATGTAATGAACAAGTGACACAAGGATTTATATGAGGAAAAAGCCCTTGATCAAGAGTTGATCTCCGGCATAAAAAACCTCGGGTGATGGAAACTACCGATCACCAACTAAAATTAAATAAAAGATTGTTACAATTCTGGATGATAACAAGCTTGTTACAAGGATCACTAAAATGTAATGTGTATGAAATCGCCAAATGAACTGTTGAGAGCTTGCGAGAGCTGTTTCAAGTGTGTGTGTTTGCTAAAATAGCCAAGTGTTCTAATTCAAGCTTGTTATCCGCTTTTAAAATTAGAAATAACTAAAACAACTAACTATCCGCTAATTGTGCAAGCTTCCCACGATCTCCATAACGTTCACCAAGCCTTGCACGTGTGGAATATTGAGGGCATATTCCCCAAGAATATCGGCAAGACCAAGTCCAAGGCGTATACTCCTGCAAAACAAACTTAAACATAATGAAGGCAACCGTTAGTATAAGGATAACAACAAGGATCCTGAATCCTGATCCTGCAATGTCTTCTGAGGATCCTTAATTCAAACAGAACTGAGGATCCGTGATCCTGGCAGTACTTGAGGATCCATGATCCTTAGGATTGGAAAATCCTCCCCTAAAAATTGCCCCCAAAATATAAGGAGTAAAATGTAATTTAACGAGTTGTATTTTTGATCTTATCTCCAACTGACTAATGGATATATAGCCGTTTGGATCGAACTAGCCGTTGCTGGTCTTACGTCATTGAAGTGACAATCCTGCAGAATCATCACTATAAATAGGTTAGAGATAAGGATAGATAGGCATTTAAATTCATGCGTTACTTCCTTTAAATCCTCATTCAAAGATCAATCAGGTATCTCTCTTCTCCTTTTCTCTTCATCTTCTTACTCTGTTCTTCTTCGAAATCTTTAGATCACCATGAAGTTACGATCATCCCCTGCCAAGGATCACCAGAAAGATAGTTCTTTGAAAAGCCAAGGGATTATCAAAAGTACTCCGAAGGAACTCTGCAGTTTTACCGATAGGGCTGTAAACGAGTCGAGCCGAGTCGAGCCAGGGTGGGGTTGAGCTCAAGCTCGAAATTAATTCAGGCGGCTAAACTTGGCTTGAGCTTTACGTCGGAGTTAAACGAGCCTAAAAACGAGCCAACCAGCTGAGCCATGGGCCGAGCCGAGCTTAGCTCGAGCTGGGCTTGGTTATAAAAATGAGCCAGCTTGGTTCATGTCATCTTAAATTGAGTTTTTTAGCTAGTTTTTCTTGAGCTTCTTTCGAGCGAGCTACGATCCGAGCTACGAGCCGCGAGCTTTATGAACAGCCCTATTTACCGATCCGGAGATCGACCGGATTCGCCATTGTTTTCAGGCGGATACCGTCTTCAAGCCCTTTGACCCTACCGCCAAAAGTGATTTTGTTTCTGAAACCTGAGTTGCTTTTCTGGCCACCCCATTCCTGATAGGATACTCCTATCCCTTCCCTGCCTTCACTGAATCCTTCTTTTCTCTTATCGGCATGTGCTACATTCAGGCCATGCCAATGATGTGGAGGGTTTTATATACCCTAGAGAGAATCATTGAGCAGGAAGGTATAAAGTTGGGGATGTCGGAACTGTCTGAACTTTATAACCTTATGAGCCATGGTTCACACCGCTTCTTCTTCAAACATAAACCCGGTGATGCACACCCAATCCTCAAGACCACCAAGAATGACACCAACTAGAAGAAGCGTTTTTTCTTCGTTAGGAGGGATTCTATCCCAGATGGGAAGGATCTCCCAAGAAAGTGGGCCACCCATGGTAGGATAGATGATCCTTATAGAAGGATCATAGGATAACCCTGTTCTTGTGAGGATAACTGATCTTTTTATTTTTTATTTTTTATTTTGCAGCTATCTTTGTCTCTCATATCATTCCATCACCTGCAACCAAAGAAAGGATCTGTAGGATCGTGTGGCTGACCCAAATGAGTCATTTAGTGAGGTTCTGATCTATTTCAGGTGCGGAAAACAAGAAATAGACTTAGGAACAGCTTGATCTTCACTTAATTCACTGATTGTATTGATAAAACTCTGATTACAATCAATCTTCACACCGGCAGCACTTCGGTATGGAATACAAGGACTTGATTACTGATTTCGCTCTCAAGTGTTCTATATATAGTGTTCTGATTTCGCCTGAAATGACATCAGACTATCAGGAGCGAAATCAGATACATGTAATTCCGCCCGAAATCACTTAAATGACATTAGGAGCGAAATTAAACCTAGGAGCGAAATCAGACTTTTCAACACTCTAAACATGCTGTTTTCTCGTAACACGTGCCCTGACCTAAACAATATAACCTAAGACTCGATACAAGACTAAGTCGACAGATGCATGCACTAACAGACTCCCCCTCAGATGTTGACGAGTTGCATGTGTTGAGTCTTTGACAATGTCATGTCTTTGCATCTTCAGTCTTGATAAGTCTCTGGGCTTCACTCTCTCTTCTCATCTTCAGATTGTCTTCAGACTCCCCCTTGCGATATGCTCGCATTCCTTCAGTTCATCAGCATCATCAGCTTCAGGATCGTAATCTGACTTTCTCCGGTTCAAGATCTTTGCCTGGCTCAGACTTTGTCCACTGAATTGAACCCTGGATCATGCACTATTCACAACATCTTCAGGCATCGGAACCTAGCTCTTTAAACACAAGCTTCTCAGGATCGAATGGCCTGGCTCTTCCAGAGGTTATTCCAAGATCATAACCTAGCTCTCGAACTGCTCAGGATTGTCACCTGGCTCAATTTTAAACCTGCACAGGATTCCAAGATCTAAATTTAACAATTCAATATATGCACTAACACTGACTCTCCCTAAAAAATAACTCAATAATCTTGATGAACCATTTTAAAATTTGATTAAAACACATTTGATTTTCAAACAAATACATCTTTTCACAAGAATGTCATCATGTTTAGCACTAGGAATTTTGAAAATCAGCTCTCCAACATCAGTTGTCGAAAATCTTTTTGAGTTTTTCAAAAGTTTATGCTAAAACACATCGAAAATATTTTTGGATTTTTGAAAGTAAAGAAATGAAGTAAAGAAATATTTACAAACATATTTACAGACAATATTTTTGTGAGTTCGTGCAAGAGGATCATATCAGTTTTTGACAAATCACAAGTACCGTTGAGCTTAGTTACACATTAAGAATTAAACAATTCACTTAGATTGCCGATATACTGATCCACTTAAATTCTCACACAAATTTCAACTGATTCAGGATATGAGTTAGGTGTTTTAAGAACTTAAACTCATTCATGTGTCCCACCTCTTGAATATACTCCCGTATCCAGATCCCAATATTCAGTCTTACAGGTGAGTATACCACAGATGATATCTGTAAGGGGTTAAATTGCGAGGGCCGTGAGAGCTCAGGTCGATACTCCCGTATACGCAGAGAGATGACGGCTTCGACTTTTGGTGTGTCCCCTTTAGAGGATCTTTTGTATTACAACAGCAATGACTATCAATTTTATTGTTTCATCAATTTGCTGAGGGCTGTGCTATATTTCAAGCATGCGGAAAGTATTATACGGGGACTAGGTTAGAAATTTCTTTCAGCAGAAGTCCCGGGATAATACCCCAGATATCACTGAGCATAAAGACCTAGTATCTCAGAAAGAGGGACCTTTCAAACGAGATTTCAGGGGTTACCTATATATCCAAGTATTGTTCCCCACAAAATAAGCAAGTTTGAATTTAAGTTTATATCCCAAAAAAGCTTACTAAATGTGTAAAAACCTATCGGCATATCATCAGTGAGACCGTTTAACGCTATTTAAACATTACATTTCTTTAGCATACTGTGACTGTCTACTGATGTACTATCATTTCCTCTTCTTTGACACAAAAACTCATTTTTGCATTTTATCATGTTTTTGTCTTTTTCAAATTTTCTACTGTTTTTGGATTTTCTGAAATTTTTACTCCCCCTAAAATGCAAACACATTTCAGGAAATTTGAAAACAAACTGTACAACAAACTTGACAACCGATATCGAATCGCTTCAAATCGCCATCCACTAGGCATAAACAATCAGAACTCCCCCTTTCACAAAACTATTTTCTCATTATGATTTCAAAACACTTAATTTTGTTTTAACCAAAATGATTTTTCCGGAAAATAAGTTTTGTTGATTTTACCACTTGTAGATTCGGGGTGTGATTCATCACATTGTCTTTCAAAATACCACTTGTAGGTTAGATCCAATCAAGTTCAACCTAATGACCTTGATTAACCATTTGTAGGAAAAAACAAGTACAACTTAATGTCCTTGATTTACCACTTGTAAGTTTAAACCTTCATCAACCAACTTGTAGGAATACCACGTCTACACAAAATCATTTTACCAATATAGATGCTGATTCCTGCTTCACACTTACCAACCTGGAAGCTCCGACAAGTCACACTTAACCTGTAAACATCTAACCATTTTTAAAATTCAAACACACAATCAATTACTAAGAATGATGCCGATTCCTGATCCGCGATTACAAACTTGGGATCTCCGGCAAGTCAGATGTTCAAGGGAAAAGAATTTCCACCCAAGTCTGACCAACCTTGGGTGTTTTTAGCTCCTTTAGCTCTTGTTCAGTTGGGTTAAAAGTTGCTTTCTTTGTTGCGTAAAAATCTTTAACCCCTTTTACTTTCCCATCAAGCATTTTCCCAAAAAAATTCTTACCATTTCCATTAAACACTTTTTCGACATCAAACTCATTCTTCTCAGAATAAAATTGATTCGAGATCTCAATCTTACCAACTTTCTGTTTAATCTTCTGAAACTTCAGTGATGGAAATTCATCATCATTCACTGAAAATACAAAATTTACCTCTTTTACCTCACCTTGTGGCTCTTCTGGCTTTGTGGAACCAGTTTCATCGCCGACATTCTCATCACCTTTCTTAACAACCCACACTTGGTTGTCTTTTGCTTTCTTTTTGTAAAAAAACTTTTTAGAACACTCACCAACTTCTCTTTGAGTTTTTCAGAAACTCCCTGTTTTGTCTTGATATTCTTTTGACAATTCCATGCAATGTGACCAACTTTATTTCACTTGAAACAGGTACGAGTTTCTTTAGGATGAAACACTCCAGTTCCATTCCTTTTCTTCTCAACAAGAAACTCCTGGTTTGATTGTCTCCAGAAAGGTTTCTTCTGTTCCTCCTCAGCACTTCCACCTGAAACAAATTCTGTTTTTGTTTTAGAATTTTTCTCATTTTTATAATTTTTAGGTGGAATAAAACCTAAACCTTTCTTTTTGTAGCTACCATTATGGTTTGGTTTCTTTTGTAAACCAGAACCAGAATTGTAACCCTTTTTCTTGTTTAATCGTTGTTGTACTCTTGAAGTGTATTTTTTAGGTTTTTCAGTAAGATTTAAATCTTTTATTTCAGAAATCTTAATTTCTGTCATTTTGAAAACCTTTTTGATCATTTCAAATCTAACACTTCTTATTGGAAACTCTTTATCAGAGTATAATTTGTCAGAATCATTTAAAGTGTATGCTACTTCAAATGTTTCATCATCCAAATTTGCTTTTGATAACAAAAATTCTTTACTATAAGACTGTTTAACCATCGGTTTTGAACTGTTGACTGACGAACTTGACCCTCCAGACTCAGATTTTGACTCAGACTCCTCATCAGTATCCAACACCTGATCGACCACCTTTTTGATTAACTCAGACTCATGATCAGTGTCAGACGATGTGAAGGTGACATCGATGTTTTCTGGTAATTCATCAGTTGTATCGGTTTTTAACTTTATATTGACTGCTTTTTCAAGTTGCTTCTCGTTTAGTTTTCTAGGAGAATACCCTTCCCAGATTGGAGGCGGACACTTGTTATAGCTAATAGTCGGTTCCTTACCAGTATCCTTCTTCTTTGGCTTATCATCTTGAAAAGCTTCCATACCTGCAACAGTCGGATAAATTCTATCAATAAGATAATCAGAACTAGAATAACTCTGCAATAATCGTCTGATTCTCTCATTTTCAATCTTTTCAGTTTCTAACTCTTGCTTCCACTTAGCACTTTCTTCTATATGTAGAAGTTGATAGCTTTTGCTTAGACATCATCACAACATTCATCATCGTCAAAGCATCCTCTCTTTCAGAGCTGGTCTTTTGAAGACCAGTTACCGTTCTGTTCAAGACATCATAGGATTCTTTTACATAATTGAGATTGAACAGCAACTGCTCCTTCATCTTTTCATATTCTGTCAACTTCTCATCTTTAGCTGCACATTCTTTGCAATCTTCCAGACACTTCAAGCAAGGCTTGACGACTTCAATAATCTTTTCAACTTCAATAATTTTCTCCATCTTTACAACTCTCTCAACTTCATGTATCTTTTCTGCTTCACCTACCTGCTCAGTCTCAACATTCTTCTCAGCAAAACTTTCTACTTCATCAATTTGAACAGCATCCTTTGTTTGATCATCACTTTCAGACTTCTTTTTCATTTGTTCTTTTGCATCTTGTCTCTCCTTTAGTTTATCCAAGCGATCTGCAAAATAAAAATGAAAACTTTCAGGCGAGAGATGAGTTTTAGCAACATCAATATGTCGTTCTTCTTCATCATCACTACTGTTGTCATCAGTTGGTGACTGATCAAACTTAATAGACTTTTCAGCATTATCATCTGAAGAACTAGAATCAACTGGTGTTTGATCAAAAACAATTTCTTTTTCTGAACTGTCATCAGAATTTTGTGAACTTTCTTCAGATGCAACAAACTCTTCCTCCACATTCTTCACAGTCTCACCAATAGACTTCATCCATGTGGTAAACATATCTGGTTCTTTTACAATCTTGGCAATAAAAGCTTTGAAATCTCCTTTATCATCCACAAACATATCCCAGCTAAAACCTTCAGGTAGCCTTTCATCATCTTGATCAACTAGGCATGCTTTTCTTTCAGGTGATATGTATTCATTCCAGTTAAAATTCACCAAACAAGCTCTCTTTGAATCCTCGATTTTTCTACCATGAGCCACCTGCGGTTCTTGCAGTTGTTGCTGACCAACTTGCTGATAAATGGCTTTCCGGTAGTAATCATCTTTTCCAAACGGATTCTGAGCTCCACTAGCTTCCCTATTCTTGCATTCCCGTTTGAAATGGCCTTTCTCCCTCCATCGAAAACAAGTAACTTTAGATTTATCAAAACCTAAAGTAGAAACATGTGCATCAAGAAAGTTATTTCTCCCAGTAATCGTCTTGAACTTTTCAGCACGTCTAAGAACGCTAGCTAGACACCATTTGATGTCCATCAGTTCCATCTCTTCAGCGTCTATCTGATCGTAATCCTCCTTTGTGAGCATAGGATTTCCGATCCGACCAGCAACTAATCCTTCATAAGAGAGTAACACAGAACCAAGTAAAGCCATATGATCTTTTGCAATCTCTTCAGAAAAACTTTGACCATCTGGAAGATTCAATGCAATGTTACACTGGATCACATAACCATTTCCTGTCTTTGTGCTTTGAGAGTGAAAACTTGTAGTTGACTCTTTTGGATTAACACTTGGAAATGAAGAGAATCCAATGCTGCTTTTAGTTGAACTCTGATCAACTTTTTCTGTAGAATCCCCAGCACTAAATGCAGTCTAGATTTTTGGACTTCTCTCAGCTTCTGGAACTGGAACCCTACCTTTGTAATACATTTTTACATCCTGTTGACCACTTGGACTGTTCATCCCTGCGATCTTTTGCTGTTCCAAATCCTGACTTTCAATCTTTTCAATAAACTGAGAAATAGTCAACCCATCATAAACACCCGTATTCTTCAGAATCATCAAGTATGTGCCCCATTCCTTTTGTGGTAAAGCGTCAGCTAATTTGTCTACCCACTCTTCACGATATTTTGTAATGCTCAGCATCGACATGGATCGC
The DNA here is from genome assembly GCA_030545235.1 of Helianthus tuberosus. Lineage (NCBI taxonomy): Eukaryota > Viridiplantae > Streptophyta > Magnoliopsida > Asterales > Asteraceae > Helianthus > Helianthus tuberosus. Next base: position 59,984,438 of record CM060401.1, read on the forward strand.
ACCAAGTGGCAATAACGTTCAATCAGCTTTTTCGTATCTTCTCCCGGTAAGCTACTGAACAGATCAAACTCTTTCTTGAGCAATGCCTTCTTGCTCTTAATCATGTTCTCACTACCTTCAAATTTAACACGAAGAGCATCCCAGATTGACTTTGAAGTCTTGTCATGCTGAAGCAGAATAAATATGTCTTCTTTGATGGCCTGCTGTAATAGACTAATCATCATTTTTTTCAGCACGATACATATTTCTTTCTTGATCACTAAACTCAGAAATTGTTTTCACAACTTGTAACTCAGTACAAGGCAACACATATTTCTTCAATATACACTCCCAAGTCCTACGATGATATGCCTGAACCCAGTTTTCGAATATGTCTTTCCACCCATAGTACTTTTCAATACTCATTAGTTTCGGGGGATTTTGTAACGTTCCAGTTTCATTTTCCAAATTCATATTCTGAGCAATGGAAGCCGGAGTAGTTGGAGATGAAGCGAACACGTTGTAGAACTCTCCACTCATGATTACATATCACGTTTTACAAAAACAGTCATTTTCGAGCGGAATTAACCTAAAAACACCTTTGGAGCGAAATCACCAAGATCTAATCTGGAGCGAAATCACTAGGTGATGTTTGGAGCGGATTTAGCATGTTTTTGCAGCTTGGAGCGAAATCAACAATTTACACAGGAGCGAAATCAGAAAATTGTAGCTTTGGAGCGAAATCAGAAATGGTCTCTTCGAGTGGAATCAGTTCGGGGTCCATTTTGGTCCATTTTTAGTCCGTATTTTAACATGAAACTTTCAAGGGTTTGTCTATGTCCAATATTAAACAGTCTGTGAAAAATTGAACTGGTTTTGACCGTGAAAACTTCCTGAAATGATGAAAGAAAGTGTAGAAGCGAGAAAATTCAATAAAATTCGGCTGTAAACTACAGAACTCCTCCAACTGGCTCTGATACCAATTGTAGGATCGTGTGGCTGACCCAAATGAGTCGTTTAGAGAGGTTCTGATCTATTTCAGGTGCGAAAAACAAGAAATAGACTTAGTAACAGCTTGATCTTCACTTAATTCACTAATTGTATTGATAAAACTCTGATTACAATCAATCTTCACACCGGCAGCACTTCGGTATGGAATACAAGGACTTGATTACTGATTTTGCTCTCAAGTGTTCTATATATAGTGTTCTGATTTCGCCTGAAATGACATCAGACTATCAGGAGCGAAATCAGATACATGTAATTCCGCCCGAAATCACTTAAATGACATTAGGAGCGAAATTAAACCTATGAGCGAAATCAGACTTTTCAACACTCTAAACATGCTGTTTTCTCGTAACACGTGCCCTGACCTAAACAATATAACCTAAGACTCGATACAAGACTAAGTCGACAGATGCATGCACCAACAGGATCGCTGCTTTCTGGAATCTTGTTCCTGCAGTAAGATCATTCCAAGCAAACACAAAGGATTCTCAAGAAGTATCCTCCGGCTCAGTCACAATGTCAAGTAAGTATCCATGTTTGTATATGATTAAATGTTTAAATGAAAATCAAACAAGAATACTTATCGGTTGTTTTGGATTGGTAGGCACTGGAAAATCCTCAAAGTCAGCCACCCGCTTCAGTGTCACCGATCTTAGTATTGTTGCTCCCAGGTCTGGGAAGAAGAAATCTGCTGCTAGCTCAAGTGTTCCAATCCCGAAGCCTACCACCTCCAAGGGCAAAGGAGGAAAGAAGAGGAAGTCCACTGAAGCTGATAACCTTAAAGGACTGCCCCTCATTCATCATCAGTTTGAAGAATACTTTGCTGATGTAAGGATCCCTGATCCTTTATTATATCCTGCTAATTTAAGGATAACGGATCCTGAATTGACCCCTTCTTTCTTTGCAGAAATTTACCGAGATCCAGATGCTCTTTGATGCCTATGTTGAAGAGGCTGAGGCGAAAGAGTTGGACTTATAGAAAATCTTCTTGGCTAAGGATGAGACTATCTCTCGCCTTGAGAAGGATCTTAACTTGGCAAAGAAGCAGTTGGTAATGGCCCACATCACTGCTGACCAGGAGAAGAACGAGGTGATGGAGGATGCCAAACTCTCTGCTGCCATTGCTATGTACAAGACCAAGCTGCAGATGGCTCAAGAGGCTGAGGATCCTGACTTTGACAGGACCAACTGGGATCAGGAGGGCTGGAAGGCTAGACTGGCTGAGCTGGACGATGAAGAGGAGGCTACAGAGGTCTTGATGCTGGAGGCAAGTGGCAGTGGGGCTAAGGATCAGGCTGGTGTTGAAGAAGCTAGAGGTGATGGTGATGCAGTAAAGGTGTGAGCTGCAAAGATGGGCGATGATGGATTTATCTAGACGCGGCCAGAGCCCATTTTTTATGATTTGGTAGTGGTTTTTGTTTTGATGTTGTTTTTCTCGAACAATAGTTGGTATGTTATAACTTAGACAATAGTTTTTAAGGTTGAGGATCATGGATCCTTTGACAATAGGTAGGATAATGGGTGGTGGATGGATCCTCTGTTTGGGGGATGAAACCACTTGTTATCCTTCCGCCTTTATTTCCTGCACTTAGACCTTGTTAAATATGGACACCCTTTGCCAACCCAAGTGGACGGGCCACGTTTTGCTGGTAGAAACTTGGGTTGGCAATTTTGACAACCCTTTAAGGGTTTAACTTTTGTTAAATAAAATCTTAATCTTTTGACTATCTTATGTGTTGTTTCATTTGTGAACACCTTACCTTTCAGTTGCTATTATACACTTTGTTGGAATTCATAAGTTGAGCATAAAAGTTTAATAGATTATGTCAAAAAATTTAGGATATGATCAAGGATCAAATATCCTATAATCGATAAATTCAAAAAAGTAATGTAACTTAAGGATCATGTGTCCTGTTGTCAAAGAATAAGGGTCACTTAGATAAATAAAGAATAAAAGAAAAATGATCAAGGATCATACCTGAGAATCCAAGTTAGGATCCTAAACCTTTAACATTTACAATTAGGATAACCAAAAGACAAACCTTAGTAAAAGGTAAGGATCAAGGATACTTAGCTATTTAACTTCAAAAACCTGAAATGGAACATAACTTGGGACTAAGCCAATATAAGAGAAGAGTTAGCAACTGGGGACAAGCCCAACAATTCTGGCGACAAGCCCAAATAACTGGGGACAAGCCCAAAAAACTGGGGACAAGCCCAAAGGATCTTGGGTAAACTGGAGTATGGCCCTCACTGGGGACTATCCAAACTTAGTGACATGATAATGTCAAAACCTTAGCTAACGTGAAAACGTTAGAAACCTTAGGAACGGATGTATGGTACGTCTACCATTATACGTAGGATCCCGGATACAGCCAGTACAACGAAATTGTCAGCCCCTAAAGCGAGTACTGGTCCCATTGCCATGAACTGTACCAGGATCATCGTGCGTTGCTGGCGATACTGGGGACAGGCCCAACAAACTGGGGACTAGCCCAAATAACTGGGGTCAAGCCCAAATAACTGGGGTTAAGCCCAAATAACTGGATACTTCTATGGATACTCAATCCTTTGTCAAGGATATATCAACCTTCTGCAAAACTCAGAATCAAGTGAAAGGAGGATAAAGGATGCATGATCCTTCTCCTTATATATAGGATACTTAAAGAATTAAATAGATTGGAATTAGTTTCTTACCATAATGAGGATCATCTATCCTCTAAGGGTCCTTCGAGGATACTCGTCAAGAAATAGCTAAGGATCCTGGATCCTTATTACATGAAGTATTTCTTCAAGTGGACAACATTCCAAGCTCTTGGTAGCAAATCACCTTCCATTGTTAGCAATTGATATGCCCCCTTTCTTGCTTCAGCTTCAATCAGGTAGGGGCCTTCCCACTTTGGTGCCAACTTTCCCTCAGCAGGATTTGTGGTATTCTGAAATGCTTTCCTCAATACTATATCACCAACTTGGAATTTCCTGATCCTAACATTCTTATTGTAGGCTCCAGCCATCCTTTGTTGATAACTATCTATCCTTATCCTTGCCAAATCCCTGATTTCTTCTATAGTATCCAAGTCTTGAACCAAGTTTTCAGCATTTCCTTCAGGATCACGGATGCTTGTTCTTGCAGTAGGAACCACCATTTCTGTAGGGATCACTGATTCTGCTCCAAATACCAAAGAAAATGTAGTTTGGCCAGTGGCATTCTTGGGAGTTGTCCTATCAGCCCATAGTATATAAGGTAGTTCTTCTGCCCATTTTCGTTTCTTGGATCCAAGCTTCTTCTTCAAGTTGTTGGTGATGATCTTGTTGGATGATTCTGCTTGACCATTAGCTTGTGGGTGGACTGGTGTTGATGTTATCATCTTAATCACCCAGCTGTCACAAAAGTTAGTAGTTCTACTCCCAATAAATTGGGATCCATTATCACAAACAATTTCAGAAGGGATACCAAATCTAGTAATAATGTTTCTTTTAATAAAGGATATCACTTCTTTTTCTCTGACTTGAGCAAGGGCTTCAGCCTCTATCCAGTTAGAGAAGTAATCAGTCATGGAAAGCATGAACACCTTTCCTCCAGGTGCTTTGGGAAGTTTACCAACTATATCCATTCCCCATCTCATGAATGGCCAAGAAGAGGATCTAGGATACAAGAGCTCTGCTGGTTGATGAAGGATATTACTATGTCTCTGACAAGGATCACACTTCTTGGCATAATCCACAGCATCCTTCTTCATTGTAGGCCAATAATATCCTGTCCTAAGGATCCTTGAGAACAATGCCCTGCCCCTAGTGTGGTTTCCACAATCTCCTTCATGAAAAACCTTTAGGACTTCTTGGATTTCAGGATCCTTAATGCATCTTAGATATGGACCTGCAAGAGATCGTTTATATGATATGTTATTCAATATTGTAAATTGAGATACCTTGATTTTGAAAGCCATGGGGTTTTCTCCTGTAGGAATCTCTCCATGTTGTGTATATCTCATGATTGGAAGGATCCATGATCCTGAACGAGACTGTGCACCATCACTAGGAACCATTGCAGAATCCTGTTCTATCTCCATAGTTATGTGATCCTCAATAGCAGGAGCCAAAACATGGATGATAGGGATCTTGATATCCTCTGGAATTTTCAAAGATGATCCTAGGTTGGCCAATGCATCAGCTTCTACTTTTTCTTCCCTGGGTACCTGTGTCAAACTAAAAGAAACAAAAGAGAGTGCCAATTCCTTGACTATCTCTAAGTATTTGATTAGTGACGTGTGCGTATATATACATAATTTTGCAATGAAATTAGACACGATTCGGTTTTAAATTTATAAAAGTGATTATTACTTTAACATCAAAACACATACGAAAGAGGCAAGTGTACCCCGCCATATATGTAGTAAAGTATATGTAAGAACCAAGTATCGATCCAAGGAAATGGGCGGAGAAATAATACTAGACCTTTGTCACTAAACAACCGGTAAAAACATAGGTTTGTTTGATTTTAATTAAACTAAAGTAAGCGTAAACATGTACATATAAAAACATAATAAATAATAGATAAATAGCCTTGCTTAATACACAACCAAAGCATGTCAACTAAGTCGGTTTTGGCACTAGAAGCATTCGGTCAATTTTCTATTTTAAGACAATTAGTATCCCTTTCGGGAATCCTAACATGACAATCATTCGGAAAGTTAAAACGATAAACACACTTTAACCACCTAAAATTGTTCTTTAACGTGCAATTGATAAATGTCTATGAAAATCTCTTAAAAATAAGTTAGTCATCCGTTAGGAGTTTTCTAACCGCACTTAAACAAGGAAAGCGACACCGATAAACACAATGCAACCACCAACTGTCAAGCATAAACTAGATTAAATCACAACCGAGTTCATTTTACAAATCTTGCACAATAATTCACCAAGATAGCAATTTTGGCCTAAACTACTAACTAAGCTAACAAATCATGGCAAGAATTTATAACGACACCATCTAACCCGTTAAGGTCCTTACGTGACGGCAAGCTCTCTTGATTAACAATAATTACATTTTATTAAATCACTAACCATTTCTAGTATCATGATGCATACATTTAAACCAAGCTAAACTAGTTAACCAAGTTCAAAGTTTACTAATACAAGATTAACTAAGCTTCATTTTTCAACTATCTTAACTAACCAAGCATCAATCATCCAACATAATTACTTATAATCAAGAAATCAATATCAATAACAAGGTTGCAAACTAATCATCAAAGATAATAATAGAAAATACTTCAAAGTGTCATTACAAACAAAGATTAACACACTAATGGTTATAATCAAGCAAGGGATTGTTGTGTTTTTGCCCAAAGGCTACAATAATACATAAACATTAATCTAACTGCTTGAAAGATTAACAAAAACATGGAAAGATTAGAAAACCAAACCATAAACAAGCACTAGACTAAGAATCCGGATAGTAATGGAGCTAAACGGCACAATGTGGCTTGAATCCGGGTCAAAAGCAAAGCCTCCGGTGCCTGTAAAATCGCCTGTGAAGCTCCCAAAATTCCAGAATCCCCAACAGAATGTTTTTGTTCTGTTTTTATATTCTTCCGCTGTGGCACGGTCATTCTTCCTGTGGCACGACCGTGCACTTTAAGCAATTATTGGGTATGGTGCACCATACTGCATGACGTCATCAGATCGTTGACCAGATTCGATATCGCACGACCATTCTTCATATGGCACGGCCGTTCTTCGTCGGGTTCTTGTTGCACGCTTGGTCGCACCGATCGTTCAGTTCCGAGATTTTGGCTGATCATCGGATCCGCACGGGGTGCAGATCATGGCACGACCGTGCATTCCCGGGTTGGCCTTCAATGCCTTGCACGCGGAGTTGCACCCTCGTTCATTGCCGGGCTTACTTGCAATTGTCGGATACGCACGGTCGTGCAATAGGAGGCACGACCGTTCCACACGCCCAGGTCAGTTTTTCTAACAGAAGGTTCGCAGCTTCTTCGTTTTGTCCGGAAAGTCTTCGTTTTCGCTATCATCTTGTCTGGTATGCAGTTTTAGGCCTGTAAACAAAAGTGTAGATGATTAAGCATCCGATTGAAGGTTTTACGGCCAAAAACGCATAAAATAGGGGTAAAACGGGGGACTAAAATATGTGTAAATTAACGAATATCAAATCTCCCCACACTTGAACCTTGCTTGTCCTCAAGCAAGCTAAACTAAAAAGCAATAAAAGAAACAAACAAACAAGAACGATAATTTACACACTATTTTATTGAAAACTACTATAAACGGTTAGCCGGTTTATCGAAAGACAACATCAAAAGACTCAAACCCAACAAGCATATGTAATTATAAAGCGACAACCAAAAAGCCGTGACTTCACATTTAATTGACTCACATGTTAATCTACACACAACTCATAATGTTCACACACTCGGTTTTATTTATAAAACATACATAAAATGTGTATGTGTAAACACTCAATGCCTAGTCAATGAAATGTGCAATATCATAAGCTTGTCATAAGATCTCGTCTCCACCAACTAACATGCAAACAAGTGTAAATCAAGACATCTTTACGGGTTGTAACGTTAGGCTTGGGCGAACGGTATGGAAGTGGACATATAAAGTGGCGAAAATGGTTAAAACTCGGTAGTAGCGTTTAACTAGCAAGAAAAATTACAACTATACATACAAACGCCTTAAAAAGGCGACTAAAGCGCAATCGAGCTTATCAACGAAATTTTAACATTTAAGCATTCAAAATTGCTTGATTTCTATCAACTTCACCTTATTTTAGGGTGTTTTATTTTCTTTCTTTCTTTTTTTTTTGCAAACTAATTTATACAATGAAATATAAACAATAACAAGTGTTAGTTAAACTATTATTTTTGACCGAGTTTCAACACTAAAAAGGGTTTAAAAACATAAAAAGGCTAAATTTGGCTAAGTGGGCGATAATGTGGGTAAACAAAGGTAAACGGGAAGGCTCGACATGGTTAATCCTAAAGGGTAATATAAGGTGAACGGGAAGCACAACACAAAGAACAAGTACACAACAAAGGGGTAATCTAAGTGCCTCTATCACTTTTACACAAATCCGCACGTTCATGGTCTTAACAAGCATACTAGTGACAAGTTCTAAATTATACAAAACATCCGGCTCACTCCTATATCCGAAATGAACAAATATATAACAATAGGCTCAAATATGCTCACGTAACGTAAGGAATGGGTAAAAGTGTGAAAACTATCATGTAAGTCTTTCTTTGTTTGTCACGCTTTCCGGTTTCCTTTTTCAAAAATATTTTTCTTGTCGAGTTTTTATCAAGTCCGACGCTTTCTAAAACACAACCAACCGGTTTATTTACTAAAATATATACAAAATATAGGTATTTTTGAATGATTTTTCTGATTTTCTGATTTTTTTTTTTACAAATGAGGACAAACAAAGTTAACAAAGTTAACCCCCTCCCCACACTTGAACTTCGCATTGTCCCCAATGCGAGACCCGAAATATAGAGAAAAGGATAACAATACTCCCCTCAAGATCCGATAGCTAAAACCTGCTAGTATGTCACATGTGCACCCAAAACATAACAGAAACAGAAAAATTACAAACCAACCATAATATACATAAATATAAATACTAAAATCCAAACAAAACATAAAGTAAATTGTCTGAAATACATAACCGGGGTGTTTGAAATAACAGTCAAAATAAACACCCAATAATAAATAAAGTACTGAAATAGAAAACACCACCAACTGCTATCACCACCGCCAACTACTCATCTCCATCATCATCGTCTCTCGTATAGGACGGGCCGGCATCGCCATAACCAGGGGGTTCCACGGTGGGAACTGTGGAGGGTGCTGAAAATAGTCGGGATATGCGTGATGCATCTCCCCAAACAGATATGAAAACCCGGCACTCACCCCCTGGTATAAAGCATCCTGGCTCTGCCGAAGCTGGTCCTGAGTGGCCCTAAGCTGATCCTGACTAGCTCGGATCTGCTCCTGGCTAGTCCTGATCTGGTCGAAATAGGTACCATGCTGCTCCTGCGTCACTCGCATATCCTGGAACTGCTGGTAGAACTCGGGCCAGTCCTGATGCTGATGGAATGCATGGTGCTCCGGCGAATGTGGTGGTGTCGGTGGCTGGTGCTGGTGCTGCTGCTGCGGATTCTGCTCTCCCATCTCAACATCCTCATATTCCTCCACAGCTGGAGGCAACGGGTCCCAGACCTCGTTGTTCAACCCCCTCAACCTATCCCCCCTATCAAGCTCTACAATCACCCCCATGGCCTTCAGCGACCTAATGTCGACATGAACCCCCTCGGTAATCAGAGTGAGACCCTGAAGCACCTCCTCAGTCATATAGCGCTCGTTGTACGCTATTTTGGTCACATACTGACCGCCATGTATCTCACTGTTCGGAGTCCGCCCCGAGCACTTGACAAAGTATTCAGCCATTCGTGCGGCTAGGTTTATAGGTGCTTTGTCAACCAACGCATATAAGAAAATCAAATCAGGTGTTGGACAGTTACCAAGACTGTCCATGCGACCGCATATCGTATGGCTAAATACATGGTGCATCACTCATACCAAAGGGTCTCTGAGTCACGAGGCCTTCGACATCCTCGGGTTGTAGGGGCCCCCAATAGCGTTTTCAGCCCAAAATTCATCCCGTGCTGCATCAGAAGGGAAGGTGAACTGATCGTTGAAGACATCGGTATCATCCATGTCGTCCCTAGTATAAATCCCGAGTCTTCTTCCCAAACGACCAACTGACCACGAATGCCATCGTCCACATAACCTGAAAGCTACCCGCTCCTTGTGGCGGAATTTGGGTTTCCTATGTGCAACCGGCTTTTCATAGGTATAAGACGCGAAGAACTCTATTGTCAGCTCCCGATAAACGGGTCGGTTGCAACCGACCAGATTTGCAAGCGGGCGACTCATCATGCCGTCTAGTCTGTCATACTGATTGAGTTCCCGCATGACTTCCCAGTCCAGCCATCGGGGGACTCCGAACTGCCCCCGCCGTGCCCATAATGCGTCTCGTTTCGGGATGCACAAAGCTTCTCGCTCATCGTTGGGGTTGAATTGAAGGAAAGGATGGTCCATCTGTATGAGTAATAACATTAGAGAGATGGAAACAGGAAAAATTTGAATCAAAAACAGCCGAGCAGCGAATTATGAAGAAGCTGTGAATTCTGATCTGAGCATATGGCACGGTCGTGCGACGAGATGCACGGTCGTGCGTCGCCGATGACAAGCACCATCTGCCCAAATCTGTCAGAACTGCACGGCGTGCGACCAACGGCACCACCGTGCAACACCGACCAACAAACAAACCATCGTGAAACAACGGAGAGGCACGACCGTTCCATACGAGGAACATCCGTGCGACAGTGTTTTCTGCAGATTCTGACCCAGGCTCTAAGTAGCCCGATTTTTTCATAAATCAACAAGTTTTTACACAAACTGGGGTCAGAAAATGCACCGTATGTTCACGATATGCAAGATTCAAACAAGGGTAAGGGTTTCGATTTGTTTATGAAGAGAACCCTAAAAGGCCTTGAAGAATCGGAGGAAATCTAACCTAGAAAGCAAAGAAACAGATAATCTACAACTAGGAACGTACCGTGCGAAGTAAGGTGTGAGATCGTGCGAAAAACCGTGCGATTTGATGAAGTATCGCTCTGGAACGGCCTGGGGCTGGTAGGGTTTCGCGAATTGTGAATGGGGGCTGCAGATGAGTATATTTATAGTGCCAAATGACAAAACTGCCCTCAGCCTGACGCACGGTCGTTCTCCGTATTGCACGGTCGTGCGTCACTGACATCGCCCAAACCCTAGCAACTGTTCTCGGAAATGCACCGGGGGTGCGATCCACCGTGCCGGCTCTCGGAAACGCACGGTCGTGCGAATCTGGCACGGTCGTGCAACAGCTGCAGATCAGAATTTTCCGCAGAAGCTATTTCCAGCAACTGTTTCGGCCGTTTTTCGCCATTTTTTCGACACACAAACTGTTTAAACAATATTTCAACACAGAACCCTCGCCCGGTACGTATTAAAACTAAACAAACTAACGGAAATTACCTAACTAACCTAAATTACGCTAAAACTACAAAAACATAAAAGTGGACTATTTTACCCTTATAGCGCCAAAGACGCTCCTGCTACATTTTTGTCGGCGAGTCAGTAGCGTAGACTCATACTAAATTTTTGTCGGCGAGTCGATAGCAAGACTCCAAGCTAAAATTAGAAAAACTACTAAAAAGACGATACTACCCCTAAAGCGCAAAATACGCTCTTGCTACATTTTTGATCCGCGAGTCAGTAGCGTAGACTCTCTCCTCCCCACACTTATGATGTGTGCGGGGTTTGGAGTTCAATTACCTCCACCGCCGACTCTATCAGCCCGGCAACGTACAACTTCAACCGGTGACCATTTACCTTGAATGTAACGCCATCCGCGTTCTCTACTGCAACAGTACCATACGGAAATACTTCCTTAACCGTGTATGGTCCTGTCTAGCGTGAATGAAGCTTCCCAGGAAATAAGCGCAGCCTTGAATTGTACAGAAGAGCAAGATCACCCGCTTAGAATTCTTTATGGTCCTTCAAGCGTTTGTCGTGAAGTTTCTTCGTGTGCTCTTTGTAGAGTACGAAGCTTTCATAGGCTTGTTGCCGCAATTCTTCTAATTCGTGAATTTGGAGAAACCTGGCTTCACCTCCGGTTTTAAGGTCCAAATTCGCGGTTTTCAAAGCCCACATAGCCTTGTGCTCCAACTCCACCGGTAAATGGCATGCCTTTCCGTATACCAACCTAAAGGGGGTGGTCCCTATAGGGGTCTTATAAGCTGTACAGAATGCCCATAATGCTTCCTCAAGTTTGTCCGACCACTCCTTGCGGTTTGCACCAAAAGACCGCTCAAGGATGCGCTTAAGCCCACGGTTCGTGACTTCCACCTGCCCGCTTGTCTGCGGGTGATAGGGCGTGGATAAACGGTGATGCACACCGTATCGGGACAAAGCCTTTTCAAGCTGTGTGTTACAGAAATGAGTCCCTCGGTCACTAATGAGCGCTTTCGGAGCGCCAAATTGGGCGAACAAACTTTTAAGAAACCTTACAACTACTCTGGCGTCGTTAGTGGGTAAGGCTTGCGCCTCCGCCCACTTTGATACATAGTCAACAGCCACGAGTATGTACTTGTTTCCACGTGAGGGGGGGGGGGATGGTCCCATGAAGTCTATCCCCCAAACATCAAAGACTTCACAAACTTGTATCCAGTTCTGGGGCATTTCGTCGCGTGCCGATATGTTCGTCTCCCTCTGACAAGCATCGCACGCTTTCACCCAACTCTGCGCGTCACGGAAAATGGTCGGCCAGTAAAACCCGGATTCCAACACCTTCTTTGCGGTGAAGTTGGCTCCGTGGTGGCCTCTGGTAGGTCCCTCATAACACTGGCGCTGAATATCGGTCGCCTCAGTACCGATACACATCTTCTGATCACCTGATCAGCACCCGCCTTGAATAAAAAAGGGTCGTCCCATATGTAGTGCTTGAGATCCGAAAAGAATTTCCACTTTTGCTGGTGAGTCAACCCTTTAATCAGAATCCCGCAAGCAAGATAGTTCGCAAAGTCGGCGAACCATGGCGACTCATCGCATATCTCAACAACCATCAAAGACTCGTGTGGGAAATTGTCATTAATTGAATCCCAACGCGAGTCCTCGATGTCTCCGTGCTCTAACCGAGATAGATGGTCAGCCGCTACATTCAAGGCACCCTTTTTATCTTGAATTTCAATATCAAACTCTTGCAGCAACAGGATCCATCAGATTAGACGCGGTTTAGCGTCCTGTTTGCTGAAGAGATATCTAATGGCTGCTTGATCAATATATACAACGGTTTTCGAAAGCACCAAATATGATCTAAATTTATCAGATGCGAAAACGACCGCCAAGAGCTCTTTTTCAGTCGTGGTGTAATGCTCCTGAGTGTCGTGAAGAGTTTTGCTCACATAATAGATCGGGTGAAAGTGCTTTTCCTTCTTTTGACCCAGAACGGCCCCTATAGCGTAATCGCTCGCGTCGCACATGATTTCAAACGGCAGACTCCAGTCCGGTGCAACTAAAATAGGGGCCTCAATCAACTTCTGCTTGAGGAGGTCAAAAACCCTCAAGCAATCATCTCCAAACACAAACGGAGCGTCTTTCTCCAACAAACGGGTCATGGGTCTCTCGATTTTTGAAAAATCTTTGATGAATTGCCGATAGAACCCAGTATGACTGTCACACCCCCAAAATCCACATGTGGAGTATTACCGCTTGGAGGCGTGACTGACCAGGATCCAGCCACCAATCATATTGAACAATGTATTTAGAATAAATAAAATCCAACCACACAATATAATTGGTGTTCAAAAACCAGTTAACCAAGTTCAAGTTAATTAGCGGAAGCATAAAACGAAAAACCAAAATAAAAGTTCAATTGAGTTTAAATGTAACATGGCACACAACCGTCCATGCTCCACAACGACTCATCCTGCTCGTGAAAGCTCCAAAGATACCTAACGACCTGCAAGGCATGTAACAACGAGTCAACAACAAAGTTGAGCGAGTTCACAGTTGGTGTTCATGATTAACTTGTTTCAAAACCAGGAGTTCATTTGTAAGTTGTAAGTTAATCCGTTTACCCTGTTTCCCAAACATATCCATAGTTGGTGGGGGCTTCCCCATGTTAACCACTAGACCTGTTTACCATATCGACCACTGACTAAAGTAAGTTGGTGCCCTGACGTCAATGTCTATCATCATTGACTAGTGCCCAGATCCATTAGTTCACGCCCGTCCTCTGCGGCACGGTGTGAGGCTTGTCAAACCTAAATAGCGCTATCTAACTAATGACCCGCTCGCCATTGGCCCGGTGATTAAGTCGATATAAAAGGAGGGACTTCATGATAGAGTTTTTTGGTCTAGTATCCGTGTTGTCACCCTTCAATAAAGAGGGTGTGTACGTAATCCCCAAACCAGAAGACTACGCAGGTTCCGATTAAATTCTTAGTACGTGTTGTCACCCTTCAATAAAGAGGGTGTGTACGTGTTCCAAACCAGGAGATCACGCAGTTTTAGTTCAAATCCTTTACCCATTCCCAACCCCTGGGAATCCCATGCCTTGTAGAAAGTGTGAACTCACCTTGGTTTGCTCGGTTTGACTAGTTACTTGTTTAACAGTTGATCAAAGATGTTCTATCATTGTTTACCAACAACGATCAGTTTATATTCACATTGCATCACGTAGATTGTCACGTATTACACAAACAGCAACCAAGTACAACACATATCATTACTACTTATCATAGCAAGTGTATGAACCACAAACACCCTCATGTTACAAGTGTATTCTCTAATATCATGAAATCATAGAGTTAGATTCACAAGCTAGTCCACGTACTACATAATAAACATTTGGCAGCCCGTTATAAGACTCATGGTACTTGTGCGGCCCAATTGTTGTTACAACGTGAGGCCCATTCAACAAATCCGTTTGTTACATATTATATCTAATTTCTTTGTTTCCCAAGAAGCATCATGCATCAATTAATGATAATGTTAATAAACCTACTCAATATTCCATTTACTCAGATTAACATATAACATATCCTCTTTAATATCTCTATACAATTCCTTTTCTTTTGAGAATACCCCATGTGCCAGCCACTAACTGATCATATGTAATGCATTAATTCAGCCCACAATTTTTAATTGTTCACATGCAACAACCTATATTCTCTAGAAATTGGCGGCCCACTATATTCAAACATTCCATATACACTGGCCACTTTCATTTGATAATAGAACAGTTCAAATATGAAGTTGTTATTCCATGTTCAAACAGAGCCGGACACTTTAGCACTTGCTCCAAATTCAACTTTAAATCACAAATAAATTCGGATCATCTAGGCCTCTAAGTTCGGACTCATATAATCCTATTCAAGTATCAACAAGTGTGCACATCACAGTTTCCCATATCAAAATTCACACATCTTAACCGACAATCCGCATTAATCAACAGGTTGTTTCTTTCATGCAGGACATAACATTAATTTGTGGGTTTCCATTCCAATTAATCACATCATGCTTGTACCCACAAGCCGTAGGCTCTCAAGCCATATCAAATAATTTAACTTATTACTACAACATGTTAACTCAAATTACCATCTAAATATTGCAAAGAAGTCCTAAATTGTTCCTTTGTCTAGATCATTCTAAGCATCAAGAAACTAACAAAACACAATCCATATTCATCTAGTCAAGATATTACCAACACATATTACTTATATATGGAAACGATTAATCAAGAATTGACATAAACCAAATCATACTAACCGAGTTGAAGAATGAATACTGCTAGACGTATTGAACAAGACACCTAGCTGTTGCCGTCGATTCCAAGGGATGTTAGGGTTTGCAATATTTATCAAGAGTTGTGTAACACACTATGTGTTACGTATTCATAAAAGGAGGGTAGGTTGGGGTTGGGCCGATTTACTTTAAAAGAAGTGGCGGTTTAGGCTTTTAACTTGGGTTGGGCCGTTAACTAGAAGGAAAAGAAAATATAAGGGATTGTGTTAAGGGTCTTGGGCCGCACACCACCGTAGATGGTGGTTTAAGTTTGATTCACACATTAAAAGAAAAGATGGAAACAAATAGGGGATGGGCCAATCACGAAAAATTAAATGGGTGGGAGTTGTGACATTGTTTGCTGAATATATTAGTATAGTTATTTTTTTTACATAATGCAATGCATGCACAATTATTATTACTAACCATAATAATAATAAATACTAATGTATAGTGTTTATGCCATGATTCGAACCTCAAGAGTTTCAAGTTATGCGGGTTATGTTATGGTTCAAACGGTTCGGGTCGGTTCATCACTAAATGGACTTGGTTTCGACTACACGTTTACACACTATAAACTAAATGAGTATAAATTTAATTCGTCGAAATTAGATAAGTTTATATTTATTTGTAAGAGCGGAACGAACGATTTAGACCTCGAAGTTACGGGTTGTCACATCATCCCCAAGTTGAAAGAAATTTCATCCCAAAATTTAGCACGTAGTTACTGAGGAAGCTAGTTAGGTTGCGTGGTTTCCTGGTTTTCCTGGGGTGTCACAATGACCAAGAAAGCTCCGTATCGCTCTCACAGAGGTGGGGGCGGAAGTCGTGAAATAACGTCGACTTTAGCTGGATCGACTTCCATGCCCGCGTGAGAAATTTTGTGTCCCAGAACTATGCCCTCCTTCACCATGAAGTGGCATTTCTCCCAGTTCAGGACCAGATTCGTCTCCTCACACCTCTTCAACATCTTTTTCAAATTTTCCAAGCAATGATCGAAGGAATCCCCAAATACCGAAAAATCATCCATGAAAACCTCCATGGAATCCTCGATCATGTCATGGAAAATTGCAACCATGCATCTCTGGAAGGTCGCTGGTGCATTACACAACCCAAAAGGCATCCGCCTGTAGGTGAACGTGCCGAAGGGGCAGGTAAAGGTAGTCTTCTCCTGATCCTCAGGAGCGATAGGAATCTGAAAGTACCCAGAGAACCCGTCTAGGAAACAGTAATACAACTTCCCCGACAGACGTTCCAACATCTGATCGATGAATGGAAGCGGGAAGTGATCCTTACGAGTAGCATCGTTGAGTTTGCGGTAGTCAATGCAAACTCGCCACCCAGTGACGGTACGGGTAGGAATTAGTTCATTCCTATCATTCGAGACTACAGTCATACCGCCTTTCTTGGGTATAACCTACACTGGACTCACCCACACAGAGTCCAAAATAGGATATATCATCCCGGCATCCAACAACTTAATCACCTCCTTCTTCACCACATCCTGCATATTTGGATTTAAACGCCTCTGATGCTGTGCACATGTTTTGTACTCGTCTTCCATCAGAATCTTGTGAGTACAGAAAGAAGGATTGATTCCTTTGATATCCATGATTTTCCATGCAATGGCTCCCTTATGAAGTCTCAGAACCTCAAGAAGCTGATTTTTCTCAACCTTTTCCAACGACGCCGAAATTATGACCGGCAAGCGATGCTCCTCGTCAAGAAATGCATACTCGATATGTGGCGGGAGTTCTTTCAACTCCAAAGATGGTGGATCTTCAACCGATGGTTTTGCTTTCTCTTCTTCTTCATGGACAATTTCAAGAAATCTCTCCGGACTCTGGGAACCATCGTCACCAATCTGATAGACTGGCTGCTCTAAATCATGGCCCTCCTGCGTAATGCCAATCAGGTCCCCACACGACAGACGTGTGTCCGAATCAATCTCGTCAACAGTACCTTGAAAATGAGAGCACACACATGCATCGACAATGTCGACGTAATAAAGCTTGTCATCATGACATTGCGGATGCTGCATCGATCTTTTGATATCGAATGTCACGTGCTCATCATTCACTCGGAGCGTGATCTGGCCAGCTGCCACATCAACAATCGTCCTCACTGTATTGAGGAAAGGGCGTCCAACTATCAAAGGTACTCTTGAATCCTCATCCATATCAAGAATAACAAAGTCCACGGGGAAAACAAATTTATCAATTTTTACAAGCATGTTTTCCACAAATCCACGCAGATACTTGATTGAACGGTCTGCCAACCGAATGCTCATCCTAGTAGGTGACGGCTCACCTAGATCCAGTTTAGTAAAAACCTTATAAGGCATAAGGTTGATACTCGCTCCCAAGTCAGCCAATGCATGGCTAACAGACATGTTTCCAATCAAACACGGAAGCGTAAAACTACCCGGATCTCCCATTTTCATGGGCAGACGGTTTTGTAAAACGGCAGAACAAGTTTCATTCATCACCACACATGAAATATCCTCGAGCTTCTGTTTATTTGAGAGGATATCCTTAAGGAATTTCGCATACTTTGGCATTTGGGCCAAGGTTTCAACAAACGGTATATTGATGTGTAGTTGCTTAAACAACTCAAGAAACTTACCGTATTGTTCTTCATTCTTCTGCTTCTTCAGCCTGCCTGGATAAGGTACTGGAGGAGTGTAATCTTTGACCGGTTCCTGGACTTGTGCTGTACTTGCTGGGCGTAGCCTGGCTTGCACCTCGTCCGGTGTGTCAGTCGGGACCGCTTCAGTGATCGGTGATGAGTCCGATATGACGGGTCCGGTAGTTTTTCCACTCCTGGTCATGATAGCATTCACATCCCTGTGCCCGCTCGGGTTTGGTTCTGTATTACCCGGAAGACCACCCTGGGGTCTCTTTGACATCATCTGTGCCAGCTGACCAACCGGATTCTCGATATTCTGAATCGAGGCTTTGTGACTCCTCATTTCCCCCTCATGAGAGAGAAAACGATCCTCGCTCTGCTGATAGCGTTTTTCAGCTAACTGATTCGCGCTCGAGGAGCTAGTAAGAAGCTGAGCATCATATCCTCCAGCTTAGAACTAGACTGAGGGGCCTGCTGCTGGGAACTGCTCCCAGTGCCCTGATTCTGATATGAATATGGACGCTGCTGGTAAGGTTGGTTGTATTGCTGGAACTGCTGACCCTGACCTTGCTGGGGCGCTGGAGCGCGCTGAGTAAATCCCAAAGGATTTTGATTACCTGTGTTCGCACGCCACCCAAAATTTGGGTGATTTCTCCAGCCAGGATTATAGGTGTTGCTGTAAGGGTTGTTCTGAGGCCTAGTTTGATTACTTATGAAGTCAACCTCCTCGTGACCCTCATACATGACTCCCTGAAAGCATGCACCAGGCTCGTGTGACACTCCACACTGGTCACATCCCGAGCCAGCCTGTGCAACTGTCTGGGATCTATCAAACTTCGATGCAAGAGCCGAGATCTGTGCAGTGATGGCTGTATAGTCGTCTACAACATGAACTCCTGCGCGGGATCCTGATGATGATGATGTAGCCCGACTTCTATCTCCTTCGCGACGGGAGCTAGACTTCAACGCAGCTTTTTCAATGATATCATAAGCCTCATTCGGCGTTTTCGTTCCCAAATCGCCTCCTGAATTCATATCTAATCGCTCCTGCGTATTGTAGCTAAGCCCCTGATAGAAAGTCAAGACTAGCTGTCTCTTGGAGAAGCCATGATGTGGAACATCAAGTAACAGATACTTGAATCTCTCCTAAGCTGCATGCAACGACTCTCCCTCATCCTGACGAAAGGTCACCACTCGGTTTCTTAACTTGGTTGTCTTCTCGGGTGGAAAGTATTTTTTCATAAACAGCTCCGCCAACCCAGTCCAGGTCTTGATGGACCCAGCTGGCAGTGACATAAGCCACGCTCTGGCTTTGTCACGCAGTGAGAAAGGAAACAACCTCAACCGAACAACATCCTCCAAAACATCTCTAATCTTAAACGTGGAACAAACTTGGAGAAAAGCCGCTATATGTCGTCCGGGATCCTCATGTTCACGCCCGTCGAACTGCACCGAATTCTGCACCATATTAATAATACTAGATTTAATTTAAAAAACAGGTGCATCTATAGTAGGTCTAAGGATACTCGGCTCCAGGCCTGTCGCTCCAGGCTGATTAGACTCATTCAAAGGTCGTTCGTCGTCTGCCATGATTGCGTTCCCTGCTGCCACTGAGCCCTCGACTTTAGTGGGTACCACCTGCTCCTTCTTACCAGATGCGAGCAGTAGCCCAACCGCACGCCCTCTCGCGCGAAGACGTCTCCTGAGATCGCGTTCGGGTTCGTCTGACGGTTCAACAACTTCTGGAGCGGGGGTCGAGAACATCAACCTGCAAACGAAAAATTGACACAATGAATATTTTATTAATATAATAATGCTGTTTTTTTTTCAACTGAATAGAAGCAGATTTTTTTTAAAAATGGGCTGAAAATTTTATAAAAATCCGAAAATGGGCCCGAAATTTTTATAAAAATCAACACAATAAAATAAATGAATCGGCTAATACAAAAATGGTTTTAGGGTGCCGAAAACCCAAAGAATAAGTGAATAAATAAATCCTGATCAAATAAATGAATGGAACAAAAATATACACGAAAACGAATAAATCGAATTAAAACAAGAAATATTCACAAATAAATGAACAAATAAATAATCATGAAATTATTCACAAATATTAACAAGTATATACGCCGATAACACAATGACTCGGGTCGTTCCTAAAACTCGCCACTTCCCCGGCAACGGCGCCAAAAACTTGACGTGTGCGTATATATACATAATTTTGCAATGAAATTACACACGATTCGGTTTTAAATTTATAGAACTGATTATTACTTTAACATCAAAACACACACGAAAGAGGCAAGTGTACCCCGTCATATATGTAGTAAAGTATATGTAAGAACCAAGTATCGATCCAAGGAAATGGGCGGAGAAATAATACTAGACCTTTGTCACTAAACTACCGGTAAAAACATAGGTTTGTTTGATTTTTATTAAACTAAAGTAAGCGTAAATAAGTACATATAAAAACATAATAAATAATAGATAAATAGCCTTGCTTAATACACAACCAAAGCATGTCAACTAAGTCGGTTTTGGCACTAGAAGCATTCGGTCAATTTTCTATTTTAAGACAATTAGTATCCCTTTCGGGAATCCTAACATGACAATCATTCGGAAAGTTAAAACGATAAACACACTTTAACCACCTAAAATTGTTCTTTAACGTGCAATTGATAAATGTCTATGAAAATCTCTTAAAAATAAGTTAGTCATCCGTTAGGAGTTTTCTAACCGCACTTAAACAAGGAAAGCGACACCGATAAACACAATGCAACCACCAACTGTCAAGCATAAACTAGATTAAATCACAACCGAGTTCATTTTACAAATCTTGCACAATAATTCACCAAGATAGCAATTTTGGCCTAAACTACTAACTAAGCTAACAAATCATGGCAAGAATTTATAACGACACCATCTAACCCGTTAAGGTCCTTACGTGACGGTAAGCTCTCTTGATTAACAATAATTACATTTTATTAAATCACTAACCATTTCTAGTATCATGATGCATACATTTAAACCAAGCTAAACTAGTTAACCAAGTTCAAAGTTTACTAATACAAGATTAACTAAGCTTCATTTTTCAACTATCTTAACTAACCAAGCATCAATCATCCAACATAATTACTTATAATCAAGAAATCAATATCAATAACAAGGTTGCAAACTAATCATCAAAGATAATCATAGAAAATACTTCAAAGTGTCATTACAAACAAAGATTAACACACTAATGGTTATAATCAAGCAAGGGATTGTTGTGTTTTTGCCCAAAGGCTACAATAATACATAAACATTAATCTAACTGCTTGAAAGATTAACAAAAACATGGAAAGATTAGAAAACCAAACCATAAACAAGCACTAGACTAAGAATCCGGATAGTAATGGAGCTAAACGGCACAATGTGGCTTGAATCCGGGTCAAAAGCAAAGCCTCCGGTGCCTGTAAAATCGCCTGTGAAGCTCCCAAAATTCCAGAATCCCCAACAGAATGTTTTTGTTCTGTTTTTATATTCTTCCGCTGTGGCACGGTCATTCTTCCTGTGGCACGACCGTGCACTTTAAGCAATTATTGGGTATGGTGCACCATACTGCATGACGTCATCAGATCGTTGACCAGATTCGATATCGCACGACCATTCTTCATATGGCACGGCCGTTCTTCGTCGGGTTCTTGTTGCACGCTTGGTCGCACCGATCGTTCAGTTCCGAGATTTTGGCTGATCATCGGATCCGCACGGGGTGCAGATCATGGCACGACCGTGCATTCCCGGGTTGGCCTTCAATGCCTTGCACGCGGAGTTGCACCCTCGTTCATTGCCGGGCTTACTTGCAATTGTCGGATACGCACGGTCGTGCAATAGGAGGCACGACCGTTCCACACGCCCAGGTCAGTTTTTCTAACAGAAGGTTCGCAGCTTCTTCGTTTTGTCCGGAAAGTCTTCGTTTTCGCTATCATCTTGTCTGGTATGCAGTTTTAGGCCTGTAAACAAAAGTGTAGATGATTAAGCATCCGATTGAAGGTTTTACGGCCAAAAACGCATAAAATAGGGGTAAAACAGGGGACTAAAATATGTGTAAATTAACGAATATCAAGTAGCTTTTCACCTTTAACAGCATAGGATCCATTAAAGTGATTAGTAATTAGCAATGAATCTACATGTACCTCAAGATACCCGATCCTCATATGCTTGGCAATTTGCAAACCAGCTATCAAGGCTTCATATTCAGCCTCATTATTAGTAGTTTGAAACTCACAAGCTATGGAGTGGGGTATTATGTCCCCTTGTGGCGATTTTAGTAGTATTCCAGTTCCTGTTCCTTTGACATTAGAGGCTCCATCAGTGAAGAGTATCCAAGGATCCTTAGTTTCTTCAAGCTGCTGGACTTCTAACTCAGCTTCTCTTTGCAAGTCACTACTAAAATCTGCCACAAAGTCAGTTAAGGCTTGGGATTTGATGGCAGTCCTTGGTTCATATCTTATATCATAAGCACTAAGCTTTACTGCCCATTTAGCCATCCTTCCTGACATTTTAGGTTTCCTGAGAACATTCTTAATTGGAAAATTAGTCTTAACAGTAATGGCATGAGTTTCAAAATAATGTCTTAGTTTAGTAGATGCCATAATCAAAGCAAGGATAAGTTTTTCTAAATGTGAATACCTGGATTCAGCATCAAGCAAACTCTTACTTACATAATAGACATGATGTTGTGTACCTTCGTGATCCTTAACAAGGACCGCACTTACTGCTTTGGAGGATACCGCTAGATATAAGGATAATATATCCCCTTTTTCTGGTTTCATCAAGGCAGGAGCTGAGGATAGGTAATCCTTAAGGGCTTTGAGAGCACTTTCATGCTTTTCAGTCCACTCAAATTTCTTGTTCTTTCTCAAAATGTCGTAGAATTCCTTGCACTTTTCTGATGATTTTGATATGAACCTATTCAAGGTTGCGATCCTCCCTGTCAACCTTTGCACATCCTTGGCATTGGCAGGAGATTTGATATTCACAATAGCCTTAATTTGCTCTGGACTTGCTTCAATGGCTCTTTTAGTTACCATATAGCCTAGGAACTTGCCTGCTTTAACGCCAAAGTGACACTTTGAAGGATTCAACTTCATATTGAATTTGTTAAGGATATTGAATGCTTCTTCCAGGTCTCTAAGGTGATCCTCAGCTCTCTTGGACTTAACCACCATGTGGTCTATATAGACTTCCATAGTGTGTCCTATTTGTTCCTTAAACATCATATTGACTAGCCTTTGATAGGTAGCACCTGCATTCCTTAGTCCAAATGGCATAGCAATATAACAATAGATACCAGTTGGGGTCATAAAGGCCGTATCCTCTTGATCAGATGGTTCCACCTGAATTTGTTGAAATCCAGATGAAGCATCCATAAAAGTCAACAACTCATGACCTGCAGTAGCATCCACCATGGAGTCAATGTGGGGTAATGGGAAAGGATCCTTGGGACATGCCTTGTTTAAATTAGTAAAATCGACACATACCCTCCACTTTCCATTTTTCTTTTGAACAACAATGACATTGGCTAACCATCTTGGATACTTAACCTCTCTAATCATACCTGCTCGGTGTAATTTGTCTACTTCCTCCTGGATAATGGCATTCCTTTCAGGTGCAAACTTCCTCCTCTTCTGATGTATGGGCTTGAATGACCTGTCAATACCAAGTTTGTGAGTAATTATATCTTTAGAGATACCTGTCATGTCTTCATGCTTCCAAGCAAAGGTAGTTTTTCTCCTTTTAAGGAAGGATACTAGATCCTGTTCAATGTTGTTGAGGATCCCTGATCCTATGAAGACTTTGGATTCAGGATCATGAGCATCCATAAGGATTTCTTCCACATCCTGTTCTCCTGCCTCCAAGACGTCTCTTGGAGGATACTTTAGTTGCTATTGCTCCCTTGGTCTTGAGGCTGGCTTCATTAATGAGGTATAGAAATTCTTTGCCTCTTGTTGGTCACTCTCAATCTTTATCACCCCCATGGACTAGGAAGCTTCACACATTGATGATATGTAGATGCAACTGCTTTCATTTCATGTATCCATGGCCTGCCAAGGATAACATTGCAACAGGATAAGCAATCTATAACACAAATTTTTGATAAGAATGAAGTCCTTCAATGTAGATGGGAAGTTTAATGCCCCCCAATGTATTCTTGGTTTCTCTGCTGAATCCCACAAGAACTGAGGATCTTGGGACAATATCTGATTCAGGGATGTTCATTTTCTTGAGGACATTAAGCTGAATTATG
The DNA here is from genome assembly GCA_030545235.1 of Helianthus tuberosus. NCBI lineage: Eukaryota > Viridiplantae > Streptophyta > Magnoliopsida > Asterales > Asteraceae > Helianthus > Helianthus tuberosus. Next base: position 60,008,760 of record CM060401.1, read on the forward strand.
TTTACTGAGCTTCCTCCATCTATCAGGATCCTGCGAACAAAATGGTTAGATATAAATAAGGTAATAACAAGACCATCATGATGATGATCCTGGACATCAACACTATCATCCTCATCAAAAGTTATAACTTTTTCCTGTGTGACAGTAGAGGTTCGAATGGGTCTATCTGTCACACCCCCAAAATCCACCTGCGGAGTATCACCGCTTGGAGGCGTGACTGACCAGGATCAAGCCACCAATCATATTGAACATAGTAAGTATTAAATGTAAAGCAATCAAACCAATATGAAAGGTGTTCAAAACATAAGTATAAATTCAACGTTTAGCGGAAGCATAAATAAACCCAATCATAAGTAGCAATTCAAATGTTTAAATGTTGTTCATAACATCCACAAACTGTGCCCACAACGACCGTGCCTCCCGTGCAAGCTCCATAAGTACCTAAGGTCCTGCAAGGCATGTAACAGAGAGTCAACAACTAGTTGAGCGAGTTCACAGTGAGTTTGTTTAGTTATAGTGTTCATAATGTAGTTCGTATGTTCATTTAGTAATCATGTATCGTATGTATCGTATCGCGGCCCTCTAGGCATGTTTGCGAAGTATAGTGGGGATTTCCCATGTTTGCTAGACTAGGTATAGTAGTATCGCGGCCCTTCCTGGCATGTTTGCGAAGATTAGAGTATATAGTATCGCGGCCCTTCCTGGCATGTTTGCGAAGATTAGAGTATATAGTTCGCGGCCCTTCTTAGGCATGTGTGCGAAGATTGTCATAATATCGCGGCCGACCCTTGGCGTGTGTGCGAAGATCGTTTAAATTAGTATAACCAGTCTAGTCTGTTCTTATCCATAATCCTTCCTCTACCGGGAATCATATATCTAAGTTCCATAAACTGAACGAATAAATAATCCAACCCATTCCCATCCTGGGAATCCCATGCCTTGGCTGTGTGAACTCACCTTGGTTTGCTCGGTATGCTAAGTGTATGCTCGCAAGTAATCAATCACGTCCTAAAGTATGCATGTATGTGAAATCAGTTTGTGTTCAAGTTGTTCACGTATAAACATGTAGCACGTAATCACAATCATATACAAGACGGTTACACTTAACAGAATTAACTCAGGTTCCTGCACAGATCAGCTATTCGACGAAACATACATGTTGGCGAAACACAGATATTGACGAAACACATGGGTTGGCGAAACACACGCTTGACGAAACATATTCTGTTTCGTCGTGGTCTTAATTGGCGAAACAGAATTCAATTTCGTCGATTACTCTTGGCGAAACACTTTATGTTTCGCCGAGAGTTCTGTTTCGTCGGATGTCAGTTTCGCAGACATCAGATGTAGCAGTTACGAATATACACAGAACCCTAATCATGCTAGCAGCCGACATCAATAACATCGATCATGCAGAAATCATTCAACACAGAATCATTGTAACATCATCATAACATAATCATCGGACCACTTTAACATCTAGCATGAACCCTAGCTTACGTATACAACATATCGATTACAACATCACATCATCAAACCCTATCAAGATGCTAACTTGCATTCAGAGTCAGATAATAATAATAATATCCAGAACCGAGCATTCGATTGTACTAAGTTTCGTATAGAATGATTTGTCTGCAACTACAACATACATATCGAAATCCATATCATTATCATCATAACAAGAACCCTAATATTAAACATGTATCAGTTTCAGATATACATCATCAAGGCAGAATCACATGACACATAAACACGTACACGGATGAATGATCAATCAAAGCACATAAATCTACTAACCGAGATGATGTTAAAGATGGTTTTGATCGTTCGGGAATATTCAGAGCTGCCGACACGCACAGAGGAGGTTCTAGGGTTTCAACTTTTGCCAAAGATGTGAAACTAAGGTCGCTACACGCTAATAAACACGATTTAACGTTCTGGGCCCGTAATGGGCTTCGGCGAATCTGGGCTCGGCGAAACACACTGTTTCGTCGAGATGTAGATGGCGAAACAAGTTCTGTTTCGTCGGAACTGGTTATGGCGAAACACTCTTGTGTTTCGTCGGGTTCTTAACAGTTTAAGTTCTACAAACAGTACACATGTTATACAATCACACATAACCATGCAAACACACTAGGTTTTATCATAACACAACCATAAAGTCAAAGTCAACGTGCATTAAATGCGAATAAAGAACGTCGGAAATTCGAGTTGTCACATTATCCCCAACTTAAAATAAATTTCGTCCCGAAATTTAGCATGCAGTTACCGAGGAAAGCTAATGGTGTGACGTTGTTTACCTGAATTGTATCGCGGCTCCCCTGAGCGTGTTTGCGAAGATTACTGGTTTTCTTGGGGTGTCACATTATCCCCCCGTTGATTTGGAATTTCGTCCCGAAATTCTGCATTGGTAGCTTCTGCCTCAGTAGTAGTTGCATTGGTTCCGAATAACTGGGGATATTTGAGTTCCATTTGATCTTCGCGCTCCCAGGTGAACTCTGGGCCGCGGCGGGAGTTCCAACGAACTCGTACAAGAGGGATTCTCGTGTTCTTGAGGACCTTAACATCCCGGTCCGTGATTTCAACAGGTTCCTCGACGAAGTTCAACCGTTCGTCGATAGTGAGTTCCTTCAAGGGAACTACGTGGGTCTCGTCTGACGTACATTTCTTCAGATTCGACACGTGAAAGACGTTGTGAACTGCACTGAGTTCAGGTGGTAAGTTCAATCTGTAGGCCACTTTGCCTATTTTCTCAATAACTTCGAAAGGTCCAACATATCGTGGATTTAGTTTGCCGCGCTTGCCAAAACGAACCACACCCTTCCAGGGTGAAACTTTAAGTAGCGCTCGATCCCCAACTTGGAATTCGAGTAGTTTCCTGTCTAAATCAGCGTATGCTTTCTGACGGTCACGTGCTGCCGCCATGCGTTGTCGTATTTGTGCAATCTTTTCTGTAGTATCGACTACCATTTCTGGACCTGTGATTTGACTTTCTCCCACCTCTGCCCAACAGAGGGGTGACCGGCACTTACGTCCGTATAGTGCCTCGAATGGTGCAGCTTTAATGCTTGTGTGGTAGCTGTTATTGTATGAAAATTCCACAAGTGGCAAATGTCTTTCCCAACCATTGCCAAAGTCTATTACGCACGCCCGAAGCATGTCTTCTAGAGTTTGAATAGTGCGCTCAGACTGCCCATCTGTCTGAGGGTGATAAGCTGTGCTCATGTCTAATCGAGAGCCAAAAGATTTGTGCATTGCTTGCCACAGTTCTGAAGTGAAACGTGCGTCACGATCAGAGATGATAGAGGTTGGCACTCCGTGCCTCGAGACCACTTCTTTTAAGTAAATGTCTGCCAAGGTAGAGAACTTGTCTGTTTCTTTGATGGCCAAGAAGTGAGCAGACTTTGTGAGTCGATCCACGATCACCCAAATAGTATCATTTCCGCGCTGAGATTTAGGTAGGCCAGTAACAAAATCCATGGAAATTTGTTCCCATTTCCATTGTGGTATCTCTGGTTGTTGGAGTGGTCCTGACGGTTTCTGATATTCTGCCTTGACTCTCGCACAAGTCAAGCATTTGCTAACGTACGTGGCTATGTGGGCCTTCATGCTAGGCCACCAATATGTAGTTTTGATGTCGTGGTACATTTTATCCGAACCAGGATGTACCGAGTAGCGAGACTTGTGAGCTTCATCCATTACTAGCTCGCGTAAGTTGCCATACAGTGGAACCCAAATGCGTCCTGTTACGTAAAAAGCGCCGTCTGCCCTTTGTTCTAATCGTTGCCTTGAGCCGCGTAGGGCTTCAGCCCTGACGTTGTCTGGTTTCAATGCTTCTATCTGAGCATCTCGTATCTGGGAAGGAAGGCTAGACTGTATGGTGAGTTGTAAGGCTCGAACACGCTTAGGCGCAGTGTCTTTTCGACTGAGAGCGTCAGCCACAACATTGGCTTTGCCTGGGTGGTACCTGATTGAGCATTCGTAGTCGTTTAGCAATTCAACCCATCGTCGCTGTCGCATATTCAGTTCTTTCTGTTTGAAGATATGTTCGAGGCTTCTGTGATCAGTGTAGATTGCACATTTGGTACCGTACAAGTAGTGTCGCCATATCTTAAGTGCAAAAACAACCGCTCCCAGCTCTAAATCATGCGTAGTGTAGTTTCGTTCGTGGATCTTAAGTTGGCGCGAAGCATAAGCAATAACTTTATCCCTCTGCATCAATACACATCCAAGACCTTGGATGGATGCGTCGCAGTAGACTACGAAATCGTCCGTGCCTTCAGGCAATGAGAGGATAGGTGCGCTACAGAGTCTATCCTTTAAGTGTTGGAACGCTGTTTCCTGTGCATTACCCCAACGATAAACAATACCCTTCTGTGTCAGTAGCGTAAGCGGCTGAGCAATCTTCGAGAAGTCTTTGATGAACCGTCTATAATAACCCGCCAAACCCAAGAATTGGCGTATTTCTGTTGGTGTACGAGGCGCAGGCCAGTTCTTGATCGAATCTACCTTGGATGGATCAACATGAATCCCATCCTTGTTTACCACGTGGCCTAAGAAGTGGACTTCACGAAGCCAGAAGTCACATTTGGAAAACTTAGCGTATAGCTGTTCCGTTCGTAGAAGTTCCAGTATAAGTCGTAAATGATGCTCGTGCTCCTCCTGACTCTTCGAATAAATCAGGATGTCGTCGATGAAAACAATGACGAACTTGTCGAGATAGGGTTTGCACACCCTGTTCATAAGATCCATAAATACGGCAGGCGCGTTCGTTAGCCCGAATGGCATGACCATAAACTCGTAGTGGCCGTAACGAGTTCTAAACGCTGTCTTGGAGACGTCCTCATCCCGGACTCTCAGCTGATGATATCCTGACCTCAAGTCTATTTTGGAGTAGTAGCTCGACCCTTGCAGCTGGTCGAATAGATCATCTATGCGCGGAAGAGGATAACGATTCTTGATCGTCACCTTGTTGAGTTCACGGTAGTCTATACACATCCTGAACGTACCGTCTTTCTTCTTTACAAATAACACTGGAGCTCCCCAAGGCGAAGAGCTAGGACGTATAAAACCCTTTTCCAAGAGTTCTTGTAGCTGCTTTGACAGTTCTTCTAATTCAGTTGGAGCTAGACGATAAGGTGCTCGAGCTATGGGCGCTGCTCCTGGAGCGAGTTCGATCTGGAATTCGACTTGACGATGAGGCGGTAACCCAGGTAATTCCTCAGGAAACACTTGAGGAAAGTCGCGTACCACAGGAATATCCTCAATCTTTTTCTCTTTCTTCGAGGTATCAGTGACGAGAGCTAGAACAGCTGTGTGACCCTTGCGCAGACACTTCTGAGCCTTCAAGAAGGAAATGATGCCACTCACGACACCACTCTTGTCGCCTTGAACTTCGAGAGGTTCCTTGCCCGACCGAGGAATACGAATAACTTTTTCTTTGCATAAAATCTCCGCTTGTTGTTGAGATAACCAATCCATACCAATGACGACGTCAAAGCTACCCAAGGTTATAGGAATGAGATCAATGGAGAAAGTCTGACCAGCGAGGATAAGATACACCCTTTAACTATGTGTGTGGCCTCTAGACTTTTACCGTTAGCTAACTCTACAACATGTTTGGTGTTTAAGGGAGTTGGTGCACGTTTTAACATCTCACTAGCTTTTAGGGACATGTAACTTGTATCCGCACCAGAATCAAATAGTACAGTAACATAAAAGTCGTCAAGGAGAAACTTACCCATAACCACGTTGGGATCATTCCTGGCATCACCCTGCCCGATCACAAACATACGGCCTCTAGCACCATTGTTGTTATTGTTCCCACCGTTGTTGTTGTTCCCATTACCCTGATTGTTGTTGTTATTATTGTTCTGGTTCTGGTTTAGCTGAGGGCAATCCCGCTTGTAATGACCTTCAGCCCCACACTGGTAGCATCCCCTATTTCCATGCTGCTGCTGATGTGGCTGGTTTCGTGGAGCAGGTGGTTGTTGTTGCTGATTCTGATTCGCAGGTCGTGAACTCCTGCAATCTTTAGCTTCGTGCCCGTTTTTGAGACATCTCTGACAGTAGGCCTTGCGACACTGCCCACTGTGATGTTTGTAGCACCTGTTACACAGTGGATGATTTCCCCGATAACCACTCTGTCTCTGCCCACCAGAAGTTTGCTGACTTGGGCTCTGGTAGTCATTAGTCTTGCGTTGCTGAGCCTGGGACTGAACTATGGCTGAACCCTTGCTGGAATCTCCATCCCATTTCCACTTGTTGTCACTGGGAGTAGCAGGAGTGACCGGAGTAGTAGCGGTAGTAGTAGTGCTGATGCGTTCAGGCAACTTGTTCTGCTCCACCGCCTGATCCGTGAGACGGTGAGCCAGCTGTACAACCTGCTGATAAGTGGCGAGATTTGCTGAAGTGACGTGACTCTGGATCTCTGGCACTAGACCCTTGAGGAACAGTTCGATTCGCTTGATTGGAGGGTCCACCATCGTAGGACACAATAGAGCAAGTTCATTAGATCTTTTGGTGTATGCCTCAATCTCTGACCCCTTCATCTTGAGATTGAAAAACTCGACCTCCACCTTATGAATATCATCCCTGCTGCAATATTCTTCTTTGATCATTTCCTTAAAGTTGTTCCATGGGGTAGCGTTAGCAGCAACCAACCCCAGCATTTGCACCTGAGCTTTCCACCATGTGAGAGCTAAACCCTCTAGGGTACCGGTGGCATACTTCACCCTGCGTGCCTCAGGGCATTCACACATTTCGAATACAGTCTCGATCTTTTCAAACCAGTGGAGGAGTCCGACTGCTCCCTCCGTGCTGCTGAAAGTACTGGGACGACAGTCCATGAACGTTTTGAAAGTGCAAACAGGTGCTTGACCTGTTGTGTGCGTAAGAGTAAACAAAAATTTTAGCACAAGAGTTGGTTTAGGAATGTAGGATCTAAGGACCCTAGTGTGAGTTTCAACTGCAGGGTATACCTCCTGCTTGTGCGGCTGCAACTGCCGCAATAATTTGTTCAGCGATGAGAGCCGTCAATTGGGCTTGTGTCATGTTGATACGTCCAGACATGATCTTCATAGTAAAGATAGCATAAGTCAGAGTGGATCGCGAATCGTGCGATGACAGAAGAGTGTGAGCATATAAGCGTTCTCAAGCAGTAACGAATAGTAAACAATGTAATCTAAGCATACCACGAGCAAAGTTCTATGTAATTCTAGCAAGTAGGCAATAAATATAAACCTTATTACCTAGGATGTTGAGTCTTGCACGTGGAGCGAGGCGTCGTTGTGGATCGTTGAGCACTGTACTGGTTATAGTCTGGTTTTAACAAAAATCGTTTTCCCTTTATTAAAACCGAGTTCTCTATAACCAATGGCTCTGATACCAATCTGTCACACCCCCAAAATCCACCTGCGGAGTATCACCGCTTGGAGGCGTGACTGACCAGGATCAAGCCACCAATCATATTGAACATAGTAAGTATTAAATGTAAAGCAATCAAACCAATATGAAAGGTGTTCAAAACATAAGTATAAATTCAACGTTTAGCGGAAGCATAAATAAACCCAATCATAAGTAGCAATTCAAATGTTTAAATGTTGTTCATAACATCCACAAACTGTGCCCACAACGACCGTGCCTCCCGTGCAAGCTCCATAAGTACCTAAGGTCCTGCAAGGCATGTAACAGAGAGTCAACAACTAGTTGAGCGAGTTCACAGTGAGTTTGTTTAGTTATAGTGTTCATAATGTAGTTCGTATGTTCATTTAGTAATCATGTATCGTATGTATCGTATCGCGGCCCTCTAGGCATGTTTGCGAAGTATAGTGGGGATTTCCCATGTTTGCTAGACTAGGTATAGTAGTATCGCGGCCCTTCCTGGCATGTTTGCGAAGATTAGAGTATATAGTATCGCGGCCCTTCCTGGCATGTTTGCGAAGATTAGAGTATATAGTTCGCGGCCCTTCTTAGGCATGTGTGCGAAGATTGTCATAATATCGCGGCCGACCCTTGGCGTGTGTGCGAAGATCGTTTAAATTAGTATAACCAGTCTAGTCTGTTCTTATCCATAATCCTTCCTCTACCGGGAATCATATATCTAAGTTCCATAAACTGAACGAATAAATAATCCAACCCATTCCCATCCTGGGAATCCCATGCCTTGGCTGTGTGAACTCACCTTGGTTTGCTCGGTATGCTAAGTGTATGCTCGCAAGTAATCAATCACGTCCTAAAGTATGCATGTATGTGAAATCAGTTTGTGTTCAAGTTGTTCACGTATAAACATGTAGCACGTAATCACAATCATATACAAGACGGTTACACTTAACAGAATTAACTCAGGTTCCTGCACAGATCAGCTATTCGACGAAACATACATGTTGGCGAAACACAGATATTGACGAAACACATGGGTTGGCGAAACACACGCTTGACGAAACATATTCTGTTTCGTCGTGGTCTTAATTGGCGAAACAGAATTCAATTTCGTCGATTACTCTTGGCGAAACACTTTATGTTTCGCCGAGAGTTCTGTTTCGTCGGATGTCAGTTTCGCAGACATCAGATGTAGCAGTTACGAATATACACAGAACCCTAATCATGCTAGCAGCCGACATCAATAACATCGATCATGCAGAAATCAGTCAACACAGAATCATTGTAACATCATCATAACATAATCATCGGACCACTTTAACATCTAGCATGAACCCTAGCTTACGTATACAACATATCGATTACAACATCACATCATCAAACCCTATCAAGATGCTAACTTGCATTCAGAGTCAGATAATAATAATAATATCCAGAACCGAGCATTCGATTGTACTAAGTTTCGTATAGAATGATTTGTCTGCAACTACAACATACATATCGAAATCCATATCATTATCATCATAACAAGAACCCTAATATTAAACATGTATCAGTTTCAGATATACATCATCAAGGCAGAATCACATGACACATAAACACGTACACGGATGAATGATCAATCAAAGCACATAAATCTACTAACCGAGATGATGTTAAAGATGGTTTTGATCGTTCGGGAATATTCAGAGCTGCCGACACGCACAGAGGAGGTTCTAGGGTTTCAACTTTTGCCAAAGATGTGAAACTAAGGTCGCTACACGCTAATAAACACGATTTAACGTTCTGGGCCCGTAATGGGCTTCGGCGAATCTGGGCTCGGCGAAACACACTGTTTCGTCGAGATGTAGATGGCGAAACAAGTTCTGTTTCGTCGGAACTGGTTATGGCGAAACACTCTTGTGTTTCGTCGGGTTCTTAACAGTTTAAGTTCTACAAACAGTACACATGTTATACAATCACACATAACCATGCAAACACACTAGGTTTTATCATAACACAACCATAAAGTCAAAGTCAACGTGCATTAAATGCGAATAAAGAACGTCGGAAATTTGAGTTGTCACATTATCCCCAACTTAAAAGAAATTTCGTCCCGAAATTTAGCATGCAGTTACTGAGGAAAGCTAATGGTGTGACGTTGTTTACCTGAATTGTATCGCGGCTCCCCTGAGCGTGTTTGCGAAGATTACTGGTTTTCTTGGGGTGTCACACTATCCCCATTATCCATCTTGGTTTCCTTAGTATGTCTCTTGGCTGCTCAAAAGGAAGTACCACAAATGTCTGATCCACCGGATATGAAGTTTATAACTTGTGCATCTGCTGGAGGAGCAGGAGCTCCTTCTGGGATCTTCTCAGGATCCTGGATCCTTGACTTTTTTCTTCCCAAAAGTTCCTTCAAGTGCCCCTTGCTTAACAAGTAACCGATTTCTTTTCTAAGTGCAATACATTCTTCAGTGAAATGTCCGAAATCCTCATGATATGCACACCATTTGGACTTGTCTTTTGTTGCGGCTGATTTATCACTTTTCCTTGGCCATCTTGCTTTCTCACCTAGATTTTGCATTGCAAGGATCAGTTCATTGTTATCAATAGAAAAACAGTATTCAGAAATGGGAGGATAATCCTCATCATCCTCTTCCTGTTCTACTGCGTGCACGTTCTGGTTGTCAGACTTGTTCTTGAAGTAGGATCCTTGCTTTTCCTGCTTCGAGGCTCCTGCCAGTCTTTCCTGGATCCTTTTATCATCCTCTAGTCGGATGAATCTATGGTCCATGGTTCTCACTTCATCAAGATTCCTACATGGGGTCATAACAAGATCATCATAGAATAATGAATCCCTAAGCAAACCCATTTTAAAGGCTTCCACAGCCGTAGCTATATCCAGATTGGGAATATCTAAGGATTCTTTACTAAACTTAGTGATTTAATCTCTGAGTGATTCATTTTGACCTTGTGTTATCCTATATAGATCACTAGTTAAACGTTCAAATTTTCTACTACATGAGAATTGGCTATTAAACAGATTAACTAGATTAGCGAATGAAGTAATATAGTAAGGAGGAAGACTTAGCAGCCATTTAAGAGCTGATCCTGTGAGTGTAGATCCAAAAACCTTGCATAGACATGCTTCTTTTAACCTCTCTTGGATGGAGTTGATCTCCATCCTTTCTCTGTATTGAGCTACATGCTCCTCTGGATCCGTCGAACCATCATACAGCTTCATAGTTGGTATTTGGAACCTTTTGGGTATCTCAGCATCACAAATAGGTGGTGCAAAACGAGATATCCTATGGCTACCATCTGCGATTTCAGGAATGGGCTTAACCACTCCTGGAACGCTGGATATCATATGTTAGGGGAGGATTTTCTAACAATTAGTGATCCTTACTTGTTGTCCTAATTAATGATCCTTACTTCTGTGACAGATAGTGATCCTCAGAAGAGCTTCAGGATCAGGATCATGGATCACCTTAAGGATCCTCATACTAACGATTGTTTGTTTATGTTTCGTAGGAGCAACAAGCTTGACTTGGTCTTGGCAACATTACTATGGAATATTCCACGGGTATTTCGCACACGTTTGACTGGAAATGGACGTTGTGGAGAACGTGGGAGCTTGACACAAAAGTCGGATAGTTTGTTATTATAGTTAACTTCTATTTTTAAAGGGGTGACGGGCTAGTAATTAGAACACTTAGCCATTTTCAGCTACACACACTCTCATACAATCGCACTCTTGAAGCTCTCGACAAACACTTAACAGTTTTCACTCACTTTTACACATTTCACCATAGTGATCCTTGTACCTAGCTCGTTACTATCCGAAGTTGTAAACATTTATTGATTTATTTGAGTTTGGTGATCGGTAGTTTCCATCACCAGGGGTTTTTTGTGCCGGAGATCAACTCTTGATCAAGGGCTTTTTCCCCGTATAAATTCTTGTGTCGTTTGTGCAATTTACATTGAAGTGATCCTTATCATTGTTCTACATTTAAAGCATCATTCCCCGTAACAAAGAGTTTGGTTGCATTACCCTCATCAGATTTTTTTGACCAAAACAGTTTGGCGCCCACCGTGGGGCAATTGGTGTTTCATTCCTAAGAAGTTTTTCTGTTGGTGATCATTCCGGTTCATTGCATACAAATACATGGCTTCATAATTGAAGAATACCTCTACTGTAATGTCTGCGGTCAATTCATCTCAGGGCATTCCACCTTTGCCTCCACCACCTTCTGGACCTCAGAAAAATGCCGAGAAGAAACCAACTCCCATTTTCTCCAAACCTCCAACTTCTTCTGCTTCTTACACTCCCACTACTAGTGACATGTTTACTTTGATTTTGCAGATGAAGGATCATATACAGCAACAAGACAAGACCAATGAAAGGATTCTCAAAGAAATCGGAGATCTCAAGAAACAAAAGAAAACGGCAGAGGATTATTCCCCACTGATGCCCAGATCTTTGAATTTTAATACTCCGGTGATTACTTCTCAGCCATCAGTGGCTCCAGATGTTCAATATGTGGGTGGACCAAAAGGAGTGCACTACGGAACAACAACAATGACCCAGGCATCAGGTTCATATTTTCAGCCAGCAGGATCCTATCCTCAGCATATGGGGTCCTTCATGAATTCAGGAGGATACTCAGGAGCGCAGTAGATTCAAGGATCTTCCTTTGTTCCAGGATCATCCCAGGTTCAAGGATCCTCCTTTGTTCCAGGATCATCTCAGGTTCAAGGATCCTCTTTTGTTCCAGGATCATCCCAGTTTCAAGGATCCTCCTTTGTTCCAGGATCATCCCAGGTTCAAGGATCCTCCTTTGTTCCAGGATCATCCCAGGTTCAAGGATCCTCCTTTGTTCCAGGATCATCCCAGGTTCAAGGATCCTCCTTTGTTCCAGGATCGTCCCAGTTTCAGGGATCCTTCCAGATGCCAGGATCCTTGAGGAGTTTGCAAATAGGAAGTTCAGATGTCCACCAGGGAGATTTTATTCCAATTCAGACCATTGCTTCCACTGGTCCTTCGATCATTCCAGAGCTCCAACAATATGGATTAACATCCACTCTTCCTAATTTGAATCCAATGGGAGGTAACACTTTTAATAATTCTTATACTACTAACCATGGTCTTATGCAGGATCCAGGTATCAATCATGCCATGGCCAGAGAATTGCAAAAGTTGAAGGATATGATATCAAGTGTTCCAGGAGTGGTCAAACCTATCCCAGAGATTGCAGATGGGAGCCACAAGATATCTCGTTTTGCACCACCAATCTGTGATACTGAGATACCCAAGAGGTTCCATGTCCCAACTATGAAGCTGTATGATGGTTCGACGGATCCTGAAGAACACATAGCACAATACAGGGAGAGGATGGAGATCAATCCAATCCCAGAAAGGTTAAAGGAAGCATGCCTGTGCAAGGGATTCGGATCCACTCTTACTGGATCAGCTCTCAAATGGCTGCTAAGTCTTCCCCCCTACTCTATTACCTCATTTGCTAATCTAGTTAACCTATTTAATAATCAGTTTTCTTGTAGTAGAAAATTTGAACGATTAACTAGTGATCTATATAGGATAACCCAGGGTCATAATGAATCATTAAGGGATTACATTACCAAATTCAGTAAAGAATCCTTAGACATTCCCAACTTGGATATAGCCACGGCTGTTGAGGCCTTTAAAATGGGATTACTTAGGGATTCATTGTTCTATGATGATCTTGTTATGACACCATGCAGGAACCTAGATGAGGTAAGAACCCGGGCACTTAGGTTCATCCGCCTAGAAGATGACAAAAGGATCCAGGAGAGGTTAGCAGGATCCTCAAAGCAAGATAAGCAAGGATCCTCATTCAGGAACAACAAGTTCAGATCCTATAACAGATCTGATAACCAGAATGTGCATGCTGTTGATCAGGAAGAGGATGATGAGGATTATCCTCCAATTTCTGAATATTGTTTTTCTGTTGATAATAATGAACTAGTCCTTGCGATGCAGAATCTAGGTGATAAAGCCAGATGGCCCAGAAAAAATGACAGACCAGCTGCAACCAAAGATAAATCAAAGTGGTGTGCATACCATGAAGATTTTGGGCATCTTACAGAAGAATGCATTGCACTAAGAAAGGAAATTGGATACTTTTTGAGCAAGGGGCATCTAAAAGAGTTGTTGGGTAGAAAAAAGTCAAGGACTCAGGATCCTGAAAGGATCCCTGAGAAAGCTCCAGCCCCTCCAGCAGATGCACAAGTAATAAACTTTATTTCTGGAGGATCAGACATTTGTGGCACATCCTTCTCAGCAACTAAAAGGCATGCAAAGGAAACTAAAATGGATAATGGAGAAAGACCTGTTCGAACATCAAGTGTCTCCGAAGGAAATGTCATAACCTTTGATGAGGATGATCGTGCTGATATTCAGGATCCTCATCACGATGGTTTAGTTATTACTCTTTTCATTTCTAACCATTTCGTCCGCAGGATCCTTATAGACGGAGGAAGCTCAGTGAACATTATCCAGCTTGATGTTCTAAAGAAGATGGGTATCCCTGAATCAGATAACATACCAAGATCCTCCGTGCTCGTAGGATTTAGTGGCGAAACTAAGAATACCCTGGGGGACATTAAGCTCCCAATATACATCGAAGGCCTACACTCTTATAAAAAATTTTGTGTTATTGACTGTTTATCTTGTTGTAATGTTATCCTTGGCAGGCCCTGGATACACGATATGAAGGCAGTCCCATATACTTACCATCAATGTGTGAAGCTCCCTAGTCCTTGGGGAATAGTCAAGATTGATAGTGATCAGCAGGAGGCTAAGAATTGCTATACTTCATCTATGAAACCAGCCTCGAAGTCAAGGGAGCAATAGCAATCAAAGTATCCTCCAAGGGATGTCTTGGAGGCAAGAGAGCAGGATGTGGTAGAAATCCTCATGGATCCTCATGATCCTGAATCCAAAATCTATATCGGATCAGGGATCCTTGGCAAAATGAAGGAAGACCTCGTATCCTTCCTCAAAAGGAGAAAGACTACCTTTGCATGGAAACACGAAGACATGACAGGTATATCTAAAGATGTAATCACTCACAAACTTGGCATTGATAGGTCCTTCAAACCAATCCATCAAAGGAGAAGAAAGTTTGCACCGGAAAGAAATGCCATTATCCAGGAAGAGGTAGAGAAATTGCTCCGGGCAGGTATGATTAGAGAGGTCAAGTATCCAAGATGGTTGGCCAATGTGGTTGTTGTTCAAAAGAAAAATGGAAAGTGGAGGGTATGTGTCGATTTTACTGATTTAAATAAGTCATGTCCCAAGGATCCTTTCCCATTACCCCACATTGACTCCATGGTGGATGCAACTGCGGGTCATGAACTGTTAACTTTTATGGATGCTTCATCTGGATTTCAACAAATCCAAATGGAACCATCCGATCAAGAGGATACAGCCTTCATGACTCCAACTGGTATATATTGCTATATTGCTATGCCGTTCGGACTAAGAAATGCAGGTGCAACTTATCAAAGGCTAGTGAATATGATGTTCAAGGATCAGATTGGACAAACTATGGAGGTTTACATAGACGATATGGTGGTAAAATCAATAAAGGCTGAGGATCACCTAAGAGACTTGGAGGAAGCATTCAATATCCTTGACAAATATAACATGAAACTTAATCCTTCAAAATGTCACTTTGGTGTTAAAGCAGGTAAATTCTTAGGATACATGGTGACCAAGAGAGGCATTGAAGCTAGCCCGGAACAAATCAAAGCCTTAGTGAATATCAAATCTCCGACCAATGCTAAGGATGTTCAAAGGCTAACTGGCAGGATAGCAGCTTTGAACAGATTTATATCCAAATCCTTAGAGAAGTGCAAAGAATTCTATGATATCCTAAGGAAGAACAAGAAATTTGAGTGGACTAAGAAGCATGAAAATGCCTTAAGAGCTCTCAAAGATTACCTATCCTCAGCCCCAGCCTTGATGAAACCAGAAAAAGGCGATGTGCTATCCTTGTATCTTGCAGTATCCTCAAAAGCAGTAAGTGCGGTCCTTGTTAAGGATCATGAAGGTACACAACATCCTGTCTATTATGTAAGTAAAAGTTTACTTGATGCCAAATCCAGGTATTCACACCTTGAAAAGCTTATTCTTGCATTAATTATGGCATCTACTAAGTTGAGACATTATTTTGAAACTCATGTTATTGTTGTTAAAACTAATTTTCCAATTAAGAATGTCCTCAGGAAACCAGAGATGTCAGGAAGGATGGCTAAGTAGGCAGTGAAGCTTAGTGCCTATGATATAAGATATGAGCCTAGGACAGCCATCAAATCCCAAGCATTAGCTGACTTTGTGGCTGATTTCAGTAGTGATTTACGAAAAGAAGCTGAGTTAGAAGTCCAGCAGTTAGAGGAGACCAAGGATCCTTGGATACTTTATACTGATGGATCCTCAAATGTCAAAGGCACAGGGCTTGGAATACTACTAAAATCGCCACAGGGGGACATAATACCCCACTCTATAGCTTGTGAGTTCCAAACCACTAACAATGAGGCTGAATATGAGGCCTTAATTGCTGGTTTGCAAATTGCTAAGCATACGGGGATCAGGTATCTTGAGGTACATGTAGATTCATTGTTAATTACAAACCACTTTAATGGATCCTATGCTGTTAAAGGTGAAAAGCTAACCAAATATTTAGAGATAGTCAAAGAATTGGCACTCTCCTTTGTTTCCTTTAGTTTGACACAGGTACCAAGGGAAGAAAATACAGAAGCTGATGCATTGGCTAACTTAGGATCATCCTTGAAGATCCCGGAGGATATCAAGATCCCTATTATCCATATCCTGACCCCGACTATCGAGGATCATGTGGCTATGGAGATAGGAAAGAATTCTGCAATTATCCCTAGTGAGGATACTCAATCCCATTCAGGATCAGGATCATGGATCTCACGAATTATGAGATACTTACAACATGGAGAGATTCCTACAGGAGAAAACCCTAGGGCTTTCAAAATTAAGGTATCTCAATTCACAATTTTAAATAATATGTTATATAGACGATCTCTTGCAGGACCATACTTGAGATGCATTGAGGATCCTGAAATCCAAGAAGTTTTAAAAGACTTCCATGAAGGAGATTGTGGAAACCACACTGGGGGCAGGGCATTATTCTCAAGGATCCTGAGGACAGGATACTACTGGCCAACCATGAAGAGAGATGCTGTGGAGTATGCTAAGAGATGTGATCCTTGTCAGAGACACAGCAATATCCTTCATCAACCAGCTGAATTTTTGCATCCTATATCCTCCTCTTGGCCATTTATGAGATGGGGTATGGATATAGTTGGTAAGCTCCCTAAGGCACCTGGTGGAAAAGTATTCATGCTTGCTATGACTGATTACTTCTCCAAGTGGATAGAGGCTGAAGCTTTTGCCCAAGTCATAGAAAAGGAAGTTATATCCTTCATTAAAAGAAATATTATAACTAGATTCGGTATTCCTTCGGAAATTATATGTGATAATGGTTCCCAATTTATTGGGGGCAGAACCACTAACTTTTGTGACAGCTGGGGGATTAAGATGATAACATCAACACCAGTCCACCCACAAGCTAATGGTCAAGCAGAATCATCCAACAAGATCATCATCAACAATTTGAAGAAGAAGCTTGGATCCAAGAAAGGGAAATGGGCAGAAGAACTACCTTATGTGCTTTGGGCTGATAGGACAACCCCTAAGAATGCTACTGGTCAAACGCCATTCTCTTTGGTATTTGGGACAGAATCAGTGAACCCAACAGAAATGGTGGTTCCAACTGCTAGAACAAGTACCCGTGATCCTAAGGAAAATGATGAGAACTTGGCTCAAGACCTGGATACTATTGAAGAAATCAGGGATATGACTAGGATAAGGATGGCCAGTTATCAACGAAGAATGGCTGGTACTTACAACAAAAATGTCAGGATCAGGAAGTTTCAAGTTGGAGATATGGTATTAAGGAAAGCATTTCAGAATACCACCAATCCTGCTGATGGAAAATTGGCTCCAAAATGGGAAGGCCCTTATTTGATTGAAGCTGAAGCAGGAAAGGGGGCATATAGATTGCTAACCATGGAAGGTGATTTGCTACCAAGAGCTTGGAATGCTGTCCACTTGAAAAAATATTTCATGTGAGCAGGATCCTCATGGCACAGATGATCCTTACGTTAGGAGTATCCTAGAAGGATCCTTAAAGTATCGGTGATCCTTACTTTGGTAATATCCTAATCTTGAACTATTTCATTTCTTTATTTTCTCATATAAGGATAAGGATCATGTGTCCTTTATCCATCTCTCACGTGATTTTAAGTTTTGAAAGTTCAGGTATCCTTAGCAAAATATTGGTTATCTGCAGAAGCAATCCGTTCCTTGGGTTTAACCCCAGTTATTTGGGCTTGACCCCAGTTCCGCCTGTAGCGCATGATGATCCTGGTATAGTTCAAGGCAGTGGGACCAGTACTCGCCTTAGGGGCTGATAATTCCATTGTACTGGCTATACCTAGGATCCTACGTATAATGGTAGACGTACCATACATCCGTTCCTAAGGTTTCTAACGTTTTCACGTTAGCTAAGGTTTTGACATTTTCATGTCACTAAGTTTGGATAGTCGCCAGTTAGGGCCATACTCCAGTTTACATACGATCCTTGGGCTTGTCCCCAGTTGCTAACTCTTATCTTATATTGGCTTAGTCCCAAGTTATGCTCTATTTCAGGTCCTTGAAGATAAACAACTAGGGATCCTTGATCCTTACTTCTCTCTAAGGTTTATCTTATAGTTATCCTTATTATGGTTAGGATCCTAACTTGGATCCTCAGGTATGATCCTTAACTATTTTAATACCCCACATTGATTGTTTATTTGAATAACCCTTAAAATTTGACAACTAAACTTGTGATCCTTAAAATATGTTACTTTTTGGGATTCTTTAACTATAGGATATTTGATCATGGATCATGTCCTAAATATTTTCAATCTGACTTATTCAAAACTGCTTATTCAATAAATGTACATCAAAACAATTGAGAATTAAAGAGACAAAAAGGATAACAATACAAGATAAGCGACAAAAGATTAAGGTTTTATTTATTAACAAAAGATTAAGCCTTAAAAGGTTGTCAAAATTACCTACCCCGAGCATCTACCAGCAATACGTGGCCCGTCCGCTGGGGTAGGTAAAGGGTGTCCATGATAATAGGTTCAAAAGTAGTGCAGGAATATAAAGGCGGCAGGATCACAATGGCTTCATCCCCCAAACAGAGGATCCCTCCACCATTTGTAATCCTACCTATTGTCTAAAGGATCATACATGATCCTTAATCCTAAAAACTATTGTTCAGTACAAACCATCAAATTGTTCAACAAAACAACCATCAAACTAAAAAAAAAAATTGGGCTCCGGCTATGTCTAGAAGTTTCCATCATCGCCCAATCATGCAGCCTAAACCTTCCCTGCATCACCACCTCTGGCTCCACTTGCTTCACCACCTTCACCCTTGCCTCCAGCCTCAATCGCCAAAACCTCCTCAGCCTCTTCATCATCTTCAAGATCAGCCAACCTTGCTTTCCAGTCCTCAACATCCCAGCCGCTTCTGTCGAAGTTAGGATCTTGAGCTTCTTGGGCCATCTTTAGTTTTGTCTGATACATTGTGATGGCAGCAGAGACCTTTGCACCTTTAATGAGATCATGCTTTTCATAGTCAAGGTCGATCAGAAGTTTAGCCGTCTTAGTCTTGGCATCCTGGAGCTCCTTCTGAAGATCAGCAATTTTGAGGTCCTTTAGCAATGCAACCTGCTGAAGGTCGGCAATCTTCCTATCCTGATCCTCAACGTGGCCAACATAGTCCTCAATCTCAGTGAATTTCTGCAAAGGGGATAAAAGATAAGGTTAGGACCAAGTGATCCTTAAATCAGCAGGATATATCAGCAGGATATGTCAGCAGGATATACTAGCAGAGACAGTGATCCTTACATCGTTGAAGTACTCGAGGAATTGGTGGCGGATCAGAGGCAGACCCTGCAGATCCTCAGCTTCAGAGGCCTTTATCTTCTTGATTCCCTTCCCTTTGAGGGGTGCCTTGGGGACTGAAGCTGTCGGGCTGGTAGGAGCCTTTCTTTTGGAGGATCTGACGGTGGTGAGATCGGTGACATTGAACTTTGAAGCAGACTTGGTGGATTTTCCAGCACCTACACAACCAAAACAAGATAAGTATCTTTACTTCACTTATATTTCACTATTTAGTTAAATTTTTAAACAAAGATACTTACTTGACATCGTGACAGAGCCTGAGGATACCTCCTGAGAATCCTGGGTGGTTGTCTTGAAAGATCTTGTTTTAGGATCAAGTTTCTTGAAAGCGATGAGTCTCTCTTTCGCAGCAGGAGACAGTCTGAGGTGTGAAACGGTGATAGCTGCATAACAAGAAAGCAAAAGTATATAAGTGATCCTTATATCAAAAGAAAGTTCTCTGGTGATCCTTCTCAGGATCCTCCACCCTACCATGGGTAGCCCATTTCTTGGGTAGATCCTTTCTGTCAGCAATAGAATCTCTCTTGACGAAAAAGAAACGCCGCTTCCAATTAGTATCATTCTTGGTAGCTTTGAAGATCGGGTGTTCCTCACCAGGTTTACGTTAAAACAAATAACGATGTGAACCAAAGGTAGTAAGATCATACAGCTCTCCCAGCTCTGACATTCCTAGGTCTATCCCTTCCTGCTCGATGATCCTTTCAAGGGTGTACAAAACCCTCCATATCATCGGAATGGCTTGGATATAAGAGATGCCGGTTAGGGAAAAGAAAGATTGGGTGAAGGTTGGGAAAGGATATGTATAGCCTATGGTGAACGGAGTGACAGGAAAAGCAACCCAGTTGTCGGAAATATGATCACTCAGGGCATTGGGATCAAAAGACTTAAACTCAGTGTTCGCCGGGAAGCAGTGGCGGATCCTATCAATCTGCGCATCGTTGAAACAGCAGCGTTCTTTTATGGAATCTTCGATGATCCCCTGGCTTTTCAGTGGGCTGTTTTTCGGGTGATCCTTAGCTGGGGAGTTCCGGAGCAACATCTTTGATAGAATGATGGAAAGAGATGGAAAACAGAGCAAAAGAAGGAAGAAGATGAAGAGAGAATACATGTTTATCTTCGGATGCAGTTATAAAGGGAGTATCTCTGAAACTTAAATGCAAACGATCATATCTCTATCTCCTATTTATAATCATGATTCTGCAGGGTTGTCACTTCTGTGACGTCATAGTTGTAACGGATAGTTCTACAACAACGGCTATATTTACGATAGTTAGTTGCGGATAAGATCAAGAAAATATAATTCACTCATTTTACATATCACTCCTTATATTTTGGGGGCAATTGTTAGGGGAGGATTTTCTAACAATTAGTGATCCTTACTTGTTATCCTAATTAATGATCCTTACTTCTGTGACAGATAGTGATCCTCGGAAGAGCTTCAGGATCAGGATCATGGATCACCTTAAGGATCCTCATACTAACGATTGTTTGTTTATGTTTCGTAGGAGCAACAAGCTTGACTTGCTCTTGGCAACGTTACTATGGAATATTCCACGGGTATTTCGCACACGTTTGACTGGAAATGGACGTTGTGGAGAACGTTGGAGCTTGGCACAAAAGTCGGATAGTTTGTTATTATAGTTAACTTCTATTTTTAAAGGGGTGACGAGCTAGTTATTAGAACACTTAGCCATTTTCAGCTACACACACTCTCATACAATCGCACTCTTGAAGCTCTCGACAAACACTTAACAGTTTTCACTCACTTTTACACATTTCACCATAGTGATCCTTGTACCTAGCTCGTTACTATCCGAAGTTGTAAACATTTATTGATTTATTTGAGCTTGGTGATCGGTAGTTTCCATCACCCGTGGTTTTTTGTGCCGGAGATCAACTCTTGATCAAGGGCTTTTTCCCCGTATAAATTCTTGTGTCGTTTGTGCAATTTACATTGAAGTGATCCTTATCGTTGTTCTACATTTAAAGCATCATTCCCCGTAACAAAGAGTTTGGTTGCATTATCCTCATCAGATTTTTTGACCAAAACATCATATCCTTCAGTTTCTGTAATTCCCTAGCCATAGCTTGATTGATACCTGCATCCTGCATAGAGCCATGGTTAGTGTTATAAGAATTATTAAAAGTGTTACCTCCCAGAGGATTCAAGTTTGGAATTTCAGATGTGAATCCATGTTGACGGGATTCTGGTATGCCTAAAGGACCAGAACAAGCAATGGTCTGCATTAGAATGAAGTCTCCTTGATGAACATTTGAGCTTGAGGGTTGTACACTTCTTAAGAATCCTTGATACTGAATGATATTGGATCCTTGAACCTGGAAGGAGGATCCTTGAACTTGAGAGGATCCTTGAACTATGTGCGTCCCCATATATCCTTCTGAGTTAACGAAGGATCCCTGATGCTGGAAAGAGGATCCCAAGGCTAAAAACAGGATCCTGAAGGTTGGAAGTGAGACCCTATAGCCTGACTCATAGTTGTTGTTCCATAACGCCTTCCCAATGGTCCACCCTGATACTGGATGTCCGGAGCTGCAGATTGCGGGGAGGTTATAGCTGGAGTGTCGAAATCCAGTGATCTAGGTATCAGAGGAGAGTGATCCTCCGCTGATTTCTTCTGTTTCTTGATGTCACCAATCTCCTGGAGGAACCTTTCATTGGTTTTATCATGCTCTTGTATGTGATCCCTCATCTGTAAAATCAAAGAAAAAAGATCACTAGCAGTAGGGTTAGAAGAAACAGCAGAAGTTGGTGGTTTTGGAAAAATGGGGCTTGGTCTCTTTGCAGCATTTTCAGCATTCTTCTGGGATCCAAAAGGTGGTGGAGGCAAAGGTGGAACGCCCTGTGAAGAAGTGACTGCCGGCATAGAGCTTGAAGCTTTCTTTGCTGAAGAAGCCATATGGTTGAAGATGATGAACCGAAATGAACACAATGAGCAAAATTTTTCAGAAGTGAAGCACCAATTGCCCCATGGTGGGCGCCAAACAGTTTTGGTCAAAAATCAGGCTAGGATAATGCAACCAAATCTTTGTTGTGAGGAATGATGTTTGAAACAATGAACAAATGTACGGATAACTTGTAAAATGTAATGAACAAGTGACACAAGGATTTATACCAGGAAAAAGCCCTTGAGCAAGAGTTGATCTCCGGCATAAAAAACCCCGGGTGATGGAAACTACCGATCACCAACTAAAATTAAACAAAAGATTGTTACAATTCGGGATGATAACAAGCTTGTTACAAGGATCACTAAAATGTAATGTGTATGAAATCGCCAAATGAACTGTTGAGAGCTTGCGAGAGCTGTTTCAAGTGTGTGTGTTTGCTAAAATAGCCAAGTGTTCTAATTCAAGCTTGTTATCTCCTTTTAAAATTAGAAATAACTAAAATAACTAACTATCCGCTAATTTTGCAAGCTTCCCACGATCTCCATAACGTTCACCAAGCCATGCTCGTGCGGAATATTGAGGGCATATTCCCCAAGAATATCGGCAAGACCAAGTCCAAGGCGTATACTCCTGCAAAACAAACTTAAACATAATGAAGGCAACCGTTAGTATAAGGATAACAACAAGGATCCTAAATCCTGATCCTGCAATGTCTTCTGAGGATCCTTAACTCAAACAGAATTGAGGATCCGTGATCCTGGCAGTGCTTGAGGATCCGTGATCCTTAGGATTGGAAAATCCTCCCCTAACAGAAACCAGTTCTTATTTATAAGAAAGGATTCCATCCCAAACGGGGATCATCTACCCAACAAATGTGTCACCCAGGGTAGGATATGGGATCCTTGGACCAGGACCATACTATGATTCTTCTTTTCTATTAAGGATAACTGATCCTTATTTTGTTTTTGTTGTGCAGCTCTCTCATTCTCTAGCATCCAAGAATCCCCTGTCACAAGAGAAAGCATTGCTGCTTCCTGGAGGATTGACCCTGCTACAAGAACATTTCAAGCCAAAGTAAATGATTCTCAAGAAATCTCCCTGGGTTCCTACACCATGTCAAGTAAGTATCATATTTTTATGTAAATAAATGTTTAAATGAGTATAAGGTATGAATACTTATCTGTGAATTATGTTTGTAGGTGCTGGAAAATCCTCAAAGTCTGCTTCAAGGTTCAGTGTGACCGACATCCAGGAGTATGCCTCCCCTAGGTCTCTCTAAAAGGAGCTGGCTGTAAGCCAAAGCCTTCCTGAGAGCAAAGGAGTCAGCACCAGGGGTAAAGGGACCAAAAGAAAGAAGACTGTTGAACCCCTTAAAGGCCTGCCTTTGATGGAACACCAGGTTCAAGAATACGTCTCCGAGGTGAGGATTTCATATCCTAAAATTTGCCTTTCTTTTGAGGATACAGGAACCTTATCAGTCAAATCCTTTATTGCAGAAATTCGCTGAAGTTCAGATTCTCACTGACCAACATGTTGCTGAAGCTGAACAAAAGTGCCTTGACCTCCAGGCCATTGCAGTTGCCAAGGATAAGAAGATCTCCCAACTTGAGAATGAACAGAAGGCACTGCGAAATGAGCTTCTTGTTGCTGAAATGACAGCCCAAAGGGAGAGGATTGAGGTCATGGAAGGGGCCAAACACTCTGCTGCTGTCGTGATGCTGAAGATCAAACTCCAGATGGCTAAGGAGGCTGCTGATCCTGCCTTTGACCGGTCCGGTTGGGACATTGAGGCTTGGAAGCAAAGGCTTATGGAGCTTGGGGACGAAGATGAACCTGAGGAGGTGCTGGCTCTCGAAGGTGGTGGCAGTAACGTGAAGGATCCTGAGGATGCAGCGGCTGGAGACAGTGGTCAAGGTGGTGAGAAGAACGTGGAGGATGCAGCGAAGGTTTAGGCTGCACAAATGGGCGATGATGGAAATTTCTAGACGTGGCCGAAGCCCATTTTTTATGATTTGATTGTTTTTTGGTTGTTATGTTTTAAACTATGATGGTCTGTATGGTGAACAGTAGTCTTAAGGTTTAAGGATCCCTGATCCTTCGAACAATAGGGGGTGACAAAGGTGGATGGGTCCTTCTATTTGCGGAGGATGAAGCCTTTGGTGCCCCTCGCCTTTTATTTCCTGCACTTATCAAACCTTTAGTACGGACACCCTTTGCCAACCCAAGTGGATGGGCCACGTTTTGCTAGTAGAAGCTTGGGTTGTCAATTTTGGCAACCTTTTAAAGGGTTAACTATGATAAATAAATAAACTTTAACCTTTTGACTATCTTGGTGTTGTTCATTTTGTGTATATTTACCTATCAACTCTTATTGTGTAGTTTCAGAATTTACAAGTATATTAATCAGCTAATGTCAAAAATTTAGGATATGATCAAGGATCAAATATCCTTTAATCAAAAAGTTTGGAAAGTAAGACAATTTTAGGATCGTATATACTTTTTTCAAAAATAAGGGTATGATCAATAAACTAAGAATAATGTTAAAGTAAATAAGGATCATACCAGAGAATCCAAGTTAGGATCATATATCCTTGATACTTACAACTATGACAAACAAAGGATAGACACATGTAGAAAGTTAGGATCCAGGATCCTTAACTGTTTAGCTTTGGAAACCTGAAATAAGACATAACTTGGGACTAAGCCAACTGTAAAAGAAAGAGTTAGTATCTTGGGACAAGCCCAACAATCTGAGGACAAGCCCAATAAACTAGGGACAAGCCCAAAAAAAAACTGGGGATAAGCCCAAAAAACTGGGGATAAGCCCAAAAAACTGGGGACAAGCCCAAAGGATCTTATGTAAACTGGAGTATGGCCCATACTGGCGACTATCCAAACTTAGTGACATGAAAATGCCAAAACCTTAGCTAACGTGAAAACGTTAGAAACCTTAGGAACGGATGTATGGTACGTCTACCATTATACTTAGGATCCTAAATACAGCCAGTACAATGAAATTGTCAGCCCCTAAAGCGGGTACTGGTCCCATTGCCTATAACTGTACTAGGATAATCGTGCGCAACTGGCGAAGGTGTAAGAACCTGATTCGTAGAAGGTAGTATATACCTTAAACTAGGGACAAGCCCAAAAAGCTGGGGACAAGCCCAAAAAACTGTGGACAAGCCCAAAAAACTTAGGACACTTCGATGGATACTTGATCCTTTGGCAATGATGTACCAACTTCTGCAAAACTCATAACTTAGTAAAAAAGGATAAAGGATCCTGGATCCTTTTCCTTGTAATCAAGTAAATTAAAGGATTAGAAAAATCGAAATCAAATCATTACCAGAATGAGGATCATAAATCCTCTAAGGATCCTTAATGTGTATCAGATATGAAGATGGCTAAGGATCCTGGATCCTTCTTACATGAAGTATCTCTTCAAGTGGACAACATTCCAAGCTCTTGGTAGCAAATCACCTTCCATTGTTAATAAACGATATGCCCCCTTTCCTGCCTCAGCTTCAATAAGATAGGGGCCTTCCCACTTTTGTGCTAACTTGCCATCAGCAGGATTCGCGGTATTTTGGAATGCTTTCCGCAACACCATGTCACCAACCTGAAACTTTCTGATCCTGACATTCTTGTTATAAGCTCCAGACATCCTTTGTTGATAGTTAGCCAATCTCACCCTTGCCAATTCCCTGAGTTCTTCTATGGTATCCAAGTCTTGAACCAAGTTTTCAGCATTTCCTTTAGGATCATGGATGCTTGTTCTTGCAGTAGGGATTACCATCCTGTAGGGATCACTGATTCAGCTCCAAACACTAAAGAAAATGGAGTCTGACCAGTAGCATTCTTAGGAGTTGGATCCAAGGTTCTTCTTCAAGTTGTTGATGATGATCTTGTTGGATAATTCTGCTTGACCATTAGCTTGTGGTGGACTGGTGTTGATGTTATCATCTTAATCCCCCAACTGTCACAAAAGTTAGTAGTTCTATTCCCAATAAATTGGGATCCATTATCACAAATAATTTCAGAAGGAATGCCAAATCTAGTAATAATGTTTCATTTAATAAAGGATATCATTTCTTTTTCTCTGACTTGAGCAAATGCTTCAGCTTCTATCCATTTGGAAAAGTAATCAGTCATGGCAAGCATAAACACTTTTCCTCCTGGTGCTTTGGGAAGTTTGCCAACTATATCCATTCCCTATATCATGAATGGCCAATCAGAGGATATAGGATGCAGGAGCTTCGCTGGTTGATAAAGGATATTGCTATGTCTTTGACAAGCATCACATTTCTTTACATAATCCACAGCATCCTGCTTCATAGTAGGCCAATAGTATCCTGTTCTAAGGATCCTTGAGAGCAGTGCTCTGCCCCCAGTGTGGTTTCCACAATCTCCTTCATGGAAATCCTTCAGGACTTCTTGGATTTCTGGATCCTCGATGCACCTTAGATATGGACCTGCAAGAGATCGCTTATATAACATGTTATTTAATATTGTAAATTGAGATACCTTGATTTTGAAAGCTCTGGGGTTTTCTCTGGTAGGAATCTCTCCAAGTTGCATATATCTCATGATTGGAAGGATCCAGGATCCTGAATGTGACTGTGCACCATCACTAAGTATGATTGCAGTAATCTCCATAGCTGTGTGATCCTCAATAGTAGGAGTCAAGATGTGGATTATGGGAATTTTAATATCCTCTGGGATCTTCAATGATGATCCAAGGTTGGCTAGAGCATCAGCTTCTGCATTTTCTTCCCTGGGTACCTGTGTCAAACTAAAAGAAGCAAAAGAGTCTGCCAATTTCTTGACGATCTCTAGATATTTGATTAGTCTTTCACCTTTAACAACTTAAGAACCATTAAAGTGGATAGTAATTAACAATGAATCTACATGTACCTCAAGATACCTGATCCTCATGTGCTTGGCAATTTGCAAACCAGCTATTATGGCTTCATACTCAGCCTCATTCTTAGTAGTTTGAAACTCACAAGCAATTGAGTAGGCTATTATGTCCCCCTGTGGCGATTTTAGTAGTATGCCTAGTCCAGTTCCTTTGACATTTGAAGCCCCATCTATGAAGAGTATCCAAGGATCCTTAGTCCCTTCAAGCTGTTGAACTTCCAATTCAGCTTCCCTTTGTAGATCACTACTGAAATCAGCCACAAAGTCAGCTAAGGCTTGGGATTTAATGGCAGTTCTTGGTTCATATATGATATCATAAGCACTAAGCTTTACTGCCCATTTTGCCATCCTACATGAAATTTCAGGTTTCCTGAGAACATTCTTTATTTGAAAGTTAGTCTTAACAATAATAGCATGAGTTTCAAAATAATGGCGTAATTTAGTGGATGCCATGATCAAAGCAAGAATAAGTTTTTCTAGATGAGAATACCTGGACTCAGCATCAAGCAAACTTTTACTTACATAATATACAGGATGTTGGGTACCTTCATGATCCTTTACAAGGACTGCACTCTCTGCCTTAGAAGAAACTGCCAAGTATAAGGATAATATATCCTCCTTTTCTGGTTTCATTAAGGCTGGAGCTGAGGATAGGTAATCCTTAAGGGCCTTGAGAGCATTCTCATGCTTTTCAGTCCATTAAAATTTCTTGTTCTTTCTCAGGATGTCATAGAATTCCTTGCATTTCTCTGATGACTTTGAGATGAACCTGTTCAAGGCTGCGATCCTTCCTGTCAATCTTTGCACATCCTTGGCATTGGCATGAGACTTAATATTCACAATCGCCTTGATTTGCTCTAGACTTGCCTCTATGCCTCTTTTTGTCACCATGTAACCAAGGAACTTACCAGCTTTTACACCAAAGTAGCACTTGGAAGGATTCAATTTCATGTTGAATTTATCAAGGATATCAAATGCTTCTTCCAAATCTCTAAGGTGATCCTCAGCTCTCTTGGACTTAACCACCATGTCATCTATATAGACTTCTATCGTGTGTCCGATTTGTTCTTTAAACATCATATTGACTAGCCTTTGGTAGGTAGCACCTGCATTTCTTAGTCCAAATGGCATAGCAACATAACAATAGATACAAGTAGGGGTCATAAAGGTTGTATCCTCTTGATCAAATGGTTCCATCTGAATTTATTGAAATCCAGATGAAGCATCCATGAAAGTCAACAACTCATGACCCGCGGTAGCATCCACCATGGAGTCAATGTGGGGTAATGGGAAAGGATCCTTGGGACATGCCTGTTTAAATCAGTGAAATCGACACATACCCTCCACTTTCCATTTTTCTTTTGAACAACAACCACATTGGCTAACCATTTTGGATACTTATCCTCTCTAATCATACCTGCTCTGAGCAGTTTATCTACCTCCTCCTGGATGATGGCATTCCTCTAAGGTGCAAACTTTCTCCTTTTTTGATGTATGGGTTTGAATGACCTGTCAATGCCAAGTTTATGAGTGATAATATCTTTAGAAATGTGACAATTGTGCTCTGTAATCAATGTACATTGTAAAAAAATATCAATTATCAATAAAACAATGTGCTTTGGTGTTATTATGTGTTTATTTGTGTTTGATGATTTTACGATTTGATTCGAGTCCGATTTCAAGCTTTAAATCGCTTTCTGGAAGGTTATACGCAAACTAGTGTGTAAACGTAACCATTTTAACATGACAAACACTATGGAATAGTGACATAGTCTTAACATACCTTAAATAACCTTTTACATAACATAGAAATAAATTTTGGATGGTTTGGTGTGTCGAAAACAAGTATATTCGATCGCAGGGACCATTTGTGTCAAACTGCGAAAGTATGCCGATTCGTACTGTAATGAACATTCTGAAACTTGATCATAAGTTAAACATGCCCTAAATATCCTTTACATAGCTTAGAAATGGGCTTTGAGGTGTTTGGTGAGCAAAAATAAACTTTTGATCAAACAGGGACTAAAAGCGTCAAAAATTGCATAAGTTTGCATTTTCGCGCATATCTTACGTTCTGAATATATCCGGACATCCAAAAATTTTTGTAATCATTAAAATATTTTATTTTAGTGATTGGAATGCAAAAATACCATTCGTCGCTTAATTTGGATCGTTTTTGCGTCTGTTCGAGTTTTCGTCGTAATTAACCGAATAACACAATCGTACGACCAAATGAACCGACATCCGAGATGTTTTTGAGCATATGTTAAGTTCCCTATACTTTAAATTCATTTTAGAGCCTTGAAATGGGGTTAACGGGCTTAAACGTGTCAAAAATGCATCAGAAATCAAGTTTTGGACTTGCAGGGACTGTTTTTGACATTCTGGCAAACTTTCTTTGGCGGGACGCATAAGCCTGGTGTGGCTTCTACGCGGGGCGTGACAGCTGCACAGTACAGAAACATTGAATCTGGCTTTCCAGCCTGTTTTGATGGTTTTAATCCCTGAATTTCATTACCATTTGATGGTGTTAATATTCCCATTGTATTATAAACCTTGTGCCCACATGTATGGTCTTGATCAAAGCTCGAATAACGAGAAACGATCCTAATGGTTGTGGGAATTCTATAAATACCCACTTGAATTTCTTCCATTCCTCACAATTGATCTCAAATTCCTTCTCTAAGTTGAAGCTCTCCTTGTGATGCTTCATACATGAGAAATTTTGAGTTCAAATCTTCCTAGCTTGGACCCTTTGTAAGTATCTTTCGTACTTTTTATTGCTTTTCAAGCGTAAAAGTCAAACATTGTTTGACTTTCTGCTTTGACCACTAATTGGTCAACACAAAGTTCATTCGAACTTTGCAATGTGAGCGTAATCACGATGGTTATAGTCCCTTGTGACTATCCCTACTGATTACCATGTTGATTAGGCGTAGTGACGAGTCATAGTTTCGGTCAAAAATGCGTATTTATGCGTATTTTGCAACCAAACTAATCTTGGGTATCAAAACCATTTGTTTTGATATCAAAACCTGTTTTCTAACTTAGTTAAAGATGTTTTAACATGTTTAACTCGTCACTCTTAGTCTAGTGCTTGTATAGGGTCGTAAGTCAAGCGGTCTAAACCACCGCTTAGACTTTCGAACTCGACCCGTTTGGTCGATCATTAGGATCCGACCAAGCATATTTGTGACCGTATTTTTATAGGGAATAACCTTCCAAGGTTATACTTTATGGTCACATAGTTTAATTAGTTGTATGATAGGTAGTTTATATGCCTTAGCTAAATGACCAAAATGCCCTTTTTATGCATAATTGGTATTTAAGCATATGTAACTTAACTTTTGTCACCAAAACTGATTATGCAACATATTTAAACATGCTTAGGCATATAATACTTGTCATAGGACTAGTTAGGCGGCTCGAACGCGCTTTTGCGCGAACGACGTATTAACGTAGCATAAGCAACCTTAATGGGTCGTAACGGGTTGAAAGCACTTAGGATAGGTTCCGATTTAGGATGTAGGCTTCGTTAAACCATATCATATGAGTTCCAATACTCATTTGGTTTACAAGACCTCATTCTATCCGATCTTTCGATTTAGGTGTCGATTATTTAACTAGTAATCCGATTACTAGGTACTACTTGATTTCCTTGGTTTGCTTGAGCCTTGTTGAGTTCTTTAGATCAAGGATACTTGCAATTCAATGTGAGTACATAGTTCCCCTATTTTACTATTTTCAATTGTTTTGGGGTGATTCATATGTGTTAAACGATTTCGATATTTTTAACGATGGTTTCAAAAATGATTAAATATGGTTTATATTAAATAAATGTTGGATCTGAGTTTGGTTTTGATTGTATTTTACGTTTGAAATTAAGATGGAAATGGATGAGTTGTGCAGCGGAATTAAGATGAAAACAAACTTTGCATACAATCAAACGAGAGTATTGCTTTGATCAAACATTTTTCACAATGAACCGAAAGATTGAATTATTTCAATTACGATTACAATTGCAATGATTGAATACAAACTCCCCCTCAGCCAAAGCTCAGTGTTTGTTCGTGCAGAGAAGACGATTGTTGCAAAGAGCTAATAGAACAATACAGAGCACTGTTCTATTTATAGGCACTAGCAAACCACTGAGCATCTAAACTGACGTCACCATGAAAGTGACATCTAACCTCCTAACAAACTCAAACCTCTGATCAATACAAACACTGCTAGACTAACTACTGCTATTACAGTACATTACACAAAGACAGAATAAACAACTGCTGCATCCCTCCACTGCTGTGAACCCAACAGTACTTGTCTGGATCAGCAGTGCTTGACTCAAGCCAGTAGATTGAATCAGCAGAGCTTTAGTCTTTCATCAGGTCTTTACTTGAGCAGCAGTTTGACGGTCAGTAGATTGTACGGTCAGTAGATAGGAGGTCAGTAGATGTTGAAATCACTTTCAAGGGGAGAGACTTGTATCAAACATCTGCTTATTCTGGATCCACTGCTCTCTGATCTAGTTTTCGCTTTAATTATCTGTTCCTCTGGTAGGGTTCAATCCCAACAATCTCCCCCTGGAACAGATAATGCCAAAACTCTTCATTATTGTGGAACTTTATTGCCTCATCAACAGTTCCCTTATCTGACCTTTAAGTTGCAATTCAAAGTGTAGGGCACCTGTATCATCTTCATCCCTGCCAAGTGGAAGATCAAGGAGATCCTGCATATCTTCAAGACTTAGGCCAATTGCTTGTTCCCTTGATATTTTCTTCACTTCTCCACCAGACTTGAACAGAGTCAATACATGGGTCTGTTTGTCAGTTACCCACTTTAGTACTTTTGAGCCTGGTGGGTTTCTTGGGAGATTTTTATTCGATGAGGAGTTTGGTGATGCTAGCCTATTAAAGACTGTCTGAGCAGTACTTGCAGGTTGTTCTAATTCAAGATCTTCTTTTATCATTAATTTAATGCCTTCTTTCACAACAGCATATCCAGCTTTTAGATCTTGAATTGTTTCAGCACCTGACTGGTTTTGACTCCTTCTTTTGTAGATGGCTGCACCAGTTGGAGCAGTGGCTCTCCTGATTTGCAGCTTTGTTGGTCTTTTTGAAACCTCTGCTTTAGGATAGTCAGGCTTTTGAGGAACTCGGGTGTTAGTGTAGTATGTCTATCGCCTCCGTCATCTCAAGACCGTAGCAGAAACAGTTTAAATCTAGGCTTTATAGTGTTATATTAGATAGAAAAGGGCAAGGTGGCATTATTGTAAATAAGGAGAACTCTCCTTATATCCTTTGCCTATAAATAGAAGTCTTAGGGCTTAGATTAGAAACTTTTGCTACTTTTGGCATTTGGAGCTTTGGAGAGCTAAGATCTAGAGAGAGAAAGCTTAGAGAGAGAAAGTTCCTTGTACGTGATTCAGGTGCTGTACATTATCAGATCTTTCAATAGAATCAAGGTTATTATTACGTTCGTGTGTTCGGTCACGATCGTGTACGGATTCCGCACGTTACACGAGTCGGTTCGCAATCGTTTTGGAGTCGAATACCGGTCCTACAAGTGGTATTAGAGCATGAGCTCGATTGCACTGATCAAACACACAATTACGCACACGAATTCAGCAGATTCAGAGTCAAATTTCACTCAGATTTGTCAAATTTCTTCATCTTTACATTTCTTCACGTTTTCGACTGAAAATCGTCAAATTAAACGGGTTTTAACGGTTCAAAATTAATGATTTTTGGATATGTTGTGCGAAAGTACTTGATCTACAAGCCTACAAATTTTCAGACCTTAATTCAAAGCCATTTGAGAGAAATCTAAGTTTTTCTGTTCGAAAAAGTTGATAAAATGGGAACTGTTGTTGTTCATGTTTACTTGAATACCAACCGATCGGCTAGCTAACCGATCTGCTAGCTAACCGTTCCTTAGCTTTCATTGCATTTCATTTAAGTTGTTGACCTTCGTTGACTTGCCAGCCGATCGGCTAGCATCCCAGCCGAACGGTCAGCACACCATCACGTTAAATTCATTTAGTTGTTGACTGCTGATCGATCGAACAACTGTTCGATCGAACACCTGTCTGTTCCACTGCATTTCATTATGTCGTTGACTTTATTTGACCTAACCGATTGGACAGCTAGCCGATCGGCTAGCATCCCAACCGATCGGTCGGCAATACGTGTCATTAGTCTACACTGTTATATTTCTTAGTCAACATTTTCAGCTTGTCAGTCAACTTTATCAGCATTTCATGTGAGTCATTAAATGCATTCGGTGAGCATGTGATATTCACTACTGTTGTCATCAAATATAGTCTTCATTTATAACCTCATCACGTGACATACTAAATTCATATATCGATGCATATAATTGATTTTGGGGTCAAATTGGTAATAGATTAACATCACAGTTGTCAGCCGCATTAATATCAATAGTTTGCATGTGAATATGTATAAGTTTGTCAGGGCGGTGATTGCATGTGCTAATTGTCGTGATTCAGTCTGACAGTTTGCATTATAATTGTTGAAGTCTAAGAAGTCAAAGTGCCAGCCGATCGATCAAGCTTTTTGTCTTCTTGTGCCATCAATTTAACACGCTAGCCGATCGAACAACATCAAAACGCCAGCCAATCGAACAACATCAAAACGCCAGCCGATCGAACAGCATATTGTTTTGTCGTGTAGTGCTAACCGATCAAACAGAGGGTCGATCGAACAGCATATTTGTCGTTTTGTGTCAACCGATCGAACAGAGGGTCGATCGAACAGCATATTTGTCGTTTTGTGTCAACCGATCGAACAGAGGGTCGAACGGACAACCAACCGATTCAAGATAAAATCCCAGCCGATCGAATAGAAATCCCGTCCGATCGAACAACAACTCCGCCCGATCGAACAACAGTGATTATTTTCACTGTTGACTTTTGTTGACCAACTCAATCGGATACCCGTTCAATTCAAGTTGTTTTATAATTTTTAGAACTGATCTTTGTTTGTATGTGATTCAGGTGATTCGAAGAAAAAGCATCATGGCTGAAGAGTTTTACAACACGTTCTACAACGCGTTTACATCCGACTCGTCTGAAACATCAACTGTCACACCAAAGTCAATAACAAAAACGATCAATGAGAACATCAAGCATGATAATTTCTACGGAACACATTCAAAGCCACCAACTCTGGAAAGCATTGAGGATTATACATGGTGGAAAGAACGGTTTCTTAACTGGGCGAAAGCGTATGCGCATGAAAGCTGGTTCTGTTTAGAATTTGGATACGAACGACCAAAAGATTATAAAGGCGAAGAACTTCCATTCAAGAAGTTATCAAGAGAAGATAAATCTGAGTTTGCTGCCGAACAAAGAATGATTGCTTTGATCCAGTCTGCAATCAGAAATGATATTTTTGCGTTGCTGAATCATGATGGGTCATCTAAATCAGTTTGGGAAGCTTTACGTGTTAAAGCTGAGGGGGGTAAACAGATAAAAAAGAACAAAATTTCTTTACTTAAAAAAGAATTTGATCTGTTTGACAGTCTAAAAGGAGAGACAGTGAGACAAATGATTGAGATATTTTGTCATCTTAAAATTGAACTTGGGAGATTTGAGATAGTGAAAACAAGAGAGGAACTTATAGATAAAGTGATTGAAGCGTTACCACGAGCTGATCAGTGGCAAACGTTTGTGTTTATTTTGAAAAATGATGCTTTATATGATACAATTTCTCTTGATGCATTGTTTGAAAAGATAGAGAGTCATGATCTGGAGCTACAAAAGCAAAGCAAAATGACTGGTTCTTCACATCAACAGAATGTTGGATTGTATTACAAAGGTAGTGTATCTTCAGAGAAAGGTGTTGGTTCACCAAAGACAGCATTCAGTGGTGAGAAGATGAAAGAACCTCAAACAACTTCAACAAGTCATTATTCTGGATATCATTCATCTTCAAAATCAAATCCTGATGAAGCTGAGGAGATTCTATGCAACATTGCTCTCAAACTGAAGAATTCTCCGTCGATGAGCATAAATGCAGCTAAGCAGCAAATGAGTTTCCTTGCATCTGTTTTGGAATCGTATGAAGGTCTTGTAGCTGGAAAAAATGGAAACTCCGAATTAACCAAAGAAGACTACGACTAGATTGATCCGGAAGAGATGGATCTCATTGACATTCGTTGGTGCTTAGCAAGTTGCATCCGAAGAGCGCAGAGGTATATGGAGATTACTGGGAAACAATCTCTTGGAGGTGCATCAACAAAGCTTGGATTCGACAAATCCAAAGTGACTTGCTTCAAATGTAAGCAGAAAGGTCATTTCAAAAGAGAATGCACTAATTCTGCAGTTGGTGGAAATGAACATCCATTCAATGATGATTATTACCGCAAGGCAATCTACCATCGAAGCAGAGAAGAGCCTAAGATGATTGAAGATAAACCTAAATCGAGAGCTTTTTTTGTAATTCAAGATGACGAAGGTTTTGATTGGTCCGAGATATGTCCAGAAGAAGATCGTTTGGAGAATGTTCGAAAAACAGCTCATGGGAAAGCTATAACAGAGGAAAGAAAGTTTGTTTTTGTTGCTGAAATCCGTGAAGAGAAAAATGAATATAAAGATAAAGTTGAAATGAAGGAGAAAACTCGAGGAGAGATCTTGAGTAAGAAAACTTATCGAGAAAGAAACGTTGTTTACCACAGAATGGATGACATGCAAGAAGAGTATGAGAGTGCAGTGAGCAACAAAAGATGGGATAGAAAGAGAGAGTGTTACTTCAACAGAGAAGGAGAACCAGTTGCTCCAAAGAAAGAAATAATTTTTTATGATGTTCTTCTCATAGTTCCTTTAAGAGCCGAATATTATAGAAATGTGATGAAAGATGACACATATGCTAAAAGGCATGAAAAGGAGATCAGATATGCCATGACATCGTGTCTGAGAAAAAGGGATGAAGAGAGAATGAAAATGAATGTTGAAGAAATGGTGAACAATCTGAAGAAGGTTGCTGAAGAGGTTAAAGCAGAAGCTGTTGAAGTTGAGATGAATGAAGAGGTTAAGAAAGCTGTTACTGAAGAACAGCAGATTGGAGAAGAGGTGAGGAAAGAAGAAGAAGAAGTAAAGAATGAAAATTTGGAAGACGGTAATGTTGGTGATAAAGTCGGTGTTGAAGAAAAGCAGAATGATGCTAATCAGGAGCAGACAAAGACTGCAACAAACACCCAAGTGCCAATCACTGAGGTAAATTTTGATTCTGAAACTAAAATCAAAATTGTTGAACAGTGCAAGAAATGCATGGAGCCGTGCAGAGCTTGTACTGAAAAAGATGAGCAATTCAGAACAAGAGATCTTGAATTCACTAAAATTGAAAACATTTTTAAAGAAAAATGCAAGGAAATACTAGAAAAAGAAAAAGTTTTAAAAGAAAATGATGAAAAACTTTCAGAAAAATGCAAAAAGTTAGAAACAGAAAATGAAGTTTTGAAAGAAAATATTTCTAAAATGACAGAAGAATGTTCACAAAAAGAAATTGCTTGTCAAGAAATGAACAAAGAATATGACTCAATGAAATTAGCATATCATATTACGAAAGAGTCATACGAAAAAGTGAAAGATGAAATGAAATATGCTCAATCAAGAATGAATTATCTTTCTGAAACAACTAAAGAACTTATACGAATGTATTCCATAAAACAAGATGTTGTTAATTCCTATATTGAGGATGTTGCTAAGCTAAAGCGACAGATTGCTGATTTAGAACAGGACAACAACAAGTTAAAGAGTTATCACGTGTCGTCATATGTGCTTGAACGAATTTCAATATAAAACCGGGAGATGGTGAGTCTGAGCAAAACAAGAAAGGCATTGGCTCAGAGTTTCATCAAGTTCCACCACCGGGAAAATTTGCATTTTATGATGATAAAAAGGTCGAAAAAGCTTTCAACATGGTAGACCAATTGCCAGACAACATTGACATAACCTATTCCAAATCTGATGATTCTCATGATTCAGAGGTGGTAGGTAAAGTCGTTGAAAGTGTGTTGAAAGAAGAGTAGGTTGATACAGGTAAATCTGAATCACAGGATGAAGATGAAGGAAATCTTCATGATAGTTATCTGAAAAACACAAAATCCGAGAAAAGTTTGAATGATGATTCAAAAGGATTGGTTTATACCATGATTGGATCAGACAAATTGTTCTTAGATGTTGTATTCCTGATTCAGAATGTGATTTCAGAAAAGGTTGATAAAGTTTTCAAAATGGTTGAGATTGAGAAGTCTGAAATTTCAAAGTTTGCTGGTAAGAGTCATGGAGGTTCGTATAACAAACCTGGTTACAAAAGGAAAAACATGAAGGCTGGGTTGGGTTATAAGAAGAAACAAAATTGGAAAAGAAATGAAATGCCGAAGTTTCAAGCAAAAATGAGTTTTGTTCAAGGAAAAAGTTTTGATGAAGAGGAAAAACTTAAAATTGGACAACAGTCTATTGAAGAGTTCTTAGCTCAAAAGAAAAAGCAACAACCACAGGTCAAATATGTGTCCATGAGAACATGTTTTAAATGTGATCAAAAAGGACATCTTGCTCGTAACTGTCCAAATCTGAAACCTGTGGATGTTGACATAAAGAAGATTGATGTTGAGAAACAAAAATCTGAGAATATGAGACAAAGGTCAACCAGATTTGACTCAAAACAAACTTGGAGGTATAACACAAACAAGATTGCTTTGAATAAAAACTGGAAATCAAACTCTAACAGGTTTGACTCACAACAAACCTGGAAATCAGAGACATCCAGATTTAAAACAACACAAAGTTGAAAAACAACTGTTGATGCAACAAAACCAAACCAGTTTTGGAAACCAAAAGTTGTTGTTCAAAATCAAAATGTTCAAAAAGAGTCACATTTTTACAAAAGAGGTACTCCGAAAGGGCAAACATGGCCTGCTAAGAAAACAAGTAATTTCGGTAAATGTTGAAAAAGTTGAAGTAAAAGATGAAAAAGTCTTTGTACAAAATGACAAAGATTTTCCGAAATTGAATGAAGCATATTGTGTTGAAATGCCTAAGGTCAAACAGACCTGGGCTAAATTGTTCAAGTAATCAAGTAGTCTAAATGTGCAGGTGCTCAAGAAATCTGAAGATTGTGAAAATGGAATTCAGAGCAGCCTGGCACAACGAGGAG
Organism: Helianthus tuberosus; assembly: GCA_030545235.1. Lineage (NCBI taxonomy): Eukaryota > Viridiplantae > Streptophyta > Magnoliopsida > Asterales > Asteraceae > Helianthus > Helianthus tuberosus. Next base: position 60,047,226 of record CM060401.1, read on the forward strand.
AGGAGGCTGCTGAACCCTGGTTTGGTTGAACAGGGAGTTTGTTTGTTCTGTACATAAATAAACAATATTTTCAAAAACCCTAAAAATTTGAAAAACTTAAAAACCAAAAATATGTTTGTTTTTAATTTTTGTCAAAAATAGAAAATTACAAAAATATGTGTTGATTGAATACGCCAAAACCCTCACGGCTGAACAAACATGATTACTTTCACAAGATTGAAAAACGGTTTTCAAACTGTCGAAAATCAATGGGTTGTAAATCATGGGGGTACTTTATATTAGTATTTTCTGCAAATCAGAGCATTTTAAGCAGAAAATGGATGGCGAGACAAAACTATCAGTATTGGTTGTCAAATTTTCTTTAAATGATTTTGCATTTTAGGGGGAGAAAAATTGTCAGAAAATACAAAAACATTTGAAAAATTTGAAAAAGTCAAAAATCATGATAAAATTCAAAAATTGAGTTTTTGTGTAAAAAGAGGAAATGATAGTACATTAGTAGACAGTTACAGTACGCTAAAGAATTGGAATGTTAAAATGTGTTAAATGATCTCACCGGGGATGTGTCGGTAGATTTTCATACATTTAGTAAACTTTTTCGGGATATAAACCTAAATTCAAACTTGCTTATTTCGTGGGGAACACTACTTGGATATATAGGTAACCCCTGAAATCTCGTTTGAAGGACCCCTCTTTCTGAGATACTAGGTCTTTATGCTTAGTGATATCTGGGGTATTATCCCGGGATGTTTCTGATTTTGCGGAAGCAATGGCCTAGTCCCTGGAGAATACTATCTGCATTGCTTGAAATATAGCGCCGCCCTCAGCAAATTGATGAAACAATAAAATTGATAGTCATTGCTGTTGTAATACAAAAGATCCTCTAAAGGGGACACACCAAAAGTCTAAGCCGTCATCTCTCTACTGAACGGAAGTTCTGACCTGAGCTCTCACGGTTTCGTACTATAATTTATTCCCCTTACAGATATCATCTAGGTATACTCACCTGTAAGACTGAATATTGGGATCTGAATACGGGAGTATATTCAAGAGGTGAGACACATGAATGAGTTTAAGTTCTTAAAACATCCAATACGTATCCTAAATCAGTTGAAATTTGTATGAAAATTTAAGTGGATCAGTATATCGACAATATAAGTGAATTGTTTAATTCTTAATATGTAACTAAGCTTAACGGTACTTGTAACTTGTCAGAAACTGATATGATCCTCTGACGCATACTCAAACAAAAATATTGTCTGTAAATATGTTTGTACATATTTCTTTACCGATTTATATTTTCAGGAAATACAAAAAGATTTTTGATTCTGCTTTATTTTCGACAACCGATGTCTGAGATGCTAAGTGTCAAAATCTAAGTAAGCTGATTGTGTTTCTGAAAATAAAACAAGTTCATTAATTTGAAACTTGAATTAAAAATCAAAAATCAAAAACAGTTTCTGATATCTCCAAGGTCATTAATTTGGACTTGGATGATTAACTGTGAGGGATTTGGATGCTTATACTGTTAAAATATATAAAAGAGCCAGTTTCCGATCCGGTTCGCTGAAACTGCCAAATCCTTAAAGATTGTTGATAGGTGGAGAGATTCAAGTAATCCTGGATATATTCATATTATTATATCTTTAGAGCCAGGATCTTGATTTGGAAAGTTTAATAGAGCCAGGTTACGATACCTGGACAACTGAAAATGTTTTCAATGTTTAAAATGTTTTTACCTATAAATGTTTGAGTGATTGCAGATGTTGTTCCAGACTACGATCCCGACAGCCGAGTCTAAGGGGGAGTCTGAAGACGTGCTCAACGCAAGAGGAAGCGTGGATTCAATGAGCCAGGAAACTATCCTGAAGGAGCTTGTATACGGAAAGCCAGGTGTCGATCCCAAAATCACGGAAGCTTGATGAAAGGGGGAGCCTGAAGAGTTTACCGAAAGGGGGAGCTGAAGCTGAAAACAGATCCACCGGGATTCTGTTCGAACAAGAGGGAGTCTTCATTGCTGAAAACGTGTTAAAGCTTCAAGAAGACTCAATGAGAGAGAGAAAGATCAGAAGCTACGAGTCTGACTAAATGTTTGAGATTGACTGCGGCAATATCCAAGGGGGAGTCTGTTAGTGCAGTATGTCTATCGCCTCCGTCATCTCAAGACCGTAGCAGAAACAGTTTAAATCTAGGCTTTATAGTGTTATAATAGATAGAAAAGGGCAAGGTGGCATTATTGTAAATAAGGAGAACTCTCCTTATATCCTTTGCCTATAAATAGAAGTCTTAGGGCTTAGATTAGAAACTTTTGCTACTTTTGGCATTTGGAGCTTTGGAGAGCTAAGATCTAGAGAGAGAAAGCTTAGAGAGAGAAAGTTCCTTGTACGTGATTCAGGTGTTGTACGTTATCAGATCTTTCAATAGAATCACAGTTATTATTACGTTCGTGTGTTCGGTCACGATTGTGTACGGATTCCGCACGTTACACGAGTCGGTTCGCAATCGTTTTGGAGTCGAAAACCGGTCCTACATCGGGGATCTTTCTTTCTTAGTTCCTCCAACCTTTTGTAGGTAGCCCTGACTACATCTTATTTCCATCTTGCTATTTGTCTTTTGTTCCCATAATCAGCAGCAACCAATTCCTCTTTCATTCTTTTCAGCTCAAGTGTTTTATCAGGCACATTCTTCTTGTACTTTGACCATTCTGGAGGAGTGTGTTGGACCTCATTCTTTATCATTTCTTGAATCCTGGCTGCTTCTTGTTCAAGCTCAGGAATGGTCCACTCCTTGTTCATGTGCCTTTCTCCCTTGTATTTCTTTGTTGCCATAATGTTTTCAATGTAGTCTTTTCTTAGAGTCTCATCTGTCACACCCCCAAAATCCACCATGCGGAGTATCACCGCTTGGAGGCGTGACATGACCAGGATCGAGCCACCAATCATATTGAACAACACAATTAAGTAAATAAAACCAAACATAATACGATTGGTGACCAAAGCTAGTTAACCTTGTTTGGTTTAAACAGCGGAAGCATAAACGTGAGTTCAAAAGCATAAGTTCACAGTTCATAAGTTTAAAGTCCAACACTTAGGTTTAATAAGTTCATAATGTTTTAAATATTAAACACTGGACATAACCGTCCGTACACCACAACGACTCCTTCCTCGTGCAAGCTCCGAGTGTTTAGCGACCTGTAAGGCATGTAACAACGAGTCAACAACAAAGTTGAGTGAGTTCACGTTTGGTTGTTTAGTTTTAAGTTGTTTCTGAAAACGTGGTTTGACTTTCGTTGGCTTATTTGCCGTGGGGGTTACCCCATAGTTGAAAGTATGTTTAACCATTTCTCTTTTTCTTTACCCAATCCATAACCATGATCAGTGGGGGTTTTTCCCCGTTTGAACTACTAGACGGAATGATATCGACTGCTACGCAAATAAGTTGTGCCCTATATCAGTGTCTATCATCACTGACAGTCTGCCATAGTCCATTAGTACACGCCCGTCCGACTGGCACGGTGTGAGGTTTGTTAAACCTAATAGCGCTATTAACTAATGACCCGCTCGCCATTGGCCTCGGCGATTAAGTCGATATAAATTGAGGGACTTCATGATAGAGTTTTGTCTAGCTAGTTTTAAGGTTGTTGTCCTGCACCAGGAGGACGAACGTACGTATTCTGCACCAGGAGAATTCGTAGGATTAATAATGGCATCCGCTCTATGGAGGATGGCCGTACATATCCTACCCAAGGAGGATATGTAGATTTAGTTTTAATTCTTTAACCCATTCCCAAACCACCGGGAATCCCATGCCTTAGAAAGTGTGTGAACTCACCTCGGTTTGCTCGGTTAGATTCTCAATATAGCTAACAGTCAAGGTCGGTCAATCACGTCCTAGTATGATTTACCAGTTAGTCATTTAGTGGCTTTCAAATAGAACACAAAGTTCCTACACGTATCTAGCACACAACATGCATCACTGTAACAGTTTATGCCCATCTAAGTTTCCCGTCCATTCCCCACTCAAAATCAAACATACGATAATGCACATAACATATATAACATGTCAAATCATTCACAGATAGCATACTCGACATTTAGACACGCAAATCACTACTTATGTCGTTTCAGCTTTTATACTCGAAACTGGGCTGTTTTCGGGGATTTTAATAAAATAGTTAACATGTTCCAAAAATTCCCAAATTTTTACAGAATGTCTTAAACGTTCCATATTTTATTGTGTAAAAATATCGGGGTCCGGTTCATCACTAATATTTTATAAAAATTCATATTCGGGACTGAACTCAGATTTATGTATTTCTGACCACAGTCCACGAAACAATTTATTAAAAATTCATCGTAAGTCCGATTTGCGAAATTCCAGTGGGGTAATTACAAATACTTCAGTTATCATCTACAGTAAAATTTTCATGGTCCGATTCATCACAAAACTCAGGTTATGACTGAAAGTACGACACCCATTTATTGCTGTCAAAATTCAGCCTAGGTTGCTGTTACAAATTAACACCTTAAAAATAGTAAACGGAGTCCAAAAATTACGATTCCGGTGCCATTAGAACCGTATTTTATAATAGCATATTTTAGATTCAAAATATCGATTTTTCGTTGAGGTTAAGACCTGTTTACAGCCAACAGAAGTGGGCTGTAAAAGTTGGACAGATTCTGATTCTTTTGTGTTTAACCTTCTAAATCATGTTCGATCGATTCCGTTAACGAGTTTAGTGACCACAACAACATCATATACTAATATCATTCAGTAAAGCATCAGATAATCACCCAATCATCATAACCACACAAGATCTACATGATTTACACACATATTCATCCATTAACCACCTTGTTCATCACTTTAGTAAACTTTTAGACTTTGATCTTATATGTTCGTAATTTTTAACCGACGAAACTTTTATTAACCACTCTAGACAAGATCAAGAAGAGGTTTAGAGTCACTTACTACTAGCTCGAGGCTAGGGAAGATTCTAGTCGAAAATCGAGTGGATAAAAGCAATGGAATGAGGTCCTTCGCGTTCCGTTTGCACCAAGCTTCCTAATACGCGATCCTCGACACTTGTATGGACTTGGAATATGAAGATCAAAATCGAAAATATGATGGATGATATGGGGTGTTTGGCCGTGAGCTTTCTAGAGAGGAAGAGAGAGTTTGATTTTTGTTTAAGTGTGGGAAATGAATGATGGTCCAAGCTTAGTTACATATAGGCAAATGATAGGATTATTATCCAAGGGATATTGTGTTCTCTTGATACTAAACATAGACAAATAAAATAATCCATGTTGTAAGAGATGTGTCCCCTAAGGGGACCGATTGGTTGGAAGGGGGGGGGGGGTATTTAGTTGGATTCTAACCATCTAGTTAGGTGATTAGGGAGTTTGGTTAGAGGTTTAGATTGGTTATTAGTGTGTAGTGTAATATAACGGGTGTTAGGGTATTCGAGGACCCTAACTGGCTCAGAAAAGTGAAAACATTGTGTTTGGCAATATTTTTATGTTCCGGGTAAAGTCCGGTTGTTCGGTTTGATACTGTTCCGTTAAACCGCTTAATTAATCCGTAAAGCGTCCTACTTATATATTTTGCAACGTTTTTACTTTCTAACACTTAGGAAAATATAACGGACTATTTAGTGACCTTTCTGTACACTATTAGTATATTAACAAATACGTGTAAGCATAACACAGATATCAGAAAGCAGTTAAGTGATTCCACACAGTCGTCAAGCACTTTAATTGTCATTAATAAATTGTACGGAATACATGGAATTTGAGGGTTGTCACATTCTCCCCCTGTTATGAGAATTTCGTCCCGAAATTTAGCGCGTGGTTACTGAGGAAGCTAGTTAAGTTGTGTTGTTTTCCAGATTTTCCTGGGGTGTCACATCATCCCCCCGTTGATTTGGAATTTCGTCCCGAAATTCTGCGGTAGCTTCAGCCTCAGTGGTGGTTGCGTTTTTCTTAAACAGTTGGGGATACTTGAGTTTCATTTGGTCTTCTCGTTCCCATGTATACTCTGGGCCACGACGAGCATTCCAACGAACTCGGACGAGAGGTATTCTTGTGTGCTTGAGGATCTTAACATCTCGATCCGTAATCTCTACTGGTTCCTCGACGAATCGCAGCTGGTCGTCGATTGTGAGTTCCTTGAGAGGAACTATGAAGGTCTCCTCTGACAGACACTTCTTTAGATTTGATACGTGGAATACGTTGTGAACTCCGCTGAGTTCTTCAGGTAGATCCAACCTGTAGGCGACTTGGCCAATTTTCTCAATGACTTTGAATGGTCCGATATAACGCGGATTGAGTTTGCCTCGTTTGCCAAAGCATACTACACCTTTCCAAGGTGAGACTTTGAGTAGCGCTCGATCCCCAACCTGGAGCTCGAGTGGTTTTCTTCCCTTATCAGCATAACTTTTCTGACGGTCACGAGCTGCCGCCATTCGCTGTCGTATCTGAGCAATTTTCTCTGTGGTATCTACCACATGTTCTGGGCCAGTGATTTGGCTGTCACCAACTTCTGCCCAACAGAGAGGCGATCGGCATTTGCGTCCGTACAATGCCTCAAACGGAGCGGCTTGGATGCTGGTGTGGTAGCTGTTGTTATATGAGAACTCCACTAGCGGGAGGTGCTTTTCCCAGCCGTTACCAAAATCGATTACACATGCCCTAAGCATGTCTTCAAGGGTTTGGATGGTGCGTTCAGATTGCCCATCCGTCTGCGGGTGATAAGCGGTGCTCATATCTAAACGTGAGCCAAAGGACTTGTGCATTGCTTGCCACAGTTCAGAAGTAAAACGTGCGTCACGATCAGATATAATAGAGATTGGCACTCCGTGCCTTGATACCACTTCCTTTAGGTAAATGTCTGCAAGAGTAGAGAACTTGTCCGTTTCTTTCATAGCCAGAAAATGTGCAGACTTGGTTAGTCGATCTACGATCACCCAAATGGTATCGTTTCCGCGTTGAGATCTGGGCAGGCCAGTAACAAAATCCATGGAGATTTGCTCCCATTTCCATTTCGGGATCTCCGGTTGTTGAAGTAGGCCTGATGGTTTCTGATATTCAGACTTGACTCTCGCACAAGTCAAGCACTTACTGACGTAGGTTGCTATGTGGGCTTTCATGCCAGGCCACCAATACGTAGTCTTGAGGTCGTGGTACATTTTATCTGAACCAGGATGTACCGAATAACGAGACTTGTGCGCTTTGTCCATCACAAGCTCGCGTAAGTTTCCATAAAATGGAACCCAGATGCGCCCGTTAACATAGTAGGCACCGTTTTCCTTTAGTTCCAGCCGCTGCCTTGATCCTCGTAAGGATTCAGCCCTGATGTTCTCTGCTTTCAATGCTTCGACCTGGGCATCTCGAATTTGGGCAGGAAGGTTAGACTGGATGGTAAGCTGTAATGCTCGTACACGCTTAGGTAAAGTATCCTTTCGACTGAGGGCGTCAGCCACAACATTGGCTTTGCCCGGATGATACTTGATAGCGCATTCGTAATCATTCAAGAGTTCGACCCATCGGCGTTGTCGCATGTTTAACTCTTTTTGCTTGAAGATATGCTCGAGACTCCTGTGGTCGGTGTAAATGGTGCACTTGGTACCGTACAGGTAATGTCTCCATATCTTAAGTGCGAAAACAACTGCTCCCAGCTCCAGATCGTGAGTAGTGTAGTTTCTTTCGTGAACTTTAAGTTGGCGCGATGCGTAGGCAATGACCTTGTCACGTTGCATCAATACGCAACCAAGTCCTTGGATGGAAGCGTCGCAATAAACCACGAAATCATCGGTGCCTTCTGGCAATGAGAGGATAGGCGCGCTACAAAGTCTATCCTTTAGATGTTGAAACGCGGACTCCTGTGCATCACCCCAACGATAGATGACACCCTTCTGAGTCAGTGAAGTGAGAGGTTGCGCAATCTTGGAGAAATCTTTTATAAACCTTCTGTAATATCCGGCCAAACCCAAGAATTGGCGGATTTCTGTTGGTGTGCGGGGTGCAGGCCAGTTCTTGATCGATTCAACCTTAGATGGATCCACATGAATTCCATCCTTGTTTACCACGTGGCCTAGAAAGTGGACTTCGCGAAGCCAGAAATCACATTTCGAAAACTTGGCATACAACTGTTCTTTTCGAAGAAGTTCCAGCATAAGTCGTAGATGCTGCTCGTGTTCCTCCTGACTCTTGGAATAGATCAGGATATCACCGATGAACACAATAACGAACTTATCCAGGTAAGGCTTGCACACTCGGTTCATGAGATCCATAAAGACCGCTGGTGCGTTCGTCATCCCGAATGGCATAACCAGAAACTTGTAATGGCTGTAACGAGTTCTGAATGCTGTTTTGGAGACGTCCTCATCTCGGACTCTCAGCTGATGGTATCCCGATCTCAAATCAATCTTGGAGTAATAGCTCGACCCTTGCAACTGGTCAAACAAGTCGTCAATACGTGGAAGAGGATAACGATTCTTCACAGTCACCTTGTTAAGTTCGCGATAGTCAATACACATCCTGAAGGTACCGTCTTTCTTTTTCACGAACAAGACTGGAGCTCCCCAGGGTGAAGAGCTCGGACGTATAAAACCCTTTTCCAAGAGTTCTTGTAGCTGTGTGGACAGTTCTTCGAGTTCTGATGGGGCTAGACGATATGGTGCTCGAGCTACTGGCGCTGCTCCAGGAGCTAGCTCGATTTGAAACTCAACTTGGCGATGAGGAGGAAGACCAGGTAATTCCTCAGGAAATACCTCGGGAAATTCGCGCACAATAGGGATGTCTTCAATTCTCTTCTCTTCCGTGGATGTGTCAGTAACGAGTGCTAAAATGGCAGTGTGGCCCTTTCGCAAACACTTCTGGGCCTTAAGGAAAGAGATGATGCCTTCGACAGCACCACTCCTATCGCCACGAATCACGAGGGGTTCTTTATCAGGACGAGGAATGCGGATGATTTTCTCCTTGCAAACAATCTCGGCTTGATGATGAGATAGCCAATTCATCCCAATAACGACGTCGAAACTACCAAGGGTGATAGGAACAAGATCGATAGGAAATTCTGACCAGCTAAGACGAGGTTACAACCTTTAACTACGTGTGTGGCTTCAAGGCTTTTACCGTTAGCTAGCTCTACCGCGTGTTTGGTGTTCAGGAGTGTTGGAGTGCGCTGAAGCAATTGACTAACTTTTACGGACACATAACTAGTATCGGCACCTGAATTGAATAAAACAGTAACAAAGAAGTCATCCGGAAGAAACTTACCCATCACAACGTTGGGATCGTTCTTCGCGTCGCCCTCACGGTTTCAGGAAGTGATCACCAAGGATCGAGAGTCGAGCCTTCCAAACTCTCTATGCTAGAGGATGTTCGTTTCAGCGTCTTTGCATGGAGAAGCGAGAACGAAATGTCACTGTGGTAAGAGAATGACGGTTTGGTCTAAGCAAATGGTAGGAATTAGACATAACATAAATCAACAATCATGTGTAGGTACAAAAGCTAGTGTAAAGATTCCGCGTATTTAAGAAGACTGTCATGGAATAATACGATTTCTTATAGTGTAAGGTGGATCAGGTAAGCTTATAGATTATCGTGTTCGCCTGTAGGTTGAGTGATCCACATCACCGCTCTCGAACGTTCTGAAGACTATCTCATCAGTAAGGGCATCCATTCACTAAGTTGGGTTTACGAAGGGGTAAATCAAGTAGAGTAAGCATTAACCACCCAACAAGGTAATGGGGGTAATCTTGTGATTGGTGGAAATAGTGGTGTGGTTGTTGGCGTTTCGTTAAATCAGTTGCCAATCGAAGAAACAGGGAATTAATGAGGTTCATGCGAAGAATCGAGCGAAAACAAGGGTCCACCAATAACAGAAGAATTCAACCAAGTAATACGTCGCTTAGAAGCAATTCTAGTAGTGAGGTGTGGCGGCATGACACGAAAAGGGAAATTCGTTGCATCACGATTCATGGAAGTATATCACTTGTCCAAAATAGAGTTTGGTTGGTAGGGTTGCGAGTTGCAAAATGACAAACGCGTGTAACTGTGGCTGCCTCGTTCCTGGTAACGACGACCAGTGGAGATGATGAGGTCCGTCAACAGGGATGCGTGGGTATAGTTCTCCAAAACCCGAGTCTGTTTGAGCCAGGACTGGTCTTCGTGAATGTTGATGTATAAGCCGAATGTACGGAGGGTCAGATGGTGACGTCATGTCGAGTTAAGCGTGTAAATCGATAGAATGCATAAACAGTTGTCGTAGAGGGGTGACGAGAAATTAGAAAAGAATTTGAACATCACTTGTCAAATTTCAAGTAAACAATTGCATATCATAAAGAATGCAGTAGGGCTAATAGACAACATGCTACTACCCTAAATAAACAAACCATAAACACCACACCGGATAAAAGTAATCTAGCAAGTAAGAAATATAGACTTAAATCATACCACTTATGGTGTCGAGTCTTGCACGTGGAGCGAAGCGTCGTTGTGGATCGTTGAGCACTGTACAGGTTATAGTCTGGTTTTAATAAAAACTTTTTCCCTTATTAAAAACCAAGTTCACTATAACCAATGGCTCTGATACCAATCTGTCACACCCCCAAAATCCACCATGCGGAGTATCACCGCTTGGAGGCGTGACATGACCAGGATCGAGCCACCAATCATATTGAACAACACAATTAAGTAAATAAAACCAAACATAAGACGATTGGTGACCAAAGCTAGTTAACCTTGTTTGGTTTAAACAGCGGAAGCATAAACGTGAGTTCAAAAGCATAAGTTCACAGTTCATAAGTTTAAAGTCCAACACTTAGGTTTAATAAGTTCATAATGTTTTAAATATTAAACACTGGACATAACCGTCCGTACACCACAACGACTCCTTCCTCGTGCAAGCTCCGAGTGTTTAGCGACCTGTAAGGCATGTAACAACGAGTCAACAACAAAGTTGAGTGAGTTCACGTTTGGTTGTTTAGTTTTAAGTTGTTTCTGAAAACGTGGTTTGACTTTCGTTGGCTTATTTGCCGTGGGGGTTACCCCGTAGTTGAAAGTATGTTTAACCATTTCTCTTTTTCTTTACCCAATCCATAACCATGATCAGTGGGGGTTTTTCCCCGTTTGAACTACTAGACGGAATGATATCGACTGCTACGCAAATAAGTTGTGCCCTATATCAGTGTCTATCATCACTGACAGTCTGCCATAGTCCATTAGTACACGCCCGTCCAACTGGCACGGTGTGAGGTTTGTTAAACCTAATAGCGCTATTAACTAATGACCCGCTCGCCATTGGCCTCGGCGATTAAGTCGATATAAATTGAGGGACTTCATGATAGAGTTTTGTCTAGCTAGTTTTAAGGTTGTTGTCCTGCACCAGGAGGACGAACGTACGTATTCTGCACCAGGAGAATTCGTAGGATTAATAATGGCATCCGCTCTATGGAGGATGGCCGTACATATCCTACCCAAGGAGGATATGTAGATTTAGTTTTAATTCTTTAACCCATTCCCAAACCACCGGGAATCCCATGCCTTAGAAAGTGTGTGAACTCACCTCGGTTTGCTCGGTTAGATTCTCAATATAGCTAACAGTCAAGGTCGGTCAATCACGTCCTAGTATGATTTACCAGTTAGTCATTTAGTGGCTTTCAAATAGAACACAAAGTTCCTACACGTATCTAGCACACAACATGCATCACTGTAACAGTTTATGCCCATCTAAGTTTCCCGTCCATTCCCCACTCAAAATCAAACATACGATAATGCACATAACATATATAACATGTCAAATCATTCACAGATAGCATACTCGACATTTAGACACGCAAATCACTACTTATGTCGTTTCAGCTTTTATACTCGAAACTGGGCTGTTTTCGGGGATTTTAATAAAATAGTTAACATGTTCCAAAAATTCCCAAATTTTTACAGAATGTCTTAAACGTTCCATATTTTATTGTGTAAAAATATCGGGGTCCGGTTCATCACTAATATTTTATAAAAATTCATATTCGGGACTGAACTCAGATTTATGTATTTCTGACCACAGTCCACGAAACAATTTATTAAAAATTCATCGTAAGTCCGATTTGCGAAATTCCAGTGGGGTAATTACAAATACTTCAGTTATCATCTACAGTAAAATTTTCATGGTCCGATTCATCACAAAACTCAGGTTATGACTGAAAGTACGACACCCATTTATTGCTGTCAAAATTCAGCCTAGGTTGCTGTTACAAATTAACACCTTAAAAATAGTAAACGGAGTCCAAAAATTACGATTCCGGTGCCATTAGAACCGTATTTTATAATAGCATATTTTAGATTCAAAATATCGATTTTTCGTTGAGGTTAAGACCTGTTTACAGCCAACAGAAGTGGGCTGTAAAAGTTGGACAGATTCTGATTCTTTTGTGTTTAACCTTCTAAATCATGTTCGATCGATTCCGTTAACGAGTTTAGTGACCACAACAACATCATATACTAATATCATTCAGTAAAGCATCAGATAATCACCCAATCATCATAACCACACAAGATCTACATGATTTACACACATATTCATCCATTAACCACCTTGTTCATCACTTTAGTAAACTTTTAGACTTTGATCTTATATGTTCGTAATTTTTAACCGACGAAACTTTTATTAACCACTCTAGACAAGATCAAGAAGAGGTTTAGAGTCACTTACTACTAGCTCGAGGCTAGGGAAGATTCTAGTCGAAAATCGAGTGGATAAAAGCAATGGAATGAGGTCCTTCGCGTTCCGTTTGCACCAAGCTTCCTAATACGCGATCCTCGACACTTGTATGGACTTGGAATATGAAGATCAAAATCGAAAATATGATGGATGATATGGGGTGTTTGGCCGTGAGCTTTCTAGAGAGGAAGAGAGAGTTTGATTTTTGTTTAAGTGTGGGAAATGAATGATGGTCCAAGCTTAGTTACATATAGGCAAATGATAGGATTATTATCCAAGGGATATTGTGTTCTCTTGATACTAAACATAGACAAATAAAATAATCCATGTTGTAAGAGATGTGTCCCCTAAGGGGACCGATTGGTTGGAAGGGGGGGGGGGGTATTTAGTTGGATTCTAACCATCTAGTTAGGTGATTAGGGAGTTTGGTTAGAGGTTTAGATTGGTTATTAGTGTGTAGTGTAATATAACGGGTGTTAGGGTATTCGAGGACCCTAACTGGCTCAGAAAAGTGAAAACATTGTGTTTGGCAATATTTTTATGTTCCGGGTAAAGTCCGGTTGTTCGGTTTGATACTGTTCCGTTAAACCGCTTAATTAATCCGTAAAGCGTCCTACTTATATATTTTGCAACGTTTTTACTTTCTAACACTTAGGAAAATATAACGGACTATTTAGTGACCTTTCTGTACACTATTAGTATATTAACAAATACGTGTAAGCATAACACAGATATCAGAAAGCAGTTAAGTGATTCCACACAGTCGTCAAGCACTTTAATTGTCATTAATAAATTGTACGGAATACATGGAATTTGAGGGTTGTCACATCATCTGCTCTTTCTGAGATCTGCTGACATACATTTTTTGCAAATTCTTCCATGGATCTGACTTATGTGAGCAAGTATTGATAGTTCTGCTGTATTTCCCTATCAGATTTCCCTTTTATGTTTCTTCTTGAGATATCCTCTGCTTGCTTAGCCTTGATTTTCAAATATTCTTCAATATTGTTAGGCCTGGGATATCCTTTTATTGATGGCAGCTTCCTTTTAGCAGGGTCATCCTGATAGTAGAAAGATTTGATTTCTTCTCTAACTGCTATGAGCTCAAGAGGAAATTGAACACCTGCAGGAGCTAAGGGCTGTTGAACTTGTGCTGATGAGATTGGAATAGGCTTGGGTATTGTGACAAGTGACAAAGATTTTGAAGATGTTGATGGTGGTGAAGAGTCATCATCTTTGAGAATTAGCCTTCTCCTTTTTGTTTGAGGAGGGACTGATGATGTTTTGGATGGAACAGTGGTGGTGGATTTGATGGTAGTGGTTTGTGTTTGACTAACAGCAGTTGAAATGAGGACAGATGTTGAAACCACTGAAGTACCAGCAGTAGTTGATACAACAGGAGTTACAACAGCTGTTTTGGATGGTGGTTTTGGAGCAGACTTTGAACGTCTGGTTGGGATGGATTTGGGTTGCCTTACTTTTCTAGTAGGCTTCTTCTTTTCATCAACAATATTTTCATCATCCTTTGACTCAGAAGTACCCTGATCTGGATACTCCACCCTAGCTTTCTTCTTGGCCTCTCTATCCTTTTTGACACTTGCAACTGCTTCTACCAGTGCATTTGTGGTCTCATCAATTTTCTTGCTACCATATGGCAAAGGGATATTTTTAGTCATGTTTTCTCTTTCGGGTTAAATGTAAAGGCCATCATCTATTCCCTTCTTCTTCCACTCTTGAATTTTCTCCCCCTTTTTGGCATTATCTGGAGGGAGTTGATCAATAAAGAGGACAGTTCGAGGAGCAGTGCCAGTGGTATGCAAGATCTGAGCTTTTAGAGCCTTGAGATCAGCTTGGGTGTTCTTGAACCTAGACTCCAATGTATTTCTCAGCTGTAGTACATGTTTTTCATGTTGCTGATCTGCCATTTGTGCTTGTTGATGGAGAAAAGGTTGAAATAGATTCCAGAGCTCAGTTGTAGCAGGTGCTTGTGGTGGAGCAGGTGCTTGAGGTGGAACAGCAGTGGATTGCACCTTTTGTACTTGTAACAACTGTTGCAGCATATCTTTGAGTTTTGCAACAAAGTTATCAAGTTTTTCAACACGATCCGTCAATTTCTGGTACTTTAAACCATCACCCAATTTAATGGGATCATCTGATTTCCCACTAGCAGTGGTTTTATCAGTGGTTGAGGTAGGGAGTTTACTCCAAACATTAACCACTGATGCCCCTTTTTCTTGGTACCGGGGTCTTCTTTCTTCAACACTTGACAACCTTTTGATGTTGCCAGTAGTAAAAATAAATCCACTGGTGGTTGGCAGAGGTGCTATGTAAGGAATTGCCTCCAAGGAAGTCTTATTGATGTAACCACTGTCCAAATGTAAACCAGTGGGTTCAACATTTGTAGTGGCTGCTTCACTTGGAATACCACCAAGAGTTACTTGTAACTCAAGGGGTGTAACCTCCTCAGGTTGTGTTGGTGGGTTAGCAAGGATTGATACATCAGACCCAGTCATTTGTTGAGGTATATTCTCATTAATAGGTGATTGAGAAGGACTGGTTAGTGCCTGGTTCAAATCAATTGCATCCAACAGAAATTTAGTTGGTGGGGGGAATTATGGATGTGATGTTTGGCGTTGAAAGAGAATTTGTCCTAGGCATTGGGCTGTGGATGATGGAAACAAGTGTTTCCAGAGCATCATAATGTGGTGTCCCCATTTGTACAACCTGATCTTTTTGAGAAGAAGCAGGAGGAGTTTCGGTTAAGGTTTGAGATATTTGTACCAACTACTGTGAGGAAGTAGCAGCAGTGGTTTCCTGTGACTTTTGTGTTGTCACTGGCAGTAGCTCTGGTATCTCATCCTCCAGGGTTGCCTTTTTGATGGGTTTGGGAGGTTTTTGAGTTTTTCTTTTTGTTGGCTTTTTGGTGATTGTAGGTGTGGGTTTCAAAACAGTTGTTCTGCTACTTTGATCACCTTGCGCAGTGGGCTCAGCAGCAGATACCTGAGGAGCAGTGGGAGCTGCTAAATTCTGCTCAGGCATCTCTGCTTGTGTTTTACAAGGTGTTGACATTCTTGAAAAAGTTTCAGCAGTTAAGTTGTGCATTTGTAAGTATTCACCTTGGTTTATTGCAGCAATATCATCCTTACTGAATTTCTTTTCAAAATAGTAGCTTAAGAACCTTGGAAACAGTAAGAATGGTTTTGTTTCAACATTGTTAACCAAATCATTAAAGATTTCTCGAGAATAATTAAAAGTTTCTTCTTGAAGAATAGCATATCCCAGATTTTGAATCTTTAATGGTATTTCATTGAAAGAAGTGGTTTTGTTTAAAACACACATTAGGAGGGTATGGAATAAAAATCTTGTTGCAGAAGGGAAGAAACCTTTTTGTAAGGTAGCTTTCTTCATCATTGTGTCAGCATACCCTCTTTCAACAAAGTCAATTTTTAACTCATTTTTAGGGAAAGAAGTTTTACCTTCCTGATCCTTGAGTTGAAAGACCTCTGAAATTGATTGTGGTGTGATTTGGACATCTTTACCCTTTAGAGAAGAGTTTTTGGCAGTTACAGTTTCTCCTTGTGTTTCAAGGGTTGCATTCTTCCAAAACTCTCTTTGGGTTGCCAAATAAATTGGTGCATCGGCTGTTAACAAAGTTTTGTACTTTGATTTAGCCATTGTGTTGATGATGGAGTCGAAAGTCTCTGTGGTGCCGGGTTTTGTGAGAAGACCCAGAAGATTGTGAGATGGTTTGTGTGGAATTTCAGTGGGATTAGCCTTTTGAGAGACCGCTTTCGACGATGATTTTGAAGTGGTTTTTGCGGATGGCTTCGATTTTGTCATTTTGAAGATGATGATCGAAGAAATTTGTGGAGAAATGAGATGAAAAAAATGCTTTGAGAAGAGAATTTTTGAGAATTCAATTCGACAGTAAAACCGTGTTTGTGATGTGAAGTGAGGGTTTTATAGAAGAAAAAGTGAAGGCTGACGTGGCAGCAGTTACAAAAGTACTAACCACTATGTACTGCCCACATGCCAAACTCTGATGAAATGAAGGACAATACTTTTATGAAAGTTACCGATGAAAGCAGTGGTTACAACGGTAAAATGGAAGCAGTGGATGATTTTCACTATTAGTGGATAGCATATCAGTGGATAAGACACTGCTTTTGAACAACATAGTTTATCAAAGAAATGAGAGAACAGAGGATGGCTTTCAGTAGTGGACAGACTTTTTAGTAGAGTAGTCTTTTGAACAATCAGTGGTTATGGCAGACTTTTAAGGATTTAATGAAAATTTCATTTTTAGCTATTTTTAAGGATGGATTTTTGATTTTCTGAAAACATTTTAATGCTTTTATTCATAGAATGACAAGATGTTGCTTGTTATTCCATGTTTAGCATCCCAATTCTAGAGACCAAGCTTTCAAAGGTGGCTGTATCAAGTGCTTTTGTGAGCACATCTGCCAAATGGTCTTTAGTTGGGACATGATGCAGAGAAATCAAACCTTTTTCATAGCAATCCCTCACAAAGTGATGTCTGATGTCGATGTGTTTGGTGGTTGAATGGGAAACTGGATTTTTGATGATGTTTTCTGCTGCCTGGATATCCAACATGAGTGGTGTCTTTAAGGCAGTGATACCAAAATCCAGCAACTGGTTTTGAAGCCACAGGAGTTGGGTTGTACAGCTTGCAGCAGCAATGTATTCAGCTTCAGCAGTGGATGTTGAAACAGCCGCTTGATTTTTGCTTTGCCATGAAACTAAGCAATCACCTAGAAACTGGCACCCTCCTGATGTGGACTTCCTTGTGGTGTTACAACCAGCAAAGTCACTGTCTGAAAATCCTGAAAGCTTGATATTCCCATTAGCTGGATACCAGTTACCAAGTGTGGGATCACTTTTTATGTATCTGAATATCCTTTTTACAGTAATAAGATTGGATTTTCTAGGGGCTGATTGACTTCTTGCACAAACACATGTTGCAAACATGATGTCTGGCCTAGATGTAGTTAGGTACAGCAAAGACCCAATCATGCTTCTATATAGAGTTTGGTCAATCAACTCATCCTTTTCATCAGACATGACTAGCTTATTTGTTGCCATGGGTGTGTTGCATGGTTTACAATCATTCATATCAAATTTGTTTAAAAGTTCTTTTGCATATTTGCTTTGATGAATGAAAGTACCATTTTGCATTTGCTGAACTTGGAGACCAAGAAAGCATTGCAACTCACCCATTGCACTCATTTCAAACTCAGCTGTCATGAGTTACCTAAACTCTTCACACATTTTGTTACATGTGCTTCCAAAAATGAGGTCATCCACATAAATTTGGACAATCATTAAATCCTTCCCTCTCCATTTTAGAAACAGTGTTTTATCAATGGTACCTCTTTTGAAACCATTTGAGAGTAGGAAGTTGGAAAGAGTTTCATACCAGGCTCTTGGTGCTTGTTTCAAGCCATACAAAGCTTTGTTTAGCCTGTAGACATGATCTGGATAAAATGGATCTTCAAAACCTGGAGGTTGACACGCATACACCTCTTCTTGAATTGTACCATAGAGGAAAGCACTTTTGATATCCATTTGGAACACCTTCATGTTGTGGTTGACAGCAAAGGCCAGGAACAGTCTTATAGCTTCCAATCTTGCTACAGGGGCAGAAATTTCATCATAGTCAATCCCCTCTTCCTGTCTGTAACCTTGAACCACAAGCCTGGCTTTATTCTTGACAACAATGCCCCTTTCATCAGTTTTGTTCTTGAAGACCCACTTTGTGCCAATGGGACTAACCTCTTCTAGCAGTGGTACAAGCTCCCATACTTGTTGTCTTTTAAACTGTTGGAGCTCCTCTTGCATGGTTTCTACCCAGCTGTTGTCTTTCAGTGCCTCTTGGTACTTGACTGGCTGATGGAGTGATAGAAAACCAGCAAAAAAACAAATGTTTTGGGTTTGGCTTCTTGTGAGCACCCCTTCATTGATGTTGCCAATGATTTGATCAGGTGGATGAGATCTCAAGAAGATTAAATCTCCTTGGTATGGTATGATGGCATTTGTTGGTGAAGGCTGCAAATGTGTATCATCTGAGGTAACCACTGCTGGTGACTTTGATGACCCAGCAGTGGCTTCAAAAGGTGGTGGAATAGGAGGTAAAGGTGCGGACACCTGCTGACTTTTATCCACTGTTTGGAGACTTTTATCAGCAATGTTTGATGTGGAAGCAGTGGTTGATGGGCTACTTTGTTCAACAACTGTTGAGGTAGCAGTGGTTGAGCTTTGACAGCTGTTTTGTACATCTGCTGCTCTTCCCATTTTGACAGACTTTTGAGGGATGATGATTTCATACCCATAGTCTGGTGTTGTATCCTCTGATGGACCTGCACTGTTAGTCTTGACAGTAGTATTTTTGAAAGTGAATTTATCAAGATCAAACAAATCAGCAGGATTTGCTGGGATTTTCATGATGAAAGTTCATTGAACTTTACATTCAAGGTCTCCTCCACTGCCTTGGTCCATGTATTAAACACTTTGTAGGCCTTGGAAGTGGCTGAGTATCCCAGATGATAACCACAGTCAATTTTGGCTGCAAATTTTGAAATGGAATCTTTTAAGTTCAAAATAAAGCATGGGCAACCAAATACCTTGAAGTATGAGATCAGTGGTTTGATTTTATAAAAAATTTCATAAGCAGCCTGGGGTTTATTAAAACTCTGTTCTGGACATAGCAAGTAGTGTTTACTGCCTCTGCCCAGAAAGTTAATGGCAAACCTGAATCAGCAAGCATGGTTCTGGCAGCCTCAATCAAAGTTTTGTTCTTTCTTTCAACTACCCCATTTTGCTCTGGTGTTCTAGGGATGTTATACTGCCTTACAATCCCTTTCTTCACACCGAAGGCATCCAACTCCTTATTTTTAAATTCTGTGCCATTGTCACTCCTGAAGCTTTTCACTGGAAGGTCAAATTGCTTTTCAACCTGTGTCACAAAGTCTTGCAAAATGCCTACAGTCTCATCTTTTGAGTGTAAAAAGAAAGTCCAAGTAAACCTAGAAAAGTCATCAACAATAACCAAACAATATCTTTTCTTTTTGAGACTCATGACTTGAACTGGGCCAAACAAGTCCATGTGTAGCATTTGCAAACACTGGGTTGTTTTGGACTCTTCAATGGACTTATAAGAACTTTTATGTTGTTTTCCTTTTAAACGGGAAATGCAATGTTCAGGACATGAAAACAATTTTTGTGGTAGGCCTCTTACCAAACCATTTTTTGAAATTTCAGTGATTGTCTTAAGATTTGTGTGCCCCAGTCTTCTGTGCCAAAGTTCTGTCTCTTAGTTAGAGGCAGCTGAGAACAGACAGGCATCAGCTCTGGGACACTCTTTTGACATATCAACAACATAAACATTGCCACTTCTTTGAGCAACAAGTTTTGTTTGACCAGTTTTTATTATTTCTTCACTCTTTTTGACCATTTCTGGTCCAACAATCCTACAACACTCCTTTGTGAAGAATGACCCATGCCCCTTGTCACTCATTTCTGAAACACTCAGGAGGTTGAATTTCAGACTGTCTATCAGATTGACATTTTCAAATTTTACATTTCCAGACTGTACTGTGCCAGACCCTAGAACTTTCCCTTTACTATTATTCCCAAAGGATATATCACCCCCTCCATGAATTTTGAAATCTTTGAGTAGGGCTTTACATCCAGTCATGTGCCTGGAGCCTCCACTATCAACATACCACAGACTATCTAAGCAGGCAGAAGCTCCCTGCACATGAAGTAAAAGGATTAGTTCATTAGGGTTTCCAAAGCCAATAAGGCTTTGGATGGGGTCTCAACAGTGTCTGGGATGGATGCACATTGATGGACAATGGTTAGGTCAGGGGTTTGGACAGTTTTAGTACTGTTTCTTGCTAACCACTCTTGGGGGTCTTGACCAATCACCTGTTGGTACCCAAAAGGATGCCTGTTCACTTTAGGTTTAGAGGGCCTTTTGTAGGCCTCATAAACGTGTGGAATCCTTTGGTAAGATTGTTTTTCCTTGCCTTTTCTGAACAGATTGGCAGGGGGTGCATCAGTAACCTGAACATCTCTTTTGACAGATGCTTGGTTCAGCTGTTTTGTGATAGCTGTTTGAACTGGCACAAACAGTGGTTGGTTCTTGGTGAATTTGACAGATGATGTTGATGGACTCAAGGATGTTTTAGCAGTGTACTCATTCTTTTTCACATCAAAGTTTTTGAGATACACACATGCTTGAGTTTTGTGGTTTGTTTTACCACAAACAATGCAGCTTTCAGCTGGAAGAATGACACTTGTTTTGTTTAAATCATAAGCTTTTAAATGGAAATAGTCTTTCGTTAGATGATTCCTTTTCTCACAGAATTCACAAAACAGGTTATTGATCTTTTCTTTCTTCTTTCTCTTTTCGGACTCCTTTGCAGCAGAGGTTTTAACCTCTGTTGGAATGTCCTTGAGAGGAATGACTTTAGCTTTTGGAGCTTTAACACCATCAGTTGATGTAAAGTCCATGGGCTTGAAATTTTCAAGAATATCACACTCATCAGACCATTTTGGTTTAAACTGATAATTTTCAAGCTCTTCAAAAGTAGAGGATCCCATTGGTCTGTCAAGTGTGATTTTGTTACCAAGTTTATCAGTAATTTTCACTTCTTGGCCATTCTTGTTTGTGGGGATGAACTCAGTTGTTACATCAGTGGTTTGAATAGATTTTTCAAAAGCAGTGTTTTCATCATCATGTTTTCTATAACCAACACCAAATTTTACATTGCTTTTAATCTGTTTTTCAAGAATAACCTCATACCCTTTGCATGATTCCACCCATTTTTTACAGGTGATCTGGGTGGACTCCAACTCCTTTTTGCAAACTTGGTATTTTTCTACCATAGTTTGGAGTTGAGTTTTGGTTATGCTTTGCTCTTCTTTAAGACTGTTGATCTCTTTCTCTTTTTCAGTCAATTTGTTTTTAAGTTCTTTTAAAGAGCTTTCAAATTTGACTTCATCAGTTAAGATTTTATTTCGAAGGTTTTCATTTACCTCTTTGATGTTAGCAAAAGCAATAATGCAATTGTCAGAACACAGTTTTTCAAGAACTTGAGGAGATACCTTGGCAGCAACCATCATTGCACAATCACATTGATGATTTTCTTCATCATCAGCTCTTACTTCCTTCTCACCTGCTCTCTTTTCTTCCTCTTCTTCTTTGCCTCTTTGGACCATGGGTCTGTCAGTGGTTCAATCAGGGTTTCTGAATTTTCGCCCACCAGCAATTCACCAGCAACTGCATTAACAACTGCTTCAGTCACCTTATCCACTGTTTCATCACTTAGCTGTTCACCTTCAGTTTCAATCCCCTCTGGTATTGACTCTAATGCCATCAAACAAAATTCATCATTAGAAGGTTCATTAGAAACATAGAGTGCAAAATTTTCATCACCAAGCTCATCAGGCATGCTGCTCCAGTCAACAAAGCCTTGAGTGAAAAGCTTTGCTGATCTGGTTGTACCACTGCTGGAGTAGCTGTTTGAGGTGCAATAGATTGCACTTGTGCTTGGGGGATAGGGGTTTGAACATATTGAATATGTGGAACAGTGGTTTGGACATAATGCACATGCACAGGGGCAGCAGCATAATGAGCAGTGTTAACATGAGCTGCAGGGGTATATTGGGTATAGTGCACAGTGCTTTGATTTTGAGGTCTAGGGTTTGAGCTAGGATGAGTGATTATAGGACCAGTAGTTTGACTCCTGCATTCCCTAGCAAAATGACCTAGCCTATTGCACTTGTAACACTTGATTTTCGATTTATCCAACCCAACCCTTAGATTCCCATGTTAACCTGGGAATTTTCGCCCTGTTCTTTTGTAGAATTTGCTAGTTCTAACACTGAGCAAAGCCAATTCGTGCAGAATGTCCATCTCTTCTAAGTCAGTGGGATCAAAATGTTGTAAATCATTGAGTTCAAAGCACAAATTATCTGACATCTGGTTTTCAGTGTTTGTAGTAAAAGCATAATTTGCAGAGTGAGGATCAGGGTTGGTAAAGTTTCCACCAGCTGTTATATCAATGAAATGATCATAACCCTGTTCCTTACTACTGCTACCAGATTCTTCCTGACCAAGAAGAGCTGTGCTACCGAATGAGTAATCATCAGTAGCTTTTCCAGACTCTTGCAACTTCTTTTTCTGGTTCAACTCCCTTTCATAGGTTAGGAGTCTACCATGAAGTTGGGTCAGGGTCAGATCTTTGAACTCAACAGAGTTTCTAGTCACAAATGAAATTGTATCCCATTTATCAGGTAGCGATCTAAGAAACCTGCTATTTTGTGTTGATTTTGGAAATTCAACCTTAACAAGCCTTAGCTCACTGATGAGACAACTAAAACGTTCAAAATGTTGGGTCAATGTTTCACCCTTAATGTGATAGAAGGTTTCATACTGCTGATTCAGAATTTCCCTATTGTTTTCAATAACTTCTTCGGTTCCCCCAAACTGTTCCTTCAATGCATCACATAGCTCTTTGGCACTGTTATAATGTAACAGTCCAGCATAGATCTCATTTGGTAATGCAGATGCTATGATGCTAAATGCTTTGGCATCGAGTTCAAACTTTTGAAAATCAGTTTCAGTATAGTTTTCATAAGGTTTTGGTACGAACTTCTTTGGATCCTCAGCACTTGGCACCGTAGGAACATGGGGACCAAAAACAACAGACCTCCAACATCCAGTGTTCTGTTGAGCAAGGATGTGACCCATCCTTCTCTCCCAGATGTTGTATTCATTACGTTTAAGCATGGGTGGTTTAAAAAGAGAGCCAACATTATTCTTATCATCTTGTGATTGTGACGTCATCCTGGTTGTTTTACAGACACTGATTAATCAACTTTGATGGTGATTAAACCTTGCTCTGTTTTTCAACAAAAACGAACAAACTATCGATATCAACGATTTTGAGCTGAACTATTTATGTCAAAATGATTGTTAAATCAAATTTGACTGTCCTAGCTCTGATACCAATTGTTGGATCTGAGTTTGGTTTTGATTGTATTTTACGTTTGAAATTAAGATGGAAATGGATGAGTTGTGCAGCGGAATTAAGATGAAAACAAACTTTGCATACAATCAAACGAGAGTATTGCTTTGATCAAACATTTTTCACAATGAACCGAAAGATTGAATTTATTTCAATTACGATTACAATTGCAATGATTGAATACAAACTCCCCCTCAGTCAGAGCTCAGTGTTTGTTCGTGCAGAGAAGACGATTGTTGCAAAGAGCTAATAGAACAGTACAGAGCACTGTTCTATTTATAGGCACTAGCAAACCACTGAGCATCTAAACTGACGTCACCATGAAAGTGACATCTAACCTCCTAACAAACTCAAACCTCTGATCAATACAAACACTGCTAGACTAACTACTGCTATTACAGTACATTACACAAAGACAGAATAAACAACTGCTGCATCCCTCCACTGCTATGAACCCAGCAGTACTTGTCTGGATCAGCAGTGCTTGACTCAAGGCAGTAGATTAAATCAGCAGAGCTTTAGTCTTTCATCAGGTCTTTACTTGAGCAGCAGTTTGACGGTCAGTAGATTGTACGGTCAGTAGATAGGAGGTCAGCAGATGTTGAAATCACTTTCAAGGGGAGAGACTTGTATCAAACATCTGCTTATTCTGGATCCACTGCTCTGATCCAGTTTTGGCTTTAATTATCTGTTCCTCTGGTAGGGTTCAATCCCAACAATAAATAACGATTTCGATAATGTGAAGAAACTTGTTGGATGTAGTTGCATAACGAATAACATTCATTAGTTTTGGCCAAACCGACCAGTATTAGGTTATGGTACCATAGGATCTGACAAATCCCGTTATCAGACCGCACCCGTGGTTATGTGTGGGGGTTATGTGGGTAACGACTGAATCTGTGATTGTTAACTTACCCTTTGGTGGTTTGTTAATTTGAGTTGAACGATGGATGAGTTACGAAGGTTTGGATGTTATTAGCAAGACGACCAAAAGTAGTATTCACAATTAAAACGAGAATGATTTTTAACGATTAAATGATTGAAACGAATGAAACGAGTTTAACGAATTGAAGAAACGATTGGTTTTGGGTTGTGATTAGATAATGGGATGAGTGTGACATGATAAAAGCATGGTAGATACGCCGCTGGTACTTCTTATATATAAGTGTTTTTATCATATTACATTCTGTGGCATTATTTAGTTCACTTGAGCAAATGATTTTAAAAGGATGTCACACAACGATGTTTTCTAAATAATATAATCCATACGAGTTTTACTAACGAGATGATTTACAATTTGGTTTACTTAAACAAATGTTTTGGGTTAAGAATCATGGCTACGAGATTTTTATAAAATATAACCAACTTGATTTGAGTTGGTTAATTATGTTGCAATACTATACTCTTTTCAAAACAAGGTATTTAACTTTGACTCTTGTAGTCTAATGAGGTATTGCAACATGTAAACGAGCCATGAATCCGACACTCTCATAAAACCTATGTGTTCGCCATCATTTATTTGCTGACTTTATTTTTACATATGTTTCAGGTGGTGATTGATGATGATCTTTGTGACTAGGATGCATGCTCACTTAGGACTGGACGAGGCCTTAGTGACTTAATAACGATGATAGACTATGTTTAACTTGTTTGTTTTGTTTTAAGACAATGTAAATTATCTAATGAATCAATAAAATGAAACTTTTGAATCCATGGTTGTGAAACAATAATTCTGTTGCTCCATTCCCCGACGTTTCCGCCGCGGTTTCGTTGTTTTAACGCGGTTGGGGTGTGACAGAAGAGTTGGTATCAGAGCCAATGGTTATAGGGGATTAGGTTATTAGTAATGATTTGACCTAGACTATAACTTTTCTAGGACCCTAATGCAAGTTTACTTGTGTTTAGAATTTTAAAACAATACCGTCACCTATCTTTAGGTGATAACCACAACGAGAACAATAACAAATCCGATTTGAAAACCAATAATCTATTCCTAGATGATTTGTTATAAGGTTTTGAACCCTCTAAGTTTTCAAAATCTCATCAAAGTTTGGGTCTTATAGTGTGAACACGTGCAATCTGAAGGGTGGATGCCTGTATCCTAAGCTTTCTGTCTAAGGCTTGAGTGTTCGTACAATTCCACATAATCGGGCTAGTCACTCTTACCTGGGAACTCTTGCAATGAGTGTCCACTTATAGGCTAAAGCAGGTCTTCGCGATACATTATATTGACCCATTTACTTTGATTAGTCACTGTGTGTTGTTTGTTTGTTCGAGGTAACGAACGAATGATCGCCTTCCTTGTGTCTTGTCAATGTTTTCTATACCTATTTTGTTTATCCAATTATCAATCTCACTCGTTTCTCATGTTTCCTTGTTCCTTTAGAATATGCCTCCTCGACGAGATGCACAACCTCTAACTAACGAAGAAATCACAGCCCTTGTCGCTCAGCAAATGGCTGCTGTGCTTCCGAACATAGTAACCTAAATCCATCAATTATACAACAACAATGACAACAATAATGCTCAGTGTAGTTTCAAAATTTTCAATTCGGCTAAACCATTGAAGTTTTCTGGGTCTCAAGGAGTAACTGCGCTCTAGCAATGGTTCGAGAGTCTCAAAAGTACATTCAGACATGTGCAATGTGCGAATGAGCGTAAGGTTAAGTTTGCGTCAAGTGTGTTCGAGAAGCATGCTCTTACATGGTGGAACGGTCTGACGCGTGATAGGGGTGCCGATGTGGCGATGGCACAAACTTTGGAAGAGCTTCAAGCTCTCATGATGAAAGAGTTCTGTGCCCGTTACGAGATTAGGGCGTTGGAGTGAGAATTCGATGATCTAAAACAAGATGGGGGAGAACACCGTGCGTACACGGATCGTTATGAAGAGCTGAGTTTGTTGTGTCCTACTTTGGTTACCCCATTGGAGAAAGCGATTGAGAGATATATCGATGGTCTGCCCAATACTGTGCAGGAAATTGTCACCGGTAGTAATCCTACCACTGTTCGTCAGGCAATTGAATTGGCCGCTACTTTGACCGAGTCTCAGGTCAGAAAAGGGAAACTGACCCGCAAGGGTGACAAGAAGCAGTCGGCCGATTCCGTTCAAGACAAGGGTAAAGGTAAGGGAAAGAAGAAGAAGGGTGTGTCTTCTAAGAGGTCGAGGAAGAGCAAGTCTTCCCATAACTTTGAAGTCACTGCACAAAATCCTCAGAACCCACCAACACAACTTCCTGCGAAGAAACAATATGCTGGTACCGCACCTCATTGTACTCGATGTAATGGTCATCATGCTACCCAACAGGCTTGTAAGCAGTGTACTACTTGTGGTAAACTTGGGCATCTAGCCAACATCTGTCGTCTGGGTCAGAACCAAGCTGTTCAGAATTAAGCTCCAGTTTAAGGGAATACTGCTAGATTCCCACCTAGTTCGTGTTACAACTGCAGTGAAATTGGTCATTTCCGCAACAACTGCCCGAGGTTAGTGAATGCGAATGCAAATCCGAATGTCAACGCGAATGCAAATGTGAATCCCGCTGATGGACGAGCGTACAACTTGAATGCAAATGAAGCTCGTGCTGACAACGAGGTTGTCCATGGTACATTCCTTGTTAACCATCGACCTGCATCTGTTCTTTTCAATTCTGGTGCCGATAGAAGTTTTGTTTCGTTATCATTTGAGCCTTTGCTTGCGATACCTAGAACTAAACTGAGGAAACCCTTATCTGTCGAAGTTGCTACTGGTAAACCACTCGTACTCGATTCTGTTATTCGTGACTATCAATTGAACCTCGATAGCCATCTTTTTCCTATTGACCTCACACCGATGCAACTTGGGAGTTTCGATATTATCGTTGGGATGGATTGGTTAACTAAACTTCATGCTGAGGTAGTTTGTTTCGATAAGATTATTCGTATTCCTCTTTCATCTGGTGAAGTTTTAGAGGTTCATGGCGAGAAACTATCTGGTGGATTGAAACTCATGTCGTGTACGAAAGCCCAAAGTTATCAACAAAAAGGATATGTTGCTTTTCTAGCACATGTCACCGAGGAGAAAGGCAAGAGCAAGTGTATACAAGATATTCCGATTGTTCGAGATTATCCAGAAGTGTTTCCTGATGAACTGCCTGGTTTGCCTCCAGTTCGTCAAGTCGAATTTCATATTGATCTTGTACCCAATGCCAACCCGATTGTGAAAGCACCTTACGGTCTTGCACCGTCTGAGATGCAAGGATTATCTAAACAGCTTCATGAGTTATCTGATAAAGGATTCATCCGGCCAAGTTATTCACCTTGGGGCGTTCCAGTCCTGTTTGTGAAAAAGAAAGATGGGTCTTTTCGAATGTATATCGATTATCGTGAGCTTAATAAGCTTACCATCAAGAATTGATATCCCCTACCACGAATTGATGATCTCTTTGATTAGCTGCAAGGTGCTACATATTTCTCCAAGATCGATCTGCGTTCTGGGTATCATCAGCTTCGTGTTCTCAAAGAAGATATTCCCAAAACTGCATTCCACACGAGATATGATCATTACGAGTTCACTGTCATATGATCTCTTTGACTCAGAAGAATAATCGGAATGAATCCTTTATCAGATAACTCATGAAGCTGTTTAGATAATCCTTGCATCTCAGATTTTTCGAGATTATTCATTCCACACAAGTGTATACAAGATATTCCAATTGTTCGAGATTATCCAGAAGTGTTTCCTGATGAACTGCCTGGTTTGCCTCCATTTCGTCAAGTCGAATTTCATATTGATCTTGTACCCAACGCCAACCCGATTGTGAAAGCACCTTACGGTGTTGCACCGTCTGAGGTGCAAGGATTTTCTAAACAGCTTCATGAGTTATCTGATAAAGGATTCATCCGGCCAAGTTATTCACCTTGGGGCGTTCCAGTCCTGTTTGTGAAAAAGAAAGATGGGTCGTTTCGAATGTATATCGATTATCGTGAGCTTAATAAACTTACCATCAAGAATTGATATCCCCTACCACGAATTGATGATCTCTTTGATCAGCTGCAAGGTGCTACATATTTCTCCAAGATCGATCTGCGTTCTGGGTATCATCAGCTTCGTGTTCTCAAAGAAGATATTCCCAAAACTGCATTCCACACGAGATATGATCATTACGAGTTCACTGTCATATGATCTCTTTGACTCAGAAGAATAATCGGAATGAATCCTTTATCAGATAACTCATGAAGCTGTTTAGATAATCCTTGCATCTCAGATTTTTCGAGATTATTCATTCCACACAAGTGTATACAAGATATTCCAATTGTTCGAGATTATCCAGAAGTGTTTCCTAATGAACTGCCTGGTTTGCCTCCAGTTCGTCAAGTCGAATTTCATATTGATCTTGTACCCAACGCCAACCCGATTGTGAAAGCACCTTACGGTCTTGCACCGTCTGAGGTGCAAGGATTTTCTAAACAGCTTCATGAGTTATCTGATAAAGGATTCATCCGGCCAAGTTATTCACCTTGGGGCGTTCCAGTCCTGTTTGTGAAAAAGAAAGATGGGTCTTTTCGAATGTATATCGATTATCGTGAGCTTAATAAGCTTACCATCAAGAATTGATATCCCCTACCACGAATTGATGACCTCTTTGATCAGCTGCAAGGTGCTACATATTTCTCCAAGATCGATCTGCGTTCTGGGTATCATCAGCTTCGTGTTCTCAAAGAAGATATTCCCAAAACTGCTTTCCACACGAGATATGATCATTACGAGTTCACTGTCATGCCTTTTGGTTTGACGAATGCCTATACAAGATATTCCGATAGTTCGAGATTATCCAGAAGTGTTTCCTGATGAACTGCCTGGTTTGCCTCCAGTTCGTCAAGTCGAATTTCATATTGATCTTGTACCCAAAGCCAACCCGATTGTGAAAGCACCTTATGGTCTTGCACCGTCTGAGATGCAAGGATTATCTAAACAGCTTCATGAGTTACCTGATAAAGGATTCATCCGGCCAAGTTATTCACCTTGGGGCGTTCCAGTCCTGTTTGTGAAAAAGAAAGATGGGTCTTTTCGAATGTATATCGATTATCGTGAGCTTAATAAGCTTACCATCAAGAATTGATATCCCCTACCACGAATTGATGATCTCTTTGATCAGCTGCAAAGTACTACATATTTCTCCAAGATCGATATGCGTTCTGGGTATCATCAGCTTCGTGTTCTCAAAGAAGATATTCCCAAAACTGCATTCCACACGAGATATGATCATTACGAGTTCACTGTCATGCCTTTTGGTTTGACGAATGCCCCAGCTATTTTGATGGACATAATGAATAGGGTTTGTAAACCTTATTTAGACAAGTTCATCATTGTGTTCATTGACGACATTCTCATTTATTTGAAGTCCTGAGCCGAGCACGAACAACACCTTTGTATGACATTGGAACTCCTGAAGAAGGAACAACTTTTTGCTAAATTATCCAAGTGTGAATTTTGGCTTAAGGAAGTTCAATTTTTTGGTCATATAGTTGACGAGCAGGGTATTCATGTGGATCCTTCCAAAATTGATGTAATTAAGGATTAGAATGCACCTACGACACCAATAGAAGTTCGATATTTTCTTGGTCTTGCTGGTTATTATCGACGTTTTATTTCAAACTTCTCGAAGATATCGGTTCCACTCACTGCTTTGACTCAGAAGAATAAGCCTTTTGAGTGGGGACCTAAACAAGAAGAAGTGTTCCAAACGCTGAAACGAAAACTCTGTGATGCCCCTGTTTTATCTTTGCCTGAGGGAAACGATGATTTCGTTGTCTATGGTGACGCGTCAAATCTAGGCCTTGGTTGTGTTCTTATGCAACGAGGAAAAGTTATAGCTTGTGCATCAAGACAGCTGAAAGTTCACGAGAAGAACTATACGACTCATGATCTTGAGTTGGGTGTTGTGGTATTTGCTCTCAAAATCTTGAGACACTATCTTTATGGCCCAAAGTGTGTGGTTTTCACAGATCACAAAAGTCTCCAGCAAATTCTCAATCAGAAGGAGCTGAACATGAGGCAAGGACGCTGGGTTGAGCTTTTGAGCGATTATGATTGCGATATTCGCTACCATCTTGGTAAGGCGAATGTCGTAGCCGATGCGCTAAGCCGAAAGGAACGAGTCAAGCTCAATTTTGTTCGCACTCTATCTGATATTCAAACTCCTGTCTCTCAAACCTTTGTGCTCGCTAGCATTTCTTTGCTGACTTTATTTTTACATATGTTTCAGGTGGTGATTGATGATGATGTTTGTGACTAGGATGCATGCTCACTTAGGACTAGACGAGGCCTTAGTGACTTAATAACGATTATAGACTATGTTTCACTTGTTTGTTTTGTTTTAAGAGAATGTAAATTATCTAATGAATCAATAAAATGAAACTTTTGAATCCATGGTTGTGAAACAATAATTCTGTTGCTCCACTCTCCGATGTTTCTGTCGCGGTTTCGTTGTTTTAACGCGGTCGAGGTGTGACAAGAAATGCCTGTCATGTCCTCAGGCTTCCAGGAAAAGGTAGTTCTTCTCCTCTTGAGGAAGGATACTAGATCCTGTTCGATATTGTCGAGGATCCCGGATCCTATGAAGACTTTGGATTCAGGATCCTGAGGATCCATCATGATATCTTTCACATCTTGTTCTCTTGCCTCCAGGACATCTCTTGGAGGATACTTTAATTTCTATTACTCCATAGGTCTTGAGGCTGGTTTCATTGATGAAGTGTAACAATTTTTGGCTTCTTGTTAGTCACTTTCTATCTTCACCACACCCCATGGGGTAGGGAGTTTAACACACTGATGATATGTAGATGGAACTGCTTTCATGTCATGTATCCATGGCCTGCCAAGGATAACATTGCAACAGGATAAGCAATCTATAACACAAAAATTTTGAAAAGAATTAACTCCCTCTATGTAAATGGGATGTTTAATGTCCCCCAATGTGTTCTTGGTTTCCCCACTGAATCCCACAAGAGCTGATGATCTTGGGATATTTTCTGATTCAGGGATATTCATCTTCTTAAGGACATAAAGTTGAATGATGTTCACTGAGCTTCCTCCATCTATAAGAATCATGCGAACAAAATGGTTAGATATAAACAAAGTAATAATAAGACCATCATGATGAGGATCCTGAATATCCACATGATCTTCCTCATCAAAGGATACAACTTTATCCTGTGTAAGGATTGAGGTTCGAATGGGTCTATCCCCGTTATCCATCTTTGTTTCTTTAGCATGTCTCTTGGCTGCTGAAAAGGAAGTGCCACATATGTCTGATCCACCAGATATGAAGTTGATAATTTATGCATCAGTTGGAGGAGCAGGAGCTCTTTCTGGAATCTTTTCAGGATCCTAGATCCTTGACTTTTTTTCTTCCAAATAGCTCCTTCAAAT
Source organism: Helianthus tuberosus (assembly GCA_030545235.1). Lineage (NCBI taxonomy): Eukaryota > Viridiplantae > Streptophyta > Magnoliopsida > Asterales > Asteraceae > Helianthus > Helianthus tuberosus. The sequence goes on from CM060401.1 coordinate 60,079,407, forward strand.
GCCCTTTGCTCAACAAGTAACCAATCTCTTTCCTGAGTGCTATGCATTCATCAGTGAGATGACCGAAATCTTCATAATAGGCACACCATTTGGATTTATCTTTTGTAGCAGCTGGCATATCACTCTTTCTAGGCCATCTTGCTTTCTCACCTAAGTTCTGCATTGCAAAGATTAGTTCATTATTATTAACAACAAAGCAATATTCAGAAATGGGTGGATAATCTTCATCATCCTCCCCTTGCTCCACCGCATGCACGTTTTGATTATCAGACTTATTGTATGATTTAGATTTGTTGTTCCTAAAATAGGATCCTTGCTTTTTCTGCTTTAAGGATCCTGACAGTCTTTCTTGGATCCTTTTATCATCCTCTAAGCGGATGAATCTAAGGGCCCTGGTTCTCACTTCATCAAGATTCCTGCAAGGGATCATGACAAGATCATCATAGAACTGTGAATCCTTAAGTAAACCCATTTTGAAAGCTTCTACAGCCGTAGCAATATCCAAATTAGGAATTTCTAAGGATTCTCTACTGAATTTAGTGATATAATCTCTAAGTGATTCATTTTGACCTTGTGTTACCCTATATAGATCACTAGTTATCGTTCAAATCTCCTACTGCATGAGAATTGGCTATTAAATAAATTAACTAGATTAGCAAATGAAGTAATAGAGTAAAGGGAAGACATAGCAGCCATGTAAGAGCTGATCTTATTAGTGTGGATCCGAAACCCTTGCATAGACATGCTTCTTTCAACCTTTCAGGAATGGGATTGATTTCCATTATTTCCCTGTATTGAGCTACATGCTCTTCTGGATCAATTGAGCCATCATACAGCTTCATGTTTGGTGTTTGAAACATCTTTGGTATTTCTGCATCACAAATAGGTGGTGCAAAATGAGATATCCTGTGACTTCCATCTGGAATTTCAGGAATGGGCTTGACCACTCCTGGGACGCTGGATATCATATCCTTGAGCTTTTTTAATTCCCTAGCCATAGCTTGGTTGATTCCTGTATCATGCATAAAGCCATGGTTAGCATTATGGGAAGTATTTAAAGTGTTACCTCCTGATGGATTCAAGGGTGGAATTCCTTATGTGAATCCATATTGATGTGATTCCAGCATGATCGAGGGATCAAATGAAGTAATAGTTTGTATAGGTATGAAGTCTCCCAAGTGAATCTCTGAACTTCTGGGTTGTACACTCCTTAAGGATCCTTGATCCTGAAAGATGTTGGATCATTGATACACCGAAGTTGGGGTTCTTGGAGGATAATCCATGGATCTTTGAGCCTAAGATGAGGATCCTTAAACCGGAGACGAGGATCCTTGAACTTGAGATGAGGATCCTGGATACTGAGAGTAGGATCCCTGAACTGTCTGTATGCCCATGTATCCTCCTGAACTAGAGAAGGATCCTTGATGCTGGAAGGAGGATCCTTGAGGCTGAAGAGAGGATCCTAAAGGCTGGAAGTAGGATCCTTGAGCCTGTGTCATTGCCGATGATCCATAGTGTATACTCGATGATCCACCCTAGTAGTGGACGCCTGTTGCTGTGGAATGTTGGGTAATTATGACCGGAGTATCGAAATTCAGTGATCTAGGCATCAATGGAGAGTGATCCTCCGCTGATCTTTTCAGTTTCTTGATCTCATCAATCCCACAAAGGATCCTGTCATTAGTTTTGCCCTGCTGCTCCATGTAATCCTTCATCTGCAAAATCAAAGAATAAAGATCATTGTTAGTAGGACCAGAAGAAACAACAGTAGTTGGTTTTGAGAAAACAGGGGTTTGTTTCTTCTCAGCATTCTTTTGGGATCCAGAAGGAGCAGGAGGCAAAGGCGGAATGCCCTGTGAAGAGGTGATCGCCGACATGGAGCTTGAAGTGTTCTTTGCGTGAGAAGCCATGTGGTTGAAGGTAATGAACATAAATGAACGAAATGAACAAAATTCTCAGAATTGAAGCACCAATTGCCCCACGGTGGGCGCCAAACTGTTTTGGTCAAAAATCACACAAGGATAATGCAACCAAATCTGATTTTGTGAGGTGTGATGATTAGTTAAATGATCAAATATATGAACAATTGATGAATGAAATGAATGGTGAACACAAGGATTTACACGAGGAAAAATCCCTTGATCAATGTATGATCCCCGGCACAAGAAACCTCGGGTGATGGAAACAACCAATCACCAACTGTGACAACTGGCACTTTTTCGTACATTCCGTACAATAATTAGACGGTAATCTGTGCTTTAATGACTGTGCATGATCTAGTTTATAAGACGAATGAATTTCTAATTTCTGTTATACATATACAATGGCATTTCATGTTGCAAGAATTTTGTCATTACTGCATGCAACCCAATATAGATCTATGAATGCACAGAGTAGAGTAAGCATAGTTGTCAGATAAAATAAAGGTACTGGCGGGAGTTCAGTACTTAGATAGACATGAGGTTAAGACACAATATAAGACCCAGGACCAAGTGTTACACTAGTATAGTGTGTAGGAAAGTAGGGATTAAAAAACTGCCTTCCTAGTAATTACATAGGTATCGGAAAGTGCAAGAAACACACTAAAACTGCAAAATTCTGCAGAAAATAAATAAATTCAGCAAAAATTTAGCTTTAATAATTAAATATAATGCAGAATTATGATTTAATGGTCCTGAATGATTTCCTAAGTGTCGGGAATCGAAACTCTCATAAAAGGTAACATAAAGCACAATAAACTGCGCAATTTAGCACTTTAACGAACAGTAACGAACTGAACAACCGGACACTACCAGAAACATCAAATTTTTACTAGAAGCACTGTTTTTATGTTACGAAGCTAGTTATGGTCACCGAACATCATATTACCTCTTATAAACACTAAACACCTAAATCCCTAAATTTAATACTTGGAATCTAACTAGAATGAAGTAACTAATACTTGAAATGTTACACTTTACCCCCCCCCCCCATTAGTGGACGTTACAAGAGTGGCCACTTTTGAGACATAATATCCATTAAGATATTCTTTGTTGGAAGATCATCCTATAATAACCACTAGTCTTGAACACTTTCACCTTCATACTTCAACAACACACAATTCCTTCCTCCTTTCCTCCATAGCTACGACCTCAAACCCCCCTCACCATACCTTCACTTTCAATCATCTTTCAAACATTCTAAGCATATTCCAAGGTGTATGGAGCCTATCTAGGAAGGTTGTAAGCAACGGAATTGGAAGGACCTCTCTCTAGTGCTTTTATCCACCTCATTTCTTCTCTTGTTCATCCCTAGCCTTGTGCTAGTAGTAAGACTCTTGTGATCTCATTTTATTTCATATTATGTTGGTTAAAAGATGATATAAGTTGTTAAATATAAAGATCTTGAAGAAACACAAGCATAAACATGAACATAAAGCTCTAAAACATGAAGATCAAGTTGTTTTAAGTGTATGTAGTATACTTGAATGTTGATTTCTTGTGTTTATGATGTTGATCATCATAAGAACCTTGCTAGATGATGATTAAACACATGATCTAGCAAGTGTAAGGATAGATATTGAGAAATATGTAATGATCATCCTTTATGTAAATCATGAACTTGAAAATAAACTTGTTTTAGTGTATGATGATTATTTCTACAAGTTATAAGTCTTGAAAATAAAAGATTTCAAGAATAATATTTTCAAGGAACTAAAGTTTATTACAAGATTTAACATGATCATGGTGTTTAAAGGAAGTAAACATGTTTTAAGTGTTGAATCAAAACTAGAAACATATTGTTAACAAGAAAAATACAAGAAGAAGTATTTTTAGAAAATCTTCATACAAGTTGTGAAGAACTAAAATATTCAAGAATGAGTTTTATAAACTATAAACTATGTTTTAAGGGTAACTTAACCTACTAAATAGTATACTAAGTTACTACAAATTTTTACGAAGTTTCAAGTTCATGTCATAGTGTAAATATATTATTTTTTGGCACATGGTAAGTCTTGTTTATGTGTTGATGATTGATGATGATTTTAAAAGAAAATGATATGCTTTGAAAGCATGGAAACCTCTATTTTTAGGGGAAACTATGGAAAAAAATTTCTAAAATTAAACACTTAGAAAAATATTTTCAAATAAATATTTACAATGTATTTTAAACCATGGATTTTTCACATAAAAGTTTGCCATAATTTTTGTTACAAAATATAAATATTGGAGGTTGGTTTTTATAAATAAAAGTGACTAAATATGTATTTAGGAAATATATATTTAGAAGTCACCATGTGTGTGATTGTTTTTATACTTTGTGTATTAGTTATATTATTTTAGGACATGGAATAATATAACTCATCAAAATACCCAAAAATTACAACCCAAAATATTACCAAAATTCCAAGAATATGAATATACAAGTTATACACAAAATATTGGTGAAACCGAACTAAGGAATGTAACTTACAAAATACTCCGAAAATAATATTCATGTGTATATTTTGGTAAATAATATTTTGGACACCAAAGAAAACAAAAATATGATTTTTATAATTATTACAAAGTTACATCATATTTTTGACAAAAGGAAAATATATTATTTTGGGTGAGTGAAAATATATATATTTTTCATGGAATTATTTGAAGATGTAATAATTTTGGGGGAAATGTGTATTTCTTAAACAAACATGAAATACACTATTTTTGGGTGAAAGATATATTTTCTCAGTTAAATATGAAATATATCGTTTTTGAAGAAAGATAAGTTTATATATATTTTCTAAGTTGGACTTGAAAATATATTACTTTTGGAACTTATATGAAAATACAAATATTTTGCCAAAGAAAAATTTTAAATAATTTTTCTAAATAATATTTATTGAAATATATATTTTGAAAATATATATTGATGAACTTTTATTAAAGATAATATTCCGGAATAATTAATACAAAATTAAGTATAAGAATACTTAATAAATATAATAAAGATACGTATTCTCGTATGTATAAATACACACCGGAATACATGGCAAAAATATACTAGTATAAGATACCCCCATCCTTGGGAAGGAAATTACAAGTATAAATACTTGGAAAATATTAAGTTAAAATATACTGCTATAACAATTATTCCAAAATTTAATGAATATAATTTAAGTTAAAATATTTATTATTTTAACAAATAATTATGTAACATGGAATAATGTTGAAAATGCAAAGAACATAACTCAAAGACACTAATTAATACTAAGTCAAGGCACGACCCGCTCGTCTAACAGACCGTAGTATGTTGTAGGTAGTCGTGCACATTAGTAGCAGCTTGAGTAACGTCGGATTGAAGAACGCAAACTAGTGAGTTCATGTCCCCCTTTTCTCTTAACTGTTTTTGGTTTTATAACTCTCGGGGGTGGAATGCATGTTACGAATGTTTATACGGTATGAAATGAGTTAATTAGATCATGTGAGCATAGATTGAATTTGAAATGCCATTAATTCTTAATTAGGGATGAAGGTTAGATCTAACGGGTACGGCCGAACCCCACTCATGGTACTGATGTGACCACTTGAGTGCTTCGGTGTCCCAGTCGAGGTGAATCGACAATAGTCAAGGTGAATTGACATGGTCAAGGTAAATTGACATAGTCGTAGGGGAGTTCGACATAGTCGAAGGGGAATTCGACATAGTCGAGGGAATTGACGAGGGTATAAGCCTACTCATTTTGAGTGATCCCTACGTCTTCACATGGTTTAATGTCCTTGCAAAACTTTTATTTGATTTGTTTATAAATGCTTTTCATACCTGTATTCAAAGGAGTTTCTCAAAGGTTTACAAGGTTTTCAGTACTCATACAAAACGCATGAACTCGCTCAACTTTTGTTGATGTTTTTCCAAAATTACATGTATTTCACGTAACAGGTTAGATCTTAGGCGCGGGTGTTGTTTCTAGAAGTAGATTTCAAGTTTAGATGTCATCCACTTTTGTTGGTTTGTGACTTAGTCGAAGGTTGTGTTTTAAAACTTAAATAACCGGTGTCTGTAATACTTTAAATTTTATGAATGGATGAACATCGTTTTGAGCATTTAGTTATTTATTATGATTGAATGCAATGATATTAAACCAGTCACACATCATACGCTTCCGCAAAAGTCAGGGTGTGACACCAACTATATTAAACAAACAATGTTTACAAATCAGGATGATAACAAGCTGGGTACAAGGATCACTATAGTGAAAAAGTGACTAATCGCCGAGAGTTCTTGAGAGTTCGAGTGTAGTGCAGTCGTGTTGCTAATAATAATCTAATCAAGCTTGTATCCCCATTAAAAATAGAAACTAACTAGTCTAACTAACTATCCGAAAATGATGCAAGTCCCCCACGATCACCATAACGATCGAAGAGCTCTTGCACGTGCAGAATCACAGAGTATATTCCCCTAGAATCTCGGTTAGACCAAGTCCCATTCGAATACTCCTGCAAAACAAGTTTAAACATAATTGAAACAATTGTTAGTATTATGATAATAATGAGGATCCTAGATCCTTAGTCCTGCAACATCTTCTGAGGATCCTTAATTCAAACTGAACTAAGGATCTGTGATCCAAGCTGCACTTGAGGATCCGTGATCCATAAGCTTAGAAAATCCATCCCTAACAATAACCACGAAATCAAACAAGCAGAGCTTCGCCTCTATAATGCTCAAAGTTCTACAAATGAACAAGACAAGCTAAGTATTTATACTAAACCCCCATTCATAACTAGATACTACAGATGGACTCCTATCCGGATGAACCAGCAATTACGAATGAACATCAATGTTACGGATGGGCTTGAACTGTTATGAATGGACTGTTACAAATGGAGCTCAATTCGTACGGATGCACTACCTCCATTCGTACCGATGGGCTTTATCATATATGAACTTTATAACTTGCTCAGTCCGACACCAGTCTTGTCTCATCTGATTAAGCTACGATACGTGATTGACAGAAGTGATAGACATACTGCACTCACAGACTCCCCTTGGATATTACTCTAGTCAATCTCGTAGCTTTCTATCTCTCTCTAAGTCTTCCAGAAGTGTTGACATCATCAGCACCATAGACTCTCCCTTTTACTCTAACAGACTCCCCTTGGATCTGCTTACAGCTTCAGCTGCTCCCCCTTTTAGTAGACTCTCTGTTTCTTTAGTTTCTCCTCCAGGATAGTCACCTGGCTCTTCGATTGCAAGCTCCACCTTGCTTTGAGCGTTTCTCCAGACTCCCCGTTAGACTCAGCTATCAGGATTGTAATCTAGCTTAACTCATATGACAATTTAAAACATTCATGAGAGAATTTCTAGTCATATCAGGATTGAAAACCTAGCTCTTATCACATATATTTTGACAATTAAAACTTTTTAAGTTCATCCAGAATTTGTAACCTAGCTCTGTAACAGGAAAAAATTACCTGGCTCTCTCCCCTTATCAAATAACTTCTATATATTTGACAATGAAGCATCCAAAATCCTCACAGATTATCATCCAAGTCCAAATTAATGACCTTGGAGATTTCACAAACTGTTTTTGATTTTTTTTAAAACCTCTAATTTCAAATTAATGAACCTGTTTATTTTCAGAAACATGCTCAGCATACTAAGATTTTGAAACTTAGCTTTCAGACATCGGTTGTAAAAAATAAAGTAGAAACAAAATCTTTTTTAATTTTTTTCAAAGTTTATGCTAAAACACTTTGAAAATCTTTTTGTAATTTTTCTTTAATGAAAAGCAGTAAACAAATATTTACCGACAATATTTTGTTTGAGTTCGCGTCAGAGGATCATATCCGTTTATGAATAATCACTAGCACCGTTGACCTTTAAAGACTTTAAGTTCTAAACAATTCCCTTAGATTGTCAGTATACTGGTCCACTTAAATTGTTACACAAAGTTCAATTGATTCAAGATACGAGATTTAGTTTTTCAAGAACTTAACTTATTTGCGTGTCCCACCTCTGAATATACTCCCGTATCAAGATTCCCTAGATTCAGTCTTACAGGTGAATATACCTAAATGATATCTGTACTCTGGGTTAGTTCAAGGCCTTGAGAGCTCAGGTATGAACTACCGTTCAGTTAAAGAGATGAAGGCTCGACTTTAGGTGTGTTCCACTTAGGAATCTTCTTTACAACTGCACTTTATTTATATCTTTCGATATTTTTCAATTTTTATTCAATGGAAAGCTTTTTAAGCACCCAAAGTATTATTCAAGGTCTAGGCCATTCCTAACGCAAAATCCAAAGACCAAGGATAATACCCCAGATATCAAAAAGTATAAAGACCTAGTATCTCAGAATCCGGCAACCTCTCAAACGAAATTTCAGAGTACTAAGTTCATAAATCCGAGAGATGTTCCCCACGAGATAAGTAAGGTATCGATATTTAGGTTTATATCTCGAAATCAATTTACTGAGTGTGTAAAAACCTACTGGCATATTATCAGTGAGACGTTTATCACATTTAGCTTTCCAATTCTTTAGCGTGTTGTGATTGTCTACTGATATACTATCATTTTCTCTTTTTACACAAAAACTCTTTTTTAGTTTTATCATGTTTTTGGCTTTTTCAAAATTTCAAATGTTTTTTATTTTCAAAATCCTTACTCCCCTAAAATCCAAAACCTTTTAAAATTTCAGGGTTAGTTATCAAATTTTCTTTAAAAGGTAACAAACCGATGTAGATAGCTTCATCTCGCCATCCATTTTCTGCATCACATGCTATTGCAGAAAGTACCCCTATGATTTAGAACACATTGATTTTTAACGAATGTTAATACCATTTTAAACCAATTGTGAATTTAATCATGTTTGTTTAGCCGTGAGGGTTTCGGCATATTCAATCAACATTTTTTCAAAACAAATATATTTTTTTCATTTTTCTATTTTTGACAAAATGTAAACATATTTTTTAGTTTTTAAATTTTTCTATTTTTAGAGTTTCAGATTTATCATTTATTTATATACAAAAACAAACAAACTCCATGTTTTTCACATGCTAGGAACTAACTCCTCCTGTGCCAGGCTGCTCCCTTCTCCGTTTTGACATTCAACTTCAATCTGGAGTACCTGCACATTCAAACAATTCAATTATTTGAATAAAGCAACACAGGCCTGTTTGACCTCGGGTATTGTGACACAATATGAATAATTTAACTTTGGAAAATCTTTGTCATTTTTAACAAAAACTTTTTCATTTTTATTTTCAACCTTCTTGGTTGAATCGATTCTCCGTTTGTCACTCACAGAAGTCGTTTGTTTCTTTACCACCCAAATTTGACCTGTTAAAACATTCTTTTGATAAAATCTTGAATCACTTTGAGCGTTTCATTTTGAGAAATCATTCTTAGGCTTCCAGATTTGTTTTAGTTTTGAAATATCAACTTTTTGTTTCCAAATCTGTTGTGGCACAACTTTGGGTGTCTTTGGTTTCCAAGTTTGTTTTGATTCAAACTTGTTTGACTTCTGTTTCGCAACCTCAACTTTCTTTTTCTTTTCAAGATCAATTGTTGTTCAGATTCGGACATTTGTGACCAACATGTCCAATTTGATCACATTTAAAGCATGTTTTCTTTGAAACATCTTTAGCCTGTTGTTGTTTCTTTTGAGCATAGAACTCTTCATTAGTCTGTCGACTAAATTTGAGTTCTTTCTCTTCTTCTTAACTTGTTCCATGAACAAAGTTCGTCTTTTTCTAAAACTTTTTCTTTTCAAATCATTTCTTTTGATTTTGTTTCTTTTATAACCCAACTCAGCCTTCATGTTTTTCTTTCTGTAACCAGGTTTGTTATAAAAAGTTTTCTTGCTCTTACTAGCAAATTCTGCAATTTCAGATTTCTCAATTTCTATCAATTTAAAAACTTTGTCAATCTTTTCTGAAATCACATTCTGAATCGGAACTTCAACATCTGAGAATAATTTGTCTGATCCAATCATGGTATATACCAATTCTCATGAATCATCATTCGCATTTTTCTCAAATTTTGAATTTTTAAGATAATTTTTATGAAAGCTTTCTTCATCTTCATCTTGTGACTCGAACTTTTCTTTGGTAGAATCATCTTTCAAAACACTTTCAACGACCTTACCTACCACCGCTGAAGCACCAGTATCATCAGATTTTGAATAGGTTAAGTCAATATTTTCTGGAAATTAATCAACCATGTTGAAAGCTTTTTCCACCTTCTCGTCATCATAGAATGTAAACTTTTTCTCAAACGGTGGTGGAACCTGATGATATTCGAAACCAATTCGTTTCTTTTTTCTTACAGAATCTTTATCATCCGGTTTTATGTTGAATATACGTTCAAGAACATATGAAGAAGCGTGATAACTATGCAACTTTTTTTGTTATTATCTTGTTCTAAATCAGCCATTTTACGTTTAATCTCTGCAATTTATTCAATATATGAATTTATAAGTTGTTTTATTTCATACTGATTTTTAAGTGTTTGTGACGTTTCAGAACATTGTGACAATCTAGATTAAATTCATTTGACTTTTCACAGCTTCATATGATTCTTTTGTAATATGATATGCCATTTTTATTGAATCATACTTTTTCATTTCTTGAACAGCATTTTCTTTTTGTAAACATTCTTTTGTCATTACTGAACACTTTTGTTTGAAAATTTCATTTTCTTTTTCAAGAACCTTATATTTTTGTGTCAGCTTTTCATCATTTTTTGTTAAAAAATTTTCATTTTCAAACATTTCTTTACATTTATCTTTAAAAACTCTTTCAATTTTAGAAAATTCCATATCTCTGGTTTTAAATTTTATATCTTTTTCAGTATAAGCACTGCACGTTTCCATGCATTTCTTGCACTTTGACCTAGACTATAACATTTCTAGGACCCCAACACAAGTTACCTTGTGTTTAGATCTTAAAACATGCATTTCACCTATCCTTAGGTGATTACCCAAAACAAGAACACAATTTTCTAAAACGCTTTTGAAAATCAATCATCTGTTTTTACATAATTTGTTATAAGGTTTTGAACCCTTCAATGTTTCAGAATGATTTTGAAACTTTAATCATCCGTTTTTGAATAATTCTTTTGGCCTTGTGCCTTCCAAGTTTTCAAAATCTCGTCAAAGTTTTGGGTCCTAAATAATGTGAACACGTGCAAACTGGAAGAGTGAATGCCTGTACCTCGAATTTTCTGTCTAAGGCTAGAGTGTTCGTACAAATCCATATAATCGGACCAGTCACTCTTACCTGGGAACTCTTGGGGTGAGTGTTCACTTATAGGTGAGCATGTCTTCGCGATACATTATTTTTGATCAATTTACTTTGATTAGTCACTGTGTGTCGTTTGTTTCCTTTGTCGTACAAACGAATGACCACCATCGTTGCTTTCGCTTTTTGTATCATCTCATTCTTTTCATCTAATCATCTCACCCGTTTTCTCTCATGTTTCCTCTTTTAGAATGCCTCCTCGATGCCAAAATCCGCTACCTAATGCCGAAATGGCAGCTATCATGGTGCAGCATATGGCTGCTGTACTCCCAGATATTATTGCTCAAGTGAACCAAGCCAACAATAACCAAAATGCTCCATGCAATTTCAAGAGTTTCAATTCGGCTAAACCACTCAACTTTAGTGGTTCTGAAGGAGCAACTGGGCTCCTACAGTGGTTCGAGAGCATTGAGAGTACGTTTCATCATGTTCAGTGTCCTGATAATTGCAAAGTCGAGTTTGCTTCTAGTGTGTTTCAGAAGAGGGCTCTTACATGGTGGAATGGAGTTATGAGAGACCGTGGTGCTGAGGTTGCGTTAGCACAGACATGGGCCGAGCTTAGGGCTCTTATGATGAGGGAATTTTGTCCTCGTCATGAGCTGAGAGCTTTAGAAAGAGAGTTCGATGACTTGAAGCAGGATAGTGGTGAGCACCGGGTTTACACTGATAGGTATGAAGAGTTGAGCTTACTTTGCCCTACAATGGTTACCCCACTCGAGAAGGCTATCGAGAGATATATTGATGGCTTACCTGACTCCGTGCAAGACATCGTCACTGGTAGTAACCCTACCACAGTTCGTCAGGCAATTGAGTTGGCTGCAACATTGACTGAGTCGCAGGTTCAAAAAGGTAAGCTACACAGGAAGGGTGACAAGGGTAAGAAACAGTCGTCTGATCAGGGTGAAAGCATAAAGGGTAAGAGAAAGAAGGGTAAGGATTCTGGTTCATCGAAAGGGTCTAGGAAGCGCAAGGCTTCCCAGAATTTCGCTATCACTGCCCAACCCAATCAGGCAGCTCCCAATCAGCCTGCACAACCGCCAGCGAAGAAACGATATGCAGGGAATGCACCGTTGTGCAACAGATGCAATAGCCACCATCAACCGCAAGTTCCGTGTCGTTTCTGTACTAACTGTGGGAAGTCGGGTCATCTTTTTGATGTTTTCGCTTTGCTCCCAATCAAGCAGCACGTAACCCATCTCAGCAGGCTGCTCAACCGCCTGCTCAACAGCAAGCACAAGCAGCACGACCTCACTTTCCTCCTGGTTCGTGCTACAATTATGGAGACCTAACTCATTATCGAAACCAGCGTCCAAGACTGGTCAATGCAAATCAGAATCAGGCTCAGGCTCGAGGTCGAGTTTTCAACATGAATGCTAATGAGGCGCGAGCAGACAACGAGGTGGTGAACAGTACGTTCTTTGTTAAAAATCAATCTGCTTCTGTTCTTTTAGATTCAGGTGCCGATAAGAGTTTTGTGTCGTTGTCTTTTGAGCCGTTGCTTCGCATGTCTAGAACAAAACTAGGAAAGCCTTTGACAGTAGAAGTTGCTAGTGGTGATCCCGTTGTTCTCGATTCTGTTCTTCGTAACTGCCAGTTGAACCTTAACAACCATCTTTTTCCTATCGACCTCACACTAATGCAACTTGGGAGTTTCGACGTCATAGTGGGTATGGATTGGTTAGCCAAGCATCACGCAGAGGTAGTTTGTTTCGAGAAGATTGTTCGTATTCCACTCTCGACAGGTGAGATCCTACAGGTTCGTAGTGAGAAACCTACTAGTAGTCTCAAGCTCATGTCTTGTACTCAGGCTCAGAAGTATCTGCAAAAGAACTATGTGGCCTTCTTGGCACGCGTTATAGCAGATAAAGGCAAAGGTAAGTCTATTCAAAATATCCCTGTTGTTCAGGATTATCCTGAACTGTTTCTTGAAGAGTTACCTGGTTTACCCCCAGCACGCCAAGTCGAGTTCCGTATTGATCTTGTATCTGGTGCAAATCCTATTGCCAGATCTCTATATCGTCTTGCACCGTCTGAGATGCAAGAGTTGTCTAAGCAGCTCCAGGAGCTTTCTGACAAAGGTTTTATTCGTCCTAGCTTTTCACCTTGGGGTGCTCCCGATCTTTTTGTCATGAAGAAGGATGGATCTTTTAGGATGTGTATCGATTATCGTGAGCTTAACAAGCTTACCATCAAGAATCGATATCCCCTACCTCGCATTGATGATCTCTTTGATCAGTTACATGGTGTATCTTATTTCTCAAAGATTGTTCTGCGTTCTGGGTATCATCAGCTTCGTGTGCATGAAGAAGATATTCCCAAGACTGCTTTCCACACTCAATATAGCCATTATGAGTTCACAGTTATGCCATTTGGCTTGACTAATGCTCCTGCTATTTTCATGGACTTGATGAATAGGGTTTGTAAGCCTTATTTAGATAAGTTCATCATCGTTTTCATTGATGACATTTTGATATATTCTAAGACGCAAGCTGATCACGAGCAACATCTTCGTCTTACTCTGGAACTCCTGAAGAAGGAACAACTTTTTGCCAAATTCTCCAAGTGCGAATTTTGGCTTAAGGAAGTTTAATTTTTGGGACATATTGTCAACGAACAAGGTATACATGTAGATCCCTCCAAGATTAGTGCGATAAAGGATTGAGATAAGCCTACTACTCCTACTGAAGTTCGTTCTTTTCTTGGTCTCGCGGGTTATTACCGCCGCGTCATTGAAAACTTCTCAAAGATTACAGTTCCTCTAACTGCACTAACTAAGAAGAACAAACCCTTTGAATGGGGAACCAAACAAGAGGAAGCGTTTCAGACCTTGAAGCAGAAGCTTTGTGATGCGCCTATTCTATCTTTACCTGAGGGCAATGATGATTTTGTTGTATATTGCGATGCATCAAGCTTGGGTCTTGGCTGTGTTCTGATGCAAAGGAATAAAAGTCATAGCATACGCATCGAGGCAGTTGAAGATACACGAGAAGAACTACACCACTCATGATCTTGAGTTAGGTGCAGTTGTTTTCGCTCTCAAGATCTGGAGACACTATTTGTATGGTACAAAATGTGTGGTTTTCACTGACCACAAAAGTTTTCAGCACATCTTTAATCAGAAAGAACTCAACATGAGGCAATGACGTTGGGTTGAACTTCTAAATGACTATGATTGCAAAATTCGCTACCATTCTGGTAAGGTGAATGTTGTGGCTGACACTTTGAGTCGTAAAGAATGTGTCAAGCTTCATTGTGTTCGTGTTCAATCTGATATTCAAGCTCGATCTGATATCCAAACCCGCATTTCTCAGGCTCAACATACTTGTGTTTTACAAGGTTTGATGGGTAAGGAATTACCATATCACATTAAGCCGATCTTGAACTGAAGGACAATGGATCATATTATTTCATGGACCATTTGTGGGTCCTAAGTCAAGACAATCTTTGCACCTTGCTTATGGACGAAGCTCATAAGTCTCGTTATTTTATTCATTTTGGTGCAGATAAAATGTATAAGGATCTTCGTGTTCAGTATTGGTGGCCTAGTATGAAGAAAGACATTGCCTTATACGTATTAAAATGTCTTACTTGTCTTAAGGTTAAGGCTGAACATCAACATCCTTCTGGTTTATTGGAGCAACCAGAGATTCCAGTTTGGAAATGGGAAAACATTGCTATGGATCTTATTACCAAACTTCTGCACACTAAGAGAGGTCATGATGCCATCTGGGTAGTTGTTGATCGTCTTACAAAGTCAGCTCATTTCTTTCCGATCCGCGAGAATCTATCTGCTGACAAGCTTGCCAAAATCTATGTGGATGAAATTGTATCTACACATGGTGTTCCTTTGAACATTATTTCTGACAGAGATGCTCGATTCTCATCTCGTTTTTGGAGAACCATACAATCTGCTATGGGGACCCAACTTAATTTGAGCACAGCTTATCATCCGCAATCAGATGGCCAATCTGAAAGAACAATCCAGACTTTGGAGGATATGCTTAGAGCTTGTGTGATCGATTTTGGTGGTAGTTGGGATTCGTATCTTCCATTGATTGAATTCTCCTACAACAACAGTTATCACTCCAGCATCAACATGGCTCCTTTCGAGGCTTTCTGTGGTCGAAAATGTCGTTCACCAGTCTACTGGAATGAGATCGGTGAGGCTCAGCTTACTGGACCTGACCTCATTCTAGAGACAGCAGATAAGGTTAAGAAAGTTCGCGATAACCTTCAGACAGCTAGAAGCCGTCAAAAACAGTTACGCGGACCGACGACGCAAGCCCTTGGAATTTCAAGTCGGTGATCGTGTATTACTTAAGGTCTCACCTTGGAAAGGTGTGATCAGATTTGGAAAGACAGGAAAACTTTCACCTAGATACGTTGGACCATTCAAGATCCTCAAATGAATCGGTAAGGTAGCCTACAGACTTGAGTTACCTCCTGGACTTGGAAACGTTCATCCAACCTTTCACGTGTCCAATCTCAAGAAGTGTTTAGCTGATGAGAACCTCCACATACCACTTGATGAGATTCGTGTTGATAACACGATGCGTTTTGTTGAGAAACCTGTGGAAATCATGGACCGTATAGTCAAGTGGCTCAAACGCAAGCGCATTCCACTTGTCAAAGTTCACTGGGAATCTAAACATGGACCAGAATTTCCTTGGGAACGTGAAGATCAAATGAAGGCGAAATATCCACATTTTTTCTCACGAGTTTCCTCTAAATAAATTTCGGGACGAAATTTCCACAAGTAGGGGAGACTGTGACACCTGTGTCTGTAATCATTGTAATCAGTTCAGTTATCAATAAAACAACTTTATTTGATCCCAATGTTTGTTTAATTATGTTTGACATTTTCATGTTTTGATTTTTGTTCAATTTCAAACTCTATATCACTTTCTGGAGAGTTATATGCAAACCGATGCGTAAACGTAATCAGTTTAACGCAAAAAATACTCCAGAACATCAATATATGCTTAACATACCTTAAATAACCTTTACATAACTTAGGAAAAAGTTTTGAAGGCTTTGGTGTGGCAAAATCAAGTTTAATCGCTTACAGGGACTAAATTCGACAAAACTGTGAAAGTATGCCGATTCGTACTGTAACGGACATTTCGAAATGTGATCATAAGTTAAACATACCCTAAATATCCTTTACATAGCTTAGAAATAGGCTTTAAGGGGTTCGGTGTGCTAAAATAAACTTTTTGGTCATTCAGGGACTAAAAGCGTCAAAAAGTGCACAAGTTTGCATTTTCGCGCATAACTTACGCTCTGAATACATCCGGACATCCAAAAATTTATGTAATCATTAAAATATTTTATTTTAGTGATTGGTATGCTAAAACTTCATTCGTTTCTCAATTTGGGTCGTTTTCGCGTCCGTTACGACTTCCGTCGTAATTAACCGAACAACGCAACTGTACGGCCAAACGAACTAACATCCGAAATATTTTGAGCATATTTTAAGTTCCCTATACTTTAACTTCATTTTTGAGCCTTAAAATGAGGTTAACGGGGCTTAAACATGTCGAAACGCATCAAAAATCAAGTTCGGAGACTTAGGGGCCTGTTCTGCCAATTTGTGAAACTATCTGCCAGCAAAGCAGGTCCTTGCGGACCGTATGGGTGTGCTTACGGTCTGTAAGACCCTCAAAGTTCAGCAGAAATGGTTTCCAGTTTGATCCAGCTGTTCCCCTTATGTGCAAATGGTTTTGGGCAATCTATGGGCTGGTTTAGGGGTCCCATGGTTTTAGAAATCAATGGGTGCAAGTGTAAGGCTCAGATCGAAGCTCGGGTTTCAAGAAACGATCCTAACGGTTCTACGAAATCTATATAAACCCAACCCCATTTGCTCCCAACTCACACTTTGATCAGATTTTCTCTAAGTTGAAGGATAAAACCTTCATACCTGAGAAATTCTAAGATCAAAACTTCCATTCTTGGACCCGTTGTAAGTATTCTTTCGTTCTTTTACGCATTTTAAGCGTGAAAGTCAAACTGTGTTTGACTTTCTACTTTGACCAGTTTATGGTCAACACGAAGTTCGTTCGAACTTCGTAACGTGAGCGTAATCACGATGGTTATAGTCCCTTGTGACTATACCTACTCATTACCACGTTATTTAGGCTTAGTGGCGAGTTATAGTTTTGGTCAAAATGCGCGTTTATGCGTATTTTGCAACCAAACTATTCTTGGGTATCAAAAACATTTGTTTTGATATCAAACCTGTTTTCAAACTTCGTTAAACAGGTTTTAACATGTTCAGCTCGTCACTTTAGGTATAGTGTTTATGTAGGGTCGTAAGGTAAGCGGTCTAAACAACCGCTTATACTTTCGAACCCGACCCGTTTGGTCGATCATTAGGATCCGACCAAACACATTAGGTGACCATAGTTGTATAGGGAATAACCTCCTGAGGTTATACCTTATGGTCACTTCGTTTAGTTAGTTGTATGATAGGTAGTTTATATGCCTTAGGAAAATGACCAAAATGCCCTTTTTACGCCAAAATTCATTTTAAGTATATGTAACGTAATTTTTGACATCTAAACTGATTTGGAAACAATATTAGACATGTTTAGGCATATTTTACATGTCATAGGACTAGTTAGGTGGTCCGAACGCGTTTTACGTGAACGACGCGTTAAAGTAGCGTAATCTACCTAAACGAGCCGTAATGGGTCGTAAGCACTTAGGTTAGGTTTCATTTTAGAATGTAGGCTTTGTTAAACAATATTTTATGAGTCCCTATACTCATTTGGTTTACGAAACCATATTTTATCCGATCCTCCAATTTAGGTCTGGTAGTTACCTATATTAGGTGCCGTTTAATTCCGTGATCTTTCTAGCATTGCTTGGTGGTTATCTAAAGACTATTAAGCAATCTCAACTGAGTACATAGTCCCCCTTTTACTGTTTTTCAAACATTTTGGGGTGAAACACATGTGCCTACTAGTTACTTTCGTTCTTTCCGTGTTTTCATATCATATGCTTGTTATGTTCATTAGTACACTTATAGTACATGATTTCATTATGTTTTTGCTATGTATGTCCATTTAGTGCATAATTAGAACATTTTTTTACATTACATTTTATGCTATGTATGTCCATTTAGTGCATACTTAGTACATCATCTTACATTACATATTCATGCTATGTATCTCCATTTGTTGCATACTTAGTACATTTGTTTTACTTCACATGTTATGTATGTCCATTGTTGCATACTTAGTACATTTGTTTTACATCACATGCTTACATTTTTGGTATGACATTTGGTTTGTTTAAATGGGACAAAAATACATTCATTAACATTAGCTACGAAGTTCGTTAGTAGGTCGTGGTACCATAGGAATTGACAACTCCTGTTCCTGAAATCCTGGGTTTGTTTGGATGGAAGGATTGACCGAATTCGATACACATAACTCAGATAAACCTTTAATTTGTTTAAGGGTTTATCGCCACAGTCTCAAGGCTTGAATGTATGCATTTTTACAATACCGCATAGATGCATTTATTCCACAAAACATAACTTTGATTTAAACTATGTTTACTTCAATACCTTATTTTTGTGCATTTTACCTATGGTTTAGTTGATATATTTCACTTACCATACATGACATTTGTTTACACATTACATGATTTACATTTGACATTAATATACACATTACATAATTTACATTTGACATAAACATTTAACATTGGTTTACACGTTATATGATTTACAGTTTAACGATAGACAATTATTTACTAATAGACATTTAACATTTGTTTAAACAAGACATTTGGTTGGTTTGTTTGGGTAAGTGATTTAAGTAACGAGGCGTGTGTAATATGATAAAATCATGGTGGATACACTGCTGGTACTTCCGATATATAAGTGCTTTTATGATATTACATATAATAGCGTTATTTAAATCATTTCAATTTAGACATATTACACTTTATATAAATAACATATTTTTCACAAGACATTGTTTTACAAAACAGTTTATTTTATACAACTCATTTTACTTGGTTATTTAATTAACCATACACCTTTCTTTTATATAATCTGATTTCTTATCACATTTTCATATGATTTACAAAAGAAAACACTTAACATGATTCATGACTAATTTTTATTAAACATTTCTTTAAACCTAAGTCATGAATCCTATTTTCACAAAACCTATGTATCTCACAGGCATTTTTATGCTGACGTACCTATTTTCACATGTGTTTCAGGAGCTGTTGCATAGGTTTGATTCGAGATACACTTAGGCGGACCTGTGCCTTAGTGACATAAAAGAAGCAAGATTAGTTTGAATAATGTTATGTACTCTTGTTTCTTTCGTTTAATGACAATGTAATCCTTCTGTTAATAAATAAAACATAACTTTAAATACCATGGTTGTGAAACAATAATTCTGTTACAACACTCCCCGACGTTTCCGCCGCGGTTTTATTGTTTTACGCGGTCGGGGTGTGACATATAAGCTTTTGCCCAGTTAATAAACCTCTCTTTCCACCTATTATAATCTTC
Organism: Helianthus tuberosus; assembly: GCA_030545235.1. Taxonomy (NCBI): domain Eukaryota; kingdom Viridiplantae; phylum Streptophyta; class Magnoliopsida; order Asterales; family Asteraceae; genus Helianthus; species Helianthus tuberosus. The sequence goes on from CM060401.1 coordinate 60,099,204, forward strand.
AATATTATTAAGTTTCGGTGGTTTTGTGTGAGTTTCGTAAAAATTATATTGTTTTACAGTTACGGTAATAGCTTCTGAAAAGTTTTTCGGTGCGATTGTTGTTTTTTCGGATGAATCAGAAGTAAATGCATTGTAAAACTCATTGTAGAATTCTTCTGCCATGATCTTGATCCTTTAAAATCACCTGTAAACAAACAATCAAACACTTGAATCAACTTTGAAAAAACAAACAATACTGAAAAATACTTAGTTCGGACGGATGAGGAATAGTGGATCCATACGAATCGACTACTAGTTGATTCAGACGAATGAACCAGAATTCCCGATTCTGACGAATGAACGGAAATTCTCAATTCATACGAATGAGCTTGATTCAGACGGATTGACTTGATTGTAACGCCCAGCGTTTCGATACTTTTATTTATCTTTGCAAGTCTCGTAACACTTCTTGTCTTGTGATGCTTTTACACTCGAGACAAACGATCATAATGAGGAGTGAACTATTTGAATCTTAATTGTGCTAAACTACGTGAAACTTTTACTCTATGAGATGCCTTATATATGAATGATGTGAAACTTGACTCTTGTGATGCTTTATATATGAACGATGTGAACTTGACTCATGTGATGTTTATATGTGGATGATGTGGTTATCCTAGAATCTTGACTCTTGGTGATACTTTGATACTTAATGAACGTGAAACTATTTTGGCATTAACTCAAAACACGATTTTACTCATGATAGTTATATGATGTAATGCTATCTTTAATCTTAATCTTAATAATGGGTACTCACAAAAATACGCAACGCAACTCTTAACCACGCTCGAAAAAAGAACCAAAGTCGGAGAACTAGCAAACGAGAATCGGCTGTCCGAATGGCCATCCGATCGGATGGCCATCCGACCGGATGGCCATCCGACCAGGATGGCCATTCGACCGGAACGCCGTCCGACCCCTGACACTCACCGACTTAACCCATCCGGTCGATGCCATTCGGTTGGAGCTGTCACTGCCATCTATAAATAGCACACTTAACCCTTCATTCTCACCTTTCACTATGCCATCCGAACACACACACTCAAGTCACTCCCAACAACTTTAATCGTGCTTTAAGGCCATTTCGTATGTATTTCTTCTAGAATCTTGTACAATCTTCATCACCAATCACTTCTATACCATATTCTTCACGAACACTTCAACTTTTCCTTGAAAAAACAACTGATTTGGATCTCTTGAAGGTGGTTTCCACCCGGTTGCTTATGCAAACTAAGGTGGAACACCATTTAACCAAGACTTGTTCTAGATCTAAAGAATTTTCACAACTTTTATACAAGATCTAAAGGAATATCACACGTTTATACCAGATCCGACGAAATTTCATATGTTTCCGGCTCGAATCTGATAAACTTCACATTTTACAACCGATTTCTGAACTTTTCTTCAGTTTTTGTACAATACCTTGGTGAAATCGGACTCAAACTGACTCTCAACTCGTTCCTTAGTCGAGAATCGGCTTGAAACTGATTTCCATAGGAAAACGGTCGATTTACGGGTCCAAACATGAAATTCCATCAAGAACAGCTCGTCGGTTCGAAAGGGGGTGATACCCATCCGATCGGAGTAGCCGGGCTTGGTGTGTTTCCGTTGTTTGACACGTTGTTACGCCGTCTCCATTAACTCAAAGTTTAGAAAGCTTTTTGAAACTTCAGCCACTGACCATCTGTTCGAATGGTTATCCGATTGGATGACCATCCATCCAGATGATCTGATTATGATGACACTTGTTGTTTGTTTTTACAGGACACTATGATCAAAACATTGAAAACTTTAACAGTTCACAAACACCTACTGTTCGAATGTCCATCCGTTCAAATGGTTATCCACCCGGATATCCGTCCGAATGACCATCCGCCCAGGTAGTCTGTCAAAACACTTTGACTTGACTTTTGCACGATTCGACACTCTGTTCCCGACTAGGTCAGCACTTAGAGGACTTATGCTCTGTTCCCCGCACGCAGGCTGATCCAGCGCTCCCTTCGATCCAATCCTACTATGTTTAGGATTCTAAGCAACCACTATGAGTATCCTGGATCCCCTTTTTGTTATAAAGACCTTTGGGATGCAACATGTATTCTATATCAAAACACTTGACATTTGACACTTAAAACTTATTTGAAACATACTCTATCCGCATTAAACATGAAAACATGATACTTGTGATACTTGAGACTTTTATTCTATGTGAAAGTTTTGATTCTTATGTGTAACTCACCTTAACAATTATAGCGCTATAGGGGTAACGCACCGCTCTTTGAGTCTTGGGGAGTATTGTTAAGTTTTGATTCTTTTACCTCCTCTTCGTTGTGATGAAGTAGGAAAGGCATGTTAACGCGCTAGAGACTTGGGTTATCATATGAACCACGTTAACTAGCATGTTGAAACTTGTGATATGTTGTTTATGTTGGATATGAGTTTTTATACGTTTAAACTATTACGCTATGTATTCAAACTTATATACTCGCCAACATTTTTGTTGAATGTATTTTAATACATGTTGCAGGTTGATAGTAGCATGGGAAAACAAGAAATCAAGCTAGGATGACCTTAGAAACTCATTCTAGATAAACACTATTTTGAAACTTGTTGAATTTGGATGATGTTTTGATACAATTTTGATCATGTTTGGTTTGTGTGACAACTGTGTTTTGTAATCGATGTATAATGTAAAACAATGTTAATTATCAATAAAACAATGTGCTTTGGTGTTATTATATGTGTTTTGGTTTTATTATATGTATATTTGTGTTTGATGATTTTACGATTTGATTCGAGTTCGATTTCAAGCTTTAAATCGCTTTCTGGAAGGTTATACGCAAACTGGTGCGTAAACACAGGCAGTTTAATGCGACAAACACTCCAGAATAGTGACATAGGCTTAACATACCTTAAATAACCTTCACATAACTTAGAAATAAGTTTTGGATGGTTTGGTGTGTTGAAAACAAGTTTGTTCGATCGCAGGGACTAATTGTGTCAAAATGAGAAACTATACCGATTTGTATGGTAACGAACATTCCAGAACTTAATCATAGGTTAAAAATGCCCTAAATATCCTTTACATAGCTTAGAAATAAGCTTTGAGGGGTTCGGTATGCTAAAATAAACTTATTTGATCAATAGGGACTAAAAGCGTCAAAAAGTGCATAAGTTTGCATTTTCGCACACATCTTACGTTCTTAATATATCCGGGCATCCAAAAATTTATGTAATCATTAAAATATCTTATTTTAGTGATTGGGATGCAAAAATTCCATTCATCGCTTAATTTGGATCGTTTTTTCGTTCGTTACGATTTCCGTCGTAATTACCCGAATAACGCAACCGTACGACCAAACAAACCGACATCCGAGATGTTTTTGAGCATATTTTAAGTTCCCTATACTTTAACTTCATTTTAGAGCTTTGAAATGGGGTTAACGGGGCTTAAACGTGCCAAAAATCAAGTTTTTAGCATGCAGGGACCTGTTTTGCCAAATTTTGAAACTTGAAACTGACCTCCCTCGAGCCACGCGCCAGCCCAGGGTTACCTTGGCGCGCCACGTGACAGAGGACCAAAATTAGCAACTTGTTTTCTGCATCTGGCTTGATTTCCAGGGTCCTTTGTGTAAAATTCTCAATACCTGGAGCTGGTTTTGGGTCCCCATTGTATTGTAATACCATGTGCAACAATGAAGGGCCAAGATTGATCCTCTCAAACACTTGGAATGATCTTAGAGATCCAAATTTCCTATAAATAGCAGGGTTTCTCATTTGGGTTCTTTGCACTTGATCTCAATCATTTTCTCTAAGTTGAAGCTCTCCTTGTGAACCTTCATACCTGAGAATTTTTTAGTTCAAATCTACATAGCTTGGACCCTTTGTAAGTTTCCTTCATGCTTGTTCTTGTATTTCAAGCATGAAAGTCAAACAGTATTTGACTTTCTTCTTTGATCGGTCAATTGGTCAACACGAAGTTCGTTTGAACTTTGCAACATGAGCGTAATCACGATGGTTATAGTCCCTTGTGACTATACCTACTGATTACCACGTTGATTAGGTGTAATGAGGAGTCATAGTTTTGGTCAAAATGCGCGTTTATGCGTATTTTGCAACCAAACTGTTATTGGGTATCAAAACACTTTGTTTTGATATCAAAACATGTTTTCTAACTTAACTAAACATGTTTTAACATGTTTATCTCGTCACTTTTAGTTTAGTGCTTGTGTAGAGTCGTAAGTCAAGCGGTCTAAACAACCGCTTACACTTTCAAACTAGACCCGTTTGATCGATCATTAGTATCCGACCAAGCATGTTTAGTGACCATAGTTGTATAGGGAATAACCTTCCGAGGTTATACCTTATGGTCACTTAGTTTAAGTAGTTGTATGATAGGTAATTTATATGCCTTAGGTAAATGACCAAAATGCCCTTTTCATGCATAGTTGAATTTTAAGCATATGTAACCTAACTCTTGTCACTTAAACTAATTACACAACATATTTAAACATGTTAAGGCATATAATACTTGTCATAGGACTAGTTAAGCATCTCGAACGCGCTTTGCGCGAATGACGTGTTAAAGTAGCATGAGCTACCTTAATGGGTCGTAATGGGTCGAAAGCACTTAGGTTAGGTTCCGACTTAGGATGTAGGCTTTGTTAAACCATATCACATGAGTTCCAATACTCATTTGGTTTACGAAACCTCATTCTGTCCGATCTTCCGATTTAGGTGTCGATTTATTTGACTAGTGATTCGATTACAAGGTGCTGCTTGATTTCTTTGTTTTGATTGAGCTTGTTGAATTCTTTGGATTGAGGAAACTTTGCACTTCAAGTGAGTACATAGTTCTCCTATTTTACTGTTTTCAATTGTTTTGGGGTGATTCATATGTGTTAAATGATTTCGAGGTTTAAACGATGGTTTCAAAAGCGATTAAAATGGTTTATATTAAACTAATAACGATTTCGATAATGTGAATGAACTTGTTGGATGTAGTTACACAACGAAAGACATTTATTAACATTGATCAAGCCGACCAGTATTAGGTTATGGTACCATAGGATCTGACAAGTCCCGTTATCAGAATACACCCATGGTTATGTGTGAGGGTTATGAGTAACGATTGAATCTGTGATTGTTAACATACCCCTTTGGTGGTTTGTTAATTCGAGTTGAACGAGGGACGAGTTGCGAAGGTTTGAATGTTATTAGCGAGACGACCAAAAGTAGGTTTCACAATTTAAAACGAGAACGATTCTGGGACGAGTTAAACAATTTGAAACGATTTAAACAAGATAATCAATTTGAAACGATTTTAACAAGTTAAACGAATTGGATAAACGATTGGTTTTTGGGTAGCGATTAGGTAATGGGACGGGTGTGATATGATGAAAGCATGGTAGATACGCCGCTGGTACTTCTTATATATAAGTGTTATTATCATATTACATTCTGTATCATTATTTAGTTCACTTAGGCAAACGATTTGAAACGATGTCACATAACGATGTTTTCTAAATGATATAAACCATACGAGTTTTACTAATGAGTTTTTACGAGATGTTTTACAATTTGGTTTACTAAAACAAATGTTTTGGGGTTAAGAATCATGGCTACGAGATTTTACAAATTATAACCAACTTGATTTGAGTTGGTTAATTATGCTGCTATACTATTCACTTTTCAAAACAAGGTTTTTAATAAAGTCTTGCAACAAGTAAACTAGCCATGAATCCGACACTCTTATAAAACCTATGTGCTCGCCAGCATTTCTTTGCTGACTTTGTTTTTACATATGTTTCAGGTGTTGTTGCTTGATGTTGATTGCTTGGATGCATGTTTCACATAGGATCTGGACGAGGCCTTAGTGACATAATAACAATGATAGTCGATGTGTAACATGTTTGTTTTGTTTTAAGACAATGTAAATTACTTAAGAAATCAATAAAACGAAACTTTTTGTATCCATGGTTGTGAAACAATAATTCTGGTACAACACTCCCTGACGTTTCCGCCACGATTTGTTGTTTTACGTGGTCGGGGTGTGACAGAAAAGTTGGTATCAGAGCAAATGGTTATAGGGAATTAAGTTATTAGTAATGCTTTGACCTAGACTATAACTTTCTAGGACTCTAACGCAAGTTTACTTGTGTCTAGATTTTAAAACAAAACCGTCGCCTATCCTTAGGTGATAAGCACAATGAGAACACAAATTTTGATTCCGCTTTGAAAAACTAATCATTTCTTCGTAAATGGTTTCTTATAAGGTTTTGAACCCTTTAAGTTTTCAAAATCTTGTCAAAGTTTGGGTCTAAATAGTGTGAACACGTGTAAACTGGAAGGGTGAATGCATGTACCCTGAGTTTTCTGTCTAAGGCAAGAGTGTTCGTAGAAATCCACATAATCGGACCAGTCACTCTTACCTGGGAACTCTTGGGGTGAGTATTCACTTATATTCGAGTATGTCTTCGCGATAGATTATTTTGACCCATTTACTTTGATTAGTCACAGCGTGTCGTTTGTTTGTTCGAGGTAACAAACAAATGATCACCTTCCTTGTGTTTTGTTGATGTTTTTCAATACCTCTTTTGTTTTTTCCCAATTGTGAACCTCACTTGTTTCTCATGTCTCCTTGTTCTTTTAGACAATGCCTCCTCGACGTGATGCACAACCTCTAAATAACGAAGAAGTCGCAGCCCTTGTCGCTCAACAAATGGCTGCTGTGCTTCCAGGCATAGTAATCCAGATCCATCAATTATACAACAACAATAATAACAATAATGCTCAGTGTAATTTCAAGAATTTCAATTTTGCTAATCCATTGAAGTTTTCTGGGTCTTAAGGAGCAACCGCGCTCCTGCAGTGGTTCAAGAGTATCGAGAGCACATTCAGACATGTGTAGTGTCCAAATGAGCGTAAGGTTGAGTTTGCATCAAGTGTGTTCGAGAAGCGTGCTCTTACGTGGTGGAACGGAGTGATGCGTGATAGGGGTGCCAAAGTGGCATTGGCACAAACATGGGAAGAGCTTCGAGCTCTCATGATGAAAGAGTTTTGTCCCCGTCACGAGATTCGAGCATTGGAACGAGAATTCGATGATCTGAAACAAGATGGTGGAGAACACCGTGCGTACATGGATCATTATGAAGAGCTGAGTTTGTTGTGTCCCACTACGGTTACCCCATTGGAGAAGGCAATTGAGAGGTATATTGTTGGTTTACCCGATTATGTGCAAGACATTGTGACTGGCAGTAATCCTACTACTGTTCGTCAAGCGATCGAGTTATCTGCTACCCTGACTGAGTCTCAAGTCAGGAAGGGTAAACTTACCCATAAGGGGGACAAGAAGAAGTCGGCCGATTCTGTTAAAGACAAGGATAAGGGTAAGGGAAAGAAGAAGGGAGAGTCTTCCAAGAAGTCGAGGAAGCGCAAGGCTTCCCAGAATTTTACCGTCACTGCTCAGAACCCTCAGAACCCACCGGCTCAACCTCCAATGAAGAAAGTATTTGCTGGTACCGCACCTCACTGTGCTCGCTGCAACGGTCATCATGTTACACAACAAGCTTGCGAGCAATGCACTACGTGTGGTAAACTTAGGCATCTGGCTAATATCTATCATTTGGGCCAGAATCGAGCTGCTCAGAATCCAGCACAGGTTCAGGGGAATGCTGCTAGATTCCCACCTGGTTCATGTTTCAATTGTGGAGAGTTTGGTCATTTCGCAACAACTGTCTGAGGTTGGTGAATGCAAATGCGAATCCGAACGCGAATGCAAACGCGAATGTAAATCCCGCTCATGGACGAGCGTATAATCTGAATGCTAGCGAGGCTCGAGCTGACAACGAGGTTGTCAATGGTACGTTCCTTGTTAACAATCGACCTACATCTGTTCTTTTTGATTCTGGTGCAGATAGAAGATTTGTTTCGTTATCTTTTGAGCCTCTACTTGCGATACCTAGAACTAAACTGAGGAAACCCTTATCTGTCGAAGTTGCTACTGGTAAACCACTCGTACTCGATTTTGTTATTCGTGATTGTCTGTTGAACCTTGATAACCATCTTTTTCCAATTGACCTCACACCGATGCAACTTGGGAGTTTCGATATTATCGTGGGGATGGATTGGTTAACCAAACATCATACTGAGGTGGTTTGTTTCGATAAGAATGTCCGTATTCCTCTTTTGTCTTGCGATATTCTGGAAGTTCGTGGCGAAAAACCATCAGGTGGTTTGAAACTTAGGTCATGTACGAAAGCCCGAGGTTATTTAAGAAAAGGATATGTTGCTTTTCTAGCACATGTTACCGAGGAGAAAGGCAAGAGCAAGAGTATTCAGGATATTCTGATTGTTTGGGATTATCCAGAGGTGTTTCCTGATGAACTACCTGGTTTGCCTCCAGTTCGTCAAGTCGTGTTTCATATTGATCTTGTACCCATTGCCAACCCGATTGCGAAAGCACCTTATCGTCTTGCACCGTCAGAGATGCAAGAATTATCGAAACAACTTCAAGAGTTATCTGATAAAGGATTCATCCGTCCGAGCTTTTCGCCTTGGGGTGCTCCTGTCCTCTTTGTGAAAAGAAAGATGGGTCTTTTCGAATGTGTTTCGATTATCGTGAGCTTAACAAGCTTACCATCAAGAATCGATATCCCCTACCTCGAATTGATGATCTCTTTGATTAGCTGCAAGGTGCTACCTGTTTTTCCAAGATCGATCCACGTTCTGGGTATCATCAACTTCGTGTTCTCGAAGAAGATATTCCCAAAACTGCTTTCCGCACGAGATATGGCCATTATGAGTTCACAGTCATGCCTTTTGGTTTGACGAATGCCCCAGCTATATTCATAGGCTTAATAAATAGGGTCTGTAAACCTTATTTAGACAAGTTCATCATTGTGTTCATCGACGATATTCTCATTTATTCGAAGTCTCGAGCCGATCACGAGCAACACCTTCGTTTGACATTGGAACTCCTGAAGAAGGAACAACTTTTTGCTAAATTCTCCAAGTGTGAATTTTGGCTTAAAGAAGTTCAGTTTTTGGGTCATATAGTCAACGAGCAGGGTATGCATGTGGATCCATCCAAAATTGCTGCAATTAAGGATTGGAATACACCGACAACACCCACAGAGATTCGTTCTTTTCTTGGTCTTGCTGGATATTATCGACGGTTTATTTCAAATTTCTCGAAGATTGTGGTTCCACTCACTGCTTTGACTCAGAAGAATAAGCCTTTTAAGTGGGGACCTAAACAAGAAGAAGCGTTTCAAACGCTAAAACAGAAGCTCTATGATGCTTCTGTTCTATCTTTGCCTGAAGGAAGCGATGATTTTGTTGTCTATTGTGACGCATTGAATCTTGGCCTTGGTTGTGTTCTTATGCAACGAGGTAAAGTGATAGCTTATGCGTCAAGTCAGCTGAAAGTTCACAAGAAGAACTACACAACTCATGATCTTGAGTTAGGAGCTGTAGTTTTTGCTCTCAAAAATCTGTAGACGCTATCTTTATGGCACGAAGTGTGTGGTTTTCACAGATCATAAAAGTCTCCAGCATATTCTCAATCTGAAGGATCTGAACATAAGGCAACGACGTTGGGTTGAGCTCTTAAACGATTATGATTGCGAGATTCGCTACCATCCTGGTAAGGCGAATGTCGTAGCTGATGCGCTTAGTCGAAAGGAGCAAGTCAAGCTTCATTCTGTTCGAACTCTATCTGATATTCAAACTCGTGTTCTTCAAGCTCAACAATCTTGTGTTTCACAAGATTTGATAGGTAAGGAATTACCACGTCAACTTGAGCTTAAAAGCGAAGGACGATGGATTACTCTATTTCAAGGATCGTTTGTGGATTTCGAAACAAGACGATCTTTGCACTTTGGTAATGGACGAATCTCATAAGTCTCGATATTCTATCCATCCTGGTGCTGATAAAATGTACAAGGAACTTCGTACTCAGTACTGGTAGCTTGGTATGAAGAGAGATATTGCTTTGTACGAATCGAAATGCCTAACTTGTCTCAAAGTCAAGGCTGAACATCAACGACCATCTGGTTTGCTTGTACAACCAGAAATACCGGTTTGGAAGTGGGAGAACATTGCGATGGATCTCATCACTAAATTACCACGTACATCTAAAGGTCACGATGCTATTTGGGTTGTTATCGATCGATTAACGAAGTCAGCTCATTTTATCCCGATTCGCGAGGATCTATCTGCTGATAAACTTGCAAAGATTTATGTTGATGAGATAGTATCTCGACATGGTGTTCCTTTGGATATCATTTCTGATCGTGACGGTCGATTTTCATCTCACTTTTGGAAAACCATGCAATCTGCTATGGGAACCCAACTAAATCTAAGCACTGCTTATCATCCCCAAATTGAGGGACAATCTGAGAGGATGATTCAAACTTTGTAGGATATGCTTAGAGCATGCATGATAGACTTTGGTGGAAATTGGGATTCTCATCTTCCATTGATTGAGTTCTCTTACAACAATAGTTATCATGCTAGTATCAATATGGCACCATCCGAAGCTCTCTACGGTCGAAAATGTCATTCACCTATCTGTTGGAATGAGATCGGTGAAGCTTAGCTTACTGGACTTGAGCTCATTCTGGAAACGACAGACAAAATGAAGAAAATTCGCGATAATCTTGTGACAGCTAGAAGTCGTCAAAAGAGTTATGCGGATATGCGAAGCTAGCCCTTAGAATTTCAAGTCGGAGACCGTGTCCTACTCAAGGTGTCACCTTGGAAGGGAGTGGTGAGATTTGGAAGGAAAGGAAAACTTGCACCTCGATATGTTGGACCATTTAAGATTGTTGAAAGAATTGGAAAGGTTGCCTATTGACTGGAGCTACCTCCAGAGCTTGGAAATACTCATCCGACTTTTCACGTGTCCAACTTGCGAAAGTGTTTAGCTGATGATGATCTTCACATTCTTCTCGACGAGATTCAAGTTGATGAAACGTTGCAGTTTGTCGAGAAACCTGTGGAGATAATGGACCGTGTTGTCAAACAGTTGAAGAACAAACGGATTCGATTGGTCAAAGTTCGCTGGGAATCCAAACATGGCCCAGAGTTTACTTGGGAATGTCAGGACCAAATGAAGGCGAAATATCCACATTTGTTTTCACAAGCTTCCCCTAGTTAAAATGTCGGGACGAAATTTCCTAAAGTAGGGGAGACTGTGACAACTGTGTTTTGTAATCTATGTATAATGTAAAAAAATGTTAATTATCAATAATATATTGTGCTTTGGTGTTATTATATGTGTTTTGGTGTTATCATATGTATATTTGTGTTTGATGAATTTACGATTTGATTCGAGTTCTATTTCAAGCTTTAAATTGCTTTCTGGAAGGTTATACGCAAACTGGTGCGTAAACGCAGTCAGTTTAACGCGACAAACACTCCGGAATAGTGACATAGGCTTAACATACCTTAAATAACCTTCACATGACTTAGAAATAAGTTTTGGATGGATTGGTGTGTTGAAAACAAGTTTGTTCGATCACAGGGATTAATTGTGTCAAAATGCGAAACTATACTGATTTGTATGGTAACGATCATTCCAGAACTTAGCACCTCGATATGTTGGACCATTTAAGATTGTTGATAGAATTGGAAAGGTTGCCTATCGACTGGAGCTACCTCCAAAGCTTAGAAATATTCACCCGACTTTTCACGTGTCCAACTTGCGAAAGTGTTTAGCTGATGATAATCTTCACATTCCTCTTGACGAGATTCAAGTTGATGAAACGTTGCACTTTGTCGAGATACCTGTGGAGATAATGGACCGTGTTGTCAAACGGTTGAAGAACAAACGGATTCGATTGGTCAAAGTTCGCTGGGAATCCAAACGTGGCCCAGAGTTTACTTGGGAATGTGAGGAGCAAATGAAGTGAAATATCCACATTTTTTTTCACAAGCTTCCTATAGTTAAAATTTCGGGACGAAATTTCCTAAAGTAGGGGAGACTGTGACAACTGTGTTTTGTAATCGATGTATAATGTAAAACAATGTTAATTATCAATAAAATAATGTGCTTTGGTGTTATTATATGTGTTTTGGTGTTGTTATATGTATATTTGTGTTTGATGATTTTATGATTTAATTCGAGTTCGATTTCAAGCTTTAAATTGCTTTCTGGAAGGTTATACGCAAATTGGTGCGTAAACGCAGTCAGTTTAACGCGACAAACACTCCGGAATAGTGACATAGGCTTAACATACCTTAAATAACCTTCACATAACTTAGAAATAAGTTTTGGATGGTTTGGTGTGTTGAAAACAAGTTTGTTCGATCGCAGGGTCTAATTGTGTCAAAATGCGAAACTATACTGATTTGTATGGTAACGAACATTCCGGAACTTGGCACCTCGATATGTTGGACCATTTAAGATTGTTGAAACAATTGGAAAGGTTGCCTATCGACTGGAGCTACCTCCAGAGCTTGGAAATATTCATCCGACTTTTCACGTGTCCAACTTGCGAAACTGTTTAGCTGATGATGATCTTCACATTCCTCTCGACGAGATTCAAGTTGATGAAACATTGCACTTTATCGAGAAACCTGTGGAGATAATGGACCGTGTTGTCAAACAGTTGAAGAACAAACGGATTCGATTGGTCAAAGTTCGCTGGGAATCCAAACTGGCCCAGAGTTTACTTGGGAATGTGAGGACCAAATGAAGGCGAAATATCCACATTTGTTTTCACAAGCTTCCTCTAGTTAAAATTTCGGGACGAAATTTCCTAAAGTAGGGGAGACTGTGACAACTGTGTTATGTAATCGATGTATAATGTAAAACAATGTTAATTATCAATAAAATAATATGCTTTGGTGTTATTATATGTGTTTTGGTGTTATTATATGTATATTTGTGTTTGATGATTTTACGATTTGATTCGAGTTCGATTTCAAGCTTTAAATCGCTTTCTGGAAGGTTATACGCAAACTGGTGCGTAAACACAGTCAGTTTAACGCGACAAACACTCCGGAATAGTGACATAGGCTTAACATACCTTAAATAACCTTCACATAACTTAGAAATAAGTTTTGGATGGTTTGGTGTGTTGAAAACAAGTTTGTTCGATCGTAGGGACTAATTGTGTCAAAATGCGAAACTATACTGATTTGTATGGTAACGAACATTCCGGAACTTGATCATAAAATATCTTATTTTAATGATCGTTTTTGCGTTCGTTACGATTTCCGGGCATCCAAAAATTTATGTAATCATTAAAATATCTTATTTTAGTGATCGTTTTTGTGTTCGTTACGATTTCCATTGTAATTAACCGAATAACGCAACCGTACGACCAAATAAACCGACTTCCGAGATGTTTTTGAGCATATTTTAAGTTTCGTATACTTTAACTTCATTTTAGAGCTTTGAAATGGGGTTAACGAGGCTTAAACATGCCAAAAATCAAGTTTTTAGCATGCAGGGACCTGTTTCGCCAAATTTTAAACTTGAAACTGACCTCCTTCGAGCCACGCGCCAGCCCAGGATTACCCTGGCATGCCACGTGATAGAGGACCAAAATCAGCAACTTGTTTTCAGTATCTGGCTTGATTTCCAGTATCCTTTGTGTAAAATTCTCAATACCTGGAGGTAGTTTTGGGTCCCCATAGTATTGTAATACCATGTGCAACAATGAAGGGCCAAGAATGATGCTCTCAAACACTTGGAATGATCTTAGAGATCCAAATTTCCTATAAATAACAAGGTTTCTCATTTGGGTTCTTCACACTTGATCTCAATCATCTTCTCTAAGTTGAAGCTCTCCTTGTGAAGCTTCATACCTGAGAATTTTTGAGTTCAAATCTTCATAGCTTGGACCCTTTGTAAGTTTCCTTCATGCTTGTTCTTGTATTTCAATCATGAAAGTTAAACAGTATTTGACTTTCTGCTTTGACTGGTCAATTGGTCAACACGAAGTTTGTTTGAACTTCACAACGTGAGCGTAATCACGATGGTTATAGTCCCTTATGACTATACCTACTGATTACCACGTTGATTAGGTGTAGTGTCGAGTCATAGTTTCGGTCAAAATGAGCGTTTATGCGTATTTTGCAACCAAACTATTCTTGGGTATCAAAACACTTTGTTTTGATATCAAAACCGGTTTTCTAACTTAACTAAACATGTTTTAACATGTTTAGCTCGTCACTTTTAGTTTAGTGCTTGTGTAGAGTCGTAAGTCAAGCGGTCTAAACAACCGCTTAGACTTTTGAACTAGACCCGTTTGATCGATCATTAGGATCCGACCAAGCATGTTTAGTGACCATAGTTGTATAGGGAATAACCTTCCGAGGTTAAACCTTATGGTTACTTAGTTTAAGTAGTTGTATGATAGGTAATTTATATGCCTTAGGTAAATGACCAAAATGCCCTTTTCATGCATATTTGAATTTTAAGCATATGTAACCTAACTCTTATCACTTAAACTAATTATGCAACATATTTAAACATGTTAAGGCATATAATACTTGTCATAGGACTACTTAGGCGTCTCGAACGCGCTTTGCGCGAACGACGCGTTAAAGTAGCGTGAGCTACCTTAATGGGCCGTAACGGGTCGAAAGCACTAAGGTTAGGTTCCGACTTAGGATGTAGGCTTTGTTAAACCATATCACATGAGTTCCAATACTCATTTAGTTTACGAAACCTCATTATGTCCGATCTTCCGATTTAGGTGTCGATTTATTTGACTAGTGATTCGATTACTAGGTGCTGCTTGATTTCTTTGTTATGATTGAGCTTGTTGAATTCTTTGGATTGAGGATACTTTGCACTTCAAGTGAGTACATAGTTTCCCTATTTTACTGTTTTCAATTGTTTTGGGGTGATTCATATGTGTTAAATGATTTCAAGGTTTAAACGATGGTTTCAAAAGCGAGTAAAATGGTTTATATTAAACTAATAACGATTTCGATAATGTGAACGAACTTGTGGGACGTAGTTACATAATGAATGACATTCATTAACATTGATCAAGCCGACCAGTATTAGGTTATGGTAGCATAGGATCTGATAAATTCCGTTATCAGAATACACCCATGGTTATGTGTGGGGGTTATGAGTAACGACTGAATCTGTGATTGTTAACTTACCCCTTTGGTGGTTTGTTTATTCGAGTTGAACGAGGGACGAGTTGCGAAGGTTTGAATGTTATTAGCAAGACGACCAAAAGTAGTTTTCACAATTTAAAATGAGAACGATTTTGGGACGAGTTAAACGATTTGAAACGATTTAAACAATATAATCAATTTGAAACGATTTTAACGAGTTAAACGAATTAGATAAATGATTGGTTTTTGGGTAGTGATTAGGTAATGGGACGGGTGTGATATGATGAAAACATGGTAGATACGCCGCTGGTACTTCTTATATATAAGTGTTTTTATCATATTACATTCCGTATCATTATTTAGTTCACTTGGGCAAACGATTTGAAACGATGTCACATAATGATGTTTTCTAAATGATATAAACCATACGAGTTTTACTAACGAGTTTTTACGAGATGTTTTACAATTTGGTTTACTAAAACAAATGTTTTGGGGTTAAGAATCATGGCTATGAGATTTTACAAATTATAACCAACTTGATTTGAGTTGGTTAATTATGCTGCTATACTATTCACTTTTCAAAACAAGGTTTTTAATAAAGTATTGCAACATGTAAACTAGCCATGAATCCGGCACTCTTATAAAACCTATGTGCTCGCCAGCATTTCTTTGCTTACTTTGTTTTTACATATGTTTTAGGTGTTGTTGCTTGATGTTGATTGCTAGGATGCATGTTTCACATAGGATCTGGACGAGGCCTTAGTGACAGAATAACAATGATAGTCGATGTGTAACATGTTTGTTGTAGGATCGGTTTGTGACCCAAACGAGTCATTCAGAGGAGTTTTAATCTATTTCAAAGGCGAAAACAGAGAAATAGACTTCGAAACAGCTTGCAAATCACTTTAAACTACTTTCTGATTGATATAACACTGATTACAATCACAGGATAAACCGGCAGCACCTCGGTATCCAAATCAAGAACTATTACAACTGATATCGCTTGAAACCTATTTATAGATGGGGAGATTTCGCTTGAGGGTGACAGAAGTTAGTTCAAGCGAAATCACTCATGTTGATTTCGCTTGAAACTGTCAATGTTTCTTTCAAGCGAAATTGCTTCCTTCAAGCGAAATCACCACAAACACACCCTAAAATCTCCTATTTTCTCGTACAACATGCTCTGATCTAACACTTCTAATACTAGACTCGATACAAGACGAAGTCGACAGACGTATGCACCATCAGACTCCCCTCGGATGTTGACGAGTCTTAAGTGTCGAGTCTTCAATGTCTTAAGTCTTTATTAGTCTCCGGGCTTTTCTTCAAAAATATCTGACAGCGTAAGCATCTTCAAACTTTATCTCTATTCTTCTCTTCAGCATCAACAGACTCCCCTCGAACAATCTACCCTCGGATGTTGATTTCTTTCACAGAATCAGGACAGAATCAGGATCATGACCTGGCTCTATACTCAGACTTCAGAATCCAGACCATCCTGCACATCCTCTACCCAAAAGTAATTTCACAAATTTACCATTTAACAAATTTATATAACCAGACTCCCCCTCAAATTTATCCAGAATGATATAACAATGTTAATAATTGATGAACCACTTGTAATTAAATATTCAAAACCTTTTCTCATTTAAACACAAGCTCCACCTCACCACATGCTCATCATTTTTAGCGCTTGGAATTTTGAAAATCCGCTCTTCAACACCAGTTGTCGAAAATCTTTTTGTATTTTTCAAAAATTATGCTAAAACATACTAAAAATCTTTTTGGATTTTTTAATGAAAAAGAAATGCATTAAATAAATATTTACAAACAATATTTTTGTGAGTTTGTGTAAGAGGATCATATCAGTTTTTGACAAGGTGCACAAAATAACCGGTTAATTAACCTTAACCGGTTATTAACCGAAACCGTAACCGGTTAATAACCGATTTAGGAATAACCGGTTCAATAGGTTATTTAACCGTAGGTTAGTAACCGGTTATAAGTGTTTAGTATAATAACCGGTTATTAACCGGTTTTTTTAAACCGGTTTTTTAACCGATAGACTGGTTAACCGAAAAAATAACCGAAAAATTCAAAAAAAAGGCAAAAAAACCGGTTAATAACCGAAAATAACCGGTTAATTAACCGAAACGGTTAAAGTAATTAACCGGACCAGTTAAAAAAATAACCGGTTAAAGTAATAACCGGTTAAACCATTAACCGGTTAAAGTCAAAAAGTCAAATTAACCGGTATAACTGGTTAACCAATCCGGTTATTAAAATTAACCGGTTTGTGCACCTCTAAGTACCGTTGAGCTTAGTTACACATTAAGAATTAAACAATTCACTTAGATTGCCGATATACTGATCCACTTTAATTTTCACACAAATTTCAACTGATTCAGGATATGAGTTAGGTGTATTAAGAACTTAAGCTCATTCATGTGTCCCACCTCTTAAATATACTCCCGTATCCAGATCCCAATATCCAGTCTTACAGGTGAGTATACCACATATGATATCTGTAAGGGAATAAATTATAAAATAGTACGAAACCGTGAGAGCTCAGGTTAGAACTACCGTTCAGCAGAGAGATGACGGCTCAACTTGGGTGGGTCCCCTTTAGAGGATCTTTTGTTACAACAGCAATGATTATCAATTTTATTGTTTCATCATTTTTGCTAAGGGCGGCGCTATTTTTCAATCAAGCGGAAAGTATTCTCCGGGGACTAGGCCATTGCTTCCGCAAAATCAGAAGTCCCGGGATAATACCCCAGATATCACTGAGTATAAAGACCTAGTATCTTAGAAAGAGGGACCTTTCAAACGAGATTTCAGGGGTTACCTATCGGCATATCATCAGTGAGACTGTTTAACGCTATTTAACCAATACATTTCTTTAGCATACTGTAACTGTCTACTGATGTACTATCATTTTCTCTTCTTTGACACTAAAACTCATTTTTTGAATTTTATCATGTTTTTGTCTTTTTCAAATTTTCTAATGTTTTTGGATTTTCTGAAATTTCTACTCCCCCTAAAATGAAAACACATTTAAGGAAATATGAAAACAAACTATACACGAAACTTGACAACTGATATCGAATCACTTCAAATCGCCATCCACTTGGCATAAACAATCAGAACTCCCCCTTTCACAAACCTATTTTCTCATTATGATTTCAAAACACTTAAGTTTGTTTTAACCAAAATGAGTTTTCCGAAAAATAAGTTTTGTTGATTTTACCACTTGTAGGTTAGGGGTTCATCATTCCTTTGTTTTCTACCACATGTATAAGGATGACATCAAGTTTAAATTAATGACCTTGAAGAATCATTTTGCAAGAACAAACCTCATTACCAGTTGTAGGAATAAAACATCTACCCAAATTCATTTACCAATAAAGATGCCGATTCCTACTTCACACTTACCAACCTAGAAGCTCCGGCAAGTCACAACCTGTAAAATTTACCCATTCAAACATTTTTTATCAAGAAAGATGCCGATTCCTGCTCCGCAATTACAAACTTGGGAGCTCCGGCAAGTCAGGTTTTTCAATGAAAGAAAATGTCCACCCAAGCCTGACTAGCCTTGGGTGATTCCAACTCCTCTTTAGTTGGAGTGTAAGTTTCTTTCTTTGTAGCATAAAAATCTTTTACCCCTTTAACTTTCCCCTCGATCATCTTTCCAAAAATCTTCTTCACATTCCCATTAAAATCTTTCACGATATCAAATTCTTTCTTCTCAGAATAGAATTGATTCGAGATTTCAACCTTTCCAACTTTTGATTTAAAATTCTCAGCTCTCAATGGTGGAAAATGAACATCATCCATTGGAGGTACTGAGTTTTCATCATTTTTAACAACATCATGTGGCTCCTCTGACATTGTGGAATCAGATTCATCGCCAGATTTTACCTCTGATTTCTTAACAACCCAAGCTTGGTTGTCAAGATTTCCCCTTTTCTTGTAAAACCTTTTTGAACACTCACCAACCTCATATGTTGAATTTTTAAACACTTTAAACCTTTCAGTTGGTGGTTTGGTTTTATCAACAACTATTTCTTTAAGTTTTTCTGAGACTCCCTGTTTTATTTTTGTTGCTTGAAGACAGTTCCATGCAATATGACCAACTTCATTGCATCTGTAACAGATTCTAGTCTCCTTTCTTTGAAAAACTCCATTCTTCATTTTTTCAGCAAGAAACTCCTGGTTTGACTGTTTTGAGAATGATCTCTTTGCTTCTTCTTCACAATTTATCCCTGAAACAAATTTTGTATTTGTTTTAAACATTTTCTCATTCTTATGATTTTCTGGTGAAATAAATCCTAATCCTTTTCTTTTGAAATTACCGTTATGGTTTGGCTTCTTTTGAAAACCAGAACCAGAACTGTAACATTTTTTCTTGTTCAATCTTTGTTGAACTCTTGAAGTGTACTTCTTAGGTTTTTTAGAAAGATTTAAATCTTGTATTTCAGAAATATTAATTTCTGTTAATTTGAAAACCTTTTTAATCTTTTCAATTTGAACACTTCTTATTGGAAATTCTTTATCAAAATATAATTTGTCAGAATCATTCAAAGTATATGCAACTTCAAATGTTTCTTCATTCAAATTAGATTTTGACAAAAAAATTCTTTACTATACACCCGTTTTCCCGACGACTTTGAAATCCTGACTGACGAACTCGAACTCCTGGACTCAGACATTAACTCGGACTCCTCATCCTTATCTAACACCTGATCGACCATCCTTTTTATTAACTCAGACTCATGATCTATGTCGGACGCTGTGAATGTGATGTCAATATTGTCTGGTAGTATATCGGTTATCTCGGACTTCAACTTTATATTGACTGCCTTTTTTACATGTTCCTCATTCGGTTTTCTAGACGAATACCCTTCCCAAATTGGAGGAAGACACTTTTTATAACTGACACTCTGTTTCTTACCAGTATCCTTTTTCTTCGGTTTTTTGTCTTCAAAAGCTTCAAAACCTGCAACAGTTGGATAAATTCTGTCAATTAAGTAATCAGAACTTGAATAACTTTTCAGTAATCGTCTGAATCTTTCATTTTCAACTTTCTCAGTTTCCAACTCTTGCTTCCATTTCGCACATTCTTCAATGTAAAAATTTATCTCTTTTTGCTTTGACATCATTGTTGCATTCATCATTGTCAAAGCATTTTCTCTTTCAGAGTTTGTCTTCTGCAAACTATTCACAGTTTTGTTAAATACATCATATGACTCTTTCACATTCTTGACATCAAACAGCAACTTCTCTTTCAACTTTTCAAGATCACTAAATCTTTCATCTTTATCTTCACAATTTTTGCAAGATTCCGAACATGTAAGACAAGGTTTTGTGACTTCAACAATCTTTTCAATTTCCACAATCTTCTCAACTTCAACTACCTTTTCCACTTCAACTATCTTCTCAACAACTTTGACTTCTTTCATTTCTTTTGCAGCTTTTCTCTCTTTAAGTTTCTTCTATTTATTTGCAAAATAAAATTCAAAACTGTCAGAAGATAAATGAGTTTTTCCCATATTTATCTGTTCAATCTCTTCATCATCATCACTTGTATCTGTTGAACTGTTTTCAGAAGGAACAGATTCTTCATCTTCACTCTTCTCTTCATCAGATAACACTGCTATCCATTCTTTGAGCAATTCTGGTTTTTGAACAATTTGAGCAATGAAAGCTTTAAAATTCCCATTTTCATCTGCAAACCTATCCCAGCTGAATCCTGGAGCCATTTTCTCATCATCTTGATCAATGATGCCATAATAAGCTTTCTTGTTTGCATCTTCAATCATTTTCCCATGAGCAGTTTGTGAATCTTTTTGTTGATGTGGTTGATGAGCAACTTGTTGATATATGGCCTTCCGATAGTAATCATGGCCACCAAACGTATTCTTTGCTCCACTAGCTTCCTGATTCTTGCATTCTCGCTTAAAATGTCCTTTCTACCTGCATTTAAAACAAGTAACTTTAGATTTATCAAAACCTAAAGCAGAGAGATGTGCATCTAAGAAATCATTTCTTCCTATAATCATTTTAAATTTTTCAGCTTTTATCAGAACACTTGCTAAGCACCATTTTATATCCATAAGCTCCAACTCCTCTGCATCAATTTGGTCATAATCTTCCTTGGTTAACATAGGATTACCAATCTTTCCAGCAATCAATCCTTCATAAGATTCCAAAGCAGTAACTAGTAATCCCATATGATTTTTTACAACTTCATCAGAAAAATTTTGACCATTTTGAAGATGCAATGCAACATTGCACTGAATCATATTTCCATTACCAACATTTGCATTTTGAACACTTGGAGGATTAACATTTGAAAATCCACTAGTGTTAATCGAACTTTGATTGACTGGTCCAGGTGAATTTCCTGCACTAAAAGCAGTTTGAATCTTTGGACTTGCTTCAACAGTTTGAACATTTCTTTTGTAGTACAATTTGATGTCTTGTTGATTGCTTGAGCTGTTCATTCTTGCAATCTTCTGCTAATCAAGATCTTTTGCCTTAATTTTTTCAATAAACTGTTCGATTGATAATTTGCTAAACTCTCCAGAATTCTTTAAGATCATGAGATAAGTTCCCCATTCTTTATGTGGTAAAGCGTCAGCTAGCTTTTCAACCCATTCTGCTGGAGTTTTGGTAATTTTCAACTGAGACATGGTACGCACAAGATGACAGTATCTCTCAATGAGAGTCTTTGTAGTCTCTCCTGGAATACTTGTAAACAACTCAAACTCCTTTTTCATCAAAGATGCTTTACTCTTGAGCATTTTTGTACTTCCTTCAAATTTCTTCTCCACTGCATCCCAAATACAATATGCACTCCCATCATGCTGAAGCAAAATAAAGATGTCTTCTTTGACAACTTGTTGTAAAAGACTAATCATCATTTTTTCTCCTTTATAACTATCTCTCTTGGTATGTAAATTCTAAGATAATTTTATCAACTTTCAAAGCAGTTTGAGGTCTAACATATTTTGTTTCAATACTTTCCCAAGCTCTCAAATGGTTTGCCTGAACCCAATTCTCAAAACAACTTTTCCATCCATGGTACTTTTCAATTCCCATAAGTTTCGGGGGTTTTTGTAATGTTCCAGTTTCGTTTTCTGCGTTCATGTTTTGAGCAATGACAGTCGGGGTAATCGGAGATGTAGCAAACGCGTTATAAAAATCTTCATCAGACATTTTCAAGCGGGATTACGAATTCAAGCGAAAACACACTTTCAAGCGAAATAACCTGCAAACAACATCTAGCGAAATCATAAATTTCAAACAAAATCCTTTTTCAAGCGAAATACCCTCTTGAAGCGAAATCACCAAATACAAATTGGAGCGGAATCACTACAATTGATTTCGCTTGAAAATCTCAAGCGAAATAACAACTTTGAAGCGAAATCAGAAAGTTTTCGTTCAAGCGAAATTACCTTTTTAGTCCATTTTTACTACTTTTAATCCGAATTTTGTTCTGAAACTCTCAAGGGTTTGTTAAACCACGGTTTTACAGAATATGTGAGAAAATGAGCCGATTTTAACCGTGAAAAGATGTTACTTTTGAAAAGAAGATGTAGAAAGCAGAAATTTTAAACTGAATCGGTAAGAACTCCTCCACCTGAGCTCTGATACCACTTGTAGGATCAGTTTATGACCCAAACGAGTCGTTCAGAGGAGTTTTAATCTATTTCAAAGGCGGAAACAGAGAAATAGACTTCGAAACAGCTTGCAAATCACTTTAAACTACTTTCTGATTGATATAACACTGATTTCAATCACAGGATAAACCGGCAGCACCTCGGTATCCAAATCAAGAACTATTACAACTGATATCGCTTGAAACCTATTTATAGATGGGGAGATTTCGCTTAAGGGTGACAAAAGTCAGTTCAAGCGAAATCACTCATGTTGATTTCGCTTGAAACTGTCAATGTTTCTTTCAAGCGAAATTGCTTCCTTCAAGCGAAATCACCACAAACACACCCTAAAATCTCCTATTTTCTCATACAACCCGCCCTGATCTAACACTTCTAATACTAGATTCGATACAAGTCGAAGTCGACAGACGTATGCACCAACATTTGTTTTGTTTTAAGACAATGTAAATTACTTAACGAAACAATAATACGAAACTTTTTGTATCCATGGTTGTGAAACAATAATTCTGTTACAACACTCCCCGATGTTTCCGCCACGATTTGTTGTTTTACGTGGTCGGGGTGTGACAGTTTGTATGAAAATTCAGTTTTTAATATGAAATTTTGAGTAATCTATATCGTCACAACTAGTTGTTATGGATTCTCTTGAGCAATCTGATTCGCTTTGTGCCACGCCCTGATGTTTCCGCCATCGGTTGGGGTGTGAGAAATTGGTATTAGAGCCATAACATAGGGAATTAGGTAGAATTGTGTTGCTTTTGCCTAAGTTTATTAGGAGAAGTATGCCTAAGTTCAGGAAATTTCTCTTTATGTGCTGTTTAAAACTACTTTCCTTCTATCCTGTTTGATTCTATCTTTTCTGTTTGGTCTGTTAATACATATTGGCTTTCCTAAGGCTAACACAATACACACTTGGAAGCTTTGAACACACTCATGAAACAAAATCGAAACAACTCATCAAAACAGGGGTGAATCCCACCTTTGATGACGACTTTCACTCAGCTGTATTTTGTATTTCGCACGAAATTTACCCTCAAGTTAGGTGTGATATCCAAATCTTGAAGGAAATTTCCATTTCATGTTCTAGTAGGTCCTATCTTTTGATAAGTAACAACAACATTAGGGTACGATGTTACTAAGTTAGAGGTGAAACTTGCATCTTGATAATTAGTCCCACTCCTTGATTTTCAATCTAGCAAAAGCCTCGAATTTTCCCAATCGATTAAGGACGTGTAGAAACTGAAAGGACAAATATCGTAGGCCTAACTTCGATGAACGTATTTGTCTACTAGGCCAAAACATGTTATCTTAATTCGAAAAGGGAGTCGATTTACTTTGGTTAGTCGACATTTCTCTACCCAAAACAATCCTGTGTTTTATGAGCTTCTCTTTTATGTTGTCTCGATTTTATGTGGTTTTATACTTGTGATCTCGCTTGATTTGACGTTTGTTACACACATTGCACGTATCTTCGCAATCTAAAACAATAATAATCTCCCTTGAACAAATTAAATTTATTATACCTTCGTTATTCCATGTGATGCGATGTGAAACTTGTTATGCAATATGAAACACATGTGCAACATGATACAAATTAAAACATTTACACACCATGTGATGTACTTTGTGATACGAATCGATTTAGCAAAAACCTTATGATCGAGTCTCACCCGATTCTTTATTGAATCTTTAGATGTCATCAAGTCGTCTTAACAACCCTCTCAAGAAATCTAAGGCCAACACTCAGAGAAAGATGATAACTTTCATGGTCGACCAGATCGTACGCATTGTTCCCAAGATTGTCACTGAAATTCAGGGATCAAACACTCCTCCCTCCTCTGTTGACTCGAAAGCAGTCCAACCTAAGCCTGTGAACTTCAGCTACAAGCACTTTGTCTCTTGTAACCCTAAGCCTTTCACGGGCAGCGATGGAGTCACTACAATGCTAGAGTGGTTCGACAGCATTTAAGGTACTTTCATCAACAGTGAATGCCCTGAACATCTCAAGATATTAGCTAAAGGGGACCCACCAAAAGTCGAGCCATCATCTCTCTGCTGAACGAAAGTTCTGACCTGAGCTCTCACGGTTTTCGCAACATAACCCCTTACAGATATCATCTGTGGTATACTCACCTGTAAGACTGAATATTGGGATCTGGATACGGGAGTATATTCTGAGGTGGGATACATGATTAAGTTTAAGTGCTTAAGACATTAATCTCGTATCTCGAAACAATTGAACTTTGTGTGAGAATTTAAGTGGACCAGTATACTGACAATCTAAGTGAATCGTTTAGAAATTAAAATGTTTAAAGCTTAACGGTGTTGGTGATTTGTCTTAAAAACTGATATGATCCTCTTACACAAACTCACAAAAATATTGTTTGTAAATATTTCTTCTCTGCATTTCATTACATTAAAAAATCCAAAAAGATTTTCGTTGTGTTTTAGCATAAATTTTGAAAAATTCAAAAAGATTTTCGACAACTGGTGTTGGAGAACTGATTTTCAAAATTCCAAGTGCTAAACAGGATGAACAAATGGTTTGGGAGAGTGTTGTTTTGAAAAAATAAATGATATTTCTTCTAGTGGTTCATCAAAGATTAACATTGTAAAATCATTCTTTGATTGTATAATTCCTGCAAGTGTTCATTAGATGGTGAGATTGTTTTTACAATAGGTCATCAGAAAATTTATTTTTGGGTAGAGATTCGTGCTGGTAAGATCCAGGAATCGATTCTAAACCTGAATTTGTGGAAAGGATGTGCAGGATAAGAGCTAGGTAATCTTGTATAGATGATAGAGAGCCAGGTTCCGATACCTGAGGACTCTGTGATTTTAACAAGCCAGGCTGCGATCCCAGCATATCGAAAGGGGGAGTCTGAAGATACCTAAA
Organism: Helianthus tuberosus; assembly: GCA_030545235.1. Lineage (NCBI taxonomy): Eukaryota > Viridiplantae > Streptophyta > Magnoliopsida > Asterales > Asteraceae > Helianthus > Helianthus tuberosus. Next base: position 60,124,908 of record CM060401.1, read on the forward strand.
GGAAAGAGATTGCTGATGCTGAAATCAAGAGATCTGATCAAGAGAAAATAGAGCCAGATTACGATTATGAGATTAAAGATTATTTGTTCGAGGAGAGTCTGTTAGTGATGAAAAGAAAAGAGAGGAGATTTGAGGATGCTTACAGCGTCAGATACTTCAAAGAGTTCAAAAGGACTGATAAAGACTGAAGATTCGAAGACTCGACACTGAAGACTCATCAACATTCGAGGGGGAGTCTGTTGGTGCATGCGTCTGTCGACTTCATCTTGTATCGATTCTTGTACACAGAATGTTAGATCAGTGCACGAAGTTCGAGATATGTGTAATTTCGCTTGAACTAGGTAATTCCGCTTGAAAGTGTGTGATTGTAATTTCGTGCAGAATTAGATTCCGCTTGGAATCTAATCTCGCTTGAAACCACTTCAAGCGGAATCAGAACTGTATAAATACCCTCCTTCAAGCGAAATCATTTAGATCAGTTCCGGTTTGTGCAACGAAGTGATGCCGAAGTGTCGTCTCGCTGTAAATCATTGTGAAATCAATATAACGACAGTTTAAAGTAGATATTTAGCTGAATTGACCTCGATACGTCTGTTTCTGCCTTTCGTATTGAGTAAAACTCTTCTGATCGACTCGTTCGGGTCTGAAAACGATCCTACAACTAGGAGTGCTACTGGTGTCTGTCAAGGAAGAGCTTTGGAATGGTGGACTTATGAGCGGAACATCCGCTCGAATGATGAAGCTTATGTTTTACCTTGGGCTGAGGTTAGGGAACTGATGATGCTTGAATTCTGCCTCCCCATGAGCAGCAAAAGCTCGAGGACGAGTTCTGGCATTTGAAACAAGTTGGTGATGAAAAACTGACTAACACTACCCATTTTAAGCAACTCAGCATAATCGTACATCATTTGGTATCTGCTCCCAAATGCATGATCATGAAGTACATTCATGGGTTACCTCCTGCCATGCGTGACTCCATCGAAGCAGCTCGGCTAGACAACATTGAAGAAGTTTATAGACTAGCCGTAAGTCTGAACAACAACCGTGTGCGTGATAAACAGTTTGGATGGCCTGCTCCCTCGAAACCAGCTAACCAAATCACGCAGCAACCTAGTAGCAACAAGGGAAAGAAATGAAAGTCTCAAAACCCCACTTGCAATGCTATTATGCCTGCTACTACTCCAAACCCTTCTGCTCTATAAAACATCAAGAAGTCGTACACTGGGGTTCATACCAAGTGTGCCACTTGCAACTATCATCACCCTGTCAACGCAACTTGTCGCCAGTGTACCAACTGCAGTCGCTATGGTCACATAGCCCCTTACTGCCATCAAGCCAATCAAGTTTAGCAAGCACCACCAGCTCATCCAGCTCAGCAGAACCCCAAACCAGCAACCAATGTGTGAGCCTGCTACAAGTGTGGTGATACCACTCATCTCCATCCCCAGTGCCCCCAGTTAAACCAAGAGCAGCCGCAGCAGCAAGCCCCGCGAGGACGCACCTTCAACATCAATGCTAAACAAGCTCAGAACGACAAAGTCGTAGTTAATGGTATGTTTCTCGTTAACGATCTTTACGCTTCGATCCTATTTGATACTGGCGCGGACAAAAGCTTTGTGTCCGTGGAAGTTGAATCTTTATTAAACTGTGCACGCTCTAAACTACCTAAGTTGTTCTCAGTCGAGATTGCCGATGATAAGTCTATCCTAGTTGAATCTATTCTCCGGGATTGTTCCCTGACCCTTAACGATCACGTTTTCACTATTGAGCTCATACGTATGCAATAGGGTAGTTTCGATATCATAATAGGCATGGACTGGTTGCGTAAGAACCATGCTGAAACCACTTGTCACGAGAAGTATGTTCGTTTACCTCTCCCGTCTGGTGATACCTTGCACATCTATGGAGACCGACCTTCTATAGGACTGAAATTGATGTCATAAACTCAAGCGAGCAAATGCTTACGCAAGCAGTACTTTGCCTTCTTGGCCCACATAGTGTAACAAAAGGGCATGGGAAAGAGCGTAAGTGATGTTCCGGTAGTGTGCGATTTCCCTGATGTCTTTACTGAAGATCTTCCTCGTCTTCCTCCACCTCGATCCGTTGATTTTCGTATTGATCTCATACCTGGTTCGACTCCTGTTGCCAAGGCTCCCTACCGACTTGCACCCTCTGAGATGCCAGAATTATTTAGCTAACTCCAAGAACTACTCGACAAGGGTTTTATACGTCCTAGTATCTCCCCTTGGGGTGCTCTGATGTTATTCGTCAAGAAGAAAGATGGTTCGTTTCGCATGTGCATCAACTACCGTGAACTCAACAAACTAACTGTCAAAAATCGTTATCCGTTCCCTCGCATCGACGACCTATTTGATCAATTACAAGGCACCAGTTATTTCTCTAAAATCGACCTTAGATCTGGTTATCATCAGCTCCGTGTTCTCGAAGTGGATATCCTCAAAACTGCTTTTCTCACTTGTTATGGACACTACGAGTTCATGGTTATGCCTTTTGGGTTGACCAACGAACCCGCCGTGTTCATGGACCTCATGAATCGTGTTTGTAAACCTTACTTGGATCGTTTTGTGATAGTCTTTATTGATGATATCCTTATCTATTCAAAGAACCAAGCTGATCATGCATGTCATTTAAGCGTTATATTAGAACTTTTATGTGGTGAACACTTATTTGTAAAGTTTTCTAAGTGCGAATTTTGGATCAATGAAGTACAATTTCTTAGACACGTCGTTAGCAAACAAGGAATTCATGTAGACCCTTCCAAAATCGAAGTAGTGAAGGATTGGAGTACGCCTAAATCTGCATCTGAGATTCGTTCCTTCTTGGGATTGGCGGGTTATTACTGTCAATTCATCTCGGACTTTTCAAAGATCGCCGTTCCTCTCACCTCGTTAACTCAGAAAGAGAAACCTTTTGCTTGGGGTCCTAAGCGTGAGGAATCCTTTGAAACTCTTAAGAATCTGCTCTGTAACGCTCCTGTACTTGCTCTCCATGATGGGAATGATGATTTTGTGGTGTATTGCGATGCCTCAAACCGTGGTCTTGGCTGTGTGCTCATGCAGCGGGACAAGGTCATCGCTTATGCCTCCCGACAGCTCAAAATACATGAGAAAAACTATACTACCCACGATTTAGAGCTTGGCGCAGTTGTTTTTGCGTTAAAGATTTGGCGACACTACCTATATGGTACTAAGTGTGTGGTTTTTACTGACTATAAGAGCCTACAGCACGTCTTTAACCAAAAGGAACTGAATATGCATCAACGAAGATGGGTAGAATTGCTTAACGACTACGACTCGAGATTCACTACCATCCTTGTTTTGGTCAAAAATTACCGAAGCAATTTAGTGATCAAATTAGTTAAGTGAGGTAGTGTGCTAAAATTATGTGTGAAAGATACCAAGTTAGTTATAAAAACAATTTCAGGATACGGCTCAAGATATAGAGCTGTATCTGTGATCAAACAATGAGCAGAAAAGTAAAGGTTGACACGTGATGTACGAGGAAAGCCCTTGATCAATCTAGATCGCCGACACAAAACCTCGGGAGCTGACAATCGCAGCTGCCTTGTTCTTCTATTGCTTCAAATATTAGGATACAGTGCAGGATGTAGAGCGAATCAACTAGGTGTTACAATGTGATTTGAATACAAGTGTTTGTGTGTAGTGTTTGCAGAGAGCTAGAGAGAAAGTGTTTGAAAATGTGAAAGTTACGTGCCTTAATCTGATCCGCCCCCATCTATTTATAGTAAAACAAATATAACAAACTATCCTAAATAACCAGGATCCAGCGAATATTCCTCACTCGAACGTTGTAGACCTAGTCTTTCGGGTTCAACGTCTCTCCCATAACAAACATGCCCGAGTCTTGAGGAGATGAAATCCATCTGACCGTTAGCAAACCCCAGCCTTTAACCTGCACGTGGTTAATTCAATCAACCTCAGGATATCGCCCAGGATGTTAGCAATATCCCCGTCCAGTATCCTGGTCACAAATAAACAATTAAAAGCAGGATATTGATCAAGATATATACGCTCAGAAAATGACCCATAACAATTGTCCCCAAATATATCTGTTGGTGTACCAATCCAACGGATATATTTTAAAAGTTTTATCTCATAAATTAAAGCAATTAAATCTATACGACGGTCAAAATCACATCATAACCTCCAACGCGCTTTTAACTCGATGGAGATCCACAATGCCCCTATATCTTCTCTCTTCTTGTTTGAAAAGCAGATATCTTCAACAGAGTCTCCAGGTAATTCCCTACTTCTTGTTCATCTTTTATCAATCTTTCTTTCTTCATCTGCCATGGCCACCAGGACTCATTCCCAAACCGGTGAATCATCCGAGACTTTTACCCAGCATAATCTTCTCAAAAATCCTGAGAAAGAAGTCTGTGCCTTTGATGATGCAGACATTGCGGCTTTGAGAGCTTTCGGTGCTTTTCCTGATAACACAGTCTTTAGACCGTTCGATCGGTCAATTCGATCGGATGTCTTTTCCACAGATTGGGTTTTTTTCTTTCCGGCATACCCTTTTTCGCTGGGTCTTCGATACCCCTTTCCCGAATTCATGATGCAATTCTTCCGGACCACCGACATCTCTTTTGCTCAAACCATGCGCATGGTTTGGAGAGTATTAATCGTACTTAACCAAATCAAAAACCTTCACTTTTCCGACCTTTCTATCGAGGATCTGCCAATCTCTTATCGCCTCCGATCTCACGGTTCTAGCCGGTTTTTTCTTTTTTCGACTTCCAACAAACCCCTTATTCTTAAAGCTACTAAAAATGAAGACGGATGGCAACGCAAGTTCTTTTTCGTCAAACGAGACTCCATTGCTGAGGGTGCCAGCCTTCCGGTGGAGTGGTTAACCACCAGTAGGGTCATAAATGCTCTCATGTACCTTTAGATTTTTATCTTTTACTAATATCCTTCTTTTTGATTCTTATGCAGTAAATTTCAAGAAAATAGCTCCCCTACCGCTGAATCAGAGGAAAGAATTAATACTGTTTACCAATTACCTGCAATAGACAGGAGTTTCACCACACACATCCCGAGTTCCAGTCAATACTCGTCATCTGAAATGTCTGGTAAGGACTACTTTTAAAATAGTTAGTGTTATGGCTCATTTTCTAAGCATACATATCCTGACCAATATCCTGCCTTTATTTGTTTATTTGTGACCAGGATGCTGGAAGAGGATATTGCTAACATCTTGGGTGATATCCTGAGGTTTATTGAATTAACCATGTGCAGGTTAAAGGATGAGACTTGCTAACGGTCAAGTGGACTTCTTCTCCTCAAGACTCGGACGTGTTTGTTGAAGGAGAGACGTTGAACCCGAAAGACCAGGTCTACAACGTTCGATTAAGGAATATTCGGTGGATCCCGGAAGTTTAGGATAGTTTGTTATATTATCTTTACTATAAATAGATGGGGGCGGATCAGTTTAAGGCACATAATTTTTCACTGATACTCTCGAACACTTTCACTCTCTAGCTCATTGCAAACACTACACTTGTATTCAAATTTCATTGTAACACATAGTCGATCCGCACCACATCCTGCACTGTATCCTGACGTTTGAAGTAATAAGAAGAACAAGGGAGCTGCGATTGTCAGCTCCCGAGGTTTTATGCCGGCGAGCTAGATTGATCAAGGGCTTTCCTCGTACATCTCGTGTCGTTTACTTTACTTTTGCTCATAGTTTGATCGTAGATACAGCTCAATATCCTGAGCCGTATCCTGAATACTGATTTTCTAAATTACTAAACAAGCATATTTTTCACACATATTTCTAGCACACTACCTCACTTAACTAATTTGATCACTAAATTGCTTAGGTAATTTTTGACCAAAACAATTTGGCGCCCACCGTGGGGCAAGTGGTGCTCCCTTTACTAAATTTTTTTGTGAAATCGCTAATCGGCTTTCTATTTTCAAAACTTTTTGCCACATTGTCCGTAATGGCCTCAAGATCAAACATGAGCTCCTCCACTGTGTCGGCTATGACTTCTCCTACTACCGGTTCGGTGCTTCCACCACCTCCTCCAAGGATGCCAGCCTCTTCACGACCTCAGGATATTATCCCTACCCGCAGTGTTCAGGAATCTGCTCATGTTTTAGCTTCTAACGATGAAATTTTAACCTTATTTGGAAGTGTGCAGGAACAAATGAGGCAGCAACAGGAAATGAACCAAATGCTTTTAAGGGAAATACAACTCCTGAAGTCTGGCTCGAGCAGATCTGCTGAGGATATTGTCACTCTATTACATCCCAGAACTTTGAACTTCAGTTCAGCGGTGTATACTGAGGATAATAGGGGGAATATTATGTCCAGCCTTCCTCAGAATCATACTCCTGAAATACCCTCCTCGGTCAGGATGTCAACCATGAGGAGCTCAGGATATGCTTCAGGATATGGGCAAAACCCTCCAACGGGTAACGTGTCAAATAATAATAATACTCATGTTACTAACAATAGTGGATCTTTGCAGGATACAGGTGTAACATCAGCACTTACTAGGGAACTTCAGAAGTTGAAGGACATGATATCTAGTGTACCTGGGGTGGTCCAGCCGATCCCGGAAGTGTCCCAAGACAGCCACAAGATATCTCGTTTTGCATATCCTATCTGTGATGCTATGATCCCAAAGAGATTTCAAACCCCCAACATGAAGCTTTACGACGGAACTACGGATCCTGAGGAGCATATTGCACAGTATAGGGAACGAATGGAGATTAACCCTATCTCTCCGGATCTCAAGGAAGCATGCTTGTGCAAGGGTTTTGGTTCAACCTTAACAGGATCAGCCTTGAAATGGCTCTTGAATGTTCCTCCACATTCGATTACTTCTTTTGCTCACTTAGTAAATTTATTTAATAGTCAGTTTTCTTGAAGTAGAAGCTTTGAAAAATTAACAAGTGATCTCTACAGGATAACACAGGGGCCTCAGGAATCCCTTAGGGATTATGTGAACAAGTTCAGCCGGGAATCCCTAGACATTCCTCATCTTGATGTTGCAACAGCTGTGCAAGCTTTCAAGATGGGGCTGCAAAAGGATTCTCAATTTTATCAAGATCTTGTAATGAACCCTAAGATATATTCGGTTGGAAGATGATAGGAAGATGCAAGAGAGAATGAACTCATCCAACACCTATGAGTCGACCAACAGGAAGTCTGAATCCTCATTCAAGCCATATCGGCCTAAGACATATGGTAGAAATGAAAATAAGAGAGTGAATGCTGTCGAAGATGAGGATCCTGAAGAGTATCCTGAGTTGTCTGAATATTTCTTTTCTGTTAACATTCCTGAATTGATGTATGCCATGCAGGGTCTAGGAGACAAGGCTAGGTGGCCTCGAAAGAGTTAACAGAAAGCTGACTGGAAAGATAAGTCAAAATGGTGTGCTTTCCACGAAGATTTCGGACATATGACTGAGGATTGCATTGCTCTAAGGAAAGAAATAAGCTATCTTCTAAGCAAGGGATATCTGAAAGACCTCTTAGGAAGAAAGAAGAATAAGGGTCAGGATACTGAGAAGGATCCTGAGCGAGTAGCATCACCTCCCGCGGATGCCAAGATAATCAACTTCATTTCGGGAGGATCCGACATTTGTGGGATTTCGTATTCGGCGGCAAAGAGACATGCAAAGGAAGCTAAGGCCAAAAGGGGAGACAAACCTGTCAGGATGACTACCCTCACAACTGACAAAGTGATCACATTTGATGCTGATGACAGGGATACTGTCCAGGATCCTCACCATGATGCTCTGGTAATAACATTATATGTGGCTAACCATTTTGTACGCAGGATATTGGTTGATAATGGCAGCTCCGTCAACATAATCCAATTAGAGACTCTGAAGAGAATGAATGTATCTCCAATGGATATCACTTCGAAGTCTACCGTGCTTGTTGGGTTCAGTGGAGAGGCTAGAAACACAGTGGGAGAGATAAAGTTACCAGTATACGTTGAAGGAGTCAACTCGATACAACGTTTCTGTGTAATGGATTCTCTATCCTACTATAACATCATATTGGGAAGACCATGGATTCACGATATGAAGGTCGTGCCATCAACGTATCACCAATGAATCAAGATCCCTACCCCTTGGGGAGTTGTCAAAGTTGATAGTGATCAGCAGGAGGCGAAAGAATGCTACTCATCCTCGATGAAATCCTCAACCAAGCCTAGTGCAGCATAGCAATTAAAGACACGGGCACATGATATCGTGAAGGATCCGGAGCAGGATGTGAAGAAAATTATCTTGGACCAGGATAATCCCGATATTTCAGTGCTCGTAGGAACCAATATCCCTCAGGATATTGAAGAACAGTTAATTAACTTTTTGAAATGCAGGATGTCAACGTTTGCATGGAAGCATGTGGATATGACATGCATATCCAAGGACGTCATCACTCACAAGCTTGGAATTGATAAATCATTCAAGCCTGTTCAACAAAAAAGAAGGAAGTTTGCTCCTGAGCGGAATACGATTATTCAAGACGAAGTTGAGAGATTATTGAAGTCCAGGATGATCAGAGAGGTTAAGTTTCCAAGGTGGCTAGCAAACGTGGTTGTGGTACAGAAGAAAAATAGGAAATGGAGAGTTTGTGTAGACTACACAGACTTGAACAAAGCTTGTCCTAAAGACCCATTTCCTCTTCCCCACATTGATGCAATTGTAGATGCCACTGCCGGGCATGAAATGCTGACCTTCATGGACGCATCCTCAGGATTTCAACAGATCCAAATGGAGCCTTCTGACCAGGAGGATACTGCCTTCATGACACCAACAGGTATTTATTGTTATACAGCTATGCCTTTTGGTTTGAAAAATGCAGGTGCAACATACCAAAGATTGGTAAACATGATGTTCAAAGACAAACTGGGGGACACCATGGAGGTGTACATCGACGATATGGTGGTAAAATCAAGGAAAGCTCAGGATCACCTCCAGGATATTAAAGGAGCGTTTGATATCTTGGATCAGTATAACATGAAGCCGAATCCTGCTAAGTGCCATTTTGGAGTGGGGGCAGGAAAATTTCTAGGATATATGGTGACCAAAAGAGGAATAGAAGTGAGCCCGGAGCAGATTAAAGCCATCTTGGATATTAAATCGCCCTCAAATATGAAGGATGTTCAACGATTAACAGGGCGAGTGGCAGCATTAAACAGGTTTATCTCGAGATCCTCAGAGAAATGCAAAGATTTTTATGATATCCTGAAGAAGAACAAAAGATTCGAATGGGGAGTAAAGCATGAAGCAGCCTTGCAGGATTTGAAGCGATATCTCTCAACCGCACCTCTATTGATGAAGCCTGAAAATGGTGAACCACTATCCCTATACCTTGCTGTATCAGGGAATGCTGTAAGTGCCGTTCTTATAAAAGACCATGAAGGTCAGCAATATCCTGTTTATTATGTTAGTAAAAGTTTGTTAGATGCTGAAACTAGGTACTCTCATTTAGAAAAATTGATACTAGCATTAGTCATGGCATCAACGAAACTTAGACATTACTTTGAGACACATAGGATTCATGTTAAAACAAATTATCCTGTTAAAAATGTACTTAGGAAACCAGAGATGTCAGGCAGGATGGCCAAGTGGTCAGTAAAGTTAAGTGCTTATGATTTAGTATATGAACCTAGAAATGCCATAAAATCTCAGGCTTTAGCTGACTTTGTGGCTGACTTTAGTAGTGACATCCAGGACGAGGTAGACCTAGAAGTTCAACGGTTAGGAGAATCCTCAGGATCCTGGACATTATATACTGACGGTGCATCTAATGTAAGAGGAGTAGGATTAGGAATACTACTAAAATCGCCACAGGGGGACATATTACCCCAGGCTATTAGGTGTGAATTTTCTGCTACTAATAATGAAGCAGAGTATGAGGCTTTAATTGCAGGATTAGAGTTGGCTAAGAGCATGAGTATCAAAAATTTGCAAGTATATGTTGACTCTTTGTTAACTACTAACCATTTTAATGGATCCTATGCAGTTAAGGGTGAGAAATTAATCGAATATCTCGATATTCTAAAAAAATTAGCAGGATATTTCGATGTTTTTATACTTGAACAGGTACCAAGGGAGGATAATGCTGAAGCGGATGCCTTAGCAAATTTGGGATCATCGATCAGGATACCTGAAGGGACCCAAATACCAATATTACATGTCTTATATCCTACAATGAATCCTCAGGATAAAGAAGTAGCGGGTATTCAGGATCCTGGAGCAGAGTATCCTGAAGAGGATCCTGAATCTTGGACGGCTCCAATCATGAGATATCTCAAGGAAGGACACATCCCCGAAAATGAAAATCCTAAGGCATTTAGGATGAAGGTATCACGATTCACTATTATAAATAATGTTTTATACAAGAAATCTCTTGCAGGACCGTATTTGAGGTGCTTGGAGGATCCTGAAGCCAAAGAAGTACTTCAGGATATACATGAAGGGGATTGTGGTAACCATACTGGGGGCAGGTCGTTATTCTCAAAAGTATTAAGGACATGATATTATTGGCCAACAATGAGAAAAGACGCCGCAGAATATGCTCGAAGATGTGACGCATGTCAAAGACATAGTAACATACTGCATCAACCTGCTGAACCATTATATCCTATTGTTTCCCCTTGGCCGTTTATGAAGTGGGGTATGGATATAGTGGGAAAGCTACCAAAAGCTCCAGGAGGAAAAGTCTTTATGCTAGCAATGACGGATTATTTTTCTAAGTGGGTTGAAGCTGAAGCATTTGTTCAAGTTAGAGACCAAGAAGTAGTATCCTTCATAAAGAGGAATATCCTGACCAGATTCGGAGTACCAGCTGAGATAATCTGTGACAATGGTTCTCAGTTTATAAGCAAGAGAACTACTGACTTTTGCAAGAGTTGGGGGATCAAAATGATCACATCTACCCCGGTACATCCTCAAGCAAATGGACAAGCAGAATCCTCAAACAAGATAATTGTCAATAACTTAAAGAAAAGGCTTGGAGCCAAAAAAAGGAGATTGGCAGAAGAATTACCCTTTGTTTTGTGGGCTGATAGGACAACGGTAAAGAATGCAACAGGCCAAACCCCGTTTTCCTTGGTATTTGGAGCAGAAGCAATGATTCCAACGGAAATGACAATACCTACTACAAGATCTACCCTAAGTGATCCTGAGCAGAATCCTGAAGCCTTGAGTCAGGATTTAGACACTATAGATGAGAAGAGAGACGCGGCAAGGCTAAGGATGACAGCATATAAACAGAGAATATCCAGGGCATATAACAAGAATATTAGGACCAGAAGATTTAAGGTTGGAGATTGGGTGTTAAGAAAGGCTTTTCAGAATACTACTAATCCTGCCGATGGCAAGTTAGCTCCAAAATGGGAAGGACCATACGAAGTTGAATCAGAAGCAGGGAAAGGAGCATACAGACTCAAGAATATGGAGGGGGATATGCTACCGAGATCTTGGAATGCTATACACCTTAAGCTCTATTTCAAGTAAGTTTAGAATTTAATTTCTAACTCAGGATGGTATGAATTCTACCTTTTTTAAATATGTTTGGTTTAATTTGTTCTTTGTAACCCAATACTGACTTAAGCATCGGAGGGGTGTTAGCCAAGCTAACACCCACCTTAGTGTAAGGATGTTTTGCAGTATATGCTTCGGGATATAGCTCCGGGATGCTCACTCAGGATATTTCGGAAGATTAGAGGATTGGCCCCCTCTCTCACGTACAAGGGATCCTGATCCCTTCACATGTTTAAAGGTATTCACCTTTCTTCCGAATTGGGTTTAAACACCCCGCCTGGAGCGCAAGTTATTCAGGGATAGTTCAAGGTGGCGGGACCAGTCCATGTAAAAGTGGCTGACAATTTCGTTACTGTTGGCTATATCCTGAATCCTAAAGGTATATGAGGATTGATCACCCTCTCTCACGAAAGGGTATTTTCATACTCTCTAAGGTTTAAAGGTTTTCACCTTTCTAAGTCTTGGAGTTTATACACTCCCGCCTGTAGCGCATGAAAATTTGGGATTTTCCCCAGGATACAAGGGATTTATCTCCAGTACATCCTTGGGTTTTACACTTGGGACGTAAAAAATTGCCTTTACAATGGAAACTGACATTCAGTAGATTTCTAAAGTATTTGAAGACATTGTACACAGGGGACATCCATACCAAGGTGGTGATGTTAAAAGGATAAGGCTCGGAACTAATGTACTAAGTACCTCGCACAGGGGACATCTTCATTGAAGAAGTTGCAAAAAGATTGAGGCTTGGTAATAAGGTTATATACTACTCCGGGTATGATCTTTCCTTTGTAAACATCGTCTAAGTTTTTAGTACCACTATGTTTTATAAAAAGTTAAGTATCCTGATATATTCTCAAAGTCCTTTTCGGGATATTTGATTAAGGTGTTTGAAACTAGTATTAGTTTGGAACTTTGATCATTTAAGTATTATCGAAAACTGGTTTTGGAAACATAGATTGTTTTACAAAAACTTTCTACAAAGTTGAAGGAATGTTTGGAAGTTCTATCTAAGAAAAAGTTTTTATAATATATCGCTGAGCATATTGATCAGGATATTTTCATAAGATAATAATACAAAATTTTACAAAGCTAAGAGTTACACTAAGTAATGCAAGGCGACAACAAATAAGTCAAAAGATAGTTATATTATTAACAAGTCAAAAGTTGTGCTTTTGGTTTCACCTCAAACCGAGGCCCATCCACCAAAAGCACAATTAGTTTCTACCATACTTGTGTAACGGTTGGAGGATCTATCTCAAAACAGGACCTGTCCACCTACAACCGTTACCACGTTCAAAACCTAGGACCCATCCACCTTTGGTCATCATATTGTTCTTGTTAGGGGTCATTTTCTTAACATACATATCCTGACCAATATCCTGCCTTTGTTTGTCTATTTGTGACCAGGATGCTGGAAGAGGATATTGCTAACATCTTGGGCGATATCCTGAGGTTTATAGAATTAACCACGTGCAGGTTAAAGGCTGAGACTTGCTAACGGTCAAGAGGACTTCTTCTCCTCAAGACTCGGGCGAGTTTGTTGAAGGAGAGACGTTGAGCCCGAGAGACCAGGTCTACAACGTTCGATGAAGGAATATTCGGTGGATCCCGGAACTTTAGGATAGTTTGTTATTTTATCTTTACTATAAATAGATGAGGTCGGATCAGTTTAAGTCACACAATCTCCACTTACACTCTCGCATACTTTCACTTTCTAGCTCATTGCAAACACCACACTTGTATTTAAGTTTCGTTGTAACACTTAGTAGATCCGTACCACATCCTGCACTGTATTCTGATATTTGAAGCAATAGAAGAACAAGGCAGCTGCGATTGTCAGCTCCCGAGGTTTTATGCCGGCGATCTAGATTGATCAAGGGCTTTCCTCGTACATCTCGTGTCATTTACTTTACTTTTGCTCATAGTTTGATCTTAGATACAGCTCTATATCCTGAGCCGTATCCTGAATACTGATTTTCTAAACAACTTAACAAGCACATTTTTAATTTACTTTCTAGCACACTACCTCACTTTACAAATTTGATCACTTAATTGCTTCGGTAATTTTTGACCAAAACAATTTGGCGCCCACCGTGGGGCAAGTGGTGCTCTCTTTACTAAAAATTTTCGTCAAATCGCTAATCGGTTTTCTATTTTCAAAACTTTTTGCCACATTGTCCATAATGGCCTCAAGATCAAACATGAGTTCCTCTACTGTGTCTGCTATGACTTCTGCTACTACCGGTCCGGTGCTTCCACCACCTCCTCCAAGGATGCCAGCCTCTACACGACCTCAGGATATTATCCCTACTCGCAGTGTTCAGGAATCTGCTCCCGTTCTAGCTTCTAATGATGAAATTCTTACTTTATTTGGAAGTGTGCAGGAACAAATGAGGCAGCAACAGAAAACAAACCAAATGCTTTTAAGGGAAATACAACTCCTGAAGTCAGGCTCAAGCAGATCTGCTGAAGACAATGTCACTCCATTACACCCTAGAGCGTTGAACTTTAGTTCAGCTGTGTATACTAAGGATAACAGGGGGAATATCGTGCCCAGTCTTCCTCAGAATCATACTCCTGAAATACCCTCCTCGGTCAGGATGTCAACCATGAGGAGCTCAGGATATGCTTCAGGATATGGGCAAAATCCTCCAACGGGTAACGTGTCAAATAATAATAATACTTATGCTACTAACAATAGTGGATCTTTGCAGGATACAGGTGTGACATCAGCACTTACTAGGGAACTTCAAAAGTTGAAGGACATGATATCCAGTGTACCTGGGGTGGTCCAGCCGATCCTGGAAGTGTCCCAAGACAGCGATAAGATATCTCGTTTTGCACATCCTATCTGTGATGCTGAGATCACAAAGAGATTTCAAACCCCCAACATGAAGCTTTACGACGGAACTACGGATCCTGAGGAGCATGTTGCCCAGTATAGGGAAAGAATGGAGATTAACCCTACACCTCCGGAGCTCAAGGAAGCGTGCTTGTGCAAGGGATTTGGTTCTACTCTAACAGGATCAGCCTTAAAATGGCTGTTAAACGTTCCTCCACACTCAATTACTTCGTTTGCTCATCTGGTTAATTTATTTAACAGTCAATTTTCTTGTAGTCGGAGTTTTGAGAAACTAACTAGTGATCTTTACAGGATAACTCAAGGGCCTCAGGAATCCTTGAGGGATTACGTGAACAAATTCAGTCGAGAATCCTTGGATATCCCACATCTTGATGTTGCAACAGCTGTGCAAGCTTTTAAGATGGGATTCCAAAAGGATTCTCAGTTTTATCAGGATCTTGTAATGAATCCCTGTAGGAATCTCGACGAAGCTCGTAACAGGGCTTTGAGATATATCCATCTGGAGGATGACAGGAAGATGCAAGAAAGGATGAACTCATCTAACACTTATGAGTCAACTAACAGGAAGTCAGAATCCTCATTCAAGTCATATCGGCTTAAGCCATATGGCAGAAATGATAACAAGAGAGTGAATGCTGTCGAAGATGAGGATCCTGAAGAGTATCCTGAGTTGTCTGAATATTGCTTTTCTGTTAACATTCCTGAATTAATGTATGCCATGCAGGGTCTAGGAGACAAGGCTAGGTGGCCTCGAAAGAATCAACAAAAGGCTGACTGGAAAGATTAGTCAAAATGGTGTGCTTTCCACGAAGATTTCGGACATGTAACCGAGGATTGCATTGCTCTAAGGAAAGAAATAAGCTATCTTCTAAGCAAGGGATATCTGAAAGATCTCTTAGGAAGAAAGAAGAATAAGGGTCAGGATACTGAGAAGGATCCTGAGCGAGCAGCATCACCCCCAGCCGATGCCAAGATAATCAACTTCATTTTGGGAGGATCCGACATTTGTGGGACCTCGTATTCGGCAGCAAAGAGACATGCAAGGGAAGCTAAGGCCGAAAGGGGAGACAAACCTGTCAGGATGACTACCCTCACAACTGACAAAGTGATCACTTTTGACGCAGATGACAGGGATACTGTCCAGGATCCTCACCATGATGCTCTGGTAATAACGTTATATGTGGCTAACCATTTTGTACGCAGGATACTGGTTGATAATGGCAGCTCCGTCAACATAATCCAACTAGAGACTCTGAAGAGAATGAATGTGTCTCCAATAGATATTACTTCGAAGTCTACCGTGCTTGTTGGGTTCAGTGGAGAGGCTAGAAATACGGTGGGAGAGATAAAGTTGCCAGTATACGTTGAAGGAGTCAACTCGATACAACGTTTCTGTGTGATGGATTCTCTATCCTGCTATAACATCATACTGGGAAGACCGTGGATTCACGATATGAAGGCCGTGCCATCAACATATCACCAATGCATCAAGATACCTACCCCTTGGGGAGTTGTCAAAGTTGATAGTGATCAGCAGGAGGCGAAAGAATGCTACTCATCCTCGATGAAATCCTCAACCAAACCTAGTGCAGCATAGCAATTAAAGACGCGGGCCCAGGATATCGTGGAGGATCCGGAGCAGGATGTGAAGAAAATTATCCTAGACCAGGATAATCCCGATATTTCGGTGCTCGTGGGAACCAATATCCCTCAGGATATTGAAGAGCAATTAATTAACTTTTTAAAATGCAGGATGTCAACGTTTGCATGGAAGCATGAGGATATGACAGGCATATCCAAAGATATTATCACTCACAAGCTTGGAATTGATAAATCATTCAAGCCTGTGCAACAAAAAAGAAGGAAGTTTGCTCCTGAGCGGAACACGATTATCCAGGAGGAAGTTGAAAGATTATTAAAGTCCAGAATGATCAGAGAGGTTAAGTTCCCAAGGTGGCTAGCAAACGTGGTTGTAGTACAGAAGAAGAATGGGAAATGGAGAGTTTGTGTAGACTACACAGACTTGAACAAAGCTTGTCCTAAAGACCCATTTCCTCTTCCCCACATTGATACAATGGTAGATGCCACTGCCGGGCATGAAATGCTGACCTTCATGGACGCATCCTCAGGATTTCAACAGATCCAAATGGAGCCTTCTGACCAGGAGGATACCGCCTTCATGACACCAACAGGTATTTACTGTTATACAGCTATGCCTTTTGGTTTGAAAAATGCAGGAGCAACATACCAAAGATTGGTAAACATGATGTTCAAAGACAAACTGGGGGACACCATGGAAGTATATATCGATGATATGGTGGTGAAATCTAAAAAGGCTGAGGATCACCTCCAGGATATCAAGGGAGCATTTGATATCCTGGATCAATACAACATGAAGCTGAATCCTGCTAAATGCCATTTCGGAGTGGGGGCAGGAAAGTTTCTTGGATATATGGTGACAAAAAGGGGGATAGAAGCAAGCCCAGAGTAGATCAAAGCTATCCTGGACATAAAATCACCCTCAAATATGAAGGACGTACAAAGATTGACAGACCGAGTAGCAGCTTTAAACAGGTTTATCTCAAGATCCTCAGATTAATGCAAAGACTTCTATGATATCCTGAAGAAGAACAAAAGATTCGAATGGGGGGGGGGGGGGGGAAAGCATGAAGCAGCCCTGCAGGATTTGAAACGATATCTCTCAACCGTACCTCTATTGATGAAGCCTGAAAATGGTGAACCACTATCCCTGTACCTTGCTGTATCAGGGAATGCTGTAAGTGCCGTTCTTATAAAAGACCATGAAGGTCAGCAATATCCTGTTTATTATGTTAGTAAAAGTTTATTAGATGCTGAAACTAGGTACCCTCACTTAGGAAAATTAATACTAGCATTAGTCATGGCATCAACGAAACTTAGGCATTATTTCGAGACACATAAGATACATGTTAAAACAAATTATCCTGTCAAAAATGTGCTTAGGAAACCAGAGATGTCAGGCAGGATGGCCAAGTGGTCAGTAAAGTTAAGTGCTTATGATTTAGTATATGAACCTAGAAATGCCATAAAATCTCAGGCTTTAGCTGACTTTGTGGCTGACTTTAGTAGTGACATTCAGGATGAGGTAGACCTAGAAGTTCAACAGTTAGGAGAATCCTCAGGATCCTGGACATTATATACTGACGGTGCATCTAATGTAAGAGGAGTAGGATTAGGAATACTACTAAAATCGCCACAGGGGGACATATTACCCCAGGCTATTAGGTGTGAATTTCCTGCTACTAATACTGAAGCAGAGTATGAGGCTTTAATTGCAGGATTAGAGTTGGTTAAGAGCATGAGTATCAAGAATTTGCAAGTATATGTTGACTCTTTGTTAATTACTAACCATTTTAATGGATCCTATGCAGTTAAGGGTGAGAAATTAATCGAATATCTCGATATTCTAAAAAAATTAGCAGGATATTTCGATATTTTATACTTGAACAGGTACCAAGGGAGGATAATGCTGAAGCGGATGCCTTAGCAAATTTGGGATCATCGATCAGGATACCTGAAGGGACGCAAATACCAATATTACATGTCCTATATCCTGCAACGAATCCTCAGGATAAAGAAGTAGCTGGAATTCAGGATCCTGGAGCAGACCATCCTGAAGAGGATCCTAAATCCTGGACGGCTCCAATCATGAGATATCTCAAAGAAGGACACATCCCTGGAAATGAAAATCCTAAGGCATTTAGGATGAAGGTATCACGATTCACTATTATAAATAATATTTTATACAAGAAATCTCTTGCAGGACCGTATTTGAGGTGCCTGGAGGATCCTGAAGCCAAAGAAGTACTTCAGGATATACATGAAGGGGATTGTGGCAACCATGCTAGGGGCAGGTCATTGTTCTCGAAAGTATTAAGGACAGCATATTATTGGCCAATGATGAGAAAAGATGCCGTAGAATATGTTCGAAGATGTGACGCATGTCAAAGACATAGTAACATACTGCATCAGCCGGCTGAACCGTTATATCCTATTGTTTCCCCTTGGCCATTTATGAAGTGGGGTATGGATATAGTGGGAAAGCTACCAAAAGCTCCGGGAGGAAAAGTCTTTATGCTAGCAATGACGGATTATTTCTCTAAGTGGGTTGAAGCAGAAGCATTTGCTCAAGTTAGAGACCAAGAAGTAGTATCCTTCATCAACAGGAATATCCTGACCAGATTCGGAGTACCAGCCGAGATAATCTGTGACAATGGTTATCAGTTTATAAGTAAGAGGACTACTGACTTTTGCAAGAGTTGGGGAATCAAAATGATTACATCTACTCCGGTACATCCTCAAGCAAATGGACAAGCAGAATCCTCAAACAAGATAATTGTCAGTAACTTAAAGAAAAGGCTTGGAGCCAAAAAAGGAAGATGGGCAGAAGAATTACCCTTTGTTTTATGGGCTGATAGGACAACGGTAAAGAATGCAACAGGCCAAACCTCATTTTCGTTGGTGTTTGGAGCAGAAGCAATGATTCCAACGGAAATGACAATACCTACTGCAAGATCTACCTTAAGTGATCCTGAGCAGAATCCTGAAGCCTTGAGTCAGGATTTAGACACTATAGATGAAAGGAGAAATGCGGCAAGGCTAAGGATGGCAGCATATCAATAGAGAATATCCAGGTCATATAACAAGAATATTAGAACCAGAAGATTTAAGGTTGGAGATTGGGTGTTAAGAAAGGCTTTTCAGAATACTACTAATCCTGCCGATGGCAAGTTAGCTCCAAAATGGGAAGGACCATATGAAGTTGAATCAGAAGCAGGGAAAGGAGCATACAGACTCAAGAATATGGAGGGGATATGCTACCGAGGTCTTGGAATGCTATACACCTTAAGCTCTATTTCAAGTGAGTTTAGAATTTAATTTCTAGCTCAGGATGGTATGAATTCTATCTTTTTTAAATATGTTTGGTTTAATTTGTTATTTTCAACCCAATACTGACTTAAGCATCGGAGGGGTGTTAGCCAAGCTAACACCCACCTTAGTTTACAATTGTTTTGCAAGATATGTTTCAGGATATAGCTCCAGGATATATACTCAGGATAACTCAGAAGATTAGAGGATTGGCCCCCTCTCTCACATTTAAGGGATACTGATCCCTTCACAGGTTTAAAGGTATTCACCTTTCTTCCGAATTGGGTTTAAACACCCCGCCTGGAGCGCAAGTTATTCAGGGATAGTTCAAGGTGGCGGGACCAGTCCATGTAAAAGTGGCTGACAATTTCGTTACTGTTGGCTATATCCTGAATCCTAAAGGTATATGAGGATTGATCACCCTCTCTCACGAAAGGGTATATTCATACTCTCTAAGGTTTAAAGGTTTTCACCTTTCTAAGTCTTGGAGTTTATACACTCCCACCTGTAGCGCATGAAAATTTGGGATTTTCCCCAGGATACAAGGGATTTATCTCCAGTACATCCTTGGGTTTTGCCCTTGGAATGTAAAAAATTGCCTATGGAAACTGACATTCAGAAGATTTCTAAATTATTTGAAGACATTGTACACATGGGACATTCCCACCAAGGTGGTGGTGTAAAGCTAAAAGAATGAGGTTTGGAACTAATGCACTAAGTACCTTGCACAGGGGACATCTTCATTGGGAGAGTTGCAAAGGGATTGAAGTTTGGTAATAGGTTTATACCCTATTTCTGGTATGATATTTCCTTTGTAAACGTCGTCTAAGATTTTAGAAACATTATTTTAAGTATCCTGATATATTCTCAAAGTCCTTTTCAGGATATTTGATTAGGGTGTTTGAAACTAGTATTAGTTTGGAACTTTGATCATTTAAAACTTGGTTTTAAAAAGATAGACTGTCTTTCACTTTCTAAGAAATTTTTACAAAGATTGGAAGTTCTATCTAATAAAAGGCTTTTGCAGTATATCGCTGAGCATACTGATCAGGATATTTTATAGGATAACAATATAAAATCTTTACAAAGCTAAGAGTCACACTAAGTAATGCAAGGTAACAGAAAATAAGTCAAAAGATAGTTATATTATTAACAGGCCAAAAGTTGTGCTTTTGGTTTCACCTAAAACCAAGGCCCATCCGCCAAAAGCACGATCAGTTCTTAACATATTTGTGTAACGGTTGCAGGGTATATCTTAAAACAGGACCTGTCCACCTACAACCGTTGTCACATTCAAAACGAGTTATACTAATTGATGACCAAGGGCTTCATCCTAAAACCTAGGACCCATCCACCTTTGGTCATCACATTGTTCTAGTGCAGGAAATGTAAATTGTTCAAAGACAGGAAAAGTAAATTGTTTATGCAACCACAACCATGAAATTAAAAAAGTGGGCTCCGGCCTTGGCACGTATATCCATCATCGCCCACTCTGATACCTAAGGGGCAGCACCCTCTTGAACAGCAACCTCTTCCCCGGCATCCGTACCAGCATCATCCTCGGGATTCTTCTCAGTATCCGCAGCAGCATCCTTTTCACCAGCATTCTTTCCAGCATTTGCCCCAGCATTCTCAGGAACATCCTTTGAAGCGCTAGCATCCATTGCTTTGGCAGACTCTTCCGCAACAGATTTGACAGGAGGTTCCACAGGATTTCCCCCGAGATCTCTTAACTTCGCCTCCCAGAACTTGATGTTCCAAGAAGGGCATTGCAAACCCAAAGCCATTGCCTCATAAGCCATTTTCAGCCTGGCCTGGAGAAGGGAGATCACGAAGGAATTCTTGAGGCTTTCTCGGTATGAAGCCATGGCCTGTTCGTGTTGGAGTTGGGCTGTGTCAGACTTGGCTTGAGCCTCTTGGGTGATCTTTTGGATGGCGGCTTGGTGATCCTGAGTCATAGCCTTATACTTAGCTTCATAGTGTTTCGATTTGGCGGTGGCGATTGCTGCTTGATCTGCAATGGTGTCCTTGGCCTTTTTCAGCTGGCTTTCAAGCATGACGTTGGAGCCACATGCGTCCTCATAGAGGAAGACCAGGCGTTCAAGGCCCTGCAAGGCGATACCACAGGCATTGTTCTAAATAAATATTTCTATTAAGTATATGATGCAGGATACAGATCAGGATACCAACCTAGTTAAGGAAGCCGGTCATAAATGTGCTGGATTCTGTGAACCCGTGGTTCTCGAATAGGAATACATGTGGTGTAGCAGAGGGTTCGACTTCCTTTCTTTTCCGGGAGCTGGAGGCCCGGGTCCGAGATGCAGGGGGAGCTTTGGGAGCAGCGGAGGTCTTCGAAATGGTGAGTTTTGGGGTAACGGATGATTTCGGATTAGATTCTTGCTTGGCAGGCTCAAGGCTGGAATAACTATCCAGTTCATCAAGTTGGAAGCCTTCGAGGTTAATAACTGGCACTGCACAAGGGAAGATGTTTTAAACTTGTTATGTTACTGTACAATAAAATAATGATCAATTCCTGAAATTATACTTACCAGACATGTTGGAACTTGATCTTTGACTTGAGCTTGTGAGTAACAGGTTAAAGGTTCTTTCACCCTCTGGAAGCTTGTAGATCTCTTCTATCCTCCCTTCCGATTCAGCACTAGGAGGAGCTAGTTCTTTAAAGTTTGCTGCAAGAAAAGAAACAAAAATATCAGGATGATGGTTCAGGATAAAGGTTTGGGATATGAGTGGGGATACTCCTAAAACCCTAAGTCCTACCAGAAGTCAACCATCTTTTAGGGAGGTCAAAACCCTTATCGATGGAGTCTCTTTTCACAAAGAAAAATTTTCTTGTCCATTTATTCTCATTCTTGGTAGCCTTAAGAATGAGGGGGTTGCTGGAAATGGAAAAAAGGAGAAACCGGCTGGAACCATGTGACCTTAGACGGTAGGCCATCGGAAGGTCTTCAATGCATAGATCAGGCATATGGCGAGCCTTAATCTGCTCCAGAGTAATTAACACACGCCAAACCATAGGCATGATTTGGGCAAAACTAAGACCGGTAAGCTCAAAGAAGCGGGATATGAAGGGAGAAAATGGATATTGAAGCCCTAATGAAAAAGGATATGCAAAGAAGCAAACCCATTCGTCGGAACAAAAATCCGACCGGACCACTCGGTCGAATGGACAGAAGATTGTCCCGACGGGAAAGACACCGGAAGCTCGTAGGGCTGCGATGTCGGAATTGTCGAAAGAACACACTTATTTAGAAGGATTCTGAAGCAAGTTTTGTTTGTAGAAGGGGGAAACCGAGTCCGCCACTTGCGATCTGGTACGAGTCGCCATGAAAGAACACAGTCGGAGAAAAGAAGAATTAAAACAAGGAAAATAGAAAGGGCAGAGAGGAAAATACCTGATGTCCACTTGAAGATAAGGATAACTATGATAAGGAGTCCCTCGGTTAATATAGGATGAATATAGGGGGGTAAAGAGTAAATAATGCTTTGGAAGTTGCACCGCTGTCATTTCAAGAGTCTAGTCATATTAATTGCCTTAAGTTATGAGGTGAAACTTTTGAAATATATCCGTTGGATTGGTATCCCAACCGATATATTTGGGGACAATTGTTAGGGGTCATTTTCTTAACATACATATCCTGACCAATATCCTGCCTTTGTTTGTTTATTTGTGACCACGATGCTGGAAGAGGATATTGCTAACATCTTGGGCGATATCCCGAGGTTTATAGAATTAACCACGTGCAGGTTAAAGGCTGAGACTTGCTAACGGTCAAGAGGACTTCTTCTCCTCAAGACTCGGGCGAGTTTGTTGAAGGAGAGACGTTGAGCCCGAGAGACCAGGTCTACAACGTTCGATGAAGGAATATTCGGTGGATCCCGGAACTTTAGGATAGTTTGTTATTTTATCTTTACTATAAATAGATGAGGTCGGATCAGTTTAAGTCACACAATCTCCACTTACACTCTCGCATACTTTCACTTTCTAGCTCATTGCAAACACCACACTTGTATTTAAGTTTCGTTGTAACACTTAGTCGATCCGTACCACATCCTGCACTGTATTCTGATATTTGAAGCAATAGAAGAACAAGGCAGCTGCGATTGTCAGCTCCCGAGGTTTTATGCCGGCGATCTAGATTGATCAAGGGCTTTCCTCGTACATCTAGTGTCATTTACTTTACTTTTGCTCATAGTTTAATCTTAGATACAACTCTATATCCTGAGCCGTATCCTGAATACTGATTTTCTAAACAACTTAACAAGCACATTTTTAATTTACTTTCTAGCACACTACCTCACTTTACTAACTTGATCACTTAATTACTTCGGTAATTTTTGACCAAAACAGTTCTGATGCAAGAAATGTAAATTGTTCGAAGACAGGAAAAGTAAATTGTTTATGCAACCACAACCATGAAATTTAAAAGTGGGCTCCGGCCTTGGCAAGTATATCCATCATCGCCCACTCCGCTGCCTAAGGGGCAGCACCCTCTTGAACAGCAACCTCCTTCCCGGCATCCATACCAGCATCAGCCTTAGGATTCTTCTCGGCATCATCATCAGCATTGGTCACTTCTTCAGCCGCCTTGGAGGGCTCTTCACCAGCATGCTTTGTAGGATGAGCAACAGGATGACCTCCGAGATCCTGAAGTTTCTCCTCCCAAGCCTTTATATTCCAGGAGGGGCATTCGAAGCCCATATCCCTGGCTTCGTAAGCCATCCTTATCCTGGCTTGGAGAAGAGAGACGACCACGGATGCTTTGAGGCTATC
This sequence comes from Helianthus tuberosus, assembly GCA_030545235.1. Taxonomy (NCBI): domain Eukaryota; kingdom Viridiplantae; phylum Streptophyta; class Magnoliopsida; order Asterales; family Asteraceae; genus Helianthus; species Helianthus tuberosus. The sequence continues at coordinate 60,149,035 of CM060401.1, forward strand.
CCGATATGAACTCATATTCTGTTGGTATTGGAGAAGAGCGGCATCTAGTTTGGCTTGAGCATCCTCGTTGGCTTTGTGGAGAGTAGCTTGGTGATCCCGGATCATTGCCTTGTATTTGTCTTCATAATGCTGGGATTTAGCAGCTGCAATGGTTCCTTGGTCAGTTATGGTGGCCTCAGCTTTCTCCAGCTTGATCTCCAACATCTTGTTAAGCCCGCAAGCGTCTTCATACAAGTGCATAAGACGATCCAGACCCTATCGATAAAGACACAGGTATTGATGTAAAAAATAAGCAGGATAAGGACTAACATACTTGTGCAGGATATCGAAAAGAAAATTCTACATGTTTGAGGAATGAGGTGGCTTCGTTGAACCCATGATTCTCGAGAGAGAATGTTTCAGAAACAGCTGGGGAGTCCGTCTCCTTTCTCTTCCGAGAGCTGGATGCCCGGGTCCTGGATGCCGGAGGGCCTTTGGGAGCAGAAACAGTCTTCGAGGAGGTAGGCTTTGGTGTAGCAGACGGCTTTGGCTTGGATTCTTGTTTGATGGGTTCGAGGCTGGAGTAGCAATCCAACTCGTCAAGTTGGAAACCTTCAAGGTTGACAACCGGTACTGCACGAGGGAAGATGTTCTTGAACTCATCATACTTTTGAAAAATAATTGATTTAGAATATATGTAACTACTGAGAATGTGCTTACCAGACATCTCTGAGCTTGATTTCTGGCTTGAATCTGTGAGAGACAGGGAGAAAGTTCTTTCACTGACAAGAAGTCGATAGATTTCTTCGATCTTGGATTCAGATTCTGCGCTGGGAGGTACTAAATCTCTGAAGTTCGCTGCATAAAAATGTCAGGATATAAGTCTGGGATATAGTTTGAGGATATAATTGGGGATATTCCTAAAACCCTAAATCCTACCCTTGGTTAACAATTTAACTGGCAGATCGAAACCCTTATCAATAGAATCTCTTTTTACGAAAAAGAATTTTCGTCGCCATCGATCCTCGTTCTTGGAGGCCTTAAGAACCAAAGAGTTCTTGGAGGTAGAAAACAGAAGAAAACGATGATCGCCATGGGATCTCAACCGGTATGCTATAGGGAGGTCTTCAATAATCAGGTTGGGAAAATGACGAGACTTGATTTGATCTAGCACTATCAAGACTCGCCAGACCATTGGCATAACCTGGGCGTAACTAAGGCCGGTGAGGTCGAAAAAGCTAGAGATAAAGGGTGGAAACGGGTACCGGAGTCCAAGAGAGAAAGGGTAAGCGAAAAAACAAACCCACTCGTCGGATGACGTGTCCGATCGGGCTTCCCGGTCGAAAGGGCGAAAGACTGTTCCGGTGGGAAAGGCACCGGAATCTTTAAGAGCAGCGATGTCGGCATTGTTGAAACAGCAGACTTCCTTTGATGGGTTGCGAATAAGGTTTTGACTTACGAGGGCTGAGGCCGGTCGGTCCGATCGGGATTTCATTCGTGGTGCCATGAAAAGTATTGAGCAAACTAAAAGAGATTCAAGAAAGAAGGATAGAAAGGAAAATACCTGATGTCCGCTTGAAGATAAGGATAACCGTAATAAGGAGTCCCTCGGTTAATATAGGATGAATATAGGGGGGTAAAGAGTAAATAATGCTTTGGAAGTTGCACCGCTGTCATTTCAAGGGTCTAGTCGTATTAATTGCCTTAAGTTATGAGGTGAAATTTTTGAAATATATCCGTTGGATTGGTATCCCAACCGATATATTTGGGGACAATTGTTATGGCTCATTTTCTAAGCATACATATCCTGACCAATATCCTGCCTTTATTTGTTTATTTGTGACCAGGATGCTGGAAGAGGATATTGCTAACATCTTGGGTGATATCCTGAGGTTTATTGAATTAACCACGTGCAGGTTAAAGGCTGAGACTTGCTAACGGTCAAGTGGACTTCTTCTCCTCAAGACTCGGACGTGTTTGTTGAAGGAGAGACGTTGAACCCGAAAGACCAGGTCTACAACGTTCGATTAAGGAATATTCGGTGGATCCCGGAAGTTTAGGATAGTTTGTTATATTATCTTTACTATAAATAGATGGGGGCGGATCAGTTTAAGGCACACAATTTTTCACTGATACTCTTGAACACTTTCACTCTCTAGCTCATTGCAAACACTACACTTGTATTCAAATTTCATTGTAACACATAGTCGATCCGCACCACATCCTGCACTGTATCCTGACGTTTGAAGTAATAAGAAGAACAAGGCAGCTGCGATTGTCAGCTCCCGAGGTTTTATGCCGGCGATCTAGATTGATCAAGGGCTTTCCTCGTACATCTCGTGTCGTTTACTTTACTTTTGCTCATAGATTGATCGTAGATACAGCTCAATATCCTGAGCCGTATCCTGAATACTGATTTTCTAAATAACTAAACAAGCATATTTTTTCACACATATTTCTAGCACACTACCTCACTTAACTAATTTGATCACTAAATTGCTTAGGTAATTTTTGACCAAAACAGTTAGTTAGTATAGCATAATAGAATGAAGAGTAATAATAATGTAAAACTTTTTCCTTTATGCAGCACCGGCTAAGATCCCTGAAGTCTTCGATCTCGACGAGTTGGACAGCTATTCTGATCAGGTTCAGATCAAGAAGGAACCCAATCCTAAGGCCACAGCCCCATCCAAACCCAGTGGTTCCAAAGCCATTATCATCACCAAACCCTTGCCAACTACCAAGCCCCGGAGCTCCAGCTCTCGTAAAAGGAAAGATCCCGATTCCCCCGTCATCTCTGACACTTTTCCCTATGAGAAGCACGGGTTCATCGAAGCTAGCGGGTTTTTGACTTCCTTTCTTAACCAGGTTAGTATTCTCAAACCTCATCCTGCAGCTTATATCATTTACAAAGATTCATAAAAATCAATACCTGTCCTCTTACTTTCGCAGGGTCTTGAACGTCTGGTTTATCTATATCAAGAATCCTGCGGGCTTAACAAGACGCTTGAGTCCAAGTTAAAGGAAGCAGAAGTCACGATCTCCGATCAAGGCATGATTACAGCCGCCAAATCTCGTCATTATGAGGAGAAGTTCAAAGCTATGATTCAAGAACACCAGACTGCTCTCAACAAAGCTACTCTTCAAGCCCAAGCCGATCTTGAAGCTACCCATGCGCAACATGAACGGGATATGGTCAGCTACCGGGATAGCCTTAAGAGTTCCGCCGTCACTTCTCTTCTCCAGGCCAGGCTGAAGATGGCCCATGAAGCCAAAACACTAGGTTTTGAATGCCCTTCTTGGGACGTTGGTGCCTGGGAAACGAAGCTAAAGAATCTTGGCGGCATTTCTACCACACCAGCTGCCGAAGGATCTTCCAAAGTAGCTGAAAAAGCTAACGATGCTGAGAGGGATGCTGAGGTGGATCCTGAGACGGATGCTGCTGAAATTACCGCGAACGAAGATGGCACTGCCCCCTAAAACTTATTTCCTTTTGTTTGAACAATTTTATGTCTTATGAACAATTTTTATTTACGTATCAAAACAATTTGATAGCCGAAGGTGGATGGGTCCTAGGTTTCTGGATGAAGCCTTTGGTTATCAACTAGTACCGTTTATTTCCAATAATTTCATCTTTCATTTTTCTTGCTATCACTTCCTGTCTTTCTTATTACAGACCTTAGTTTTGAAAAATATACTCAGTGATATATTATGAAAACTTTTACTAAATAGAATTTCTAAAAATTCAATCACCTTTAGAGAAAATTAAAAGATAGTCCATTTTAAAACCTGTTTTGACGATACTTGCTTGATCAAAGTTTCAAACCAATACCAGCTTCAAATATCTTAATCAAATATCCTGAAAAGTATTTCAAAAATATATTTTGAAAATATATTCCGACAATTTATCCTAATCAGGATGTTTAACCTTTTACCAAACATAGTACTGTTAAAAACTTAAACAACGTTTACAAAGGAAAGATCATACCAGGAATAGGGTATAACCCTATTCTCAAACTTCAATCCCCTTGCAACTCCTCCAATAAAGATGTCCCCTGTCTGAGACACTCAGTGTATTAGGTCCGAGCCTTACCCTTTCAGCTTTACACCATTGCCTTAGTAGGAATGTCCCCTGTGTACAATGTCTTCAAATACTTAGAAATCTTCTGGATATCAGTTCCCATTGTATAGACAATTTTTCGTGTTACAGGGGTAAAACCAAAAAAATGTATTGGGGATGAATCCCTCGTATCATGGGGGAAATCCCAGATTTTCATGCGCTACAGGCGGGAGTGTATAAACTCCAAGACTTAGAAAGGTGAAAACCTTTAAACCTTAGAGAGTATGAAAATACCCTTTCGTGAGAGAGGGTGATCAATCCTCATATACCTTTAGGATTCAGGATATAGCCAATAGTAACGAAATTGTCAGCCACTTTTACATGGACTGGTCCCGCCACCTTGAACTATTCCCGAATAACTTGCGCTCCTGGCGGGGTGTTTAAACCCAATTCGGAAGAAAGGTGAATACCTTTAAACCTGTGAAGGGATCAGGATCCCTTATACTTGAGAGAGGGGGCCAATCCTCTAATCTTCCAAAGTATCCTGAGTGAGCATCCTGGAGCTATATCCCGGAGCATATACTGCAAAACATCCTTAAACTAAGGTGGGTGTTAGCTTGGCTAACACCCCTCCGATGCTTAAGTTAGTATTGGGTTTCAAAGAACAAATCAAATCAAACATATTTAAAAGAGACATAATTCATACCATCTTGAGTTAGAAATTAAATTCTAAACTTAGTTGAAATAAAGTTTAAGGTGTATAGCATTCCAAGATCTCGGTAGCATATCCCCCTCCATATCCTTGAGTCAGTATGCACCTTTTCCTGATTCTGATTCAATCTCATATGGTCCTTCCCATTTCGGAGCCAGCTTTCCATCAGCAGGATTGGTAGTATTCTGAAAAGCTTTTCTTAACACCCAATCTCCAACTTTGAACCTTCTAATCCTTATATTCTTGTTGTATGTTCTGGATATCCTTTGTTGATATGCCGCCATTCTTAGCCATGCTGCATCTCTTGTCTCATCAATAGTATCCAACTCCTGGCATAGGACTTCAGGATTCTGCTCAGGATTCCAGAGGTTGGATCTTGCTGTGGGTATCACCATTTCTGTCGGGATCACTGCTTCTGCTCTAAATACTAAGGAAAACGGGGTTTGACCAGTTGCATTTTTTACCGTCGTTCTATCAGCCCACAAAACAAAGGGTAATTCTTCTGCCCATCTTCCTTTCTTGGCCACTAATCTTTTCTTCAAGTTGTTGACAATTATCTTGTTTGAGGATTCAGCTTGTCCATTTGCTTGAGGATGTACCAGAGTAGACGTAATCATTTTGATTCCCCAACTCTTGCAAAAGTCAGTAGTCCTCTTACTTATAAACTGAGAACCATTGTCACAGATTATCTCGGCTGGTACTCCGAATCTGGTCAGGATATTTCTCTTTATGAAGGATACCACTTGTTGATCCCTGACTTGGACAAATGCCTCGGCTTCAACCCATTTGGAGAAATAATCTGTCATTGCCAACATAAAAACCTTCCCTCCTGGAGCCTTTAGAAGCTTTCCCACTATATCCATACCCCACTTCATAAATGGCCAAGGGGAAACAATAGGATATAATGGTTCAGCAGGCTGATGCAGTATGTTACTATGTCTTTGACATGCATCACATCTTCGAACATATTCTGTGGCGTCTTTCCTCATTGTCGGCCAATAATATCCTGTCCTTAATACTTTTGAGAATAATGACATGCCCCCAGTATGGTTACCACAATCCCCTTCATGTATATCCTGAAGTACTTTCTTGGTTTCAGGATCCTCCAAGCACCTCAGATGTGACAACTCGAGTTTACAAGATTATGTTTTCACATTGATTGCACGTTAACTGTTTAATTTTGTACTTATATGACTGTTTGCCTAGTAACTGTTCATGTTGTGATATGAAAAGACGTATTGTGATTGTTACGTATGTTTGACTGATTAGCACGATAAACCGTTAAACGCTTTCAGGTGTCATTTGGCTAATTTAGAAAACTAAAGTAATTGGGTCGCAAACTCTCTTAACGCCATCATGCACCCACTTGGGCCGGAAGCCACACTTCACTCACATTTTCCTTCTTCTCGGCCCACATCCCTCGAAGCCCATATGCATCCCTTATGTTATACGCATTACATACGGTGCACCTGACAATTTTCTTAAACACAAGATTGCGAACCCTAATTCTCTAGTTGTCTTTCTCTCTCTCTCTCTTGAACGACTCGACGGCAGCCCCAGGATCGAAGCCCTTCTTCCTCTCCTTGTCTCTTCTATATTCGGGTAAATAAATCACTTCCCTGTTAATTGATAAACTTGGTTGAACCGATACATGAGGTGGCATTTGATATGTTCTTGCTTAGTGTTAAGATTTAGGGTTACCTGTTAGCAACATGGTTGATACGAACTCATGCTCTAATTAATATTGATGTTGGCACTAGAATGCTGTTAATAAACAAGGGTAATCACGATTGTACAGGGATTTAGTAATATATGATTTCATGAATAGATCTGGTCGAATAATGGTGTTGATAATAATGAATTGCATGTGAGGTTTAGATAGCCATCACTTCATTGTCGGCCACTGTGCTTTAAAATTCATGAGGTTGCATGGTGTATGCATGTAAATTTGGTGGCCACTATTTGTCTTTAGTGCATGTGCAATGTCAGGAAGTTATGATTTAATATACATGTACAATATGAGTATGTGATGATTAAATGTTGACTTGAATGTTGATGATGAATCTGTTATGATAAAGTAATGGTTGCAAACTGATCGTTGTTATACATTGTTATGATTAATTGATTGCTTGTTGAAGCCGTAGGAATTTTTAGTGAGGATTAGGGTTGTTGTGGTATGTAACTACTATTGATGATGACTGAGATCGACGAAAACACAAGGGCCAGTTGGTGTTTTCGTCACACCAAATGTTCAACAACAACCCAAGGGTTTTCGTCCCTAGTGATTTCGGCAAGGTGTTTTCGCCGCATACGTGCATGATTTCGTTGTATGATGTGACTCACTAACTCTGTTAGTTGTTAACTCAATTAGTTGTTAATTCAGTGAACATGTTAACTCAGCTAAACCCATTAGCTATATTAAGCTATGCATGTAACCCAGTTAGAATGTAATTTTATTAAGTTAGTAACTCTGTTAGTTTACTAACTCGGTTAGTTAATTAACATTGATAGTTATTATTCCCGTTAAGCGTGTTAATCCTGTTAAGTTGCCAACCTTGTTAAGACTTATTAACCCTGTCAAGTATGTAAATGAATAACCATGATCAGTACAAACCGTGAAAGACTTTATATGAAGTAAGAATTGCATGACTTTGATAAACTGCGTATATGATAAGTGATGATTGTTTAAACACACTTCGTGACATTTATTGCATGCGAAATCTATACGAGCTTGACTAATTGGGTATACATACATAACTATAGGGCTTGACTGATTACTTGCGAACACATACTTTAGCATACCGAGCAAACCAAGGTGAGTTCACACTTTTACCAAGGCATGGGATTCCCGGGGATTGGGAATGGGTTGAATGATGGGATTGAACAATTACTCGTACTTACACGGCTACTAGACTATCTACCATGGTCCTCGGGTTAAGCAGGACACTTACGTAAAACCTACGTAAACAAGTACTTACCACTGTCCTCAGGTTTCGAGGGACACTTACGTAAAACCTACGTAAACTCGCACATGCTACTGTCTTCCGGAGTCAGGAAGGACACTTACGTAAAACCTACGTAAACCCCACGCGTACCACTGTCCTCAGGTAAAGAAGGGTACTTACGTAAAACCTACGTAAACCTTGTACGTACTACTGTTCTCGGGTTAAGAAGAACACTTATGGTTACAAATAGTCTAGTGTAAATACAAACATGGGAAGCCCCCACTGATAGAAAATACAAACATGGGAAGCCCCCACTGATAGTAAATACAAACATGGGAAGCCCCCACTGATAGTACATACAACATGGGAAGCCCCCACCAATTGAATCTACACAACGGCTTAGTGAATAACGCATAGTTATGCAACGAACTTACTTACTGTGAACTCGCTCAACTAGTTGTTGACTTTCTGTTACATGCCTTGCAGGACCATAGGTACCCATGGAGCTTGCACGGGAGGCGCGGTCGTTGTGGGCACGGATTGTGGATGTTATGATAAACTCTTTTATGACATTTCAACTTAATACTTATGTTGGGTTTTTACATTATTGCTTCCGCTACACACTTGTTTATGTTTGGTTATGAAAACACCTATCGTATTGATGAATGACATTTACTATTGACTTATATGTTCAATATGATTGGTGGCTTGATCCTGGTCAGCCACGCTCCCAAGCGGTGATACTCCGCGGGTGGATTTTGGGAGTGTGACATCAGATATGGTCCTGCAAGAGATTTCTTATACAAAACATCATTTATAATAGTCAATCGTGATACCTTCATCCTAAAGGCTTTAGGATTCTCATTCTTTGGGATGTATCCTTGCTTTAGATATCTCATGATTGGAGCTATCCAGGACTTAGGATCCTCCTCAAGATAGCCATCATCAGGATCCTGAATACTTATTACTTCCTTATCCTGAGGATTCATCGTAGGATATAGGATATGTAATATTGGTATCCGGGTTCCTTCCGGTATCCTGACCGATGATCCTAGATTTGCCAAGGCATCAGCTTCAGCATTGTCTTCTCTTGGTACCTGTTCAAGTGTAAAAGTATCGAAATATCCTGCTAATTTTTTAAGAATTTCGAGATACCCGATTAACTTCTCTCCTTTAACTGCATAGCTCCCATTAAAATGATTAGTGATTAACAAGGAGTCAACATACACTTACAAATTTTTGATATTCATATTCTTAGCCAACTCTAATCCTGCAATTAAAGCTTCATATTCTGCCTCATTATTAGTCGCAGGAAATTCACACCTAATAACCTGGGGTAATATGTCCCCCTGTGGCGATTTTAGTAGTATACCTAAACCTACACCTCTTACATTGGATGCACCATCAGTATATAATGTCCAGCATTCTAAGTTTTCTCTTAGCTGTTGTACATCTAAATCTACTTCATTTTGAATGTCACTACTGAAATCAGCCACAAAGTCAGCTAAAGCCTGAGACTTTATGGCATTTCTAGGTTCATATACTAAGTCATAAGCACTCAATTTCACTGACCACTTGGCCATCCTACCTGACATCTCCGATTTCCTAAGCACGTTTTTAACAGGATAATTGGTTTTAACATGGATCGTATGTGTCTAAAAATAATGTCTTAGCTTTGTCGATGCCATAACTAGGGCTAATATCAATTTTTCTAAATGAGAATATCTAGTTTCAGCATCTAGTAGACTTTTACTAACATAATAGACAGGATATTGCTGACCTTCATGGTCTTTTATAAGAACGGCACTTACAGCATTCCCTGATACAGCGAGGTATAGGGATAGTGGTTCACCATTTTCAGGCTTCATCAATAGAGGTGCAGTCGAGAGATATCGCTTCAAATCCTGCAAGGCTGCTTCATGCTTTGCTCCCCATTCGAACTTCTTATTCTTCTTGAGGATATCATAGAATTCCTTGCATTTTTCCGAGGATCTTGAAATAAATCTGTTCAATGCTGCTACTCGGCCTGTTAACCGTTGAACATCCTTCATATTCGAGGGTGATTTTATATCCAGGATAGCTTTAATCTGCTCCAGGCTTGCCTCTATCCCCCTTTTCGTCACCATATATCCTAGAAACTTTCCTGCCCCCACTCCAAAATGGCACTTAGCAGAATTCAGCTTCATGTTATACTGATCCAGGATATCAAATGCTCCCTTGATATCCTGGAGGTGATCCTCAGTCTTTTTAGATTTCACCACCATATCGTCAATATATACCTCCATGGTGTCCCCCAGCTTATCTTTGAACATCATGTTCACCAATCTCTGGTATGTTGCACCTGTATTTTTCACACCGAAAGGCATAGCAGTATAGCAATAAATACCTGTTGGTGTCATGAAAGCAGTATCCTCCTGGTCTGAAGGCTCCATTTGAATCTGCTGAAATCCTGAGGATGCGTCCATGAACATTAACATCTCATGCCCAGCAGTAGCATCCACCATTGCATCGATATGAGGAAGGGGGAATGGGTCTTTAGGACAAGCCTTATTCAAGTCTGTGTAATCTACACAGACTCTCCATTTCCCATTTTTCTTCTGTACTACGACCACATTTGCCAACCATCTTGGGAACTTGACTTCTCTGATCATTTTGGACTTTAACAATCTTTCAACTTCCTCTTGGATGATTATATTTCGCTCAGGAGCAATCTTCCTTCTTTTTTGCTGAACAGGCTTGAACGACCTGTCAATTCCAAGCTTGTGAGTAATAATGTCTTTGGATATACCTGTCATATCCTCATGCTTCCATGCAAACGTTGACATCCTGCACTTCAAAAAGTCAGTTAATTGTTCTTCAATATCCCGAGGGATATTGGTTCCGACGAGCACCGAGATATCAGGATTATCCTGATCCAGGATAACTTTCTTCACATCCTGCTCCGAAGCTTTCGAGGTATCCTGGTGTAACACCTGTGTCATTTCAACCATCAAACAAAGACCAAACCAATGAAATATTGTATTTCATACTTGGGATTTGTAAAAAATATGTGTATCATTTGCACATATCAACTCTTGTTCGATTTTAAGCTTTAAATCGCTTTCTGGAGGGTTATACGCGCTCTGATGCGTAAATATAACCAGTTTAATCCAACAAACACTCCGGAATAGTGAAATAGGCTTAACATACCTTAAATAACCTTTACATAACTTAGAAATAAGTTTTAAAGGCTTTGGTATGGCAAAAACAAGTTAATTCGCTTACAGGGACTAATTATGACAAACTGCGAAAGTATGTCAATTTGAACTGTAACGAACATTCCGGAACATGACCATAAGTTAAACACACCTTAAATATCCTTTACATAGCTTAGAAATAGGCTTTGAGGGGTTTAGTGTGCTAAAATAAACTTTTGGGACATTCAGGGACTAAAAGTGTCAAAAAGTGCACAAGTTTGCATTTTCGCGCATAACTTACGTTCTGAATACATCTGGACATCCAAAAATTTATGTAAGCATGACTACATTATATTTTAGTGTTCGCCTTAAGAAAAATCCATTCGTTTCGTCATTTGGATCGTTTTTCGCGCTTATGCGCATTCCGTCGTAATTAAGCGAACATCGCGATCGTACGACTAAACGAACCATCATCTGAGATATTTTTGAACATGTTTTGAGTTCCCTATACTTTAACTTCATTTTAGAGCCTTGAAATGAGGTTAACGGGGTTCAAACGCATCGAAAAAGGGCTTAAACACGTGCAGGGACCATTTCTGCAAATTTTGAAACTTTCTGATTCAGGGGAGGCAGTAGCGTAGCGCGAGCCCTAAGGGCCTACCTGTCGCGCTACGCGACTGCATGATCTGGGCCAGATTCAATGTTTTAAACACAAGTTGCAACCAATTGATCCTTAACCACATGTTTTAAATTGCTTAATCACTAAGATAAGGAGCATATGTGGCTCCATAAACTTTGTGACAAGTGTACGGCTCGGATCGTGGCACGATATTCAAGAAACGATCCTAGCGGCTCTACTTTTTCTATAAATACCCACCCCCCTTTGGCTTAAAAACCCACAAATCTGATCATTTGGGCTCTAAGTTGGAACCTTCGTTTCATACCTGAGCTATTTTGATCTGGGTTAGCATTCGGGGACCCTTCGTAAGTATTCTTTCGTTCTTTTCCTTATTTTTTTTACTGCTTTTCGAGTCAGAAAGTCAAACTTTGTTTGACTTTCAGCATTGACCAGTAATGGTCAATGCGAAGTTCGTTTGAACTTCGCAACGTGATTGTAATCACGATGGTTATAGTCCCTTGGGACTATGCCTACTGATTACCACGTTGTCTAGGGTCGTAGGGTAAGCGATCTAATAAATCGCTTATATCTCGAACCCGACCCAGTTTGGTCGATCATTTGGATCCGACCAAACACAGTAGGTGACCATAGTAGGTAGGGAATAACCTTCCGAGGTTATACCCTATGGTCACATCGTTTAAGTAGTTGTATGATAGGTAGTTTATATGCCTTAGGTAAATTACCAGAATACCCTTTTCATGTATAATTGGTAATTAAGCATATGTAACCTAAACTTTTGTCACGTAACTGATTATGTAACATGTTTAGGCATATAACACTTGTCATAGGGCTAGTTAGGCGGTCCAAACGCGTTTCACGCGCACGACGCGTTAAAGTAGCATAAGCTTCCTAAACGGGTCGTAAACAATTATGTTAAGTTTCATTTAGTATGTAGGCTTTGTTAAACCAAATGACACGAGTCTCTACACTCGTTTGGTTTACGAAACCTCATTCTATCCAATCTTCCGATTTAGGTCCGGTTTATTAACATAGTTACCTATATTAGGTGCCGTTTGATTCCGAGATCTATAGCATTACTTGGTGGTTATCTTTTGACAACTGAGCAATCTCAAGTGAGTACATAGACCCCTCTTTTACTGTTTTCCAAACTGTTTTGGGGTGGAACACATGTGCCTACTTGTTACTTTCATGCTTTCCTGCTTTCAATCATATACTTCCTATGTTCATTAGTACATTTATAGTACATGATTTCATTACAGTTTATGCTATGTATGCCCATTGAGTGCGTACTTAGTACATCGTTTTACATTACATTTTATGTTATGTATGTCCATTGTGAGCATACTTAGTACAGTTGATTTCATCACATGCTTATAGTTTCTTGATTTCAAAGTACAATTGATTATACATGTTATTACTTATCATTTGACAAACTAAATGACTATCTATGGTTTAAACATTAATTTCTCAAAGAACATAAAATAAACTGTTGAATTGTACTTATTTTATGTTCACCAGACCGATTGTTAGTATGATATAGCGCTATAGGATTTGACACCCCATTCCTGTTGTCATGGAATGTCTGAAACCAATTTGTTGCTCCATCCAAATAGGGATTGCCTTTGTGGTATTTCTATAGTCTCAAAGGTGTATTTTGATGCACCAGGTCTGAATGAATTCTTAAATCACACTATTAAAGTATAATTTGATATACTCTCATGTGTGGTATTGTACAAACCAACATATATTTTGTTATCCAAAGCATATTTTGATATGTTATTTACAAAACCAAAACATAGTTTAATATGTTATTTATCACATCCAAAACATATTTTGATATGTTACTTATGAAACCAAAACATAGTTTAATATGTTACTTACAAATCCAAAGTATACTTTTGATATGCTACTATAAGGTTATTCGTTTAACTTTACATTACTTACAATACATAAACATTTCTACAATTGTTAAACATTACTTTGGTGGTTTGGTTTGATTAAGTGATTAAGTAACGATGCATGTGTAATATGATACAAACATGGTGGATACGCCGCTGGTACTTCCTATATATAAGTGTTTGTATGGTATTACATATTGTAGCGTTATTTGAATCATTTCAGTTTGAGACATAGAACATTTTATACAACTAACATACTTTTCACAAGACATTGATTTACAAACAACTTATCTTTTACAAACTCATTATATGGTTATTCATTTAACCTTACATTTATTTATACATATCATCTGAACTTATCGTTTTTCAAATGATTTACAAGACAAAGCAAATTACAAGGTTCATGACTAAACATTTTCTCAAACATAAGCATGAATCCTATTTTCACAAAACCTATGTATCTCACAGGCATTTTTATGCTGACGTACCTATTTTCACATGTGTTTTCAGGAGATGAAGCATAGGACTTATCGAGACATACTTAGGCGGACCTGTGCCTTAGTGACTTAAAACGAGACAAGATCTAGTTAATTTATGTTATGTACTCTTTGTTTCTTGTTTAAACAATGTAAGCTCTCTTGTTTGATTAATAAAACGAAACTTCAAATGCCTTGGATTTGAAACAATTAATTCTGTTACAACACTCCCCGATGTTTCCGCCACGTTTTGTATGTTCCACGTGGTCGGGGTGTGACAGAAAAGATGGTATCAGAGCCAATGGTTATAGGGAATTAGGTTATTAGTAATGCTTTGACCTAGACTATAACCTTCTTAGGACCCTAACGCGAGTTTACTTGCGTTTAGTCATAAAACAATACTGTCACCTATCCTTAGGTGACGACCTCATCTAGAACATAAATTTCAAAACCGCTTTGAAAACTAATCATCTGTTCTAGGATGATTGATTACAAGGTTTTGAACCCTCTGTTATATGGTTTTGAACCCCTTTGAGTTTTCAAAACTCTCGTCAAGGTTTTGGGTTTTTAATAATGTGAACACGTGCAAACTGGAAGGGTGAATGCCTGTATTCTGGGTTTTCTGTCTAGGCAAGCACTTCGTATACATCTCATCAGATGCGAGACCAGTTGTGCTTACCTGGGATTTCTTGGGATGAGTGTTCACTTATAGGAGAGCATGTCTTCGCGATACATTATTTTTGACCCATTTACTTTGATTAGTCACTGTGTGTCGTTTGTTTACCTTGTGGTAACAAACAAATGACCACTATCCTTGATTTCATCAAATTTGATTCATCTCTTTCTTTTCGTCTAATTCTCTCACTCGTTTCCTTTCATGTTTCCTCTTTTAGAATGCCTCCTCGACGCGACAATCAGATGGCGAATGCCGAACTGGCGGAAATCATCGCACAGCAAATGGCTGTTGCCTTCCCAAATCTTTATGCTCAAATGATGCAAGCCATCAACAACAACAATGCTCCATGCAACTTCAAGAGTTTCAACTCGGCTAAACCACTCAAGTTTAGTGGTTCTGAGGGAGCAACTGGGCTTCTTCAGTGGTTCGAGAGCATTGAGAATACCTTCCGTCACGTTCAGTGTCCAGAAAATCGCAAGGTTGAGTTTTCTTCAAGTGTGTTCCAGAAGAGGGCTCTCACGTGGTGGAACGGGGTGATGAGAGACCGCAGTGCTGAGGTTGCATTAGCACAGACTTGGGCTGAGCTTAGGGCTCTTATGATGAAGGAGTTTTGCCCTCGTCATGAACTGCGAGCTTTGGAGAGGGAGTTTGATGATTTAAAGCAGGATAGCGGTGAGCATCGAGCCTATACTGACCGTTTTGAAGAATTGAGCCTGTTGTGTCCGGCTATGGTTACTCCTGTGGATAAGGCGATCGAGAAATACACTGATGGTCTTCCTGACCTAGTTCAGGATATTGTTACTGGCAGCAACCCTACTACTGTCAGACAAGCCATTGAACTGTCTGCCACCCTAACTGAATCCCACATCAGAAAGAAAAAGCTTTTTCGAAAAGGCGACCCAAGACCATCCGACAAGACTACTTCAGCTGAGCCAAATGAAAAACAGGATGAGGTATCCAAGAAGAAGAAGCGCAAGGCCTCTCAAAACTGCGCGATAACTGCTCAAGACAAACAGGTTGCACCAAACCAACCAGCACAACCTCGCAAAAGGCAAAACTATGTTGGTACCGCACCTTTGTGCAACAAGTGCAACCGTCATCATCTAGCGCAAGAGCAGTGTCACAAATGTACCCACTGTGGGCGGTTGGGACATTTGATCAATGTTTGTCGTTATGCAAATCAAGCTGCTGCAAACCCTGCTGCTGTTCAAGCACGGTTCCCTCCGGGGTCATGTTATAACTGTGGTGACCTTACTCACTACAGAAACAATTGCCCAAGACTTGTTAACGCACCTCCAGCGCGAGGATGAGCATTTAACATCAACGAGGCAAACAGAAACAATGATGCGGCAGTGAACAACTAGTGTTTTGTTATTTCCCTTGGTTGTTATCTTTGACGTTTAAAAACAAGTCAGTTGTTATATAAATAAAAATTCGTCGTTTTTATTTTTGCAAAACTGATACAATTGTGTGAATGTTCGATACAACCTTATGATGTCAACCCAAATACAAACTACTCGTATGGTTCTGTCATTTTATGATCACTTGTGATCTCCCCAAGAACCTTAAACACTTGTTTCTTTTAAGAAACAAAGCCAAACTCTTAAAAAAAAAAAAAAAATCCTTCTATCTTTATAGATGGATCCTTGGAAACGATTAAAGTGCCAAATGAAATCCATGGATTGGATTCCTAGTGTGCTTTAATTATCTATACCTAAAGAGAACGAATTAAAGAATCAAGTTAACTAATTTTGTGCTTATGTGTTTTCTTACATGTTTATGGTTGTATGTGATCCATCCAAATCCTCGTAGAATCTTTCATATCTCATATAAGGGATTCATAGTAGGATATCCAAAGTTACTATCTTAAATCCTTAATGGACTTCTACGTTGTAGTCAAATCCCATGGATTTAAAAGTACTATTTTATAATTGGACCCTTGGGTGGTCTAGTTAAACAGATTGATTTGAAAATCTGATTAGAAATATCATGTGATGATATAATTAAAAAGATCCCTTAAGTGGTCTATTTAAGGAGATCGTACGACGGTCTAGTTAAGAAGATCATGCGTTGGTCTAATTAAAAAGATTGTTCGTTGATCTAATTGAAAAGATCCTTTGGTGGTCTAGTCAGGTCGCTTCATGTTTATTCGATTGATTTTTCCTCTACGCATTATGAAATGAACTGTGCGGACTGTGCAAGGGATTACGTAATTATGGAGGCCTACATAATTATGGAAATTCAGTGCACAGAAACCACAAGAAGTTTTGTCATGTGTTAAAACCTATAGTGATAAGAATAATGATACGGGAGAAGTCTTGGACCTCGACCAATGTCATTTATTCTCACACTCCTCAATTCTGATATCAATCACACACCAAGTTTCCTATGATAAGTCTTCATAAGAAACGTTATTCTGTTGGTAGTTCAAAAATTCCATGTTTTACTATTACAAGGAATTCACTTTGAGGGTTAACAAATTCGCTAAGGATCCTAACAGGGCCCAGAGTTTTACTTAAGGGTTCAATGGATCTATTGGAAGGCGAAACCGTCACAGCTGTTTTCACAAGTTTCCTCTAGAATTAAATTTCGGGACGAAATTTCCTAAAGTAGGGGAGACTGTAACACCTGTGTCATTTCAACCATCAAACAAATACCAAACCAATGAAATATTGTATTTCATACTTGGGATTTGTAAAAAATATGTGTATCATTTGCACATATCAACTCTTGTTCGATTTTAAGCTTTAAATCGCTTTCTGGAGGGTTATACGCGCTCTGATGCGTAAATATAACCAGTTTAATCCAACAAACACTCCGGAATAGTGAAATAGGCTTAACATACCTTAAATAACCTTTACATAACTTAGAAATAAGTTTTAAAGGCTTTGGTATGGCAAAAACAAGTTAATTCGCTTACAGGGACTAAATATGACAAACTGCGAAAGTATGTCAATTTGAACTGTAACGAACATTCCGGAACATGACCATAAGTTAAACACACCTTAAATATCCTTTACATAGCTTAGAAATAGGCTTTGAGGGGTTTAGTGTGCTAAAATAAACTTTTGGGACATTCAGGGACTAAAAGTGTCAAAAAGTGCACAAGTTTGCATTTTCGCGCATAACTTACGTTCTGAATATATCTGGACATCCAAAAATTTATGTAAGCATGACTACATTATATTTTAGTGTTCGCCTTAAGAAAAATCCATTCATTTCGTCATTTGGATCGTTTTTCGCGCTTATGCGCATTCCGTCGTAATTAAGCGAACATCGCGATCGTACGACTAAACGAACCATCATCTGAGATATTTTTGAACATGTTTTGAGTTCCCTATACTTTAACTTCATTTTAGAGCCTTGAAATGAGGTTAACGGGGTTCAAACGCATCGAAAAAGGGCTTAAACACGTGCAGGGACCATTTCTGCAAATTTTGAAACTTTCTGATTCAGGGGAGGCAGTAGCGTAGCGCGAGCCCTAAGGGCCTACCTGTCGCGCTACGCGACTGCATGATCTGGGCCAGATTCAATGTTTTAAACACAAGTTGCAACCAATTGATCCTTAACCACATGTTTTAAATTGCTTAATCACTAAGATAAGGAGCATATGTGGCTCCATAAACTTTGTGACAAGTGTACGGCTCGGATCGTGGCACGATATTCAAGAAACGATCCTAGCGGCTCTACTTTTTCTATAAATACCCACCCCCCTTTGGCTTAAAAACCCACAAATCTGATCATTTGGGCTCTAAGTTGGAACCTTCGTTTCATACCTGAGCTATTTTGATCTGGGTTAGCATTCGGGGACCCTTCGTAAGTATTCTTTCGTTCTTTTCCTTATTTTTTTTACTGTTTTTCGAGTCAGAAAGTCAAACTTTGTTTGACTTTCAGCATTGACCAGTAATGGTCAATGCGAAGTTCGTTTGAACTTCGCAACGTGATTGTAATCACGATGGTTATAGTCCCTTGGGACTATGCCTACTGATTACCACGTTGTCTAGGGTCGTAGGGTAAGCGATCTAATAAATCGCTTATACCTCGAACCCGACCCAGTTTGGTCGATCATTAGGATCCGACCAAACACAGTAGGTGACCATAGTAGGTAGGGAATAACCTTCCGAGGTTATACCCTATGGTCACATCGTTTAAGTAGTTGTATGATAGGTAGTTTATATGCCTTAGGTAAATTACCAGAATACCCTTTTCATGTATAATTGGTAATTAAGCATATGTAACCTAAACTTTTGTCACGTAACTGATTATGTAACATGTTTAGGCATATAACACTTGTCATAGGGCTAGTTAGGCGGTCCAAACGCGTTTCACGCGCACGACGCGTTAAAGTAGCATAAGCTTCCTAAACGGGTCGTAAACAATTATGTTAACTTTCATTTAGTATGTAGGCTTTGTTAAACCAAATGACACGAGTCTCTACACTCGTTTGGTTTACGAAACCTCATTCTATCCAATCTTCCGATTTAGGTCCGGTTTATTAACATAGTTACCTATATTAGGTGCCGTTTGATTCCGAGATCTATAGCATTACTTGGTGGTTATCTTTTGACAACTGAGCAATCTCAAGTGAGTACATAGACCCCTCTTTTACTGTTTTCCAAACTGTTTTGGGGTGGAACACATGTGCCTACTTGTTACTTTCATGCTTTCCTGCTTTCAATCATATACTTCCTATGTTCATTAGTACATTTATAGTACATGATTTCATTACAGTTTATGCTATGTATGCCCATTGAGTGCGTACTTAGTACATCGTTTTACATTACATTTTATGCTATGTATGTCCATTGTGAGCATACTTAGTACAGTTGATTTCATCACATGCTTATATTTTCTTGATGTCAAAGTACAATTGATTATACATGTTATTACTTATCATTTGACAAACTAAATGACTATCTATGGTTTAAACATTAATTTCTCAAAGAACATAAAATAAACTGTTGAATTGTACTTATTTTATGTTCACCAGACCGATTGTTAGTATGATATAGCGCTATAGGATTTGACACCCCATTCCTGTTGTCATGGAATGTCTGAAACCAATTTGTTGCTCCATCCAAATAGGGATTGCCTTTGTGGTATTTCTATAGTCTCAAAGGTGTATTTTGATGCACCAGGTCTGAATGAATTCTTAAATCACACTATTAAAGTATAATTTGATATACTCTCATGTGTGGTATTGTACAAACCAACATATATTTTGTTAAACATCCAAAGCATATTTTGATATGTTATTTACAAAACCAAAACATAGTTTAATATGTTATTTATCACATCCAAAACATATTTTGATATGTTACTTATGAAACCAAAACATAGTTTAATATGTTACTTACAAATCCAAAGTATACTTTTGATATGCTACTATAAGGTTATTCGTTTAACTTTACATTACTTACAATACATAAACATTTCTACAATTGTTAAACATTACTTTGGTGGTTTGGTTTGATTAAGTGATTAAGTAACGATGCATGTGTAATATGATACAAACATGGTGGATACGCCGCTGGTACTTCCTATATATAAGTGTTTGTATGGTATTACATATTGTAGCGTTATTTGAATCATTTCAGTTTGAGACATAGAACATTTTATACAACTAACATACTTTTCACAAGACATTGATTTACAAACAACTTATCTTTTACAAACTCATTATATGGTTATTCATTTAACCTTACATTTATTTATACATATCATCTGAACTTATCGTTTTTCAAATGATTTACAAGACAAAGCAAATTACAAGGTTCATGACTAAACATTTTCTCAAACATAAGCATGAATCCTATTTTCACAAAACCTATGTATCTCACAGGCATTTTTATGCTGACGTACCTATTTTCACATGTGTTTTCAGGAGATGAAGCATAGGACTTATCGAGACATACTTAGGCGGACCTGTGCCTTAGTGACTTAAAACGAGACAAGATCTAGTTAATTTATGTTATGTACTCTTTGTTTCTTGTTTAAACAATGTAAGCTCTCTTGTTTGATTAATAAAACGAAACTTCAAATGCCTTGGATTTGAAACAATTAATTCTGTTACAACACTCCCCGATGTTTCCGCCACGTTTTGTATGTTCCACGTGGTCGGGGTGTGACACCTGGGCTCGCATCTTTAATTGCTATGCTGGATTAGGCTTGGTCGAGGATTTCATCGAGGATGTGTAGCATTCCTTCGCCTCCTGCTGATCACTATCAACTTTGACGACCCCCCAAGGGGTTGGAATCTTGATGCATTGGTGATAAGTCGAAGGCACAGCCTTCATGTCATGGATCCACGGCCTGCCTAGTATGATGTTATAGCAGGATAAGGAGTCCATCACACAGAAGCGTTGTATCGAGTTGACCCCTTCAACATATACTGGTAACTTTATATCTCCTACAGTATTTCTAGCTTCTCTACTGAAACCAATGAGCACAGTGGACTTCGAAGTAATGTCCATCGGAGATACATTCATCCTTTTCAATGTTTCCAGTTGAATTATATTGACAGAACTACCGTTGTCCACCAATATCCTGCGTACAAAATGGTTAGCCACATATAATGTTATTACCAAAGCATCATGGTGGGGATCCTGAATAGTATCCATGTCATCACTATCGAAAGTGATCACTTTATCAGTTATGAGGGTAGTCATCCTGACTGGTTTGTCTCCCCTTTCACTCTTAGCTTCCTTTGTATGTCTCTTAACAGCCGAATACGAAGTCCCACAAATGTCGGATCCACCTGAAATAAAGTTAATTATCTTGGCATCTGCTGGGGGTGATGCTGCTCATTCAGGATCCTTCTCGGGATCCTGCCCTTTATTCTTCTTTCTTCCAGCAAGTCCTTCAGATACCCTTTGCTTAACAGGTAATTCTTTCCTTAAAGCAATGCAATCCTCGGTCATATGTCCGAAGTCTTCATGGAAGGCACACTATTTGGATTTATCCTTCCAATCAGCTTTCTGCTGGTTCTTTCGAGGCCACCTAACTTTGTCCCCTAAACCCTGCATAGCATACATTAACTCAGGTATATTAACAGAAAAGCAGTATTCAGATAAGTCAGGATATTCTTCAGGATCCTCGTCTTCAACAACATTCACTTTCTTGTTATCATTTCTGCCATATGGCTTGGAGCGATATGGCTTATATGAGGATTCTGATTTCCTGTTGGTTGATTCGTAGGTTGAGGTAGAATTCATCCTCTCTGGCATCTTCTTGTCATATTCCAAACGGATATATCTCAAAGCCGTGTTACGAGCTTCGTCGAGATTCCTGCAGGGATTCATTACAAGATCCTGATAAAACTGAGAATCCTTTTGTAACCCCATCTTAAAAGCTTGCACAACTGTTGCAACATCAAGATGTGGGATATCCAAGGATTCTCGACTGAAATTGTTCACATAATCCCTCAAGGATTCCTGAGATCCTTGAGTTATCTTGTAAAGGTCACTGGTTAGTTTCTCAAAACTCTGACTACAAGAAAATTGACTGTTAAATAAATTAACCAAATGAGCAAACGAAGTAATTGAGTGAGGAGGGACATTTAACAGCCATTTTAAGGCTAATTCTGTGAAGGTAGAACCGAATCCCTTGTATAAGCATGCTTCCTTGAGATCTGGAGGGATAGGATTGATTTCCATCCGTTCCCAATACTGGGCAATATGCTCTTCAGGATCCGTAGTCCCGTCATACAGTTTCATGTTGGGAGTCTGAAATCTTTTTGAGATTTCAGCATCACAGATAGGATACGCAAAGCGGGATATCCTGTGGCTGTCTTGGGATCCTTCCGAGATTGGCTGGACCACTCCACGTACACTGGATATCATGTCCTTCAATTTCTGGAGCTCCCTGGTAAATGTTGGCGTCATACCTGCATCCTGCAAAGACCCATTGTTGTTAGTAGCAAGAATATTATTATTTGACACATTACCGATCTGAGGATTTTGGCCATATCCTGAAGCATATCCTGAACTCCTCACAGTCGACATCCTGACCGAGGAGGGTATCTCAGGGGTATGATTCTGAGAATGGCTTGGGACGATATTCCCCCTGTTATCCTCAGTGTAAACTGCAGAATTGAAGTTCAAAGCCCTGGGTTGTATGGGAGTGACAGTTTCTTCAGCAGGTCTACTCGAGCTAGCTTTTAAAAGTTGTATTTCTCTTAACAGCATTTGGTTAGTTTCCTGTTGCTGCCTCATTTGTTCCTGCACACTTCCAAATAAAGTTAGAATTTCATCATTAGAGGCTAAAACGGGAGCAGATCCCTGAACACTCCGAGTAGGGATAACATCCTGAAGTTGTGAAGAAACTGGCTTCCTTGGAGGAGGTGGTGGAAGCACCGAACCGGTAGTAGCAGAAGTCGTAGCGGACATAGTGGAGGAGCTTATGTTTGTTCTCGAAGCCATTGAAAATAAGTTAGAAAAAAGTTTTGACAAAAGAAAACCAAATAATGATTTTACTAAAGTTTTTAGCAAAAATAGCACCACTTGCCCCACGGTGGGCGCCAAATTGTTTTGGTCAAAAATTACCGAAGCAATTTAGTGATCAAATTAGTTAAGTGAGGTAGTGTGCTAAAATTATGTGTGAAAGAAATGTTAACCAAGTTAGTTATAAAAACAATTTCAGGATACGGCTCAAGATATAGAGCTGTATCTGTGATCAAATAATGAGCAGAAAAGTAAAGGTTGACACGTGATGTACGAGGAAAGCCCTTGATCAATCTAGATCGCCGGCACAAAACCTCGGGAGCTGACAATCGTAGCTACCTTGTTCTTCTATTGCTTCAAATATCAGGATACAGTGCAGGATGTAGAGCGAATCAACTAGGTGTTACAATGTGATTTGAATACAAGTGTTTGTGTGTAGTGTTTGCAGAGAGCTAGAGAGAAAGTGTTTGAAAATATGAAAGTTGCGTGCCTTAATCTGATCCGCCCCCATCTATTTATAGTAAAACAAATATAACAAACTATCCTAAATAACCGGGATCCAGGGAATATTCCTCACTCGAACGTTGTAGACCTAGTCTTTCGGGTTCAACGTCTCTCCCATAACAAACATGCCTGAGTCTTGAGGAGATGAAGTCCATCTGACCATTAGCAAACCCCAGCCTTTAACCTGCACGTGGTTAATTCAATCAACCTCAGGATATCGCCCAGGATGTTAGCAATATCCCCGTCCAGTATCCTGGTCACAAATAAACAATTAAAAGCAGGATATTGATCAAGATATATACGCTCAGAAAATAACCCATAACAATCCTGACAAAGCAAATGTCATGGCAGATGCTCTTAGTCGTAAGACTCATGTTAGTAGCGTTTGTTGTTTTCATATTGCTAGTGACCTTCATGCTTGTATCCGTGAAGCTTAATACTCGTCAACTAACGAAGGTAGTCTAATCGTTGAAATACGAGGTGCTATGTCACGACCCCCACCCTGGGAGCGGGAGCCACGAACCAGTCAAGTGGTACCGATGGTTATCTTGAAAAGTATTGCTATGAAAATTTCATCAGGACCGTGAACAACTTTTCTTAATTAAACAGATGGGGATAAACCCATGTTTTGCAAAGCTAGCTTTTATATGGGATAAACCCGAACAACTTTTCTTAATTTAATTTAGTTGTTAAAATAAGCCACTTATGTAAGCCTTTTGGTGCCGTATCACAACTCTTATTCCAATCTACTGTAATAACCTGAAACGCGTTTTAAAAAAAACATTTAGTCAGCAGGAAATACTGGCGAGTACATTCAATGTGTACAAAAGACACATTGTTATAATATACAGTATTAAAAGCTATTACAATGTTTATATCAACCAATTACCCCAAATTGGTATTTGTCACTCGACCGTATCTGTGACTATGGTTATATCACACATTGGCTAACCCGTTGTCCAATGGTGAAGCTTATCAAGAAGTGTATACAAAACCCCACATACCGGCAGTAATTGTAGATTACAAAGACTTAATCACTGTAATTATAACTTAGAAAACATGTAGGGTTTTGAAAGAAATATGGTAAAAAAAGAATGATTCACCTTGTCAGCATACACTCTTGATTAAACAAGCCTCTTGATTCTAAGCCTTCTGATAAAACTAAGCATCTACTTTATAGTTCTGAATCTTCTGATGATTAAACATCTTGTTTGATCGAAATTTTATGGATCAGAGTTTTTCTAGTAGTTAAACATTTAGTTTAATAGAGTGGAATACGTTTTAGTTTAAAACCATATCAAACCTAACGATCGTCACGAGATCAGAACCTTAACGAAATTCACAAAGTATAGTCTTATTTAGACAACACTTTGGCATTCGTTAGTTGGTTCCCGAATCGATCGGACAGCATATCGTATCGGTGATTATTGGTTAGAACACCAACGTATAGAGAGAAGAATAGAAGGAATGAGCAAAGAAAAATTAATCCTAAGCTTCCTATTTATAGGTAAGGGATAAGTCTTACCCCATATAGAACTTCCCTAGGTGTTATCTACCTATATACACCTTTCTTAGTTGAACCTTTCCTAGATAAAACCTTTCTTAGATAATACCTTCCTTATATATTACTTTCCATAGATAATATTTTCCTTAGATAATACCTACCACATATATACCTATTTAGATATTATCTACCTCATGTATATCTTGTTGTTAAACTTTAGCTGTTTAACTTTAACTGGTTAATTAAGTAACTTACTTAACTGTTTAACGGATTAACTTACTTAGCTAATTAATTAATCTTTACTTAGCTGATTAATTAATCTTACTTAGCCGTTAAGTTTAGTTATCTATTAAGGTTTCTTGATTGCTAAGTTATCTTAGTTACTAAGTTGTCTTAACTGCTAAGTTTTACTTAACCATTAAGTTTTCTTAGCCACTAAGTTTACTTAAACGCTAAGTATTCTAGTTTAGCAGCCCCTGGTTAGGAGTTCTAATTTCTAGATACAATGGAACTCGTATTAGTGTATTAACTCAATTCAACATTAACGATAATCACGAGATCAAACCCACAACGAATGACAAAGTATAGCCGGGTACCGGCAGCACTTAAACATCCATTGGAATGGTTTCAATCGATCGGATATAGTACCGTACTAGTGATTAGAGTTATTACCCTGATAACGAGGCAGATTTTCGGGAATTTAGGCTTTAATTGAAAGAAATAGAGATACAAGGAGTAGGACGGCGTTTTAGACTATCGAACTGAGCAATCTGATGCCAAACCAAAGGCTTTATAGCCAATTTTTGTTGCCTCCCGCCTGTCGCGCCAGCCTCTCTTTCTCCTGTCGTGTGGCGCGGGGATGGTCGGCCTGGCTTCGACTGCCACGTGTCCCTGGCCGCCCTTTTCGCCCAGTCGTGTGTTTTTCTCTATTTTCGTGCTTATACTTATCGCGTATGTTCGGCTCTTGATCCCATTTGGTTTGGTTTTTAATTACGAATCTAATAAAGGTACTTTTGTGCGGTTTGGTTCATCAATCGTCAGGTTTTCAAGTTTCGTCGGGCACACTTCTGGTTTTGATTACGGGTTGTCATCGGGAATATTTTTTAGGGTTGTTACACACTACAATCGATCAACTTATGACAAAGTCTGATGGACTTCAATACTATCTCAATCGCATCTGGGTGTCGGACCGTGATAATCTCCGTGAGCTCATTATGAATGAGGCTCACAAATCCCGATACTCCATTCATCCCAGTGCTCATATGATGTACCATGACTTGCGTACGTCCTATTGGTGGTCTGGTATGAAGAAGGAAATCGCTGCATACGACTTGAAATGTCTCACTTGCTCAAAGGTCAAAGCCGAACATCAACGTCCTTCAGGTCTTCTTGAACAACCCGAAATCCCTGTTTGGAAATGGGATAACATTGCTATGGACTTCATAACCAAACTTCCTCGAACACCTTCCGGTCATGATAGCATATGGGTAATCATCGACCGTTTGACCAAGTCAGCTCACTTTATTCCTATTCGCGAGGATTTCAAAGTAGAGAGACTTGCTAGAGTGTATACGGATGAGATCATCTGTCGTCATGGTATACCCATTGACATCATCTCTGACCGCGATGGTCGTTTCACCTCACGTCTTTGGCAAACCTTTCAGTCCACTATGGGTTCTCACTTGAATCTTAGTACGGCCTTTCATCCTCAAACGGATGGACAGACCGAATGCACTATTCAGACCCTAGAGGATATGCTCTGTTCTTGTGTCATCGACTTTGGTGGTAATTGGGATGTACATTTACCATTGATCGAGTTCTCGTAGAACAACAACTACCATTCTAGTATTCAGGTGGCTCCTTTCGAAGCTTTGTATGGTCGCAAGTGCCGATCTCCTCTCAATTGGCATGAGATTGGTGACAAGCAACTTACTAGCCCTGAAATCATTCAAGAGACGATGGATAAGATTCTTTAAATCCGTGATAACTTGATCAAGGCTAGGAGCAGTCAAAAGTGCTGTACTGACAAAAGGTGTAAGCCTCTAAAATTCAATGTTGGAGATCACGTTCTACTCAAAGTATCTCCCTGGAAGGGAGTGATACATTTTGGTAAAAAGGGAAAGCTTACCCCTCGCTATATGGGTCCCTTTAAGATACTCGAAAGGATTGGCAAGGTGGCTTACCGAATCGATTTACCTCAAGAGCTTAGCAACGTACATCCGACATTCCATGTTTCTAATCACAGGAAGTGTTTAGCAGATGAGGAACTTCAAGTTCCCATCGAAGACTAGCAAATAAATGAGACTCTTCATTTTGTTGAAAAAACGATCGAAATCATGGACTGAGGTACCAAGCGATTAAGGCGCAACAAAATTTCCATAGTTAAGGTTCGATGGGAAGGAAAGCTTGGCATCGAATTCACTTGGGAACTCGAGAGTGAAATGAAAACCAAGTATCCACAGCTTTTTGTTCAGTCTTCCTCCTAGATTTCGGGGATGAAATCTTCTAAAGGAGGGGAGACTGTAACGCCCAGCGTTTCGATACTTTTATTTACCTATGCAAGTCTCGTCACACTTCCTGTCTTGTGATGCTTTTACACTCAAGACAAACGATCATAATGAGGAGTGAACTATTTGAATCTTAATTGTGCTAAACTATGTGAAACTTTTACTCTATGAGATGTCTTATATATGAACGATGTGAAACTTGACTCTTGTGATGCTTTGATGCGTGTAGTGTGTTATATATTTTTATGTGTATTTTAAGCCCTTTTTAACACTTTAGTCAAGTTTTTAATTTATAAAACACGATATTTTACTAACACTAAACACACATATGGGCAAGTGCACCCATCGTGAGCGTAGTATAGCGTTGGTAAGATACCGAGGTCGTCCAAGGACACAAGAGCTTTTAATACCGGTTTATCCTCAACGTCTAATCAAATCAAAATTTTAGAAAAAGGTTTTAACATGAAAAATAAAAACTAAAAATGCTGAAAAATAAAAACTAAAAATGCTGAAAAATAAAATAAAATAAAAACAGATAGACAAGATGAATCACTTGGATCCGACTCGCCTTTAGTGTAACTGTAACACCCCAAAAATGGGTTTGTTAATTATACTAGATTAACCAAAAATAAACGGGTAAAATACTGTAGGTGGTAAAAGTAAACCCGGTGAATATTAGGATTTAAATAAATAAATCTAATATTTATTAAAAGGATGAAAAAAAATATACTTTGAGAAAACAAAGTATATAAAAGGTCCGAGTTAACGGGACTTAAAATAAAACGGGTTATGAACAAGATAAAATAACTAGGAATAAATAACCTAGTTAGTCACAAGTCTTGTAGTAATAAAGGAATTGGTTAAAACACATTATATGCAACTTGGGGAAAGTAGAGGGGCCGAAAGTGATAAACTAGAAACTAGTTTGTAATAAATAAAATATCAAACACCAAAACACACACCTTGAGTGTGTGTTCTGGTCGACACTTTCAACAGGAGCCAAAGAACTCCCTTGTTCAAACCCTAACTAGCATAAATTCAAGCAAATTGGAAGGGCAAATCACACCCAAATTGAAATCCAAGCACGGATTAGTGATCGCCCCAGTGAAGTGATCATAAGGTATGTCAAATTTCACTATTTTGTTCCATCTCAAATTCTTGATGAACTCTAGGAATTCGAAATTTGATCTTGAATGATGGATATTTGGGTGGAAATAGGATGTATGCATGATTAGAATCAAACCCTTGTTAATAAACTAAGGAATTTGAGTGCATGTTAGTAAAACTCATGATCTCTAACTAGGTGTTTAATGGGTTTTGTAGTAACATGATGAACCCTAGAATCATAATGGTTAAATTGTGTTAATAGAACTCCCTGAAGTTAGATTTGAAGTTTGATGTTAGTACTTGTTAATTATGTTAGAATTTAAGGATTTAGAACACTTAAATGGGCTGGAGAAATTAGATGTTTCGTGTTGCACACAAGGTGCTTGATGAAATGCTTGAACAAGAAAATATAACAAAGCTGATTGGGATTAAAAATTATTGGGCTGCAGTTTTAAAAAAATCATATAAAATCACTGGAACGACCTGTGAGGTTGAGCCTTATATCCTCAGAAAGCTATTGAAACATACTACGTTTTATGTTTGAACATGTTTGTTAAATTCTGATGTTAAACGGGTCAAAACAGTGTCCGAAGTCGGCTGAACTGTTTTGACAGCAAGCTGATTGGAAGCATTTTGACTTCGGAGCTGATTTTGCAAAAATCATAATTAATTCTAGGATGCTCGGATTGAGCTGATTCTTTTTAGGATGGAAAGATATTTTAGTATTCTTCATTTCATCTTTGATCACGAAGGGCTAAATAAGACCGCAAAGTGGTCAAAAGAGTCGATTCAGCAGCTACATTGTAAAGTTGCTGCACATTTTATTGATAAACTTAATCCAAGGAAAGTTGTATTTTGTTCATACTTTGCCTTGTTTATAAAACAATGGTTTCATGAATATTAAGCATGTTATTTTGCTTATTGCAAGTATTTAAAATACCTACAAATAAGCTTGTCAACGAAGTTGTGAAAACGAGAAAAAGAATGATTAAAGCATATAATACATATGGGTAGTTTGACTACTAAGAAAGTAAAACTGACCTATGATTTAGTTAAGTAAATTATATGTAAGAAACCCCATAGGAAATGGTAGCCATAATATGAAATGACTAAACTAACCATTTTATGGGTAATATGATAGTTTGACTCTTGACGAGCTAGGTGAAGCTTGGAGGAGATGATCAAACGGGATAAAGGCACGAGTAAGACTTGCTTGGATGAAAGGTAAGTAAAGCTTACACCTATTTTTTTTAGCATACGTATTTATTCTATAGGTGATAAATACAATAATAGATCATGTTCGAATTATGGGTTCCGACACGAAACGAAACGAAATGGGTCGGAACAAATAAAAACGTTTAAAATCATGATTAATGGTGAAAGAGGTAAAATGGTAATTTAGTCAGAAATCGACTAAGAATTTATGAGTTTTCTTAAAGTTACCTCATAGCTTAACTAATAATGGAAAAGGGGCAAAATGGTAATTTAGTCACGTGATGACTAATTGTAATCGAGATTAAAAGGATACCCACGGCGTAAGCCGAACTGGGTCAAATATGTAAAAAAAAGGGAAATTTTTGTGGTAAAATCCGTAATGGGTCGGATGCGTGATTGAGAAATTAGAAACCATGATTTGTAATAAATAT
The DNA here is from genome assembly GCA_030545235.1 of Helianthus tuberosus. Classification (NCBI taxonomy): domain Eukaryota; kingdom Viridiplantae; phylum Streptophyta; class Magnoliopsida; order Asterales; family Asteraceae; genus Helianthus; species Helianthus tuberosus. The sequence goes on from CM060401.1 coordinate 60,179,306, forward strand.
AATTGTTTGGTCGTATAGACCAAATGGGTCAAATGATGGTGATAACATCATATGACCATATCGACTAATGTTGGTTGTTAAGTCACATGTTTACAGGAACGAATAGCAATTTGGATAATTGCGTCATCATAGAATATTGAATTAATAATAGCAAGGTATAAACGGGTCTATACGTTGACTCGAGCCAGGTACGCTTATATATAGATTTATAGTTAAAAGTGTTTAACTTCCCTTAACGGGTCAAAATGAGTAGATAGGTAAAACGGGTTAAGAATTCATAAGAAACCCATAATTTGAACCTTGCACATTAGTAAATTGATATAACATGATATGCGTGATATTTTAAAAATGTAATAAACAAGTTTGTTTGATAAATCACGAACGGGTCAAAAAGTGTCATAATTGAATTTCAAGCCGAGAGCTTGAAAGTTAAAATTTTGTGAATTTAGATGTCGGGTTTTCACTCCGTAAGATGGAGAATTAAATTACGAACGCGTAGGAAAAAGAATCGCGAAAAACGGACTTTTAGAATGAAAGTTATGCACCTTAGAAGTTGAAAAATTGAAAGAAAATGGTGCTGGGCAAAAGTGCAGGATTTTAACCTGCACCCGCTGGAAAACGGTCTCCCCCGCGGCACGCGAAGGGAGTCACTTGTTCTGGCGCGACACGCGGGCGCGCTCGCGGCCCGCGAAGGATTGAAAGGAATCTGTCGCGTGGCGCGACAGATCAAAAATTTGAAATTTTATTTTTTTGTTATTTGTATGATACCGGAACTTGTTTTTACATGTTATAAAGTTGTCAAGACTAACAATTGATGTGGTTTTGACCTTAGGTGATGTTCGTCTCATTTCGGATGCCGATCAAACAAGAATTCAAGAACCGAACACAAAGTTTTGAAGCTTTCGCGCTAACCTAATCTTGTCTGAGACAATGTTTATTTGTAAACACTAAACTCAATGTTGTATGTTTAAACTAGTTAGTTTGTATACTAGAATACCATAACCATGTAAACTTAGTTTTTATAACTAAGTTTTGAAATGATGCATTTTGAAAAAAAAAATGCGTGTTTTTTAGTTTAAAATCTTAAAACAATGAGACGGGTGTTACAGTAACCTTTGATGATTTCTGCACTTTTGCACTTTTTAAGAGATTATCTTAGTTATAGTAGTAGGCCCCTCTTTTGAAGGTGACGCAACCCTCAACCCAGTAGTTTGAGTCAACAAGGATACAATCCTAAAGGGTCGGAATATTGAAAGATAATTAATTAAGTTATTAATGCGTAATGTGGTAGGCCCTCTTTTGAAGGTGACGTTACACTCGGCTAAGTGGTTTGAGTCAGCAAAGATACAATCCCAAGTAGTCAGGTTACTGTATTAATAGTAGTTTACATATGAGGGGATCAAGCCATTCGCACCCCCGCCATCCAATACGAGTGGGTATTGAAGGAGGTCCTAGTATGCTTGACCCGGGTCCTTGCTGGATCTATACACTGAACAAGGCAAGAACCTTACGAAACCATTCCCTTAACCCCTGACCAGGTAGCCAACATATCTCTATATAGACCGTAGAGATATGAGTGGTGTAATGTCACACCCCGACTGCGTAAAACAACAAATCACGGCGGAAAAGTCGGGGAGTGGAGTAACAGAATCATTGTTACACAACACATGGTAATTGAAGTTTTGTTTTATTGATTTAAAATGTTTACATTGTCTAGAAATTTACAGAAGCATAACAAGAATTAAACTATCTTTCATGTTTTGAAGTCACTAAGGCCCTCTTCCAATCCTATGTTTGCATCATGATCATCTCACAACAGCACCTGAAACACATGTGAAAATAGGTACGTCATAAAAGCATTTATATATAGGAAGTACCAGCGGCGTATCCACCATGCTTTTATCATATTACACGTCGCCTCGTTATTTAAGTCAATTACCCAAATAAACCACCAAAATACCTTGTTTAAACCAATGTCAAAATGTTTTATGTGTGAGCAACATTTAATGTTAAATGTAAACCATGTTTATGTGTAACTAAATGAAATGTGTGGTGAATAATAATATTACTCAACTCCATAAGTAAAAATGTAGAAAACAATGTATTTGATATTAATCATAGTTTAAGTCAAAAATTATGTTTTGCAAATAAAACAATGCTTTACTGATACAGACATTTATGCGGTAATGTTTTACGTCTACATTCAACCCTTGCGACTGAAGAAACAACCCTTAACAAGTTAAAGGTATATCAAAATTATGTATTCGGATTCAGTCATGTGACACCTGGGTCACTGCGACCGTCAAACAAATACCAAGCCAATGAAATATTGTATTTCATACTTGGGATCTGTATAAATATGTGTATCTTTTGCACATATCAATTCTTGTTCGATGTCAAGCTCTAAATCGGTTTCTGGAAGGTTATACGCGCACTAATGCGTAAATATAACCAGTTTAATACAACGAACACTCTGGAATAGTGAAATAGGCTTAACATACCTTAAATAAACTTTACATAACTTAGAAATAAGTTTTGAAGGCTTTGGTATGTCAAAATCAAGTTTAATCGTGTACAGGGACTAAACCTGACAAACTGCGAAAGTATGATGATTCGTACTAGAACAGACATTCCAGAACATGACCATAAGTTAAACACACCTTAAATATCCTTTATATATCTTAGAAATAGGCTTTGAGGGTTTGGTGTGCTAAAATAAACTTTTGGGTCATTCAGGGACTAAAAGCGTCAAAAAATGCATAAGTTTGCATTTTCGCGCATAACATACGCTCTGAATACATCCGGACATCCAAAAATTTATGTAAGCACTAAAATATTTTATTTTAGTGTTTGGAATTAGAAAAATCCATTCGTCGCGCAATTTGGATCGTTTTTCGCGCTTATGCGCATTCCGTCGTAATTAAGCGAACATCACGATCATACGACCAAACGAACCAACATCCGGCATATTTTTGACCATGTTTCATGTCCACAATGTTTAGGAATCATTTTAGGGCCTTAAAGTTGGCTTAACGGGCCTTAAACATGTCGGAAATGGCCTTAAACATCATCAGGGACCAAAACTACCATTTCAGAAAACTTGCTTCTGATCAGAAGGGCCAGGCGGCCCGCGTAAACTTGCTTCTGTTAACAGCTGTTATGCACTCCAAACTCACCCACACTTGCCCTTTCCTGGTCTTGAGGGGCCATTTTGAGTTACCACAAGGTTGCAACAAGTGTAGGGGCAAGATCAAAGCACGTTATTCGATAAACGATCCTAACGGTTCCAAGAATCCTATTAATACCCACCTCCATTCTTTCCAAAACCCACAAATCTGATCTAAAAGCTCTAAGTTGAACCCATTGCTTCATACCTGAGCTATTCGATCAAGATTTACTAGCGGGGACCCTTTGTAAGTGTTCTTTCATTCTTTTACTCTTTTAGCGTTAAAAAGTCAAACTTTGTTTGACTTTCTGCATTGACCAGTTTATGGTCAATGCGAAGTTCGTTTGAACTTCATAACGTGAGCGTAATCACGATGGTTATAGTCCCTAGTGACTATACCTACTGATTACCACATTATCTAGGCTCAGTGACGAGTCGTAGTTTCGGCCAAGATGCGTATTATTGCGTATTTTGTAACCAAACTACTTATAAGTATCAAAACCGTTTGTTTTGATACCAAACCTGTTTTCTAAACTTAGTTAAGCATGTTTTAACATGCTTAGCTTGTCACTTTTAGTTTAGTGCTTATATAGGGTCGTAAGGTAAGCGATCTAAACAATCGCTTATACTTTCGAACCCGACCCGTTTGGTCGATCATTAGGATCCGACCAAACAAATTAGGTGACCATAGTATATAGGGAATAACCTTCCGAGGTTATACCTTATGGTCACGACGTTTAGTTAGTTGTATGATAGGAAGTTTATATGCCTTAGGTAAATTACCAAAATATCCCTTTAACGCCAAAATTCATTTTTAGCATATGTTACATAACTTTTGGTATCTAAACTGATTTGGTAACAATAATAGACATGTTAAGGCATATTTTACTTATCATAGGACTAGTTAGGCATTCCGAACGCGTTTCACGCGAACGACGCGTTAAAGTAGCATAAGCTACCTAAACGGGTCGTAATTGGTCGTAAGCACTTAGGTTAGGTTTCATTTTAGTATGTAGGCTTTGTTAAACCATATTACACGAGTCTCCATACTCGTTTGGTTTACGAACCCTCATTCTATCCAATCCTCCGATTTAGGTCCGGTATATTAACATAGTTACATATATTAGGTGTCGTTTGATATCCGTGATCTCTAGCATTGTTTGGTTGTTACTCAAGGACTACTAAGCAATCTCAAGTGAGTACATAGACCCCTCTTTTACTGTTTTCCAAACTGTTTTGGGGTGAAACACATGTGCCTACTTGTTACTTTCGTGCTTTCCTGTTATCACATCATATACTTGCCATGTTCATTAGTACACTATTAGTACATCGTTTTACATTACATTTCATGCTATGTATGTCCATTGTCTGCATACTTAGTACATCATCATACATTACATTTCATGCTATGTATGTCCATTGTGTGCATACTTAGTGCATCATTTTACATTACATTTCATGCTATGTATGTCCATAGTGTGCATACTTAGTACATTGTTTTACATTGCATTTCTGTTGCATATGCTCATCCAGCATATGAACACATTATATTACATTTTGAACCGTTGTAACCATTTGACTATGTGAACCGTCATAACCGTTTGATTATATGAACTGTTTGTAACTGTTGAACCGCGTGAACCTTTTGTATCTGTTGACATGATTTACATTTGACAATAGACATTTGACTATACATAAACATTTCTAAAATTGTTAAACATTTCATCTTGATGGTTTGGTTTGAGTAAGTGATTTAAGTAATGAGGCGTGTGTAATATGATACAAGCATGGTGGATACGCCGCTGGTACTTCCTATATATAAGTGTTTGTATGGTATTACATATCCTAGCGTTATTTGAATCATTTCAATTTGAGACATATAACATTTTATACAAATAACATACTTTTCACAAGACATTGTTTTACAAACAACTTATCTTATACAAACTCATTTTACATGGTTATTCATTTAACCATACATTATTCTCTTATTTATACATATCATCTGAACTTATTGTTTTTCAAACGATTTACAAAACAAATCAATTTACAAGGTTCATGACTAAACTTTATTAAACATTTTCTTAAACTTATAAGTCATGAATCCTATTTTCACAAAACCTATGTATCTCACAGGCATTTTTATGCTGACGTAATTATTTTCACATGTGTTTTCAGGAGTTGATGCATAGGAGTTATCGAGACATACTTAGGCGGACCTGTGCCTTAGTGACTTAAAACGAGACAAGAACTAGTTAATTTTTGTTATGTACTCTTTGTTTCTTGTTTAAAACAATGTAACTCTCTTATTTGTTTAATAAAACAAAACTTTAATTGCCATGGATTTGAAACAATTAATTCTGTTACAACACTCCCCGGCGTTTCCGCCACGTTTCGTTGTCTCACGTGGTCCGGGTGTGACAGAAAAGTTGGTATCAGAGCCAATGGTTATAGGGAATTAGGTTATTAGTAATACTTTGACCTAGTCTATAACCTTCTTAGGACCCTAACGCGAGTTTACTTGAGTTTAGTCATAAAACAATACCGTCACCTATCCTTAGGCGACGACCACAACAAGAACATAAATTTCAAAACCGCTTTGAAAACTAATCATCTGTTCTAGGATGATTGATTACTAGGTTTTGAACCCTCTGTTATAAGGTTTTGAACCCCTTTGAATTTTCAAAACTCTCGTCAAAGTTTTGGGTCCTCAATAGTGTGAACACGTGCAAACTGGAATAGTGAATGCCTGTACCCTGGGTTTTCTGTCTAAGGCTAGAGTGTTCGTACAAATCCACATAATCGGACCAGTCACTCTTACCTGGGAACTCTTGGGGTGAGTGTCCACTTATAGGCGAGCATGTCTTCACGATACATTATGAGGATCTAATTGCTTTGGCTCAGCCTTTGTGTTGTTTGTTTGCTTCGTGGTTCAAACAAATGACCATCACCTATGATTTTGGTCGGTAATTGTAACATCCTATTCTTACCCAATGCCATTTCATTTGTTTTCTCTCTTGTTTCCCCTTTTAGAATGCCTCCACGACACGAAAATCCGGTATCTATTGAAGAGCTGGCATGTTAGTGCATTACGTCTATTGACTTCGTCTTGTATCACGTAATAGGTTAGATTAGAATAATCAGTGCACGAGGTTCGAGAAACGAGTATTAGAGATTAAGTGAGTGATTTCGCTTATATGGACATGTCCATATAAGTGGAATCAGAAACAAGTGATTTCGCTTTTATGGCATGTCCATATAAGTGGAATCAGAAACAAGTGATTTCGCTTTTATGGCATGTCCATATAAGTGGAATCAAAAACAAGTGATTTCGCTTATATGAACATGGTCATAAAAGCGAAATCATCACTAGTATAAATAGATGCATTGTTATTTCATTCAGTACGCGACTTCCGAAAGTGTAACGAAGTGCTGCTGAATTTCTGTCAGGTTGTAATCAGTGTTAAAAGCAATATAATTGACAGATCTTAAAGTATCAAGCTGTTTTGGTGTCTAGTTCTCTGATTCCGCCTTTGAACTGGACTTACAACTCTTTTGAACGACTCAATCGGGTCTAACAACGATCCTACAAGTGGTATCAGAGCTAGTGAAGAAGAGTTTAGCTTGATTTCGTTTATATTCTGACTTCTACATCTTCTTTCATCTGTTCAGAAAGTTTTACCGGTCGGAATTCACTCAAAATTTCACAGATTGTTTAAAATTGGATATAGATAAACCCTTGAAAGTTTCACATTGAAATTCGACCTAAAAATGGATCAAAATGGCTTCGGAGTTGATTCCGCTTTTATGGACATTTGGTGATTCCACTTTTATGTCATAGTTAATTCCGCTCCAAGGGACCATCTTAGATCTAATTTCGCTTCAAAGGACCATCTTAGATCTAATTTCGCTTCAAAGGACCATCTTAGATCTAATTTCGCTTCAAAGGACCATCTTAGACCTAATTTCGCTCCAAGGGACTATCTTATAGTTGATTTCGCTTCAATGTCAACCTGATACAAGTGATTTCGCTTTTAAGGACATCTATAATCTTGATTTCGCTTCAATGTCAACCTGATACAAGTGATTTCGCTTTTAAGGACATCTATAATCCTGATTTCGTTTCAATGGCATACATGTGATTTCGCTTATAGGGTTTAACCTGATTTCACTCCAGTGGACAAAAGCTGATTTCACTCTAGTGGACAAAAGCTGATTTCACTCCAGTGGACAAAACTTGATTTCGCTTTAACGGACATTATAAGTCTGATTTCGCTCGAGTGTCATTTGTTGAGTCAAAAGTGGACTTTTTCGTGTCGAGATTATTTCACGTCGATCGAGTGTCAGTTTGCTACAATTTATTTGTTATTAATTGTACTGATTGTGTTTGTTTGTTTGTCAGGTGATTAAAGATTTACAAGGCGCAAATATCAAGAAGAAGGTTTAAAATGTCAGGAGAAAGTGATCATGATAGATGGTGGAGAAAAGACAGTGCGAGATGGGAAATTGGCAAATTGTATGAACCATTTAAGGAAGCACAAAGAGCCAAGAGATGGAATGAAGAGTTAGAGTGTTACATGGATCCACAGGGTAATCCAGTAGTTGATCCATCAAAAGTGGATTTTGATGATGTAACCAATGTGTTTCCAAGTGAAGGCACTTTCAACACAAGAAGGCTTTCTGATAAAAGCTATTTGCCAAATTTGATGATCAAGTTAAGAGAAGTTTTTGAAGCGAGTTTACCGAAGGTGGTAGAACTGAAGAAAAGAAAAGAAGAAGAATTGAAGAAGATGATTGAAGAAGTGAAAACTGTTGCAAAGATTGCTGGAGAGGAACAGAGAGCTGAAGAAGTGCAGAAAAATGAAGAAGCTCAGAAAGAGGAGAACAACGAGGAAGATCAGAAAGTTGAGTCAGAAGAACCGGTGCTGAATGCGACTGAGGTTAGAAAATCTTCTGATCTATCGAATGTTGAAATCTTTGATAACAAAGAAAACAAGTGCAGGAATTGCATAGAAATGTGCAAAGCCTGTACTGAAAAGGATGATATAATCAAAACAAAAGATATTGAAACAAGCAAACTTGAAAATGTTTTCAAAATGAAATGTAAAGAAATGATTGAGAAAGAAGAAATTTTGAAACTAAAAGTTGAAAAATTAACACAGAAATGTCAAGGTCTTGAAAAGGATAATGATGTTTATAGACAACTGTGTTCTACAAAATGTGTCGATTGTGTTGAAAAAGAATCGAAATTTCAAGATTTACAAAAACAGTATGATTCGTTAAAGTGGTCGAGTCAGAGAGTACAAGAAGCTTATGATACTTTGAAGAGCCAAGTCAAAAGTTTTGATCAAAGATTGTCTGAAACTTTAACAACCAAAGAAATGTATGAGAGACAGTTTAAAGAAAAGCAAATTGAATTAAACAAATGTGTTGATGAAATTGCAAATCTTAAACAAGTCTTGGCTGAAAAAGAAAAGGTTGTTACCAAACTTCAAAGTTATCATAACTCTTCGTACATTCTCGAACGCATTTTCAACATCACACCAGATGACAAAGATACTGAAAATTGCAAAAAGGGTATTGGTTCAGAATTTCATCAGGTACCACCACCATTGAGAAACAATTATACTTTTTATGATGAGGAAAAGGTGGCAAAGGGTTTGAATATAGCTGACCAGTTACCTGAAAGTATCGATGTGACTTACTCCAAATCTGATGATGCTAATGATTCAGAGGTGGTAAGTAAGGTTGTTGAAAGCGTTTTGAAAGATGAGTCTACAAAAGGTAAGTCTGAATCACAGGATGGAGATGAAGGAAATCTTTATGATGGTTATCTGAAAAACACAAAATCCGAGAAAAATTTGAATGATGATTCAAAAGGATTGGTTTATACCATGATTGGATCGGACAAATTATTCTTAGATGTTGTATTCCCAATTCAGAATGTGATTTCAGAGAAGGTCGATAAAGTTTTCAAAATGGTTGAGATTGAGAAGTCTGAGATTCCAAAGTTTGCTGGTAAAGGTCATAAATCTTTTTATAACAAACCTGGTTTTAAGAAGAAAAACATGAAGGCTGGTTTGGGTTATAAAAAGAAACGGAATTGGAATCAAAGTAAAAAACCAAATTTGCAACAAAAGATGAATTTTGTTCAAGGGAAAAGTTTGAATGAAGAGGAAAAACTCAAATTTGGACAACAGTCAAATGAAGAGTTTGATGCTATGAAAAAGAAACAACAACAGGCCAAGGACGTTTCAAAGAAAGTGTGTTTTAAATGTGATCAAATTGGACATGTTGCCCGAAAGTGTCCAAATCCAAAGCCTGTTGATGTTGAAAAACAGAAATCTGAGGATGTGAAATCAAGGTCAACCAGATTTGATTCGAAACAAACTTGGAGGTACAATACAAACAAGTTTGCTTCAAATCAAAATTGGAAATCAAATCCGAACAGGTTTGATTCAAGACAGACCTGGAATTCTCACACACCCAGATTGAGAACAACACAGAGTTGGAGAAAATCTGTTGATATGACAAAACCTCAAGAGTTTTGGAAACCTAAAAATGTTGTTCAAAATCAAAAGGTTCAAAAAGAGTCACATTTTTATAAACGAGGAACACCGACGGGTCACACATGGTTTGTTAAGAAAAATGATAATTCGGTAAAAGATGAAAAAGTTGAGATTAAACTTGATGATGTTTTTGAGAAAAATGAAAGAAATTATCCAGTTTTACCTGGAAAGATTCATATTCAACTACCTGAGTCTAAACAGGCTTGGGTTGCGTTGTTCAAATGATCAAATTGTTGAATGTGCAGGTGCTCAACGAAGCTGAAGATTGTGAACAGAGAAGTTGGAGCAACCTGGCACAGGAAGAGGTTGCTGAACCCTGGTTTGGTTGAACAGGGAGTTTAGTTTGAGTGTTTTCTGTACATAAATAAACAATATTTTCAAAATCAAAAAAATTGAAAAATTAAAAACCAAAAATATGTTTTTAGTTTGTTAAAATTTGAAAAACCAAAAATATGTTGTTTTTAATTTTGTTTGATTGTATGATTGATTGAATATGCCGAAACCCTCACGGCTGAACAAACATGATTACTTTCATCAGATTGAAAAACGGTTTTCAAACTGTTAAGATCAATGGGTTGTAAATCATGGGGGTATGTTATATTTTCTGCAAAACAGAGCATGAGATGCAGAAAATGGATGGCGAAATAAAGCTATCAGTGTTGGTTGTCAAATTTTCTTTAAATGGTTTTGCATTTTAGGGGGAGAAATTTTGTTAGAAAATCCAAAAACATTTGAAAATTTGAAAAAGCCAAAAACATGATAAAATTCAAAAATTGAGTTTTTGCGTAAAAAGAGGAAATGATAGTACATCAGTAGACAGTTACAGTATGCTAAAGAAATGGAAAGTTTAAATGTGTTAAACGATCTCACCGTGGATGTGTCGGTAGGTTTTTATACATTAAGTAAACTTTTTCGGGATATAAACCTAAATTCAAACTTACTTATTTTGTGGGGAACACTACTTGGATATATAGGTAACCCCTGAAATCTCGTTTGAAAGGTCTCTTAATCTGATATACTAGGTGTTTATACTCAATGATATCTGGGGTATTATTCCGGGACTTCTGCTGAACGGTAGTTCTGACCTAGTTCTTGGCTAATACTTGCTGCAATGCTTGAAACACAGCATTAAACCCTCAGCATGCTGAAACAATAAAATTGATAAATGCTGCTGTTGTATGCAAAAAGATCCTCTAAAGGGGACACACCGAAAAGTCGAAGCTGATATCTCTCTGCGTATACGGAAGTATCGATCTGAGATCCCTCGGCCCTCGCATACTTAATTTATATACAGATATCATTGTAGTATACTCACCTGTAAGACTGATTATTGGGATTCTGGATACGGGAGTATATTCAAGAGGTGGGACACATAAATGGGTTTAAGTTCTTAAAATACCTAATTCGTATCCTGAATTAGTTGAAATTTGTATGAAAATTTAAGTGGATAAGTATATCGACAATCTAAGTGAATTGTTTAATTCTTAAAGTGAAATTAAGCTCAATGGTAATTGTGACTTGTCATAAACTGATATGATCCTCTGACGCATACTCAAACAAAAATATTGTGTGTAAATATGTTTGTACATATTTCTTTACTGCTTTATATTTTCAGAAAATACAAAAAGATTTTGATTTCTACTTTATTTTCGACAACTGATGTCTGAGTGCTGAGTTTTAAAATCTAAGTAAGCTGATTGTGTTTCTGAGAATAAAACAAGTTCATTAATTTGAAACTTCATTTAAAATCAAAAATTTCAAAAACAGTTTGTGATATCTCCAAGGTCATTAACTTGAACTTGGATGATAAACTGTGAGGGAGTTGGATTCTTTAACACTGCCAAATCTATACAGTTTGTTGATAGGGGGAGTGGATTAGAGAAGTTGATTGATAATACGAAAACATTGTATTTATAAATGTTTACGTGATTGCAGATAGTCCAGACTACGATCCCGAGAGCAGAGTCTAAGGGGGAGTCTGAAGACAAGTTTGAAGCAAAGAGTAGCTTGTAGATGGAAAGCTAGGTGTCGATCCCAAAACATGGAAGCTTGATGAAAGGGGGAGCCTGAAGCTGATAGAAGAAGAAAGAGAGTGACGGATGCTTACAATGTTACAACTTGAAAGAAAAGACAGAATGATCAAGACTGAAGATGTGTCATAACAGAGAATAGTCACTGAAGACTTCGTCAATATCCGAGGGGGAGTCTGTTAGTGCATTACGTCTATTGACTTCGTCTTGTATCACGTAATAGGTTAGATTAGAATAATCAGTGCACGAGGTTCGAGAAACGAGTATTAGAGATTAAGTGAGTGATTTCGCTTATATGGACATGTCCATATAAGTGGAATCAGAAACAAGTGATTTCGCTTTTATGGCATGTCCATATAAGTGGAATCAGAAACAAGTGATTTCGCTTTTATGGCATGTCCATATAAGTGGAATCAGAAACAAGTGATTTCGCTTATATGAACATGGTCATAAAAGCGAAATCATCACTAGTATAAATAGGTGCATTGTTATTTCATTCAGTACGCGACTTCCGAAAGTGTAACGAAGTGCTGCTGAATTTCTGTCAGGTTGTAATCAGTGTTAAAAGCAATATAATTGACAGATCTTAAAGTATCAAGCTGTTTTGGTGTCTAGTTCTCTGATTCCGCCTTTGAACTGGACTTACAACTCTTTTGAACGACTCAATCGGGTCTAACAACGATCCTACATGGCAGCTGTCATTACACAGCAAATAACTGCTGCAATCCCGAACATCGTTGCCCAATGTAACCAAGCCCTCAACAACAATAATGCCCCCTGCAACTTCAAGACGTTCAACTCGGCTAAGCCATCAAAGTTTTCTGGGTCTCAAGGAGCGACTGCACTTCTGCAATGGTTTGAGAGTCTAGAGAGCACCTTCAGACATGTTCAATGTCCAAATGAGCGAAAGATGGAATTCGCATCTAGTGTCTTTGAGAAACGAGCTTTAACATGGTGGAATGGTGTGATGAGAGATAGGGGTGCCGATGTGGCACTGGCTCAAACGTGGCAAGAGCTTCGAGCTCTGATGATGAAGGAATTCTGTCCTCATCACGAGATCAGGGCCTTGGAAAGGGAGTTCAACGATCTTAAGCAAGATAGCGGTGAGCATCGAGCCTACACGGATCGTTATGAGGAGTTAAGTTTGTTATGCTCGAATATGGTTACGCCTTTGGATAAGGCAATCGAAAAGTACATTGATGGCCTCCCTGACTCAGTTCAGGACATTGTTACTGGTAGTAACCCACTACAGTTAGACAGACCATTGAGCTATCTGCAACCTTGACTGAATCTCAAATCAGGAAAGGTAAACTTTTTCGAAAAAGTGACAAGAAACCAATTGAGGAATCAAAGACCATGGATGAGTAGACTGGATCCCCTAAGAAGTCAAAGAAGCGAAAGGCTTCTCAGAACTTCGCCATGGTTACTCACAATGATCAAGCCGTCCCCAACCAACCAGCTTAACCCCCTGCTAGGAAGCCATACAATGGAACTGCACCCTTGTGCAACCAATGTAGCCTCCATCATCATGCCAATGTAAAGTGCCGCAAATGCCAAACTTGTGGACTTATAGGCCACACATCAAGAGTCTGCCCAGCTGCAGCTGCACCAAACCAAGTTGGCAACAATCCCGCTCAAGGTCGTTTTCTACCAGGTTCTTGTTTCAACTGTGGCGAGATGGGTCATTTCCGAAGAAATTGCCCAAAGCTTGCTAATGCAAATCCAGCACAGGGATGAGCATCTGACCGAACAGAAGACAACATCGTTTAGAAATAATCACAACTTATGTATTATTTTCTTTTGTTGTCAAGGTCCATGGAACAGTTGTTATCATTGTTTATAAATAAATCTTTTATTTACATTGCAATGTATTTATGTGGTTGTATGTCTAAAGAACATATCCCCTACAATACCGACAAGCGAGGAATCGTATTCCTTGAAAAGCAAACTACCTCCAAAATTTTTCCATCTTATGATCTCTTGCGTTTTCCACGAAATTCCTAAGTACCCGTTTGTTCTAAGGAAACGAAGTACAAGGCGCAAGTTACAACACTGGACGAATACCCAAAGCACCACTATAAATCCTTAATAAGGGTACCTAAGGATATTTCTGTAAATCCTAAAATTGTTGTTTTCCTTAATTCGAATATTACATTTCTTTGAAAACGAAATCGAATTTTTAGGAGATCATCCTATCATTTCAGATAGATCCCAGAGGACATTGAAGTCCAGCGACTTGTTTCCTGGTGTACCTTGAATATCCATATTCAATCGCTAACAAGTTAATAACAAATTAATAACCGAGTTAAACAACTATGTAATTATGTGCTTATGTGTTCCCTTTTATGTTTTTGGTGTAATCCAAGTTTTTGTTATCCAAATCCTCGTAGAATCTTCCATATCATTCGTATAAGGGATTCATAGTAGGATACCCAAAGGTACTATCTAAAATCCTTAATGGACTTCTACGTTGTAGTTTAGTCCCTTGGATTATAAAGTACTACTCCATAATTAGACCCCATAAGTGGTCTAGTTAAACAGATTGATCCAAAAATCTAGTTAGGAACATCATGTGATGATATAGCTGAAAGGACTCCTTGGTGGCCTAATTAAAAAAGATCATCTGTTGATCTAATTAAAAGGACCCTATGGTAGTCTAGTTACCCTCATCACAGGTTTGATTTTTCTTCCCCTAAACATTACAAGACAAACTGTGCGGACTGTGCAAGGAATTACGTAATTATGGATGCATACATAATTATGGAATTTAGTGCACAGAAACCACAGCAAGTTTTGTCATGTGCCTAGAGATAACTCTATTCATTTTCGTTTCTGAGGAAGCACCCGTTGTAAATGACTCCTTTTGTTCATTTTCGTTTCTGAAGATTGTCCGTTGAGGAAATGAATATCCGTTTGATTATCCTTTTCATTTCCATTTCTAAGGAAGCACCCGTTGAAAATGACTCTGTTTGTTCATTTTCGGTTCTGAAGATTGTCCGTTGAGGAAATGAATATCCACTTGATTATCCTTTTCATTTCCATTTCTGAGGAAGCACCCGTTGAAAATGACTCCGTTTGTTCATTTTCGTTTCTGAAGATTGTCCGTTGAGGAAATGAATATCCGTTTGATTATCCTTTTCATTTCCGTTTCTGATGAAGCAACCGTTGAAAATGACTCCGTCTGTTCATTGTCTTTTCTGCAGATTGACCGTTGAGGAAATGAATCCCGGTTTGTTTATTCCTTCATTTCCGCTTCTGAAGAATACTTGTTGAGGAAAATGACTCCGTTTGTTCATTTTTGTTTCTGAAGAATGTCCTTTAAGGAGATGACAGGATTATGCCTTGCTTATCTTTGATGGTTATAAAGACAAAGTTACAGACAGAGCCCTACGAATAAATTTCGGGGCGAAATTTCCTAAAGTATGGGAGATTGTGACACCTGGGTCACTGTGACCATCAAACAAATACCAAGCCAATGAAATATTGTATTTCATACTTGGAATCTGAATAAATATGTGTATCTTTTGCACATATCAATTCTTGTTCGATTTCAAGCTCTAAATCGCTTTCTAGAAGGTTATATGCGCAATAATGCGTAAATATAACCAGTTTAATACAATGAACACTCCGGAATAGTGAAATAGGCTTAACATACCTTAAATAACATTTACATAACTTAGAAATAAGTTTTGAAGGTTTTGGTATGGCAAAATCAGGTTTAATAGTCTACAGGGACTAAACCTGACAAACTGCGAAAGTATAATGATTCGTACTAGAACAGACATTCCGGAACATGACCATAAGTTAAACACACCTTAAATATCCTTTATATAGCTTAGAAATAGTCTTTGAGGGGTTCGGTGTGCTAAAATAAACTTTTGGGTCATTCAGGGACTAAAAGCGTCAAAAATGCATAAGTTTACATTTTCGCGCATAACTTACGTTTTGAATACATCCGGACATCCAAAATTTATGTAAGCACTAAAATATTTTATTTTAGTGTTTGGCATTAGAAAAATTCATTCGTTGCGGAATTTGGATCGTTTTTCGCGCTTATGCGCATTCCGTCGTAATTAAGCGAACATCGCAATCATACGACCAAACGAACCAACATCCGACATATTTTTTGAGCATGTTTCATGTCCACAATGTTTAGGAATCATTTTAGGGCCTTAAAGTTGGCTTAACGGGCCTTAAACATGTCGGAAATGGCCTTAAACATCAACAGGGACCAAAACTACCATTTCAGCAAACTTGCTTCTGATCAGAAGGGCCAGGCGGCCCGCGTAAACTCTTGGTGATACCTTACGCGGCCCGCGTCAGCTTCCCAAATCAGTTAATTCAGTTTTAACAGCTGTTAACAGCTGTTATGCACTCCAAACTCACCCACACTTGCCCTTTCCTGGTCATGAGGGGCCATTTTGAGTTACCACAAGGTTGCAACAAGTGTGGGGGCAAGATCAAAGCACGTTATTCGATAAACGATCCTAACGGTTCCAAGAATCCTATAAATACCCACCTCCATTCTTTCCAAAAACCCACAAATCTGATCTAAAATCTCTAAGTTGAAGCCATTGCTTCATACCTGAGCTATTCGATCAAGGTTTACTAGCGGGGACCCTTTGTAAGTGTTCTTTCGTTCTTTTACTCTTTTAGCGTTAAAAAGTCAAACTTTGTTTGACTTTCTGCGTTGACCAGTTTATGGTCAATGCGAAGTTTATTTGAACTTCATAACGTGAGCGTAATCACGATGGTTATAGACCCTAGTGACTATACCTACTGATTACCACGTTATCTAGGCTCAGTGACGAGTCGTAGTTTCGGCCAAAATGCGTATTATTGCGTATTTTGTAACCAAACTACTTATAAGTATCAAAACCGTTTGTTTTGATACCAAACCTGTTTTCTAAACTTAGTTAAGCATGTTTTAACATGCTTAGCTCGTCACTTTTAGTTTAGTGCTTATATAGGGTCGTAAGGTAAGCAATCTAAACAATCGCTTATACTTTCGAACCTGACCCGTTTGGTCGATCATTAGGATCCAACCAAACACATTAGGTGACCATATTATATAGGGAATAACCTTCTGAGGTTATACCTTATGGTCACGACGTTTAGTTAGTTGTATGATAGGTAGTTTATATGCCTTAGGTAAATTACCAAAATACCCCTTTAACGCCAAAATTCATTTTTAGCATATGTAACATAACTTTTGGTATCTAAACTGATTTGGTAACAATATTAGACATGTTAAGGCATATTTTACTTATCATAGGACTAGTTAAGCATTCCGAACGCGTTTCACGCGAACGACGCGTTAAAGTAGCATAAGCTACCTAAACGGGTCGTAATGGGTCGTAAGCACTTAGGTTAGGTTTCATTTTAGTATGTAGGCTTTGTTAAACCATATTACTTGAGTCTCCATACTCGTTTGGTTTACGAACCCTCATTCTATCCAATCCTCCGATTTAGGTCCGGTATATTAACATAGTTACCTATATTAGGTGCCGTTTGATATCCGTGATCTCTAGCATTGTTTGGTTGTTACTCAAGGACTACTAAGGAATCTCAAGTGAGTACATAGACCCCTCTTTTACTGTTTTCCAAACTGCTTTGGTGTGAAACACATGTGCCTACTTGTTACTTTCGTGCTTTCCTGTTTTCACATCATATACTTGCTATGTTCATTAGTACACTATTAGTACATCATTTTACATTACATTTCATGCTATGTATGTCCATTGTCTGCATACTTAGTACATCGTCATACATTACATTTCATGCTATGTATGTCCATTGTGTGCATACTTAGTGCATCGTTTTACATTACATTTCATGCTATGTATGTCCATAGTGTACATACTTAGTACATTGTTTTACGTTGCATTTCTGTTGCATATGCTCATCCAGCATATGAACACATTATATTACATTTTGAACCGTTGTAACCATTTGACTATGTGAACCGTTGTAACCGTTTGATTATATGAATTGTTTGTAACTGTTGAACCGTGTGAACCTTTTGTATCTGTTGACATGATTTACATTTGACAATAGACATTGGACTATACATAAACATTTCTAAAATTGTTAAACATTTCATCTTGATGGTTTGGTTTGAGTAAGTGATTTAAGTAACGAGGCGTGTGTAATATGATACAAGCATGGTGGATACGCCGCTGGTACTTCCTATATATAAGTGTTTGTATGGTATTACATATCGTAGCGTTATTTGAATCATTTCAATTTGAGACATATAACATTTATACAAATAACATACTTTTCACAAGACATTGTTTTACAAACAACTTATCTTATACAAACTCATTTTACATGGTTATTCATTTAACCATACATTATTCTCTTATTTATACATATCATCTGAACTTATTGTTTTTCAAACGATTTACAAAACAAATCAATTTACAAGGTTCATGACTAAACTTTATTAAACATTTTCTTAAACTTACAAGTCATGAATCCTATTTTCACAAAACCTATGTATCTCACAGGCATTTTTATGCCGACGTACCTATTTTCACATGTGTTTTCAGGAGTTGATGCATAGGAGTTATCGAGACATACTTAGGCGGATCTGTGCCTTAGTGACTTAAAACGAGACAAGAACTAGTTAATTTTTGTTATGTACTCTTTGTTTCTTGTTTAAAACAATGTAACTCTCTTATTTGTTTAATAAAACAAAACTTTAATTGCCAAGGATTTGAAACAATTAATTCTGCTACAACACTCCCCGGCGTTTCCGCCACGTTTCGTTGTCTCACGTGGTCAGGGTGTGACAAGTCATCCCTTACGTCCAAACAAACCTAGGATTCCTGGGATGGGAGTTATCAATTCCTGTGGTACCACTACTTACTACCGAGTGGCATGATCGATGTTAATGAATGTATTAGTTTCGTTAAACAAACCAAATGTTATACCAAATGTAAGCATGTTATATGAAAATAATGTACTAAGTATGCTAAAATGAACATACAAAGCAGAAATGTTTATGAAAATCAATGTGTCCATATGCTGAGTGAACATATGAAACAAAAGTGTTTATGAAATCAATGTGCTAGCATGTTAATTAAACATACATGGCAAAAACTAGGATGAAATCATGTACTATACATGTACTACATGAACATAGCAAGCATATGTGATAAAAGCATGAAAAGCCCGAAAGTAACAAGTAGCCACATGTGTTTCACCCCAAAATATTTGAAAATAGTAAAAGAGGGGAACTATGTACTCACTTGAGATAGCTTAGAAGTCTTGAATAACAACCAAGCAATTCTAGAAGGATCACGGAAATCAATCGGCACCTAATATAGGTATCTACATTAATAAACCTGACCTATATCGGAAGATCGGATAGGATGAGGTTTTGTAAACCAAATGAGTATTGGAACTCATATGATATGGTTTAACAAAGCCTGCATACTAAATCGGAAACTATCCTAACTGCTTATGACTCGTTACGATTCGTTTAGGTAGCTTATGCTACTTTAACGTGTCGTTCGCGTAAAACGCGTTCGAACCGAGTAACTAGTCCTATGACAAGTATTATATGCCTTAACATGTCTAATAATGTTGCCTAATCAGTTTAGATGTCAAAATTTAAGTTACAAAGGCTTAAAATGAAATTATGCGTAAAAAGGACATTTTGGTCATTTTCCTAAGGCATATAAAGTACCTGTCATACAACTAACTAATCGAAGTGACCAAACGGTATAACCTTGGAAGGTTATTCCCTATACAACTATGGTCACAAAATGTGTTTGGTCGGATCCTAATGATCGACCAAACGGGTCGGGTTTGAAAGTCTAAGCGGTTGTTTAGACCGCTTATCTTACGACCCTATATAAGCACTAAACTAAAAGTGACGAGTTAAACATGTTAAAACATGTTAAAACATGTTTAATGAAATGAATCAAGGTGGGTATTTATAGATTTCGGACAACCGTTAGGATCATCTCTCGAAATTCTTGCTTTAATCCTAGCCATCCAAGTGTTACCCATTGTTTACAACACATGGGGAACTCAAAAACCATCAAATGGTATTGCAAAACAAGGATCAAAACCAGCAAAACCCGCTCAAAAGACCAGATTCAGTGTTTCTGTCTGGAAAGTTGTCACGGGCCGCATAGACATACACTAAGTCTAACGCGCCCCTCCTAGGGAACTTTGACAGATTGTCAAGTTTAGTCCCTGCAGGTGTAAAACTTTGTTTTTGATGCATTTTTGACACGTTTAAGCCCCCTTAACCGCATCTCAAGGCTTTACAACGAAGTTAAAATATAGGGAACTTAAAATATGCTCAAAAAAATCTCGGATGTCGGTTCGTTTGGTCGTACGGTTGCGTTATTCGGTTAATTACGACGGAAATTCGAACGGACGCGAAAACGATCCAAATTGTGCGACGAATGGTATTTTTGCATTCCAATCTCTAAAATAAAATATTTTAATGATTACAAAAATTTTTGGATGCCCGGATATGTTCAGAACGTAAGATATGCGCGTAAATGCAAACTGATGCACTTTTTGACGCTTTTAGTCCCTGATTGACCAAAAAGTTTATTTTAGCATACCGAACCCCTCAAAGCCTATTTCTAAGCTATGTAAAGGATATTTATGGTATGTTTAACTTATGATCATGTTCCGGAAGGTACGTTACTATTCGATTCGATATACTTTTGCAGTTTGACGCAAATAGTCCTTGTAAGCGAATAAACTTGATTTCGACACACCAAACCCTCCAAAACTTATTTCTCTGTTATGTAAAGGTTATTTAAGGTATGTTAAGCCAATGTCACTATTCTGGAGTGTTTGTTGCATTAACCTAATTATGTTTACGCATCAGTTCGCGAATAACCTTCCAGAAAGCGATTTAAAGCTTGAAATCGAACAAGAATTGGCATGTGCAAGTGATACACATATTTATTCAAATCCCAAGTATGATACACAATATTTCATTGGTTTGGTATTTGTTTGATGGTCGTAGTGACACAGATGTCACAGTCTCCCCTACTTAAGGAAATTTTGTCGTGAAATTTATTTAGAGGAAACTCGTAAGAGTAGATGTGGATGTTTTGCTTTCAGTCAATCCCCCATTCCCTAAGTAAAATGTCTGGGTCATGTTTGGATTTCTTTGCAAGATTTTGTTATCTGTACCAATTGGTTGCTAATTGGGAAGGGTTTTGTTGATACATATTTTGTGGATACGGCTTGGCTCGGTTCAACTCGGTTACGAAGTAAAGGCCGTAGTCAAGACAACCTCCTGTCTTGACTCGGTATGCTAGTTATTTCGTAATGTTCATGTACATGTAACTGTGTGTGTGCAGTATACATGTTAGTATTGTTTAGTTATATGTCTGTTTGTTTGTTTAGCCCATACATGTAGAAGCCCAGTTGACAAAGTCCAAGCCCAAGCCATTGGCCCATACATATGACGAAAACACCGTGGTGATGAAATCACCTTTATGATGAAAACCCTTTTGGTGAAAACCAAATGGGACGAAATCAGGAGTGATTTCGTCCATACCTTGATTTCATTATGTGTTTTCGTGGGACACCTGATTTCGTCGACATTTGTATTATATAAACACTCACAACAGACAGAAACACTAAGAAGTCTGAATAGATTTCGGAGAGAACACACACACAACAGAGAGTTTATAGGTTTATCTTGTAAACATTGCATTGTAACCGTTTCAGAGTATTAATACATTGAGTGTTAATCATTGAATCTTTGTGTCTTGCGTCTTCGTAACTTGGTTTAACTTACCCGTTTGGATTCCGCACTTTCGGGTTTGTCGGAAAACAGGGAATAGAGGTTACTCGATCCTCCGGGTGGACCTACAATTGGTATCGGAGCATTGGCTCGATTCCTTGTTTAAACCAAGTTTGTTTTTCTTGTGTTTTTCAAAGTTTTATAGGTGTTTTTCTTGATTTTTGAACTTAAAGATCATACATTTTCTGGAAAATCGCTTTAAAATTCTCGAAAAACCTTGTTGTTTTGCTGTTTGTTTTGTTAAAAACCTTGTTAAAACTTATGCATATATGTTAGAATTGGGTTATTGTTGAAACATTGTGCAAAACTTGTGCTCGGAAATTTTCAAGGTCACCGGTAAACTCATAATTTCGCCGGAAATATCATAGAGTTCATCATGTTCTTCATATGTTCTGGGTTTCTTAGTTTAATATTTGTAGATTTGAGTTTTACGAATTATTGTTGTTTGATTATTAAACTATTGTTTGAAAAATGTGTACAAGTGAAATGATGAATGTTGAATTTAGTAGTCTGTTTCAGTAAGGTGGTTTGATAAAAGAGTATATCGGTAAGGTAAAGGTTGAAATTTGTGGCTTTGTGTCAGAAGAGTTGGTTTTGATAATATCTAGTTTGTCTGGTTACCTTTTGTCAATGAAATCACATGTATTTTCATTGATCTGGGCGAAATCTCTTTCACAAGAAAATACCTCACATCAGTCAACGAAAATACCTGGTCAACAATATGAAGCTTTGGACGAAATCCCTTATATATATTTTTCAACGAAATCCAATTTCAACAAAAACACACATTGGGCCGAAAACACTCTTGCCGAAAACACTACCTGGGCCTTTTTATCAGTTCTGGGCCGAAAACACTACCCTGGTCGAAAACACTTGTCTGGCCGAAATCCCTTATCAACAAGTCTGGTCGAAATCACTTCCTCACCTTCTGTCAACGAAATCCAAGTCTGATTTCATCACTTGATCTTGGCCGAAAATCCTTACCCTTGCTGAAAACCCTTACCCTTGCCGAAAACCCTTAACAAGCCGAAATCACTTGGGTTGGACGAAATCAGTTCTGGATCCATTTCAACGAAATCCCATTTCAACAAATTACATCTCTTGCCGAAATCAACTGTGCTGAAATCACTTCCTGTCTTGGACGACAACACTTTCTGTTTTCGTCAAACATAACATCAACGAAATCGCAATTGGATTTCGTGAAACATTCTTATACCTGTTATTTTAACAGAGGACTTTCAAAAGGTATCTAACTTTGTGTTTTCAAGTTTTTAAGCAGGTGTTATCGTTCTAATATCAACTATGAGTTGTACAAGTCCTTGGGATTGGAGTACGGATCCACAACCAGCTCAAAAACAGATGTCGATGGCCGAATATATGACGAGTACCATACCTAAACAACAACAGTCAATAAGTTCAAGTCAATGGGCAATGGTGTCGAATCAAAATCAGAGCATTCAAAATATTTTGCTTAGTGAGAATGAGACGGGTAGCAACAATCGCCCGCCAAAGCTGAATCACATGAACGACTATCCATCATGGAAGGGTCGTTTCCATAATTACGTTCAAGGGCAAAACACAGAATTATGGACGTGCTTCACCTCTGCATTTAGTGAAGCTCTTGAAGAAGCAGGATCAAATGCGACAACTTTCAATAATATGCAAGAAGCCGACAAAAAGGCATATGATCTAGGGCAGAAGGCGTATGCTATTCTCACTCATGCACTTCACAGAGACATCTTTCATCAATTCTCTTATTGTAAGAACACGAAAGGTTTATGGGATGCATTGGTAGCGAGAGGGGAAGGAAATGCGGCCACACGGAAGACGCGTCAGGATTTACTAAAGAAGGAGTTTGAAGGGTTTATGTTTTTGCAGACTGAAACATTGAATGAGATGACAACTCGTTTTTATCATTTAATTAGTGAAATGATTTCTTACAAGGTTGTTGTATCTTCACAGGAAATAGTCGCACGGTTTGCTGATGCTCTACCACCAAAGTGGAGCCCATTCATTGAGTTGTTAAAGCATACAAGTGTATTGGACACTGTCAGTATCTATGAGTTTGTTCAAAAGCTGGAGAACAAGGATGCAGAAGAAATCAGAAAAGCTAAACTAATTCCTCTCCCTCAAAATCCAGAGATGTACTTTGGAGGGATTGCTCCTGCTGCTAGTACAAG
Organism: Helianthus tuberosus; assembly: GCA_030545235.1. Classification (NCBI taxonomy): domain Eukaryota; kingdom Viridiplantae; phylum Streptophyta; class Magnoliopsida; order Asterales; family Asteraceae; genus Helianthus; species Helianthus tuberosus. The sequence continues at coordinate 60,203,044 of CM060401.1, forward strand.
CCAGCAACCAAAGATACAAACAGCTTATGTGTCAAATGCTTTCGACCCAAGATCCTATTTTGGAGGAGTAGCCACAGCTCAACCTCAATTTGACATAAATGCCTATCTTCCAGAACCTCAAGTTGCACCACCCCAACCCCAATTTGATCCAGCTGCCTATTTTTCTAAACCTCAAGTTGCCACACCTCAACCCCAATTTGATATAAATGCCTATCTTCCGAAACCTCAAGTTGCCACACCTCAACCCCAATTTGATCCACCTGCCTATTTTTCTAAACCACCACAAGCCCAACCACAACAAGCCTTCTATGGTAACAAACCTGATACTTCAAATCTTTCCAAAGTGAGTGTAGAAGCTGCACGGGATCACATTGAAATTCTTACCACTATGGTTAATGCCTACAGCGGATTAGTCGCAAGTCAAATTGGCAACATTAATTTGACAAACGAAGACTATCAGCAGATAGACAGGGATGAAATGGAGTTAATGGATATCAAGTGGGCGTTTGCTAGCGCTGTGAGAAGGGCAAAGGATTATATGAGCAGAACGGGGAGAACCAGCTTGGAAAGCAAAAGGGATACCAAGTACGGGTTTGACAAGGGTGTTGTCACATGCTTTAATTGCGGTGAAAAGGGTCACTTCAAATGTGAATGCACGCGACCGAGCAAACAAGGCAACCAACAAGGCAACCAAAATCCCTTCCAAAATCAAACAAGTACTTCAAATCAAGCTAACAACGAAAGAGGGATAGTAGCTGCTAACAACCAAACCAACCAGTCAGGGCCTTCAAACCCCAACCAAGCATTGATAGTTCAAGCTGATGAAGGATGTGATTAGTCCGTACAGTTAGGAGGAGGAAATGCATGCTATGCGAAGATCATCAGTCACATCAAGCATGTGCACAAAGAAGAATTTTCTGAATTAGATGATAGTTCGGGATACAGCGGGAGTTCAGATGAAGAGAGCTTGAATACGGGAGATTATATTTCTGAAGATGGATCTTTTTCTTATCAGACTGCCTTTATGGCAAATGTCTCAGCCTCGACAAGTTAGGTAAAATCTGAAACTCCTAGCATATGTAGTGATTGTGCTGATATGAAACATGAATGTGATAGAGTGAAACTTGAATGTGATACGATTCATAGTCACAATCAGAGTTTAGTTGTTGAACTGTCAAAGTGCAAAGAGGCAAACATGGCCTTAGCTCGCAACGAAAAGGAATTTAAAACAGTTATTGAAACCCAAAAGAAAAGTGTTTCTGAATTAACAAAATCTGTTTTCAACAAACAAATTGGTATTAATAACTACATTAATATCATTGAGGAAACCAAGAAAGAGCTAGCCACGGCCAAGTGTGAATATGAAGCGATCAAGCTCAAATTGGAGAGTTATTCTAACTCCCGATATGTGCTTGATCACATCATTGACGTTCAGAAACTAAAGGGAAACGTTAAAGGTGTTGGTTATAGGAAGTGTCCACCCCCTTTGAGACACGACTATACCAAGTCGCCCGATGAAGAGGATATGCCTCGGTATGAACCCAGTGTGCCTCTTGATTATGAGGAAGTTACTACTGGCCTAGGGTTCAAACCGGACAATTCATCGGAGGGCTCATCTGATCGGAAAGAAAAGTCATCATGTGCTTCAAATCAAAGTTCTCCAACCATTGAGGACTATGATTCTTCAGATGATGAATCAGATGTGAATGACCAGGATGAATCACTTGATAAGATGAAGGGAATAGAAATTCCAATTGAGAATCACATTCTTTGTGATCCTCCTATTCCTATTGTGCAACAAGTTGCCAAACAAGTGATTAATCCTGTCAAGGAAGTAAAAGAATCTATGTCTACCGTTAAGAGTAATAACGTGTTGTACACTTTGGTTGGTGATTCTAAAATCTATTCAAATCACGATTTTCCAATTAAAAATGTCAATCCATCTTCGATTGATCAAGCTTTTGAAAATAATACAAACAAGTTTTTGGGAAAGACAATTCCAGGAGTCATTGTAACTCAATGTGACTCAATTCCAAAAGCTGAAATCAAGAAACAATTTGGAAATCAAAAATCACCAACAAAGCAACAACCTATTGCTGCTAAGGGTAAACAACCAGAAAAGCGAGCTCAAAAGCCTAATGTTTCTCAATCTAAATTTGAAACAAAAGGAGCTCGTTATCAGAAGACAACCAGTAATGTCAAGTTTGTAGCATCAAAGGGTACTGATAAAATTGAAACTTTTGAAAACAAATCAAACAACGATTTTATCCAACAAGTCAAGATTTTAAAACGTAACAGTCAAAACAATTACACTCAACATACAAACGGGTGTGATGAAAAAGCAAGTACCTCAGGTTCTACAGGTTCGACGTCTGTTGGTCGAACAGATTCTCCTAAGTTTGTTGAAAGGAGAATTGTTTCAAATGTTGGAAGTTTGGGCACATCATTAAAGACTGCACAAACTCGCCCAAACCAAATTTTGTAGAAAGAGCACCACCTGAAAAGGTTCACCCACAACGTCGTCCTGTTTCACCAAAACATGATAAAAGAACTGTTAAAGAATAGGAAACAAAACAACGACGTAAAAATGTGAAGGTGATTGAAAAGGCGTTAAAACCGGAGGTTGTCCAAACAAAGTCTGTTAAGTTAGAAATTAAAAATGAAAAACAAAAACAGATTTGGAAACCAAAATCGGTAACTGTTTCAGGGGAAGCTCAATCCATTCCGAATCATCAGGAAATCGAAGTCACAATCTTCGATGATGAAGGACGACCCAAGTCTGTTAAGGCTTGGGTCCCCCTCTCCAACTAATCTCTGAGTGAGTGTGCAGGATGTTCCAGGAGGAACTATCGATAGTCATCGGATTGTTGATGGTGGAGTGTCCATGCACAAGATCGGCGACAAAAGAAATTGTTGCCTTTGGTGGAGAGAAAAAGAAAAGAAGACAGAATTGTCTGTTGAAAGAAATTGAAAGCTTCGACAAAATGAAAAATCATTCCAAAAATGTGATTGTTCAAGGCTTTAATCGGGTCCCCAGGATAGATTCAATCAAAATGTACGCACATGCAGCACGTCTGATGTTCAAATTCAACAAGATGAACGTGCAGTGTACATTACTTCGTGGTGTGATTGAAGAAAATGTGTTTGTTGAACAAACCAACCGGGTGTGCGGATGCCTTGGCATGGATTGAACAACCGCACACTACTTCTCAAAGAGAAAGACAAAGACCTTCGCTGGTGCAATGTGGAAGACTAGCCGGACCCAAAGGTTTATGATCTTGTTGCTGTGAAGAGATTTCTCAGTAGCTGCAAAATCGACCTTGAAATCCACACCGGGTGGATATCCAGTTTGGGAGAGCACTCAGATTCACTGCAATGCACGAAGCAGTTGCAGTATACGGTTTTAAATTTCTAATCTCTCCTATACTTGTCGATATTTAAGCTGCTTTATAAATTGTTATCCTCTCGTAGCACTCTTTGGCCTGACACGTTGAACTTGAATATCACCTCACACGTGATTGTTTCAATAAGAAACTCGTCAATGTTGTCATGGTCCACACCGCTTACCGACGTGCCAACTGATTTTTTTCCAAAATTCGATAAATCATTTCTGATTAAAATTAATTTTGATAAACGGCATTGAGGTAAAACATGAGTTAACAGACATCGGGAAATCCTTTTTGTAAATATCTTTGTGTCTTTTAAATTTATCTTAGTTTGTTGATTTTAGGGGGAGTAAATCCAAATTTAAAGTGTGCAGGGTGATACAAATCTTAAATCGACTGAAGACCAGGTGGGAACCGCACATTGGCATATGGTCTTAGTACCGAAATTTCGTTTGAGAGATTGCCGAGGTTCTGAGATATTCGGTCTTTATGCTGTTTATCATCTGGGTATCATGGTTGTATCTTTTACCGAAAGATAACGGAGACGAAGTCTAAGATCTTCCATGATACTATACATACGTGTACATATTGCATACGACCTCAATAAGTGATCAACAATCACATGTCCAAACAAAATAAGTGATAATATATCACAGATTCTTTGCGGGAGTCAAGTTCGTCTCATAAATAAGTGATTCTATCACATAGGGCTTGTTTTCAATCAAAATAAGTGAGTTTCTCACATCTTTTATACGGTCAAACGGATGATAAACGGTATACTCACCGGTAAGATGAACTCTCGTGCATGCCTTGATACGGGAATGTGTCGTGTGTAGATGAACACCGGTCGGTAAGTATAAATCATACCTTAACGTATCCCCTTGCCATGATTACATCTGATAAGTTGAGCTTATGTGGACAACAATACCGATAATTGTTATAGGATACTTATCTAAATGTTAACTAATTGAACAAAAAGAGCGTTTTGGCATGACCATACACTGATATGATTCTCTTACCCTCGAAACTCGCAAAAAGAATGTCTGTAAATATTTGTTTACTGCTTTCAGTTTCTGCATCTTTGTATATATTTATTTATTCCTTTCCGTCTTTACATTTGAAAAATGAAAAAATTCAAAAAGATTTTAGGTGTGTTTTAATATAAACTTTATAAAAGCCAAAAAGATTTTGCTTCTAGTTTATTTTTGATTGACTGATGTTGGAACTCGAGTCTATCCTACCCAAAATCCTGATCGTAAGCCGGAAAACAATTGCACCTTCATAAACTGTCGAAGTTAACAAGTTTTGAAAGTTAAAAGGTTAAAATTGATAAATTTTCTAAACTTTCAAACTGTTGTTGGTCGGTGTTTGATTGAGATTTGATCTAATATGTGTCATGTGTTTAATGTTAACTATATTCCAAGCGTTTGTTCTCATTACGTGTTTAGCTTTCTTGCATGTGCAGATGCTAAAGGCGAAGAGAACATGTTCGATGATAAGCTTCAGAATGAAGACACGACGTGAAGGCACTCAAATGATAAAGATGATAGAGTTGCCACTGATCAATCCTCAACACCACAAGGATCTCACGTTTATCGAAAATCAAAAGATTCACGGCATAATCAAAGGGGGAGTTTATTGATACACTTCCTAGATAAAAGCAGGAGTTTGTTAATACACTTTCTATGTGCAACACGTGAAGCCTTTGAAGATCCTACGACAAGAATGAATGAACCATCAGGAGATGGAGAACGAGATTACGAACCTCGCGAGCAGCATCCAAGGGGGAGTTTGTTGATACATATTTTGTGGATTCGGCTCGGCTCGGTTTGACTCGGTTACGAAGTAAAGGACGTAGTCAAGACAACGTCCCGTCTTGACTCGGTATGCTAGTTATTTCGTAATGTTCATGTACATGTAACTGCGTGTGTGCAGTATACATGTTAGTATTGTTTAGTTATATGTCTGTTTGTTTGTTTGGCCCATACATGTAGAAGCACAGTTGACAAAGTCCAAGCCCAAGCCATTGGCCCATACATATGACGAAAACACCCTGGTGATGAAATCACCTTTATGATGAAAACCCTTTTGGTGAAAACCAAATGGGACGAAAACCAAATGGGACAAAATCAGGAGTGATTTCATCCATACCTTGATTTCGTTATGTGTTTTCGTGGGACACCTGATTTCGTCGACATGTGTACTATATAAACACTCACAACAGACAGAAACACTAAGAAGTCTGAATAGATTTTGGAGAGAACACACACACAACAGAGAGTTTATAGGTTTATCTTGTAAACATTGCATTGTAACCGTTTCAGAGTATTAATACATTGAGTGTTAATCATTGAATCTTTGTGTCTTGCATGTTCGTAACTTGGTTTAACTTACCCGTTTGGATTCCGCACTTTCGGGTTTGTGGAAAACAGGGAATAGAGGTTACTCGATCCTCCGGGTGGACCTACAGGTTTAGATCTGAAGATTTAATTCCATCCTGATGAGTTTGTGTATGGTTGTACAAAACCACAAAACGATGTCCTTGATGTAGTAAAATGTAGAGAGCGTGCGAATTAGCAAGAAGTTAGAGTTTTGAACAATGGTTAGAGAGAACGTTTCTCGTGAAGATTACCATAGGAAACTTTGTGTGAGCACGAAGCTTGAAGTCGAAAAGATAAAACAATGTTGGTTAAGGTTCTGAACTTCTAGTAACTTAAACAACATCATGCTTGCAATGTAAGAGGGACACTTATATAGATATATGAAGCACCATCGGTGCGTCCACCGTACCTCCATTACACTTGTTCACGTTTCGTTATTTTTGCCACTATAGGTTCTTACACATTACAAATCTTACTGTGGTTTCTGTGCACTGAATTCCATAATTATGTATGCATCCATAATTACACAATTCCTTGCACAGTCCGCACAGTGCATTTTATAATGTGTAGGGGAAGAAAATCATATGAATAAACCTGCGATGACTGTGGCTAGACTGCCAAAGGGTCCTTTTTAGTTAGATCAACAAGTGATCTTTTAAAATAGACCACTAAAAGGGTCTTTTCAGCTACATCATCTCATGATATCATTAACTAGGTTAACGAATCAATCTTTTTAACTGGACCACCCAAAGGGTCTCTTTTGAATTAAGGAATAGTACTTTATAATCGAAGGGTCTTAACTATTATGTAGAAGCCCATTAAGGATTTAAGGTAGTACCTTTGGATATCCTACTATGAATCCCTCATATGAAGATATGGAAGAATCTACGAGGATTTGGATAACAAATATTTGGATCATACAAAAACACATAAATATATAAACACATAATCACGTAATCACATAATTGTTTAACTTGGTCTTCAATTTTTTATAAACATGTTATTAATTTTGTTCATCATCTTATTATCGATTGTACTCGGGTATTTAAAGTACACCAGGAAAACAATCCATGGACTTCAATTGGCACTTTAAACATTTTCAAGAATCTAACTATGAAGATAGGAAGATCTTAATAGGAATTCGACTTGGTCCTTATTGAATCGTAATATACGTGTTAAAGCATGCAAAGAATTCAATTAATGATTCTGATTTTGCGCTTTAAACATCCATAAGGATCAAATTATGAGGATAGGAAGATCCCATAAGGATTTTGAAATTCGAGTAGCGGGAGATGCATCGAAACCTTGTACTAGACGTGCCTGAGTCAATACAGGAGGTAAAGTGTTCGCGAAGTTGAGATGCTAGATATGCCAAGGCGACATATGAAGCAGAATTTGGAGGTCGTGTACTACGTACGTTAAGTCAACATACGAGCAGAGTGTTCTTGAAAATTATGCATGGGGTTCTTTGAAAATGTGTTTAATGTTTTTGAAACCTTACATAATGCTTTTGAAACTATTTGGTAGGTGTATTAGGTAAGTATGTTTGTAAGATGTTTTAAAATCATGTGAGATGAATTTTGAGATTATGTATAAGGTTTCTGAAAATATGGTTAATGTTTTTGAAATTATGCACTTGGTATAAGAAAATATACTAGGTTAAAATGTTTTTAAATCATAAGAAATGTCTTTGATATCATGGAGGATGTTTTGAAAACCTATACTATGCATGTTGTTTTGAAAACCAGAATATAATGGTATGTACATAGACATATGAGATTATTGAAGGATTTATGAAAAATACCCTTAGTTATCCAATCAAGGATTTAAAGTGATATTTTGAGTAAATGTCTAAAATTGTAACTTGTATCTTGTACTTCGTTTCTTAGAATGAAACGAGTACATAGGATTTTCGTGGAAATCGTGACCGGTCACATGAAAGAGAGAACTACAAGAGTAGTTTGTTTTGCAAAGAACATAGTTCCTTGGTGTCGGTATCGTAGGGGTATGCCAAACACGTATGTAACTACATTTTTTTGTACATCATAATTGTGAACAATGATTTATTTATAAACCAACCACATTGTTTCAGAGTTCAAGGAAAACAAAAGCAACAAAACATAAGATATTAGTTAATTCCAAACAACATCATCTTCTAGTCAGCCAAATGCTCATTCATGGGTCGGATTTGCATTGACAAGCTTTGGGCATTTGTTCCTGAAATGACTCATGTTGGGATTGAACCCTACCAGAGGAACAGATAATGAAAGCCAAAACTGGTTCACAACAGTGGATTCACTATAAGCAGCTGTTTACACTAAGTCTTCTCCCTTGAAAGTGATTATAACAGCTGATGGTCTTATATCCACTACCCGGATACAACCGATGTTGTTCTTCAAAACTACTGATGAAGCCCAGAAGACTGCTGAGAACTAAGCACTGCTGGTACAATCTACTAATGACAAAGCACTGCCCAATCAAGGACTGATCAACCTTGAGGAAAGCACTGATGTAAAGAGAGAGCAGTAGTTTAGTATGTCATCTGTTTTATGTATAGTCAGTGGTTAAGATTAGCAGTGTTTATATAAGAACAATAGATACAGGTTGTTAGGCTGTTAGACGTCGCTTTCATGGTGACGTCAGCTGAGATGCCTCAGTGGTTTGGATTGTCTATAAATGAAGCAGTACTCTCTACTATTACATTTGATCGTCTTGAGTGAGTTCTTCTCCTCAATTCAATCCTTTCATCTTGTGCAACCAACCATGGGGTATCAGGCTGAGGGGGAGTTTAGTCCGTAAGCTTGCATTGTTATCTTTTGCTTTGTATTGTAATCTTTCGACTCTATGAAAAGAAAATGTATATCTAACTATATTCTCTTTTGATTGTGTTTACAAAGTTTGTTTTCATTTCCGCTGCACTTAAACTCTGTTCATTTCTGTTGATTTGCTAAAATTATTACAAACAAACACAATCATTAGGGCCTCCGATCCTAACAATAGGTATCAGAGCCTGGACAGTCAAATTCGATCTAACAATCAATTTGACATAACTGTTCGGCTCAAAATTCATTGATACTAAGGTTGGTTGTATTTAGTTGAAAAACAGAGTAACGAGCGATAAAGCTTAAAGTTGCTATTCAAATACTCTGTAAAACAACCAAGATTGCATAAGACACACAAATCTCACACAACAAGTGATATCATGCACAAGACACTCATGGTTTTAGATCTGAAAACATATATGTTAAACTATGGGATTATTTCTTATTTTCAAAATTGATTTCAACTGTTGTTATGAGACTTGCGATGTCACTATATTAGATGCTAAAGTATGAACCTCAGATTAACAAAAGCCTATGTTCATAAAAACATTAGTGTTTTTGCTAATGTAAAAAGATGGAAATTAAAACTTTAGTCATAAGAACTTATGTGTTGAAAACAGGTTGAGATCCTCAAAAGGAACAAATCAACTCTGATAAAACACATTAAGAAAACAGGATAGTCCGTGTCATATGTAATGTGAGATTGGTCAAAAATTTGTACAAATATGGCCAATCCTCTTAAAGCATTATTGCAAAATGATTCTGGATTAAGTATTCCTTAAATAAAGACCTCCCAGTAAGTATTTCATTACTTATAAATGGGAAGGGTAAAAAAAGGGAAGAAGAAAATTCACAAAAACTCAGAAGTGTGTTTATCTCAAAACTTTTGAAGTCAGAAGAAAAGAGTATAAACATAAAACACTTTAGAGTCAAATTTTGGGGTAACAGTGGTCATTAAGCAACTATATGCAACCATTGGTTCAGGAAAGTTCAGGTAACAATAGTATTCCCAGTAAATGAATTACAAGAGGACTAGACAAATTTTAAATGTTATCACATAATTACAAAGTCTATAACAGAGTTTTCAAATACTCATGTGACCATGTGTCCTCATTTGTGTTAACAATCAATCAACAAGAAAAAGGTCTCAAACAATGGCTATTACAATTTTAAACCACTGACCATTTCTTTTTCTCATAAAACCTGAGAATGATGTGATTATGTGTTTTATTAAAAACTTACCAAATCCTTTTTGTTGTTGTGTTTAGAAAAACTCTTAATATTTTGTTTTGGGGTTTTTCTCAAATAATTCAGGATATATTATTCTTCATTTTTTTTGAATAATATATTGTGTGCTTTTACTTGTTCTTGTTGGTAAAAGTTACATTCTCCTGACAGGATATTGAGCCTTCTTTTTATTGGTGAAATTATCTCCATAAATGGGTCAAAAGGATATGGTACAAATGTCAAGATCGTGTCTAACTCAGGTTTGTTTTAAACACTGATCAAAGATTGATTGTTAAACAGATCTTAGATTACTTGGGTACTCAAGTTGTAATTTGAATATTATACATAAATGAGTTGTCTTAGTAAAAAGTTCACATCATATGGGGTACTAAACCACTGTCAGGAAGTTTTCAAAATATGTAATTGACATGTGGAAAAACCTTGAATGAAAATGCCTTTAAAAGTTGCTGAAATAATGAGCTTTCAAATCACCACCATTAGCTTATCCCTAACCACTGTCTCATTCAAATATCTGTTTTCTAAATACTGTCCACTGCTGAAAGTCAACCACTGATTCTTCATTTTGCTTGACAAGCACTGATGCTCAAAATCAGTGTCTTATCCACTGATATGCTATCATCTGATAGTAACAATCATCCACTGTTCTCATATTATTACCGTTGTAACCACTGATGCTTGCTTCATCAGTGGCTCTCAAAACAACTGTCCTCCATTATTCATCTTCTCATCAGAGGTTGGCACGTGGCCGGTTTTTAGCCCGCAGATTATAATAACCGCTGCCACATCAGCGATCACTTTTTCCCTTAATAAAACCCTGATCAAAACCCCTAAACAGGGTTTTACACTGTCGAATTGAATTCCAAAATTCTCTTCTCAAAGCAGTTTCCAACTTTTCTTCTCAAATCACTCTTCGATCCTTCTTCATCAAAATGACGAAATCAAAGTCAAAATCAAAATCATCCTCATCTTCATCCCCCAAAGAAGCCACACAAATGGCCGCTGAACCTACTGAAATTCCATACAAATCTCCACACAACTATCTGGGTCTACTCACAAAACCCACAAACAACCACACCTTTGATTCCATCATCGACACATTATCTGAATCAAAGTACAAAACTTTGTTGATAGCAGATGCTCCCATTTACCTGCAAACCCAGAGAGAGTGTTGGAAAAATGCTACACTTGAAAACAAGACGATAAAGTAGTAGCCATCAACTCCTCGATACAGGGTAAAGCGATTCAAATTACTCCGCAATCAATCTCAGAAGTCTTTAAACTCGATGATCAGAAAGGTAAAACTTCCTTTGATAAAACCGAGTTGAAAACTGATTTCTTAAGAAGGGGATATGCAGAGCAACCAAAAAGAGATACCTTACAAAAAGGTTTCTTTCCTTCTGCACCTAGGTTTTTATTTCATACTCTCTTGATGTGTGTCTTAAATAAAACAACTGCTTTTAATGAAATATCTTCAAAGATTCAGTGCCTGGGTTATGCTATTTTAAACAATAAAAATTTTAACTATTCCCACGAAATCTTTGATGATTTGGTGAAAAACGTTGATAGCACAGCATTTTTACTTTTTCCAAGATTTTTAAGCTCCTATTTTAAACAAAAAAATGGAAAAGAAAATGAAAATTTGCTCAAACAGGGTGTTTATTTTCAAATAAAAGGGTTAACAACTGAAACATTTTCTAGAATGATGGAACCAATAAAAACAAAAGCAGAGGTGCCTGAGCAGAATTTAGCAGTTATCACTGCTCCTCAGGCATCTACTGTTGAGCCCACAGCTCCAGGTGATCATAGCAGCACAACCACTGCTTTGAAACCCACACCTGCCACCACCAAAAAGACCAAAAAGAAATCCTACAAAAAGCCCACCAAACCCAAGAAAAAGGCAACTCTGGAAGATGAGATCTTAGAGCAACTGCCAGTGACAACACAAATGTCACCAAAAACCACTACTGCTACTTCCTCACAGCAGTTGGTCGAAAGATCTCCACCCTTACCTCAAACTCCTCCTGCATCCTCACAAAAGGATTAGGTTGTAAGCACAGGGACCCCACATTATGAAGCTCTGGATCCAATTGGGTCCATCTTCCTCAGTCCTGATCCCAAGGACATGTCTCTCTCAACTCCCTTATCCTCACCCCTCACATTACCACAATCTATAATACCCTTGTTGCATGCAGTTGATATAGCTCAGACATAAACCAGTTCCTCTCTATCACCTATCACTGAGAGTATACTCCCACAAGTGACTGGGTCTGATGCCTATACCTCTGCTTTCCCAGCAACAACTGAGGAGGTTACACCCTTTGAGTTACAAGTAACTCTTGGTGGTAGTTCAAGCGGAGCAGCAACTACAAGTGTCGGATCAACAGATCTACATTTGGACAGTCGTTTCATCAGTAAGACTCCCTTGAAGGCTATTTCTTCTATAGCACCTCTGGTAACCACTAGTGAAACTATTTTGAACATTGGTACAATCAAACGGTTTTCAAGTGCTGAAGAAAGAAGTCCCCAGTACCGAGAACAAGGGGCATCAATGGATGATTTTTGGGACTCAGTTCCTAAGTCACACATTGATACAACCACTACTGGTGGGAAATCAGATGATCCCAGTAACATGGGTGATGATTTAAAATATCAGGAATTGACGGGCAGAATTGAAAAACTTGAAACATCAGTTACTGAAATAAAGGATATGGTGCAATAGCTGTTAAAAGCTCAAAAAGCATAATCCACTGCTGTTCCACCTCAAGAACCTGCTCCACCACAACCACTTGCTACAAATGAGCTCTGGGATCTTTTTAAACCCCTGCTTGAAAAAACAAAAACAAACGGCTGATCAGCAGCATGAAATGCATGTAAAAATGCTGACGAACATGGTGGAGTCAAGATTTAAAGATACCCAAGCAGACATCAAAGCTATCAAGGCTCATATCCAATGCACCACTGGAAAAGTTCCTTCCACTATACTCTTCATGGATAAACCCCTTCCAGATAATGCCAAAAAGGGGGAGAAAATCAAGTTGAAGAAGAAGGGAATAGAAGATGGCCTGTATATTGAACCAGAACAAGAAAAACAGACATCTAAACCACTTCCAAAAGGTTCCAAATCTTAAACCACAAAATCTCATATTTCCATCCAAACAGCTGATACAACAGTGGTTTCAAAAATTGTTAGCCAAACAGCTGTCATCTCGTCAACACCACACACTACCAAAACCACTGCCCTACCACTATCATCATCTACAATCATGTAGGTCCCTCTCGAGGATGAGATAAAAACCTTTTCCTTGTTATATCAAACACACTAGCGAGTGCGGAATCCAAGCTAGCATGCAACCGAGAATTTATACGAGAACAAGCACAAACTCAAACACACAAGATTCACCGATTAACACCACATGTATTAATACGAATGAAGGGTCCGGTTACAAGCTCAATGTTTACAGATATGTTCTATAAACTCTCAAGGTGTGTGTGTGCTCTCAACAGAATGCTCTCTCTGTGTGTTCTCTCCCTTCTGTGTCTACTCTCGCCTCTGCTGAACACAACACACTACATGGGTATTTATACCCGACACAGCTAACATGCTCGAAGGATAGGGAAATCTGATCGAAGGATCATCTATCGACCAGAAGGCTACCGAAAGATCCATACATACCTCGAAGGATGATATCCTTCGAGGTCCATCTGTATCTATCGAATGTTTATCTTTCGAGGTCATCGAAGGATACAAACCATCCTTCGATGACATCCTTCGACACAAGCATGTTACTCACAATGTGCTAACTGTTTGGCCAAGTCTAACCAGGAGGATGGTTGACTTGGTCAAACTTACATCAAACTTACATTAAAGACATCGTTTTGTATCATGACGAAATACAGACAAAGCACAGACACAAGTGCACCAACAAACTCCCCCTTGGCTGTAGCTTTGTCTCGATCTTCGTGTCTTCAAGTCTTCAAGGCCGAGTCGAACCGAGCCGAGTCGCGTCCACACAAAGTGCATCAACAAACTCCCCCTTGGACGCTACTCGTGATGGTTCGTCTTCTGTCACATTCATGTCGGAGGATCTTCAAAGTCTTCACGCGTCATAAGTAGAAAGTGTATCAACAAACTCCCCGTTTCATGTAGAAAGTGTGTTGACAAACTCCCCCTTAGATTGAACTCTCCATTGAGTCATGCTCGTGAATCTTTTGACTTGACAATTCTTCAGATCCTTGTGGTGTTGATGAAGGGACAGCGGCAACTCGATCATTTTATCCTTCGAGTGCCTCCACTTCGTGTCTTCATTCCAAAGCTATTCATCGAACATGTTCTCCTCGCCTTTAGTATCTGCACATGCAAGAAAGCTAAACGCATAATGAGAACAACCGCTTGGAATATAGTTAACAGTTAAGCTAACGACACATATGAGATCAAATCTCAATTAAACACCAACCGACAGCAGTTTGAAAGTTTCGAAAAATATTCATTTTAATCCTTTAACTTTCAAAACTCGTTAACTTCGACTGTTTATGAAGATACAATTGTTTTCCAGCTTACGATCAGGATTTTGGGTAGGATAGACTCGAGTTCCAACATCGGTCGATCAAAAATAAACTAGAAGAAAAATCTTTTTGGATTTTATAAAGTTTAAATTTAAAACACACCTAAAATCTTTTTGAAATTTTCATTTTTCAAATGTAAAGACGGAAAGCAATAAATAGATATTTACAACGATGCATAAACAGGAAACATTAAATAAATATTTACAGACATTCTTTTTGCGAGTTTCGAGGGTAAGAGAATCATATCAGTGTACGGTCATGTCCAAAACACTCTCTTTGTTCAGTTAATTAACATTAAGATAAGCATCCTATAACAATTATCGGTATTGTTGTCCACTTAAGCTCAGCTTATCATTTGTAATCATGGCGAGGGGATACGTTAAGGTATAATTTATACTTACCGACCGGTGTTCATCCACATCACGACACATTCCCGTATCAAGGTATGCACGAGGGTTCATCTTACCGGTGAGTATACCGATTATCATCTGTTTGACCGTATATGATGTGAGATTCTCACTTATTTTGATTTTGAAAACAAGCCCTTTGTGATATAATCACTTATTGATGAGGAACTTGATTTTCGATGCATGAGGGCACAGGAGCAAGTCCGTGAACAGGTCAGTACTTTCGTACAGCAGAGAGACGAACTTGACTCCCGGAAAGAATTTGTGATATATTATCACTTATTTGTTTGGACATGTGATTGTTGATCACTTATTGAGGTCGTATGCAGTATGTACACGTATGTATAGTATCATGGAAGATCTAGACTTGCGTCCCCGTTATTTTTCGGTAAAAGATACAACCATGATACCCAGATGATAAGCAGCATAAAGACCGAATATCTCAGAACCTCGGCAATCTGTCAAACGAAATTTCGGTACTAAGACCATATGCCAATGAATGGTTCCCACCCAGTCTTCAGTCAATTTAAGTTTATATCACCCTGCACACTTTAAAATGATTGTGAGCCTACCGATACATCTTATATAGAGCTGCTTATCATTTTTCATTTAAGGTTTAAAGAGGTTTAGACAGACCACTGATGTACTATCATATTCTCTTTTGCTCGCCAGGAAACTCATTTTTGCTTTTCTAATGTTTTTGTGTTTTTTGAAATTTTTCGATGTTTTTGGATTTTCAAATTTTGATTTACTCCCCCTAAAATCAACAAACTATGACAAATTTAAGGTCCCTCTCGAGGATGAGATAAAAACCTTTTCCTTGTTATATCAAACACACTAGCGAGTGCGGAATCCAAGCTAGCATGCAACCGAGAATTTATACGAGAACAAGCACAAACTCAAACACACAAGATTCACCGATTAACACCACATGTATTAATACGAATGAAGGGTCCGGTTACAAGCTCAATGTTTACAGATATGTTCTATAAACTCTCAAGGTGTGTGTGTGCTCTCAACAGAATGCTCTCTCTGTGTGTTCTCTCCCTTCTGTGTCTACTCTCGCCTCCGCTGATAACAACACACTACATGGGTATTTATACCCGACACAGCTAACATGCTCGAAGGATAGGGAAATCTGGTCGAAGGATCATCTATCGACCAGAAGGCTACCGAAAGATCCATACATACCTCGAAGGATGATATCCTTCGAGGTCCATCTGTATCTATCGAATGTTTATCTTTCGAGGTCATCGAAGGATACAAACCATCCTTCGATGACATCCTTCGACACAAGCATGTTACTCACAATGTGCTAACTGTTTGGCCAAGTCTAACCAGGAGGATGGTTGACTTGGTCAAACTTACATCAAACTTACATTAAAGACATCGTTTTGTATCATGACGAAATACAGACAAAGCACAGACACAAGTGCACCAACAAACTCCCCCTTGGCTGTAGCTTTGTCTCGATCTTCGTGTCTTCAAGTCTTCAAGGCCGAGTCGAACCGAGCCGAGTCGCGTCCACACAAAGTGCATCAACAAACTCCCCCTTGGACGCTACTCGTGATGGTTCGTCTTCTGTCACATTCATGTCGGAGGATCTTCAAAGTCTTCACGCGTCATAAGTAGAAAGTGTATCAACAAACTCCCCGTTTCATGTAGAAAGTGTGTTGACAAACTCCCCCTTAGATTGAACTCTCCATTGAGTCATGCTCGTGAATCTTTTGACTTGACAATTCTTCAGATCCTTGTGGTGTTGATGAAGGGACAGCGGCAACTCGATCATTTTATCCTTCGAGTGCCTCCACTTCGTGTCTTCATTCCAAAGCTATTCATCGAACATG
Source organism: Helianthus tuberosus (assembly GCA_030545235.1). Classification (NCBI taxonomy): domain Eukaryota; kingdom Viridiplantae; phylum Streptophyta; class Magnoliopsida; order Asterales; family Asteraceae; genus Helianthus; species Helianthus tuberosus. The sequence goes on from CM060401.1 coordinate 60,219,698, forward strand.
TTCTCCTCGCCTTTAGTATCTGCACATGCAAGAAAGCTAAACGCATAATGAGAACAACCGCTTGGAATATAGTTAACAGTTAAGCTAACGACACATATGAGATCAAATCTCAATTAAACACCAACCGACAGCAGTTTGAAAGTTTCGAAAAATATTCATTTTAATCCTTTAACTTTCAAAACTCGTTAACTTCGACTGTTTATGAAGATACAATTGTTTTCCAGCTTACGATCAGGATTTTGGGTAGGATAGACTCGAGTTCCAACATCGGTCGATCAAAAATAAACAAGAAGAAAAATCTTTTTGGATTTTATAAAGTTTAAATTTAAAACACACCTAAAATCTTTTTGAAATTTTCATTTTTCAAATGTAAAGACGGAAAGCAATAAATAGATATTTACAACGATGCATAAACAGGAAACATTAAATAAATATTTACAGACATTCTTTTTGCGAGTTTCGAGGGTAAGAGAATCATATCAGTGTACGGTCATGTCCAAAACACTCTCTTTGTTCAGTTAATTAACATTAAGATAAGCATCCTATAACAATTATCGGTATTGTTGTCCACTTAAGCTCAGCTTATCATTTGTAATCATGGCGAGGGGATACGTTAAGGTATAATTTATACTTACCGACCGGTGTTCATCCACATCACGACACATTCCCGTATCAAGGTATGCACGAGGGTTCATCTTACCGGTGAGTATACCGATTATCATCTGTTTGACCGTATATGATGTGAGATTCTCACTTATTTTGATTTTGAAAACAAGCCCTTTGTGATATAATCACTTATTGATGAGGAACTTGATTTTCGATGCATGAGGGCACAGGAGCAAGTCCGTGAACAGGTCAGTACTTTCGTACAGCAGAGAGACGAACTTGACTCCCGGAAAGAATTTGTGATACATTATCACTTATTTGTTTGGACATGTGATTGTTGATCACTTATTGAGGTCGTATGCAGTATGTACACGTATGTATAGTATCATGGAAGATCTAGACTTGCGTCCCCGTTATTTTTTGGTAAAAGATACAACCATGATACCCAGATGATAAGCAGCATAAAGACCGAATATCTCAGAACCTCGGCAATCTGTCAAACGAAATTTCGGTACTAAGACCATATGCCAATGAATGGTTCCCACCCAGTCTTCAGTCAATTTAAGTTTATATCACCCTGCACACTTTAAAATGATTGTGAGCCTACCGATACATCTTATATAGAGCTGCTTATCATTTTTCATTTAAGGTTTAAAGAGGTTTAGACAGACCACTGATGTACTATCATATTCTCTTTTGCTCGCCAGGAAACTCATTTTTGCTTTTCTAATGTTTTTGTGTTTTTTGAAATTTTTCGATGTTTTTGGATTTTCAAATTTTGATTTACTCCCCCTAAAATCAACAAACTATGACAAATTTAAGGTCCCTCTCGAGGATGAGATAAAAACCTTTTCCTTGTTATATCAAACACACTAGCGAGTGCGGAATCCAAGCTAGCATGCAACCGAGAATTTATACGAGAACAAGCACAAACTCAAACACACAAGATTCACCGATTAACACCACATGTATTAATACGAATGAAGGGTCCGGTTACAAGCTCAATGTTTACAGATATGTTCTATAAACTCTCAAGGTGTGTGTGTGCTCTCAACAGAATGCTCTCTCTGTGTGTTCTCTCCCTTCTGTGTCTACTCTCGCCTCCGCTGATAACAACACACTACATGGGTATTTATACCCGACACAGCTAACATGCTCGAAGGATAGGGAAATCTGGTCGAAGGATCATCTATCGACCAGAAGGCTACCGAAAGATCCATACATACCTCGAAGGATGATATCCTTCGAGGTCCATCTGTATCTATCGAATGTTTATCTTTCGAGGTCATCGAAGGATACAAACCATCCTTCGATGACATCCTTCGACACAAGCATGTTACTCACAATGTGCTAACTGTTTGGCCAAGTCTAACCAGGAGGATGGTTGACTTGGTCAAACTTACATCAAACTTACATTAAAGACATCGTTTTGTATCATGACGAAATACAGACAAAGCACAGACACAAGTGCACCAACAAACTCCCCCTTGGCTGTAGCTTTGTCTCGATCTTCGTGTCTTCAAGTCTTCAAGGCCGAGTCGAACCGAGCCGAGTCGCGTCCACACAAAGTGCATCAACAAACTCCCCCTTGGACGCTACTCGTGATGGTTCGTCTTCTGTCACATTCATGTCGGAGGATCTTCAAAGTCTTCACGCGTCATAAGTAGAAAGTGTATCAACAAACTCCCCGTTTCATGTAGAAAGTGTGTTGACAAACTCCCCCTTAGATTGAACTCTCCATTGAGTCATGCTCGTGAATCTTTTGACTTGACAATTCTTCAGATCCTTGTGGTGTTGATGAAGGGACAGCGGCAACTCGATCATTTTATCCTTCGAGTGCCTCCACTTCGTGTCTTCATTCCAAAGCTATTCATCGAACATGTTCTCCTCGCCTTTAGTATCTGCACATGCAAGAAAGCTAAACGCATAATGAGAACAACCGCTTGGAATATAGTTAACAGTTAAGCTAACGACACATATGAGATCAAATCTCAATTAAACACCAACCGACAGCAGTTTGAAAGTTTCGAAAAATATTCATTTTAATCCTTTAACTTTCAAAACTCGTTAACTTCGACTGTTTATGAAGATACAATTGTTTTCCAGCTTACGATCAGGATTTTGGGTAGGATAGACTCGAGTTCCAACATCGGTCGATCAAAAATAAACTAGAAGAAAAATCTTTTTGGATTTTATAAAGTTTAAATTTAAAACACACCTAAAATCTTTTTGAAATTTTCATTTTTCAAATGTAAAGACGGAAAGCAATAAATAGATATTTACAACGATGCATAAACAGGAAACATTAAATAAATATTTACAGACATTCTTTTTGCGAGTTTCGAGGGTAAGAGAATCATATCAGTGTACGGTCATGTCCAAAACACTCTCTTTGTTCAGTTAATTAACATTAAGATAAGCATCCTATAACAATTATCGGTATTGTTGTCCACTTAAGCTCAGCTTATCATTTGTAATCATGGCGAGGGGATACGTTAAGGTATAATTTATACTTACCGACCGGTGTTCATCCACATCACGACACATTCCCGTATCAAGGTATGCACGAGGGTTCATCTTACCGGTGAGTATACCGATTATCATCTGTTTGACCGTATATGATGTGAGATTCTCACTTATTTTGATTTTGAAAACAAGCCCTTTGTGATATAATCACTTATTGATGAGGAACTTGATTTTCGATGCATGAGGGCACAGGAGCAAGTCCGTGAACAGGTCAGTACTTTCGTACAGCAGAGAGACGAACTTGACTCCCGGAAAGAATTTGTGATATATTATCACTTATTTGTTTGGACATGTGATTGTTGATCACTTATTGAGGTCGTATGCAGTATGTACACGTATGTATAGTATCATGGAAGATCTAGACTTGCGTCCCCGTTATTTTTCGGTAAAAGATACAACCATGATACCCAGATGATAAGCAGCATAAAGACCGAATATCTCAGAACCTCGGCATTCTCTCAAACGAAATTTCGGTACTAAGACCATATGCCAATGAATGGTTCCCACCCAGTCTTCAGTCAATTTAAGTTTATATCACCCTGCACACTTTAAAATGATTGTGAGCCTACCGATACATCTTATATAGAGCTGCTTATCATTTTTCATTTAAGGGTTAAAGAGGTTTAGACAGACCACTGATGTACTATCATATTCTCTTTTGCTCGCCAGGAAACTCATTTTTGCTTTTCTAATGTTTTTGTGTTTTTTGAAATTTTTCGATGTTTTTGGATTTTCAAATTTTGATTTACTCCCCCTAAAATCAACAAACTATGACAAATTTAAAAGACACAAAGATATTTACAAAAATGATTTTCCGACGTTGGTTAACTCATGTTTCACCTAAATGCCGTTTACCAAAATTAAGTTTTAATCAGAAATGATTTAGCGAAATTTGGAAAAATCAGTTGGCATGTCGGTAAGCGGTGCGGACCATGACAACATTGTCTGGCCAAAGAGTGCTGAACGAGATAATAAGTCACAAAGCAGCTTAAATATCGACAAGTAAAAGAGAGATTAGAATTTTAAAACCGTATCCTGCAACTGCATCGTGCATTGCAAGGAATCTGAGTGCTCTCCCAAACTGAATATCCACCCGGTGTGGATTTCAAGGTCGATTCTTTGTAGCTCCTTAGAAATCTCTTCCCAGCAACAAGATCAGTAACCTTTGGGTCCGGCTGGTCGCCCACATTGCACCAGCGAAGGTCTTTGTCTTTCTCTTTCAGAAGTAGTGTGCGGTTGTTCAACCCATGTCAAGGCGTCCGCACACCTGGTTGGTTTGTTCAACAAACACATTTTCTTCAATCACACCACAAAGAAATGTACACTGCACGTTCATCTTGTTGATTGTTGAACTTCAGTCATGCTGCAGGTGCGTACATTTTGATTTGAATCTATCCCGGGGACCCGATCAAAACCTTGAACATTCACATTTTGAAAAGACTTTCATTTTGTCGAAGCTTCTAATTTCTTTCAACAGACATTTCTGTTTCCCTTTTCTCTTCCTCTCCATCAAAGGCAGCAATTTCTTCTGTTGCCTATTTTGTGCAAGGATGCTCCACTATCAACAATCTTACGACTATCGAAAGTTCCTCCTGGAATATCCTACACACTTACTCAAAAATTAGTTGGAGAGAGGGACCCAAGCCTTTGTGGACTTGGGTCGTCCTTGATCATCAAGGTAAGTGATTTCAATCACTCGATGATTAGGAAAAAGAACCTGTGGTGCTCCCCCTGATTGAATTACCTGCTTTTGCTTCCAAGCTGTTTGTTCTTTACCAGTATTTGCATTAATTGTTTTAGCATTTACTGGTTTTACAGTTTTAGGTTTTGCTTGAACAGGTTTTTCTTCTTTGACCTCTGATTTTAAGGCCTTCTCAATTACCTTTTGATTCTTTTGTTTTAACTTCTTTTCCCTTTCTTTCAAGACACGTGGATCCTGTTTCGGGGAAAATGATCGTTTTTGGTAATTGGTTTCTTGGGGAGCACTTGTTTTTGCCTTCAACTTTTGCAGGTATGGGCAGTATCTTACAATATGCCCAATTGTGCCACACTCAAAGCACATTCTCCGCTCTACAAACCTCGGAGAAACACGTTGATGACCAGACTGAGAACCAGACAATGAACTTTGTGATCTAGACGTGCTTGGACCTAAATCACATCCGTTGGTGTGTTGGGTGTAATTATTCTGATCATTTCGTTTTAAAATTCTAACTTGTTTTATAAAATCAAGGTTAGATTTATCCTGAAATGTTTCAAGTTTGTCTGAACCCGTGGATCCAACAAAGTTCACTTTCGGTTCTCTTTTCTTAACAGGAGCTCTTTTGTTTTGCACCCATTGTTGTTGAACCTTAGGTGCTTGAACATTCTTGTTCTGAGCCTTCTTTCCCTGTACCTTACCCTTTCCGGAGTTGACTTGTTGTTTTCGCTCAGCTTGTAGTTTTTGGTTTCCGTACTGTTTTCTAATTTGTTCACACGGAATTGGATCACATTGAGTGACAGTAACTTTGCCACTTTTGTTCCCCAAAAACTTATCAGTGCATCCTTCAAAAATTTGCTCAATTAAATCTTGATTTACATTTTTAATTGGAAAATCTTTGTTAGAGTAAATTTTGTCATCTCCTTTGAGCGTGTACAACAAGTTACTCCCTTCAAAACTTGATACACTCGACTCCATTTCTTTTGACATTTCAGTCTCACTCGGTTTCACTGGTGGATCACACAGGATGTGATTCTCAATTGGAATATCTGTTGTAACCGAGTTAGACTGTTGTTTCACAATTACTTCAGATTCATCATCCGAAGAATCAGCATCCTCAACAGTGGGAGGACTCTGTTCCTTAACACATGATGAATCTGTCACATTCTCAGATTCAGATTCAGATTGACCTGAGGATGATGTACCAGTTGTGAACCCGAGGCCTGCTGCAAAGTCATCTAGACCGAGTGGCACAGTAGGTTCAAAACGGGGCATATCCTCGTCATCAGGCAATTTGGAGTAATTGTGATTCATTGGGGGAGGACATGATTTGAATCCCATACACTTCTTATCCCCCTTTTTCTTTTGAACATCAATAATGTGATCCAATACATAGCGGGAATTGGAATAACTTTCCAATTTCTGCTTGATTGTTTCACATTCACATCGAGCGGTTGCCAATTCTACCATCTGCTTTTCAATTGTGTCTATAAGATCATTGTTAGCATGTTGTTTTCGCAAAACAGCTTTTTGTAATTCTGAAACATCATGTCTTAATGACGCAATTGTTGTTTTAAATTCCTTTTCATTTCTGGTTAAAAACACGTTAGCTTCAGCTGCTTTAGAAAGATCTACAATCAATTCTTGATTGTGTTTGGATAGGAGTTCAATCTGACTTTCCTGTTCAGCATATTTAACATTTAAACTATCACAATTTTCACAGCTAACTACAGTGGGTTCATCGACACATACCTGACCTGATGAACTGTCGACATTAGCCATAAAGGCTGAATGGAGAGAAGACGAAGAGTAAGCAGCTTGATCCATCAAATTAGATCTTCTTTCAGTTCCTGCTGCAGCTTCTTCCAAAAGCTCATCAATATCTGCATCGACTGACGCACTTGATGTCTCATCCACATGATCATTTCCTGAAGTGGAGGATTCTTCATCTGAGCTTCCGCTATAACCAGAACTATCTTCATCTCCAGAAGATGCAACACCATTGGTGGAAGATTCTCCACCACTGGCGTGCCTTAAATCCTTTACGACTTCAGCAAAACATGCTGTTCCACCATTTCCTCCTTCTCCAAGCTGAAGCGACCAATCACAACCCTCATCTATTTGAACCAACAGCCCCCGGTTGGTATTTGATGACCCTGCTTGGCCTTGGTTGTTGACAGGTATCAACGTACGAACATTGTTCCCGTTCTGGTTGCCTTGATTTCTGAACGGATTTTGATTTCCATGCTGAGCTGGTCTTGTGCATTCCCTTTTGAAATGACCCCGTTCGCCACAGTTAAAGCACTTGACAGCTTGCTTGTCGAACCCATACTTGGTGTCTTTCTTGTTTTCCAAGTTGGTTCTCCCCGTCCTTTCCATAAACTCCTTAGCTCTTCGAATTACACTAGCAAGAGCCCATTTGATATCCATCATTTCAAACTCTTCTTTATCCACTTGCTGATAATCTTCATTGGTTAGATTGATATTCCCAATCTGACCTGCAACTAATCCACTATAAGCACTGACCAAGGTATTTAACATCTCCATATGCTCCTTGGCTACTTCGACACTGACTTTGGAAAAGTTGGAAGTGTCTAGTCTGACTGTGTTAGGATTGGAAGTGGTTTGAAAGTTTGAAGAGCTTCCATAAAACCCTTGCTGTTGCGGTTGTTGCTGATGAGCTGTCGGTTGCACATTCGGTCTTGAAAACATCGTGTAGGCTGAAGGATCAAACTGATCTGTTGTTGAAGGTCCGGAGTTAGAAATGAAAGCTGTTTGAAGCTTCGCGTGTTGAGAAGCTGGTCTTTCTCCACTGATACCTCCTGCAATCCCAAAGTACATTTCTGGATTTTGAGGAGTTTGTGTTCTTTTTGCTTTAAGCTTTTCTTCAACATCCTTGTTCTCCAGTTTTTGAATCAACTCATAAACGTTGATTGTGTCTAGAACACCATTTTCTTTGAGAATTTCAAGATAGCAGCTCCACTTTGCTGGTAAGCTATCAGCGAATCTCTTCACCATTTCTTGTGGAGTGGCAGTGACTCTAAAACCAAACATCTCGCTCAACAAGTGATGGAATCTTGTAGATAACTCTGCCAAAGTCTCATTCTCCATACACGTGAAACCCTCAAACTCTTTCTTCAGTAATTCTTGCTTGATCTTTCTAGATTGAGCATTTCCTTCACAACGTAACGTGAGCATATCCCACAAGCTTTTAGTAGTCGTGCAGTAAACAAACTGGTGGTAAATGTCTTTGTGAAGAGCTTGTGTGAGAATCATGAATGCCTTCTTTTCTAATTCAAACTTCTTCTTATCTTCTTCAGACAGAGTGCTGTAAGTTTGTGGATTAGATCCTGCAACTTCCAACTCATTTTCAAAAGCTGTGAAGAAGCACATCCATAGATCTTGACCTTGCCCCTGAACATAAGTTCTCAGCCTTTCTTTCCACCATCCCCAATCATTGATATGATTTAACTTTGGAGGCTTTGTGCTTATACCAGTCTCACTGTCGTTCTGCATCATAGATTGAATGCTGTTGCTTTGATTTGTGACCAATGCCCATTGATTTGCAGTTATCATTGCTGCTTGAGGTGGGGCAATAGCCTGCATCCATGCTTTGCTGAAATCTGGCGCAGATTGCGTAGCTGATGATTGCGTAGCTGATGATTGTGGAGTTAAAGTCCACGCGGATGGATCCCACTGACCGTTTGTTCCCATTTTAAAAATTAAAATATTAAGTGAAAATTGATTTAAAAATGAAAACAAGTTTTCTCTTTAAAAATTTAATTTTCACAAACTATGTTAATTTATCGAGAGATAACAAACAGCCGAAGGATTCTTGATCGAAAGACCTGAAACACAAACTGTTAAACACAAACAGATTATTGATCGAAAGATCAATACCTGTTCGAAGGATCAACAGGGTTCGAAGGATCTCTGTTGAATTTCGAACAATGTTTTTCGAAAGATTCTCCAACCGAAGGATCCTTATCTTTCGAAAAAGTACTGTACACCGAAAGATGATTTCGAAAGATGACTTCGAAAGACTCCCCAGTCGAAGGATCCTTGTCTTTCGAAAATGAACAGTAGACCGAAAGATGAATGTTTCGAAATGATTCCTTGGTTCGAAGGATGATGATCTATCGAACCTCCACTGATCGAAAGATGGTCTTTCGAGTTCGAAGGATATCTTTCGAATGATTCTGACACAGTTGACAATCGGTGACAAGTTGGTGAAAAAGTTGACGGGTTGGTAAATCTTTCGGCAGAAAGTATGGTCAGACCATGCTTTTCTGCAAAAACAGATTTTGTATGATTATTTTAATCAGTTCCCTTTTTTCAAAACACCAACAACTTCGAAAATAACCTAAACAAGATCAAAAGATGTAAACTTTGAAGAACACTTGAAGATATTATGAACACAAATGGTTTTCCGGTAAAACTACAAACTTCCGAACAAGATTTAAACCCGATAAAACAAAGTTTTTCAGAAAAATACAACTTTTCAAAACCCGAAAAACAGTCCGAAAACTCTCGGTTTTAACAAGGAGAAGAGCCAAGGCTCTGATACCACTTGTAGGTCCCTCTCGAGGATGAGATAAAAACCTTTTCCTTGTTATATCAAACACACTAGCGAGTGCGGAATCCAAGCTAGCATGCAACCGAGAATTTATACGAGAACAAGCACAAACTCAAACACACAAGATTCACCGATTAACACCACATGTATTAATACTAATGAAGGGTCCGGTTACAAGCTCAATGTTTACAGATATGTTCTATAAACTCTCAAGGTGTGTGTGTGCTCTCAACAGAATGCTCTCTCTGTGTGTTCTCTCCCTTCTGTGTCTACTCTCGCCTCTGCTGAACACAACACACTACATGGGTATTTATACCCGACACAGCTAACATGCTCGAAGGATAGGGAAATCTGATCGAAGGATCATCTATCGACCAGAAGGCTACCGAAAGATCCATACATACCTCGAAGGATGATATCCTTCGAGGTCCATCTGTATCTATCGAATGTTTATCTTTCGAGGTCATCGAAGGATACAAACCATCCTTCGATGACATCCTTCGACACAAGCATGTTACTCACAATGTGCTAACTGTTTGGCCAAGTCTAACCAGGAGGATGGTTGACTTGGTCAAACTTACATCAAACTTACATTAAAGACATCGTTTTGTATCATGACGAAATACAGACAAAGCACAGACACAAGTGCACCAACAAACTCCCCCTTGGCTGTAGCTTTGTCTCGATCTTCGTGTCTTCAAGTCTTCAAGGCCGAGTCGAACCGAGCCGAGTCGCGTCCACACAAAGTGCATCAACAAATCACATCATCATCATTACCTCCTGCCATAAAGAAGAAGATAGCAGATGTTACAACATCTGTTGTAATGACAACAGTGGTTGAAACACCAGTTGTTTCAACACCTGTTAGTCAGACACTTTCCATCACTCAAACCACTGATCCTCCCAAGACATCATCAGCCTCTCCTACAATAAAAAGGAGAAGGATTTTCATACCTGATGATTCACCACCACCATCACCACCATCAAAAACTACCTCACCACCTTCAACCCCTGCTCAAAAGCAGAAGACATCTACTGACAAATCAGTAGTTGTAATAACAACAGAGGTTGAAACACCAGTTGTTTCAAGAGCTGTTTGTCAAACATCCACCACTGCTCTCATCATTCCTACATCACAACCAAAACCCTCTTCATCCGTAAAGCTTCACAAAAGAAAAAGAGAAACAACTCAAGCCACTGATGAAAAATATGATCCTGTTGCCGCAAAATATCCACTGGAACTAGATGTTGTGAAAATTGTGATGAGACAATTTTACACCGAGGAAGATCCTTCAAAAAGAAGATTTCCTTCTCTCATTGGCTTCATAGTCCCAGAAAACATGGATGAATATCTTGAAATGAAAGCAAGGCAAGCAAGGATTAGAGCTAAACTTGAATTCAAAGATGAAGGTGATGAAGCCATTGCAGAAAGAATGGTACTCTTGCTCACAAAAGTCAAGCTGATGGAAGACTATGCACAAGATCTGATCAAAGAAAAGATAGATCAACGAAAAGCAATAAGAAAAGAATATCTTGCATATATAATGAAAGAAAAATTCTATCAAGCTGAAGAAAACCAATTTGAAGAGTGGCCACTGGTTGCCTTGAAGCATGAAGCAAACATGATTGAAAGGATTAAAAATGATCCAAGTAAGAAGAAGACAACTCCAAATTGGAACAAATACAAAAAGCTTATTGCTGATCTTACTTCTGAATACAAAAAGAAAAAACAGGAACTGATAGATGCTAAGGTGGATACTGCTGAAGCCATAGCAAAATGGACAAGGCAGTTTACCGACGAGGCTTATGAACGGCTGAAGAAAAGAAAGATAACAGTCTCAGGCACTTCCAAAAAGCCAGACTATAACAAGATGAAACAACAGCTGGATGCTCTTAAAACAGTGCTCACATCAGCAGATAACCCTATCCTTATGGAAAACCAAGAAAAAGGAAAACTGCTGACCAGTGAAGAAGAAAAAGAGAAGGAAGTTGAGTACTTCACAGAAGCCTCAAGAAAATGGATCTAAAAGAAGAAAGCTCAGTGAGTCTTCAAAACCTTTTCAAAAAGGTATTAACCAAACCTGCAGCAGATATCTCAGACACTGAGTTAGAACAACAAAATAGACAAGAGCAAATTGACAAAAAAGTTGCAGAAGACATAGCTTCAGCAAATGAAGTCATAGAAGAGGCTTTCAAAAGAATGTCTGAAACTCAGGATACTGCTTTACAATTTTTCTCAAGGCCAAAATCACCAAGCTCATCAGAAAATAATTCTCTCCCAACAAACCCATTGGGTTCAAAAGTACTAAAGTGGCTCTCTGATCAAAAGACCCTTGTATTGACCCTGGTTGGATCCAATGGTGAGATGAAGTACATATCAAGGAAAGAAGCACTAGGCCTTAGTTTTGAAGATTTGCAGGATCTCCTTGAACTTTCATTGTGCAGGGATGAGTATGACACAAGTTCCAAAGATTTTGAAGAAGAATTTAAAAGACAAGCAAGGGAACTTCTGATGAGGAATAAAGATCCTAAATAATGAAGTGTTTTGGCATTATCTGTTCTAGGGGGAGATTGTTGGGATTGAACCCTACCAGAGGAACAGATAATGAAAGCTAAAACTGGTTCACAACAGTGGATTCACTATAAGCAGCCGTTTATACTAAGTCTTCTCCCTTGAAAGTGATTATAATAGCTGATGGTCTTATATCCACTGCCCGGATACAACCGCTGCTGTTCTTCAAAACTACTGATGAAGCCCAGAAGACTGCTGAGAACTAAGCACTGCTGGTACAATCTACTGATGACAAAGCACTGCCCAATCAAGGACTGATCAACCTTGAGGAAAGCACTGATGTAAAGAGAGAGCAGTAGTTTAGTATGTCATGTATTTTATGTATAGTCAGTGGTTAAGATTAGCAGTGTTTGTATAAGAACAGTAGATACAGGTTGTTAGGCTGTTAGACGTCGCTTTCACAGTGACGTCAGCTGAGATGCCTCAGTGGTTTGGATTGTCTATAAATGAAGCAGTACTCTGTACTATTACATTTGATCATCTTGAGTGAGTTCTTCTCCTCAATTCAATCCTTTCATCTTGTGCAACCAACCATGGGGTATCAGGCTGAGGGGGAGTTTCGTCTGTAAGCTTGCATTGTAATCTTTTGCTTTGTATTGTAATCTTTCGACTCTATGAAAAGCAAATGTTTATCTAACTATATTCTCTTTTGATTGTGTTTACAAAGTTTGTTTTCATTTCCGCTACACTTAAACTCTGTTCATTTCTGTTGATTTGCTCAAATTATTACAAACAGACACAATCATGAGGGCCTCCGATCCTAACAACTCATCTCGCCACAGCTGTAGCAAGTGCCTGGAGGAAAGCGAGCATGTGCTGGATTTGTTTAAAGTCGAACAGGGTTTTGAATAGCTTGGTTTGGCGTAGTAGCTGAACGACAGACTTTTGCCGTATGACCAAAAAGTCCACAGTTGAAACATTCTCGGCATTTGACACTGGCATGGTGATGGAGGTTACACTGATTGCACATAGGGGCTTTCCCTTCGTATGGTGCTTGAGGAACAATAAGAATAGCAAAACGGAATGTATTAACCAAATGTCCCCAACATCCACAGTGATTACATTTGAAACATGGTGTTTGATTTGGATGATAACGATTGCATTGATTGCACAAAGGAGCAGTTCCTTTATATAGCTTCTTAGCTGGTGGTGTTGCCACCTAGCTAGGTCCCGCTTGATTTGGAGCAACTACTGGAAGATTCTTTGAAGCTTTACGCTTCCTCGATTTTCATGGAGACTTGGCTTTCATTTCCTTTGGTGTCTCTTGGGTGGTTTAATCCTTGAGGCGGGTCATGGTAATAGCTAAATCAATGGTCCTCTGGAGTACTACGCCTATTTGTTGGGCAATTGTAGCAGCCAGTTCAGAATTTTGAGTGTCGCTGAGATGAAGCGGCAACCTAAAGATAGTGGAAGACATGAGAGGAAACAAGTGAGATGTTATCGAATAATTAAAATAGAATGTTTAAATATATCGACAACACATAAGGATTGTGATCATTTGTTTGTTACCTAAGGCAAACAAATGAGACGGTGACTAATCAAAGTAAGCGGGTCATATCAACGTATCGCGAAGACATGCTTTAGCCTATAAGTGGACACTCATCCCAAGAGTTCCCAGGTAAGAGTGACTGGTCCGATTATGTGGATTTGTACGAACACTCTAGCCTTAGACAGAAATCTCGGGATACATGCACCCACCCTTCCAGATTGCACGTGTTCACATTAATAAGACCCAAACATTGACGAGATTTTGAAAACTTTGATGGTTCAAAACCTTATAATAAATCATCCTAGAATAGATGATTGGTTTTCAAAACGGATTTGGAAATTGTGTTCTTGTTGTGGTTGTCGCCTAAAGATAGGTGACGGTATTGTTTTAAGATCTAAACACAAGAATTTTGTGTTGGGGTCCTAGGAAGGTTATATACTAGGTCAAAGCATCACTAATAACCTAATTCCCTATAACCATGAGCTATGATACCAACTCTTCTGTCACACCCCGACCGCGTAAAACAACAAATCACGGCGGAAAAGTCCGGGGGTATAGTAACAGAATCACTGTTTCACAACACATGGTAATTGAAGTTTTGTTTTATTGATTTAAAATGTTTACATTGTCTAGAAATTTACAGAAGCATAACAAGAATTAAATTGTCTTTCATGGTTTTAAGTCACTAAGGCCCTCGTCCAATCCTATGTTTGCATCATGATCATCTCACAACAGCACCTGAAACACATATGAAAATAGGTACGTCAGCATAAAAATGCCTGTGAGATACATAGGTTTTGTTAAAATAGGATTCATGACTTGTGAGTTTAAAGAAGTGTTTAACAAAAGTTGGTCATGAATCTTGTTAAATGTTTTCTTTTATAAATCATACGAAAGTCGATAAGAAGTCAGATGATGTAAAAAGGAAGATGTATGGTTAAATGAATAACCAAGTAAAATGAGTTTGTATAAAATATGTTGTTTGTAAAACAATGTTTTGTGAAGATATGTTATTTGTGTGAAATGTAATATGTCTAAACTGAAATGGTTTAAATAATGCTACGATATGTAATATCATAAAAGCACTTATATATAGGAAGTACCAGTGACGTATCCACCATGCTTTTATCATATTACACGTCGCCTCGTTATTTAAGTCACTTACCCAAACAAACAACCAAAATACCTTGTTTAAACCAATGTCAAAATGTTTTATGTGTGAGCAATGTTTAATGTTAAATGTAAACCATGTTTATGTGTAACTAAATGAAATGTATGGTGAATAATAATATTACTCAACTTCATAGGTAAAAATATACAAAACAATGTATTTGATATAAATCATAGTTTAAGTCAAAAATTATGTTTTGCAAATAAAACAATGCTTTACTGAAACAGACATTTATGTGGTAATGTTTTACGTCTACATTCAAGCCTTGCGACTGACGAGATAAACCCTTAACAAGTTAAAGGTTTATCAAAATTATGTATTCGGATTCAATCATCCCTTACGTCCAAACAAACCTAGGATTCCCAGGATGGGAGTTGTCAATTCCTATGGTACCACTACTTACTACTGAGCGGCATGATCGGTGTTAATGAATGTATTAGTTTCGTTAAACAAACCAAATGTTATACCAAATGTAAGCATGTTATATGAAAATAATGTACTAAGTATGCTAAAATGAACATACAAAGCAGAAATGTTTATGAAAATCAATGTGTCCATATGCTGAGTGAACATATGCAACAAAAGTGTTTATGAAATCAATGTGCTAGCATGTTAATTAAACATACATAACAAAAACCTGGACAAAATCATGTACTATACGTGTACTACATGAACATAGCAAGCATATGTTATAAAAGCATGAAAAGCACGAAAGTAACAAGTAGGCACATGTGTTTCACCCCAAAATATTTGAAAACAATAAAAGAGGGGAACTATGTACTCACTTGAGATAGCTTATAAGTCTTGAATAACAACCAAGCAACGTTAGAAGGATGAGGTTTCGTAAGCCAAATGAGTATTGGAACTCATATGATATGGTTTAACAAAGCCTACATACTAAATCGGAAACTATCCTAAGTGCTTATGACCCGTTACGATTCGTTTAGGTAGCTTACGCTACTTTAACGCGTCGTTCGCGTAAAACGCGTTTGGACCGCCTAACTAGTCCTATAACAAGTATTATATGCCTTAACATGTCTAATAATGTTTCCTAATCAGTTTAGATGTCAAAATTTAAGTTACATATGCTTAAAATGAAATTATGCGTAAAAAGGGCATTTTGGTCATTTTCCTAAGTCATATAAACTATCTATCATACAACTAACTAAACGAAGTGACCATAAGGTATAACCGCGGAAGGTTATTCCCTATACAACTATGGTCACAAAATGTGTTTGGTCGGATCCTAATGATCGACCAAACGGGTCGGGTTCGAAAGTCTAAGCGGTTGTTTAGACCGCTTATCTTACTACCCTATATAAGCACTAAACTAAAAGTGACGAGTTAAACATGTTAAAACATGTTTAAAGAAGTTAAAAAACAAGTTTGATATCAAAACAAAGTGTTTTGATACCCAAAGATAGTTTCGTTGCAAAATACGCATAAACACGTACTTTGACCGAAACTATGACTCGTCACTATGCCTAATCAACGTGGTAATCAGTAGGTATAGTCACAAAGGACTATGACCATCATGATTACGCTCACGTTGCAAAGTTCAAACGAACTTTGTGTTGACCAAAGACTGGTTAAAGCAGAAAGTCAAACACTGTTTGACTTTCATGCTTAAAATGCATAAAAGTATGAAAGAAACTTACAAAAGGTCAAAGCCTTGAAGATTTGAACTCAAATTGCTCAGGTATGAAGCTTAAGAGCTTCAATTTAGAGCAGAAATGAGAATAAATGTGAGGAATGAAATGAATTAAGGTGGGTATTTATAGATTCTGGACAACCGGTAGGATCGTTTCTCGAAATTTGTGCTTTAATCCTAGCCATCCAAGTGTTACCCATCGTTTACAAAACATGGGGAACTCAAAAACCATCAAATGGTATTGCAAAACAAGGATCAAAACCATCAAAACCAGATCAAAAGACCAGATTCAATGTTTCTGTCTGGCAGGTTGTCATGGGCCGCATAGACATACACTAAGTCTTACGCACCCCTCCTAGGGAACTTTGACAGATTGTTTCATACAAGTGTACGCACGAGATTCGATCACGTTATTCAAGAAACGATCCTAACGGTTCAGAAAAAACTATAAATACCCCACCCCCATTTGCTTCAAACTCACAAGAATCTGATCTAATGTGCTCTTAGTTGAAACCTTTGTTTCATACCTGAGCTATTTTGATCTAGATTAGCATTCGGGGACCCTTGGTAAGTATTTCTTCGTTCTTTTATTGTTTTTCGAGTCCGAAAGTCAAACTTTGTTTGACTTTCTGCGTTGACCAGTTTATGGTCAATGCGAAGTTCGTTTGAACTTCGCAACGTGATTGTAATCACGATGGTTATAGTCCTTTGTGACTATACCTACTGATTACCACGTTGTCTAGGGTTGAAAGGGTAAGCGATCTAATAAATCGCTTATACCTTCGAACCCGACCCATTTGGTCGATCATTAGGATCCGACCAAACACATTAGGTGACCATAGTATATAGGGAATAACCTTCCGA
The DNA here is from genome assembly GCA_030545235.1 of Helianthus tuberosus. NCBI lineage: Eukaryota > Viridiplantae > Streptophyta > Magnoliopsida > Asterales > Asteraceae > Helianthus > Helianthus tuberosus. Next base: position 60,236,849 of record CM060401.1, read on the forward strand.
GGTTATACCTTATGGTCACGACGTTTAAGTAGTTGTATGATAGGTAGTTTATATGCCTTAGGTAAATTACCAAAATACCCCTTTGATGCCAAAATTCATTTTAAACATATGTAACATAACTTTTGACATCTAAACTGATTTGACAACAATATTAGACATGTTAAGGCATATGTTACTTGTCATAGGACTAGTTAGGCGGTCCGAACGCGTTTTACGGGAACGACGCGTTAAAGTAGCATAAGCTTCCTAAACGGGTCGTAATGGGTCGTAAGCACTTAGGGTAGGTTTCATTTAGTATGTAGGCTTTGTTAAACCATATGACACGAGTCTGTATACTCGTTTGGTTTACGAACCCTCATTCTATCTAAATCTTCCGATTTAGGTCCGGTTTATTAACATAGTTACCTATATTAGGTGTCGTTTGATTCCGTGATCTCTTGCATTGTTTGGTTGTCACTCAAGGACTACTGAGCAATCTCAAGTGAGTACATAGACCCCTCTTTTACTGTTTTCTAAACGTTTTGGGGTGAAACACATGTGCCTACTGGTTACTTTCATGCTTTCCTGTTCTCACATCATATACATTCTATGTTCATTAGTACACTCATAGTACATGATTTCATTACATTTCATGCTATATATGCCCATTGTGTGCATACTTAGTACATTGTTTTACATTACATTTCATGCTATATATGCCCATTGTGTGCATACTTAGTACATTGTTTCACATTACATTTCATGCTATATATGCCCATTGTGTGCATACTTAGTACATTGTTTTACATTACATTTCATGCTATGTATGCCCATTGTGTGCATACTTAGTACAATTGTTTACATCACATGCTTACATTTTGGTATGACATTTGGTTTGTTTAACATGGAACAATACATTCATTAACATTGATCACGCCGTTCGTTAGTAGGTAGTGGTACCATAGGAATTGACAACTCCCGTTCCTGAAATCCTGGGTTTGTTTGGATTGGAAGGAATGACCGAATTCGATATACATAACATAGATAAACCTTTAATTTGTTTAAGGGTTTATCGCCACAGTCTCAAGGCTTGGATGTATGCATTTTCACAATACCACATAGATGTTTATATCAGTATAGCATGCATTTGTTACACAAAACATAACTTTGATTTAAACCATGTTTTACTTCAATACCTTGTTTTTGTGCATTTTACATATAGTTTAGTTGATATATTTCACATACCATACATGACATTTTTGGATACACATTACATGATTTACATTAGACATAAACATTTTGACATTGATATACACAATTCATGATTTACATTAAACATAGACATTTGATATGGTTTACACAATAACATCTTGACATTTGATTATACATAAACAATTTACATTGGTGGTTTGGTTTGAGTAAGTGATTTGAGTAACGAGGCATGTGTAATATGATACAAGGATTGTGGATACGCCGCTGGTACTTCCTATATATAAGTGTTTGTATGGTATTACATATCGTAGCGTTATTTAAATCATTTCAATTTATGACACATGACATTTTATACAAATAACATACTTTTTACAAGACACTGTTTACAAACAACTTATCTTACACAAACTCATTTTTACATGGTTATTCATTTAACCTTACATTTATTTATACATATCATCTGAACTTATTGTTTTTCAAACGATTTACAAAACAAAGCAAATTACAAGGTTCATGACTAAACATTTTCTTAAACACAAGTCATGAATCATATTTTTACAAAACCTATGTATCTCACAGGAATTCTTATGCTGACGTACCTATTTTCACATGTGTTTTTAGGAGCTTTTCCATAGGATGATGATCGTGACACTAGGGCGGACCTGTGCCTTAGAGACTTAAAATGAAGATAGACTTTGTTTAATTATGTTATAAACTCTTTGATTCCTGTTTAAAACAATGTGACTCTTATGTTAATAAATAAAATACAACTTTGTATGCCATGGTTATGAAACAATTAATTCTGTTACAACACTCCCCGACGTTTTTCCGCCACATTTTGTATGTTACACGTGGTCGGGGTGTGACACATAAAAATTAGAAGCTTCCATTCCAGCTGTGGCAACCTGATTTAATCCTTTTTTTTTTGCACTCTATGGACTGGTATTTGAATTCCCCTAGTATTTTAAACCATGTGCCCAAGTATAAGGTCTAGATTAAAGCACGGTTTACGAGAAACGATCCTAACGGTTCTTGAAATCCAATATAAACCCACTTGATTTCACTTCACTCTTCACACTTTTGGTCTAAATTTCTCTAAGTTGAAGTTCAAAACTTCATACCTGAGTATTTTGGATCAAAATATTCATTGCTTGGACCCTTTGTAAGTTTCTTTCATGCTCGTTTATGCTTTTCAAGCACGAAAGTCAAACAGTGTTTGACTTTCTGCTTTGACCACGAGTTGGTCAACACAAAGTTTGTTTGAACTTTGCAACATGAGCGTAATCACGATGGTTATAGTCCCTTGTGACTATACCTACTGATTACCACGTTGATTAGTCGAAGTGACGAGTCAAAGTTTTGGTCAAAATACGTGTTTATGGGTATTTTGCCTCAAAGCTATCTTCGGATATCAAAACACTTTGTTTTGATTTCAAAACCTGTTTTCTAACTTACTTAAACATGTTTTTACATTTTTAACTCGTCACTTTTAGTCTAGTGCTTGTATAGAGTCGTAAGTCAAGCGGTCTAAACCACCGCTTAGACTTTCGAACTCGACCCGTTTGGTCGATCATTAGGATCCGACCAAGCATATTTGTGACCATAGTTGTATAGGGAATAACCTTCCGAGGTTATACCTTATGGTCACTTCTTTTAATTAGTTATATGATAGGTAGTTTATATGCCTTAGGAAAATGACCAAAATGCTCTTTTCATGCATAATTGGTATTTAAGCATATGTAACTTCACTTTTGTCACTTAAACTAATTATGCAACATGTTTAGGCATATAATACTTGTCATAGGACTAGTTAGTTGTCTCGAACGCGCTTTTGCGCAAACGACGCGTTAAAGTAGCGTAAGCTACCTTAATGGGTCGTAACGGGTCGAAAGCACTTAGGATAGGTTACGATTTAGAATGTAAGCTTTGTTAAACCATATCACATGAGTTCCAATACTCATTTGGTTTACAAGACCTCGTTCTACCCGATCTTCTGATTTAGGTGTTGATTTATTAACCTAGCTATCTGATTACTAGGTGCTACTTGATTTCCTTGGTTTGTTCGAGCGTTGTTAGTTCACTTTAATCAAGGATAATTGCAATTCAATGTGAGTACATAGTTCCCCTATTTTACTATTTTTAATTGTTTTGGGGTGATTCATATGTGTTAAACGATTTCGATGTTTTCGACGATGCTTTCAAAAACGAGTACTATGGTTTATACTAAACGATAACGATTTTGATAATGTGAACGAACATGTTGGATGTATTTACATAGCAAATGAAATTCATTAATTTTGGCCGAACCGACCAGTATTAGGTTATGGTACCATAGGATCTGACAAATCCCATTATCGGATTGCACCCATGGTTATGTATGGGGGTTATGTGGGTAACGACTGAACCTGTTAATTATTAACTTACCCTTTGGTGGTTTATTAATACAAGTTGAACGATGGACGAGTTACGAAGGTTTGAAGGTATTCCACGAGACGACCAAAAGTAGTTTTCACAATTAAAATGAGAACGATTTGAGCGAGAACGATTTTGAACGATATTGAACAATTTGAATGAGTTAAACGGATTGAACAAACGATTGGTTTTTGGGTTAGTGTTTAAATAACGGGACAGGTGTAATGTGATAAAAGCATGGTAGATACGCCGCTGGTACTTATTATATATAAGTGCTTTTATCATATTACATTCCGTAGCGTTATTTAGTTCACTTGGTCGAACGATTTTAAAACGATGTCACACAACGATGTTTATTAAATGATATAAACGATACGAGTTTTACTACGAGATGATTTACAATTTTGTTTACCTAAACAAATGTTTTGCGTTAAGATTCATGGCTACGAGATTTTATAAACTATAACCAACTTGTTTTGAGTTGGTTAATCATGTTGCAATACTATATACTTTTCAAAACAAGGTTTTCAACTATTGAATCTTGTAGTCTAACGAGGTACTGCAACATGTAAACGAGCCATGAATCCGACACTCTCACAAAACCTATGTGCTCGCCGACATTTCTTTGCTGACTTTATTTTTACATATGTTTCAGGTGGTGTTGAATGATGTTGATTGCGAATAGGATGCATGCTCACTTAGGACTGGACGAGGCCTTAGTGAGTTAATAACGATGATAGACTATGCTTAACTTGTTTGTTTTAACTTGAAGACAATGTTAATGTTTAATATTCTAATAAAACAAAACTTCAATTTCCATGTGTTATGAAACAATGATTCTGCTACAACACTCCCCGAATATTCCGCCGCGATTTGTTGTTTTACGCGGTCGGGGTGTGACAGAATAGTTGGTATCAGAGCCAATGGTTATAGGGACTTAGGTTATTAGTAATGCTTTGACCTAGGCTATAACTTTTCTATGACCCTAACGCAAGTTCCATGCATTTAGATTTTAAAACAATACCATCACCTATCATTAGGTGATAACCACAACGAGAACACAGTAACAAATCCGACTTGAAAATCAATCATCTATTCTTAGATGATTTCTTATAAGGTTTTGAACCCTCTAAGTTTTCAAAATCTCGTCAAATTTTGGGTCTTATAGTGTGAACACGTGCAATCTAGAAGGGTGGATGCCTGTACCTCGGGTTTTCTGCCTAAGGCTAGAGTGTTCGTACAAATCCACATAATCAACCCAGTCACTCTTACCTGGGAAATCTTGGGGTGAGTGTCCACTTATAGGCTAAAGCATGTTTTCGTGATACATTATATTGATCCATTTACTTTGATTAGTCATTGCGAGTCATTTGTTTGTTGGAGGTAACAAACAAATGATCGCCTTCCTTGTGTTTTTGTTGATATTTTCAATACCTCTTTTGTTTATCCAATCATCGATCTCACACGTTTCTCATGTTTCTTTGTTCTTTTTAGAATATGCCACCTAGACGTGATCCCGAACAAGATGCTGCAATTGCAACCCTTATCGCTCAGCAAATCGCAGCTGTGCTTCCAAACCTAGTAACTCAGATTAATCAAGCGAACAACAATAACAATAATGCTTAGTGTAGTTTCAAGAATTTCAATTCGGCTAAACCATTGAAGTTTTCTGGGTCTCAAGGAGCAACTGCGCTCCTACAATGGTTCGAGAGTTTGGAAAGCACCTCCAGATATGTGCAATGTCCGAATGAGCGTAAGGTTGAATTTGCATCCAATGTGTTCGAGAAACGTGCTCTTACATGGGGGAACAATGTGATGCGTGATAGGGGTGCCGATGTGGCGATGGCACAAACATGGGAAGAGCTTCGAGCTCTCATGATGAAAGAGTTATGTCCCCGTCACAAGATCAGGGCTTTAGAAAGAGAATTTGATGATTTGAAACAAGATGGGGGAGAACACTGTGCGTATACGGATCATTATGAGGAGCTCAGTTTGTTGTGTCCTACTATGGTTACCCTGTTGGAGAAAGCGATTGAGAGGTATATTGATGGTCTACCCGATTCTGTGCAAGATATTGTGACTGGTAGTAATCCTACCACTGTTCGTCAGGCGATCGAATTGGCTGCTACTCTGACTGAATCAGTCGACTGATACCGTTCAAGACAAGGGTAAAGGAAAGGGTAAGAATGGCGAGTCTTCTAGGAGTTCGAGGAAGCACAAGGCTTCCCAAAATTGCGCAGTTACGAATCAAAATGCTCAGAACCCACCGGCACAACCTCCTGCGATGAAACAGTATGCTGGTACCGCACCTCACTGCAATAGGTGCAATGGTCAGCATGCTGCCTAGTAGGCCTGTAAACAGTGTGCTACTTGTGGTAAACTTGGGCATCTAGACAACATTTGTCGTCTGGGTCAGAACCAAGCTGTTCAGAATCAAGCTCCAATTCAAGGGAATGCTGCTAGATTCCCACCAGGCTCATGTTACAATTGCGGTGAGATGGGTTATTTCCGCAACAACTGTCCGAGACTTGCAAATCCGAATGTCAACGCGAATGCCAATGTGAATCCCACTCGAGGATGAGCGTACAATCTGAATGCAAACGAGGCTCGAGCTGACAATGAGGTTGTCAATGGTACGTTCCTTGTTAACCATCGATCTACATCTTTTCTTTTCGATTATGGTGCCGATAGAAGTATTATTTCGTTATCATTTGAGCCTTTGCTTACGATACCTAGAACTAAACTAAGGAAACCCTTATCTGTCGAAGTTGCTACTGGTAAACCTCTTGTACTCGATTCTGTTATTCGCGACTGCTAATTGAACCTCGAAAACTATCTTTTCCTATTGACCTCACACCAATGCAACTTGGGAGTTTCGATATCATCGTAGGAATGGATTGGTTAACCAAACATCATGCTGACGTGGTTTGTTTCGACAAGATTGTTCGTATTCCTCTTTCATCTAGTGAAGTTTTAGAGATTCGTGGCGAGAAACCATCTGGTGGATTGAAACTCATGTCGTGTACGAAAGCCCAAAGTTATCTACGAAAAGGATATGTTGCTTTTCTGGCACATGTCACTGAGGAGAAAGGCAAGAACAAGTGTATACAAGATATTCCGATTGTTCGCAGTTATCCAGAGGTGTTTCCTGATGAACTACCTGGTCTGCCTCCAGTTCATCAAGTCGAGTTCCACATTGATCTTGTACCCAATGCCAACCCGATTGCGAAAGCACCTTATCGTCTTGCACCGTCTGAGATGCAAGAGTTATCAAAACAGCTTCAAGAGTTATCTGATAAAGGATTCATCCGACCGAGTTATTCACTATGGGGCACTCCTGTCCTGTTTATGAAAAAGAAAGATGGATCTTTTCGAATGTGTATCGATTATCGTGAACTTAATAAGCTTACCATCAAGAATTGATATCCCCTACCACGAATAGATGATCTTTTTAATCAGCTGCATGGTGCATCATATTTTTCTAAGATCGATCTGCATTCTGGGTATCATCAGCTTCATGTACTCGAAGAAGATATTCCCAAAACTGCTTTCTACACGAGATATGGTCATTATGAGTTCAGTGTCATGCCTTTTGGTTTGACTAATGCCCCAGCTATCTTCATGGACTTAATGAATAGGGTCTGTAAACCTTATTTAGATAAGTTCATCATTGTGTTCATCGACGATATTCTTGTTTATTCGAAGTCTCGAGCCGATCACGAGAACACCTTCGTTCGACACTGGAACTCCTGAAGAAGCAACAACTCTTTGCTAAATTCTCCAAGTGTGAATTCTGGCTTAACGAAGTTCAGTTTTTGGGTCATATAGTTAACGAGCATGGTATTCATGTGGATCCTTCCAAAATTGCTGCAATTAAGGATTGGAATACACCGATGACACCAACAGAAGTTTGTTCTTTTCTTGGTCTTGCTGGTTATTATCGACGTTTCATTTCGAACTTCTCGAAGATCGCAGTTCCAGTCACTGCTTTGACTCAGAAGAATAATCCTTTTGAGTGGGGACCTAAACAAGAAGAAGTGTTCCAAACGCTGAAAAGAAAACTATGTGATGCTCCTTTTTGTCTTTGCCTGAGGGAAACGATGATTTCGTTGTCTATTGTGACACGTCGAATCTAGGCCTTGGTTGTGTTCTTATGCAACGAGGTAAACTTATAGCTTATGCATCAAGACAGTTGAAGGTTCACGAGAAGAACTATACGACTCATGATCTTGAGTTGGGTGTTGGGGTATTTGCTCTCAAAATCTGGAGACACTATCTTTATGGCACAAAGTGTGTGGTTTTCACAGACCACAAAAGTCTCTAGCATATTCTCAATCAGAAGGAGCTGAACATGAGGCAACAACGCTGGGTTAAGCTATTGAGCGATTATGATTGCGAAATTCACTACCATCCTGGTAAGGCGAATGTCGTAGCTGATGCACTAAGTTGAAAGGAATGAGTCAAGCTTCATTATGTTCGAACTCTATCCGATATCCAATCTCGTGTCCTTCAAGCTCAACGATCATGTGTAACCAAAGGCTTATTGAAATATGAGCTACCACTTCAACTTGAGCTTAAACTCAAAACGAAAGATGATGGGTTACTCTATTTCAAGGATCATTTGTGGATTCCAAAACAAGATGATCTTCGCACTTTAGTGATGGGCGAATCTCACAAGTCTCGATATTATATCCATCCTGGTGTTGACAAAATGTACAAGGATCTTGGTACTCAGTATTGGTGGCCTGGTATGATAAAGGATGTTGCCTTGTATGTATCGAAATGCCTAACTTGTCTCAAACTCAAGGCTGAACATCAACGACCATCTGGTTTGCTTATACAACCAAAGATACCGGTATGGAAGTGGGAGAACATTGCGATGGATCTTATCACTAAGTTACCACGTACATCTAGAGGTCACGATGCTATATGGGTTGTTATCGATCAATTAACGAAGTCAACTCATTTTATACCGATTCACGAGGATCTATCTACTGATAAACTTGCAAAGATTTATGTTGATGAGATTGTATCTTGACATGGTGTTCCATTGGATATCATATCTGATCGTGATGCTCGATTTTCATCTCACTTTTGGAAGACCATGCAATCTGTTATGGGAACTCAACTGAATCTAAACACTGCTTAACATCCCCAACCAGATGGACAATCCGAGGGAACGATACAAACATTGGAGGATATGCTTAGAGCATGCGTGATAGACTTTGGTGGTAATTGGAATTCTCATATGCCGTTGATTGAATTCTCTTATAACAACAGTTATCATGTTAGCATTAATATGGCACCGTTTGAAGCTTTATACGGTCGAAAATGTTGTTTACCTATCTGTTGGAATGAGATCGGTGAAGCTCAGCTTACTGGACCTGAGCTCATTCTAGAAACGACAAACAAAATCAAGAAAATTCGCGATAATCTTCTGACAGCTAGAAGCCGTCAAAAGAGTAATGCGGATATGCGATGCAAGCCCTTGGAATTTCAAGTCGGAGACCGTGTCTTACTCAAGGTATCTCCTTGGAAGGGAGTGGTGAGATTTGGAAAGAAAGGAGAACTTGCACCACGATATGTTGGACCATTTAAGATTGTTGAAAGAATCGGAAAGGTTGCCTATCGACTTGAGCTACCTCCTGAGCTTGGGAATATTCACCCAACATTCCACGTGTCCAATCTACGAAAGTGTTTAGCCGATACTGTTCTTCACATTCCACTCGACGAAATTCAAATTGATGAAACGATGCACTTTTCGAGAAACCTGTGGAGATAATGGACCGTTTAGTCAAACAGTTGAAGAACAAGCGAATTCAATTGGTCAAAGTTCGCTGGGAGTCCAAACGTGGCCCAGAGTTTACTTGGGAATGTGAGGACCAAATAAAGGCGAAATATCCGCATTTGTTTTCACAAGCTTACTCTAAAGTAGGGGAGCCTATGATAAATGTGCTCTGTAAATGATGTACGATGTAAAACAATATCAATTATCAATAAAAAAATATGTTTTGGTGTTATTATATGTGTATTTGTGTTTGATAATTTTACGATTTGATTCGAGTTCGATTTCAAGCTTTAAATCGCTTTCTGGAAGGCTATACGCAAACTGGTGCATAAACGTAATCAGTTTAACGTGACAAACACTCTAGAATAGTGACATAGGCTTAACATACCTTAAATAACCTTTACATAACTTAGAAATAAGTTTTGAATGGCTTGGTGTGTCGAAAACAAGTTTATTCGATCGCATGGACTATTTGTGTCAAACTGCGAAACTATGACGATTTGTATGGTAACGAACATTCCGGAACTTGATCATAAGTTAAACACACCCTAAATATCCTTTACATAGCTTATAAATAGGCTTTGAGGGGTTCGGTATGCGAAAATAAACTTTTTGATCAAACAGGGACTAAAAGCGTCAAAAAGTGCATAAGTTTGCATTTTCGCGCATATCTTGCGTTCTGAACATATCCGGACATCCGAAAAAAATTTTAATCACTAAAATATTTTATTTTAGTGATTGGAATGCAAAAACTTCATTCGTTTCGCAATTTGGATCGTACATGTGTTCGTTACGACTTCAGGCGTAATTAACCGAACAACGTACGACCAAACGAACTGAAAACTGAGATGTTTTAAAGTATATTTCATGTTCCATATACTTTAACATCATTGTAGAGCTTGAAAATGGGCTTGACGGGTGTTAGAAGTGCCGAAACGCAACAAAACAAGGTGCAGAGGCTAAACTGCCAAAATGTGAAAGTGGCTGATCTGCAAGGTCCTTACGGACTGTATGGGATTTGGCTTACGGTCCGTAAGCTTGTGCCAGCTCCATAAAAATCAGAAGCTTCCATTCCAGCTGTGGCAACCTGATTTAATCCTTGTTTTTGCACTCTATGGACTGGTATTTGAATTCCCCTTGTATTTTAAACCATGTGCCCACGTGTAAGGTCTAGATTAAAGCACGGTATACGAGAAACGATCCTAACAGTTCTTGAAATCCTATATAAATGTTGGTGCATTACGTCTGTCGACTTCGTCTTGTATCGAGTCTTGTACTAGAATTGTTAGATCAGGGCACGTTGTTCGAGAAAATAGGATTTGAGTGAAGTTGGTAATTCCGCTTGAAAGTGGCATGTGCACTTTCAAACGAAATTAACATGATTAATTTCATTTGAAATGGTTTCTGCCACATTCAAACAGAATTACCACCACTATATATATGGTTCATGCGAAATCATTTGTAACTTTGAGATTTCCGGTACCGAACTGCTGCCGTTGTGTCGTTTGATCTGGAAACTTGTTATAATCAATAAACAAGACAATTTGAAGTGAAACAAGCTGTTTTCCAAGTCTATTTCATTGTTTCCGCCTTTGAAATAGATAAGAACTCTTCTGATCGACTCGTTTGGGTCACAGAACGATCCTACAAGTTGTATCAGAGCTCAGGAGGAAGAGTTCTTGCCAAAACAACCATAATTTCTGACTTCTACACCTTCTTTTTCAAAATTCACAAGTTTTAATGGTCAAAATGGTTTGAATTTCACACATAATAAGCGAAACAGTGTTTTAATAAATCCTTGAGAGTATTGGACCTTAATTCAGCCTACATTTGGTAAAATCTGTAATTCCGTTTGAAAACCATATCGAAAAAGGTGACGTCAGCAGCATTTCAAACGAGATTAACACTTGATTCCGTTTGAATTTGCAATTCCACTTGAAAAGTTCACCTAATTCCGCTTGAAATTACCTGATTTCTCTTCAAAAGGTAATTCCGTTTGAGTCGTTCCATACGAAATTACCTAATTTCGTTTCAGAGTGGTATTCCGTTTGAAAGTGTACTAGTTCACACGAAATTAGTGATTCCGCTTGAACTAATTTCGCTTGAGACAGTTATTTCGCTTGAAAAGGAATTTCGTTTGAGAGTGGTATTCCGTGTGAGATCTAATTTCGTTTGAAGTTGTTGTGCAGGTAATTTCGTTTGAGGAGTAATTTTGCTTGGATTGATATTTTGTTTGAACTTGTAATTTTGTGAAAAAATTTTCGAAACATGGAAGAGGAATTCTACAATGCGTTTGCTACACCGATTGCACCAGTTACAGCTGTTGAGACTATGTACAATGAGAACGAGACAGGAACTTATCAGAAACCACCTAAACTCATGTACATTGAAGATTTTCAAGGATGGAAAAATCGATTTGAGAACTGGGTGCAAGCTTATAAATTTGACGCAGGGTGTGCATTGGAGAAAGATTACGAAAAACCAAAAAATGAACGTGCACTTGAAAAAGGGTTGTGTGACTTTTCGAAGATTGATAAACTTAAATATACAAGTGAGAAAATGATGATCAGTATTCTTCAACAAGCGATTAAAGAAGACATCTTTATTTTGCTCCAACATGATGGTACAGCTAGGTCAATTTGGAATGCATTGATTCAAAAGTTCAAAGGAAGCGCAGATATGATCAAAAACAAAAAGGCGTTATTGAAGAAATCATTTGATATGTTTGCAGCTTTCGATCATGAAACAACAAAGATGACCATTGATAGATATTGTCATTTGGTATTGGAAATGGGAAGATTGGACATTAAGAAAGATGATGATGAATAGGTTGATAAACTTGCCAATGCATTACCACAGCAAAAATGGGGAACTTATCTGTTAATTGTGAAACACATGAGAAAATCGGAAAATATGAATCTGGCACAGTTTATTCAAAAGATTGAAGAGCACGAGTTAGATATTCAGAAAACGGCAATTATGAAGAATCAAAATGCTCAACAAGATGTCAGTTTATATTACAGAGGGAACAAGTTTGAGGCTACCCCCAGCCCTAGTCTAAAGATCCAAACTGGTTTTAGTGCTGATACTTCGTCTGGAACAAAGGGTAGTAATTTGACACAGAGTGGTGGATCTTCGTCTTCGTATTCAACCTTTGATCCAAATCATACAACATCAAGTCCTCAACAATAGAATTCAACAAATCTTCAATGCAACGTCACTTTGAACATTCAAAATGGTCAAAATCTGTCTCCAGAAATAGCCAAGCAACACATGGTATCACTTGTTTCTATGTTGGAATCATACGAAAATTTGATTGCTGGCAAGATTGGAAATCCGATGCTTATAAAAGAAGATTATGACCAAATTGATGCAGAGGAACTTGAGTTGATGGATGTGAAGTGGTGTTTAGCCAGTGCTGTTCGAAGAGCAGAAAAATTCACACAAGTCATTGGAAGAAATGACCTTCATGAATTGTCTAATTCACCGTTAGGTTTTGACAAATCTAAGGTTACATGTTTTCGTTGTCATGAAAAAGGTCATTTTAAACATGAGTGCAAAAACAAAGAAGCTGATGGAAGACAAGATCAGTCTGGAAAGAACAATTATTTTCAGAAATCAATTTTTCATCAGATTACTCAACAAAAGGAACCAAAAACTGCTCATGCTAGAATGGTCGAAGATGCAAATAAGAAAGCTTATTTTGGTATCATTGATCAAGATGATGAGAAAGTGGCTGAAGGTTTCAGCTGGGATAAATACATTCCACCAGGTTCAGGTCTTGTTGCTAGAATTCTGGGTGAAGATGAGGCTAGTCAGAAATGAATCCCGATTTTTCCAGATCTAGGAAGTGATATTGATACCGATGATGAGAAAGAATATCTTAACAAAGCTAGAAAAGGCATAGATCCTGACCGTTTTAATTTGTTTTTTTGCAGATAAAGTTGAGTTGCTGAATCAGAAGAAGATTGCCAGATTGAGGAGAGAGCTGGAAGCAACAAGAATCCTAGCTTATGAAAAAGCAAAGACAGAAGCTGGAAAAGCTAATGTTGATCAAGTAACTAAGTAAGTAGTAGAAAAGATAGTTGAAGTTGAGAAACTTGTCGAAGTTGAGAAAACCGTCGAGGTAGAAAAAAATGTTGAAGTAGAGAAACTTGTTGAAATTGAAAAGACTGTTGAGATTGAAAAGATAGTTGAAGTCATTAAATCTTGTCAGAAATGTGTGGAGTCTTGCACACATTGTGAGGAGAAAGACAAGAACATTAGTGAGTTGGAAGAGCTGAAAGAAAATTTGTTGTCTGATTTGAAGTATGTGAAAGCGTCATATGATGTTTTGAATAGAACAGTTGATGGTCTGAAAAGATTAAGAGTGAAAGGATTAAACGTTTGTTGTTGAGTTATACAACATGTGATTATTTGATTGATCGTGTTTATCCTACTGTTGCAGGTCTTGAAGCATTCAAGGAAGAAAAGACTGAAGATACCGATACTGGTAAGAAACAAAGTGTCAAGTATAACATATGTCCGCCCCCGATCCATGAAAGTTATTCTCCCAGAAAGCCATATGAGGAACGTTTAAATAAGGCTCTCAACATCAAGTTAAAGTCTGAAATCATTGATGAATTACCAGACAATATTGATGTCACATTCACAGCGTCTGACACTGATCATGAGTCTGAGTTGTTAAAGAAAGTGGTCGATCAGGTGTTGGATATGGATGAAGAGTCAAAGTCGGAGTCTAAATCTGAAAGTCCGAGTTCGTCAGAAAAGAGTCTGAGTTCACCGGTTAAAAGGGTTTACAATAAAGAATTCTTGTTATCAAAATCTAATTTGAATGATGAACCGATCTAAGTAGCATATACTTTGAATGATTCAGACAAATTATATTCTGATGAGGAATTTCCAATAAGAAATGTTAAAACAGAAATGATCAAACAGGTTTTCAAATTAACAGAAATTAAAATTTTTGAAATAAAAGATTTAAATCTTCAAGAAAAACCTAAAAAGTACACTTCAAGAGTTCAGCAGAAATTGAACAAGAAAAAGGGTTACGGTTCTGGATATGGTTTTCAAAAGAAATCAAACCATAACAGTAATTTCAAAAAGAAAGGTCTAGGTTTTAATTCTTCGGAAAATTATAAAAATGAGAAAAATTATAAACCAAAAACAAAATTTGTTGCAGGAGGAAGTTCTGAAGAAGAGCAGAAGAAACCATTCTGGAAACAGTCAAATCAAGAGTTTCTTGCTGAAATAAAGAAGAATGTGAAGAAATTTGCTCCAAGAGTTGACAGAAGAACCTGTTTTAAATGCCAAAAGGTTGGACATATTGCTTGGAATTGCCAACAGTTCAACAACACAAAACAGGGAGTTTCTTTTAACTCAAAATTGAAAGAAAAACAAGTTGATACAAAGAAATAACCAACTGAGAAATCTAAAGTGTTTGAAAATTCGACTTTCGAAACTAGTGATGTTTCAAAACGTTTTTACAAAAGAAATGTCGATTTAAATAAACAAAAATGGGTTGTCAAAAGTTCATATGAAAGTTCTAGTAATGAATCTGATTCCATAAAATGAGAGGAGCTATCAGTTGAGAAGAAGAATGAGAATTCCGTTCCAGAGTTGAACGAGGAAAACTTTCCGACACTGTCAAAAGAAAATTTGAAGTTGAAAGTGGGTAAAACTGAGATTTCAGATCAATTCTTTGTTGGTAAGAAAGATTTTGATGCTGAAAAGGTGTTTAATGGAAAGGAAAAACATATTTTTGGGAAGATGGTTGATGGAAAAGTGAAAGGTGCAAAAGAATTTTACAAATCAAAATGTTGGTGGGATAGATGTGTCCAGAATCTCCCAAAGCTGGCCAGGCTTGGGGGAAAGTACTTCCTATCTGAAATCCTGACTTGCCGGAGCTCCCAGGTTGGTAAGAGTGGAGCAGGAATCGGCATCATTCTTGAAAATGTTTGGTTGGTAAATCTACATGTGATATCTTTATATTGTTATATTTTGATTTACAAGTGGTTATGGTTGGTGAGTGAACCTAAAAGAGATTGAAAAAGGTTTTCACTTACAAGTGGTAAATCAAGGACATTAAGTTGTACTTGTTTTTCCTATAAATGATTGAGAAACAATGTGATGAACCCCTAACTTACAAGTGGTAAAATCAACGAAACTTATTTTCCGGAAAAACCATTTGATTAAAACAAACTTAAGTGTTTTGAAATCACAATGGGAAAATAGTTTGTTGTAAGGGGTAGTTCTGATTGTTTATGCCAAATGGATGGCGATCTGAAGTGATTCGATATCAGTTGTCGCTTTATCTTGTACAGTTTGTTTTCAAATTTCCTTAAATGATTTTGAATTTTAGGGGGAGTAAGAAATTTCAGAAAATCCAAAAACATTTGAAAATTTGAAAAAGTAAAAAACATGATAAAATCAAAAATGAGTTTTGTTGTCAAAAAGAAGAAATGATAGTACATCAGTGGACAATCACAGCATGCTAAAGAAATGGAAAGTTATAATGTGATAAACGGTCTCACTGATGATGCGCCAGTAGGTTTTTGCACATTTAGTAGATTGTGTCGAGATATAAACCTAAATATCAAACTTGCTTATATCGTGGGTAACATCTCTCGGATATATGGGTAACCCCCGAAATCTTGTTTGAAGGACCCCTCTTTCTGAGATACTAGGTCTTTATGCTTAGTGATATCTGGGGTATTATCCCGGGACTTCTGATTTTGCGGAAGCAATGGCCTAGTCCCCGGAGAATACTTTTCGCTTGCTTGAAATATAGCCTACCCTCAGCATAAAAAATGATGAAACATTGAAAAATGATAATCATGTGCTGTTGAAGAAAAGATCCTCAAAAGGGGACCCACCAAAAGTCGAAGCCGTCATCTCTCTGCTGAACGGAAGTTCTGACCTGAGCTCTCACGGCCGTCGCATTTAACCCCTTACAGATATCATCTAGGTATACTCACCTGTAAGACTGAATATTGGGATCTGGATACGGGAGTATATTCTGAGGTTGGACACGCGAATAAGTTTAAGTCTCTTAAAACATTAATCTCGTATCTCGAAACACTTGAACTTTGTGTGAAAATTTAAGTGGATCAGTATACTGAAAATCTAAGTGAATCGTTTAGAACTTAAAATGTTTAAAGCTTAATGGTGCTGGTGATTTGTCTCAAATACTGATATGATCCTCTTACACATACTCACAAAAATATTGTATGTAAATATTTCTTTACTACATTTCTGTTAAATCAAAAATCCAAAAAGATTTTTGGCGTATTTTAGCATAAAATTTTGAAAAAGTCAAAAAGATTTTAGACAACTGATGTTGAAAAGCTGATTTTCAAAATTCAGAGTGCTGAACATGACGAACAGGTTTGGGAGTGTATGGTTATAAAAATGTATTCATACAAGTGGTTCATCGGAGATTAACATGTCAAATCATTTTGTACGATACTTGAAGATGTTGTGATTAGTTTGTGTCTACAAGTGGTAAGCAAAGTTCAAAATTGTCAAATTGTTAATTTGTGAAATTTACTTTGAGGTAGAGTATGTGCAGGTTATGGCTATGAGAGAGACAGGTTATGATTCTAGTACCTGAGCAGGATGAGAGTCAGGTCACGATCTTGAACCTGTGAAAGCCAGACTATGATCCTAGCATAATTCAAGGGGGATTCTGCTAGTAGATGAACATCAGAGGAGGAGAAGAGTCTGTAGATGCAAGACCCAGAATCGAATCCTGATGATAGGAAAAAGAGTAGAAGATAAAGATTGAGGATGCTTACTCTGTCATATACTTTTTTGGAAGAGCCCGAAGACTGATAAAGATTGAAGACGTTAAAGACTCGACACTGAAGACTCGTCAACATCCAAGGGGGAGTCTGTTGGTGCATTACGTCTGTCGACTTCGTCTTGTATCGAGTCTTGTACTAGAATTGTTAGATCAGGGCACGTTGTTCGAGAAAATAGGATTTGAGTGAAATTGGTTAATTCCGCTTGAAAGTGGCATGTGCACTTTCAAACGAAATTAACATGATTAATTTCATTTGAAATGGTTTCTGCCACATTCAAACGGAATTACCACCACTATATATATGGTTCATGCGAAATCATTTGTAACTTTGAGATTTCCGGTACCGAACTGTTGCCGATGTGTCGTTTGATCTGGAAACTTGTTATAATTAATAAACAAGACAATTTGAAGTGAAACAAGCTGTTTTCCAAGTCTATTTCATTGTTTCCGCCTTTGAAATAGATAAAAACTCTTCTGATCGACTCGTTCGGGTCATAGAACGATCCTACAATAAACCCACTTGATTTCACTTCACTCTTCACACTTTTGGTCTGAATTGCTCTAAGTTGAAGTTCAAAACTTCATACCTGAGTATTTTGGATCAAAATCTTCATTGCTTGGACCCTTTGTAAGTTTCTTTCATGCTCATTTATGCTTTTCAAGCGCGAAAGTCAAACAGTGTTTGACTTTCTGCTTTGACCACGAGTTGGTCAACACAAAGTTCGTTTGAACTTTGCAACGTGAGCATAATCACGATGGTTATAGTCCCTTGTGACTATACCTACTGATTACCACGTTGATTAGTCGAAGTGACGAGTCAAAGTTTTGGTCAAAATACGTGTTTATGCGTATTTTGCATCAAAGCTATCTTCGGATATCAAAACACTTTGTTTTGATATCAAAATATGTATTCTAACTTAGTTAAACATGTTTTAACATGTTTAACTCGTCACTTTTAGTCTAGTGCTTGTATAGAGTCGTAAGTCAAGCGGTCTAAACCACCGCTTAGACTTTCGAACTCGACCCGTTTGGTTGATCATTAGGATCCGACCAAGAATATTTGTAACCATAGTTGTATAGGGAATAACCTTTCGAGGTTATACCTTATGGTCACTTAGTTTAATTAGTTATATGATAGGTAGTTTATATGCCTTAGAAAAATGACCAAAATGCCCTTTTCATGCATAATTGGTATTTAAGCATATGTAACTTAACTTTTGTTAGTTAAACTAATTATGAAACATGTTTAGGCATATAATACTTGTCATAGGACTAGTTAGGCGTCTCGAACGCGCTTTTGCGCAAACTACGCGTTAAAGTAGCGTAAGCTACCTTAATGGGTCGTAACGGGTCAAAAGCACTTAGGACAGGTTTCGATTTAGAATGTAGGCTTTGTTAAACCATATCACATGAGTTCCAATACTCATTTGGTTTACTAGACCTCTTTCTACCCGATCTTCCGATTTAGGTGTCGATTTATTAACCTAGCGATCCGATTACTAGGTGTTACTTGATTTCCTTGGTTTGTTTGAGCGTTGTTAGTTCACTTTAATCAAGGATACTTGCATTTCAATGTGAGTACATAGTTCCCCTATTTTACTATTTTCAATTGTTTTGGGGTGATTCATATGTGTTAAACGATTTCGATGTTTTCGAAGATGATTTCAAAAACGAGTACTATGGTTTATACTAAACGATAACGATTTCGATAATTTGAAGGAACATGTTGGACGTATTTACATAACGAATGACATTCATTAATTTTGGCCGAACCGACCAGTATTAGGTTATGGTACCATAGGATCTGACAAATCCCGTTATCGGACTGCACCCATGGTTATGTATGGGGGTTATGTGGGTAACAACTAAACCTGTTAATTATTAACTTACCCTTTGGTGGTTTGTTAATACGAGTTGAACGATGGATGAGTTATGAAGGTTTAAATGTATTCCACGAGACGACCAAAATTAGTTTTCACAATTAAAACGAGAACAATTTGAACGAGAACGATTGAACGATTTTGAACGATATTGAACGAATGAACGATTTGAACCATTGGAACGAGTTAAACGGTTTGAACAAACGATTGATTTTTGGGTTAGTGTTTAAATAACGGGACGGGTGTAATGTGATAAAAGCATGGTAGATACGCCGCTGGTACTTCTTATATATAAGTACTTTTATCATATTACATTCCGTGGCGTTATTTAGTTCACTTGGTCGAACGATTTTAAAACGATGTCACACAACGATGTTTATTAAATGATATAAACCATACGAGTTTTACTACGAGATGATTTACAATTTGGTTTACTTAAACAAATGTTTTGGGTTAAAATTCATGGCTACGAGATTTTATAAACTATAACTAACTTGTGTTTTGTTGGTTAATCATGTTGCAATACTATATACTTTTCAAAACAAGGTTTTCAACTATTGACTCTAGTAGTCTAACGAGGTACTGCAACATGTAAACAAGCCATGAATCCAACACTCTCACAAAACCTATGTGCTCGCCGGCATTTCTTTGCTGACTTTATTTTTACATATGTTTCAGGTGGTGTTGAATGATGTTGATTGCAAATAGGATGCATGCTCACTTAGGACTGGACGTGGCCTTAGTGACTTAATAACGATGATAGACTATGTTTAACTTTTTTGTTTTAACTTGAAGACAATGTTATTGTTTAATATTCTAATAAAACAAAACTTCAATTTCCATGTGTTATGAAACAATGATTTTGTTACAACACTCCCCGACGATTCCGCCGCGATTTGTTGTTTTACACAGTCGGGGTGTGACAATCCACTTTCTCTTTCTTCATTAATTTCAATTTTTCTGCATTAGCTCCACACGCCCCCGTGTCCGCTAGGCACGGCCTCGTGTGCAGAAGTGTATCTGTACTATCAAGATTTGCTTGGATTCTGCGAATCTTAGCGTTGACAATGCCGTGTTGAGCTGGGCACACCTCCGTGTTGGGAAATAGAAGCTTCTACAACTTTATCTTTTCTGCAGACACCTGAGCACGCCCCCGTGTCCGCTGGGCACGGGGCGTGTTCAGCCATCTGTTTGCTTGTTTTTGCTTGGGAAGATGCTGTCGAGGGGTCGGGAATGCCACGTTTGTTCCTTTTATTGTAATTATGTTAGATTTTGCTGCATATTTGCTTCTTTTGTTCAATTACGCTCATTTAGTCCAGAAAATACAAAAGGAAGACAAGAGCACACTTTTTCCAACATTAGTATTAAAAATGATTAGTTTTATGCCTCATTTGATGTAATTTATATGTTGCATTTTACACACATCATGCTTTATATATGAACGATGTGAACTTCACTCTTGTGATGCTTTATATGTGGACGATGTGGTTATCCTAGAATCTTGACTCTTGGTGATACTTTGATACTTAATGAACGCGAAACTATTTTGGCATGAACTCGAAACACGATTTTACTCATGATAGTTATATGATGTAATGATATCTTTAATCTTAATCATAATAATGGGTACTCGCAAAAATAAGCAAAGCAACGCTTAACCTCGCTCGCGAAATGAACCAAAGTCGGAGAACTAGCAAACGAGAATCGGCTGTCCGAATGGACATCTGATCGGATGACCATCCGCTCGGATGACCATCCAACCGGATGACCATCCAACCGGATGGCCATTCGACCGGAGCGCCATCCGACACCTGACACTCACCGACTTAACCCATCCGAACATTGCCATTCGGTTGGAGCTGTCACTGTCATCTATAAATAGCACACTTAACCCTTCATTCTCACCTTTCACTTTGTCATCCTAACACACGCACTCAAGTCAACCTCAGCCACTTTAATCGCGATTCAAGCCCATTTCGTAAGTATTTCTTCTAGAATCTTGTACAATCTTCACCACGAACACTTCACCTTTTCCTCGAAAAACAACTGATTTGGATCTCTTGAAGGTGGTTACCACCCGGTTGCTTATGCAAACTATGGTGGAGCACCATTTAACCAAGACTTGTTCCAGATCTAAAGGATTTTCACAACTTTTATACAAGATCTAAAGGATTATCACACGTTTATAATAGATTCGATGGAATTTCATATGTTTCCAGCTCGGATCTGATAAACTTCACATTTTACAACCGATTTTTGAACTTTTCTTCAGTTTTCATACAATACCTTCAGAAAATCGGACTCAAACAGACTCTTGACTCATTCCTTAGTCGAGAATCGGCTTGAAAACTAATTTCCATAGGAAAAACAACCGATTTACAGGTCCAAACATGAAATTCCATCAAGAACAACTCGTTGGTTTGAAAGGGGGTGATATCCATCCGATTGGTGTTGCCGGGCTTGGTGTGTTTCCGTTGTTTGACACGTTGTCACGCCGTCTCCGTTAACTCAAAGTTTAGAAAGCTTTTCAAAACTTCACCCGATCGGATGACCATCCGTCCAGATGATCTGATTATCATGACACTTGTTGTTTGTTTTTACAAGACACTATGATCAAAACATTGAAAACTTTAACAGTTCACAAACACCCATTGTTCGAATGGTTATCCGCTCGGATGACCATCCGATCGGATGGAGCCCATCCGTTCGAATGGCCATCCGTCCGGATGACCATACGCCCAGGTAGTCTGTCAAAACACTTTGACTCAACTTTTGCATGATTCGACAATCTGTTCCCGACCGGGTCAACACTTAGAGGACTTATGCTCTGTTCCCCGCACGCAGGCTAATCCAGCGCTCTTTTCGATCCAATCCTACTGTGATTACGATTCTAAGCACCCACTGTGAGTATACTCTTTCCCCTTTTTGTTATAAACACATTTGGGATGCAACATGTATTCTATATCAAAACACTTGACACTTGAAACTTATTTGAAACATACTCTATCCGCATTAAACATGCAAACATGATACTTGTGATACTTGAGACTTTTATGCTATGTGAACGTTTGATTCTTATGTGTAGCTCGCCTTATCAATTATAGCGCTATAGGGGTAACGCACCGCTCGTTGAGACTTGGGGAGTATTGTTAAGTTTTGATTCTTTTACCTCTTCTTCGTTGCAACAAAGTAGGAAAGGCATGTTAATGCGTTGGAGACTTGGGTTATCATATGAACCACGTTAACTAGCATGTTGAAACATGTGATATGTTGTTCATGTTGGATATGAGTTTTTATACGTTTAAACTATTACGCTATGTATTCAAACTTGTATACTCGCTAACATTTTTGTTGATTGTATTTTAATACATGTTGCAGGTTGATAGTAGTAGGGAAAACAAGAAATCAAGCTAGGATAACCTTAGAAACTCATCTTAGATAAACACTATTTTGAAACTTGTTGAATTTGGATGATGTTTTGATACAATTTTCATCATGTTTGGTTTGTATGAAAATCCAGTCTTTAATATGAAATTTTGATTAATCTATATCGTCACAACTAGTTATTATGGATTCTCTTGAGCAATCTGATTTGCTTTGTGCCACGCTCCGATGTTTCCGCCATCGGTTGGGGTGTGACATTAATGTCGATTCGGATGAATGAACTCTATTCGGACTGATGGACTAAGATGTAGATCCGTTCGAACTTATCTGAGCACAACCAGCCATGTTTTTCAAAGATTTGATGATGATTTTGTTAGAATTTTGATCTAAGACTTTGTAGGATTGATTAAAACTGGTTTTCACACAACATATCCAAAATTTAGCCAATTTTAACCGTGAAATCTTTGTAGATTTGAGTTTAAAATTCAAAAAGAATGAGTAGAAGATGAGTAGAAGAAAATATGAAGAAGATGATGAATTCAGCTCTGAATCTGATGAATCTACTTGAAACTTTGTGTCTTCAATCCGTGCAATCAATCACCCGCTCTGATACCACTCGTGGATTCGCCATGAGGATTGAATCTGTAACGGTTGAATGCGATGAACACGTATCTTGTGCAGAATCCAAGTACGTGTGTAGATTGAACACAAAGAAGTAATTAACACTGATTTCTATTGATGATGAACGTTTACAACCACGAAATCAAATGAGCAGAGCTTCTCCTCTATAATGCTCAAAGTTCTACAAATGAATAAGACAAGCTAAGTATTTATACTAAACCCCCATTCGTAACTAGATACTACAGATGGACTCCCATCCGGACGAATCAACAATTACGAATGAACATCAATGTTACGGATGGGCTTGAACTATTACGAATGGACTGTTACGAATGGAGCTCCATTCGTACGGATGGGCTTTATCATATATGAACTTTATAACTTGCTCAGTTCAGCACCAGTCTTGTCTCATCTGATTAAGCTACAATACCTGATTAACGAAAGTGATAGACATACTGCACTCATATACTACTCGGTGGATTTTATGGTGATCGACTATGCATCGACGAGGACCTACGAGCAGCCACATGTGGTTTTGTGTCGCCCATTCTTATATACAGCGAAAGCTCAGATCGATTGCAGAAATGGAATGGTCACCATGAGCTATAAGAATCATAAGTTGTACTTTAATGTGTTTTTAAAATCCATTTCTTACGATCTTCATGATGAATCGTGTAACACAGTTGCTACTAATGAATATGTTTCAAGTGTGACTAAGGACAAGTTAGAGACGAGTGGTGTTGGATGTCACAGGTCGAAGGGCGAGACGAGTGTAAATCAGGCGAAGAAGCTGGAAGTGAGAAAGAGAGTGGATGGAAGAAAACCACCCGACGGCAGTATTAGAAGGGGCAATGAAGCTATAATTGACTCCAACTAGAGTGAAGCTGCAAACCTCCCAAGTAACTAGATGGAGTTGTACGTAGAGAAGTGGGGAGGAAAGCAGGCAGCTGAGCCACCATGAGCACATCAGGTACAGTCTGGTTGAAGACCTAAAACTTACTGCTCTCGGGTGGCAGCCCGAAAATGTAGAGTTGTATTTGTTGTTTCATTTTGTGGTGCGCTCTGTTTTGGCAGGTTACTTCATTTCAATCCTCACGGATGCAATGATTCGAGTGTGGGGATGTTTAGGAACATCCTCGATGAGATGTCAGAGAATCCAAGAGGATTTTGCGTCTCTGTTCGATCATAGCAGCCGCACCACTACAAATATTTGTTGATTGAATGATCAGGTTTATGTGTCTCTCTATCCTTTACTTTATTTTTTTGTGCATTTGGTGGTGTGAGTCTTTGTGTTGGGAGTGGTTTCTATGTGTTGGTTTATTTAGGTCATCAGCCGTTCATGGTTTACAGGTGGTATCTCTCGAGTTTAGATTATAAATTGCACTATACATTGAGGACAATGTATCCCAAGTGTGGGGATGCGGTAACTCGAGAGTGGGTTGGTAAGATTGTTGATCTTAAATGCTTAAAGGGCTAAAATTTGGCAAAAAATTGAAAAATTTTGAAAATTTTTGTCTTAAGTATGCTTGAACTACATGAAAACCAACATTTTCAATCGCTAAAGGGTTCCTACTGATATTAAACTAATTTAGATCCCTAGTTATTGTTGTCCCTTTAAGTGTCATAAGAGTATTTCTGACAGGTTAGAAAATAGTTGAGGAGAGATACCTAACTAGGGGTAACATGCTTTAGAAATTATATATGCTACGTGTCAGCAACCCATATTCCTTTCGTTCTGTGAGATGCTTGAGCCTACTAGAATTGTTAGCTAAATTGCAATAACTGTTCATTTGCTGAGAGTAGGCCGTATGTTGCTTTGTGTTAGAACTTATGTGGTTTGATACGTGCAGAGACTGTGGTTTAGCGTATGCATATAGATGATAAAGGCATTAGGATCCCTTCATTATGGTATCTATTGATTGTTTATTTAACCCACCTTAGTTAACCATGTTGAGCCTTCAACCATTCGTTTGTTACACCTCATGTGATCCGTTTAAATTACCAACCAAGAATGTTATTGGGAAGTGTGATTAAAAAAAGAAAGAAAAACAAAAACATAAATTATTACTATATTCGTGTATACATGTGACACCTGTGTCACTTCAACCATTAAACAAATACCAAACCAATGAAATATTTTATTTCATACTTGGGATTTGTATAAATATGTGTATCATTTACACTTATCAATTCTTGTTCGATTTCGGGCTTTAAATCGCTTTCTAGAATGTTATACGCGATCTGATGCTTAAATATAACAAGTTTAATGCAACAAACACTCTGGAATAGTGACATAAGCTTAACATACCTTAAATAACCTTTACCTAACTTAGAAATAAGTTTTTGGAAGGTTCGGTATGCCGAAATCAAGTCTATTCGCTTACAGGGACTAAATTCGACAAACTGTGAAAGTATTTCAATTTGTACTGTAACGGACATTCCGGAACTTGATCATAAGTTAAACACACCCTAAATATCCTTTACATAGCTTAGACATAGGCTTTGAGGGGTTCGGTGTGCTAAAATAAACTTTACGCTCATTCAGGGACTAAAAGTGTCAAAAAAGTGCATAAGTTTGCATTTTCGCGCATAACTTACGTTCTGAATACATCCGGACATCCAAAAATTTATGTAAGAATTAAAATATTTTATTTTAGAGTTTGGCATAAGAAAATTCCATTCGTCGCGCAATTTGGATCGTGTTTTACGCTTATGCGCATTTCGTCGTAATTAAGCAAATATCGCGATCGTACGACCAAACGAACCGACATCCGGCATATTTTTGAGCATGTTTCATGTCCACAATGTTTAGGCAACATTTTAGGGCCTTAAAGTTGGCTTAACGGGCCTTAGAAGTGTCGAAAATGGCTTTAAACACCAACAGGGACTGAAACTGTCATTCTGCAAAAGTTGTTTGCTGATCAGAGCACCCAGGCGGGGTGCGTAAGCTTTGTACATGTCTTATGCGGGCCGCTAGGCCCTTCCAGATCTGCACAGAATGTGTTTAACAGCTGTTTGCAGCTATTATACACTCATTTTCCACTTGCAACTGTTTTTAGCAAACAATGGGCATAATCTAGGGGCTCCCATGGTTTTGTAAAACAATGGGCCCATGTGTACGGCCTAGATCGAAGCACGTTTCCCGACGAACGATCCTAACCGTTGTACGAAAACTATAAATACCCCTTGCTCTCAATTGTTGCAACCCACATTGATCTGAGTTTTTCTCTAAGTGGTTGTGTTTATACACTTCCTACCTGAGATTACTTGGAATCAATCTTGAGGGGACCCTTTGTAAGTGTTCCTTCGTTCTTTTTATGATTTTTTAGCTTGAAAGTCAAAATGCGTTTGACTTTCTACATTGACCAGTTTATGGTCAATGCGAAGTTCGTCTTAACTTCATAACATGAGCGTAATCACGATGGTTATAGTCCCTAGTGACTATACCTACTGATTACCACGTTATCTAGGCTCAGTGACGAGTCGTAGTTTCGGGCAAAATGCGTGTTCTCGCGTATTTTGTAACCAAACTACTCTAGGGTATCAAAACCGTTTGTTTTGATATCAAAATTTGTTTTCTAACTTGACTAAACATGTTCTAGCATGTTTAGCTCGTCACTTTTAGATTTGTGCTTGTTTAGGGTCGTAAGGGTAAGCGATCTAATCAATCGCTATTGCTTTCAAACCCGACCCATTTGGTCGATCATTAGGATCCGACCAAATACTTTGGGTGACCATAGTTGTATAGGGAATAACCTTTCGAGGTTATACCTTATGGTCACGTCGTTTAAGTAGTTGTATGATAAGTAGTTCTTATGCCTTAGGTAAATTACCAAAATGCCCTTTTTATGCCAAATTTCATTTTAAACATATGTAACATAATTTTTTTTTTATATATAAACTGATTAGACAACAATATTAGAAATGTATGAGCATATAATACTTGTCATAGGACTAGTTAGACGTCTCGAACGCGCTTTGCGCACACGACGCGTTAAACTAGCGTAAGCCACCTAAACGGGTCGTAAGCACTTAGGTTAGGTTTCATTTTAGTATGTAGGCTTTGTTAAACCATATCATATGAGTTCCAATGCTCATCTGGTTTACGCAACCTCATACTATCCAATCTCCCGATTTAGGTCCGGTTATTTATGTAGTTATCTATATTAGGTGTCGTTTGACTTCCGTGATCCCTCTAGCTTTGCTTGGTTGTTGTTTAAGACTTCTAAGCACCCTCAAGTGAGTACATAGACCCCTCTTTTACTGTTTTCCAAATGTTTTGGGGTGAAACACATGTGCCTACTTGTTATTTTCGTGCTTTCCATGTTTTCACAACATATACTTACTATGTTTATTAGTACTCTATTAGTACATGATTTCATTATGTTTTGCTATGTATGTTGACTGAGCATATTTAGCACATTGATTTACATACTTTTCTGCTTTTGCTATGTGTGTTAACTAAGCATATTTAGCACATTGATTTACATGACTTTTCTGCTATATATGTGTACTTGGTATATTAGCACATTGTTTTACATTACATTTTCTGCTATGTATGTTGACTAAGCATATTTAGCACATTGATTTACATGACTTTTCTGCTATGTATGCTAACTTAGCATACTTAATACATTTGTTTTACATTGCATCTCTGTTGCATATGTTCTAGTAACATATGGACACATTGTTTTATATCTCTACCTTATATGTTCACTTAGCATACTAGGTACATTATTTTCATAAAACATGCTTACATTGGGTATATCATTTGGTTTGTTTAACGGGACTAAATTACATTCATTAACACCGATCATGCCACTCGGTAGTAGGTAGTGGTACCATAGGACTTGACAAATCCCGTTCCTAATATCCTAGGTTTGTTTGGATGGATGGAATGACCGAATCCGAAAACATTTTCTTTTG
Source organism: Helianthus tuberosus (assembly GCA_030545235.1). Taxonomy (NCBI): domain Eukaryota; kingdom Viridiplantae; phylum Streptophyta; class Magnoliopsida; order Asterales; family Asteraceae; genus Helianthus; species Helianthus tuberosus. The sequence continues at coordinate 60,264,855 of CM060401.1, forward strand.
ATAACCTTTACTTAGGGTTATCCGTCTGTCTCAAGGCTTGAATGTAGGCGTTTAACATTACCGCATAAATGTTGTATCAGTAAAGCATGCATTATTCTACAAAGCATAACTTTTGATTTATTCAAATACTTTGTTTTGTACATTTTTACTTGTGGTTTAAGTAGTCTCATTTTACTTACCATAATAACTTTTGTTTACACATTACATGGTTTACATATGATGGTTTTTACATAAACATTTGACATTTGACTATACATAAACATTTTTACATGGATGGTTTGTTTGGGTAAGTGATTTAAATAACGGGGCGTGTGTAATATGATAAGAGCATGGTGGATACGCCGCTGGTACTTCCTATATATAAGTGCTTTTATAGTATTACATATCGTAGCGTTATTTAAACCATTTCAATATTTGACATATTACATTTTACACAAATGACATATTTTCACTAAACAATTGTTTTACAAAACAACTCATTTTATACAAACTCATTTTACTTGCTTATTCATTTAACTTTACATTACTCCTTTACATATCATCTACTTTATCCTTGATTTTCAAATGATTTATAAAACAAAACATTTTACAAGGATCATGACTGACTTTTGTTAAACAACTTTTTCTAAACATATAAGTCATGAATCTTATTTTTCACAAAACCTATGTATCTCACAGGCATTTTTATGCTGACGTAACTTTTTTCACATGTGTTTAAGGAGATGATGCATAGGATTGATCAAGATACACATAGGCGGACTTGGGCCTTAGTGACAATAAAAGATGCAAGACTAGTTAATTATGTTAAACTTCTTTGTTTGTTTAGACATTTTACTCAGTTAATCAATAAAACAAAATTTTAAATTTCCATGTGTTATGAAACAATGATTCTGTTACAACACTCCCCGACGTTTCCGCCATGATTTGTTGTTTTACGTGGTCGGGGTGTGACAGAAAAGTTGGTATCAGAGCTCATGGTTATAGGGAATTAGGTTATTAGTAATGCTTTGACCTAGTCTATAACCTTCCTAGGACCCTAACGCGAGTTTACTTGCGATTAGTCATAAAACAATACCGTCACCTATCCTTAGGCGATAACCACAAAAGGAACACAAATTTCAAAACCGCTTTGAAAAGCAATCATCTGTTCTAGGATGATTTATTATATGGTTTTGAACCCTTCTAGTTTGATTTTTGGCCTTGTGCCTTCTAAGTTTTCAAAATCTCGTCAAGGTTTTGGGTTCTAAATAATGTGAACACGTGCAAACTGGAAGAGTGAATGCCTGTACTCTGAGTTTTCTGTCTAAGGCTAGAGTGTTCGTACAAATCTGCAGAATCGGACCAGTCACTCTTACCTGGGAACTCTTGGGGTGAGTGTTCACTTATAGGTGAGCATGTCTTCAGTAATACATTAATATGACCTATTTACTTTGATTAGTCACCGTCTCATTTGTTTGCCTTAGGTAACAAACAAATGATTGCAATTTTATCCGTTGCCATTTTGTTTTGATTTTCCGATAACATTCCACTTGTTTCTTCTTGTGTCTTTCATTTCCTTCTAGAATGTCTCTTCCTCTCAGCAACGGTCAAATGTCCGAGCAAACAGCCAAATTTGCTCAGCAAATAGGCGAAGTGATTCTGAAGACGGTGGATTTAGGCATTGCCATGTCTCGTCTCAACAATGAAGCCACTCAAGAGTCACCAAAGGAAGCAGAAGTCAAGCCTGCACTAAAATCAAGGAAGCGTAAGGCTTCAAGGAAACCCGCAGCAGTTACACCTAATCAAGCGGGACCTAGCCAAGTGGCAACGCCACCAACTAGGAAGTCGTATTTGGGAGCTGCCCCATGGTGCAAGCGGTGCGACCATCATCATTCAAACCTCATACCCTGCTTCAAATGTACCTACTGTGGACGGTGGGGACATTTGGTTAACATATGCCGCTTTGCTATCCAAAAGAAAGTTGTTATAAACCTTGCTGCTGCTCAACCTCCTGCTAGGAAACCTTATGCCGGTACTGCACTGATGTGCAACAAGTGTAATGCACCTCACCGAGCTTACCTGCAGTGTCGTGTGTGTGCATCATGTGGACGACTCGGTCACCTGGCAAATGCTTGTCAATTCAACCCAATCCAAGGTGGACCAAACCAACCCCAAGTCAACCCTGCTCCAGCTCGTTTACCATCTGGTACTTGGTACAACTACGGCGAGATGAGCTATTTCAGGAACAAGTGAACAAAGATTGTCAATGCAAATCTGACCCACGGAGCATTTGGCTGAGTATAAGATGTTGCTGTTTTAATGTTATGCTTTTCTTTCTTTGTTTTAATGTGAAACAATCAGTTTTGTTTATAAATAAATCGTTGATCACAAATTCTGATATACAAGTGTAGTTACATGTGTGTATGGCATTTCCCTATGATACCTACATTAAGGAACTGTGTTCCTTACAAACTACTCTTGTGAATATTTCCCATTCTTGTGTGTACTCATGATTCCCATAGAAAATTCTAAGTACTCGTTTTATTCTAAGACACGAAGTACAAAAAATAAAGTGACATTATGAGTAATCATGCTTCTGCACATCTGTGCCTTTGAATCCTTGGTTAGATAACTAAGGGTATTTTCAAATCTCATACCCATTATGTTTTGATTTTTCAACATACATAGTATGAGTATTTCAAAAACAACCTTCATGATTTCAAAACATTTCATATAGTCTGAAAACAACTTTTTCAAATGCATCGTCTATATTTCAAAAACAACCTTCGTGATTTCAAAAACATTTTATATATAGTTCGAAAACGTTCTTAATATAGTATATTTACTTAACATATCAAATGCATGATTTCAAAAGCATTGTCTATGTTTTCAACAATCAACCTTCATGATTTCAAAAGCATCAATCATGTTTTCAAAAACCTTATACATAATTTCAAAATTCATCTCGCATGATTTTAAAACATTTTTATAAATATACTTACCTAATACACCTACTTTATGATTTCAAAAGTATTATATATAAGGTTTCAAAAACATTAAACACATTTTTAAAAGAAACCCCATGCATAGTTTTCAAAATATTTTCCTCATACATTGACTTAACCTTCAAATTATGCTTCATATGTCGCCTTGACATATCTAGCATCCCAACTTCATAAGCATTTTTACTTCATGTTTTGACTTAAGCACATCCAGTGCAAGGTTTCAAAACATCTTCAACTTCTAAAATCCATATGGGATCTTTTTATCTTCACAATTAGACCCTTGTGGATGATTATCTTTCAAATCAGAGTCCTTAATTGGATTCCTTGTGTACTTTAATTCGAACATTTCGGTTCCTTATAATCGAAATCGAATTTTCTCTTTAAGATCTTTCTATCTTCATAGTTAGATTCTTGATAATGTTTAAAGTACCAAATGAAATCCACGGAAAGGATTCCTAGTGTGCTTTAAATGCATGTGCGCTATTAATAAAAAACAAATTAACAAAATGATAACAAATCAAGTTAAACAATTTTGTGATTATGTGACTATGTGTTTATGCATTTTGTGTTTTCTTTTATGCATTTTTTCTTGTTTGTATTTTTGTATACTCTGGGTATTCATTATCCAAATCCTCGTAGAACCTTTCATATCTTCATATGAGGGATTCATGGTAGGATATTCAAAAAGGTACTACCTTAAATCCTTAATGGGCTTCTATGTAATCGTTAAGACCCTTGGATTATATAGTACCATTCCATCTTTCAAAGAGACCCCTTGAGTGGTCTTGTCAGAAAGATTGATTCAGAATCTGGTTAAGAACGACACGTGGTGATATAGCTAAACAGACTCCTTCGTAGTCTATTGAAATCATTTACTGATTTAATTAAAAAGGACCCTATGATAGTCCAGTCACAATCATCACCGGCTCGTTCATTGTTTTCTTCCCCTACACATTATAAGATGCACTACGTGACTATGCAAGGAATGACGTAATTATGGATGCATACATAATTACGAAGTTCAGTGCACGGAAACCACAGTAAGACTTATTATGTGTAAGAACCGATAGTGGCAACCATAACGGAATGTGAACAATGTAATAGAGGTACGGTGGACGCACCAATAACGCTTTATATACTTGTATATAAGTATCCCTCTCACATTGCAAGCATGACGTTATTTAAAGTTACTAGAAGTTCAGGACTTTAACCAGTGTTGTTTGATCTTTTCAACTTCATGTTTCAAGCGCTCACAAGTTTCCACTAAAATAAATTTCGGGACGAAATTTCCTGAAGTAGGGGAGACTGTGACTCCTGTGTCACTTCAACCATTAAACAAATACCAAACCAATGAAATATTGTATTTCATACTTAGGATTTGTATAAATATGTGTATCATTTACACATATCAATTCTTGTTCGATTTCGGGCTTTAAATCGCTTTCTGGAAGGTTATACGTGATCTGATGCGTAAATATAACCAGTTTAATGCAACAAACACTCCGGAATAGTGACATAAGCTTAACATACCTTAAATAACCTTTGCATAACTTAGAAATAAGTTTTTGGAAGGTTCGGTATGCCGAAATCAAGTCTATTCGCTTACAGGGACTAAATTTGACAAACTACGAAAGTATATCAATTTGTACTATAACGGACATTCTGGACTTGATCATAAGTTAAACACACCCTAAATATCCTTTACATAGCTTAGACATAGGCTTTGAGGGGTTCGGTGTGCTAAAATAAACTTTATGCTCATTCAGGGACTAAAAGTGTCAAAAAAGTGCATAAGTTTGCATTTTCGCGCATAACTTAGGTTCTGAATACATCCGGACATCCAAAAATTAATGTAATCATTAAAATATTTTATTTTAGTGTTTGGCATAAGAAAAATCCATTCGTCGCGCAATTTGGATCGTTTTTCGCGCTTATGCCCATTTCGTCGTAATTAAGCAAATATCGCAATCGTACGACCAAACGAACCGACATCCGGCATATTTTTGAGCATGTTTCATGTCCAAAATGTTTAGGCAACATTTTAGGGCCTTAAAGTTGGCTTAACGGGCCTTAGAAGTGTCGGAAATGGCTTTAAACACCAACAGGGACTAAAACTGTCATTCTGCAAAAGTTGTTTGCTGATCAGAGCACCCAGGCGGGGCGCGTAAGCTTTGTACATGTCTTACGCGGGCCGCTAGGTCCTCCCAGATCTGCACAGAATGTGTTTAACAGCTGTTTGCAGCTATTATACACTCATTTTCCACTTGCAACTGTTTTTAGCAAACAATGGGCATAATCTAGGGGCTCCCATGGTTTTGTAAAACAATGGGCCCATGTGTACGGCTTAGATCGAAGCACGTTTCCCGACGAACGATCCTAATGGTTGTACGAAAACTATAAATACCCCTTGCTCTCAATTGTTGCAACCCACATTGATATGAGTTTTTCTCTAAGTGGTTGTGTTTATACACTTCCTACCTGAGATTACTTGGAATCAATCTTGAGGGGACCCTTTGTAAGTGTTCCTTCGTTCTTTTTATGCGTTTTTAGCTTGAAAGTCAAAATGCGTTTGACTTTCTACATTGACCAGTTTATGGTCATTGCGAAGTTCGTTTTAACTTCATAACATGAGCGTAATCACGATGGTTATAGTCCCTAGTGACTATACCTACTGATTACCACGTTATCTAGGCTCAGTGACGAGTCGTAGTTTCGGGCAAAATGCGTGTTCTCGCGTATTTTGTAACCAAACTACTCTAGGGTATCAAAACCGTTTGTTTTGATATCAAAACCTGTTTTCTAACTTGACTAAACATGTTCTAGCATGTTTAGCTCGTCACTTTTAGATTTGTGCTTGTTTAGGGTCGTAAGGGTAAGCGATCTAATCAATCGCGTATGCTTTCGAACCCGACCCATTTGGTCGATCATTAGGATCCGACCAAACACTTTGGGTGACCATAGTTGTATAGGGAATAACCTTTCGAGGTTATACCTTATGGTCACATCGTTTAAGTAGTTGTATGATAAGTAGTTCTTATGCCTTTGGTAAATTACCAAAATGACCTTTTTATGCCAAATTTCATTTTAAACATATGTAACATAATTTTTTTTTTATACTTAAACTGATTAGACAACAATATTAGACATGTATGGGCATATAATACTTGTCATAGGACTAGTTAGACGTCTCGAACGCGCTTTGCGCGCACGACGCGTTAAAGTAGCGTAAGCTACCTAAACGGGTCGTAATGGGTCGTAAGCACTTAGGTTCGGTTTCATTTTAGTATGTAGGCTTTGTTAAACCATATCATATGAGTTCCAATGCTCATCTGGTTTACGAAACCTCATACTATCCAATCTCCCGATTTAGGGCCGGTTATTTATGTAGTTATCTATATTAGGTGCCGTTTGACTTCCGTGATCCCTCTAGCTTTGCTTGGTTGTTGTTCAAGACTTCTAAGCACCCTCAAGTGAGTACATAGACCCCTCTTTTACCGTTTTCCAAATGTTTTGGGGTGAAACACATGTGCCTAGTTGTTATTTTCATGCTTTCCATGTTTTCACATCATATACTTACTATGTTTATTAGTACACTATTATTACATGATTTCATTATGTTTTGCTATGTATGTTGACTGAGCATATTTAGCACATTGATTTACATGACTTTTCTGCTTTTGCTATGTGTGTTAACTGAGCATATTTAGCACATTGATTTACTTGACTTTTCTGCTATATATGTTTACTTGGCATATTAGCACATTGTTTTACATTACATTTTCTGCTATGTATGTTGACTGAGCATATTTAGCACATTGATTTACATGACTTTTCTGCTTTGTATGTTAACTTAGCATACTTAGTACATTTGTTTTACATTGCATCTCTGTTGCATATGTTCTAGTAACATATGGACACATTGTTTTATATCTCTACCTTGTATGTTCACTTAGCATACTAGGTACATTATTTTCATAAAACATGCTTACATTGGGTATATCATTTGGTTTGTTTAACGGGACTAAATTACATTCATTAACACCGATAATGCCGCTCGGTAGTAGGTAGTGGTACCATAGGACTTGACAAATCCCGTTCCTAAAATCCTAGGTTTGTTTGGATGGATGGAATGACCGAATCCGAAAACATTTTCTTTTGATAACCTTTACTTAGGGTTATCCGTCTGTCTCAAGGCTTGAATGTAGGCGTTTAACATTACCGCATAAATGTTGTATCAGTAAAGCATGCATTATTCTACAAAGCATAACTTTTGATTTATTCAAATACTTTGTTTTGTACATTTTTACTTGTGGTTTAAGTAGTCTCATTTTACTTACCATACATAACTTTTGTTTACACATTACATGGTTTACATATGATGGTTTTTACATAAACATTTGACATTTGACTATATATAAACATTTTTACATGGATGGTTTGTTTGGGTAAGTGATTTAAATAACGAGGCATGTGTAATATGATAAGAGCATGGTGGATACGCCGCTGGTACTTCCTATATATAAGAGTTTTTATAGTATTACATATCGTAGCGTTATTTAAACCATTTCAATATTTGACATATTACATTTTACACAAATGACATATTTTCACTAAACAATTGTTTTACAAAACAACTCATTGTATACAAACTCATTTTACTTGGTTATTCATTTAACTTTACATTACTCTTTTACATATCATCTACTTTATTCTCGATTTTCAAATGATTTATAAAACAAAACATTTTACAAGGATCATGACTGGCTTTTGTTAAACAACTTTTTCTAAACTTATAAGTCATGAATTCTATTTTTCACAAAACCTATGTATCTCACGGGCATTTTTATGCTGACGTACCTTTTTTCACATGTGTTTCAGGAGATGATGCATAGGATTGATCAAGATACACATAGGCGGACTTGGGCCTTAGTGACAATAAAAGATGCAAGACTAGTTAATTATGTTAAACTTCTTTGTTTGTTTAGACATTGTACTCAGTTAATCAATAAAACAAAATTTCAAATTTCCATGTGTTATGAAACAATGATTCTGTTTCAACACTCCCCGACGTTTCCGCCATGATTTGTTGTTTTACGCGGTCGGGGTGTGACAATACAATTGGGTCAAAAATAGCACAAGTGTTAGTAATTATTGTGAATAAAGTTTTCATTGTTTGGTATTCGTTTGTGTTCGCCAAATAAACATAAAAAAATCAAAAAAATATTTCCTTACCTTGGACCTCAACCCAAAACCCAAAAGTCCTTTTGATATGTATTACGTTATCTGATACACTGGAGGTGTGATTGCTATACAAGCTTATGATTGCAAGGTAGCATATTTGGTTTTGAGCGAAATATATACTAGCACACTACACACTAGTCTTGATAAAGCCAAGAGGAGTGTTGATTGTGAGGGGCGTGTGGCATGTGTGTGTAGTATCATAAGCATGTTAGTTTTAGTTAGGTAAGTCTTAAGTGTTTTAATTGCACCTCAATTACTTGTCAGATTGTCAACCTCGATTGTTGTCACACCCCGACCACGTAGAACATACGAAACGTGGCGGAAACGTCGGGGAGTGTTGTAACAGAATTAATTGTTTCAAATCCATGGCAATTGAAGTTTCGTTTTATTGATTAAAAGTGTTACAATGTCTTAACAAACAAGGAATACAATATAATTAACTAGTCTTGCATCTTTTATTGTCACTAAAGCCCAAGTCTGCCTATATGTATCTTGATCATCTTATGCAACAGCTCCTGAAAAACACATGTGAAAATAGGTACGTCAGCATAAAAATGCCTGTGAGATACATAGGTTTTGTGAAAATAGGTTTCATGACTTATGTTTGAGAAAATGTTTAGTCATGAACCTTGTTATTTGCTTTGTTTTGTAAATCATTTGAAAATTGATAAGATCAGATGATAAGTATAAATAAGTGAATAATGTAAGGTTAAATGAATAACCAAGTAAAAATATGTTTGCATAAGATAAGATGTTTATAAATCAATGTCTTGTGAAAAGTATGTTATTTGTATAAAATGTTCTATGTCTCAAACTGAAATGATTCAAATAAAGTTACGACATATAATACCATACAAACACTTATATATAGGAAGTACCAGCGGCGTATCCACCATGCTTGTATCATATTACACACGCATCGTTACTTAATCACTTAATCAAACCAAACCAAACAATGTAAAAATGTCTATGTTTAAATCAATTGTCAAATGTATTGAATAATATGTCAAAGTATTCATGTCAAGATGTAAATCATGTCAAAATGTCTATGTCAAATATCCATGTCAAATGTCTATGTCAAATATCCATGTCAAATGTCTATGTCTATGTCAAATATCCATGTATGGCAAGTGAAATGTCTCAACTAAACCATATGCACAACAACAAAGTATTGAAGTAAAACTTGGTTTAAATCAAAGTTATGTTTTGTGGGAAATACATGATCAATGTCAATCATGTTAAAATGTCTATGTCGAAATGTCTATGTCAAAATGTCATGTAAAACAATGTACTAAGTAATGCACACAATGGCAATACATAGCATGAAATGTAATGAAATCATGTACTATAATGTACTAATGAACATAGCAAGTATATGATGTCAAAACAGGAAAGCATGAAAGTAACAAGTAGGCACATGTGTTTCACCCCAAAACAGTTTGGAAAACAGTAAAAGAGGGGTCTATGTACTCACCTGAGATTGCTCAGTAGTCCTTGAGTAACAACTAAACAATGCTAGAGATCGCGGATATCAAACGGCACCTAGTATAGGTAGCTACATTAATAAACCGGACCTAAATCGGAAGATCGGGTAGCATTAGGGTTTGTAAACCAAACGAGTGTAGAGACTCGTGTCATTTGGTTTAACAAAGCCTACATACTAAATGAAACTTATCCTAAGTGTCTACGACCCATTACGACCCGTTTAGGTAGCTTGTGCTACTTTAACGCGTCGTTCGCGTGAAACGCGTTCGGACCGCCTAACTAGTCCTATGACAAGTATTATATGCCTAAACATGTTACATAATCAGTTACGTGACAAAAGTTTAGGTTACATATGCTAAATTACCAATTATGTATGAAAAGGGTATTCTGGTAATTTACCTAAGGCATATAAACTACCTATCATACAACTACTTAAACGTCGTGACCATAAGGTATAACCTCGGAAGGTTATTCCCTACACTATGGTCACCTAATGTGTTTGGTCGGATCCTAATGATCGACCAAACTGGGTCGGGTTCGAGGTATAAGCGATTTATTAGATCGCTTACCCTACGACCCTAGACAACGTGGTAATCAGTAGGCATAGTCCCAAGGGACTATGACCATCGTGATTACAATCACGTTGCGAAGTTCAAACGAACTTCGCATTGACCATTACTGGTCAACGCTGAAAGTCAAACAAAGTTTGACTTTCTGACTCGAAAAGCAGTAAAAATAAGGAAAAGAACGAAAGAATACTTACGAAGGGTCCCCGAATGCTAACCCAGATCAAAATAGCTCAGGTATGAAACGAAGGTTCCAACTTAGAGCTTTCTTAATCAGATTTGTGGGTTTTGAACAAATGGGGGGGGTGGGTATTTATAGAAAAGGTAGAGCCGTTAGGATCGTTTCTTGAATATCGTGCCACGATCCGAGCCGAACACTTGTCACAAAGTTGTGGTGGCTAGAAACTTGTTCTTATCCACTGACTAGACGATAGGAAATGTGTGGTTGAGAATCGAACAGCTGGGACCCGCTTGTTAAAACATTGAATCTGACCAGATCATGCAGTCGCGTAGCGCGACGGATATGCCCTTAGGGCTCGCGCTACGCTACGCCTCCCCTGTTCCAGAAAAGTTTCAAAAGTGGCAGGAATGGTCCCTGCACGTGTTTAAGGCCTTTTTCGATGCGTTTGAACCCCGTTAACCTCATTTCAAGGCTCTAAAATGAAGTTAAAGTATAGGGAACTCAAAACATGCTCAAAAATATGCCGGGTGTCGGTTCGTTTGGCCGTACGATCGCGATGTTCGCTTAATTACGACGGAATGCGCATAAGCGCGAAAAACGATCCAAATGACGCGACGAATGGATTTTTCTTATGGCGAACACTAAAATATAATATAGTCATGCCTACATAAATTTTTGGATGTCCGGATGTATTCAGAACGTAAGTTATGCGCGAAAATGCAAACTTGTGCACTTTTTGTCACTTTTAGTCCCTGAATGACACAAAAGTTTATTTTAGCACACCGAACCCCTCAAAGCCTAATTCTAAGCTATGTAAAGGATATTTATGGTATGTTTAACTTATGGTCATGTTCCGGAAGGTCTGTTACAGTTCAAATTGGCATACTTTCGCAGTTTGTCAACTTTAGTCCCTGTAAGCGATTTAACTTTGATTTCACCACACCAAACCTTCCAAAACTTATATCTAAGTTATGTATAGGTTATTTAAGGTATGTTAAGCCTATTTCACTATTCCGGAGTGTTCGTTGCATTAAACTGGTTATATTTACGCATCAGTGCGTGTATAACCTTCCAGAAAGCGATTTAGAGCTTGAAATCGAACATGAGTTGATATGTGCAAAAGATACACATATTTATACAAGTCCAAAGTATGAAATACATTATTTCATTGGTTTGGCATTTGTTTGATGGTTGAAATGACACAGGTGTTACAGTCTCCCCTACTTTAGGAAATTTCGTCCCGAAATATATTTGTAGGAGTATGTCTGTGATTTGTGTTAAAAAAATGAACGAAAGGAGTCATTTTTCACCGTTTCTTCAGAAACCAAAAATGAACGAAAAGAGTCATTTTTCACCGTTTCTTCAGAAACCAAAAATGAACGAAAAGAGTCATTTTTCACCGTTTCTTCAGAAACCAAAAATGAACGAAAAGAGTCATTTTTCACCGTTTCTTCAGAAACCAAAAATGAACGACAAGAGTCATTTTTCACCGTTTCTTCAGAAACCAAAAATGAACGACAAGAGTCATTTTTCACCGTTTCTTCAGAAACCAAAAATGAACGAAAAGAGTCATTTTTCACCGTTTCTTCAGAAACCAAAAATGAACGACAAGAGTCATTTTTCACCGTTTCTTCAGAAACCAAAAATGAACGACAAGAGTCATTTTTTCAGACACATGACCAAACTAGCTGTGGTTTCCGTGCACTGAATTCCATAATTATGTATGCATCCATAATTACGTAATTCCTTGCATAGTCCGCACAGTTTGTCTTGAAATGTTTTAGGGGAGGAAAAATCAAACCCGTGATGAGTGTGACTAGACTACCATAGGGTCCTTTTAATTAGATCGACAAATGATCCTTTTAATTAGGCCGCCAAGGAGTCCTTTCAGCTATATCATCACATGATATTCCTAACCAGATTTTTGGATCAATCTGTTTACCTAGACCACTCAGGGGTCTAATTATGGAATAGTACAATATAATCCAAGGGTCTTTACTATCACGTAAAAGCCCATTGAGGATTTAATATAGTACCTTTGGATATCCTACTACGAATTCCTTATACAAAGATATGGAAGATTCTTCGAGGATTTGGATAACAAAAACTTGGATTACACAAAAACAAAAAGGAAACACATAAGCACATAATCACATAGTTGTTTAACTTGTTTATTAATTTGTTATCTTTGGACGCGGACACTTAAAGCACACCAAGAATCCAATTCGTGGATTTCATTTGGCACTTTAATCCTTTCAAGAATCCATCCATGAAGATAGGATGATCTACCAAAAATTCGATTTTCGTTTTCAGGAAAACACAATATTCGAATTAAGGTACACAATAATTTAGGACATACGGAAATACCCTTAGGTACCCTATTAAGAATTTATAGTGGTACTTGGGGTATTCGTACGGAATTATAACTTGCACCTTGTACTTCGTTTCTTTGCAAGAGACGGGTACTTAGGATCCTTGTGGAAAACGCAAGAGATTGTAAAATGGAAGAATTCTGGGAGTAGTTTGTTTTTCAAGTAATACTATTCCTTGATTGTCGGTATTGTAAGGGATATGTTGTTTACACATACAATCACATAAATACATTGCAATGTAAATAAAAGATTTATTTATAAACAATGATAACAACTGTTTCATGGACCTTGACAACAAAAGAAAATAATACATAAGATGTGATTATTTCTAAAGAGTGTTGTCTTCTAGTCGATCAGATGCTCATCTCTGTGCTGGATTAGCATTAGCAAGCTTTGGGCAATTTCTTCGGAAATGTCCCATCTCGCCACACTTGTAGCAAGAACCTGGAGGAAAGCGAGCTCGAGCAGGTTTGTTGTCAGCTTGATTTAGTGCAACTGTTGCTACGCAAACTTTTGCTGTATGACCTTTACGTCCACAAATTTGGCATTCGCGGCACTTTACATTTACATGATGATAAAGGTTACATCGGTTGCACAAAGGTGAAGTTCCATTGTATGGCTTCCTAGTACGGGGTTTAGCTGGTTGGTTGGGGGCGGCTTGATCATTGTGAGCGACCATGGTGAAGTTCTGAGAAGCCTTTCGCTTCTTTGACTCCTTAGGGGATCCAGTCTGTACATCCATGGTCTTTGATTCCTCGATTTGTTTCGATTCCTCGACCGGTTTCTTGTCACCCTTTCGGAAAAGTTTACGTTTCCTGATCTGAGATTCAGTCAGGGTTGCAGATAGCTCAATGGCCTGCCTAACCGTAGTGGGGTTACTACCAGTAACAATGTCCTGAACTGAGTCAGGGAGACCATCAATGTATTTTTCGATCGCCTTGTCCAAAGGCGTAACCATGGTAGGACACAACAGGCTCAGCTCCTCATATCGATCAGTGTATGCTCGATGTTCGCCGCTGTCTTGCTTAAGATCGTCGAATTCCCTTTCCAATGCCCTGATCTCGTGACGAGGACAGAATTCCTTCATCATCAGTGCTCGAAGTTCTTCCCAAGTTTGGGCCAGTGCCACTTCGGCACCCCTATCTCTCACCACACCGTTCCACCATGTCAAAGCTCGTTTCTCGAAGACACTAGATGCAAAATCTACCTTTCGCTCGTTTGGACATTGAACATGCCTGAAGGTGCTCTCTAGACTCTCGAACCATTGCAGAAGTGCAGTTGCTCCTTGAGACCCAGAAAACTTTGATGGCTTAGCCGAGTTGAACGTCTTGAAGTTGCATGGGGCATTATTGTTGTTGATAGCTTGGTGACATTGGGCAACGATGATCGGGATTGCAGCAGTCATTTGCTGTGTAATGACAGCTGCCAGCTCGTCAACAGATACTGGATTTTCGCGTCGTGGAGGCATTCTAAAAGAGAAGAACATGAAAGGAAACGAGTGAGAGAATTAGACGAAATGAATGAGATGAAACAAATCTGATGAAAGCAAGGCTATTGGTCATTTGTTTGTTACTACAAAGCAACAAATGACCTCGGTGAATAATCAAAGTAAATAGGTCAAAAATAATGTATCGCGAAGACATGCTCGCCTATAAGTGGACACTCATCCCAAGAATTCCCAGGTAAGCACAACTGGTCTCGCGTCTGATGAGATGTATACGAAGTGCTTGCCTAGACAGAAAACCCAGAATACAGGCATTCACCCTTCCAGTTTGCACGTGTTCACATTATTTAAAACCCAGAACCTTGACGAGATTTTGAAAACTCAAAGGGGTTCAAAACCATATAACAGAGGGTTCAAAACCTTGTAATAAATCATCCTAGAACAGATGATTAGTTTTCAAAGCGGTTTTGAAATTTATGTTCTTGTTGTGGTCGTCGCCTAAGGATAGGTGACGGTATTGTTTTATGACTAAACGCAAGTAAACTCGCGTTAGGGTCCTAAGAAGGTTATAGACTAGGTCAAAGCATTACTAATAACCTAATTCCCTATAACCATTGGCTCTGATACCATCTTTTCTGTCACACCCCGACCACGTAGAACATACGAAACGTGGCGGAAACGTCGGGGAGTGTTGTAACAGAATTAATTGTTTCAAATCCATGGCAATTGAAGTTTCGTTTTATTGATTAAAAGTGTTACAATGTCTTAACAAACAAGGAATACAATATAATTAACTAGTCTTGCATCTTTTATTGTCACTAAAGCCCAAGTCTGCCTATATGTATCTTGATCATCTTATGCAACAGCTCCTGAAAAACACATGTGAAAATAGGTACGTCAGCATAAAAATGCCTGTGAGATACATAGGTTTTGTGAAAATAGGTTTCATGACTTATGTTTGAGAAAATGTTTAGTCATGAACCTTGTTATTTGCTTTGTTTTGTAAATCATTTGAAAATTGATAAGATCAGATGATAAGTATAAATAAGTGAATAATGTAAGGTTAAATGAATAACCAAGTAAAAATATGTTTGCATAAGATAAGATGTTTATAAATCAATGTCTTGTGAAAAGTATGTTATTTGTATAAAATGTTCTATGTCTCAAACTGAAATGATTCAAATAAAGTTACGACATATAATACCATACAAACACTTATATATAGGAAGTACCAGCGGCGTATCCACCATGCTTGTATCATATTACACACGCATCGTTACTTAATCACTTAATCAAACCAAACCAAACAATGTAAAAATGTCTATGTTTAAATCAATTGTCAAATGTATTGAATAATATGTCAAAGTATTCATGTCAAGATGTAAATCATGTCAAAATGTCTATGTCAAATATCCATGTCAAATGTCTATGTCAAATATCCATGTCAAATGTCTATGTCTATGTCAAATATCCATGTATGGCAAGTGAAATGTCTCAACTAAACCATATGCACAACAACAAAGTATTGAAGTAAAACTTGGTTTAAATCAAAGTTATGTTTTGTGGGAAATACATGATCAATGTCAATCATGTTAAAATGTCTATGTCGAAATGTCTATGTCAAAATGTCATGTAAAACAATGTACTAAGTAATGCACACAATGGCAATACATAGCATGAAATGTAATGAAATCATGTACTATAATGTACTAATGAACATAGCAAGTATATGATGTCAAAACAGGAAAGCATGAAAGTAACAAGTAGGCACATGTGTTTCACCCCAAAACAGTTTGGAAAACAGTAAAAGAGGGGTCTATGTACTCACCTGAGATTGCTCAGTAGTCCTTGAGTAACAACTAAACAATGCTAGAGATCGCGGATATCAAACGGCACCTAGTATAGGTAGCTACATTAATAAACCGGACCTAAATCGGAAGATCGGGTAGCATTAGGGTTTGTAAACCAAACGAGTGTAGAGACTCGTGTCATTTGGTTTAACAAAGCCTACATACTAAATGAAACTTATCCTAAGTGTCTACGACCCATTACGACCCGTTTAGGTAGCTTGTGCTACTTTAACGCGTCGTTCGCGTGAAACGCGTTCGGACCGCCTAACTAGTCCTATGACAAGTATTATATGCCTAAACATGTTACATAATCAGTTACGTGACAAAAGTTTAGGTTACATATGCTAAATTACCAATTATGTATGAAAAGGGTATTCTGGTAATTTACCTAAGGCATATAAACTACCTATCATACAACTACTTAAACGTCGTGACCATAAGGTATAACCTCGGAAGGTTATTCCCTACACTATGGTCACCTAATGTGTTTGGTCGGATCCTAATGATCGACCAAACTGGGTCGGGTTCAAGGTATAAGCGATTTATTAGATCGCTTACCCTACGACCCTAGACAACGTGGTAATCAGTAGGCATAGTCCCAAGGGACTATGACCATCGTGATTACAATCACGTTGCGAAGTTCAAACGAACTTCGCATTGACCATTACTGGTCAACGCTGAAAGTCAAACAAAGTTTGACTTTCTGACTCGAAAAGCAGTAAAAATAAGGAAAAGAACGAAAGAATACTTACGAAGGGTCCCCGAATGCTAACCCAGATCAAAATAGCTCAGGTATGAAACGAAGGTTCCAACTTAGAGCTTTCTTAATCAGATTTGTGGGTTTTGAACAAATGGGGGGGGGGGTGGGTATTTATAGAAAAGGTAGAGCCGTTAGGATCGTTTCTTGAATATCGTGCCACGATCCGAGCCGAACACTTGTCACAAAGTTGTGGTGGCTAGAAACTTGTTCTTATCCGCTGACTAGACGATAGGAAATGTGTGGTTGAGAATCGAACAGCTGGGACCCGCTTGTTAAAACATTGAATCTGACCAGATCATGTAGTCGCGTAGCGCGACGGATATGCCCTTAGGGCTCGCGCTACGCTACGCCTCCCCTGTTCCAGAAAAGTTTCAAAAGTGGCAGGAATGGTCCCTGCACGTGTTTAAGGCCTTTTTCGATGCGTTTGAACCCCGTTAACCTCATTTCAAGGCTCTAAAATGAAGTTAAAGTATAGGGAACTCAAAACATGCTCAAAAATATGCCGGGTGTCGGTTCGTTTGGCCGTACGATCGCGATGTTCGCTTAATTACGACGGAATGCGCATAAGCGCGAAAAACGATCCAAATGACGCGACGAATGGATTTTTCTTATGGCGAACACTAAAATATAATATAGTCATGCCTACATAAATTTTTGGATGTCCGGATGTATTCAGAACGTAAGTTATGCGCGAAAATGCAAACTTGTGCACTTTTTGTCACTTTTAGTCCCTGAATGACACAAAAGTTTATTTTAGCACACCGAACCCCTCAAAGCCTAATTCTAAGCTATGTAAAGGATATTTATGGTATGTTTAACTTATGGTCATGTTCCGGAAGGTCTGTTACAGTTCAAATTGGCATACTTTCGCAGTTTGTCAACTTTAGTCCCTGTAAGCGATTTAACTTTGATTTCACCACACCAAACCTTCCAAAACTTATATCTAAGTTATGTATAGGTTATTTAAGGTATGTTAAGCCTATTTCACTATTCCGGAGTGTTCGTTGCATTAAACTGGTTATATTTACGCATCAGTGCGTGTATAACCTTCCAGAAAGCGATTTAGAGCTTGAAATCGAACATGAGTTGATATGTGCAAAAGATACACATATTTATACAAGTCCAAAGTATGAAATACATTATTTCATTGGTTTGGCATTTGTTTGATGGTTTAAATGACACAGGTGTTACAATTGTGTTAGTCTATGGGACGGGTATGACTTGGGACCTTGAATTGTTAAGTTGGCAAAGTATTCAATGGTGATTTGTTAATAAGGCGAGTAATGTTTGTAATGGTTGCTTGAGGACAATCAAAGTTAAGTGTGGGGTTGTGATGTAGAGTGTGAATGTTGTGCGTTAATATGGATATAAAACGTGTTTTATTATCTTTTAAGTGATAATGTGCCTTGAATATTGTTGGTGCATCCGTCTGTTGACTTCGTCTTGTATCGAGTCTTGTATTGTACTAGATTGATCAAGGCACGAAAAATGAGAAATGTGTGTTTAAGGGTAATTTCGCTTGAAATGACACAGGGTCATTTCAAACGAAATCAACATGTTAATTCCGTTTGAAGTGATTCTGTGCGGAATCTGATTTTGTTTGTGCAGTTTCAAGCGGAATCACTCAGCCTATAAATACCAGTCGTGCCTAGTCATTTGTAACGAATTCTAATTCCGGTAGCGAAGCTCTGCCGAAGTGTCTACAGCATTGTAATCGATCTAATATCAATTAAAAGACAGCTTAAAGTGATTTCTTGTGCAATTCAGCTGAAATAACATCGATACATCTGTTTCCGCCTTTTGTATTGGTGAAGATCTCTTCTGATCGACTCATTTGGCTCCGAAAACGATCCTACAAGTGGTATCAGAGCTCAGGAGGAAGAGTTCTTACCATTTCAGCTGCAAATTCTGATTTCTACACCTTCTTTTCAAAATTAAACAATTTTTCAAGGTCAAAATGGCTTGATTTTCTCACATTTTATGCGTAACAGTGTTTTAACAAACCCTAGAAAGAATCCGACTCTAATTCAAAGTATAACATGATCAATTTTTGAAAAACCTGTTCGAAAGGTTAATTCCGCTTGAAAGACTGATATAATTTCGCTTGAACAGTGCTGTATTTCACACGAAATTGGACGGTAATTCCGCTTCAAAAGGTATTCCGTTTGAAATAGCAGTAGATTTCACACGAAATTAGCTATTATGTTTGAAGGTGATTCCGCTCCAAAGGGTTATTTCGTGTGAAAGTTAATTCCGCTTGAAGGCATACTGATTTCGCTTGAAAAGCTGATTCCGCTTGAAAGAAATTTAATTTCGTTTAAAACGTGATTCCGTGTGAAAGGTTGATTCCGTGTGAAGAGTGTATTTCTTTTGAAATTGACAGTTTGTGAATTTTTGAAAACTAAATCATGGAGAACGAGTTTTATAATGCCTTTGCTAGTCCGATGACTGTAGCTCAAAATACGATGCTTGAAAATGAAACAGGGACAATGCAAAAACCACCGAAGCTTATGGACATTGATGATTTTAGTGGATGGTCCGAACGTTTTGCTACCTGGGTTGAAGCATACCACTTAGATGCATGGGAACATACTGAAATTCAATATGCTAGACCAGTCGGGAATAATAGTGTGAAAATACCGATTAGAGAATTAAGTGACGTGGAGAAAAAGAAATACAAAGATGAGAAATTAATGATTAGTTTGTTGCAACAAGCGATTAAAGAAGACATCTTGATCTTACTTCAACATAATGGAAGTGCATTTTCAATATGGACAGAGTTAGAAGCAAAGTTTCTTGGTAGTGATGATATGCTCAAGAACAAAAAGTCGCTTTTGAAAAAAGAATTTGATCTATTTCGTGGTTTGAAAACGGAGAACACCAAGCAGATTATCGAAAGATATTGCAATTTGGTGAAAAACATGAACAGATTGGGCATTAACAAAGATAAAGATGAGTTGATTGAGAAGCTAGCTGATGCATTGCCACATGATGAGTGGGGCACGTATCTGATGATGTTGAAGAATAAAATAGATTTTAACAAGATCACGCTGAGCGAGTTTATTAAACATCTTGAAGCTCAAGAGATGGAACAAAGAAAAATTGCTAGGATGAAGAACTATGATGGAGAACAAGACATTGGTTTGTATTACAAAAGTTAGGTTAGTGGGAAGACCAACTTTTCACCAAAGGTTGAAACTGCTTTCAATGCGAAAAGTTCTTCTGAAAGTTCATCTAAAGGATCAAGCAGCAAAACAGGATTTACTTCATTTCCAACATTTGATCCACATTTTTCAACAACAAAGAGTGGCAAAGTACTTCAATGCAACATTGCATTAAATCTCGAAAATGATCAAAATTATTCAGAGGAAGTAGCTAAAAGCCATATGTCTTTGTTGGTAACAGTGCTTGAATCTTATGGTAGTTTAGTTGCAGGGAGGATCGGGAATCCAATGCTTACAAAAGAGGATTACGATCAAGTTGATGCTGAGGAGATGGAGTTGATGGATATAAAGTGGTGCTTGGCAAGTGTGTTGAGACGAGTCAAAAAGTTTAAACAAATTACGGGAAGAGATGATTTCCGTGATGCGAATGTTTCTACTTTAGGTTTTGATAAATCTAAAGTCACTTGTTTTTGTTGCAGGGAAATGGGGCATTTCAAGAGAGAGTGCACAAATCGCGAAGCAATCGGAGCTCAAAATCCTTTCGGAAACAAAGATTGCTATCGAAAGGCGATTTATCATCAAGTTGCTCAACAGCCGTATCAACAAGAACAGCCACAAACTGCACATGCTAGGAAGGTGATTGAAGATTCAAAGAAAGCATGTCTTGTCAATCAAAATGATGGAAGTTCATCGAAATATTTCAGTTGGGATAAATATATTCTAGCTGATAATAAAGCATGTCTGATAAACCAAGATGATGAAAGATTACCAGAAGGATTTAGCTGGGATAATTATTGTCCAGACAAAGAGATTTTAAAGACTAAAGGATTTGTTGCTCAGATTATTAATGATTATACTGATGAATATTGGGCAGAAAAAATCAACAATTTTTTAAATGCTGAAGCTGAGAAAAAGAAGAGATATGAAGAAGAAAGGCTAATGAAACAAGCTGAAGATGAGAAAAAGAAAAAGTTGAAGAAGAAATTCAAGTGAGAATAGTTAAAGAAGTTCCAGCGTTTGAAATTAAAACAGATACTGATGCAGTCAAGGTTGCTGAGAAGTGCATGAACTGTGATTCTCTGATAAAGCAGAACAATGAATTGCTACACAACATTAAAAGGCTGAAAGAATCATATGATGTCTTGAACAAAGCCATGAATCAATACGAGACAAGCAGTGAACAAGCCATAGCAATGAATACACTCAAAGGAGCATACATGAGACAGCTTGACAATGTCAACTATTACACTGAAAAGTGTGCTGAGCTTGAGTTAAAATTGGAAACACAGAGAATTGAAACCAAGAGAGTAAATGATTTATTAAAAAGTTACTCATGTTCTACTTTTGTGGTTGACAGGATTTATTCCATAGTAGAAGAAATGAAGACGTTTAAAGGAGAAAAGAATTCGGAAGAGAAGAAGTTTGAAACAAAAGAAGATGATGAAGTGAAGATTTCTGGTAAGAAACCAAGTGTTGTCTATAACAAATGTCCACCCCCGGTCGAAAATGGATATTCTCCTCGAAATCCAAATTCAGAAAGAGTCGAAAAGGCAACAAACTTACAATGGGAGTCTGGGTCTTCAGATAACTTGCCAGAAACCATTGATGTCACGTTCACATCGTCTCACACTGATCATGAGTCCGAGTTAATAAAGAAAGTGGTCGATCAGGTGTTAGATAAGGATGAAACAGAAGAGTCCAAATCAGAGTCAAAGTCTGAGTCCAAACCGTCAAAGTCAACATACAAAAAGGACAAACGGGTTTATGATAAAGAATTTTTGTTATCAAAATCTAATTTGAATGACGAACCGATCAAAGTAGCATATACTTTGAAGGATTCTGACAAATTATATTCTGATGTGATTTTTCCAATAAGAGGTGTGAAAACTGAAATGATTAAAAAGGTTCTCAAACTAACATAAATTAATATTTCTGAAATAAAAAATGTAAATCTTTCTGGAAAACCTAAAACTTATACCTCAAGAGTGCAACAAAGATTAAACAAGAAAAAGGGTTACAGTTCTAGTTCTGGTTCTGGTTTTCAAAAGAAACCAAACCATAACGGTAATTTCAAAAAGAAAGGACTTGGTTTTATTCCACCAAAAAATCATAAAAATGAGAAAATTTATAAACCAAAAACTGTTTTTGTTACAGGAAAAACATCTGAAGAATAAAAAGAGCAAGTTTTCAGAAAGCAATCCAACAAAGAATTCCTTGCCAAGAAGCAAGAAGAAATGAAGAAAAGTGTTGCTCAGAAGAAGATAGAGACGAGAACCTGTTTTCAATGTAAAACAGTTGGTCACATTGCCAGAAATTGTCCGAAGGCAATACAAACAAAATAGGGAGTCTCTGGAAAGCTGAAAGAAAAGATGGTTGAGAAAACCGAACCACCAACAAACAGATTTAAAGTTTTTAAAAATTCAACTTTTGAGGTTGGTGAATGTTCGAAAGATGTTTACAAAAGAAAGGAGAAACCTAACAACCAAAAATGGGTTGTTAAGAATTTAGATGATAGTTCTGGTGATGAATCTGATTCCACAAAATCAGAGGAGCCAAAAGTTGTTATAAAAGAAGAAAAGTTAGTTCCGCCTTTGGATGATGAAAATTTTCCACCATTGCGGGCTGAAATTTTGAAATCTAAAATTGGTAAAATTGAAAATTCTTTCCTGAAAAGAAAGAATTTGATGTTGAAAATGCCTTTAACCCCACAGTGCAAAACATTTTTGGAAAAATGATTGATGGGAAGGTAAAGGGGGTTAAAGAATTTTATGAGAAGAAAACAAAGAAACCGACTGTTGATAACTCGAAATCTCCCAAGGACCGTCAGGCTTGGGTGAAAACCTCTAACTAAAAAAAAACCTGACTTGCCGGAGCTCCCAAGTTGGTAATCGCGGAGCATGAATCGACATCATTCTTAAATTTTTGTTAAAAATTTGAAAATTTGTCACTAGTATGACTTGCCGGAACTCCCAGGTTGATAAGTGTGGAGTAGGAATTGGCATTTTGAGATTTCAACCTACAAGTTGTTGGTGCATTAGATGTCTGTTAACTTTGTCTTGTATCGAGTCATGTATAGATTAGGGCACAAAAATCAAGAAAACAAGTATTTTAGGGTAATTCCGCTTGAAAGGTGCATGATGAAATTTCAAACGGAATTAGCAAGTTCAAGCGAAATTACTAATTCCGCATGGAATTAGGTAATTCCGTTTGAACAGGTAATTCCGTTTGAGTCTATTTCAAGCGGAATTACACGCCTATAAATACTGAACGTGCCCGCGTCATTTGAAACGGAATTAGGTCATACATTCTGAGCTGAGGTGCTGCCGAATTGTTATCAGAATTGTAAAAAGCTCAGAATCAATCAATAAGAAGATAATTAGAAAGGAACAAGCTGTTTTACATCAATTACATTGATTCCGCCTTTGTTTTTGATGATGAACTCATTAGATTGACTCGTTAGGGTCACACGACGATCCAACAAGTGATATCAGAGCTCAGGACGAGGAGTTCATACCAATTCAGCTTGATTTCATCGGATTCTTTCACTTCTACTCCTTTTTCTGATTTGAACGAAATTTAACGGTTGAAATGGATTAAAACTCACACATATCAAGCGAAAAATAGTTTTAACTAATCCTTGAAAGTATTGGACCTTAAATCGAACAAATTCTGATAAAAACTTGTAATTCCGCTTGAACAACTGATCGAAAATGCTGACGTCATCGTAATTCCGCTTGATCTTGCACGTGTGATTTCAAACGAAATTAGCTCTTTTGGTTAATTCGGTGTGAAACTATTGTTGATTTCATACGGAATTACATATTCCGTTTGAAAGTGCTATCTGATTTCAAATGAAATCAGATTCCGTTAGAAAGTGTTGCCTGATTTCAAACGAAATTAGGTTCCGTTTGAAATTTCAAACGAAATTAGCTAATTCCGCTTCAAACCTGATTTCGTTTGAGTGGTATTTCGTTTGAAACGATTTTTCGTGTGAAAAGTTAATTCCTTTTGAAGCTGTTTCCGTTTGAACTAATTCCGTTTGAACTAATTCCGTTTGAAACTGTCTTTTTCAAAATCAAAAATTTTCTAAGTGTTTGTTGATCATTTCAGGTACTTGAAGATGGATGAGTTCATGAATCCGTTCTGTGATGTTTTTGCTTTTGCTGGAAAGGGTGGAGATGATATTTCAACTGACATATCAAACAACACAAATGGGAAAGCTCCGAATGCGAGAAAGACTCTTTCTGATGCATTAAGTGTTGAGAGTGCTTATGGGATGTACAACAAACCTCCCAAGTTGATGGCGATTGAAGATTACAATAAATGGTCGAAAAAGTTTGAAGAATGGCTCAAAGCATTTGCATATCCCAGTTGGAGGATGTTGAAGAATGGTTTTGTTATGGGAAGATCAGATTTTGAAAATTTGACAGAAAATGAGGAGATAGATAGATATGCGGCTGAACAAAAGTGCATTGCCTTAATTCATCAGTCTATGAGAGATGACATCATAGCATTGATGAATACACAAATTCAACAGATCTTTGGGATAAATTGAGAGTTAAATGTGTGGGTAGTGTAGAAATAGTCAAAAACAAAAAGAAATTGTTAAGAAAAGAGTTTGATCTTTTTGGTTGTTTGAAAAATGAGTCTGTTTCTAAGATGATTGAAAGATTCGGACATCTGAAGATGGAGCTGGCAAGACATGGAATCATTTATTCTCGTGAAGAATTGGTTGAAAAGTTGTTTGATTCTCTGCCGGATGAACAAGACTGGCAATACTTTGCATTGATGCTGAAGAATACAATCGAGTCAGAGAAACTGACAGTTGATCTGTTGATTGAAAGACTAGAAAGCCATGAGCTAGAGATCAAGAAATCTTTCAAAGTCAATCATTCCTCATATCAGCAGAATGTTGGTTTATATTACAGAGGAGATGGAATACCGAAGAATGTGTCTCCAAAAACAGCTTTCTCAGCTAAAGGTTCTTACAAGACAAATTAAGAGAGTCCGAGCAGTGGTTTTCATAGTGGTTCTTCATCAACAACTACTAGTCAATCTGTTCCGAAGAATCTATTCCAGTGTAATATTGCTGTAGATCTAAAGAATGCACAAAATTTTAGTGAGGAATCAGCAAAACAACATATGGTGTTTTTAGCGTCTGTTCTAGAGTCGTACGAGAGCCTGGTTGCGGGTAAGATTTGAAATACAAATCTCACCAAGGAGGATTATGACCAGATCGACCCAGAAGAGATGGAGTTGATCGACATCCGGTGGTGTATGGCTAGTGCGGTTAGACGTGCTCAAAGGTTCATGGAGATTACGGGCAGACATTCAATTGGCGGACCTTCCACCAAACTGGGTTTTAATAAAACAAAAGTCACATGCTTCCGATGTAAACAAAAAGGACATTTTAAACGTGAATGTCGAAATGCACCTGCTGATGATACTGCAAATCCATTTCGTGAGGATTATTACAAAAGAGCAATCTACCATCAAAACAAATCTGAACCTCCCAGAATGAAGCAGCTTGAAGATAACCCCAAAGAAAAATCAAGAGCTCTTGCTGTTATTCATGATGATGAGGGATACGATTGGAGTGATGTGCTACCAGAAGAGGATGCAGTGGGCTATGCGTTTGCTGTAATAAAAGAAGTTCCTTTCAAAGATAGCAGGAATGAACAAGAGAAATATAATTACAGAAAGATGAAAGCTCAAGACAGGATGAATAGAATGTCTAAGATTTACAACGAAGCAAAGAGAGCAAAAAGATGGGATGCTGATAGAGAATGTTACCTAGATCCCGATGGTAACATAGCTATTGATTCAAAAACCATTGATGTTGAAGTTCTCACCAAACAAATTGCTGAAGAAGAAGAAGAAGCCAAACAGAGCGAATGGTGGGGAGGAGGAGAAGCTGAAGTAAAAGCTGAAGAAAAAGAAAAAGAAAAGGAGAAAGAGAAAGAGCAACAGCCAAAGAAAGTTGATAATGGGATTATTGATACAACACAAGAGTTTACTGCTGAGAATTTGAAGAAGATGGCTGACAAAGTGTTCACTGCGAAAGAACTAGAGGTAGTTTCTGGTTCTGGCACTGAGTCCAAAAACAAGGTCAGTCATAATGATTCTATCAATGAGTCAGGTAAGAAAGCTAAAACCGAGAACGACCGCAAAAATTACATAAAAAACTGCAAGGTTTGTAGTACAATCACTTACCACATAGGCAAAAAGATTGAGGATCTGACAAAAAAAGTTAGAGATGTGGAGGATCAGATCTTAAACCGTGATAAAATGTTAAAAGCTTCAAATTATCTCATAAAAGAACTAACTGAGAAAATCAAAAATGATAAAATTGAAGTAGAAAGAGTTAGGAAAGAAAATGAAAAGTTGATTCATGAAAATCGTCAACTTTCAGAAAATTTTGAGAAGTTAAAACGAACGGTGAAAGATTCTGATGAAAGAAATGGTAAGACATGTATAGAAAATGTGCAATTAAAAGGAGTTCTTAGGGTTAAAGAAGAGTTAATTAACCAACAACTGGATGAAATTGCTAAGTTGAAGCTTCAGTTTCAAGAAGCTAAAATTGAAAATGAACTCATCCAGTTGAAATTGAACAGTTACAGCTTCGCAAGTTTTGTTCTTCAACATATTGTTCCTAAACCGATTGGAAAGAACAAAGCAGACGAAGATGTATATGCTGATGGAACTGGGGTGGGGTATCATCAGGTTCCACCACCTATGTTAAACAGTTATTCAAAGAAAAATTCAGGGTTGGTTAATGATGAAGATGAAAATGAAGTGAAACTTCCAGACACAATCGATGTCACATTCACTTTATCATCCGATGAAGGAAGTGTCCAATCTGAAGTTGTTAAAAGTGTGGTTGAAAGTGTTGAAATCTGATAGTGACACTACTAAGGATGATGAATGCTTTTTGGACAAATATATTCCAAAATCAAAGTCCAAAAACAACTTACATGAAGAACCACATCTTGTGATGTACAAGATGCTAGGATCGGATAAGTTGTATTCGGATCTTGATTTTCCTTTGGAGAATGTGAATGTAGAGAAACTGAGAAATTTGTTCAAGTTGATTGAGATTGATGTGTCTGAAATAGAAGGTTTGAGAAATGCAAAAAGACAACTAAATTTTGAGAAAGATAAAGCTTACTACAAAAAACCTGTTGTACCACCACGTTTTTATAACAACAATCAAAACAGATGGTCGGGTGGTTTTCAGGGTGGTAAGAAATATCAGAGAAAGAATTTTCAAAACAAGAAGTTTGCTGAGAAAAAGGTGTTTGTAAAAAGCTCGAGTTCACATTCCGAGCAAGAATCTGAGATTTTTTCAAAATCTAATGAAGAGTTCTTTGAGGAGAAGGCCTCACAGCCTCAGTCTGAAGGTACAAGTTGAGTAGTTGATACTCGTACATGCTTCAAGTGTAACAAAGTTGGGCACATTGCACGGAAATGCACCAACTTTAAGCCTAAGACTGAAGATGTTGAGATTCAGAAAAGGAAAGTTGATATGAAAGGGAAAAGCTCCAATGGTTGTTGAGAAAATTTTGAAAAATGAGAACACAAAATTCAAAATAGAACCTGTTAAGAATGTGGTAACTAAAAATGACAAATTTTACAAATGGGTTGCTTCGTCTCAACAAACATGGAAGCCAAAAGTTGTTGAAAAGAAAACAAGTTCTCCAAAACCAAAGGTTTCAGAGTCGGAAAAACAATCGTCTTCTACCACTCCAGTAAAGATGGATGTTCCTTTGGATTATTATGAGAAAATTGAAAAACAAGAGTCTACTTCTGTGAAGAAAAATCTTTCAAAGAAAGACCAATCATCTGGTCAACCTTCTAAAAATGATTTCTTTTTATACAAAAAGGTTGAGATTGGGTCTGAGGAAAACTTGAAGATGAATGATAAGAATTTTCCGCCACTTTACATTGCAAAAGCCACATTAATGTCAAGTTACCCGAGTCAAATGAGGCTAGGGTAGCAACAAAATCTCACTAAATGATTTTGAAATGTGCAGGAGCTTCCAAGACCCGTTTCACATTGGATTATAGATAGTGGAGCTTCTCGGCACATGACGGGGAAGAAGACCCTATTGTACGATGTTCGAGGGTTTAACGGAGGATATGTGGGATTCGCAGGCAATCAGGGTGGTCGAATAATTGGTGAAGGAACTTTATCCAATGGCATTGTTACGTTTGAAAAAGTGAACTACATCGCCGAGCTTGAAAACAATCTTCTAAGCATATCTCAAATTTGTGAACGCATGTATACGACGCACTTTACAGATAAGGAATGTTTGATATTGAAACCAGGATTTGTTCTTCCCGAAGAGTGGGTTATCATGAGAGTACCCAGAGTCAATGATCTGTACGTGTTGGACATGAGCATAGCTACTACAACCACGGGTCAGTTTCACTGTTTTGTGTCAAGAGCAACGGAAAAAGAGTCACAGTTATGGCATCGAAAGATGGGCCATATTCATTTACGAAAACTGAATCATCTGGTGCATAATGACTTAGTTACTGGTGTTCATGTGAAAGGTTTTCATCTGGAAGGAGAGTGTATAAGTTGTGTCAAAGGCAAGCAAAAGAAGAAATCTCATCCTCAAAAGAAAGTCAATTCAGTCTCAAGACCGTTAGAGAGACTTCATATGGATCTTTTTGGTCCAGTGAATGTCAAAAGCATAACTGGTGATCTCTACTGTCTAGTAGTAACTGATGATTACTCGAGGTTTTCATGGGTATCTTTTCTGAAGACAAAGGATGAGACATTCGAAAGCTTGATGGCGTTGTTCAAAAAAATTGAAAACTTGTACCAAACCCGAATTAGAAGAATCAGGTGTGATAATGGTACTAAGTTCAAGAACAACAGGATGGAAGAATATTGTGATGAGCGAGGTATACTGCAAGAATTTAGTGCTCCTTATACTCCACAGCAAAATGGAGTAGCTGAAAGAAAGAACAGGACACTAATTGAAATGGCCAGGACGATGCTTGCTGATTCGAAACTACCAGTCAATTTTTGGGCAGAAGCATTGTCAGCCGCTTGCTATACACTCAACCGGGTTCTCACAGTGAAGAAATTCAACAAGACATGTTTCGAGCTGATCAACAACCGCAAACCGAACCTGAAGTATTTAGAACCGTTTGGGTCTCCCTGTACAGTTCTAGAGCCTTTTGGAAAGTTTGGTGCAAAGAGCATT
The DNA here is from genome assembly GCA_030545235.1 of Helianthus tuberosus. Taxonomy (NCBI): domain Eukaryota; kingdom Viridiplantae; phylum Streptophyta; class Magnoliopsida; order Asterales; family Asteraceae; genus Helianthus; species Helianthus tuberosus. Next base: position 60,294,120 of record CM060401.1, read on the forward strand.
GAAGGAATTTTCGTGGGCTATTCAAGTCCATTGAAATGAGTCTTTGTTCCAAGCTTGAAGCGGATCATCGAAGCACAAAATGTTGAGTGTCAGGGGTATACTATGCTGCCTCAGAATCCTGATGACTCATGACGTTTTAATTGCGATATTTTATGGGATTCATTTGACATTGAAGAAGAACCAGATTTCTTTGACGAGTTGGATATTTTGAGAGAGTATGAAGAATAGCAGGAAAGATTCCCAGCTGAAACTTTCAGTCGTCAACGACAAGCTTCGAATGCTGATGAAGCAGGTCCAAGTAATGCTGGTGAACAAGATGATATTCAACAATCTCTTGACAATCAGACGACGAGTCAATGATAATCAAGAATCTGATAATGGACCAGTATTTGATCATGCTGATTTAGATTCTGAGGGGGAGCAAATCCAGATCTCAAGTCAAACAATTCCATTCGATGAACAAGGTGCAAATCAAAATGTCACAAATTTGGAAGGCGAGGTAGATGTTCCAGGCGAGGTGATGCCGAGAACTCTTTCATACCATCCAGAGGAGTTGATTATTGGAGAATTACAATCAGGCGTTCGCACTAGACGACAAATTGACCAAGGCCTTACTTGTTTTTATTCTACAGTTGCTCTTTTACAAACTGAGTTTTCACTAAATTGTTTTATTTCAAAGATTGAACCGCGAACATACAAAGAGACGCTAACTGAATATTCTTGGGTCAATGCGATGCGAGAAGAGTTGAGTTAGTTTGAGAAGTTAGGTGTGTGGAAATTGGTAGACTTGCCTGATGGTCAGAGGAAGATAAACACCAAGTGGGTGTTCAAGTGCAAGAGAGACGATAGAGGGGTTATTATTCGTAACAAAGCTCGACTCGTAGTCCAGGGTTTCAGTCAGCAGGAGGGTATAGATTTCACTGAAGTGTATGCTTCGGTTGCTAGACTAGAAGCGATCAGAATCTTCCTAGCATTTGCATCTTGGAAAAATTTCAAAGTATATCAGCTAGATGTTAAATCGGCGTTTCTCTACGGGAAGGTAAAAGAGAAGGTTTATGTCGGACAGCCACCGGGCTTCACCGACCCAATCCACAAAGACAAGGTCTATTTGCTGGATAAAGCGTTGTATGCTTTACACCATGCCCCGAGAGCTTGGTACGAGACATTGTCTCAACACCTGCTAGCCAACAGCTTCATCCGAGGAAAAGTGGATGCCACTCTCTTCACCAAAGAGGTCGACGGTCATCTTCTGATAGTTCAGATATACGTGGACGACATCATATTTGGGTCAACAAATGAAAATCTGTGCAAAGATTTTGAACGAGTTATGAAGCAGAAATTTGAAATGTCATCGATGGGTGAGATGAAATTCTTTTTGGGACTGCAGGTTGATCAACTACCCAAAGGAATATTCATACATCAAACGAAGTACGTTCATGATATCTTGGAGAAATTTGGGATGTCAGGTTCTACTCCAGCTTCCACCCCATTAGTGACGAACCATGGGATAAACCCTGATCTCACCGGAGAGAAGGTAGATGAAACGCTGTATCGTTCCATGATCGGATCGCTGATGTATTTGACAGCTTCAAGACCCGATATTATGTATCCAACCTGCCTCGCAGCAAGATTTCAATCTAACCCAAGAGCTTCGCATATGGTGATTGTGAAACGGATATTATGCTACCTGAAAGGAACTCCATCACTGGAGTTGTGGTATCCAAGAGAAGGCGATTTCACGCTCGAAGGGTATTCCGATTCCGATTTCGGATGCTGCAAAGTTAACGCTAAATCAACAACAGTGGGGTGCCAGTTTTTCGGACCACGATTGGTTACCTGGCAATGCAAGAAGCAGACCTCTGTAGCTTTGTCTACATGTGAAGCCGAGTATGTATCTGCTAGTAGTTGCTGCTCACAGATCTTGTGGATCCAGCAACAGATGCACGACTACGGTTTGCAATTTCTAAACACCCTTGTCTTTGTTGATAATGAGGCAGCAATTAACATTACTAAAAATCCAGTTCATCACGCTAAAACCAAACACATTGAAATTCGTCATCACTTCATCCGAGATTGTTTCTAGAAGAAGTTGATACGAATTGAGAAAATCCACACTAACGAGCAACAAGCTAATTTACATACCAAAGCATTTGATAAAACTCGTTTTAAATATTTGCTAAAACTGAACGGTATGAAGCTTTTATCGGTGTTGGAAGAGATTCTTCGCGTTGATGAAGGAGACATTGTAGATGATGTTGAGAAGCAATCTGCAATGGTTTGTCGATTTTTTACTTGTTTTGGTATTTAGGGGGAGATTATAGGGTAATATTTTCAGAAAAATACAAAAACAGTAAAAAATTCAAAAATCCAAAAACAAGAGATATTTTAAAAATCCAAAAACAATAGAAAACCAGAAAAGAGCTTGTGTAAAAAGGGAAAATGATAGTACATCGGCTTGACAGTTACAGTATGCTAAAGATATGTAAAGTCTAAAAAGTTTTAAACAGTCTCGCTGATGATGTGCCGATAGGTTTTTACACATTTAGTAGGTTTGTTCGGGATATAAACCTAAATTTTTACTTACTTATTTCATGGGGAACACTACTTGGATATATAGGTAACCCTAAAATCTCGTTTGAAAGATCCCTCTTTCTGAGATACTAGGTCTTTATACTCAGTGATATCTGGGGTATTATCACGGGACTTCTGATTTTGCGGAAGCAATGGCCTAGTCCCCGGAGAATACTTTACTGCTTGCTTGAAATATAGCACCGCCATCAGCATAAAAAATGATGAAACATTGAAAAAATATGTAAATCATGTGTTGTTGTAAAAAAGATCCTCTAAAGGGGACCCACCTAAAGTTGAACCATCATCTCTCTGCTGAACGGAAGTTCTGACCTGAGCTCTCACGGTTTCGCATTTAACCCTTTACAGATATCATCTGTGGTATACTCACCTGTAAGACTGAATATTGGGATCTAGATACGGGAGTATATTCAAGAGGTGGGACACATGATTGAGTTTAAGTCTCTAAAACACCTAAATCCGTATCCTGAACAGACTGAAAATTGTGTGAGAATTTAAGTGGATCAGTATATGGACAATCTAAGTGAATTGTTTAATTCTGAATACGTAATCAAAGCTTAATGGTACTTGTGACTTGTCGAATAGTTGATATGATTCCCTAACACGCTCACCAAAAATATGTTTGTAAATAGTTTACTTTTACTGCATTTTATTTATGTTATTCATTTCTAGTTTAGAAACTTTATTAAAAATCCAAAAAGATTTTACATTTATGTTTTATTTTCCGACAAACCAAAGTGGAAAGTTGATCTTCAGATTCACAATTTGGAGGCAGATGCAGGAAGTTTCTGAACTGGAGGATGAGTTGTGAGCTTAACATGATAAGTTTGTGATAGTTGAAAAGTTAAAGCAAGTTCATTAATTTGAGACTTGTAAATTTTCAGAAAATTGGTTGAAAAAGTTTGTACAAATGTCAGTGTGTTTTTGTCTCAGGTCAACCAAGGTCTTTAAGTTAGACTTGGTAGACAAATTGAGTAATCAGGGTCATTAATTTGAACCTGAATACTTAAGTGGATTTCTATTTCTGACAAAAACAACAAATGAGATTGAATGGTAAGTTTGGATTGAAACTATTATTGTCATATATCTTATATTTAGGTAGAGATTGTGCAGGTAACAGGTTTGAATTGAGAAAGATTCAGAAACAGTTCCTGGATCTACATTCAAGGGGGAGCTTAAAGATATTAAAGATTCAGATTCTGTGATTCATGCTAGCTGTTGATTGAAGATAAAGATTGAAGGAAGCTTTTATACTGTCAAATCATTTTGGAAAGACAGTCAAGACCGATCAAGACTGAAGACTCAATCCCGAAGACTTCTTCAACATCCAAGGGGGACTCTGTTGGTGCATTAGATGTCTGTTAATTTTATCTTGTATCGAGTCATGTATAGATTAGGGTACGGAAATCGAGAAAACAAGTATTTTAGGGTAATTCCGCTTGAAAGGTGCATGATGACATTTCAAACGGAATTAGCAAGTTCAAGCGAAATTACTAATTCCGCATGGAATTAGGTAATTCCGTTTGAACAGGTAATTCCGTTTGAGTCTGTTTCAAGCGGAATTACACGCCTATAAATACTGAACTTGCCCGCGTCATTTGAAACGGAATTAGGTCATACATTCTGAGCCGAGGTGCTGCCGAATTGTTATCAGAATTGTAAAAAGCTCAGAATCAATCAATAAGAAGATAATTAGAAAGGAACAAGCTTTTTTACATCAATTACATTGATTCCGCCTTTGTTTTTGATGATTAACTCATCAGATTGACTCGTTAGGGTCACACGACGATCCAACACAAGTGGTAATGGTTGGTAAGCAAACCTACATATGGTTGAAAAAGGGGATGTGATCTTACAAGTGCTTAATTAAGGTCATTAGGTTGAACTTGATTGGACCATTCCTACAAGTGGTATTTTGAAAAACAATGTGATGAACCCCTAACCTACAAGTAGTTTATGAAATCAACAAAACTAATTTTCCGGAAAAACCATTTGATTAAAACAAACTTAAGTGTTTTGAAATCACAATGGGAAAATAGTTTGTTGTAAGGGGAAGTTCTGATTGTTTATGCCAAGTGAATGGAGAATTGAAGCAATTCACATCATGTTGTCATTTTCTTGTACAGTTTGTTTTAAAATTTCCTTTAAATGATTTTGAATTTTAGGGGGAGTAAGAATTTTCAGAAGATTCAAAAACATTTGAAAATTTGAAAAAGTCAAAAACATTATAAAATGAAAAATGAGTTTTGTTGTGAAAAAGAGGAAATGATAGTACGTCAGTGGACTATCACAACATGCTAAAGAATTGGAAAGTCAAAAAGTGATAAACAGTCTCACTGATGATGTGCCAGTAGATTTTTGCACATTTAATAGATTGTGTCGAGATATAAACCTAAATTTCAAACTTACTTATATCGTAGGGAACATCTCTCGGATATATAGGTAACCCCCGAAATCTTGTTTGAAAGGTCCCTCTTTCTGAGATACTAGGTCTTTATGCTTAGTGATATCTGGGGTATTATCCCGGGACTTCAGATTTTGCGGAAGCAATGGCCTAGTCCCCGGAGAATACTTTACGTTGCTTGAAATAATAGTATGCCCTCAGCATAAAAAATGATGAAACATTGCAAAATGCTAATCATGTGCTGTTGAAGAAAAGATCCTCTAAAGGGGACCCACCAAAAGTCGAAGCCGTCATCTCTCTGATTTTGCGGAAGTAATAGCCTGAACTCTCACGGCCCTCGCAATTTAACCCCTTACAGATATCATCTAGGTATACTCACCTGTAAGACTGAATATTGGGATCTGGATACGGGAGTATATTCTGAGGTGGGACACGCGAATAAGTTCAAGTGCTTAAAACATTAATCTCGTATCTCGAAATAGTTGAACTTTGTGTGAAAATTTAAGTGGATCAGTATACTGACAATCTACGTGAATCATTTAGAACTTAAAATGATTAAAGCTTAATGGTGTTGGTGATTTGTCTCAAAAACTGATATGATCCTCTTACACAAACTCACAAAAAAATTGTATGTAAATATTTCTTTACTGCATTTCATTATTTTCAAAAATTCCAAAAAGATTTTAGTGTTTTAGCATAAAATTTTGAAAATTACAAAAAGATTTTCGACAACTAATGTTGGAAAGCTGATTTTCAAAATTCCGAGTGCTAGGCATGATGAACAACAGGTTTGGGATAAGTGTTTTTTGAAATGAAAAATGTTTGATTACAAGTGGTTATCAGAAAATTTTAAATGATAAATCATTCTGAAAAATTACTTGCAATGATATAAATTTATCAAATTTTTAAATTTGTGAAGCTTATGTTTGTGGTAGAGATTGTGCAGGTTAGCCAGGTTTCGATCCAGAGCAAGATGTGAGCCAGGTCACGATCTTAGAACCTGAATCAAGAATTCCAGACTGTGATCCCAGCTTAGCGAAAGGGGGAGTCTGATGACATCAAGAGGGAGAAAGAGAAAGAGATTGATTGAGGATGCTTACAATGGAGAATTTTTGGAGAGAGCGAGAAGACTGATAAAGGCTGAAGGTTTGACAACCGAAGACTCGACACCGAAGACTTCATCAACATCCGAGGGGGAGTCTGTTGGTGCATCCGTCTGTTGACTTCGTCTTGTATCGAGTCTTGTATTGTATTGTACTAGATAGATCTGGGCACGAAAAACAAGAAATGTGTGTTTAAGGGTAATTTCGCTTGAAATGACACAGGGTTATTTCAAACGAAATCAACATGTTAATTCTGTTTGAAGTGATTCCGTGCGGAATCTGATTTCGTTTGGGCAGTTTCAAGCGGAATCACTCGGCCTATAAAAACCAGTCGTGCCTAGTCATTTGTAACAAATTCTGATTCTGGTAGCGAAGCTCTGCCGAAGTGTCTACAGCATTGTAATCGATCTAATTTCAATTAAAAGACAGTTTAAAATGATTTCTTATGCAATTCAGCTGAAATAACATCGATACATCTGTTTCCACCTTTTGTATTGGTGAAGATCTCTTCTGATCGACTCGTTTGGGTCCTAAAACGATCCTAGTAAATCGAAAGGGGGAGTCTGAAGACATCCGAGTAGATAAGATTGTTCGAGGAGAGTTTGTTGGTGCTGAAAGAAAGAAAGCGATCAGACTGATAAATAAAGACTGAAGACGTTGAAGACTCGATACTTAAGACTCGTCAACATTCGAGGGGGAGTTTGTTGGTGCATGCGTCTGTCGAGAAAATAGGTCAACAAGCAAGTTCAAGCGAAATCACATGATGTAATTTCGCTTGAGTATGTCACATTATTTCAAGCGAAATCACTTATGCTTATTCCGCTTGAAACTGCTAATCTCGCTTGAGACATGTAATATCGCTTGAAATGTTGATTTCGCTTGTAATGGTATTCCGCTTGAGTCTGTTCAAGCGGAATCAGGAGATCTATAAATAGGTGTTAGGACTATTCATTTCATACGGGATTAAAAAGGGTGTTTCGGTAACACCCCGAAAATATAAAACTTTATATTAGAATTATAAAGTATAAATAAACGAGAATTTACTAACTAGGAATTTTAACCTAGTTAGTTACAAGTCTAGAAATAACTTTTAGTAGGGTTAAAAGCAACCAAACTATATGCTGAACAAAGCGGAGGGGCCTAAGTTGTTAAAATTGAAACTTAATTTGATAAAACAAATAAAAAACAAACCAAACACCCCAAAAGAGGTGTCTGGTCGTACAAGAAGGAGGAGGGCGACAAGGGTTCTTCACCAAACCCTAACTCTCACAAAAATTGATCAATTGAAGGTTCAATTCAGCCCACAATCGAAATTTAAGCATAGATTATTGATCCTCATCGCAAGAGGATTACAAGGCATGTAAAATTTAATGAAAACTCTCAACTCGAAATTCTGATGAAATTGGGATTTTCTGAAATTCATGGTTACATGTTAGTTTTATGATGAATTAGGAACAATATAGTGTCTAAGGATAAACCCTAGACCAATACAAATTGAATTCATGTGAAAATCTAGTAAAATCCATGAACACCATTGTAGGTGATTAGTGGGTTTTGTAGATTTTAATAAACATTAGGAAATTGGGTGTTTTTCTAGTGTAAATTGACAATTTTGAAGTGACTTCAGAATTATAGAAGTTAACAATTGTGTAAAATGGTTGAATGACGTGAAATTAGGGCTAAGTGATAAGCTAGAGACTTGATGTTTAATCATGTAAAAATCTGCCCTTAAAGTGTTTGTTGAAATGCCTCTACGAAGGCTTAAAACTGAAATTCAAAGTTTAAATGCATAATTACGATGTTTCGGTGTATTATGCGAATTATGATTTAAAGAGAGTTCTAAATATGTCATAAATGAACTCTATAGGAAAGGACGCAGGAGCGTCAAGCGGACAAGCGGGTGGCGAATCACGTTTGAAAGGTCTACTTTGAAGGTATGTAACTTGATCCGTTACATTTGATGAATTGTGGTTAAACTATGCGTTGTTGATAGAAATTGTGTTGGTTGTAGTGATCATGTACGTTACTTAAATCCGTAGGTTAAGAATTGGTTTGTAATCGTTTGGTAGTCATCAAAACGGAGGATTTTCCGTAGATGGACCAAACGGGTCGAATAATGATACTTTGTAATATTAATATTGTAAGTAGAAAGAAGTGGCGGAAATGGTCACAAGAGCACGAAGCCAGAGGTTTGGTAATGAAGTGCCAGTGATAATAAGCCCCGGAGTTTGGGTAATAAGCGCCTTAGGTTTACTAGTTAAATGGTAGTAAAATGGCTAAGTTAGAATGGGTCGAATATTTGCATATGGACATATAGTCTTTCGGTCCGTAAACAAATTTTTCGATATTAAAGTTGTAATAGGCATGTTGGTAAGGAAATTACAGACGCACAGGAAAAAGAATCACCTAAAACGGACTTACGAGTCAAAAGTTATGGCCATTTTAAGTTGGAAATTGATTAAACCTTGAGCTGGGAATCTGCAGCATCAAAGAAATAAACTTCCTGTGAAAACAGGGGCTAGGCGTCACGCGAGCCCCCTTGGCGTCACGCGACGCCCCCCATCCGGAAAAAATTTTTTTTTTCTTGAATGTTGATCCATGACACTTGTTTATATGCATTGTAGCATTATCAAAACTAACTTTTGTTGTGGTTTTGATCTTAGGAGATGTTGGAAACTAACTGGAAGATGATCGAGCCAGCTTTTGAAGAACCGAACACTATTTACAAGCTTCCGCAATGTTTTAAACTTTAATAGACTATGTTTATGGGTTGTAATCAAATTGTTAAACAAGTTTTGAATGTTCTAACTTAGTCGTTAGTTGACTAAGGTTTATGCTTCTTATGAACTTGACTTTTGAAAGTAATGTTAATTTGGTATCTTTTATTCGAAAAATGGCATGAATTATTATTAAATTCAAGTAAAATTACACGGGTGTTACAAGTTAGTAATCAGAGCTTAAGGTTGTCAACAAAGTGTTCGGTTCAAGCTTGATCAATCGTCCGATAAGAATTAACTTATTATGCTAATAAATTAGGTCTTATGTAAGAAATGAGAAATGAATTGAGATGCATGGGAAGAGTGTGTTAACACACTCAAACCCGGAAAGTTCATTAAATGTGAACGGTTAAAGCAAGTTAGGAACTTGGCTAAACCGAAACAAATGAAGCAATGTTATAAATGAAATGTTTAACGTTTAAATGTAAACATTTCAGTTTCAAGATGTCTGATGGGAATGATGATAATCCGGTGCAAACAAGCACCGAACAAATGAAAGAGATAATTGCCGAAGAGGTAGGGAAGGCAATTGAAGGAAGTCTATCCGGGTTTATAGACAAAATTCAAAGCACGGTGTTGTCGCTTGTTGAAGAGCGAGTCAAAAGGTTGGAAGATAATGTCAACCTTATAAAAGAAAAGTCGGGAGAACGCAAAGGGTGTTCGTACAAGGAATTCATGGCGTGTAAACCGCCAATTTATAACGGTGTGGTTGACCCGATAATTTGTCAAAGATGGATAAGTGATGTCGAAGGAGTGTTTGAACGAACCCACTGTGACGTTGGTGACTTTGTTGCTTACAGAACGGGTCAATTGAGAAATCAAGCCAAAGACTGGTGGGACAATAAAAAGAAGGAAATGGGAGCCGAAGCGGCGAGGGTTATGACTTGGGACGAGTTTAAGGTACCATTCCTTAAACACCATAGTCCCAAAGCGGTTATTAACAGGATCAAAGAAGAATTTATCCAGTTAAGACAAAAGGGAGAATCAATTGATAAGATCACGGGCATCTTCATGGATAAGCTGAGATTCTGTGACGAGTGAGTCACCACTGAAGAGCAAAAGATATACTATTACAACATGCTGAGTGCCGAGTACCGTGAGTTCATGACTCCGTCAAAGTATGAAACCCTCACGGAGATTATCAACACCGCCCGGGAGCGGGAAATAGAGTTAAAGAAACAAGTAGAAAGGGGCGAGCGGAGGGCACAAGATGTGAATCAAAGCCCTACAAAGAAAGCTAGAACTGCTGAATCGGGGAAGAAGGTGGAGACTAAAGGCGGGTCGCCAAGTTGTAAAGTATGTGGAAAGGGGCACAAAGGTGAGTGTCGCTTCAAAGACAAGCCGTGTCCGGTATGTGGGAAGACGGGGCACACTGCATCGCTATGTCCCGGAAAAGTTTCCGTTTGTTACAAGTCTTATCAACCCGGTCACAAGAAATCTGAATGCCTCGAGTTGGTGGGAAAGAGAGACATAAAAGAGTCTCCAACAGAAGCTCCCAAAGCGAAGGCTAGGTCCTTCCAACTTACCGCGGCTGAAGCGAAAACAGAACCCGATGTGGTCTCAGGTATATTCATAATTAACTCAATTCCAACACGTGTATTGTTTGATACGGGTGCGAATAAATCCTTCACTTCGCATGGATTTATTCGACATCCTTCATTTGTATTGACGAAATTATCTGTGCCCTTAGAAGTTGAAATAGGGGACAACAAAAGTTTTATAGTTTGTGATGTTTGTCGAGGCTGCAAATTAAGAATCGACGATGAGGAATACTTGATAGACTTAATCCCGGTGTCAATGGGGAAATTTCAAGTAGTCGTTGGGATGGATTGGCTATCTCAGCACCATGCAAATGTCGTGTGTTTTCGTAAAGAGATAAAACTACCATCTCCGAGCGGGAAACACGTCACCATCTATGGCGAAAAAGGAGGCAACCCCATAGTATGCTCAATGTTGAAAGCTCACAAGCTTTTGAAGAGAGGATGCAAGGCATTCATGATATACGGAAATGAGCCCGAGAAAGAATCACGGAAGATTGAGGATGTACCGGTAGTACGAGATTATGAAGATGTGTTTCTGGAGGATTTACCGGGGATACCGCCTGAACGGGAAGTAGAGTTTGGAATCGAATTGATTCCGGGCGCGCAAAACCCGTAGCAAAAGCACCATACCGACTCGCGCCGTCAGAATTACAAGAGTTGATGTCCCAGATTCAAGACTTGCTTGACAAAGGATTCATAAGACCGAGTGTGTCTCCTTGGGGCGCACCGGTACTGTTCGTGAAAAAGAACGACGGAAGCATGCGCATGTGTATCGACTACCGGGAGTTAAACAAACTCACGGTAAAGAATCGATACCCGCTTCCGAGGATAGATGATTTATTCGACCAACTACAAGGTGCAAACTGGTTTTCGAAAATTGACCTTAGATCGGGGTATCACCAATTAAAGGTTAAGGAGGAAGATGTGCCGAAGACGGCTTTCCGCACAAGATACGGACATTACGAATTCCTCGTGATGTCTTTTGGGCTAACAAATGCACCCGCGGCTTTCATGGACCTCATGAACCGGGTTTGCAAGCCAATGTTGGATAAGTCGGTCATCGTGTTTATCGATGATATTTTGGTGTATTCGAAAAGAGAAGCTGAACACGCACATCACTTACGAGAAGTGTTAGAGACACTTAGACGAGAAAGGCTGTATGCGAAATTTTCTAAGTGTGCCTTTTGGTTACGAGAGGTACAATTTCTGGGCCACATCATAAGTGCCGACGGAGTATTGGTGGATCCGTCAAAGATCGAGGTCGTATCAAAATGGAATCCCCCGAAGAACCCTTCGGAAATTAGAAGCTTTTTGGGGCTTGCGGGATACTATAGGAGATTCATTCAAGATTTCTCTAAGATTGCGTCACCGCTAACAAAGCTAACCCGGAAGGAAGAAAAGTTCATTTGGGGTGTCGACCAGGAAAGAGCGTTTCAAACGCTAAAAGAGAAGTTAACACAAGCTCCGGTACTGACATTGCCGGACGGGGTTGAAGATTTGGTGGTTTATTCGGATGCTTCACTATCGGGGCTCGGATGCGTTTTGATGCAACGGGGCAAGGTGAAAGCTTATGCCTCGAGGCAATTGAAGATACACGAGAAGAAATATCCCACGCACGATCTTGAGTTGGCTGCGGTGGTATTTGCCTTAAAATATGGAGGCACTACTTATATGGGGTAAAATGCACCATATTCACCGATCACAAGAGCTTAAAATACTTCTTCGATCAGAAGGAGTTAAATATGCGACAAAGGCGATGGTTACAAACGGTGAAAGATTTCGACTGTGAAATACACTACCACCCCGGAAAGGCAAATGTGGTGGCGGATGCTCTGAGCAGAAAAGCGGACTATGTCCCAATACGAGTAAGGTCGATGCAGCTCGTGGTGACCTCGGGTATACTTGAACGTATTCGAGAGGCGCAATTAGAAGCAGTGAAAGAGGAGAATTGGAAGAAAGAAAGAATAATCGGTCAGTTGAAAGATTTGTCGGATGGGAATAACGGGTTGAAAACTCAATCCGGAAGGATATGGGTTCCAAATACTTGTGGGGTGAAGGCGCTTCTACTTGATGAAGCTCATAAATCCCGATATTCAATTCATCCGGGTGCGACCAAGATGTACAATGATCTGAAACAAAATTATTGGTGGCCTGGAATGAAGAGGGATGTGGCGAAGTGTGTGGAAAAATGCTTGACATGTCTACAAGTCAAGGTGGAGCACCAAAAACCATACGGCAAACTCCAACCGTTAGAAATTCCGGTTTGGAAATGGGAACATATTACAATGGACATATTAACCAAATTGCCTAAGACAAATCATGGTTTAGATGCCATATGGGTAGTGGTGGATAGATTGACAAAAAGTGCTCACTTCATTCCGATTCGTGAGACTTATACGTCAGAAAAGATGTCAGAAGTTTATACTAATGAGATTATAGCACGTCACGGAGTACCGGTATCCATCGTGTCTGATAGGGATAGGGATACCCGGTTCACTTCAAATTTCTGGCGAGATTTCCAAGAACAAATGGGAACTAAATTGTTCATTAGCACTGCGTACCTTCCTCAAATAGATGGATAGAGTGAAAGAACAATACAAACATTGGAGGACATGCTACGGGCATGTATAATCGACTTTGGAGGAATTTGGGATGTTTACCTACCGTTAGTCGAGTTTTCGTATAATAACAGCTACCATGCTAGTATTAAGATGGCACCGTACGAAATGCTCTATGGTAGGAAGTGCCGAACTCCGGTATGTTGGGGTGAAGTGGGTCCACGTGAACTCGCCCACCAAGATATAGTACAAGCCACTAATGAAAAGATTGATGTGGTTCGGGCACACTTGAAAGCGGCTCAAGACAGGCAAAAGGCGTATGCTGATAAAAGGAATAGGCCAATCGAAATCCAGGTTGGCGACATGGTTATGCTAAAATTTTCCCCGTGGAAGGGCGTTATTAGATTCAGAAAAAGGGGGAAGCTAAGCCTGAGGTTTATTGGGCCATTTAAAATCATCGGAAGGGTCGGCAAGGTAGCTTACCGCCTTGAGCTACCGGAGGAACTAAGCGGGATTAATAGCACGTTTCACGCGTCACAATTACGAAAGTGCCTAGCGGACGAAACACCCTATATCCATTACGATGATATCAAAGTGGATAATAGTCTGAATTATGCTGTGAGACCGGTGGAGATTTTAGAGCGAAAGGTCAAACACTTACGAAATAAACAAATCGACCAAGTCAAAATCAAATGGGAGCATAGAAAAGGCTCGGACACTACGTGGGAGTCCGAAGAGGAGATGCGACGACTCTACCCTACTTTATTTGGTACGTAATTCGGTTTCGGGGACGAAACCCTTTTTAGGGGGGGTGGACTTGTAACACCCCGAAAATATAAAACTTTATATTAGAATTATAAAGTATAAATAAACAAGAATTTACTAACAAGGAATTTTAACCTAGTTAGTTACAAGTCTAGAAATAACTTTTAGTAGGGTTAAAAGCAACCAAACTATATGTTGAACAAAGTGGAGGGGCCTAAGTTGTTAAAATTGAAACTTAATTTGATAAGACAAATAAAAAACAAACTAAACACCCCAAAAGAGGTGTCTGGTCGTACAAGAAGCAGGAGGGCGACAAGGGTTCTTCACCAAACCCTAAATCTCACAAAAATTGATCAATTGAAGGTTCAATTCAGCCCAAAATCGAAATTTAAGCATAGATTATTGATCCTCATCGCAAGAGGATTACAAGGTATGTAAAATTTAATGAAAACTCTCAACTCGAAATTCTCATGAAATTGGGATTTTCTGAAATTCATGGTTGCATGTTAGTTTTGTTGGTGCACTAAATGTCTGCTGATTACGTCATTATCAAGTCTTGTGTCTAGGATTGTTTGAATGATTACACAATAGGGTTTAAGTTAGGGTTTTTATGTGTTAAACATGAGATTTCGCTTGAGAGGATTATGTATGCTTGAAGCGAAATCAAACTCAAGAGATTTCGCTTGAACAGCCTCAAGCGAAATCACACTCTCTATAAATAGGGGTTAGGTCATTTGAAGCGTAAGTAAGTTGTCTTTGTATGTGAGTCGAGGTGCTGCTGAACTTTTGTCAGAAATTCATTGTAAAGACTCAGAAGGCATTAATAGAAGAAAAATTAAGAGGAACAAAGCTGTTATGACTTTGTATACATTGATTCCGCCTTTGTATTCAAAGATGAACGCCTTAACTGACTTTTAGAGGTCGTACAACGGTCCAACAAGTGGTATCAGAGCTCAGGACGAGGAGTTCATACCATAGCAACGGATTATCTTCTTTCTACTCATTTCTTTTTACATTTTTCAGATCTGAACAAGTTCCAACGGTCGAAATGGTCTGATTTTCGAGTATAACGTGTAAAACGTAGTATTAACAAAGCCTACAAAGTTTCGGACTTAAATTCAGATTAAAACTCATTAAAATTGACATAAAACAGGGTTTCGCTTGAAAAGTGTTCGAAGGATATATTTGATTTCGCTTCAAATCAGACTGTTTGTACAATTTCGCTTGAACCTTTGAAGCGAAATAGTTGGTTTCGCTTGAGTTCTTCTGAAGCGAAATAGAAGTTGCTGGATTTCGCTTGAAAACATTTGAAGCGAAATAGTTGATTTCGCTTGAAACTGATTGGATTGAAAATTATATTGTTGAAGCGAAATAGAGGATTTCGCTTGAATCAGTTTTGTTGACAGATTTCGCTTGAACAGATACTGATTACTGATTTCGCTTGAAGCTGATTACTTCAAGTATTTCGCTTGAACTTACTAATTTCTCAAAACCTAAAAATTTTCTAAGTGTTTGACTGATTTTTCAGGTACGTTCACAATGGATGATATTTTCTTGAATCCGTTTAGCGAAATGTACGCATTCGCAGGAAATTCGGGAGACGATACTTCTTCAAACGATGCAAACAAAAGTCCACCGAAAGAAAGAAAGAAGGAAGCTTGGGAGTCCGAAAGCGCATTTGGAACGTTTAACAAACCTTCTAAGCTGATGGCTATAGAAGATTATAGCAGGTGGGCAACAAAGTTCGAAGATTGGTTGATGGCATTTGCTTTTCCTTGCTGGAAGAGTATGAAGAATGGTTATGCTCAAGGAAAGAAGAATGGTGAAGCATTAAGCTCAGTTGAAGAGATTGACAGTTTTGTGGCCGAGCAAAAATGTGTGGCATTATTGTTTCAGTCGGTGCGTGAAGACATCATTTCACTGATAGATTACTCAAATTCTAAAGACTTATGGGCAAAGTTGGAAAAGAAATGTGTCGGTAGTCAAGAAATTAAGAAAAACAAAAAGAAACTTCTTAGAAAAGAATTTGTTCTGTTTGGTTGTATAAAGAACGAGTCAGTGTGTAAAATGATAGAACGGTTCGGTCATCTGAAGCTGGAATTAGTAAGACATGAGATTGACATTCCTGAAGAAGATCTTATCGACAAATTGTTCGATTCGTTGCCTGACGAAATGGATTGGAGATATTATGCGCTGATGCTGAAGAATACCATCAAAGAACCAGAAAAGCTGACATTAGATTTGCTGATTGAAAAACTCGAGAGTCATGAGCTAGAGTTGAAAAAGACGTACAAAGTTAATCATTCATCTTATCAGCAAAATCTGGATCTGTACTATCCAAAAAGCATGATGCCAAAAGCTACTTCTCCAAAAACTGCATTTTCTGCTGAGAATGTTTTTCCAGCAAGCAAAGAAAGTCAAAGCAATTCAAGAAGTGGAGGCCATAGTGGTTATCACAGTGGATCTACATCTTCTGCAAATCATTCTGATGCGAAGTTTTCTTGCAATATCGCGATAGATCTGAAGAACGCACAGAATTTTGATGAGGAGTCGGCCAAGCAACAAATGGTCTTTCTGGCGTCTGTTCTGGAATCCTATGAAGGGTTAGTGGCTGGAAAAATTGGGAATACAAATCTGACGAAAGAAGACTACGATCAGATAGACCCTGAAGAAATGGAACTGATCGACATTCGATGGGCAATGGCAAGTGCAGTTCGACTTGCACAACGCTTCATGGAGATTACAGGAAGAAAAACGATTGGTGGTCCGTCTACAAAACTGGGGTTCGATAAATCCAAAGTGACATGCTTCAAGTGTAAGCAGAAGGGTCACTTCAAACGAGAATGCCGAAACGCTAATACTGATGAGTCGGAGAACCCTTTCAGAGATGATTACTACAAGAAGGCGATTTATCATCAGAATAAATCCGAGCCGCCTAGATTGAAGCAGGTTGAAGACAACAGAGACAAATCAAGGGCTCTTGCTGTGATTTATGATGATGAGGGGTATGATTGGAGTAAGGAAGTTCTACCGGAAGAAGATGCGGTGGGTTACGCATTCATGGAAAGCAATGATGAACCCGTTAAATGGAAAGATGATCGTACTGAGGAACAGAAATATCAATACCGGAAGATGATTGCTGAAAACAAGATTATCAGACTTTCTGGTGTCTTTCTGGAAGCTAGAAGAGCAAACAGATGGGATCCAGATAGAGAGTGCTATCTTGATAGATATGGCAACATTGCGATTGATGACAAAACGCTAGATATCGAAGCCATTATCAAGGAGTACAAAGAAGATGATGAGTATTGGCAACACAAATGGTGGGGAACTCCAACTTCGAAAATGATTGAAGAAGAGAAAGAGAAAGAGAAAAAAGAGAAAGAGAAGAAAGAAAAGCAAGTTGATACAGGCATAATTGATACTACGCAAGAGTTGACAGCTGAAAACCTGGGAGTGATGGCTGACAAAGTGCTAGCTGCAAAAGCACTTGAGGTAGATCCTAATTCTGTTACTGAGTCAAAGGGATCGGTCAGTCAAAGTGTGTCAACAAATGCGTCAGGTAATAAGATTGATGGGAATGCTGACTACAAAAATTGCACCAAACAATGCAATTTTTGTAGCACTGTCACGTATCTTAACAATGAAAAATTTCAGAATCTGACAAAAAAGGTTAGAAATGTTGAAGATCAGATTCTCGATCGTGACAAAACTGTAAGAGCTTCAACTGAACGGATTAAAGAATTAACGGCTCAAATTGAAAATGATAAAACTGAACGTGAGAAAATAAAATCTGAAAATGAAAAGTTAATTCTTGAAAATCGTCAAATTTCTGAAAAGTTTGAGAAATTGAAAAGTATTGTCAAAGATAGTGATGATCGTAATGGCAAAACATTTAAAGAAAATGAACATCTAAGAGCTGTTTTGAGGTTAAAAGAAGAATCGATTAATGAACAACTGGATCAAATTGCTAAATTGAAACTTAAAGTTCAAGAAGCTGAAATTGAGAATGAACGAATCCAGTTGAAGCTTAACAGCTATAAATCAGCAAGTTTTGTTTTGCAGCATATTGTTCCTAAACCTATAGGGAAAAACAAAGATGGCGAGGATGTGTTTTCTGATGGAACGGGTATAGGTTTTCATAAAGTTCCACCGCCAATTTTAGACAACTACACGAAAAAGCAGTCTAGTTTGGTGGAAATTGAGGAAGAAAGTGAAGTTAAACTTCCTGAAAACATTGATGTCACGTTCACATCTTCCAATGACGAGGGTGTCCAAAGTGATGTGGTGAAAAGTGTGGTAGATAAAGTGCTTAAACCGGATTGTGACACTTCTGAGGAGGATGGGTGTTTCTTTGATAAATACATTCCGAAACAAAAGTCCAAAAACAACTTAAGTGATGAACCGGGTCTTGTGATGTACAAGATGGCTGGATCTGATAAGTTGTATTCGGATTCTGAGTTTCCCATTGAGAATGTTAATGTGAAAAAGTTGACAAATGTTTTCAAGTTAGTTGAAGTTGAGTTGTCGGAAGTGAACAGTTTGAAACAAACAAAAAGGCAAATGAATTTTGAGAAAGATAAAGCTTACTACAAAAAGACTGTTGTTCCACCAAGGTTTTATAATAATAATCGAAACAATTGGTCGGGTGGTTATAGAGATGGTAAGAATTATCAGCAAAGAAGGTTTCAAAACAAAAGGTTTGCTGAAAAGAAGGTGTTTGTGAACAGTTCAAGTTCACTTTCAGATGAGGAAAATGAAATTTTTTCAAAATCAAATGAAGAGTTCTTTGAGAAAAGAGCTTCACATTATCGGTCTGAAGGCACAAGTCTAGGTGTTGATACTCGAACATGTTTTCGATGTAATCAAGTTGGTCACATTGCACGAATGTGTACCAATGTGAAGCCTAAGACTGAAAATGTGAAGTTTCAACAGAAGAAAGTTGATGTGAAGAGTAAAGCACCAATCGTTGTTGAGAAAAAGAATGTGAAAAATGACAACATCAAAGTGAAAAATGAACCTGTAATGAAAGTGGTAACTAAAAATGACAAGTTTTACAAGAGGGTTGCATTATCTCAACAAGTTTGGAAACCAAAAACAGAAATGAAAATTTTAACTTCTGAAGTGAAAAAGGCTAAAGAATCAATTACGGTTGATTATGATGCAAATTTTCCACCTTTGAAGGCTAAAAATTTCAAAATTCAAATTGCTAGAGTCAAGGCTACACCTAAGGCTGATGAGGCCTGGGTGGACACCATGTTCGAATAAGCAGTTTGAATTGCCGGAGCTTCCTGGATCGCGAAGCATGAATCGGCATCTTTATTGAAATGTTTTAAAATCAACTTGTGGTATGTGCAGGATCTTCCAAGAGCCATTTCAAGATGGATCATGGATAGTGGAGCATCTCGACATATGACAGGAAAAACTGCATTGCTATATGATGTGAGGAATATCAATGGTGGTTATGTGGGATTTGCTGGTCATGAAGGTGGTCGAATTGTTGGTGAAGGAACGTTATCCAATGGGATTGTAACATTTGAGAGAGTTAACTACATCACTGAGCTGGAGAACAATCTGCTTAGTATCTCGCAGATTTGTGACAATCAGTACACTACTCATTTCACTGATAAAGAGTGCTTGATTCTGAAACCTGGTTTTGTTATCCCTGAAGAATGGATTATTATGAGGGCACCTAGAGTGAATGATTTATATGTGTTAGACATGTCTGTAGCAACTACAACTACTGGTCAAGCACATTGTTTCGTGTCTAGAGCAACTGAGAAAGAATCAAGATTGTGGCACCGCAAGATGGGGCATATTCACCTAAGGAAGATGAATCACTTGGTGCACAATGATTTGGTATTGGGAGTTAATATCAAAGGTTTTCATCTGGAAGGGGAGTGCATTAGCTGTATCAAAGGCAAGCAGAAGAAAAAGTCACACCCTACAAAGCAAGTCAATTCAGTTTCAAGACCTCTGGAAAGACTTCACATGGATTTGTTTGGTCCGGTGAATGTTAAAAGTGTTACAGGAGATTACTATTGTTTGGTCGTTACTGATGATTATTCCAGATTTTCATGGGTTTCTTTCTTGAAGACGAAAGATGAAACATTTGACAGTTTGATGGGGCTGTTTAGGAAGATTGAGAATTTGTACCAAAGGCGTATTAAGAGAATTCGAAGTGACAATGGTACTGAATTCAAGAATAGCAAGATGGAAGAATTTTGTGATGAAAGAGGTATTTTGCATGAGTTTAGTGCTCCGTACACTCCGCAGCAGAATGGAGTCGCAGAACGCAAAAACCGGACGCTAATCGAGACGGCTAGAACTATGCTCGCAGATTCAAAGTTACCGATTAATTTTTGGGCTGAAGCTGTTTCCGCCGCATGCTATACGCTCAACAGGGTTCTAACTGTCAAGAAGTTCAACAAAACATGCTTTGAGCTAATCAATAATCGCAAACCGAATTTGAAGTATCTAGAACCGTTCGGGTCACTTTGTACGGTTATAGAACCTTTTGGAAAGTTTGGTCCGAAGTGCATTGAGGGTATATTTGTTGGTTATTCAAATCCGTTGAGACGTGTCTTCGTTCCAAGTGAGAAGCGGATTATTGAAGCTGCAAATGTTGAATGTCAAGGTTATACTATGCCGCCGCAGAATCCTGGTGATTCATGGCGTTATCATTATGACAAACTTTGGGATTCGTTTGACATGAGAGAAGAATCAGAGGATGATGAAGATTTCTTTGATGAGTTGGATATTTTGCGTGAATATGAGTCGCAGCTAAGATTCCCAGCTGAGTATTCGAGGAGATCAAGGGAAACTTCAAATGACGATGAAGCAGGTCCAAGTAATGCTGGTGAACATGATGATGTCCAACAGAATGAAGTTGCTCAGGATAATTAGTCGACTCAGAATGATAATCTAGAAGCTGAGAACATGCCAGTTTTTGATCATGGTGATTCAGATTCAAATTCTGAGGGGGAGCAAATTCAGATTTCAAGTCAAACAAACCAAGTTGGTGAACAAGATGCAGAGCAGAATGTTACTAATCTGGAAGGAAATGTAGATGTTCAAAGTGAAGTGATGCCGCGAACTTTTTCATATCATCCAGAGGAGTTGATCATAGGAGAATTACAAGCTGGAGTTCGCACTCGAAATCAGATTGATAAAGGGCTTACATGTTTTTATACAAAAGTTGCTCCTTTGCAAACTGAATTCTCATTGAGTTGTTTTATCTCGCAGGTTGAGCCAAGAACTTACAAAGAGGCGCTTACTGAAGACTCTTGGGTCAATGCTATGCAGGAGGAACTTAGTAAATTCAAGAAATTGGGAGTGTGGAAGTTAGTTGATTTGCCGGATGGTCATAGGAAAATAAACACTAAGTGGGTGTTTAAATGCAAGAGGGACGATAGAGGAGTTGTCGTAAGGAACAAAGCTCGACTCGTTGTTCAGGGATTTAGTCAACAGGAGGGGATTGATTTTACCGAAGTCTATGCTCCTGTCGCACGACTAGAGGCAATCAGAATTTTCCTAGCATTTGCGTCTTGGAAGAACTTCAAAGTTTATCAGTTGGATGTTAAATCGGCGTTTCTTTACGGGAAGGTTAAAGAGGAGGTTTATGTCGGTCAGCCGCCGGGCTTCACCGATCCAATCCACAAAAACAAGGTCTACTTATTGGACAAAGCGCTGTATGGTTTACATCAGGCCCCGAGAGCTTGGTACGAGACTTTGTCTCAACACCTACTAGCTAACAAGTTCATTCGTGGAAAAGTGGATGCCACTCTCTTCACTAAAGAGGTCGATGGTCATCTTCTGATAGTTCAGATTTATGTGGACGATATAATCTTTGGGTCAACAAATGAAAATCTATGCAAAGATTTTGAATCAGTGATGAAGCAGAAGTTTGAAATGTCATCAATGGGGGAGATGAAATTCTTTCTGGGATTACAAGATGAACAACTTCCTGAGGGAATTTTCATTCATCAGTCAAAGTACGTTCATGATATTCTAGAGAAATTTGGGATGTCAAGTTCTACTCCAGCTGCTACCCCACTTGCAACAAATCATGGGATTCACCCAGATCTCACCGGAGACAGGGCTGATGAAACTTTTTATCGATCCATGATAGGTTCTTTAATGTACCTAACTGCTTCACGTCCTGATATCATGTACCCAACGTGCCTCGCAGCAAGATTTCAGTCTAACCCAAGATCATCGCACATGATTATTGTGAAGAGGATATTGCGCTACCTGAAAGGAACTCCTTCATTGGGGTTGTGGTATCCTAGAAAAGGCGATTTTACGCTCGAAGGGTATTCCAATTCGGATTTCGGATGCTGCAAAGTCAATTCAAAATCAACAACTGCAAGATGCCAGTTCTTTGGTCCTAGATTGGTTACCTGGCAGTGTAAGAAACAAACGTCTGTGGCGTTATCTACTTGTGAAGCGGAGTATGTTTCTGCTAGCAGTTGCTGCTCTCAGATCTTGTGGATACAGCAACAGATGCGCGACTACGGTTTGCAGTTTCTTAACACACCTCTTTTTGTTGATAATGAAGCCGCAATAAATATAACTAAAAATCCAGTACATCACGCTAAAACTAAACACATAGAAATTCGTCATCACTTTATTCGTGATTGCTTTGAGAAAAAGTTGATACGAATTGAGAAAATCCACACTGACGAACAGAAAGTTGATTTACATACCAAAGCTTTAGATAAAAATCGGTTTAAATATTTGTTAACACTGAATGGTATGAAGCTTCTGTCGGTGTCGGATGGCATTATTGGCGTTGATGAGAGTACTGTTGCGGATGAAGACGAGAAACAATCTGCAATGGTTTGTCGAATTTTTACTTGTTTTGGTATTTAGGGGGTGTAGATGTTTGTACATAGTTATTTTCAGAAAATACAAAAACAGTAAAAAATGCAAAAATACAAAAACATGATAAAATGAAAAAGAGCTTGTGTATATAGGGAAAATGATAGTACATTAGCTAGACGATTACAGTATGCTAAAGATTTGAAAAGTATAAAAGAGTTAAACAATTTTACTGATGATGTGTCGATAGGTTTTCACACATTTAGTAGATTTATTCGGGATATAAACCTAAATTCAAACTTGTGAATTCGTGGGGAACACTACTTGGATATATAGGTAACCCCTGAAATCTCGTTTGAAAGGTCTCTTAATCTGATATACTAGGTCTTTATACTCTATGATGTCTGGGGTATTATTCCGGGACTTCTGCTGAACGGTAGTTCTGACCTAGTCCCTGGCTAATACTTGCTGCAATGCTTGAAACACAGCATTAAACCCTCAGCATGCTGAAACAATAAAATTGATATATGCTGCTGGTGTAAGCAAAAAGATCCTCTAAAGGGGACACACTGAAAAGTCGAAGCTGATATCTCTCTGCGTATACGGAAGTATCGATCTGAGATCCCTTGGCCCTCGCATACCTAAATTATATACAGATATCATTGTAGTATTCTCACCTGTAAGACTGATTATTGGGATTCTGGATGCGGGAGTATATTCAAGAGGTGGGACACATGAATGATCTAAGTTCTTAATTCATCTAAATCGTATCCTGAGTAAATTGAAATTTGTGTGAGAATTTAAGATGGATTAGTATATGGACAATCGAGGTAAATTGTTTAAGTCTGAGTATGTAATATAGCTTAATGGTACTTGTGATTTGTCTGAAAAGCTGATATGATTCCCTGACACGCTCACAAAAATATGTTTGTAAATAGTTTACTTTGTTTACTTTTTGCAATTTATGCTTTCTGTATTTCATTTCTTAGTTTAGAATACTTTGATAAAATCCAAAAAGATTTTATTTCTGCTTTATTTTCCGACAAACCAAAGTGGAAAGTTGATTGTTGGATTCTCAGATGTTTGAAGCAGATGCAGGAAATTCTGGACTGAAGAATGAGGAGAGCTTACTTTGAAGAAGTTTGATTTGTTTGAAATGATAAAAACAAGTTCATTAACTTGAAACTTGTTATTTTCAGAAATTGTTTGAAATAGTTGTTTTTAAAATCAGTATTGTTTCGTCAAAAGATCAACCAAGGTCATTAATTTGGACTTGGTATATTAATCAAGTAATCAGGGTCATTAACTTGAACTTGAATATTTGAGTGGATTATTAAAGCTGATTGAGTTTGTGTTTTATTGTTGAAAAGATAGAATGGTTATGTTTGTTGGTTGAGTAACAGGATTGGTCTTCAATATTCCCAACGAAAGCTAATTGTCAAAAGCTTGAACCAGATTTCTAAGATCCTAGCATATCGAGAGGGGGAGTCTGTGAAAGGGGGAGTCTGGATCAACAGTCAAAGGGAAGATTGAAGTTTAAAGTTTAAAGTTTGAAGATAAAGATTGATGAGAGTTTTTACAATGTTTGAAGATTGTTAAAGACAAAGACTTGAAGCCAAAGACTTCATCAACATCCAAGGGGGAGTCTGTTGGTGCACTAAATGTCTGCTGATTACGTCATTATCAAGTCTTGTGTCTAGGATTGTTTGAATGATTACACAATAGGGTTTAAGTTAGGGTTTTTATGTGTTAAACATGAGATTTCGCTTGAGAGGATTATGTATGCTTGAAGCGAAATCAAACTCAAGAGATTTCGCTTGAACAGCCTCAAGCGAAATCACACTCTCTATAAATAGGGGTTAGGTCATTTGAAGCGTAAGTAAGTTGTCTTTGTATGTGAGTCGAGGTGCTGCTGAACTTTTGTCAGAAATTCATTGTAAAGACTCAGAAGGCATTAATAGAAGAAAAATTAAGAGGAACAAAGCTGTTATGACTTTGTATACATTGATTCCGCCTTTGTATTCAAAGATGAACGCCTTAACTGACTTTTAGAGGTCGTACAACGGTCCAACAAGTTTTATGATGAATTAGGAACAATATAGTGTCTAAGGATAAACCCTAGACCAATACAAGTTGAATTCATGTGAAAATCTAGTAAAATCCATGAACACCACTGTAGGTGATTAGTGGGTTTTGTAGATTTTAATAAACATTAGGAAATTGGGTGTTTTTCTAGTGTAAATTGACAATTTTGAAGTGACTTCAGAATTATAGAAGTTAACAATTGTGTAAAATGGTTGAATGATGTGAAATTAGGGCTAAGTGATAAGCTAGAGACTTGATGTTTAATCATGTAAAAATATGCCCTTAAAGTGTTTGTTGAAATGCCTCTACGAAGGCTTAAAACTGAAATTCAAAGTTTAAATGCATAATTACGATGTTTCGGTGTATTATGCAAATTATGAGTTAAAGAGAGTTCTAAATATGTCATAAATGAACTCTATAGGAAAGGACGCAAGAGCGTCAAGCG
Organism: Helianthus tuberosus; assembly: GCA_030545235.1. Lineage (NCBI taxonomy): Eukaryota > Viridiplantae > Streptophyta > Magnoliopsida > Asterales > Asteraceae > Helianthus > Helianthus tuberosus. The sequence goes on from CM060401.1 coordinate 60,319,210, forward strand.
GACAAGCGGGTGGCGAATCACGTTTGAAAGGTCTACTTTGAAGGTATGTAACTTGATCCGTTACATTTGAAGAATTGTGGTTAAACTATGCGTTGTTGATAGAAATTGTGTTGGTTGTAGTGATCATGTACGTTACTTAAATCCGTAGGTTAAGAATAGGTTTGTAGTCGTTTGGTAGTCATCAAAACGGAGGATTTTCCGTAGATGGACCAAACGGGTCGAATAATGATACTTTGTAATATTAATATTGTAAGTAGAAAGAAGTGGCGGAAATGGTCACAAGAGCACGAAGCCATAGGTTTGGTAATGAAGTGCTAGTGATAATAAGCCCCGGAGTTTGGGTAATAAGCGCCTTAGGTTTACTAGTTAAATGGTAGTAAAATGGCTAAGTTAGAATGGGTCGAATATTTGCATATGGACATATAGTCTTTCAGTCCATAAACAAATTTTTTGATATGAAAATTGTAATAGGCATGTTGGTAAGGAAATTACAGACGCACAGGAAAAAGAATCACCTAAAACGGACTTACGAGTCAAAAGTTATGGCCATTTTAAGTTGGAAATTGAATAAACCTTGAGCTGGGAATCTGCAGCATCAAAGAAATAAACTTCCTGTGAAAACAGGGGCTAGGCGTCACGCGAGCCCCCTTGGCGTCACGCGACGCCCCCCATCCAGAAAAATTTTATTTTTTCTTGAATGTTGATCCATGACACTTGTTTATAAGCATTGTAGCATTATCAAAACTAACTTTTGTTGTGGTTTTGATCTTAGGAGATGTTGGAAACTAACCGGAAGATGATCGAGCAAGCTTTTGAAGAACCGAACACTATTTACAAGCTTCCGCAATGTTTTAAACTTTAATAGACTATGTTTATGGGTTGTAATCAAATTGTTAAACAAGTTTTGAATGTTCTAACTTAGTCGTTAGTTGACTAAGGTTTATGCTACTTATGAACTTGACTTTTGAAAGTAATGTTAATTTGGTATCTTTTATTCGAAAAATGGCATGAATTATTATTAAATTCAAGTAAAATTAGACGGGTGTTACAGTTTCCGATGGCGAAGCTCTGTCGAAGTGTCGTCTTGCTGTAAAACTCTTCCAGATCAATATAAACGACAGTTAAAAGTGATATCTAGCTGAATTCAACTCTTTATGTCTGTTTCCGCCTTTCATTTTGAGTAGAACACCTCTGATCGACTCATTTTGGGTCCGAACACGATCCTACAAGCATGAACTTCTAAAAGTTGGATGTTGCAGCGTCGAACAAATGATCCATACCTTTCTCACTTATCTTAGTTTGCTAGAACTTAATGCATTGACGCCTTAGATCCTGAAGTGCGATCAATTCTGCAACACTCTAGCAACATACCGTGTATTACTCAATTGACTTGCGAGATTGATAGACAGGAGGATGAGCGTAGTACTTTACCGACCTCAGTATCTGGACAACCCTGATCACCGACAACGAACACCAGTAAATTGACTTCAATCGAACCCTTAACCCTAGTCAGCAACCTATGGGAGTCGACTTATACAAAACAATCGGGGCATAAACGATGACGATTGACTATAATGTGGAATGTGTAACTTCCCGCCCAGTGAGTAGTGCCTTAGGACGTGACACATAATGTGAAAAGATGGACCCTGTTGGTGAATAGGCGCGGGACTCTGTTACAAACAGCGACATTAGAGGCAACAGTCATGGCGACATCAAGGTACTCGTAATGATAGCCTACAGTATGGAAACGAAGGTGACTTAGACAAGGATTGTCTGTTGTTAAGTCAAAATGTCAACAACCAAGGGAACAATGACAGTATTGGGAATCCACGTGACCGTAACCACAACACTGGCAGCGGTGCTCGTGGAAGGGCAATAGGATTGGCGTAGGCGACGCCGGGCATAATAGCAACATGGTAGCTTGTATAGGTAGCCAATCGCTTCGTCTCTGTTCTATTTAACCCTGATGCTTCTTGAAACCGAACCTGTTGTGTAATCGGCTGATGGCGAGTCAATTGAAACCTCATATGTTTGTTGGGATACAAACTCGACCTTGTGGGACAAGTGTTCGACATCGACCTTCCTTCTGCTACCCTTGATAGTTTGATGCAGTACTGAGTATGGATTGGTTATCCAGATATCGCACAGATATACCCTGTGAGGAGAAAATTTTTGAGTATCCCTCTCCCTAGTGGCGAATCGTCGTCTGTCCTAAAGCATCAGTATGGTGTAAAGGTTAGTATCATTTTAGCAATGAAAGCTAGGAGCGTCTACGGAGGGATTACCCTGCTACGTTAGCAACCGTTACTGATATTAAGGCTAAGGAAAAGAGGATCGGGGATCCACCAATTGTTCATGATTCTTCTCGGTGTGCTACCCGAGGAGCTTTCGGGCTTACTTTCACAACTGTTAGGCAGAATCTTAGTTTGATCTCATGTTAGGGGCAGCCCTGATTACTCGTACTACATACCGTCTTGCACCAGGAGGGTTGCAAGAACTATCTACAGGAACTTTTGGACAGGAGTTTTATTGGACATAGTTTTTCGCTTTAGGGGAGCCCCAGTTATATCCATGAAGATAAACCTTCTCGTATGTGTACTGATTATCCAGAACTCAGCAAGATGATAGTCAAGAACCGCTTGCCTCGACCATTGTATTGACAACCTGTTGACCAGTTGCGAGGGTCAAGCTCCCATTCAAAGATTGGCTAACGAGCGAGCTATCATCAGATGGTAGTCCAAGAGGAGTATGTTCCTAAAACGGCATATCGTATGCAGTATGGCCATTACGACGTTGTATTCCATGACCTTTGGGCTAATCATCACACCAGCAGCTTTATGGATCACATGAATCGACCATGCTTATTGATGACATGTTGAATCATTTCCAGGAGGAAGGAACATCACGGAAAGCATTTGTGTTTTATTTTTTTAACTCCTGAGGGAGGAGCCACTGTGCGCGAAGTCTTGTTAAAGGTAACTTCTGGATTCGAGAGGTACATTTTTGGCCATGACATCAACGAAGTGGAATACATGTAGATCTAGCTAAGATTCATTCTGATGGAAACCGATTGGCACCAAAGCTTCTTCCAGGGATACAGCAAATTCCTTGGTTTCGCTAGATACTATCGCAGATTCATTGAGGGATTTTTGAAAATTATGCCGCTGTAACCTCTGCAACACAGCAGGGTGCTGTGCTCGTGAAAGACAAAACAGGAGGACATCTTTTTAGTTTTCGAATCCCAACTCTGCAATGTACTAAGTATTGTCTTTACCCGAGGGTACGGGTGATCTGGTGGTGTACTATGATGGTTCAGATCAGAGTCCCAGTTACACGCTGATGCAACAAGAGAGAGTGACGGCTTACGTGGTGGAATTACAAGAAGAGTTGCATGAATCACAACCTGCGATGGAAACCATGGTCTTTGGATTTAAGTTGGAGGCATTACTTGGACGGTACCAGATGCGCTACTTAGACCGATCACAAGGGCCTCCCATGTACCGTTGTTTCGAAGGAGCTAAAACATGTAATGACATCGCTGGATGGAACCTTTGAATGATTTCAACTGTGAAACCTAGATGTGTACGAGCCTCGCAGCACACCATTGACTTTAACCTACCTGATCAGATTTGCCCTGCTCAAACCGAAGCATTAAAGGAAGAGGAATTTCAAGTTGGGTCCATGTGGGACATGAAAGAGCAACTTTTGGCAAGATGTATGATATTCGCTACCTCATGGAAACGAATGTGGGTCTCATTATGCGTCAACTGTAGGGAACTCGTGTTGAGCAAAGCACACCGGCCTCCATATTCTAGTCGTCTGTGTTTTGATGAGAGATATTCGGATCTATAAATCTTGTACTGGTGATCGGGCATGAAGGCCCACCTAGCTATGTATATAAATAATGGTTAACTTGTGGGAAAGTCAAGATGAAGTATCAGCAACCAGCAACACCCGCATGGAAATAAGAACAGGCTGCCATGGACTCTTATCACCGCTCTACCTAACACGTGAAACGGAAACATTAGCACCTGGACAATCGTTGTTTGTCTAACGTAACCAGCACACATTCCTGCAATCAAGGGAACTGATGAGTCCTCGTAACTTGTGAATATTCCTCTGTGAGAGGCGATTTCTAGGCACGAGGTGCCAACTTCTATTACCTCTGATTGTGACCCGCGTTATATCCGATGTTTGGCAGGCAACACACAAATCATGTGGTTAACGTTTAGACGTGAGCACTGTTTATCACCCTTGGATCGATGGTCAGAGTGAAAGAACCATTCTGACACTCGAAGACATGCTGCGAGCATGTGTGTGATTGACGTTAGTAGAAATTGGAAGGACACTTACCACTCTAGTATTCAGAAAACTCTGCTTAAGGTATTGCTTAGATGATAATATCAATCTTCTTGTTGGACTAAGGTGGGTGACAACCTAATCACAGGTCCAGGACTTGTACTCGAAACTCTTAGAATACATAGTTTCAAAAGCTGAAAAGCTTAGGAAACACTGGGAGTTCGCTGCAGGCGAACGTGTCATGATCGAAAGTCTCGCACTGGGAGGGTGCGGTGCGCTTTGGGAAGCGTGGCAAGCTTAATGTACGTTATGTTTGGCTATTCAAAATTCTGGGAAGAATCGGTATCGTGGCTTACAAACTCGAGCTACCTGGCAAATTGTGTAATGTTCACGATGTCAGTTATGTCTGAAATCTAAGGCAGTAATTGTCTGATGAAGCACTTGTGATACTATTCTTATGAGCCTAAGGGTAACGACAAGTTGCAGTTGTCGAGGAACCTATTAAAATCATGGACCAGGAAGTTAAGGCTCGTTAACCTAGTCGAATCCCAACCGTGAGAATTCATTGAACCTCAAAACATGGACGGGAGTTCACGTGAGGACGCGAGGGTCAGATGAAGCTCAAGTACCCTAACCCGTTTGAAACTGCGAAATCAAATCCTGACGCAACTGGCGAATTTCGGGGCGAAATTCCCTTTTCAAGTTGGAGATGATGTGGCACCCAAGGAAAATCCACAGTCATCCTAAGCTATCATTTGAGCTATCACTTCTTTTGGTTGAAACTGCTTACCAAATTTCGGGACGAAATTTATCCAAGTTGGGGATGATGTGACAACCTGAAGTTTTAAGGCCTTTAACCCTGTATCATCGTCATGTTTTGTTTTACAAGTTGAACTTGGTATATGTTGGTCAGTTAGATTTGATGGTTTACATGTGAACGCTTGTGAAATACCGGTGTTTATCAAAAGGCAATCGCACACCGGCACCGGGTCATACACTTCTTTAGCAGCCATTTATTAAGACTTTGAATATCGGTTCTCGGCCCAACCTGCCCAAACCTTATCAGGCCCGAGTTCTAGCCCAACCCTCACTTAATAGGGACGTGTACATACTCATGTGCGTACCCCATAGCATGGCAAAGCACAAAAGGTACGAAACCCTAATTCCTCTACATGGGATGACATCACCTGCTCCTTCGAAGCTTTTCCTCCTCAATCTTAGGCTGACTCTTTCGCATCTCATATTTTGGTAAGTATATTATCACAATGGATTCGATACGTAATAGTACTCATCTTTGTTTGATGCTCTACTTGATTGTTATAGTGATGATAATGAATCTGTAAGTAGTAGAAAGCATGTTAAACATTATCTAAATTGTACAAATGATAACCTGATCCAACTAGGGCTTGATATAATTCTATAAATCTCAATGAAAACAATGTTAAAGCCAACTGTGTGATCGTTATAGGGTATGCTAGTCACTGTTAATGAATGAATTAGGGTTAGGTGAATCCTTTGTGGAAACAAACTGTGATGATTAATAAAGTGCACATGATTATTTATGCATGACCATCGATGATCTAGTGGTTATACACGTACGGCTTTGAGTGGAGGATTAGATTTAAAGTTGTTATTGTTTGAGGGAATGCATGGAACTAGGGTTAATATTAAATATAACAAATAAGTATGAGTTACATGATTGGTTGATCAATTTTGTGATACATGTGGCTGCCATATTCATTGGTTGAAATCTATTGAAATTACGGAAGTGATGACTTGTTAAACACAAACAAATTGCATACAAACTGGATAGCATACAATCACACACTTGCTATAGGATGCACATCCACTTGGACATGGTATATTAATTTGGGCTGCACATTCAATTTAGTTGATGGATCTAGTAAAGTTTTGGGCCACAAAAGAGATTGATTCTCACTATATTCAGATTATAAGCCCATAGTGAATAGCACGAGTCCAGCCCATAGCACAATTTACGTGTACGTGCTTTACTTGATTAACGGGCCGCACACCTCAGCGTGTGGGCTGGGAACAGTTGGGCTGTGTTGTGTGGACTTGCACACTTCCATGGAAATTGTACACTGGCCCACAAACCCGAGTTCAATAGCATAGTTTTACTTGGTTTGGGCCTTATATTTTTGGGTTGGGCATTGTATACGTGACGTAGGAATTGGATATTTGAACTATTCTTGCACACACTCATGCGAGTGACAAAATAACCGGTCAAGCAATATTATGATACATGAACATGTTATAGAAACTGATAGGTGATTCAAACGACTGTTACATGTTATGCAGTGATGTTTAATACACACAACCTACTAGAGTGTGTAGTGTAAGTTAATACGAAACTGATTGTCAACAAAAGGGTGCTATGATCAGTGTGACACATGATTTCTTATTATGATTTTTATGACGTTATGTTCACTACTGTATGATACTTGTGTTGTGAATGTGGATTACATGACTTACGTGCATACAAGCTAATTATCTTTGGTAACCATGATAGGGATTGGTTGGCCAACTGGCAACGGGTAATGTAATGTATCATACCGAGCAATCTAAGGTGATTTCACTGCTCTTTTTCCAAGCATGCTTCCCAGGGAGGGACATCTGGTAAACGTTCTGGGGAGGAATATCGGGTAATGGGTTTGACTAGAATTGTTAAACCTGGGTTGTTGGTTAATACACGTCTATATCTATCACTCAAGTCCTCTAACCGATTGTTGCTTATAGGGCAACGGGTATTAGTTAGTAGCGCTACTTAGGTTTGGCACCCTCAAACCGCACCGGGGAGGTCGGTGATGAACTAATGACCCCCATCTTGACCATTGCTTTGATAGAGGCAATGGGGTTTAGGGCAAATAATCTGGAGCCATCTGCGGTAAGCGTGTGATTAACAACATCGAAACTGTGAAACGTTTTAATCTGGTAACGGGTATCTAAACATGTTAACAAAACTTTGAACTCACCAGCATCGTCTAACACACTTGTTTGCATGCTTGCAGGTCTGTAGGGTTATAGCATGGAACTTGCTGTCTGGAAGGCTGGAGTGATCATGGGTCGAGATTCATGGATCGCAAGACAAGTCTAATGGTTTCCGTACATGTGGTTTATGAACCACTTAACAAACGATTAATGCTTCCGCTGTATACAATGATTTATAGGTAACGTTTTGTAACACTTTATGTTAATGTATGAAAGTTTTATTTAAATATATTTATGAGTTTAATGTGATTGGTGGCTAAGATCCTGGTACGTCACACGCCCCGCGGTGTTTCCGCAAGTGGTATTTTGGGGGTGTGACAGTTACTATATTCCTGGTCTGATCTTTCCTTTGTAAACCTTATATAAATCATTTGAACTTTTGAAACTATGAAAGTTTTATTTTAATATATTTATGAGTTCAATGTGATTGGGGGTCTTTTTTGTAACTTTTGCAATACCTGGAGCTGTTTTCGACCCCCATTGTATTCTAATATCATATACCCACGCGTATGGCCAAGATTACACCCTCTAAACACATGGAATGATCCTATTGATCTCAACTTCCTATAAATAGCAAGCTTCCTCATTTGGGTTCTTCACACTTGATTCTGAAATTTCTCTAAGTTGAGGTGTTTATCACTTCATACCTGAGAATATTTGGAATCAAAACACCTTCTTGGACCCATTGTAAGTCCTCTTCTTGCTTGTTCTTGTATTTCAAGCATGAAAGTCAAACGGTGTTTGACTTTCAGCTTTGACCAGTCAATGGTCAACACAAAGTTCATTTGAACTTTGCAACGTGAGCGTAATCACGATGGTTATAGTCCCTTGTGACTATACCTACTGATTACCACGTTGACTAGGCGTAGTGACGAGTCGTAGTTTTGGCCAAAATGCGTATTTGTGCGTATTTTGTAACCAAACTACTCTTGGGTATCAAAACCATTTGTTTCGATACCAAAACCTGTTTTCTAACTTAACTAAACATGTCTTAACATGTTTAACTCGTCACTTTTAGTTTAGTGCTTGTGTAGAGTCGTAAGTCAAGCTGACTAAACAACCGCTTAGACTTTCGAACTCGACCCGTTTGGTCGATCATTAGGATCCGACCAAACATTTTTAGTGACCATAGTTGCATAGGGAATAACCTTCCGAGGTTATACCATATGGTCACTAAGGTTTAATTAGTTGTATGATAAGTAGTTTATATGCCTTAGGTAAATGACCAAAATACCTTTTTCATGCATAATTGGTAATTAAGCATATGTAACATAAACTTTTGTCACTTAATTGATTATGCAACATGTTTAGGTATATAATACTTGTCATAGGACTAGTTAGACGTCTCGAACGCGCTTTGTGTGAACGACGCGTTAAAGTAGCATAAGCTACCTTAATGGGTCGCAATGGGTCGAAAGCACTTAGGTTAGGTTCCGATCTAGAATGTAGACTTTGTTAAACCATATCACATGAGTTCCAACACTTATTTGGTTTACAAGACCTCATTCTATCCGATCTTCCGATTGAGGTGTCAATTTATTTACTAGTGATTCGATTACTAGGTGTTGCTTGATTTCTCTGGCTTACTTGAGTTTGTTGAAGTTCTATAGATTGAGGATACTTTGCACTTCATGTGAGTACATAGTTCCCCTATTTTACTGTTTTCAATTGTTTTGGGGTGGTTCATATGTTAAACGATTTTCGAGGTTTAAACGATGGTTTCAAAAGCGATTAAAATGGTTTATACTAAATTACTAACGATTTTGGTAAAGTGAACAAACTCGTTGGTTGTAGTTACATAACGAATGACATTCATTAGCATTGATCAAGCGGACCAGTATTAGGTTATGGTACCATAGGATCTGACAAATCCCGTTATCGTACTGCACCCATGGTTATGTGTGGGTTAGGTGGGTAACGACTGAATCTGATTATTAACTTACCTTTGCTGGTTTGTTAATGCGAGAAGCGAGATAGTCGAGTCACGAAGGTTTGAATGTTATTAGCGAGACGACCAAAAGTAGTTTTCACAATTAAAACGAGTTAAACGATTTTGGGGCGAATTAAACGATTTGAAACTACTTAAACGAGATAAACGATTTGATTAAACGATTGGTTTTGGGTTGTGATTAGATAATGGGACGGGTGTAGCATGATAAAAGCATGGTAGATACGCCGCTGGTACATCTTATATATAAGTGCTCTTATCATACTATATTTTGTGTCATTATTTAGTTCACTGGGGAAACGATTTTGAAACGATGTCACATAACGATGTTTTCCAGAAGTTATAAACCATACGAGTTTTATTAACGAGTTTTTACAAAATGTTTTAAGAGTTGGTTTACTAAAAAAAATGTTTTGGGGTTAAGAATCATGGCTATGAGATTTTATAAGTTATAACCAACTTGATTTGAGTTGGTTAATTATGTTGCAATACACTTTTCAAAACAAGGTGTGTATTTTTTACTCTTGTAGTCTAATAAAGTATTGCAGCATGTAAACGAGCCATGAGTCCGATACTCTCATAAAACCTATGTACTCGCCAGCATTTCTTTGCTGACTTTGTTTTTTACATATGTTTCAGGTGTTGTTGCTTGATGTTGATTGTTAGGATGCATGAGTCACATAGGATCTGGACGAGGCCTTAGTGACATAATAATAGTGATAGTCGATATGTAACTTTTTTGTTTCGTGTTAAAACAATGTAAATTACTTGATGAATAAATAAAATGAAACTTTTTGTATTCCATGGTTGTGAAACAATAATTCTGTTACAACACTCCCCGACGTTTCCGCCACGATTTGTTGTTTTAGGTGGTCGGGGTGTGACATCGGCCACCTCCTTTGCCGCCATAGAAGGCTTCTCCCCAGCATGCTTTGCAGGATGTTCCACAGGATTGCCTCCAAGATCCTTTAATTTCGCTTCCCAAGCCTTGACGTTCCAGGAGGGGCATTCGAAGCCCAAGTCTTTGGCCTCATAGGACATTCTTAACCTGGCTTGGAGAAGGGAAATTACAACAGATCCTTTGAGGCCGTCCTGATAGGAACTCATATCCTGCTGATACTGGAGATGAGCAGCATCCAACTTGGCTTGAGCATCCTCATTGGCTTTGTGAATGGCAACTTGGTGCTCTTGGGTCATTGCCTTGAATTTATCTTCGTAGTGCTGAGATTTGGCAGAAGCGATCACCCCCTTGGTCAGCGATGGTGGTTTCGGCTTTCTTGAGCTTGACCTCCAGCATCTTGTTAAGCCCACAGGCTTCTTCATACAAGTGCAAGAGACATTCCAGGCCCTACGATTAAAAGCACAGGTATCAATATGTATGAGATGTCCAGGATAATAGTTAACATACATGTGCAGGATATCAGATGATAGTTTTTACCTGGTTAAGGAATGAAGTCATAAACTCACTGGCTTCATTAAATCCATAGTTCTCATAAGGGAAAGTCTCGGAGGTAGCCGAAGAATCCGTTTCCTTCCTCTTCCGAGCGCTGGAAGCACGAGTCCTGGTGGCTGGAGGAGGCTTGGGAGTGGTAACAGCTTTCGAACCGCTTGGCTTGGAAGAGGTGGTGGCTTTAGGGCTTGGTTCCTTCTTCACCAAAATGGGAGTGGGATAGCTGTCCAATTTATCGAGATCAAAGACCTCCGGAGCTTTAACTGGTGCTGCATAAAAGGGAAAAACATCTAACCCTTGAGTATTTATAAGTTATTATATTTGGTCCATGTATATTAATGTACTTACCAGACATGTTGGAGCTGGATCTTTGGCTTGAACTTGCAAATGACAGAGAAAAAGTTCTTTCACTCTCCGGGAGTTGGTAAATACTTTTGATTCTCGGATCTGATTCAGCGCTTGGCGGGGCTAGTTCTTTGAAATTTGCTGCACAAAAAATAAAGATGTCAATTCAAGATGTAACTTCAGGATACGATTGGGGATACTCCTAAAACCCTAAATCCTACCAGAAGTTAACCACTTCACTGGAAGGTCAAAACCTCCAGTAATAGAATCCCTTTTTACGAAAAAGAACTTTCGTTGCCATTTCTTCTCATTTTTTGTAGCTTTAAGAATGAGAGGGTTTTTGGAGGTTGAGAAAAGGAGAAAACGACTATTGCCATGAGAACGAAGGCGGTAGGCTATCGGGAGATCATCAATGCAAAGGTCGGGAATAAAACGAGATCTGATTTGGTCCAAGGTCACTAGCACGCGCCAAACCATGGGCATGGTTTGGGCATAACTAAGACCGGTGAGTTCGAAGAAACGAGATATAAAAGCCGAAAAGGGGTATCGGAGTCCGATAGAGAAAGGGTAAGCCAAGAAGCACACCCATTCGTTGGAAGAAAAATCCGATCGAACTTCTCTGTCGAAAGGGCGGATGATCGTACCGACAGGGAAAGCGCAGGAGGCTTGCAGGGCAGCAATGTCAGCATTGTCGAATGAACAGACCACTTTCTCGGGTTCTTTAAGAAGGTTTTGAGCTTCGAAGGTCGGGATTGAATCGTCTGTGTGAGATCTCGTTCTACTAGCCATGAAGGATTTATATGAAGAAAAAACAGAGAAGGAAGAAAGAGAGAGAATTTACCTGAGAATTCTGATGAAGATGGTGGTTTATCAAACAAAAAGAGAAGATATAGGGGCTAAATGGATAGCCATCGAGTAAAAAACGCGTGGGAAGTTGCACACTGTCACTTCAAGAATCCAATCATATTAATTGCCTCGATTCACGAGATAAGCTTTAAAATATATCTGTTGGAATTGGTATACCAACAGATATATTTTGGGGACAATTGTTATGGGTAGTTTCCTGGACATATATCCTGACTAAAATTCTGGCTTTGATTGTTTATTTGTGATCACGATACCGGATCAGGATATTGGTAACATCCTGATACGATATCCTGGTAGTGACTAATTTAACCACGTGCAGATTAAAAGGTGCAAGTCTCTAACATTCGAGTGGACTTCTTCTCCTCAAGACTCGGGCAAATCAGTTGGATTGTAGACGTTGAAGCCGGAAGACGTGGACTATAACGTTCACATATGGAATATTCGTCGGATCCCGGAATAATAGGATAATTAGTTAGTTTCTTTTACTATAAAAAGGATTGATCGGATCAGATTAAGGCACACAATCTCTCATACACTCTTTCTCTCTAGTTGCAAACAATCACTACGCACTTACACTTGTATTCAAATTACATTGTAACACTGAGTTGATCCGCATCATATCCTGCACTGTATCCTGACATTTGAAGTAATAAGAAGAACAAGGCAGTTGCGATTGTCAGCTCCCGAGGTTTTGTGCCGGCGATCTAGATTGATCAAGGGCTTTCCTCGTATATCCTATGTTACCCTTTACATTTTTGCTCATTGTTTGATCATAGATACAACTCAATATCCTGAGCTGTATCCTGAAAACTATTTTTGCAAACAACTTAATTAGCATATTTTCGATACACGTTTTTAGCACACTACCTCACTTAACTAATTTGATCACTTAATTGCTTCGGTAATTTTTGACCAAAACAACTACCATTACCTCCTAACATCTATAATACAATACCATTACCAATATTTCACTTTATTACATGTACATCAACACCCTTTATACCATCCAAACAACATATTACATCATAAAGTGACAAATATAATCAAACCATCAACCACTAGCGATAACAAAAAAAAAATCGAGTTTTATTTCATCAGTAAAAAAACCAAAAATAAAAATAAAAAAAAATTCGAGTGACAATATGCACATGTGCATATGTATCATTTTTTTTTTTTGATAAATTCCGTAATACATTACTAATCTTAGACAATTGCACTTTCATTTACATTACCATTCATAATACACTACTTTTTACATTAACAATATTAGAAATGCACAGGTGCATCTATATGTATGAACATGTTATAACGTGTTTTGGTACACTACTTTGAATACACTTTCCCTTTCATCTATCATACCATCTATAATACACTACCATTACCTCCTACCATCCGTAATACAATACCATTACCTCCTACCATCCATAATACAATACCGTTACCAATATTTCACTTTATTTCATGTACATCAACACCCTTTATACCATCCAAACAACATATTACATCATAAAGTGACAAATATAATCAAATCATCAACCACTAGAGATAACTAACCAAAAAACATGTATATGCGCCTACTTCATTGTTTTTGTCAAAAATTACCGAAGCAATTTAGTGATCAAATTAGTTAAGTGAGGTAGTGTGCTAAAATTATGTGTGAAAAATATGTTAACCAAGTTAGTTATAAAAACAATTCCAGGATACGGCTCAAGATATAGAGCTGTTTCTGTGATCAAACAATGAGCAGAAAAGTAAAGGTTGACACGTGATGTACGAGGAAAGCCCTTGATCAATCTAGATCGCCGGCACAAAACCTAGGGAGCTGAAAATCGCAGCTGCCTTGTTCTTCTATTGCTTCAAATATCAGGATACAGTGCAGGATGTAGAGCGAATCAACTAGGTGTTACAATGTGATTTGAATACAAGTGTTTGTGTGTAGTGTTTGCAGAGAGCTAGAGAGAAAGTGTTTGAAAATGTGAAAGTTGCGTGCCTTAATCTGATCCGCCCCCATCTATTTATAGTAAAACAAATATAACAAACTATCCAAAATAATCAGGATCCAGCGAATATTCCTCACTCGAACGTTGTAGACCTAGTCTTTCGGGTTCAACGTCTCTCCCATAACAAACATGCCCGAGTCTTGAGGAGATGAAGTCCATCTGACCGTTAGCAAACCCCAGTCTTTAACCTGCACGTGGTTAATTCAATCAACCTCAGGATATCGCCCAGGATGTTAGCAATATCCCCGTCCAGTATCCTGGTCACAAATAAACAATTAAAAGCAGGATATTGATCAAGATATATACGCTCAGAAAATGACCCATAACAATTGTCCCCAAATATATCTGTTGGTATACCAATCCAACGGATATATTATAAAATTTTTATCTCATCAATTAAGGAAATCAATATGATGAGACCCTTGAAATGACAATGTGCAACTTCCAAGGCGTTATTTACTCTTTACCCCCTACATTTAGCCAATATTAACAGGGGGTCGTCTCATTATGATTATCTTTATCTTCAACCGAATATTAGGTACTTTTCTCTCTCTCTTTTCTATTTTCCTTGTTTATATCCCCTGTTCTCCGATTGTGATCTTTCATGGCGACCCATACTAGATCGCAAATGGCGGATTCTGTTTCCCCCTTCCACAAACAAAATTTGCTTCAGAAACCTTCAAAAGAGGTGTGTTCTTTCGATATTTCTGACATCGCGGCCCTACGAGCTTCCGGTGCCTTTCCTGCCGGGACAATCTCCCGTCCATTCGACCGAGAGGTCCGATCGGATTTTTGTTCCGACGAATGGGTCTACTTTTTTGCCTACCCTTTCTCCATAGGACTTCAATACCCGTTTTCACCTTTTATTTCTCGTTTCTTCAAACTTACTGGCCTTAGCTTTGCCCAAATCATGCCCATGGTTTGGCGCATATTAGTCACCTTGGAAGGAATTAAGGCTCGCCACATGCCTGACCTGTGCATCGAGGATTGGCCAATGGCTTATCGTTTAAGATCTCATGGTTCCAGCCGATTCCTTCTATTCTCTATTTCCAAAGATCCTCTCATCCTCAAAGCTACCAAGAACGAGGATAAGTGGACAAGAAAATTCTTCTTTGTGAAAAGAGACTCCATTGATAAGGGTTTTGACCTTCCTAAAAGATGGTTGACTTCTGGTAAGACTTAGGGTTTTAGGAATATCCCCAATCATATCCCGAACCAATATCCTGATGTGTTTATTTCCTTTCTTGCAGCAAACTTCAAGGAACTAGCTCCCCCTAGTGCTGAATCAGAAGGAAGAATAAAAGAAATCTACAAGCTTCCAGAGGGTGAAAGAACCTTTAACCTGCTACTCACAAGATCAAGTCAAAGATCAAGTTCCAACATGTCTGGTAAGCATATTTTCAGGAATTATCTTTTTATTAAATCGATTATTATTTTTAGAGGTATAATAAGCCTAAAACATCTTCTCTTGTGCAGTGCCAGTTATTAACCTCGAAGGCTTCCAACTCGACGAGTTGGACAGCTACTCTAGCCTCGCACCTGCCAAGCAAGAATCCAATCCAAAGTCATCTGTCACACCGAAGCCTATCAGCTCGAAGACCACCACTACTCCCAAAGCTCCTCCGGCATCCCGTACCCGGGCCTCTAGTTCCCGAAAGAGAAAAGAAGTTGAACCTCCCGCTACACTTCACGTGTTCCCATTTGAGAATCACGGGTTTACGGAATCCATCAAATTTATGACCGGCTTCCTTAACCAGGTTAGTATCCTGACATGTATCATGCACCATATGCTAAGTAGAAATGTTCATTTAGAATAATGCCTGTTTCTTTACCTTGCAGGGCCTTGAATGCCTGGTATTCCTTTATGAGGACGCATGTGGCTTAAACGTCATGCTAGAAAGCAAACTAAAGAAGGCTGAAGCTACCATCACGGATCAAGCAGCAATCGCCACCACCAAATCTGAACACTACGAAGCTAAGTATAAGGCCATGACCCAAGAGGCTCAAGCTAAGTCTGACGCGGTCCAGGTTCAGCATGAACAAGATATGGCTTCATACCGGGAGAGCCTTAAGAATTCAGTCATCATCTCCCTCCTCCAGGCCAGACTGAAAATGGCTTACGAGGCTAGGGCTTTGGGCGTCGAATGCCCCTCATGGAACATCAAAGCCTGGGAGATGAAATTGAAAGATCTTGGTGGCAATCCTGTGGAGCCCCCTCCAAAACCTGTCGCAGAGGAGCCCACCAAGGTAACCGAGAAGGTGGATGATGCTGGTGCTTCAAAGGATGCTGGTGGTGATTCTGGAGAAAATACTGATGGAGAAGATGTTGCTGATGATGCTGAGAAGAATGTTGGAAAGGATACTGGTGGAGATGTCACGATGAAGGAGGGAGCTGACCCTTAAATGCAGCGACGTGGGCGATGATGGATATATGTGCTGAGGCCGGAGCCCACTTTTTAAAATTTCATGGTTATGGTCTGTAAAACAATTTACATTTCCTGTCTTTGAACAATTTATATTTCCTGCATTAGAACAATATGATGACCAAAGGTGGATAGGTCCTAGGTTTTAGGATGAAGCCCTTGGTCATCGGTTAGTATAATCTGTTTTGAATATCGAAACGGTTGAAGGTGGACAGGTTTCGTTTTGAGATAAAACCTTCAACTGTTATGTAGGTATGGTAAAAACTAAACGTGCTTTTGGCGGATGGGCCTTGGTTTGAGGTGAAACCAAAAGCACAACTTTTGACTTGTTAATAATATAACTATCTCTTGACTTATTTGTTATCGCCTTTTAGATTTTTGCCATGCGTTACTTAGTGTAATTTTTAGTTTCGCAAAATTTTGTACTATTATCTTTTGAAAATATCCTGAACAACATACTCAGTGATATATTATGAAAACTTTTATTAAATAGAATTTCTAAAAATTCAATCACCTTTAGAGAAAATTAAAAGATAGTCCATTTTAAAACCTGTTTTGACGATACTTGCTTGATCAAAGTTTCAAACCAGTACCAGCTTCAAATATCTTAATCAAATATCCTGAAAAGTATTTCGAAAATATATTTTGAAAATATATTCCGACAATTTATCCTAATCAGGATGTTTAACCTTTTACCAAACATAGTACTGTTAAAAACTTAAACAACGTTTACAAAGGAAAGATCATACCAGGAATAGGGTATAACCCTATTCTCAAACTTCAATCCCCTTGCAACTCTTCCAATAAAGATGTCCCCTGTCTGAGACACTCAGTGTATTAGGTCCGAGCCATACCCTTTGAGCTTTACACCATTGCCTTAGTAGGAATGTCGTACAATGTCTTCAAATACTTAGAAATCTTCTGGATATCAGTTCCCAATGTATAGACAATTTTTCGTGTTACAAGGGTAAAACCCAAAAAATGTATTGGGGATGAATCCCTCGTATCCTGGGGGAAATCCCAGATTTTCATGCGCTACAGGCGGGAGTGTATAAACTCCAAGACTTAGAAAGGTGAAAACCTTTAAACCTTAGAGAGTATGAAAATACCCTTTCGTGAGAGAGGGTGATCAATCCTCATATACCTTTAGGATTCAGGATATAGCCAATAGTAACGAAATTGTCAGCCACTTTTACATGGACTTGTCCCGCCACCTTGAACTATTCCCGAATAACTTGCGCTCCATGAGGGGTGTTTAAACCCAATTCGGAAGAAAGGTGAATACCTTTAAACCTGTGAAGGGATCAGGATCCCTTATACGTGAGAGAGGGGGCCAATCCTCTAATCTTCCGAAGTATCCTGAGTGAGCATCCTGGAGCTATATCCCGGAGCATATACTGCAAAACATCCTTAAACTAAGGTGGGTGTTAGCTTGGCTAACACCCCTCCGATGCTTAACTTAGTATTGGGTTTCAAAGAACAAATCAAATCAAACATATTTAAAAGAGACAGAATTTATACCATCTTGAGTTAGAAATTAAATTCTAAACTTAGTTGAAATAAAGTTTAAGGTGTATAGCATTCCAAGATCTCGGTAGCATATCCCCCTCCATATCCTTGAGTTGGTATGCACCTTTTCCTGATTCTGATTCAATCTCATATGGTCCTTCCCATTTCGGAGCCAGCTTTCCATCAGCAGGATTGGTAGTATTCTGAAAAGCTTTTCTTAACACCCAATATCCAACTTTGAACCTTCTAATCCTTATATTCTTGTTGTATGTTCTGGATATCCTTTGTTGATATGCCGCCATTCTTAGCCGTGTTGCATCTCTTGTCTCATCAATAGTATCCAACTCCTGGCATAGGACTTCAGGATTCTGCTCAGGATTCCAGAGGTTGGATCTTGCTGTGGGTATCACCATTTCTGTCGGGATCACTGCTTCTGCTCCAAATACTAAGGAAAACGGGGTTTGACCAGTTGCATTTTTTACCGTCGTTCTATCAGCCCACAAAACAAAGGGTAATTCTTCTGCCCATCTTCCTTTCTTGGCCCCTAATCTTTTCTTCAAGTTGTTGACAATTATCTTGTTGGAGGATTCAGCTTGTCCATTTGCTTGAGGATGTACCGGAGTAGACGTAATCATTTTGATTCCCCAACTCTTGCAAAAGTCAGTAGTCCTCTTACTTATAAACTGAGAACCATTGTCACAGATTATCTCGGCTGGTACTCCGAATCTGGTCAGGATATTTCTCTTTATGAAGGATACCACTTCTTGATCCCTGACTTGGACAAATGCCTCGGCTTCAACCCATTTGGAGAAATAATCTGTCATTGCCAACATAAAAACCTTCCCTCCTGGAGCCTTTGGAAGCTTTCCCACTATATCCATACCCCACTTCATAAATGGCCAAGGGGAAACAATAGGATATAATGGTTCAGCGGGCTGATGCAGTATGTTACTATGTCTTTGACATGCATCACATCTTCGAACATATTCTGTGGCGTCTTTCCTCATTGTCGGCCAATAATATCCTGTCCTTAATACTTTTGAGAATAATGACCTGCCCCCAGTATGGTTACCACAATCCCCTTCATGTATATCCTGAAGTACTTTCTTGGTTTCAGGATCCTCCAAGCACCTCAGATATGGTCCTGCAAGAGATTTCTTATACAAAACATCATTTATAATAGTGAATCGTGATACCTTCATCCTAATTCTCATTCTTTGGGATGTATCCTTGCTTTAGATATCTCATGATTGGAGCTATCCAGGACTTAGGATCCTCCTCAAGATAGCCATCATCAGGATCCTCCTCAAGATAGCCATCATCAGGATCCTGAATACTTATTACTTCCTTATCCTGAGGATTCGTCGCAGGATATAGGATATGTAATATTGGTATCCGGGTTCCTTCCGGTATCCTGACCGATGATCCTAGATTTGCCAAGGCATCAGCTTCAGCATTTTTTAAGAATTTTGGTACCTGTTCAAGTGTAAAAGTATCGAAATATCCTGCTAATTTTTTAAGAATTTTGAGATACCCGATTAACTTCTCTCCTTTAACTGCATAGCTCCCATTAAAATGATTAGTGATTAACAAGGAGTCAACATACACTTGCAAAATTTTTATATTCATATTTTTAGCCAACTCTAATCCTGCAATTAAAGCTTCATATTCTGCCTCATTATTAGTAGCAGGAAATTCACACCTAATAGCCTGGGGTAATCTGCCTCATTATTAGTAGCAGGAAATTCACACCTAATAGCCTGGGGTAATATGTCCCCCTGTGGCGATTTTAGTAGTATACCTAAACCTACACCTCTTACATTGGATGCACCATCAGTATATAATGTCCAGCATTCTAAGTTTTCTCTTAGCTGCTGTACTTCTAAATCTACTTCATTTTGAATGTCACTACTGAAATCAGCCACAAAGTCAGCTAAAGCCTGAGACTTTATGGCATTTCTAGGTTCATATACTAAGTCATAAGCACTCAATTTCACTGACCACTTGGCCATCCTACCTGACATCTCTGGTTTCCTAAGCACGTTTTTAACATGGATCCTATGTGTCTCAAAATAATGTCTAAGCTTTGTCAATGCCATAACTAGGGCTAATATCAATTTTTCTAAATGAGAATATCTAGTTTCAGCATCTAGTAGACTTTTACTAACATAATAGACAGGATATTGCTGACCTTCATGGTCTTTTATAAGAACGGCACTTACAGCATTCCCTGATACAGCGAGGTATAGGGATAGTGGTTCACCATTTTCAGGCTTCATCAATAGAGGTGCAGTCGAGAGATATCGCTTCAAATCCTGCAAGGCTGCTTCATGCTTTGCTCCCCCATTCAAACTTCTTATTCTTCTTGAGGATATCATAGAATTCCTTGCATTTTTCGAGGATCTTGAAATAAATCTGTTCAATGCTGCTACTCGGCCTGTTAACCGTTGAACATCCTTCATATTCGAGGGTGATTTTATATCCAGGATAGCTTTAATCTGCTCCGGGCTTGCCTCTATCCCCCTTTTCGTCACCATATATCCTAGAAACTTTCCTGCCCCCACTCCGAAATGGCACTTAGCAGGATTCAACTTCATGTTATACTGATCCAGGATATCAAATGCTCCCTTGATATCCTGGAGGTGATCCTCAGCCTTTTTAGATTTCACCACCATATCGCCAATATATACCTCCATGGTGTCCCCCAGCTTATCTTTGAACATCATGTTCACCAATCTCTGGTATGTTGCACCTGCATTTTTCAAACCGAAAGGCATAGCAGTATAGCAATAAATACCTGTTGGTGTCATGAAAGTAGTATCCTCCTGGTCCGAAGGCTCCATTTGAATCTGCTGAAATCCTGAGGATGCGTCCATGAACGTTAACATCTCATGCCCAGCAGTAGCATCCACCATTGCATCGATATGAGGAAGGGGGAATGGGTCTTTAGGACAAGCCTTATTCAAGTCTGTGTAATCTACACAGACTCTCCATTTCCCATTTTTCTTCTGAACTACGACCACATTTGCCAACCATCTTGGGAACTTGACTTCTCTGATCATTTTGGACTTTACCAATCTTTCAACTTCCTCTTGGATGATTATATTTCGCTCAGGAGCAAACTTCCTTCTTTTTTGCTGAACAGGCTTGAATGGCCTGTCCATTCCAAGCTTGTGAGTAATAATGTCTTTGGATATACCTGTCATATCCTCATGCTTCCATGCAAACGTTGACATCTTGCACTTCAAAAAGTCAGTTAATTGTTCTTCAATATCCTGAGGGATATTGGTTCCGACGAGCACCGAGATATCAGGATTATCCTGATCCAGGATAACTTTCTTCACATCCTGCTCTGAAGCTTCCAAGGTATCCCGGGCCCGCATCTTTAATTGATATGCTGGATTAGGCTTGGTCGAGGATTTCATCGAGGATGTGTAGCATTCCTTCGCCTCCTGCTGATCACTATCAACTTTGACGACCCCCCAAGGGGTTGGAATCTTGATGCATTGGTGATAAGTCGAAGGCACAGCCTTCATGTCATGGATCCACGGCCTACCTAGTATGATGTTATAGCAGGATAAGGAGTCCATCACACAGAAGCGTTGTATCGAGTTGGCCCCTTCAACATATACTGGTAACTTTATCTCTCCTACAGTATTTCTAGCTTCTCCACTGAAACCAACGAGCACAGTAGACTTCGAAGTAATGTCCATCGGAGATACATTCATCCTTTTCAACGTTTCCAGCTGAATTATATTGACAGAACTACCGTTGTCCACCAATATCCTGCGTACAAAATGGTTAGCCACATATAATGTTATTACCAAAGCATCATGGTGGGGATCCTGAACAGTATCACTGTCATCACTATCGAAAGTGATCACTTTATCAGTTGTGAGGGTAGTCATCCTGACTGGTTTGTCTCCCCTTTCACTCTTAGCTTCCTTTGCATGTCTCTTAGCCGCCGAATACGAAGTCCCACAAATGTCGGATCCACCTGAAATAAAGTTAATTATCTTGGCATCTGCTGGGGGTGATGTTGCTCGTTCAGGATCCTTCTCGGGATCCTGCCCTTTATTCTTCTTTCTTCCCAGCAAGTCCTTCAGATACCCTTTGCTTAACAGGTAACTTATTTCTTTCCTTAAAGCAATGCAATCATCGGTCATATGTCCGAAGTCTTCATGGAAGGCACACCATTTGGATTTATCCTTCCAATCAGCTTTCTGCTGGTTCTTTCGAGGCCACCTAGCTTTGTCCCCTAAACCCTGCATAGCATACATTAACTCAGGTATATTAACAGAAAAGCAGTATTCAGATAAGTCAGGATATTCTTCAGGATCCTCGTCTTCAACAGCATTCACTTTCTTGTTATCATTTCTGCCATATGGCTTGGAGCGATATGGCTTATATGAGGATTCTGATTTCCTGTTGGTTGATTCGTAGGTTGAGGTAGAATTCATCCTCTCTTGCATCTTCTTGTCATCTTCCAAACGGATATATCTCAAAGCCCTGTTACGAGCTTCGTCGATATTCCTGCAGGGATTCATTACAAGATCCTGATAAAACTGAGAATCCTTTTGTAACCCCATCTTAAAAGCTTGCACAGCTGTTGCAACATCAAGATGTGGGATATCCAAGGATTCTCGACTGAACTTGTTCACATAATCCCTCAAGGATTCCTGAGATCCTTGAGTTATCCTGTAAAGGTCACTGGTTAGTTTCTCAAAACTCCGACTACAAGAAAATTGACTGTTAAATAAATTAACCAAATGAGCAAACGAAGTAATTGAGTGAGGAGGGACGTTTAACAGCCATTTTAAGGCTGATCCTGTCAAGGTAGAACCGAATCCCTTGCATAAGCATGCTTCCTTGAGATCTGGAGGGATAGGATTGATTTCCATTTGTTCCCTATACTGGGCAATATGCTCTTCAGGATCCGTAGTCCCGTCATACAGTTTCATGTTGGGAGTCTGAAATCTTTTTGGGATTTCAGCATCACAGATAGGATACGCAAAGTGGGATATCCTGTGGCTGTCTTGGGATACTTCCGGGATTGGCTGGACCACTCCAGGTACACTAGATATCATGTCCTTCAATTTCTGGAGCTCCCTGGTAAATGTTGACGTCATATCTGCATCCTGCAAAGACCCATTGTTGTTAGTAGCAAGAATATTATTATTTGACACATTACCGATCTGAGGATTTTGGCCATATCCTGAAGCATATCCTGAACTCCTCACAGTCGACATCCTGACCGAGGAGGGTATCTCAGGGGTATGATTCTGAGAATGGCTTCGGACGATATTCCCCCTGTTATCCTCAGTGTAAACTGCGGAACTGAAGTTCAAAGCCCTGGTTTGTATGGGAGTGACAGTTTCTTCAGCAGGTCTACTCGAGCTAGCTTTTAAGAGTTGTATTTCTCTTAACAACATTTAGTTAGTTTCCTGTTGCTGCCTCATTTTTTCCTGCACACTTCCAAATAAAGTTAGAATTTCATCATTAGAGGCTAAAACGGGAGCAGATCCCTGAACACTCCGAGTAGGGATAACATCCTGAAGTTGTGAAGAAACTGGCATCCTTGGAGGAGGTGGTGGAAGCACCAAACCGGTAGTAGCAGAAGTCGTAGCGGACATAGTGGAGGAGCTCATGTTTGATCTCAAAGCCATTGAAAATAAGTTAGAAAAAAGTTTTGACAAAAGAAAACCGAATAATGATTTTCCTAAAGTTTTTAGCAAAAATAGCACCACTTGCCCCACGGTGGGCGCCAAATTGTTTTGGTCAAAAATTACCGAAGCAATTTAGTGATCAAATTAGTTAAGTGAGGTAGTGTGCTAAAATTATGTGTGAAAAATATGTTAACCAAGTTAGTTATAAAAACAATTCCAGGATACGGCTCAAGATATAGAGTTGTATCTGTGATCAAACAATGAGCAGAAAAGTAAAGGTTGACACGTGATGTACGAGGAAAGCCCTTGATCAATCTAGATCACCGGCACAAAACCTCGGGAGCTGACAATCGCAGCTGCCTTGTTCTTCTATTGCTTCAAATATCAGGATACAGTGTAGGATGTAGAGCGAATCAACTAGGTGTTACAATGTGATTTGAATACAAGTGTTTGTGTGTAGTGTTTGCAGAGAGCTAGAGAGAAAGTGTTTGAAAATGTGAAAGTTGCGTGCCTTAATCTGATCCCCCCCCCCATCTATTTATAGTAAAACAAATATAACAAACTATCCTAAATAACCGGGATCCAGCGAATATTCCTCACTCGAACGTTGTAGACCTAGGCTTTCGGGTTCAATGTCTCTCCCATAACAAACATGCCCGAGTCTTGAGTAGATGAAGTCCATCTGACCGTTAGCAAACCACAGCCTTTAACCTGCACGTGGTTAATTCAATCAACCTCAGGATATCGCCCAGGATGTTAGCAATATCCCCGTCCAGTATCCTGGTCACAAATAAACAATTAAAAGCAGGATATTGATCAAGATATATACGCTCAGAAAATGACCCATAACATTCATCATTTAAAATCACAAACTTTTTGTACCAATACACGTTATATCATGGTTATATATAATGATGCACTTGTGTATTTTTAATATTGGTAATGTAAAAAGTAGTGTATTACGGATGATAGTGTAAATGAAAGTGCATTTGTCTACTACTGGTGATATATTACGGAATTTGTCTAAGAAATGATACATATGCACATGGGTTATTCTATATTTACACCACAATCTATTTTCCATTTTCACCCTACTCTACTAAATTAATTACAAATTAATTATTTTTGACCTTTGATGACCAATAATATTAATGAATTTAATCATCAAATTCTGCACCATATTTAATTACATAGAATATGAAAATTTGTGCCAATTTTAATTACAACTTCGAATGTTTACTGAATGGTCCACTAATTAATGGATATTAAAAGAAATTTTGACTGACCAAAATGAATGGTATAAATCATGAAGGGGTGTTGGCCATATACGATACGAAACCATCGACGTCACCATATGCGAAATAACTGTTGCGAACAACCGATCCTCAAGTCTCTTAGATTCAGGTTTGAACTTCATAATCATATGTGTTATATTATTTTATTTATTTAAAAATGTTCAATTACGTAAAAACACAAAATAATTATATTATTTTTCAAAATTGTAAGAATTTTCTTTTGAAAAGAAAGATGTTGTCACAGGAAAACAGAAGAGGAATTTTTAGTATGGTGTATATATATATAACAACGGGTGCACTAGAGTATTGTGTAAATAGCAACACCCTATGCACATGTGTATCGATAATTGTTACTCGAAAAAAGAAAGTTTTTTTTAATGAAATATAGCGATTTTCTTTAAAAATATTAAAAAAAAAAAGTTGTGTTATTTTAGATTTTTTTAGGTTTTTTTTTTTTGTGTTCACAATGGTTCTTGCGGTTCTCGCAATAAAGGTGATTCTCGCATTAACCCTATCCTATAGGGGAAGGTTCTATTCATAACACAAAATATTGTGAGAACACAATGAATTGTCTATTTTTCAATCCTAAAAATCTAAAAAGTAAATTAAAATGTTACAAATGTAAGCTTTATTGTTTCTTACACTAGAATTCAAAATAAAATATGAAAATTTTTCACTTTTTGTATAACCTACAACCTACATATATGTAGGTTATGTGTAGGTTAATTTACTAACATGTATGTAAGCTACGTGTAGGTAAAAAAATATGGTTTTTTATGTATATATAATACACATATGAATGTAAGAAACATAAAATTTAAAAAAACATAAAACTTAAATCCAAAAATTTAGTGATTTAGAGTTTTTCTTTTTGTTCTCACAATTGTGAGTGTTCTGTAATGATCCTCATCCTATATATATATATTAAAAATGTGAAACTGAAAACTTTATTGGACCTTTTATATAACAATTTAATCTTATAACATACTACACTTATTTTGATCCATAACCATTATACAAATATCTAATCTAAATCTATACTATATAATAAAAGAAACCTGATTTGGGACACATGTCATCATATTAGGCCGTTTCTTATAGATAATTATTATTTTAGTTTAATCTCTTCTAATTAATTAAAGATTAAACTAATAATCTAATAATAGCTATATTTATTAGATATAGTTTAGGAGGGTTATTAAACGAATGTTATTTAGATAATCTATATCTATATTAAAGTAATAATTATTTATTAATAATTAAAGAACATACGTTTAATATTGCTATTATTAGATTATTTAATCTCTTCTAAACTAAAGAACATGCATTTATTATTTATTAAATACCCGGATAGTTCCTGTGGTTTGCCCTTTTTAAGGAAAGGGTATTTTTGTCATTTCGCGCTCTCTTAACTGAGAAAACTAACTGATGTTAGGCACATGGACTATCCGGAAACGAAAATTGAAAAGTTGGGGACTATAGCTGTAATTTTAGAAAGTTAGGGACTAAAGGTGAAAAAAGGGCAAACCACAGGGATTATTTGGGCATTTAACTCTAATTATTATTTAGTTTAATATCTTATATTATAGATAACCCTCCTACTAAGAGGGTGTTTGGGATTACGTTTTGAAGTGATTATTTGATTATTGTGTTTCTAAAACATAAATAATCTAAAAAAGTGTTTGGATGAAAAAGTGATTATCTGCCTCCAAAACGTAGTTTTGGAGAAGCATGTACCTACATGCTTTTTCAAAACGCAGTTTTGAAAACGCAAAATTTATTTTAAAAATGCATAATCTATTTTGAAAACGCAACACCAAACACCATCTAAATATTATTAATTTAATATCTTATGGATAATTATTAGAGTTAATTGCATAGTTAGTCCCTGTGGTTTGCACAAAATAACATATTTAGGTACTATTGGTTTAAAATCACATTATATGGTATTAACTTTTCATTTTGTAACGTTTGGATGTATTAACTTCTAGGGTATTAACATAGTCAGTCCCTGTGGTTTGCACAAAATAACATACTTAGGTACTAATAGAATGTGATTTTAAACATACAAATAACGTTAATACCTCCAAACGTTACAGAATGAAAAGTTAATACCCTAGAATGTGACTTTAAACTATTAGTACCTAAGTATGTTACTTTGGGCAAACCACATGGACTAACTCTGTAATTAACTCTAATTATTTTTTAGTTTAATTTCCTTCTCATTTATAATATTATTTATTTAATAATTAATTATAGATAACCCTCCTACTAAATATTATTAGTTTAATATCTTATGAATAATTATTATTTAGTTTAATTTCCTTCTCATTTATAATATTATTTATTTGAATTAATTATATTTGAACGTTTTGTTTAGTTTGGTATCAAATAGATTTTACGAAACTTAAAATAAAATTAACTAATATTATTTATCATTTATACATTTACGGAGTTTTAAAATTTATTTATTCAACCCCATGTAATACACGGGGTTATAACCTAGTTACTAATATAAAGTAAGAAAAAGAATCTAAAAATCAAAAGAACGGCACATCGCTACTATGTTGTGTTTCAGCCACTGACCCACCACCACATCATCACTTCCACGCCACCATCACATCGAGCTGGTGACCACCACAGCCGAATCACCATCAAGGTATGTTTTATTTTATTTTTTGTTCCAATTTCTTGATTCACACAAGGGGGCCCAAATTTAAAATTGTTTATTTAGCCTTAAATTGTGTGAGTTATTGAATGTTCAGCCATGAATTGGATGTATTGTTAAATGTTGAGCTCTAATTTGATGTTTTGTTGAATGTTGAGCTTTGAATTTGGTGTTTTGTTAATTTATTAGACTTAGAGTTGAGTAATTATTAATTGTTAGACTTAGAATTCAGTAATTCTAAATTGTTAGATAATAATATAGAATTGAGTAATTTTTTTTGAACGGCCAACAAAATTATTATTAATCTACTAGCAAGGTGCTAGACACCAAATTTACAAACATTACACCCCAGCGAAAAAAATCGCCAAAACCAAAGAAATTACAAAAAATTCATTACATGTTCAAGTTGAAACTCCGCTATTCATTCCACGTCCAATGAGATGAGCCCGAGCGATTCTTTATCCAGTGAAAAGCCATTGATTTAATCTCTTCAACAACCTTGGTAATACTCGGAGCCGCCTGGCCAAATAGAACTTCATTTCGCATCCTCCATACACTCCAAATAACAGTCTGAACAATGGCATTAAACACCATTTTCTTCTTTTTAGAACCATTCACAGCTACATGGGCATCTAACAGATCCCTCAAGCTGAATGCAATAATAGGGGTGTATCTGCACCATTGTGCGATTATAAGCCAAACTGACTGAGTAAAGTGGCAAGCCACAAACAGATGATCACAGGTTTCATCATATTCACCACAAAACAAACACCGAGTATCCGCTATTTGGATGTTTCTTGCTGCCAAAGCTGCACGAGTTGGTAACCTTTCCGATAAAGCACGCCATGGTACAATCCCCACCGTCTTTGGAACGAACTTGTTCCAGTAAAACACATACTCCGGGACCGGTCTAAACGCCGCAGCAGCAATCATTTTGATGCTGGATACTGTGAAGACTTCCGATTTATCATGTTTCCATGCCCATAAATCTGATACATTACCGCCATTAACTTCACACAGAAGTAGCAGCAGGTCTAGCAGTTCCTGCTGTTCAGTTACAGACAAACCAAGACGGTTCCAGTTCCAAGAAACACTCAGCCTGTTGATACCCCACGAGACACGATCAGACACGAGACAGGCTTTATCAGACTCAAGAGCGAATAATCGTGGAAAGGCAACATATAGAGGCTGATCTCCAATCCAGAAGTCAAGCCAGAAAGCTGTCTTTGACCCACTCCTCACTCTACTCCAAATCGATTCAGGAAGATTTATCCCGACCAGGTTCAGCTGATCCCGAATTCCGACGATCTGTTTCCACGGACCAGCCATTGATAACTTAGCCGGAATAGGAGCCCAAGATCTATTATTGTGGTGCAATGCCCAAACGACTCTTCTCCATAGATTATCCTTCTCCGTCATAAATCTCCACCACCATTTTGATAGCATAGATAGGTTTGCATCTCGTAGAGAACCAAAGCCCAAACCGCCATATTCCATCGGAGCGATTACCTTTTCCCAAGCCATCCAACTCATATAAGAATTTTCATCCGTGCCACCCCAAAAGAAAACCCTCCTCAATTTTTCCAAGATCTCCAATACTTTTGACGGAGCTTTGTACAACGAGAAAAAATAAGTTGGTAATGAGTTCAAAACCGATTTTAAAAGGGTAATTCTACCCCCATAAGAGAGATTTTTTGCTTTCCAGATTGAAAGCCGATTTTTAAAAACCTCTATAACCGGCTTCCAGTTACGGATAAGATTCATGTTCGCACCTACTACCAATCCCAGATGTTTAAAGGGGAAAGATCCACTATTGCAACCAAACCTATTCGCCATCTGTTGGACCCCAACATCATCCACCCCAACCCCGAAGACTGAACATTTGGCAAGATTCACTTTCAATCCAGAAGCTAAATAAAAACATCTCAATAATCTTCGCAAATTAATGGCATTCTCACCCAACCATTCCCCAAGAAACACCACATCATCCGCATACATA
Organism: Helianthus tuberosus; assembly: GCA_030545235.1. NCBI lineage: Eukaryota > Viridiplantae > Streptophyta > Magnoliopsida > Asterales > Asteraceae > Helianthus > Helianthus tuberosus. Next base: position 60,348,688 of record CM060401.1, read on the forward strand.
AGATGAGATATAACCGGGCCATTTGATGTACATTTTAGACCCTTGAAAATACCTTTCGAGACGGCCGTCTTCATAATACCCGAAAGCGCCTCTATGGCAATGACAAACAAGAAAGGAGACAGAGGATCTCCTTGCCTTAAACCACGAGAACATTCGAATTCCATAGTAGGAGAACCATTCACTAACACCGATGCTCTGGATGAAACAAGAGTTGCCCTTATCCAATCCCTCCAACGTTCCGGGAAATTCATTTGGTACATTACCGAATCTAGATACTTCCAATTTAGAGAATCGTACGCTTTATTAATGTCAACCTTAAATATCATACCTGATTTTTTTGCCTTCTTCAACCAAGCAATAACTTCGTTTAGAATAAGGGGGCCATCCGAAATGTTTCTTCCCGCCAAGAAAGTAGATTGTTCCTCCGATACAAGCTTACCAACCACTTTTTTGAGCCGGTTTACCAAGACTTTTGAGATTGCTTTATTAACCACCCCAATCAAACTAATAGGGCGAAAGTTTGATGGAGAGATTGGGTCTTTTATTTTAGGAATTAGAGCTATAAACGAGGATGAACAACACCGACTGATAGAACCATTCGTGTGGAATTCCTGAAAGACTTTGTAGAAATCTCCTTGAAAAAGGTCCCAATGTTTTTTAATAAACTTAAAATTAAAACCATCTGGGCCTGGGGCCCTATCACCGACACAACCCCAAATGGCATCCTTTATTTCCACCATAGAAAAGGGTTCAACAAGTGAACTTGCTTCAGCCGAGGACAAAGAAGCCAAGTTTTGACACACAATGGTAGGTCGATCTTCCATCGGTTCCACAAATTGATTTGCAAAAAATTCAAAGAAGGCTTCTTTGACGGCCACCGGATCCGAACACCAAGCACCGTTAACCATTAAGCCATTTATTCGGTTGTTACTAACATTTGCATTAATGACGTTATGATAGAAAGCTGAATTTTCATCCCCTTCGAGGGCCCACCTAGCTCGGGATTTTTGTCTAGCATCCAATTGTTTTCTGCGGTCCGAATCCATAATAAAACTGATGCACTCCATCCTTTCATCCAGCTCTCAAACCTCTAACGGTCTCAACTCTGCCAATGATTCCAAATGACCAATCCGATTCTTTTTAGCAAGATATTCACCATCCGTTCTTTCTTTTTCGACTTTCAGCCATGCTTTGATATTGTTCTTTAACCATCTCAACTTAACCGACAGTGCCATATCAGCAGGACCATTGAATACAAAATTCAGACAGACCTGATGCACGAGGCTTGAAAAACCAGGTAACTCCAACCAGGAGTTGAAACATCGAAAAGGGATATGACCATAGTCCGAAGGGGACGTGGATAGCAAGATTGGTCTATGATCAGACGCATCTCGTTTAAGCGCTGTTACCGACGCCGTTGGCCATCTCTCCATAAAACCCAAGCACACAAGAAATCTATCCAATTTGCTCAACTTATCACCCCGGTCAGAAATATAGGTGAAATTGCCACCTCCCATCTGATATTCACACAAACCCGCAGAAAGAATGAATTGGTTGAAAAAATCCGCATTGGTAGCATTAAATTCAGAATTCAGTCTCTCCGATTCACACCTGACTTCGTTAAAATCCCCCATCAAAACCCACAGTCCTTGAGATGAATTTTTGATACTCACCAATTTATTCCAAGTCTGTCTTCTTACTACAGCATCGTTAGACGCGTACACGTTGACCAAATTAATCCAAGTACCAGACGGGTACATTGATCCAGACAACACCAAGAAGGAACGATCTTTTATCACGCTAATACAGTTGAAAACAGCTGGGTTCCAAAGACAAGCAAGACCCCCTGACCTACCCTCTGCGTCTACAACTTCCATGTTATATGCCGAACGACCCCAAAACCCATTAAACATGAAATTGCCCGCTGCCCTAATCTTAGTTTCTTGAATAGACAGGAAATGTACACCATATGTAGATTTTATACCTCTAATCCAATCAACTTTTCGGGAATCCTGAACCCCCCTCAAATTTACAGATAGTAAATTCATTGATTACATGTGTTAACACCTTCACCAAGAATAAGATTTCGGGTAGCATCCTCAAAACCTTGCAGATTAATTCCAACCACAGAGCAAATCAATATAGAAGCTTTAACTTCTTCCGACACGGGATCAGTACTCGGACTACCGGAAGGGTTTACCGGCTCTGAAACTCCAGGATCCGGCTGAATAGCGGGAGAGAACTGTACCGATTGAGCATCGCTTTCTACTCCAAGGGGATCTTGGTTTCTTGAATCTGCCGAAAAGGATGGTCTGTTGAGATCAAAAAATGGGTCTCCAAGTGGGTCGTGACAAAACCCCCTATTTGGTTGCATAGACCCATCCGAAGGAAGGCTTCGAAAGTTCATGTTCCTCTTGCCAAGCCCAAACAAAGGAGTGGGCCCACTCTGATCTAAATGATCCACCATGTTACAATCTCTTTCCTCCGCCCTATTGTATCCACTGACCTTTTCCGCCGCCAAAATTTCTGGACCCACATTAACATTTATTGATTTCCTAGGAAAAGTCTCATCCCCATGCTTGTTCCCAATATTCTCGTGCATGTCTAAACAATCATCAGGCTTTTCATGTTCCACCGACCGTTCTTTTTCTGAGACAGTAGGAGATCCAGTTGAATCGACGGTAGCCGTTTTGGCAACATTCCCCGGTGACGTTACTAGTACCTCCGGTGATCGAATTTCGCCTTTTTCCACATCATCCACTATATAGTGATCCCCACCACTGTTATCAACTGGACAACCGTCCGGTTCGTTCACTGGTTCCTTAAAATTATTAGCCACTGAGGTGTCATCATCCAGATCAGGTTTCCATGCATCAATATCCTCGGCAACCCAGACCACGAATTCCCTTTCTCTCCAAGAGACAACGACCGTTTCCTCAATCCTTTTCCCAAGAGGGGCGAGAACCAAAACCGAACATTCCGAGTTGTCAGATTCCGTCCACGAGAAGGAGGATTCCTGTACCACTCTACCGAAAAGGCCACCAATTTCTTCATACACCGAACTATCTTGAAGGTGGACCGGGACCCCAGAAATGCGGAGGAACACAACTCGGTCTAATGGTAGATCTTCCCCTTTCCAAACATGAAAACGACTAAAAACCTTAGACAAAGTTGTCGAAAAATTTGTCATTACATCATTAACCATGGCAGGGGTCCCAAGAGTCAATAGAACACTAAGTCCGCCGATATATGAAACACCGAAGTTACTCATCCCCTCTTTGGTAAGAACCACATTTAGGGTGTTCAAAGAATCTACATCATGAGCCACACCATGGATGGCACGACCCATGCAATGTAGAGGGTATTTGGATCCATTAAAGGCAATAGAGATGGATTTAGAGCAAGGGAATGACCCTAAATTACCTTCCGGGTAACCATTGTGAAAAAGACTAGCAAACGATTTACCATCCTTCACCGCAGACCCCCGAATACCAGAAGAGTTATTTTGAGGAGGATCAAATCCTGACGAAACCTTAGGTCTCCAAACCTTCTCTCCCACAACTTTGGATGTATATATAAACTTTTTATGATTCTTTTCATACTTAGCTAACGAGACCGAGACTTTAGCTTCTAGGATTTTTACCGTATTCATTTCCACCAAAGTAGCATCCACATTCTCTACCCCCTTGTATCTAATGAATCCGAAACAATTACCTCTTTTATCTCTTTTACGGGCAACATATGCATCTGAGACGAAGCCGAACGGCTTGAAAGCCATACGTAAAATGGTTCTCGTAGTTCTCTCCGGTAAGTTTTGTACAATGAACGTCAGCTCCACTCCATTTCCACGAGGTTTCTTTTTTTTGTTGTAATCTACGTCAATCCAAGGACCATCACCTCCATTATCTTCACCGCCCCTACATGGGTTAGACTCCATGGACACGGACCACCTCAATCTCAGCCGAAACAGACCCACTGAAAGGTTAATAGGATTTGATACAGTCTAGCTAAACTATATAAAAATAGCCGCGACCGAGGTCAGACCTACTAAGCAATCGGAGTTGTAGTTCCGGCGAGAGAGGAATACGAAACGCCAGAATGAGCAGACACGAAGAAAATACAGAAGGACTGAGCCCGGACGGCGAATGGGAATAATCTAAGGGGACTTAGAGAAAATGGTCAAGCCGGACGGCGACCACACACGCTAAGGCCGAATAGACTTCCGTCGAGCCAACCGGCGGTCAGTTAGAGAGAGAGAGAGACAAAAAGAGTAGTTAAAGATTTCTAGTTTTTGTTTACATCCGTAAGATCGACACAGAAGTTAAAGAGTAGATCCTCCTCAAAAACCATTCTACGAACACCACTACTCGTCATCAATGTGATCGACACAGAAGTTAATCCAAATATAGTCGATTAAATCTGCACATAGGTTTCCATGCACGTGCTCATTGCATAGCGCCCACAAATTTGATTGTTGTTGTTCCTCGTCAATCGGCTCAACATTCTCATGAACGTTATTTGGATCGTATTCGCTTATTGCTCGACCATCCTCTTCATTAATCAAGTTATGAAGTATTAAATAAGTATACATAATGTATCTCAAATCTTTTTGGTGCAAATGCATGAGCTGGTTGTTGAATTATCCCTCATTTTGCCTTTATCACACCAAACAACCGTTCGACATCTTTCCTTACCAATTCTTGGCACTTGCAAACTTTTCTCTTTTTTCATCCCTCGGTTCAGGATTAGTTTTAACTATAGCCATATAGGATGAGTATATACCATCGCCTAGGTAATAACCATGCTTGTATGAAACCCCATTGAGCATGAAAGAAGAATCAGGACCCGTACCTCTAATAATATCGTTGAAAATATGAGATCTTGCAAGGACGTTTAAATCATTGTTGGTACCTGCAACCCCAAAAAAAGCATGTCAAATCCATAAATCTTGTGAGCAAGCGACCTCTAAGATTATTGGGGGATAACCTATATCACCACGCATAAATTGATCACGCCATGCAGTAGGGAAATTACGCCATTGCCAATGAGTACAATCAATGCTTCCTAGCATCCTAGGAAATCCATGTCTCTCTTCATGGAATGCATAAAGCTTTTCGATAACCTTCTTCGTTGGCCTACGTAAATAAACCTTGCTATACAGGTTCACAATACCTTTGGTAAATTCATACAAACACACCCGGCTCATTCTCTCAGACATCCCTAAATACTCATCCCATGAATCAACAGCAGTGTCATACGCTAATTGACGAAGAGCCGAAGTGCATTTTTGAAACGTAGTAAAACCCCTTCTCCCTCTAGCATTGTAGCGCAATGTGAAAAAAGTCAGCATAATTAGCCAAATCATTGGCAATACGTACAAACAATCGTCGACTCATTCGAAACCGACGTCCAAATACACACAGTTTTCAGCAAAATAGTCACCAACCAAACGTTCATGAGCACCATAAATAAATGTTATACACTAAGTTTAATAAATTATTCAACACAATCCTAAAAATAAATAATAAAACTTTCAAAATAAAATTTGTATAGAAATAAATATACCTTCGCGATCTCTATTTAACGTCGCGGCCCTCGTTCTTGGTTATGACGTTTCTTCGTCTTCACCATCTTCTCGGCAACAATTTTAGCCGTCTCAAGCATCATGCAAATAAAAATATTCCCAACGTTTTCCTCGTCCGATGAAGAACTCATGGCGATTATTTTTTAAAAGATATAGATGAATGTGAGAGAAGAAAATATAAAAGATGGAGAGTGTGGTGAGGTTTTTAAAAAAAATATAGTTGAATGGGAGATAAAGAAATATAAAAGATGAAGAGTGTAGTGAGTTTTTAAAAAAAATAGTTGAATGGGAGAGAAGGAAATATATAAGATGAAGAGTGTGGTGAATTTTGGGGAATAAATTGAGGGTCATATACTGTTTAAAATAAAAATAGATTTTTTATTGAAATTAGATGTTAAACAACGGCTTTATTTTTTAAATCAACGTTGGGATGAACGGGAAACTTTGCCCGATTGAACCGAAGGAGGGACCGGAGGGGGGGGGGGGTGGTTCCCGTCCGGGTCACCAGCCAGATCAGCCCCTCAATGCTTCTTCCCGACCCACACCCATAGGTCTAACGAACTGAATTGACACCGACTAAATGTGGGTGCAAAACATATTTTAAATAAGCTTAAAAAATGTCAACGATACCTACTGCACTTGGAGTAAAACTAGAGTTGCCAACATATATGAGTTTGGCCAACTTGCATTTTTTAGACCATAATTATAGTCAAAAGGGATTAGTTTGTTGAATAAAAATTGGGAAACATATACTCAATAGAACTTTGAAAAATCTTAATACCTAGTCAACATACTCGATAGAACTTTGAAAAATCTTAATACCTAGTCAACAAAGGCCTAACAACAAAGGGTTTTGATCACCCAGTTCTTTCTATAAAAAAATTGAGTTAGTTTATTAGGTAAGACTGTCGGATTAAATATATAATTGTTATAATATTTAATCTTGCAGTCATTATAATCATTTATATTATATAGATCAAAATATATTAGTGACGTATTAATAATTAGTTGGTAATTGTTGATAGACCATATTATCCTTCTTAACTAGTTAGGTTTATTGTTATAATATTTAATCTTGTAGCCATTATATTCATTTATATTATATAGATCAAAATATATTAGTGACCTATTAATAATTAGTAGGTAATTGTTGATAGACCATATTATCCTTATTAACTAGTTAGGTTTCCTCTTGAGTGTATATATAAGGAGATTATTAGAGAGTTTAAGGGTTAGACAATTACACAAACCCTAATAACACATAACATCATATATTCGGCTCTCTTTCCAACCGAATCCTTCCCTTGTTTTCGGTTTCATCATCATCATAATCTTACACCCTAAGGAGGAACCAGATCATACTGACAAGTATGTCAAACTCAATGGCTGCATCTCTGACTGGATTCTCTGCTGGCATGTCTGCTGTAACAGGTATGTTATTTATGTTTTCCATTATATTCAAACAGAGCTGATCAACATGTGGTATCAGAGCATATGTTGATAAATCAGTTCTGTTTTCGTATCCATTATTCTTGGATTAAAATCTGGAAAACAGAAATTTTAAAGCCTTATAAAATCACTGCTTGTTTCGAGTACCATTGTGCCGAAATCACTGTTTTCGGAAGATGTTGTTTAATATATTGACTCGAAATCATAATGGGTTTAATGTCTGAAATCTGTTAACAGAAATCTTAAAATTCAGGTTTCGGATCCCAGAATTATGTTTTATTTTTTTAGGGTTCATCACTTGTTCTAAGAAAACTCAAAAATTCCTTAAGTTTTGGAATATGATTTGGATTAGTGGGTGTTTTTACTATTTTGATCTGATTTCTATCTCTTAAAATTTTCGAAAACTGTTAAAAGATAACCAGTTATAATTTTCGAATTCTTTGATAAGTTTAGATCAACAATAAAACAGAAAACACTATCCCACAATTCCTAAAATTTCGAGTTTTCAGTTATTTTCACAATAACAGTTGTTAACAGTGGACTCGAGACCAAGATCTCGACTCGAGACCACAAGGTCTCGACTAGAAATCATAAGGGTTCTCAAATATTTACAACTCGAGACAACGGTTTCGACTCGAGACCATAAGGTTTCGACTCGAGACCACCGAGGTTTCGACTCGAGACTACCGAGGTTTCGACTAGGGGCTTCAATCTTCACAATTCGAGACCGTGGTTGCGACTCGAGACCTCATTATGGAGTCGAGATCTCATAAAACACAGTAGTCGAGACCATGATCGAGACTTGAGACACTGAGGTTGCAACTCGAGACCTTAATGAGTCGAGACCTCATAATGTTACAAGATGAGTCGAGACCTCATAATCTTACAAGATGAGTCGAGACTTGACTCGAGATCTCATAACTGAGTCGAGTTCGAACCGCGCTAACAGGTGGTTTGCTATTAAATACTTGGTTTTGTAAACACTTAATTACCTAATCAGAATTAGATAACTTTTTACAAAACCAAAATAGCTTAACTTGAATGAGCTTCTGATGTATCATTTCTGGCCAAAGCTGATTTAATACATCTATTTATTGTTTAAGTATTATAAAAGCTATGTTGAGTATGCATTACAAACATGAAATGTCTTAATTTCTGGCCAAATCTGATTTAATTCATTTATGTCTAGCATGCTTAACAAGTGCATAACTAAAGTGATTGTCTCATTTCTGGCCAAAGCTGATTTGTCACGATTACTTGCACACATACTTAAATGATTACACTTCTGGCCAAAGCTAATTTGTCTTCGTTTAAGTAGAATTTTTAACCAAGTCTATTATTTTGATGTTAGTAATAGACAATATCATAGCTTCATAATTAAAATGGTCATTAAGACTTCTTTCTTGGTATCATAACTTGCTCATCTTATTTCCACTATCAGCACCCAATTGCGGGATTCCACTTTTGAGTGGTGATAACTTTGCTGCATGGAAGGACTCTCTCATGCTTACGCTGGGACTGCTGGATTTCGATTATGCTCTAAGAGAAAATAAGCCAGTGGACCATACTCCTCAAAGTACTGCTGCTAAGCAGATAATTCATGAAAAATGGACTAGGTGTAACCGCATGTCTCTCATGTTCATGAAGCAGTCCATACACAATGCGATCAGATGAGCCATTCCTGATTCTGATGACGCTAAAACCTACCTGGCTTCTGTGGAGGCACAATTCAAGGGGACGTCTAAAGCACACGCTAGTAATCTTATTCTCAAGCTGGTGACAACTAAATATGATGGGAGGAGCGGCATTCGCGAACACATCATGATGATGCATGACATAGCTAATAAGCTGAAAGGGCTAGAGATGGAAATCAGTGATGGTTTTCTTGTTCACTTCATCATCACTTCGCTTCCTTCATCCTGTGAAGCATTCAAGATCAATTACAACACTCAGAAAGACAAATGGACGATGAGAAAGCTGGTCGCTATGTGCGTACAGGAGGAAGAGCGTATGAAGATGGATCGCACCACTGATGTTGCTAACTTCACCACCTCCAACTCTAAGAAGAGAACAATTATCAAAGAAAGGATGCTTCCAAATTCCAAAAGCCAAATCCTAATACAAGTGCACCTTCCAGCTCTAAGAGCTCCTTAGGCAAACCCTACTGCAAGTTCTGTAAGAAAACATGACATAAGCAGAAGGAATGCCCTGACTTCAAGGAGTGGCTGGCTAAGAAAGGTAACGATTTTTTCATGATACTTGAGTCCTTTAATTTAAATGTTCGTGCTAATTCTTGGTGGTTTGATTCTGGTTCTATGGTTCATGTAACCAACTCTACTCAGGGATTCCTTTCAATCCGGAAGCTGGGAAGAAACCAAAAAACACTTAAAGTTGGGGATGATCGGGAATTAGAAGTGAAGGCCATAGGAACATTACAATTATTTTTGAAAACTGGTTTATGTATTAAACTTTATGATACCTTATATATTCCTGAGGTAACTCGGAACCGTGTATCAGGAGCAAAGTTAGACATGGACGGTTTTGTTGTTTCCCATGGTCATCGCAAACTCTCTATTCTATATGATTCTATTGTTTATGGTACTAGCATTCTGGATGGTGGTCTCTATAGATTAGAAATAGATGATAATTTTTCCAAATATTTGTTTTCTTATAATACTAATGAATCACTCACAAAGATGAAACAGAATCGAGACTTAGAGACTTCATTTATGTTGTGGCATCAACGTTTAGGCCACATCTCAAGAGAACGATTAAATCATCACGTAAAGGATGAAGTCTTACATCCTCTTGATTTCACTAATTTTGGAACATGTGTCAAATGTCTTAAAAGCAAAATGACATTAGAGAATAAGAAAAGTGCCACTAGGAGCTCTAATCTATTAGAACTCATTCATACTGACATTAGTGGTCCCTACCAAATCGCTGGCATAACAGGACATACTTCATTTATAACTTTCGTTGATGATTATTCTCGTTACATGTACTTGTACCTCATTAAGGAAAAATCTGAATCTCTTACAACTTTTAAAGATTATAAAGATGAAGTTGAAAAGCAATTAGATCGTTAAATTAAAGTTGCGAGATCAGATAGAGGCGGTGAATATTATGGAAGACATACTGATGTGGGTGATGTGCGTTGTAGTGTTATATATATTAGGTGTATATTTTAAGCCCTTTTTAACACTTATTTTAGCCAAGTTTTAAATTTATAAAACACGATATTTCACTAACACTAAACACACATATGGGCAAGTGCACCCATCGTTGAGTGTAGTATAGCGTTGGTAAGATACCGAGGTCGTCCAAGGACACAAGAGCTTTTAGTACCGGTTTATCCTCAACGTCTAACCAAAATAAAAGTTTAGAAAAATGTTTTAAACTAAGAAAAATAAAACTAGCTAAAATGCTGAAAATAAAAATAAAAACAGATAGACAAGATGAATCACTTGGTTCCGACTCGTATCTAGTATAACCTTTGATTATTTCCGCACTTTTGCACATAATTAAGAGATTATCTTAGTTATTGTAGTAGGCCCCTCTTTTGAAGGCGACGTTACCCTCACCCCAGTAGTTTGAGTCAGCAGGGATACAATCCTAAAAGGGTGGATTATTGGAAGATAATGAATTAAGTTATTAATGCAGTATTGTGGTAGGCCCCGCTTTTGGCGGTGACGTTACCCTCGGCTAAGTAGTCTGAGTCAGCAGGGATACAGTCCTAAATAGCCGGGTTATAGTATTAATAGTAGTTAACTTATGAGGGGATCAAAGAGTTTGGACCCCCGCCATCCAATACCGTGAAGTATTGAAGGAGGTCCTACTAAATTTGACCCAGGTCCATTGCAGGACCTCTAAACGCTGAACAATGGCAAGACCTTTACCAAACCGTTCCCTTAACCCCCTACCAGGTAGCCAACATATCTCCATATAGACCGTGGAGATATGAATGGTGAAAATCCTTTATTTTATATAGACAGTAAAATAATGCCAAGACACCACGGACAAACGATAAGGAAAGATCACCTTCAACATAAGTAACTAGTTATTAAAGTCATTAATACAAAACCAAATAAAAAGTGCAAAAGATTAGAAATAAAAAGTATTATACTAGACACTTTGTCTTCACCAAGTGATGTAAGAGACTTAGGCAAACATGGCCTTGATTGTCAAGAACTCTTACGATCAATCTTGGATCCCGAGACGACTCACACACTCTACGATGGACAATGGATGATGGTGGTGGATGATGGTGTTGTGATGGTGGTGGGTGGTGGATGAAGTGTGAGAGAGGTGGTGTGCCAAGGGATGAGATGAAATGAATCCAAGCACTCCTATTTATAGGATGAACAGAGAGCTGGACACGGCCCCGTGTCCGCTGGGCACGGCCCCGTGTCCGTCTGACACTCTCTCTCCTCATTAATTGTAATTCGCAATTACAATAAATGCGCCTGCTGTACTTTCGACACGCCCCCGTGTCCGCTGAGCACGGCCCCGTGATGGGCAATAGAAGCTTCTATAGGTTTGTCTTTTCTGCTGCTTCTTGGGCACGGCCCCGTGCTGGTTGAGCACGGGGCGTGTTCAGTCTTCTGTTTTCTCTATTTTGCTTTGGAAGGTGCCGTTGAGGGTTCGGGCAGTCCACTAATGTTCCTTTTCTTGTATTTATGTTGGATTTAGCTGTCTTTTTGCTTCTTTTACGTTTTTGAGCTCATTTAATCCTGAAAATACAAAAGGAAGACAAAAACACTCTTTTTCCAATATTAGCACTAAAAAAGGGTTAGTTTTATGCCTCATTTGATGTAATTTATATGTTGCATTTTACACACATCAAATACCCCCACACTTGAACTTTTGCTTGTCCTCAAGCAAAACTCTTTAATATGTGGCTTACACTCCCAAATGGAATAGGTAGAAGAGAAGGTTTTGGGCTTGTCGTAGAGTGTCGGGATTTCCAAGATCTTTTTTGGGTTTTATGTTTATTTATTTACACTCCTATTCGTAATGATTTATTTAGAACTGTTCATAAAAGAAATTACTTATGTGGGCATAACATGCCTTTTTAAAATTCTATTTATATACAAGTTCACATACCTCGCGGGGAAATCACTCACACTCGGCCGAAGGTGTATTTTTAGTGAATCACTCGAGAGCGGCACGGAACTTATTCCTACCATAGGCTTGCCAAGAAATCAATCCTCCTCCTTTTTAACTTTTATACCTTTGTAGATATCAAGAGGACTTTGTGGGTTAAGGGTTGGCTAGGGTTAAAGGTAGGTGGTTGGGTTAGTGGTTAGTAGAAAAAGGGCTAAAAGCGTAACAAGTGTCGGTTTTCGTATTTTTGCAACCTTTTATTTTGATGAAGCTTTTATTCAAACTAAGTTATTTTTGATTAACTTGTTTGTTTATTTTCTTTTTGCTTCATCATTATCACAATTTTTTTTTTCACGAAGAACCGAACTTGTTACTAAAATAAAGGGTTAAAAATGAAAAAGGTTTTGGTGGATGAAAGGGTTTTTGTTTGGGTGATGAAACGAAAAGGTTTAGGCTCAAATGGGCTAACTAGGGGGATTTTTGGGTAGGTGGTAAAGGAAAAAGAAAAATAATGGTGTAGAAATGAAAATGGTTAGTCCTACTGCCTCCATCATTTACTTACTCGGGTTTAAGTTGATAAGGACCGGGAATGTATTGTCATGGCAAGTTCTAGAGTCGTAAGAACCAAGCAGCTATTCACACAAGAAACGAAAAATGAGCATTTAGTCAAATGATATGTAATTGTGTGCTCAATAAAGGCTCAAAACTCACTTTTGTGGGAATGAGTTTTTATGTGATCAAGTATATAATCAAATTTTAAATAAGTTTGCTATGCCTTTTCACAATTTTCTTATGTTGGTTCTTTTTATCACTACGCTATCGGTTGTAAATTTGTAAAAATATAACCTTTTTGAGAACTTGAATTTCCCGAGTTAAACCTAGACAAGTAAAAAAAAATGAAATTTTTGAAAAAAAATTTGGGGTGATTAGCGGTTCCAATAGAGTTTTGTGTAAGGCTTGTATTTAGGACTTGCAAAATTCAAGGTTTTAGCATCCCCCCCACACTTAAATTACACATTGTCCTCAATGTGTCCCAAAAATAAATTTTTAGGTTGATTAGATGTGTAAAATAGTGTTTAAAAAGCAAAAAATTTGTGTTACTGGGCGCTGAACACGGCCCCGTGTTATCCGGGCACGGCCCCGTGTTCAAGTGCCAGTAACAAAATTGAAATAAGTCAAACAGAAGGCTGGTCACGGGGGCGTGTTGGGTGAACACGGCCCGTGTCCAGGTACCTGTACTGGGCGTTTTTCTGCAGGGGGTTCGGCACGGGGCCGTGTTGGTTGGGCACGGCCCGTGTTGAACCTTCTGAAATTGAGAAAATTGTCGGGTTGCCTCGTTCTTGTGCATGGGATCATTTTTCTCGTTCCCCTTTTCATCCTTTACCATCATGAGTGTGTTGTACTCATTACAAACCATCCAAACCTTAAAACCATCATTTCATTTCATCATAGAGAGAACTTACATAATCCTAAATTAAACTAGATAAAACAAAGAAATAATAAACCATGGAGTCCTAGCCTTTACTTTATTTTAATTTAGAAAAATTTCCAAGAAGTAATTAATCTTGGTTAAACAAGGCCTTTATGAACTCCTTCTTCCGAGTGCGGTTCTCCTCAAATGTCGGCGAGCCATTCTTCTACCTCCCTTGGAAGGAGAAAAGAAGGCTCATTGGAATTAGTTTGAGGAGTTTCAACTTCCACCGGGATCTCTTGTTGGTGTTCCATGGGAGGTTCCGCCGGAAAGTCTTCCCACCCAGTAGGGTTGTTGATTCCGAGTGCCAGGTTCCAATCCTGTTGAGGAAGGACTGGTTCCATTGGAGGTGCTACAAGAATATTTAACCTCTGGTGCAAGAGGTTAATTTCTTGGAAGCTGCTTTCAAGTCCCATCGTAAGATCGTTAATACGGTTAATTAGGACCTCCTCTACTGAAGTCATTTCGTCGAGAGCCTCCCTTAATGCTATCACATAGTGTACAAGTGTAGCTTCAATGGAGGGTCTTCTTCCTCTTCGGCTGTTTGGCGAATGCACAGGAGATGTTTCGCTGTTTTCACTCGTCATCCTACGAAAAATAAACTAAAAATAGTTTATTTAATGAAACAGTGACCGGACACGGCCCCGTGCTCACTGAGCACGGCCCCGTGTTCATCTTTCTGCAGAGTTTTGGAACAAGGAAACTTGGATTTTTAAGTTATTTTCTGAACGTTGTGGGGCCTTTCTGGCTACTAATAACTTAAAACAATGTTTCATAACATGTTTTTACCAAGATTCTTTGAACAAAACTCATTTATCCCTACCATAGAGTTGGAGGAATTCCAAACTTTCAATGGTAGCTCTTGGAGAAAGATGAAGAAGAAGGAAATGGCTAAAAGAGGAAAGGACAAGATGGGTTGTTGGAACCTTCTTTTAGACTTACCTAGGATAGTTTGAGAGAAGATTCTTGCAAATCTCTACCCCAAGTTGGTCCAAATGTGCAGAATTCTTGGCTGCATTTATAGAAAACGACAGCATCCTGGACACGGCCCCGTGTTCAGTGGACACGGCCCCGTGTGCAGGTGGAGTTCTGACACAGTTTGTCCGTATTCTGACGTACTGATCAGAATGGAATCTTTCGATGGACACGGGGACGTGTTGGCTGGACACGGCCCCGTGTCTAGGGACTGTTTTATGAAGTTGTCTAGTTTTTTAAAGGAACTTGTTAGTATCGGGTGGCTCCTGACTGGTTGGAACAACCCCAAAGTGCCTAATATACCTTAATTGTCCTAGACTAAGGCGAGAACGCAAGAGGTTGTCGGTGAGGGTAATTCCTACTTTTATTCTAGGTGGACAAGTCCAACCCTTTCCCGGGCTCTTGTTAAAGAAGGTATATGCCGAATCGCTCAGGTCTATGTATGCACCAAACGAAGTCGATGGAGAGTCCTTCACGGCACAATCGACACAGGGACGACTATCGTCCAAGTCTTTGCTAGGCACGAAGGTATTTTTGGGAGCAACGAGGTTGTCGGAATGCGGTTCCAACATTTCTTCATGGGTATCGTCTTGGGGTGGATCAATAAAATCCTTCCCAAGCTCTTCTATCCATTTCAGAATTAGCTCTTCTAGTTGAAATAACTCGCTAAGGAGCATTTCCCCTAGAATATCTGGCTGGGCGCATTCGAGGGAGAAATAGTGCTTATTTTTACTTTCGCCCCTCTTAAGGTTGTGAGAAGATGGTGGGTCCATGTAGTGGGGCCTATAATTTAGGAAGTAGCATTTTACTTCTTCATGTTCGCCACCACATAATTGACACCACGTACCATAAGAGTGCCGAAAGTAAAAATAATTACTATCACTCATGTTTATGTCAGAAATTACCAACCGTCGGGATCTAACGGTTCTGTTTTCAGTAACTGAAACTTGGGCACGGGGGCGTGTTGAGTGGGCACGGCCCCGTGTTCAGCTTACTGTCTGATGTAAAACAGGATTGCCAGTTCCAATGATTGAGCACGGGGGCGTGTTCAGCGGGCACGGCCCGTGCTGAGCTCTGCAGAAGCTGAAAAACTAAGAAAATCCTAAAAAAATAAAAAGAAAAATAAAAGATGATTAGGCCGTTGATTCCTAACTTTCTTAAAATCCTTGTGTCCCCGGCAACGGCGCCAAAAACTTGATGTGCGTTGTAGTGTTATATATATTAGGTGTATATTTTAAGCCCTTTTTAACACTTATTTTAGCCAAGTTTTAAATTTATAAAACACGATATTTCACTAACACTAAACACACATATGGGCAAGTGCACCCATCGTTGAGTGTAGTATAGCGTTGGTAAGATACCGAGGTCGTCCAAGGACACAAGAGCTTTTAGTACCGGTTTATCCTCAACGTATAACCAAAATAAAAGTTTAGAAAAATGTTTTAAACTAAGAAAAATAAAACTAGCTAAAATGCTGAAAATAAAAATAAAAACAGATAGACAAGATGAATCACTTGGTTCCGACTCGTATCTAGTATAACCTTTGATTATTTCCGCACTTTTGCACATAATTAAGAGATTATCTTAGTTATTGTAGTAGGCCCCTCTTTTGAAGGCGACGTTACCCTCACCCCAGTAGTTTGAGTCAGCAGGGATACAATCCTAAAAGGGTGGATTATTGGAAGATAATGAATTAAGTTATTAATGCAGTATTGTGGTAGGCCCCGCTTTTGGCGGTGACGTTACCCTGGGCTAAGTAGTCTGAGTCAGCAGGGATACAGTCCTAAATAGCCGGGTTATAGTATTAATAGTAGTTAACTTATGAGGGGATCAAAGAGTTTGGACCCCCGCCATCCAATACCGTGAAGTATTGAAGGAGGTCCTACTAAATTTGACCCAGGTCCATTGCAGGACCTCTAAACGCTGAACAATGGCAAGACCTTTACCAAACCGTTCCCTTAACCCCCTACCAGGTAGCCAACATATCTCCATATAGACCGTGGAGATATGAATGGTGAAAATCCTTTATTTTATATAGACAGTAAAATAATGCCAAGACACCACGGACAAACGATAAGGAAAGATCACCTTCAACATAAGTAACTAGTTATTAAAGTCATTAATACAAAACCAAATAAAAAGTGCAAAAGATTAGAAATAAAAAGTATTATACTAGACACTTTGTCTTCACCAAGTGATGTAAGAGACTTAGGCAAACATGGCCTTGATTATCAAGAACTCTTACGATCAATCTTGGATCCCGAGACGACTCACACACTCTACGATGGACAATGGATGATGGTGGTGGATGATGGTGTTGTGATGGTGGTGGGTGGTGGATGAAGTGTGTGAGAGGTGGTGTGCCAAGGGATGAGATGAAATGAATCCAAGCACTCCTATTTATAGGCTGAACAGAGAGCTGGACACGGCCCCGTGTCCGCTGGGCACGGCCCCGTGTCCGTCTGACACTCTCTCTCCTCATTAATTGTAATTCGCAATTACAATAAATGCGCCTGCTGTACTTTCGACACGCCCCCGTGTCCGCTGAGCACGGCCCCGTGATGGGCAATAGAAGCTTCTATAGGTTTGTCTTTTCTGCTGCTTCTTGGGCACGGCCCCGTGCTGGCTGAGCACGGGGCGTGTTCAGTCTTCTGTTTTCTCTATTTTGCTTTGGAAGGTGCCGTTGAGGGTTCGGGCAATCCACTAATGTTCCTTTTCTTGTATTTATGTTGGATTTAGCTGTCTTTTTGCTTCTTTTACGTTTTTGAGCTCATTTAATCCTGAAAATACAAAAGGAAGACAAAAACACTCTTTTTCCAATATTAGCACTAAAAAAGGGTTAGTTTTATGCCTCATTTGATGTAATTTATATGTTGCATTTTACACACATCATGGGTCAAGCTCCTGGTCCATTTTATGATTTTTGTAAGGGCCAGGGGATTGTGAACCAATACACCATGCCTGGTACACCTCAGCAGAACGGTGTAGCTGAACAAAGAAATCGTACACTTCTGTACATGGAGCGCAGTATGTTAGCTAACACTAATTTACCATTATTCATCTGGACTGAAGAGTTAAAATCAGCAGTTCATATACTCAACAGAGTTCCTTCTAAGTCTGTCCCTAAAACTCCTTATGAACTTTGGACAGGAAGGAAACCGAGTCTTAAATATATGAAAGTATGGGGCTGCTTTCCTTTCCTATGGAAACTTGACCCTAAAACAGTTACCTGTTTCTTTATCGGGTATCCTAATCATTCGAAGGGTTATCGTTTCTATTGTCCTTCCCATGTCACCCGTATTGTTGAAACCAAGCGTGCTGTGTTCCTAGAGGATTTCAAGGTCAGTGGGAGCAGTACCAACCCTTACGAAAAAGTGCAAGAAGTACAAGACGCGGGGGGAGAGACTCGTCGCTTACCATTACTCCGTTTACTCCTCTTGTACCCAATGCAACAACTGCACCTGAAGCTACTACACAAATTCCATCTCCACAATCAGAACCCATTATACCTCATAACGAAGGCACAACAAACGCTCAAAACTATGACAACGCTGAACCCGATAATCAACTCAGGAGGTCATCTAAGCAAAGGCGGCCTACTAATTGGGATGATTATGTTAACTACCTAACTGAAATGGATGCTGGAAAGCTCAATGATCCTACCTCTTATAATGAAGCCATCAGCACCGATCAGTCTTCTGAATGGAATAAAGCAATAATTGATGAGCTTGAATCCATGAAGAAAAATGACGTTTGGGATTTGGTTGAATTACCCAACGGTGTTAAATCTGTAGGATGTAAATGGGTGTTCAAAACAAAATTGGATCCGAATAGGAACGTTGAACGCTACAAAGCGAGATTGGTTGCAAAGGGCTAAAATCAGAAAGAGGGAATTGATTATCAACAGGCGTTTTCACCTATCTCTCGTAAAGATTCATTAAGGATCGTTATGGCCCTAGTAGCTCATTTTGATTTAGAGCTACATCAGATGGACATCAAAACTGCTTTCCTTAACGGAGACTTAGACGAAGATGTTTACATGAAACAAACTGAAGGTCAAGAGCATCTAGTTTGTAAGTTGAAGAAATCCATTTACGGGTTAAAACAAGCATCACGTCAATGGTACCTCAAGTTTGATGAAGTCATGAAGAGACAAGGTTTTATGAAGAATCAAGTGTATCAATGCACCTACCTCAAGATGAGTGGGAGTAACTTTACTTTACTTGTCCTTTACGTAGATGATATTCTATTGGCAAGTAATAGTTTAGACGTGTTGCATGAGTCGAAGCGGTTACTCTCGCATAACTTCAACATGAAGGATCTCGGAGATGCTTCTTACGTCATTGGCATCGAGATTCACCGAGATAGACACAAAGGGATCTTAGGACTGTCTCAAACGACTTACATAGATCGTGTCCTTACACGTTACAACATGAAACAGTGCAAACCCTCAGTCACTCCAGTAGTTAAGGGAGATGTTTTCGGTTCATTCCAGTGTCCGACAACAGAGGTTGAAAAGGAGTAAATGAGCCAGATATCTTACGCGTCAGTAGTCGGGAGCCTGATGTATGCTCAAGTCTGTACTTGCCCAGATATCGCTTATATTGCTGGAATGCTATGTCGTTATCAGACTAATCCTGGCCTAGATCACTGCAAAGCAGCTAAGAAGGTCCTTAGATATCTGCAAGGGACGAAAGATTATAAACTGACTTATCTAAGAAGTGATCACTTAGAAGTGGTAGGTTATTCTGATTCTGACTTTGCCAAATGCAAAGATGACAAGAAATCCACTTCGGGCTATATCTTTATGTTAGCAAGCGGACCTATCTTATTGAAGAGTCATAAACAACAGTTAACCACAACTTCCACAATGATGGCAGAATGTATCGTTGTTTACAACGCAACCTGTCATGGAACGTTGCTTAGAAATCTGATCACTGGACTCAAAATCGTTAATTCCATTTCTAGACCATTGAAGCTTTACTGTGATAACTCAGCTGTCGTTAGTTTCTCGAACAGTAACAGTTTGACTGGAGCTGGTTTATATCTCGTTACAAAATATTTGTTCGTACGTGAACGAGTTGAGGAAAATAATCATTGTATTGAGTATATAGTACTAAAGATATGCTTGCGGGTCCGATGATTAAAGGTCTCCCACCTAAAATTTTCGAAGAACATGTATCGAATATGGGACTTACTAAAGACCTTATTTAATGGCATATTGTACTAGCTTATGTTTTAATCAATAAAATTTCCTCAGTTTGATTTTGTATGTCTCTAACATATGTTCTGCCGGTGTAATGATATATAGAAAAATATAAATTCAGACGCTAAAGGGCTTATGCGTATTTTGATAATAACTGTTAGGTTTTAAATTGAGCTATAGTATGACTAATGGGGGTCCTGAATCGAATGATGTTTCAACGGCTGTATTTCTCTACTATAGTTCTTGGTTTAAGGCTAAAATGAGTGTTAACTCCTGGCCAGGCTCATCTAATACTCATGATAAATGATTACTCGGCTAAGTGGGAGAATGTGAGATTAAATATATAATTGTTATAATATTTAATCTTGTAGCCATTATAATCATTTATATTATATAGATCAATATATATTAGTGACCTATTAATAATTAGTTGGTAATTGTTGATGGACCATATTACCCTTATTAACTAATTAGGTTTCATCTTGGGTGTATAAAAGGAGATTACTAGAGAGTTTAAGGGTTAGACAATTACACAAACCCTAATAACACATAACATCATATATTCGGCTCTCTCTCCAACCGAATCCTTCCCTTGTTTTCGATTTCATCACCATCATAATCTTACACTCTAAGGAGGAACCAGATCATCCTGACAAGTATGTCAAACTCAATGGCTGAATCTCTGACTGGATTCTCTGCTGGCATGTCTGCTGTAACAGGTATGTTATTTATGTTTTCCATTATATTCAAACAAAGCTGATTAACAAAGACCGGTAATAAAAAAAATATGATTTTGAGACAACATAAAAATAATGATTTTTTCTCAAAAGGCCATACTATTGGCACATCTGAATTCTTAAATCGACATCTTCAATACGGGTTGTATAAGCCTATATGTGTCGTATTGCTTTTTCAATTTACAATAAAGACTGATGTGTTAGATTTTATCTATTTGACTGGATCTATACGGGTCGTAAGATATATACGGGTCGTATTGGTGGAGGTTTTTTTATTTTTTATTTTTTACAATTTTTTTTCTAAAAACTATTTGTTTTTATAAATAAAAACTTCCTTAATTTTTTAAGAATACCATGTACAATGTAGTATAGTATAGGTGAGGTATAGGTCCTGTATGAGCATATATAGGTGTAGTAAAGGTCCCGTATATGTATCGTATAGGTTAATTTGTAATTTAAAAGTATTTTGTTTGTATAATGTATTTAAAATGTTTTTATGTGTTTAATGGATACAACACGTAAAGTAACCGGCAATATACGCCAAAATACGACACCGTATAGACACAATATGGAACATTACGACAAGTAGAGACATACTACGCCATAATACGCGATAATACGGCACATATAGACAATCTACAACCTAATACGACACTTATAGACAATAAACATGACAATACAAAACGTCACCGACACGACTCATACGGATAATATATGCCACAATATGGAACATATTGACAATATACATCATAATACGACATTTAACGACAAAATACGCCAAGTAATGATATTGTATGATGCGTATACATACAACACGACACATTAGAGTACAAGTGGATTCCAAACAAAATTACACGTAATCATAGAATACGATACCACACGGAACTGAATGTCACCGGAAATGACATGTATAAAAGGTATATTTCACAAAACGACACATAATGACAAAATACATCAAAATACGGCCCGTATACGCATCAAAATGGCAAAAACCCAAAATCTATTTTTTTACTTAACCCCTATACGATCGTATAGGTCAAAACGGGTCGTATAGCTAATACGAACCGTATAGGTCTATACGATTCATATAGACCCCCTGATTTATCAGTTAACCCCTTGATTTTATTGAGAATTCAGGGGGTCTATACAGATCGTATAGGTCTATATGATCCGTATTAGCCTACTATATGACTGGGTTTTGACCTATACAAGCGTATAGGGTTTAAGTAAAAAAATTAGACTTTGGGTTTTTGCCGTTTCGAGGCGTATACGGGCCGTATTTTGATGTATAGGAGGTATACTTCATTGAACGACCCGTAATGACAAAAATACACGTATAGTATAGTTCATAAAATGACTCGTAAAGACAAAACACACGTATACTTCATGGTATGGTATGGTATGGTATGGTATGGTATGATGTAGTGTAGTGCTTAGAGTATAGTATAGTATAGTATAGTATAGTATAGTATAGTATAGTATAGTATAGTATAGTATAGTATAGTATAGTATAGTATAGTATAGTATAGTATAGTATAGTATAGTATAGTATAGTATAGTATAGTATAGAAACAAAATTAAATAATTTTGTACAAAAATTTCTGAAACTTTGGTAACTAATAAAAAACGTTAATACCGAGTGGTGCAACTCATATTTATTTTCACTTTAACAACTCCCACTTTCAATTTGATTTACAGCTTCACTGTTAAATCCCACATCATTCTACACAAAAAGAAAAAGAAAAAAGTAGTAAGTCATGCTCCAAAACATATAAAAGAAGCAAGAACACATATACCAACTTTTTAAGGTGGCAAAACATGTGGTTTAGTAGTTTTGTGCGAGAAGCTTGAGTTACCTTGCGCTTGAGAAGCTTAACTCGCATGCCATGTCGCCAGTCATGCTCATTGTTTAACTAAAGAAGACCAAATCCAGTTGTGTGTGAAACAGATTAAATACATTGAGCAGATCAAACAGGCCGAAAGTACCCCAAATTTTATTTCCAATACGTCTCTTAAAATCATTTTATACAAAACAATATTATTGAAATGATAGAATTTGAGTAATCATAATTGACATGGTAAATATTTAAAGAGGATGTAGAAATTTGCATAAGTGTGATTGCTTTTGTAATCATAGCTGTACCCGTTTCAACCTTTTGAACCTGATTCCCACCTGTAAATCATTCAACCTCTCCTAGAAAGGATGTTGACTGAAAAAGAGAACTTCAAACTTGCCGCCTTCTCAGCAGCCTCAACAGTCTCATATTCCACACTTGCATACAACTTGCACACTGCAAACCAGAATGGCGATAACCGTTAGAAATGAAAATGCATATTCAACATCCTCAAATAAAGAAAAAAAACCTGGAATATACTCTAGAAACATTCAAAAACATGTAAAATTTCACGTAGTCACGTTTGTATAACGGCATAACGCTGACGTGTCTCATATTGGTTTATAGACATATGACCAACAATATAGACTAATAAGAATAACCTACTTAAAAGAGCGTGCTAGATTATCATCACCGTTGGTTAGAAAAAAGATAACAGACTAACCGACAGACTATATGGGTCATGTTCTAAAGAATTTGAAGTTTACCTTACCACTCAGAAGCTTCTCCTCAATACTACGTTTTTTTGTATCCCTTGTAGATTTTCTTCATCAATAGTAATCTTCTTGATAATAAAAAATGATATCATTTTGAAAACTGAAAAAAGAGAAGTTAAATAATACAAAATTAGAAACATGATAGATGAAAAGGAGGCATACGTTCCCGCATGGCAAAATATATTCTTTATGTTCTCTATTGTGTGATCCTCTAGCAGATTCTCTACCAGAACGGTGCACAGCTGGCATATAAGAAAGGACTATTTTACTAGATGTCATGCCCAAGAGAACACCATTATGTTTCAATAAGAGACGGACAGTTGATTATTCGTTCTAAATATATATATTTTTTTCAATTCATATTACAAAAATAATATTTAAATACAATAGAAAAATTGAAACTATATATCGCTAGCAAAAATAGAAGAGTATACCTCTGGATCCAAAACCTCAATCAATGGAAAAGGATGAATGCGCTTAACCTTCTTCTCAGTTGAACTTAAAGTCTGCAGCCATCAACAGAAGCTTAAGTTTTGATAATATTCAACGCTATGTTAGGCATGGCAAAATGATTAACAGAATAAATTGACAACCAATATAGAATTAAATCACTTGCTGGTTATATTGGTGAAATGATAAAAAAGATACAGACACTCTGAAATGATTGACTTATGCAGCTTAGCATAAGAGAAGATTCCTTAAGTGTAGCCACAATGAGTGATTTGTGATGTGTCAGCTTCTTCAATTTCTTAAAAGAAGCGACATTTAACCTTTTGTTTTCAAAAACCAAACATCTGATTGACCAAAAGTGAACAGACTTTTAACCTTTGTTTTCAAAAACCAAACCTCTAATTAATAAACAGATTTTAGGTTTCAAAAGAGTGTATCATTTATTTGAGGTATCTAAAACTCTGTTTGACTAAAGTCAACCACTGTTTGTAAAGGGTAATCTCCGTTTCGCCAAATCAATGTTTCTCAAGACTCTATTTGTAACCAAACAGAGGTTTCAAACATATGTTTCTCATACTACTGTTGAAATCCTAACCTATGTTTCAAAAACAGAGATTACAAAAGGAAAAAACAAACATCTGATTGACCAAAAGTGAACAGACATTTAACCTTTGTTTTCAAAAACCAAACCTCTGATTAATAAACAAATTTTAGGTTTCAAAGCCTTAACAAAATTACGAATGGCAAGATAAGCATGATCCAAACCTCTTATTAATAAACAGATTTTAGGTTTCACCAATTTTGCACCATAAGCTTGCTGTGATAAAGCATGATCCAGCTTTTGTTTCTGCATGAAATCAAAACCGATAGGATGATGAAAATCGATCGATATGAGTTGACCTATCAAGGTAAATAAATCAATGGATAACTGACCGTTTCTTGATGGAACTTGGTTACATTATCTTTCTCTGTGTATAACCACTCTACTTTAGCTTGAAGTGGATTCGTTTGATCTTACATTTGAGGGCTCACTACATTTAAGCTTATCAAACATGTCTAGTGCATAAACCGGTAGTTCTTCAAAAGTAGGTTCAAGTAATGGTCCGTTTGGTGGAAGCGTATAAGCTGGATTTTCGGCAATCGTTGGGTCAGTAGATGACGAAATATCCGGTTCAACATCTGGAATGATCCGATCAACTTGACTGGCACCTGACGGTTGAAGATTAGCAACGTTAATTTCTTCATCTCGAACTCCACTTTCTGGAAGTGGTTCTAATTCAAGAGGCTCATTTTGGATTTCCTGAAAAGACTAAATAAGTTTAACTTATAGTTACGATACACATGATGAACAAAATAAGAATTCTTCATATGAAAAATACAAATAACCTACATGATCAGAAGCTAGAGAAGAAACGGTCTAAACAGATGGTGTTTTGTCCTGTGAAACGGCTGCACACATTGGATTACCACTATCAAAACAAAAAGAATCATTATATCATCTCTTCATTGACAGCTGGCGCTGCCATCTCAGCAGACTCAACATCGTTTCGGCTAGTCTGATTTTGGTCATCACCATCATCTGATGCATCAAGGTAAATCTCACCATCTTTAATGTTTTCTTTATCGCAGGTGCCTGCTGGAATTCTCATATTAGTAGATTCAACTTCTGATTGAGACCCACGCAAAGAAAATTCGTTCTCAGCTGCCACCTGTCCTAAAGTTGCCAGCATTGTTACCTTTATCTCTTCAAGGCCATTCTCCCACAACTTTTCAAGTTCTTCTAACTTCTTAGAAAATTCTCTTTCTAATCTTTTTAGTTTTCCAACAGCATGACTGGAGTCAACTTTCTCCGCCACATCAACCGCCATGTCATCATCAAGCTGCTGAGCTAGAACTTCTCAAATCTGCTCACTTAATATTGTTGCATCAACATCTCTTTTTCAGAAGTATGAGAACCAGCAGACTGAATGTCGTTAGCACCTTCATACACACGTTCATCATGACTATGCACTTCAATTAGGCTTTCGGGTAAAGTGGGGGCCACCTCAGGGTATTCTTTTATAGCAGGACGAACTTGGGTTCGCTCCAAAATGTTTCCTTTACTTGTTTCAGCTTTTTGTAGACCGATTCTGCTTGTTCTTCGTCGCAGCTGAAATCAAAGTGCTTCTTTACAACAGCAAGCGACTCACTCCTATCGATTTTATTTTTCGCTAGAGAAGAACTAACCCAACACTAAAACATGAAAAAATCATGTCGGTAAGTACGTTAAATATTGTCAAAAAAGTGAGCATTCAGTTTGTTAATAGATAGTAAATACCAGTGATATCATGAAAGCCTGTAATATACTTGTATGTTCCTTGCTGACTTTATAATGGTCAACGACAAATGCAAGAAATGTTTCAACTACAACCTTCACATCCTCCGAAAACTTGAGAATGTTGCAGAGCTCAGACATAGTGGGCTTTAAGAAATCAAGTAGACTTGTTTCATTGTTGACCGCGGTTGACCTAAACCGATTGCCAGACGATGACCGAGACTCGTCATTTACTCTCCCAGTTTCCCCTTCAGTTACAGTCTTCAATCGAGCAGGTTCAGTGGTACTAATATACACAGTCATTTTACGTGTCGCAACATCACCACCATCTACGCCAATTTGTCTCCGAGGTGGTGAATCGGAATCCAAACATTAATTAGGTCTTTTTCTTTGGCGCAGGTTCAATTGCGATACAAATTTCCATGCGGGACACCGTCCCTCCAATAGTTTTCTCCAAAATATATAAGGCCGATCTCCATCGGGTAAACGTGTTTTTATCTCACTATGTAACGCGTTTCTTTTACCGTAAACTCCACAATTTTGAACTCATGTGATGATCGATTTCGATGTTGTATCATTGCTTTTACATTTGCGAGAAAGTATATAAAAAAACTCCTCCACTACATCCTTTAGAAAAGATTCGTCAGATGAGATATTTACAACAGTTTGACTATGAAAATTAGTCAATTTGTCAAATAAGTCAGATCCTGAAACACAAATCACTAATTTAAACAGAAAATATAATAATTTTTTAAATAGACTCAAAAGTGTTTCTGGTGAACCTAATCTACACAAAATCCAGTAGTTTTACCATGGTCGGATTATATAAGCCTCGTCTCTCAGTAGGATGACCCTTCCCAGCCAGATCAGGACCCACGATGTAGAAATAAGCACCAGCATTTATTCTTGCCTTACACTATGCCAAAATAGGGATACAGCCACACATGAGAAGTGTGACTATATGTATTTCGCCACACTTATTTTTTCAGGTCAAGTGTGACCAAAGCTCGAGTCATCGTAGGTATCATACAACCACACACACTTTTTAGTGGTCGTAGAACTTAAAAGTGTGGCTAAATGGTACCAACATTTTGACTAAAATCTAGCATTTCCTCCAGTATGTGTGGCTAAAGGATAGCAACGGCCACATGTATTTGCTTTAAGTGTGATCGTTACTATTATATAGTCACATGAATTACCAAAAAACTTTGTTTTAGCCACATCAATTAAAAAAAGGTGTGGCAAAAATGGTTATTGTAATCAATAATTTTGTCCATTAAGTGTGACTAAAGGGTAGCAACGGTAACATGAATAAATGTAAGTGTGGTCATTTCTATTATATAGTCACATGAACTTACTGTAAGTGTGGCTGTTTATATTATATAGACACACAAACAGAAAACGAAGTGACTAAGGTGTGGCTAATAATTATTTATAGCCATACGGAGTTTTGTAATTTCAAGTGTGGCTATTGTCTAACCTTTGGTCACACATATTTTTTTTCCTGTGACTTTTTCTATCATTCTGTCACACAAACAAGAAACAAATGTGTGGCTAATGGTTATTTATAGCACAACAAATTTTGTAATTTTAAGTATGACTAAAGAGTAGCAATGGTCACATGAATTTAGTACTCTAAGTGTGGCCAAAAACTATTTTGGACACAATTTTTTTAGTAATTTTAAGTGTGGCTATTATCTAACCTTTTGTAACACATATTTTTTTTCTCGTGACATTTACTATCATTTCGTCACACAAAAGGAAAAACTCATGATGGTGTGACGCATCTTTATGTAAAGCCACATTTAAATTTTAAGTGTGGCCATTGTTTAACCTTAGGTCACACATTTTTTTCCTACGACGTTTTCTATCATTATGCCACAAAAACAAAGTGACTATGATATGGCTAATGGTTATTTATAGTCACACGAAATTTTGTAATTTTAAATGTGACTAAAGTGCAGCATATGTAACATTAATTTACTGTAAGTGTGACTGTTTTCATTATATAGTAACACAAAATTTTGTTATTTTTAAATGTGACTAAAGAGTAGCAACAGTCACATTAATTTACTGTAAGTGTGACCGATTCTATTATATACTCACATGAATTGTAAATGTCAGTGTGTGGCTATTATCTAACTTTAGTCACACATGTTGTTCTATGTGATCATTTTCATGTAATTGCCCATTTTATTTACATTTTTTGGTAAAATAAAAAGTAAAGTAAACATCAACAAATCTAGAAAATCTAAAACCAAATGATATTAACCAAAAATCCATATGTAAGTTTTTAATTGAAATACTAAAGACACATTTCTAACCGAAACCTCTCTACAAAAGTTGCAAACGAAAACGACTACACAAACTAGGAAGTATTTCTAGGTGGTTTTCTTCAAGTCGGTATACTCTTTGCTTTAGGACTATAATTTGCATCCATCAGCTGTTGGAAGAATTGCTATAGTAAGTGTATCCTGAAAAATACATCATAGCAAACTGTAAGAGCAATATAAAGAATTATTTCCTTTTGGGGTTTTTGGGTCTAAAGAGATACCTGGATAGAAGTGTTCCTTTCATCGTTCCAAAGATGATATAAATATGCATACACCACCATATATAACGACCAACGAATAAGCACCAGCGTTGAGCATATACACCCACCCACTTTTACCATATAAAATGAAAAAGCTGATAATAAAAGGATGATGAATAGGAAAATGAAGATTGAAGTCGTAGCGAGGATAAACGACCCAATATCAAGTAGTACGAACTGATTGAAATAGTTATTGTGCAGGAACATAGGGAATCTAGTGTTTTGATCAAACCCACGAGGAATTTGAAAAACTGCTGAATAATACGAAGAGATGATTTTCATCTGTACAAAAAAGAAATCAATCCCATAGGCAAATTCAGTGATCCAAACAGGAACAACTTAAAATTACCAAAAGGTGGCTCCTTTATTGACCAGAATGTCATAAACTCAAGCCGATGTGGCAATTTCAACCCCTTTATATAAAAAGGTGTCGATTTATTTTGTATATAATTTCAACCCATAATGTCAAATGGTTAAAAAAGAAACAGTTAGCTATCACACAAGCAGGTTGAAAGACTTCAGCTGTCTGCTAACATGCATTCAATTGAAAAGATTAAAACCTCATTTATTACTTTAATTGGATAAAATCACATCATTAATCTGATAATATAGTTTTTGTAACTATATTTAATGTGTAAATTTCCTAAACAAAATTACTTTTTTGACACAAAATAAAAAAGATGACATTTTTTGCCCGAACCCATCTGACACTACCCAACCAGTCCGCTTTGGGTTTATGATTGCAAAAACGAATAACACATAATAATGTTTTGATCAAACTCCTCCTTAAAAACCCAAGAACTGTACCCCAAAAGTTATTATTTGAAAAGACTTATTCCACAAAAACGATATTACTGAAGTAGATAGAATAAAAGTTGATAAAAAAACGCTTACCAATATGGAATCAAAGGGACGTGTTTTAAGACCAGAGGGTGCCTTTATAGTGTTTCCGTGCATTGGATCACAAACCCAAGTCACAATCTGCCCCGCTTGTCTAACTGCCTTTATCAAAGGCGAGAGCTTCACTCTCATATTCTCGGCTCCCATTCTTATAATCACTGTAATCCTTCCAGGCTTGTTATTAGGATTCAATATGTCAACAAGCTTAACTAACTCATTGGGATCCATCTTCTGGCTGACCTGCAAAACACATGTCCTCAAAAGATTAAACATGTATGTATCCACTTGAATGTGAGAAGTTCATTTGGTGTTTGCTGACCTTGATGCCAAGAGGATTAGCAACACCTCTTAAAAACTCAACATGTGCCCCGTCAAGCTAGCGTCTACGTTCCCCAACCCAAAACATATGAGCGGAACAATCATAGTAAAGCCCAGAAGTTGTATCCAGCCTAGTCAGGGCTTGTTCATATGGTAACAACAAGCATTCATGAGATGTCCAGAAACCAGTTGTAGCCATAATTGGGTGGTCAACCGTGAGTCTGGCTGCTGACATAAATCCTAAAGCCTCATCTACACGGTGAGCTAGTTCCTGATACTTATTATTAAATACCCTCAAAAAAAGAGGAAAAAAAGGAAAGGACAAAGATTAATGAAATGACTTACTTGTCTCCCTGCTCACTGTTGGCAAGAAAATCAAGATTCCAGTGTGTGACTCTCTGTATTGCAGCATAACCACCAGTGGCAAAAGCCCTAAGAAGGCTAAGTGTGGCTGCAGCTTGACAATAAGCTCTTATCATTCGACCAGGGTCAGGAACTCTTGACTTCTCATTAAAAGCATCGCCGTTAATGTTGTCTCCTTTGTAACTTGGCAGTTTGACCCCATCCTTATCTTCAAATGGATCTGATCTTGGCTTGGCAAACTGCCCGACCATTCTTCCTACATTGATAATCGGCATCTGCCCGCCAAACATCAAAACAACACTCATCTACAAAAGAAGACGGAAAGTATCACGAATGTTAAATAATGGTGTGCCATCACTTTCCTTTAAGGAAACTCATGTCACCAACTTACCAAATGATACCAAACCTACAAGTAACAATCAAATAAGAAACCAAGTAGATGAACAAAAAATCAATTTACACATAATTGCATCTCTTTGAAAACTATGTACGATAAAAGGTATATCGATAGAAGGTGTTGGATGTTCATTAAAGAATGCTTACGCCTCACCTAATCTGATCTGATCTGACTAATTGTATTCCGATTGTTATCTCACATACATGCTGCTTATCATTAGGAAATTTTATATTGTCCTCCAGTATTCGTAGTGCAATATCTATAAAAGGATTCACAATCACTTATTTGAGTAGATAAAATCATGAACAAGTGACTAAATATTTGTTAACCTCAGAACACAATACAAATATTGTACAAGGAAACCGTGCATACCGAAGATGCCAGCCTGGATACATTTCAAGAAAACCGCATTCATGTTGTCGTATGTCCAACTGTTACCCATCATTCTATTAGACTGATCATAGTGAATGGGTCGTTAGTAAATAACATTCTGGGAATTA
Source organism: Helianthus tuberosus (assembly GCA_030545235.1). Taxonomy (NCBI): domain Eukaryota; kingdom Viridiplantae; phylum Streptophyta; class Magnoliopsida; order Asterales; family Asteraceae; genus Helianthus; species Helianthus tuberosus. Next base: position 60,379,662 of record CM060401.1, read on the forward strand.
GATGTAAAACTAAAGCATCTTAAATCTCTGAAATTAAGAGAATATTTAAACTAACATTGCTGCTAAAACCCTTGAAACATCCTCATAGTGCGTGTTATTGCTAGAGGACCCTTATTGTTGAAAATAAACATTACCACCCATAGATCCACCCTTGGTGACGATACCAATCTCCATATAAAGGTTCTGATTAACAAATATTGTTGTCAAAAAAGAAACTCAAATGTTTATCAGTTTCGATATAGATATTCAGACCATGAAGAAACTAAAAACTTACTGCCAAATAGAAGGCATATGAGAGTATCAACTGCTCTCCTGTTACCCGTAATTCTTGATCCAAAACTATAATGCAACATGCCACTGATGGCCAGTTTATACTTCCAATACCCGCAAATATAATCTAGATGAGCCAGCCCTGCTATACCTAGTCAAATTGTGTATAAAAATGAAGAGAAAACTAATTTGTATCCACAATAAATCTACAGATGATTGAAAATATTGAGATCACACTATTGATTCCTCATTAGTAAATTAGGGCAATACACAAGCAAATGAGCAATAAATTGAAACTTAGGATATCTAATCAGCACCAACCATTTCTTTTACAAAAACGAATCCATTTAACAAATTACAATAATAGCAATTAGAAATTCATAAATCAAATCAAACAAGTATCACAAAGGCAATTAGATATAACACAACTGATGATAAAAACTACTCGAAAACAAATCACTAATCGATACAATCTGAACTATAGACCAACAGTTCTTATCAGGAACGCAAACATTAAAAGGATTAACTCACCTTGTTTGCGGGATCGGTTTGACGAAGGATAACAAATCCCTAATCGAACATAAACATGAATGATGAGTTTGAATACAGAGAGGAAAGTAAAGAAAAAAAAGCAACACATAAACTTGTGACGAACATGAGATAGGGTTTGAATCCAGCAGAAATCGAACTGTCGTCTGTGAGGCTAACCAAATCTGATCATCTTGAAACCTAGAAATTGAGATGACTTTAATCGATTTTGAGAGAAGCGTAAAATTGAAAGTGGTTGATTTTGAGAGAAGCGGAGCAAAATGATTCAGTGAAAGTGTGGGATTTTTAGGGTTTGAGGCATTTTGGGAGAAGCGGGAGGGTGAAAGTGATGAAATAGTTAGCGGGAATTATAATTTTCAAGGGCAAGAAGGAGAGATGAGCATCGTAGCCGTTCGTTACCGAAAGTATCTAGGGATGGCAATCAAACCCGAACCCGATGGGTAAACCCGAAACCCGACATATTTGGGACGGGTTTGGGGTCGGTTAATCAGATTTGGGACGGGTTTGGGGATAGTTTTTATTTTTTTTCGCGGGTTTGGGACGGGTTTTGGGATTTAGTGATATACCCGTTTACCCGACCCAATTACCCGATAAAGTGTACCCATTGACCCGACCCAATTACCCGATATAATTACTTTTAAATATTATTAATATGTATATATATGATACATCCATTTTTTACACATATAGGTATTCTATTCCATATACATTGTAGTTATTTGATATATATTTTTATAATAACAATACAAAATGTAACCGGTTAGTGGTTACCCGATAGATACCCAATGGGTTTTGAGATGAGTATACCCAACGAGTGATCTTTTTTTAATTAACGGGTTTACCCGAAACCCGGGGGGATACCCTATACCCGATGGGTATTTACCCGCTAGAAACCCGACGGGTTTGGGACAAGCTTATCTAATCGGGTTTGGGTTTGGGATTACCTAAACCCGTCCAAAACCCGACCCATTGCCATCCCTAAAAGTATCGGTGTCGAAAAACGTGAAAAGTTGATTTCGATACCCAATATACCGGTATGGTACTCATATTTACCGGTGTTTTACACGTAAATACCGGTATTTACGATGTTTTACCGAAAAAACAGAGAAAATAGGTAACAAATGCTCATCCCTAGTTGAAAGTGATGAAATAGTTAGGGAGAATTATAATTTTTAGGCTTCTATTAACTTTAGGGCGTAAACAGCGAGGGGCGAGTCAATAATTACTCGTGATCAGATCACTACAAAACTCGAATGAGCCCGTGCTCGAGCCTGAAATATTACCCGTTTAGTTAACGATCCCGATATCGAGTTTTAGATAAAAAAAACTTTCTTACGCTCTCGAGCCTAAACAAGCCCAAACAAAAGTTATATCATTTTTTTATATAGTATACCTACTACTAAACAATTGCCAACCAACTCTAGTTGATCTTTGACTAGTCTGAGCTGTTGAAGCGAACTTGAGCTGAGATTTTAGTTCATTTATAATTATTATCCAATTACCTTCAGTCGAGCCAATAATGATCCATTAAGAGCTATGATATTCGTTAATGACCAATGCAATCTATTGATACATATATGGTCCACAATGTTCCAATAAAAACTATAATGACTATTAAGGTCTAATATGATTCATTAAGACATTTATGATCTAATATTATTAATTGTGATCCATTAAGGCCTAATATGGTCCATTAAAACATGTATGATCTACTATTATTCATTGTGATTTAGTAAGGCCCAACATGGTCCACTAAGACATGCATGATCAACTTTTATCCATTGTGATCCATTAAGGCTCAATATTGTCCATTAAGACATGTTTGATCTACTATTGTCCATTGTGATCCATTAAGGCTCAATATGGTCTATTAAGACATATATGATTAACTACTGTTTGTTGTGATTGTTTAAGGCCCAATATGGTCCGTTAAGAAAGTATGACCAATTATTGTCTATTGTAATCCATTAAGGCCCAATACGATCGATAAAGACATGTTTGATCTACTATTGTTCATTGTAATCCATTAAGGTCCAATATGGTATATTAAGACATGTATGATCTAGTATTGTTCGTTTTGATCCATTAAAGCCCAATATAGTCTATTAAATGACAAATATAAGTTTTGAAGGAAATTAGTAAAATAATAAAATAAATCTATAACTTTATATACTTTGCAAAATTTTAAAAATGTTGTCTATAAAATTAAAAAATGTATATAAACATAACTATTAACTAATATACATACATTCATGTATTTTTAGATGATAACGTGTAATCAAAAAAATATGGTTTAGAAAATAAGATTTAATAATAGTTTGAATTTTTAAATATGTAGTGATAATGTTTTATATTAAATAATGTAATTTTTTTATGTGAGAATATTTTTTTTGAGGGGGAAGTTTTAAAATTAAATATTTTGGGGTGGGAAATTTTAAGATTTGAAATATCTTGGGGGAAGTTTAAATTTTATGAGAAAATTTTTTGGAGGAAACTTTTAAAGGTGTAGTAAGTTTAACCACTGGCCACACATTTTTTCCATGACATTTGATATCATTTCGTCACACAAAATAAACAAAGTGACGTTGGTGTGATGAATGTTTATGTAAAGCCACATGAAATTTTATAATTATATGGGTGACTATTGTCTAACCTTTGGTCACACAGTATAATATATGTGGCCATATGTATTAGCTTTTAGCCACATTGTTGTGGCCATAGATCACATATGGCCACACTTTTCATGTGTGGTTATCTTTTTCTTAACGTGTGACTAAAGGTTTCGAATACATATGTTTTTGGTCACATGAAACAAAATATGTGGCAGTAGATCACATTTGGCCACACTTTTCTAGTGTGACTAATAAACGTCACATTTTTTTTTCTTAAAGTGTGGCTAAATGTTTCAAATACATGTTTTATTAGTCACATGAAAATAAATAATGTGGTCATAGATCACATTTAGCCACATGTTGCTAGTGTGACTAATAAATGTCACATTTTTTTTAAAGTGTGACTAAAGGTTTCAAATATATGTGTTTTTGGTCACATGAAACAGAAATATGTTGCCGTAGATCACATTTGGCCACAATTTTCAAGTTGTGGCTGGTGAATGTCACATTATTTTCTAAAAGTGTGGCTAAAGGTTTTGAACTAGTATACAATGGTTACACTAATAATAAAATGTGTGGCTAAAGTTGTTTTATAATGTTATCAATGACCTTTAGCCACACATTTTTTCAAATGTGTGGCAGGGTGGTTTTGAAAAAAGTGTGGTCGTAGCCCATTTTTGACGTAGTGTTAGCATGCCACTGTACTTCAATGGGACCAGCGTAAAGCATTGGTGATGGAAATATAGACACAATGGTTGTCCCAGGGTCAAGTACACCATCTTTAGGACCTGAAAACAATCAAATTCCTTATATATAATGCAAAATTGGAAAACATATTCATAACAAATTCAAACTTCTAAACATCAAAATAATAATTCATCAATCATCCGATAACATTCACCACTCACCTTCACTATCACTCACCAATCAACCACAACAAACAACAAAACCCTAATTTCACAAAACAATCATCAAAACACAAACATTTAACACTAGTTACACAATCACTCAACCACAATCAATCATCAAAGATCATAACACAATCATGAATATAAAACCTAAATCGATCGAATAACTTCCTTCGTAAAACAATCAACAATAACGAAATCAGAAATGAAAATGGAATTGTAGAGAAAAATGATGATCAAACTTGCAGAAGATGAAACAATAGCGGCAGTCGATCCTATCATTCTTAGATGGCTTTTGAATACCTTTGTTACTTGAAACCGACAACCCTTATGTGGATTTGCAGGTAGTACCGTCACTTGCACCCTTGTTCATGAGAGCAAATAGGATCAGAACTTATAAGAAACTACGATCATCTTCAAATTATAAAACAAAAGCATATCAATTCATATACTGTAGTAACTCTCGTAGCCTTAAATCAATACTATAATCACTTCGTTCATCTTCAAATAATATCATACACTATCAAAATAAAAAAAATTGAACCGAATCACACATACACAACCTAATTTCCCTATCGATCACAAACATATCATGATCCTACTAATCATTTCAGATCTGATCATCCTAACTAATAATCATGAACAAAATGTTGACCTAGTCAACAAAACAACTAAAATCATCCATATATTTGCATATAGTAGATTCGTAACTAAAAATCAGCGAGAAAAAAACGGAAATGATACCTTGAGACCATCAACGGAGAGAAGACCACTTAGGATGCATTCCTTGAGGCCAGTTCCGAACTCTTCATCCATAGTGGATCGACAGCAAATGGTGATGTTGAAGTAGATCAACTGAGGATCAGGATGATAGTAGGGTTTCAAATCGAGTCAAGATCGTGTCTTCAGGGTTTTTATATCTCCTGAAAGAGAGGTCTGGATTTGAGAGAGATAAAGTGAGTTTTAGAGAAAGAGTTAAAAGTTGATATGCTTAGAGAAATTAAAAAGAACTTTTTATACGTATATGGTTTGAATTTTGAATCTTGAGTCAGAATTTTGAATTTTGAATATGGCCAGAGGTTTGACTTTTGAATGAAGGGCAGAGGTTTAAATTTAAAATGTGTTTTAAATTAAGCTTTATGATGCAATAATGATATAAGAAATGCATTGTTGGACAACCTCTATGGCTGCCACCTCAGCTTTTCTTATGTCAGTACGTTTTCTCCTTTCATAGAAAGTATAGATACTCTATTCTTATCATTTTTAACATTTCACCGCAATAGAAAAAAAAGAGGTAAATGCCCGGATAGTCCCTATGGTTTGCCTTTTTTTCACTTTTAGTCCAAAACTTTCTAAAACTACAGTTGTAGTCCCCAATTTTTCAGTTTTCATTCCCAGATAAACCCTGGGCCTAACATAAGTTAGTTTTCTCAGTTAAGAGGATGTGAAATGACATAAATACCCTTTCCTTAAAACATTAAAAGAAATTTATTATTTATTTATTTAATTAAGTGGGGCCTACCATTCTTATCTTCATTAACCCTACCCACCCCAACCACTTCATCTTCCCCACTTCTCACTATCACCACCACCATCACCATCTCCACCTTTCACCACTACCATCCACCTCAGGATTGTTACAATTGACTAAACTAAATAATATCAGATCTTATGCTGCAAGTCTAACACCATGTGTTTTGAAAGTCAAAGTCAAAGTCAAGATTGAAGTTAAAGGGAGAAAAGATATGCTAATTGCGATCTGTCTCTCCTTGCTCAATTCCTGTTTTGACTTCTTTGACTCATAATTAGTCTATTTTTATTCTTTGCTTTAGTTGTATTATGTGGAGTATCTATTAATAATCGCATAGTAATCTCTATTTATCGCATGTTTAATCGTTTTAACGTTATCAAAATCACACTCGCAACTCGAATTACGCATTTTGATTATTGTTATACGTGTGTGTGTGCCTTATGTGTTACTTGTGCATGTTAATAATGTTATGTGTGGTAATCAATCGAATCGCAATCGAACTCAATTGCAATCGAATCGTAAACGCTAAACGAATACGAAGTAAGGATGCTTGTATGCTGATATAGTAGTTAGGATTAAAAGTAATTTGACTAGAAAACTCTATCGCATCGAAACGCTCGCAATCGCAATCGAAACAGCAAAACTCGTCGCACCGAACACTCGAACAAGGTGACTGATCGACCAGGCTACCAGCCGATCGATCGGACTGCCGTCCGATCGGACAGGCTGTTCGATCGGGCTGCCTAACCGTTCGACCAGCCCCTTTCCACTTTGGGTAACCTTATAAATACCCCTTGTCACTTTCATTCTTTCTACTTTTGGCAACTGACGTCCGACCAGCAAGATAACCTTGCTTTTTCTTCAATTTCTCGCAATCCCGGTAAGATGTCGTCCTAAATCTTGTACTTCCTTAATCTACACGCACTCCTACACCTTCCTATCTTTTGAATCCTAACTTTTAACCGTGAAATCATCAAGATTCAAGGTGTGCTAGGATGATGTCATTATGTGTTCTTGACGAACTTCATGTTTTGGCCTCAATCCACCAAGAACAACTTAGATCTAACTGATTTCCACATAAACAAACAAAGATCTTTCATAGATCTAAACATATACACAATGAAAAGGATTGAAAGATGGTTTCCAAATTTCTTTCAACTCTTTTACACCCAATGCCTTCAAAACCGATAGAATTGGAGCTCGTGCCGACTTACTACTCATTCTTGTGGTTGTGTTGGCTCAAGGTCTGGATTCTATCCACGAGACTACCGATTTCGGGTTAAACATAGAACACCGTCTCGAACCGTTAACTGACCGGATTTGGGTGATTCATGTCCGATCAGGAGTACCAAGTATTGACGATGTTTCTGTTGCTTAACACGTCATCAAAACATCTCGATAAAATGACAAACGATCAAAACAGCCAAGTGTGAGACGAACGGAACGACCAAGACGGAATGCCGTCCAAACAGACCACCGTCCGAACGGACTGCCAATCGAATGGTTTGTCAACCGAACGACTTGCACCTTGGGTCCCACACTTAACCAATTTTTTGCCAAAATTTGGAGTCTGAACGTTGAACGAATTGTTGTCTGATCGGACTACCATCCGATCGAATTGCCATCCGAATCATGAAACATTTGAACTTCCACACTTAAACAATTTTCAACATGTTTAATGCACAAAGGATGCCACCCGATCAAACGATCGTCCGATCGAGTGACAACCTGCTGTGAACTTGTTCTCACTGAAGTGCCCAACCAATCGGGTTGCCGTCCGATCGAATGACCGCCCGATCGACTGACCTGAAAGGTAGAGATACTTCTATGTTTTCAAAATACTACAATGAAAACTTCAAAAGTCAAGCCATCATACACAAACACATCCTTCCCGAAGGAAGAAACAATCCACTCGAACAGTCATTCGACCAGACGACCGTCCGAACGGACTACCACTCGCACGACTGGCTATCCGATCGGACTACCATCCGATCGAACTACTGTCCGAACCACTTGTACTTTGCATCGTTTTACGCGTCGCTTATCGTTATACTATCAATCTATTCAGGCTAACCCTACTCTCTAGCGCTCCCTTCAATCCACCAATCGCTGTGAGTATACTCGATCCCTTTTTGCTTTACGCACTTTTGGGTGTTACATACGTTACTTATACAAAATCACATTGAACACACTACGCAATACTTTAAACGCTAACCGTTATCGGATGTATATGTGACTAAATGAATGCTTGTTTGTTATGTTTACACATGGAATGATGTCTATCTGCCTTAGCAACGATAGTACTATTAGTTTGGACTCAGCACCCGTTCACTCGGGGGTTGTTAAGGACAATTACCTACATGGCTCACAGTGGTGAGTATGTATCGCGAACTGCCTTGGGCAGTCAACCCGCAGTCATTGGTATTGATAGGTTCATGTCGATAACTAACATGCCTCATTTCACTCTGTGTACGTGCTGGTTATGCGTAACGCTTTCAAACTCTATATGCTATTATCAAACTTGTATGCTCACATTTACACTATGTGTATTGACTGTTACTTTAACGTATGTGACAGGTGCTTAAGTTGTTTATATGCTTAGCTTGCTGTGAACTTGAGGCGAGGAAAGGTCTAGGATGCTCTCTGTGTTGTGATGAAATCGAAGCTAGGAAAAGAGGTCCAAGAAACCAATAAATAAACTATCTATGTATAGATCTGAGTTGTCGGAACAGAACTGCTTGACTAGATTTTGTCGGTAATAATTATATTATCACTTATGACATGGTATGGGACGTGTTGCTTAAATATTTGGTAAATATAGTTGTTATGGAAACTTCTGGACAATCTGTTTCGCCCAGTGCCATGCCCCGATGTTTCCGCCATCGGTTGGGGTGTGACAGATTGGTATCAGAGCCATAACTATAGGGAATTAGGCAAGACTCGACCTAGTCCGGGTCGAAGTCTTAGAGACCTATTCAATAGTTAGGAACCAACAGACCGACACGTACATGTCCAGTAGGGACTATGTATGAGCTTACTTGCTACTCCTCGCTATTCTCTCCTACGCTACACTATCACTACACTCGAATTTTCAACTATGAATGAGCGATTAAGTCGAGATTAGGTGTGAAAACCGCAAACTCTCGACTAAATTGCTTGATCAACCCACATTTTCATCCATAAACACAAGAATTTGCATTAAACTAGGAGTGAAATCCATACTTTGACGCATAATTATCCCTTATTTTATCAAAACAGGAACGAAGTTGTTAAGCCAGGGGTGAAACCCTAACCTTGGCGACTTGTTCCGACCTTTATTTGGTTTTTACAAAAACTCTCACCAAAGTCTCGACGGACTCCAACGACTTGAAGTCACGATATGACTGGAAGGATGCGTGCCAATCGCCCAAGAATCAAGGAAAAAGCACAATCCTGAAAGTCAAAATGTGTACAACAAGTCCTTGAGAATAGTCGAATCACTTTGGATACTAAATGTCTAATAGTCGCAGACAATCTATTTCTCGATTTTTATGTGTTTCGATTCTAAGCCCGCAACTGCTGACTCTGATGATTCGTCGATTTTATGTGTTTATAAGTGTGGTTATCTGTTTATGTGTTTAATTTTTGGAGACTTATTCGATTTTTGCTTTCATTACGATCGACACGCACGACTCGCACTGCACTTCTATCTCAAAACGCTGACAAAGCACTAAATTGTGGACGACCCTATGATACGCTTATGCTACACTACCCACTACATTATTCGCTTATACTATACTAATCGCTAAGTTATTCGCGATCGCTATTCTCGAACGCGCACGAGATTTGAATGATAGGTTTCTGTATTCTGACTGCATCTTGTGATTACATGCTTATGTGCTTCTGTGCTCTACGTGCTTACGTGATTATGTGTTTATGTGAATCTGTGACTATGTGCCTATGTGTTTATGTGATACATGTTTCACTGTGTTCCTAAGCTTTAGTAAGCATTAGACGTGTGAGGTGAGATTCGATTATGATGTGTCTGAGACCTATGACGATGTCTGTTGCAGACAATGTCAACTGGACCATCATCTGGACCCTGTCACCCACGACTCTCTCGTCAAGAACAGAGGGACAAACGCCTTGCTGCCATCCTCGCGAAACAAGTGGCCAAGGTTGTGCCTCAGATCGCGAGTGAAATTTTCGAGAATGTTAGCAAATCGTCTGAGGAGTCTAGAACCAAAGCTCCTAAAGTTGCTATCAAGACTGCTTTCAGCTTCATGCAGTTCAAGGCTTGCAGTCCGAAGGAATTCACCGGAGAAGATTGCCCGACGACTATGTTTCAATGGTTCGATTCCATCGAAGTCACTCTGCGCCAGAGTGGATGTCCAGAAAATCTCCGCACTCTGAACGCTACCGGCGTCTTCCAGTCCCGTGCATTAGACTGGTGGACGGCCGAGAGGAACAAACGCGGAAATGATGCAGCTTATGAGCTGACGTGGGAAGAGTTGAAGGCCATCATGATGGATGAGTTATGTCCTCCCCATGAACGCCAAAAGCTGGAGGACGAATTCTAGAACATTAAGCAGAAGGAAGGTGACAACGCTGCCCTGACTGCTTGCTTTAAGCAGTTCAGCATCATCTGTCCCGATCAAGTGAAGACGTCCGACATGGCGATCAAGAAGTACATTGTAACACCTCGAAAATTCACGTCCTTTAATGTGTGACCTTTTATGAAAAAAAGTGAGAGATTACAAACTACAGGGGTTAAATGTGTCAACATGTTTAAGTTATACCTCTGAGTGACCTTTTAGAAAACCCAAAGCTTGTAACGGTTAATTATGCTCACTAGAATGCGCGATATAAATTTCATAAAGTTTCGTTATCGTATGAGAAAGTTATGATTAAATTCGTATGCGAGGGGTTAAAAGCGTCAATGATGAAGTTTAGGACTTTTCGGGTGACAATAAAGTTAACCGAGGACTAAACAAAATGGGTATATGTCTTGAAGCCCTTAAACGTCAATTTGGAGGGTTCAAAGTGCAAGAAATAATGTCGTAGCAAGGTTTCCAGGAGCCAAGGACCAATACCTAAAAATAAAAAAAATATGATATTTGATCAGAAGGGGCCTCGCGCCATGCGACTGCCCTGGGGGGGCTACGCGTGCCGCGAGGGGTAGTCTGTTCCGAAAACTTTGGGTTCTTGTCTTCCATTTGCTTGGTAACCGACATATAATCGATTTTTCACATCTTGCACGACCCCTAGGCAACCCCTAGACACTTAGGGACATCTGGAAGTGATCCAAGGACATTGATAGACTTGTGTGTCAATGATCCATGAGTTCTTGAGCACTATATAAAGGCCATAAGTTGCAACATTGCAACCACACCTTCCTTCAGCATATCTGATCATTCTTGGAGCTCCAAAGCAGACTCAAGTGATCACAAATCGTGCATAGGACTTCAATAAGTTTGCTTAACCTTTCTTAGTTAAGTTTTTGCTTAGTTTTAGCTTAAAAGTCAAACCGTCGTAATTAACGGTTGACTTAACGATTAATCACTAATGGTCCAGTGATTAGTCGAATTGAAAGTAGTTATAAGTTGGTAATTATGTGGGCAATAAACCCTTCAAAGGGCACCCTCTGATTCCCACTCTAACTAGGTCAAATGTCGGGTCAAACTTGTTATTAAAAAGTCAACAGAATGCTTAATTTTCAATTTATGCATAATTAGCAATGTAGAACCCATATAACCTGTTTGATCATTAATATAACTTGGTAATTAATGTAAGAACATGTCTAAACATGTTCAACCCGACAATTTTCAGTAGAGACCCGGTTCGGAACCGAAAGTCGCATAGTTTGACTTTTGCTTTGACTTTCAGTTCTGACCCGTTTAAGCATGTTTTAGAAATTCCTTAGAGCTCTAATAGGACCAGGTTACATGCTAGTATAACCCTCTATGATTATACACCTTGGTTCATTAGTTAACCAATTAAAATGCATGATTCCGTTAATTGCTCATATGTTGACCATTATGCCCTTTTCACCTTAAAACATGATTTTTGAACATGTAAAAACCTTAGTTACTGAATTATAAACTTGCACCCAAAAAATTTGACATCAGTTTGAGGTGTAGATTGAGAGTTATGCTCATTAGCGTAATTAGAAAGCTTCTTTAGCGATTAAACGACGTAATTAGCGTATGGCCTATTTAAGCCTACTTTTTGATATCAAACTTATTACCTACTGATGTAATAAATTATTTTGGGATTTTTGAAGATTTTTAATTAATTTTAGGCTGAGCATAACTTATAGTCATAGACTTAATCCGGTAATTGTCGGTTTTGCCCTTACGGGCTATAAAATTAGTTTTACATATCTAATTGACTCCAAACCTTTTGCTACTGATTTTAAATGATAAATAAATTATTTTAAGCCTTCTGGAATAATAAAAATATCAGCTTTATGTATAGAACCCGGAAATGGCTTCTAATCGCCTTTTTAAGCGTTTTTAATGCATAGTATGTACTAAAACTATTTTAAACATACAAGGGTTGATACCTACTGATATTTGAGGCAAATTATAATATTTTAACAGTAAGAAAAAGTTGTTTAACTCAGACTTCAGTTTTGAGCTTTTCGGCTTATGTGAAATTACCAAAATGCCCCTACGGTGCATAGTTTGGTTATAATTGATAAATTTCACATATATACTTTACCCTACTGTTATAACTTATTAAATTGAGTATTTTTTTTGATTATATCAGACCTGTAACTCGGGTAAATACTTAAACTCTTTTATAACCTTTTAAATAACCAAACTACCCCTACGGGGCATAGTTTGTGTTTAAATTCGTTTCGGGCATAATAAATGACATCTTACTGATGTCACAACATATTTGAGGCATATTAACTTAGGAAACCTGTAAATGACTCTCATGGTCACCCGTTACGCCTCTTGCGCATTCGGTTCGGTTTAGGTAACTAGTTTGCATAAATTAGCCGAAACGGGTCAAACTTTAGCGGTTTTATCTCAAAATCCAGAATGTGTATGAAATACCCATGTTAAGCAAGTCTTCAAACTTGTCGGGTCTAAATCACATTCTATTCCGGTCTTCGCTTAATCGTGCGTACGAACCGTATCTTTGAAACTAATCGGTCTAAGCGTAAGCTTTACTAAAGACCCGTTAGGATTCTAATAGGTTATTATAAACCTTTGTTCCAGAATAGGAGGACCAGTAAAAGCTACTTGCATTTGCTTATTGTGATTATTACTTTGCTCAGGTAAATACTTTTAACTTATTTTCCCTTATACGCGCTTGGGGTACGGTATATAAAATACCGCTTGGTCGAGCATTAAATCTTCCATCGTATGGTGGTTAATTGAATAATTTGATCGGCCCGTTTAAATTGTTTTGTTTACTTAAAGCCTTTGGGGGGGTTAATGACCATGTCCTGGATATCCTTGGCATCATTTTACGAAATGGCCACGACCTAAGCGCGGAGTGTAGGCGTACACTCGTCAGTGCATAAATAGTTGATGTGGTGTGTCTATTGATCTTTAACCCGGCACGCTCTGGGCTACTGAACGCATAAGGAACATGTAATTCTTTTACAAGATTATATATTTAAATGATTATCCCAAGTTATAAAATATTTATGCCACGTGCATCCAAATCAATTTTCAATCATTTTTAAAATGAGTCAGTTGATTGTATTTACCAGTGTAAACTGACGTATTTTCCCAAAAAGATTAAATGCAGGTACTAAGCGTAATAGGCTGGATTTCTCCTTAGCATCAATAGAAGTCTCGCAAGCTTAAGATGCCTAAAGTCTGTTGAACTAATGTTTCTTATTTATTTTTGATCCGTCTGTGGATTAAATTTCAACTGTTGTGATACTCGATATTACAATATTATATTCGGTTGAAATATATCTTTCAATTGCTTCCGCTGTGCATATTAAATATTGTGTTGTTTGACTATTATGTTGCCAACTACGTCAAGATACTCCCCCACCGGGCCCACCGGTGACACGTGGAAATCGGGGTGTGACAGGTTGGTATCAGAGCAAACATTGAGTGAATTAAACACTAGCCCTTTGTGTTTAATCTCAATGACACAATTGCACATTTCTAAACTTTCGAGTCTAGACATATAACATAGGACAAATTCTACTTTGTTTTGTGTTATCCTTTATTTTATATATTCTTGTCGTTATCTTATGTTATATTGACAGGACTAAACATGCCGCCAAGATTCTTCAGACGTAGAGGACGAGGCAAGGGGCCGATCACCGCCCCCAATGACCACGAGGCCGGGCCTTCGCATATGCGAGCTCCTTCGACCACCACGAGTGCCGATCCTCGCGAGAACAGGAGAAACCTTTTCGAGCCTGCTAGACGATCAGTTTCGCACAGTTCGACGCCTCCTTTTCATAACTCTTATGGGCCACAGTCAGAAAATGAGTCCGATAGCCCTCAACCTTCTTACATACCACTTCAGCGATCCTTATCGCACAATTCTTTTGGAGACCCCACACCTGTGTTCCCAGGCCGATTTAACCCGGCAAACTGCATACCAGAACCAGTGGGTTTTAACCCATTGGGACCGGAGGACCACTTCTCAGGAGATCATGCGGAGGATATGGACGAGGACACGGACCCCGTCGAGCCAGCAAGCGGTACCCCGAACCATCCCATCGAGATCTCGGATGGGTCTTCTTTCCACGGATCACCCTACGGTGGTCCAGACAGCTTTCAAGCATGGTTTAACCGGTGCGAGTGGTATTTTACACCCTCGCATCATTCGTCGCCTCATCAGCAGCAGGATCCCTCTGTGGTTCACGATTCGTGGTAGTCACGCCACCGCCTCCACCACCACCAGTTAATCAGGCACCTCCACAACCGCCGAGGCGTAGGAGGACAGGAGCGCGAATGTCAGCGCGAGCGGGGGATTTCCATTTTAGCTCTCCCCGTCAATCTAGTAGCAGTCATTACCCGCCACTTCAGGAAGACCCACAAATGGGTGGGCCTTCACACCCAACAGCACCACAGCCACCACCGATGGGTTTTGATAACCCGATTCCGGCATACACGGGTTCCATGGCATATAACCCATTTGAGCAGCCGGTGCACACCAACTATAACTACGCCGAAGTCGACCCATACTTGGTAGTGGCCAACTATAACACCCATCATCCGGAAGGACCGTATGGAGATCCATGGGGAGTAGGGTACCCAACTCATGGGTACCAAATACCTGCAAGACCTATAATCAGGCAACAATCGCAACCGCCACGGTTTTCCCCACCTGAAAGGGAAGAAATTCTTCAGAGGTTGGACCAAGTGGAGCGAGACTTTCACAGAGACCGAAGGGAGCGACAAAGTTTCTTCCAAGGATTGACAAGCCTAATAAAAGGGAAGAGCAAGAAGGACCATTGAATCCTTCCACTATTGTTGTAATTTCCTTGTATCAGTTGAGCCCCTGTGTGGGCCTGTCTTGCTGTATAAACCCCTGCGTAGGTATGCTTGTTTGTTTTGACCCCTGCGTGGGTATATCTTTCTGTTAACCCCTACGAGGGTATGTTGTTGTTTAAGTCCCGGCGTGGACTATTATGTTGTTAAGCCCCTGCGTGGGTAAGTTTTTGCTTAAACCCCTGCGTGGGTGATTTGTCTATTTAAAAGTCCCGTTTAGGGCGATATGTAATCTTTTAATGAATTAATGGAATGTAAGTTTGTAAATTTCATTTTTGCTATTATATGCATAAATAAAATATATATGAAATAAATAAATTAAAATCATTCCTTTAAAAAAAAAAAAATCTGCCTACTTAAAATATTAACTAAGGATCTTAGAGGTTTAACCTAGCCAGCATGTCATTTTAAGACCTGGCCAAGATGGTGAAACCTGTTAAAAAGATTCAAATCCCAGTTAACATCTGAAAACATGTTAACGCTCCTGGCAGAAGTGATTCGTTAAAATCACACACGTCATTCATATATAGGGATTCTTCAAAAGATTCCTAACCCAATTTAATGATCTCTGAATCATGGGTTAAATCATCAATTAAGATGATCATATTTTGACCATATATTGGTAATATAGTGCCTACGGGCCCTGCTCATTTCCATATGAGCCAAAAGACAGTGGTAGCTATGACTCCCGGTCAGAAAAAGGTAATGAACTATGTTCAAACCTTCATGCCTTGATTCTCTGAAATCATGGCTTATAATTTAAAAATGTCCTTGTGACTAGGCCTTGTGTGCTAATAATACTATTATTGCTTTATAATTAGGATAAATTATAATAGAAATCCTAAATAAACGTGAGTAACAAATTAACCAAATATGGTCTTTGTTTACCATGGTTAATGAATTACCCTAAGGGGTAATTCCGTAATAAACTCTCAAATAAACTGTTGTCATTGTTTTATGTAACAGTTCAATTAAAATGGCTGACTCGGATGAAATTAATAGTCACCCAGTGGAGAATAATGATAACGCCCGAATTAATATAACGGGTGCTGAACTGAAAGCGTTAGTAGACGACGCAGTTACAAAGGCCTTAGAGCGGCAGTATGAAGAGTATAGTGGGACTCGAAGTAGGACCCTATCTACACCGCATTCGAAGCTACCTTCCAAGAAGGAAGAACCTAAGAAAAATGATGATAGACTCTCCTCAAACCACCACAGTGCTCCATCTCAGCAGAAAGTACTAAATCAAGAACCCCGTAGTAAGGGTTACTCCTACAAATACTTTGTTTCATGTAAACCCAGGGATTTCATTGGGGAAAAAGGAGCCATTGACTGCATGACGTAGTTAGATGAGATGGACACGGTAGTGGATATCAGCGGGTGCGCTGAGAGGGATATAGTCAAGTTTGTGTCACAATCGTTTAAAGGCGAGGCCTTAGCCTGGTGGAGATCACTGATTCAAGCCACTAGGAAGATCCCATTGTACAACATGTCATGGGAACAATTTGTTGCCCTAATCAGGGAAAACTACTGCCCTTAGCATGAGGTTGAGAAGATATAGTCTGATTTTCTATCATTGGTTATGACAAACCTTGACTCCCAAGCTTACCTCACGAGCTTCAACACAATGTCCGGATTGGTTCCGTATTTGGTGACCCCGGAACCCAAGCGAATAGCTCGTTTCATCGGGGGTTTAGCCCCAAAAATAAAGGCAAGCGTGAAGGCCTCTCGGCCAGCTACCTTCAGATCTGTAGCTGACATATCCTTGTCACTCACACTTGATGCGGTCAGACAAAGATCGCTGAGGAATAAGGATGCTGAGAAAAGAAAACGTGAAGATGACAATTCACGTAGGTCAAACAAGAAGCAGCGAGGAAGCAATGACCACAAGAAAGGGTCAGAGTCAAAGAAGGATGGGCATCAGTCTGGTGATAAGCCCAAGTGCAAGATCTGCAAGAAACTGCACTTCGGGAAGTGCAGGTTAGAATCGAACTCGCAGACTCATTCAAGAACTTTTGCTTGTGGTATATGCAAGTCCAAGGACCACAAGACCTTGGATTGCAAAAAGCTGAAGGATGCAACGTGCTACAGTTGCAATGAGAAAGGGCACATTAAAACCAACTGCCCTAAATACGCCAAGAAGCCTGAAGAGGCCAAGAAGACCAATGCTAGGGTCTTCAGAATGGACGCAAAGGAAGCAGTACAGGATGACAATGTGATAACAGGTACTTTCCTCATAAATGATGTCTATGCAAGAGTACTTTTTATTCAGGCACTGATAAGTCTTTCATAGATAATAAGTTTTGCAAATTGCTGAATTTACCTGTTAAAACCTTAAGCGTAAAGTATGAGGTGGAGTTAGCTGATGGCACCATAGAAACCGCCTCAACCATATTAGATGGATGTTTCATATCCATTAAGAACCACTCTTTTCCTTTGTCCCTACTTCCTTTGAAGTTAGCTGGTTTTGACATCGTATTAGGCATGGACTGGTTGTCTCATAACCAGGCCCAGATTGTCTGCAATAGAAAGCAAGTGGTGATCAAGACTCCATCTGGCGAATCACTTACCATTCAGGGAGATACCCGGGATGGACTGCCTGAGCAAGTGGTTATGCTCAAGGCCTCTAAGTGTTTAAAGAAGGGTTGTGTCATCTACATGGCACAAGTGACTATTGATGAGCCGAAACCTAAGATGGAAGACATTCCCGTCATTTCTGAATATCCTGAAGTTTTTCCGGAGGAACTACCTGGCTTACCACCAGATAGGCAAGTGGAATTCAGAATTGACATCATCCCTAGAGCAGCACCTGTTGCTAGAGCGCCCTACAGGCTGGCACCAACGGAGATGAAGGAATTGAGAGCACAACTGGACGAATTGCTAGCTAAAGGTTTCATTAAACCTAGTTCGTCTCCTTGGGGAGCGCCAGTCCTGTTTGTCAAGAAGAAGGATGGATCGATGCGTCTGTGCATCGATTACCGTGAACTTAATAAAGTCACAATAAAGAATAGGTATCCTTTGCCCAGGATCGACGATTTGTTCAATCAATTGCAAGGGGCAAGTTATTTCTCGAAGATTGACTTGAGGTCAGGCTACCACCAACTGAAGGTTAGAGATGAAGATGTACACAAAACTGCATTTAGGACTCGTTATGGTCATTACGAGTTCCTAGTGATGCCTTTTGGGCTCACTAATGCACCGACTGCGTTCATGGATCTCATGAATCGCGTTTGCAAGCCGTACCTAGATAAATTCGTCATCGTATTCATTGACGACATCCTCATCTACTCGAAGAGCCAAGCTGATCACGAGAAGCATCTCTGTTGCATTCTGAAGCTACTTCATCAAGAGAAGCTCTATGCCAAGTTCTCGAAGTGTGAATTCTGGCTTCGAGAAGTCCAATTTCTTGGACACGTTGTTAGTGAGCGTGGTATTCAAGTGGATCCCGCTAAAGTTGAAGCTGTCATGAATTGGCAAGAGCCAAAGACGCCTACTGAGATTCATAGCTTTCTAGGTTTGGCAGGATACTACAGGCGTTTTATCGAAAACTTCTCAAAGATTGCTGCACCCCTGACTTCGCTGACACGCAAGAAGATTAAGTTTGACTGGGGTCCTAAGCAGTAGGAATCCTTTGATATCCTTAAACAAAAGTTGAGCAATGCTCCTGTACTGACATTGCCTGAAGGTACCAAAGAATTCGTAGTTTACTGCGATGCATCACACACTGGCATGGGGTGTGTGCTTATGCAGAAGGGCAAGGTTATTGCCTATGCTTCAAGACAGTTAAAGGTGCATGAAAAGAATTACACCACCCATGACTTGGAGTTGGGTGCCGTTGTATTTGCACTGAAGCTATGGAGGCATTATTTATATGGAATCAAATGTGTGATCTATTCTAATCACAAGAGCCTCCAGCACCTGTTTAATCAGAAGGATTTAAACATGAGGCAGCGCCGATGGATGGAGACGTTGAATGATTATGATTGTGAAATCAGATACTATCCCGGCAAGGCGAACGTAGTCATCGATGCCTTGAGTAGAAAGGAAAGGGTGAAACCCATCCGAATCAATGCCAAGAGCATTGAAATAAAGAACAGTTTGAATGAAAGGTTGTTAGCTGCACAGAAGGAAGCTGTGTTAGAAGCTAACTACCCAAATGAAAAGCTAGGGGTAACTGAGGAGCAGTTAACTCTTAGCAAGGACGGAATCCTGAGGTTAAATGGACAAATATGGGTTCCCATTTATGGAGGACTTCGGGATGTTATCCTCTAGGAAGCCCATAGTTCTAAATATTCCATTCATCCTGGAGCTGATAAGATGTACCAGGATCTAAGGGCAAATTATTGGTGGATAGGCTTGAAAAAGTCTGTAGCTGCCTATGTAGCTAAATGCTTGACTTGTGTGCAAGTCAAAGCAGAACATCAAAAGCCGTCAGGTTTGCTACAACAACCTGAACTTCCCACATGGAAGTGGGAAATGGTGACGATGGATTTTATCACCAAGTTACCCAAGACAAGGAAAGGAAATTATACGATATGGGTTATAGTTGATAGACTGACTAAGTCAGCACATTTCCTACCATTAAGGAGACTTACAGCTCCGACATGTTAGCTCAACTGTACGTGGATAAGATTGTGGCTCTACATGGCGTACCTGTGTCTATTATCTCTGACAGAGATACTAGATACACGTCACATTTTTGGAAAAGCTTCCAACAATCTTTGGGCACGTGTTTGAATTTTAGTACGGCTTACCATCCACAGACGGACGGCCAGAGTGAGCGTACTATTCAAACGTTGGAAGACATGCTTCGTGCATGTGTGATTGACTTGGGTGGTAGTTGGGATAACCACCTGCCATTGATAGAATTCTCCTACAACAATAGCTACCATACCAGCATAAAGGCTGCACCTTTTGAGGCATTATACGGTAGAAAGTGTAGAACGCCAGTTTGTTGGGCGGAAGTTGGAGATGTCCAATTATCAGGACCAGAGATAGTCTTTGAAACGACGGACAAGATTGTCCAGATTCGTGACCGTCTCAAAGCTGCCCGAGATAGGCAGAAGAGTTACGCAGATCCAAAGCGTAAACCAATGAAATTTGAAGTAGGTGACAAGGTGTTGCTTAAAGTATCACCCTGGAAGGGAGTGATGCGATTTGGTAAGAAAGGCAAGTTAAGCCCGAGATACATAGGACCGTTCGAAGTCATCGAACGTGTCGGATCAGTTGCCTATAAGTTAAACTTACCTGAAGAGCTCAGTGGTATTCATAATGTATTCCACATCTGCAATCTGAAGAAGTGTTTCGCTGATAAATCACTGGTAATACCACATACAGATGTGCATATAGAATAGAGCTTAAAGTTTGTTGAAAAACCTGTGTCGATCGAGGATCGACAGGTTAAGAAGCTTCGAAGGAAGCATGTGCCTATTGTAAAGGTAAAATGGGATGCCCGTAGAGGTCCCGAATAGACGTGGGAGGTTGAGTCCACGATGAGAGAAAAGTACCCTCATTTGTTTCAATAAATCTCGAGGTCGAGATTTCTTTTAAGGGGGTGAGGATGTAACACCTCGAAAATTCACGTCCTTTAATGTGTTGACACATGTCATAGGTTTGAACGTGTGAAAGAATGTTATAGAAGGATTAAAGTTGACAACCATGGAAAGTATGTGAATATACGAGTTCTAAATGTCAACAGTGAATAAATATATTGTACATTAACCCTACATGAAGCTCATACCTTCAAACGAAAAAATCATGAATCATACGAAGCTAAATATGAAAGAAAGTGAGAGATTACAAACTACAGGGGTTAAATGTGTCAACATGTTTAAGTTATACCTCTGAGTGACCTTTTAGCAAACCCGAAGCTTGTAACGGTTAATTATGCTCACTAGAATGCACGATATAAATTTCATAAAGTTTCGTTATCGTATGAGAAAGTTATGATCAATTTCGTATGCGAGGGGTTAAAAGCGTCAACGATGAAGTTTGGGCCTTTTCGGGTGATAATAAAGTTAACCGAGGACTAAACAAAATGGGTATATGTCTTGAAGCCCTTAAACGTCAATTTGGAGGGTTCAAAGTGCAAGAAATAATGTCGTAGCACGGTTTCCAAGAGCCAAGGACCAATACCTAAAAATAAAAAATATGAGATTTGATCAGAAGGGGCCTCGCGCCACGCGACGGCCCTAGGGGGGGCTACGCGTGCCGCGAGGGCTAGTCTGTTCTGAAAACTTTGGGTTCTTGTCTTCCATTTGATTGGTAACCGACTTATAATCAATTTTTCACATCTTGCACGACCCCTAGGCAACCCCTAGACACTTAGGGACATCTGGAAGTGATCCAAGGCCATTGATAGACTTGTGTGTCAATGATCCATGAGTTCTTGAGCACTATATAAAGGCCTTAAGTTGCAACATTGCAACCACACCTTCCTTCAGCATATCTGATCATTCTTAGAGCTCCAAAGCAGACTCAAGTGATCACAAATTGTGCATAGGACTTCAGTAAGTTTGCTTAACCTTTCTTAGTTAAGTTTTTGCTTAGTTTTAGCTTAAAAGTCAAACCGTCGTAATTAACGGTTGACTTAACGATTAATCACTAATGGTCCAGTGATTAGTCGAATTGAAAGTAGTTATAAGTTGGTAATTATGTGGGCAATAAACCCTTCAAAGGGCACCCTCTGATTCCCACTCTAACTAGGTCAAATGTCGGGTCAAACTTTGTTATTAAAAAGTCAACAGAATGCTTAATTTTCAATTTATGCATAATTAGCAATGTAGAACCCATATAACCTGTTTGATCATTAATATAACTTGGTAATTAATGTAAGAACATGTCTAAACATGTTCAACCCGACAATTTTCAGTAGAGACCCGGTTCGGAACCGAAAGTCGCATAATTTGACTTTTGCTTTGACTTTCAGTTCTGACCCATTTAAGCATGTTTTAGAAATGCCTTAGAGCTCTAATAGGACCAGGTTACATGCTAGTATAACCCTCTGTGATTATACACCTTGGTTCATTAGTTAACCAATTAAAATCCATGATTCCGTTAATTGCTCATACGTTGACCATTATGCCCTTTTCACCTTAAAACGTGATTTTTGAAAATGTAAAAGAGTAGAAACCTTAGTTACTGAATTATAAAACTTGCACCCAAAAAATTTGACATCAGTTTGAGGTGTAGATTGAGAGTTATGCTCATTAGCGTAATTAGAAAGCTTCTTTAGCGATTAAACGACTTAATTAGCGTATGGCCTATTTAAGCCTACTTTTTGATATCAAACTTATTACCCACTGATGTAATATATTATTTGGGGATTTTTGAAGATTTTTAATTAATTTTAGGCTGAGCATAACTTATAGTCATAGACTTAATCCGGTAATTGTCGGTTTTGCCCTTACGGGCTATAAAATGAGTTTTACATATCTAATTGACTCCAAACCTTTTGCTACTGATTTTAAATGATAAATAAATTATTTTAAGCCTTCTGGAATAATAAAAATATCAGCTTTATGTATAGAACCCGGAAATGGCTTCTAATCGCCTTTTTAAGCGTTTTTAACGCATAGTATGTACTAGAACTATTTTAAACATACAAGGGTTGATACCTACTGATATTTGAGTAAAATTATAATATTTTAATAGTAATCAAAAGTTGTTTAACTCAGATTTCAGTTTTGAGCTTTTCGGCTTATGTGAAATTACCAAAATGCCCCTACGGTGCATAGTTTGGTTATAATTGATAAATTTCACATATATACTTTACCCTACTGTTATAACTTATTAAATTGAGTATTTTTGCTTATTATATTAGACCTGTAACTCAAGTAAATACTTAAACTCTTTTATAACCTTTTAAATGACCAAACTACCCCTACGGGGCATAGTTTGTGTTTAAATTCGTTTCGGGCATAATAAATGACATCTTACTGATGTCACAACATATTTGAGGCATATTAACTTAGGAAACCTGTAAATGACTCACATGGTCACCCGTTACGCCTCTTGCGCGTTCGGTTCGGTTTAGGTAACTAGTTTGCATAAATTAGCCGAAACGGGTCAAACCTTAGCGGTTTTATCTCAAAATCCAGAATGTGTATGAAATACCCATATTAAGCAAGTATTCAAACTTGTCGGGTCTAAATCACATTCTATTCCGGTCTTCGCTTAATCGTGCGTACGAACCGTATCTTTGAAACTAACCGGTCTAAGCGTAAGCTTTACCAAAGACCCGTTAGGATTCTAATAGGTTATTATAAACCTTTGTTCCAGAATAGGAGGACCAGTAAAAGCTACTTGCATTTGCTTATAGTGATTATTACTTTGCTCAGGTAAATACTTTTAACTTATTTTCCCTTATACGGGCTTGGGGTACAGTATATAAAATACCGCTTGGTCGGGCATTAAATCTTCCATCGTATGGTGGTTAATTGAATAATTTGATCGGCCCGTTTAAATTGTTTTGTTTACTTAAAGCCTTTGGGGGGTTAATGACCATGTCCCGGATATCCTTGGCATCATTTTACGAAATGGCCACGACCTAAGCGCGGAGTGTAGGCGTACACTCGTCAGTGCATAAATAGTTGATGTGGTGTGTCTATTGATCTTTAACCCGGCACGCTCCGGGCTTTTGAACGCATAAGGAACATGTAATTCTTTTACAAGATTATATATTTAAATGATTATCCGAAGTTATAAAATATTTATGCCACGTGCATCCAAATCAATTTTCAATCATTTTAAAATGAGTCAGTTGATTGT
This sequence comes from Helianthus tuberosus, assembly GCA_030545235.1. Classification (NCBI taxonomy): domain Eukaryota; kingdom Viridiplantae; phylum Streptophyta; class Magnoliopsida; order Asterales; family Asteraceae; genus Helianthus; species Helianthus tuberosus. The sequence goes on from CM060401.1 coordinate 60,403,759, forward strand.
ATTTACCAGTGTAAACTGACGTATTTTCCCAAAAAGATTAAATGCAGGTACTAAGCGTAATAGGCTGGATTTCTCCTTAGCATCAATAGAATTCTCGCAAGCTTTAGATGCCTAAAGTCTGTTGAAGTACTGTTTCTTATTTATTTTCGATCCGTCTGTGGATTAAATTTCAACTGTTGTGATACTCGATATTACAATATTATATTTGGTTGAAATATATCTTTCAATTGCTTCCGCTGTACATATTAAATATTGTGTTGTTTGACTATTATGTTGCCAACCACATCACGATACTCCCCCACCGGGCCCACCGGTGACACGTGGAAATCGGGGTGTGACATACATCCGAGCTCTACCCGATTGTGTTGCGGATTTTGTGCATGCCGCAAAGACAACGACGATCGAAGAAACTTACTTGCTTGCCGCCGAAATCAACGAAAAGCGGGTAAAAGCTGGTTTTTGGGATAAAACTTAAAAGAACCTGCATCAAGTCACCACCGACCAACCGCTGAAACCGCCGCCGCTCAATCATCAAAGTCCTCACGCCGAAAGAAGAAGAACAACATTAGCAGCTCCAGCAACAAAAACTGTGTTGCTACTACCACTGCTGCTCCACTTCAAGCCGCACCGGCTCAACAGCAGTCTCACCACTGTCCAGCACCAGTTACTTATGCACCGCCTGCAAAGCGTGCATACACAGGCCCCCACCTGGCTTGCCCAACTTATTCCTATCATCACCCAGTGGGTCTCGCCTGTCGTTTCTGCGCTCACTGAAACATGTACGGCTACTTCATTGTTAACTACCGTACTGGTCCTCGCCAAGCCCCAGCTCAAGCCACTGCTCATCAAGCTCTGCTCCCAGCCCCGCAAGGCCAACAAGCGGCTCAGGCACCCACGGTCAACGCTCGAGTCTGCTTCGCATGTGGTGATCCCAACCACTTTGCGAACATGTGCCCGAACAGGGTTGTGAAACAAGAGCCCCAGCAGCAGCAACACCAGCAGCAATAGCCTCAGCAGCAGCAGCAACAAGCCGCACGCGCTAGAACTTTCAACATCAACGTGCGCCAAGCCCAGGCTGACAACATCGTGGTCAATGGTACGTTCCTTGTGAATGGTATTTATGCTTCATGTTTGTTTGATACTGGAGCCGATAACTGCATTTTGTTGTTTGAATTCGAGAAGCTTCTTAGTCGTAAGCGCTCCCAACTCTCCTCGACGTTCGATGTTGAAGTCGCTACCAGAAGAACTGTCGCCGTTAATTCTGTTCTTCATGATTCTACTCTTGAGCTCAACAATCACATCTTCCCAATCGACCTTATTCAAATGCAACTCGGAAGTTTTGACGTCATAGTAGGCATGGACTTTCTTCGCGAAAACCATGCTGAAGTTGTGTGCTTCGATAAGATGATTCGATTCTCGCTCGCGAATTGTGATTTATTATGTGTTTATGGCGAAACTGCTTCGAAGGGTCTCAAACTCATGTCGTGTGTCCAAGCTAGCAAGTATCTCCGCAAGGAAGACAGAGCTTTCTTGGCTAAAATTGTAGTAGCAGAGAAGGAAAAGAAAGGAAAGACAGAAGTCAAAGACGTTCCTGTGGTTCGTGAATTTCCTAATGTGTTCCCTGACGACCTTCCCAGACTTCCGCCAAGTCGTGATACCGACTTTCGTATCGACCTCATTCCTGGAGCCAACCCTGTTGCCAAAGCTCCCTACCGACTCGCACCGTCCGAAATGCATGAACTCTCGAACCAACTCCAGAAATTACTTGAGAAAGGCTTCATTCGCCCGAGCACCTCTCCTTGGGGCGCACCAGTCCTTTTTGTTAAAAAGAAGGACGGGTCGTTCAGGATGTGCATCGAGTATCGAGAACTGAATAAGTTGACTTTCAAGAACCGCTATCCCCTGCCTCGCATTGACGATTTGTTTGACCAGCTACAAGGTGCTACATGTTTCTCGAAGATCGATCTACGCTCAGGCTATCACCAACTACGCATTCAGGAGGAAGATATACCCAAAACCGCTTTTTGCACTCGCTACGGCCACCACGAATTCGTTGTTATGCCTTTTGATTTAACCAATGCACCCGCAGTTTTCATGGATCAGATGAATCGCGTGTGTAAACCATATCTCGACCGTTCTGTCATCGTGTTCATCGAAGATGTCTTGATCTATTCCAAGTCGAAAGCCGAACACGCGCAGCTTCTACGTTTGGTTCTCGAGCTACTCCAGGGGAATCGACTCTATGCCAAGTTCTCCAAGTGTGAATTTTGGCTAGAGGAGGTTTAGTTTCTGGGTCACATTGTTAATAGTCAAGGTATTCACGTCGATCCCGTGAAATTTGAAGCAGTTAAGAGTTGGATTACACCTAAGAACCCGTCTGAAGTCCGTTCTTTTCTCAGATTAGCGGGCTATTATCGACGATTTATCGAAGGATTCTCAAAGATCGCTGTGCCTCTTACCGCTCTCACGCATAAAGACAAGCCTTTTGTTTGGGGAACCGAACAAGAATCTGCTTTCCAAACCCTCAAGCACATGCTTTGCAATGCTCCTGTTCTCACATTGCCCGACGGAAACGACGACTTCATTGTCTATTGTGATGCTTCCAACCTTGGTCTTGGTTGTGTTCTTATGCAGCGAGACAAGGTTATAGCTTACGCATCTCGTCAGCTAAAAATCCACGAGAAGAACTATACAACCCATGATCTCGAGCTAGGCGTAGTTGTTTTTGCGTTAAAGATTTCACGAAACTACCTGTATGGTATCAAGTGTACGATCTTCACCGATCATAGGAGCCTACAACACATCTTTGATCAGAAAGAATTTAATATGCGTCAACCCCTATGGGTAGAACTTCTTAACGATTACGACTGTGAGATTCGTTATCACCCAGGCAAAGCAAATGTCGTTGCTGACGCACTCAGCAGACGGAGCTATCTGCTTAGCATTCGTGATGTCCAAGACCAACACGACCTTGAAACTCTCATCCGCGAAGCCCAGCATGCTTGTTTTAATCAACGCACTCTGAAGAAGGAACGAATCTTTCACGATGGAGCCCAGCTTGTGAATAAGCTTAATGGGATATTCCATTATCTGGATCGGATTTGGATCCCTAAACGGACCGTTTTGCAAAATATTTTGATGGACGAAGCCCACAAATCCTGTTATTCTATTCATCCCGGTGCCGACAAAAGTACCAGGACCTTTGCTACAAGTACTGGTGGCCGAGCATGAAAAGGGATATTGCTCTCTACGTTGGAAAGTGCCTGACTTGTGCAAGGGTCAAGGCTGAACACCAAAGACCCTCTGGCTTACTCGAACAACCGCCGATTCCTATGTGGAAGTGGGAGAATATAGCTATTGACTTCATAACCAAGCATCCGCACACGTCCTCAGGTCACGAAAGCATCTGGGTTGTTGTTGACCGTTTGACCAAATCTGCTCACTTTTTGCCAATACGGGAAGACTACAAGGTAGAACGATTAGCCCGAATCTAAACCAACGAGATCATTTGTCGACATGGGACGCCTCGTGACATCATATCCGACCGTGATGCTCGGTTTACCTCGCGACTGTGGGAAATGTTTCAAGCGGCTCTTGGTACTGTGCTTAATCTAAGTACCGCATTCCACCCTCAAACCGACGGTCAGACTGAAAGAACGATCTGTACTCTTGAAGACACGCTCCGTTCATGTGTCATAGATTTCGATGGTAATTGGGATGCTTACCTGCCATTAGTCGAATTCTCGTACAACAACAGTTATCATTCCAGCATTCAAATGGCACCATTCGAGGCTTTATACGGAAGAAAATGTCGATCGCCTATTGTGTGGCACGAGATCGGTCACTCGCAATTAACCGGTCCTGAGCTATTGCAAGAAACGACTGACAAAGTCCTCCAAATCTAAGACAACTTGTTGAAAGCTCGAATTCGACAGAAAAGTTACGCCGATAGACGACGCAAGCCCCTTGAATTTGACGTTGGCAACTACGTACTCCTAAAGGTATCACCTTGGAAGGGTGTGGTCAGATTCGGCAAGAAAGGGAAACTAGAGCCTCGATATGTTGGACCTTTTAAGATTCTGGAAAGGATCAGAAAAGTCACCTACATACTCGAACTACTGGAGGAACTTAGTAACGTCCACCCGAATTTCCATGTGTCAAACCTCTGAAAGTGCCTGGCTGAGCATGATTTAACTATACCTCTCGATGACCTTCAAGTAAACGAAACACTACACTTCGTGGAGAAGTGTAACACCTGTGCCTCCACGGCCATCAAACAAATACCAAACCAATGAAATATTATATTTCGTACTTGGGATTTGTAAAAATATGTGTATCATTTACACATATCAACTCTTGTTCGATTTCAAGCTCTAAATCGCTTTCTGGAAGGTTATACGCGCACTAATGCGTAAATATAACCAGTTTAATCCAACGAACACTCCGGAATAGTGAAATAAGCTTAACATACCTTAAATAACCTTTACATAACTTAGATATAAGTTTTGGAAGGTTTGGTATGCCGAAATCAAGTTAAATCGCTTACAGGGACTAAAGTTGACAAACTGCGAAAGTATGCCAATTTGAACTGTAACAGACATTCTGGAACATGACCATAAGTTAAACATACCATAAATATCCTTTACATAGCTTAGAAATAGGCTTTGAGGTGTTCGGTATGCTAAAATAAACTTTTGTGTCATTCAGGGACTAAAAGCGTCAAAAAGTGCACAAGTTTGCATTTTCGCGCATAACTTACGTTCTGAATACATCCGGACATCTAAAAATTTATGTAAGCATGACTACATTATATTTTATGGTTCGCCTTAAGAAAAATCCATTCGTCGCGTCATTTGGATCGTTTTTCGCGCTTATGCGCATTCCGTCGTAATTAAGCGAACATCGCGTTCGTACGGCTAAACGAACCGACATCCGAGATATTTTTGAACACATTTTAAGTTCCCTATACTTTAACTTCATTTTAGAGCTTTGAAATGGGGTTAACGGGCCTTAAACGTGTCAAAAATGGCCTAAATACAGTTCAGGGACCAAAACTGTAATTCTGCCAAAGTTCACCCATACGATGCGTATGATATATATACCATACGATGCGTATGGGGTCTCCAGACCAGGTGCAATGTTTAAACAGCCTGTTTTCAGCAGATTTAACCACAACCACATGTTCCTAATTGTCTAGTCATGTGATAAGGATGGAATTTTAGTTACCATAAGGTTCCGACAAGTGTACGGGTTGGATTCATGGCACGTTATCCAAGAAACGATCCCAACGGTGGACCATTTCCTATAAATACCCACCAACATCACACCCAAAAACTCACACCTTTGAATCTGAACTTGCTCTCTAAGTTGTCGTGTTTAACACTTCATACCTGAGAGTGTTCGGGTTCAAACCTTCCATTCTTGGACCCTTCGTAAGTATTCTTTCGTTCTTTTCCTTATTTTTACTGCTTTTCGAGTCAGAAAGTCAAACTTTGTTTGACTTTCAGCGTTGACCAGTAATGGTCAATGCGAAGTTCGTTTGAACTTCGCAACGTGATTGTAATCACGATGGTTATAGTCCCTTGGGACTATGCCTACTGATTACCACGTTGTCTAGGGTCGTAGGGTAAGCGAGCTAATAAATCGCTTATACCTCGAACCCGACCCAGTTTGGTCGATCATTAGGATCCGACCAAACACAGTAGGTGACCATAGTAGGTAGGGAATAACCTTCCGAGGTTATACCCTATGGTCACATCGTTTAAGTAGTTGTATGATAGGTAGTTTATATGCCTTAGGTAAATTACCAGAATACCCTTTTCATGTATAATTGGTAATTAAGCATATGTAACCTAAACTTTTGTCACGTAACTGATTATGTAACATGTTTAGGCATATAACACTTGTCATAGGGTTAGTTAGGCGGTCCAAACGCGTTTCACGCGCACGACGCGTTAAAGTAGCATAAGCTACCTAAACGGGTCGTAATGGGTCGTAAACACTTAGGTTAAGTTTCATTTAGTATGTAGGCTTTGTTAAACCAAATGACACGAGTCTCTACACTCGTTTGGTTTACAAACCCTAATGCTACCCGATCTTTCGATTTAGGTCCGGTTTATTAATGTAGTTACTTATAGTAGGTGCCGTTTGATTCCGTGATCTCTAGCTTTGCTTGGTGGTTATCCTAGGACTTCTGAGCAATCTCAAGTGAGTACATAGACCCCTCTTTTACTGTTTTCCAAACTGTTTTGGGGTGGAACACATGTGCCTACTTGTTACTTTCCTGCTTTCCTGTTTTCACATCATATACCGACTATGTTTGTTAGTACATTATAGTACATGGTTTCATTACTTTTCTGCTATGTATGTTGACTGATAACATGCTAAGCACATTGTTTTACATGACTTTTCTGCTATGTATGTTGACTGATAACATGCTTAGTACATTGTTTTACATGACTTTTCTGCTATGTATGTTGACTGATAACATGCTTAGTACATTGTTTTACATGACTTTTCTACTTTGTATGATGACTTTGCATACTTAGTACATTGTTTTATACTGCATCTCTGTTGCATATGTTCCAGTAACATATGGACACATTGTTTTATAGCTCTACCCTGTATGTTTACTCTAGCATACTAGGTACATTATCTTCATAAAACATGCTTACATTTTGGTATGACATTTGGTTTGTTTAAACTATACTATACATTCATTAACACCGATCATGCCGCTCGGTAGTAGGTAGTGGTACCATAGGACTTGACAAATCCCGTTCCGGACATCCCAGGGAAAGGGGATGAAAGGAATGACCGAATCCGAATACATATTCTCTTGATAACTCACTTTTACATAGTTATCCGTCTGTCTCAAGGCTTGGATGTATGAATTTTCACAATACCGCATAAATGTTCATATTCAGTATAGCATGCATATATCTTACAAAACATAACTTTGATTTAAACCAAGTTTTACTTCAATACTTTGTTTTGTACATTTTTACTTATGGTTTAAGTAGTCTAAATTTTACTTACCATACATATCATTTTGGTTATACATTACTTGACTACTCTTGGACTATAGACATTTGACATGGATACTTGACATAGACATTTGACATGGATATTTGACATAGACATTTTGACATGATTTACATCTTGACATGAACATTTTACATTGTTTGGTTTGGTTTGATTAAGTGATTAAGTAACGATGCGTGTGTAATATGATACAAGCATGGTGGATACGCCGCTGATACTTCCTATATATAAGTGTTTGTATGGTATTACATGTCGTAACGTTATTTGAATCATTTCAGTTTGAGACATAGAACATTTCATACAAATAACATACTTTTCACAAGACATTGATTTATAAACAACTTATCTTGTACAAACACATTTTTCTTGGTTATTCATTTAACCTTACATTTATTTATACTTATCATCTGATCCTATCGTTTTTCAAATGATTTAAAAGACAAAGCAAATAACAAGGTTCATGACTAAACATTTTCTCAAACATAAGTCATGAATCTTATTTTCACAAAACCTATGTATCTCACAGGCATTTTTATGCTGACGTACCTATTTTCACATGTGTTTTTCAGGAGCTGTTGCATAAGATAATCAAGACACACATAAACAGACTTGGGCTTTAGTGACAATAAAAGATGCAAGACTAGTTAATTATGTTGTATTTCCTTGTTTGTTAAGACATTGTAACACTTTTAATGAACAAAACGAAACTTCAATTGCCATGGATTTCAAACATTAATTCTGTTACAACACTCCCCGATGTTTCCGCCACGTTTGGTATGTTCTGCGTGGTCGGGGTGTGACAGAAAAGATGGTATCAGAGCCAATGGTTATAGGGAATTAGGTTATTAGTAATGCTTTGACCTAGTCTATAACCTTTCTAGGACCCTAACGCGAGTTTACTTGCGTTTAGTCATAAAACAATACCGTCACCTATCCTTAGGTGACGACCACAACAAGAACATGAATTTCAAAACCGCTTTGAAAACTAATCATCTGTTCTAGGATGATTGATTACTAGGTTTTGAACCCTCTATTGTAAGGTTTTGAACTCTCTGTTATATGGTTTTGAACCCCTTTGAGTTTTCAAAATCTCGTCAAGGTTTTGGGTTTTAAATAATGTGAACACGTGCAAACTGGAAGGGTGAATGCCTGTATTCTGGGTTTTCTGGCTAGGCAAGCACTTCGTATACATCTCATCAGACGCGAGACCAGTTGTGCTTACCTGGGAATTCTTGGGATGAGTGTTCACTTATAGGCGAGCATGTCTTCGCAATACATTATTTTTTACCTATTTATTTTGATTTGTCACCATCTCATTTGTTTGCCTTAGGTAACAAACAAATGATCACAATTTTCATTCGTTACCATTCTGTATTGATTATCCAATAACCTTTCACTCGTTTCTTCCTCTGTCTTTCATTTTCTTCTAGAATGTCTATTCATCTTGGCACTGGTCAAATGCCCGAGCGAACAGCCAAATTTGTCCAGCAAATTGGCGAAGTGATTCAGAGGACTGTGGATTTAGGTATTGCCATGGCTCGTCTTAACAATGAAGCCTCTCGTCTCGACAATGAAGCCACTCAAGAGACACCAAAGGAAGCAGTAGTCAGGCTTGCAACAACATCAAGGAAGCGTAAGGCTTCGAGGAAACCCGCAGCGGTTACACCTAATCAAGCTGGATGTAGCCAAGTGGCAAGGCCACCAACTAGGAAGCCGTACTTAGGAACTGCTCCTAGGTGCAAGCGATGCAACCGTCATCATTCAAACCTCATACCCTGCTCCAAATGTACCTACTGTGGACGGAGGGGACATTTGGTCAACACATGCCGCTTTGCTATCCAGAACAAAGCTGTTGCAAATCTTGCTGCTACCCAACTCCAAGTCAACCCTACTCAAGCTCGTTTCCCGCGTGGTACTTGCTACAACTGTGGTGATACGAGCCATTTCAGGAACAACTGCCCGAAGATAGTCAGTGCAAATCCAACCCATGGATGAGCATTCGACTGAACAAAGGATGTTGCTGTCTTATGCCTTTTGTTCTTTTGTTTCCTTGTAATGTGAAACAATCTGTTTTGTTTATAAATAAATCGTTGTTCACAAATGCTGATATACAAGTATCGTTACATGTGTGTATGATTTTCCTATGATACCTACATCAAGGAACTATGTTCCTCACGAACTACTCTTGTGATTCTCTCTTTCAAGTGATCGCTCATAATTTCCTCGAAAGTTCTAAATACTCGTTTCATTCTAAGAAACGAAGTACAGGAAATAAAGTGAAATTATGAGTAATCGTGCTTTTTGCACATCAGTGCCTTTGAATCCTTGGTTAGATAACTAAGGATATTTTCAAATCTCATACCCATTACGTTTTGATTTTTTCAACATACACAGTACCAGTATTTCAAAACAATCTTCATGATCTCAAAACATTTCATATAGTTTGAAAACAATTTTTCTAGATGCATTGTCTGTGTTATTTCAAAAACATTGGCCATGTTATCAAAACCAACCTTTCTAATTTCAAAATATTTCATATAGTCTGAAGACAATATTAACACAATACATTTTCTGATCAAGTGCATGATTTCGAAAAGCATCATTCATGTCTTTCAAAAACCTTATACATAATTTCAAAATTCATCTCGCATGATTTTAAAAACATTTTTTTTTTGTAAATATATCTACCTAATACACCTACTTTATGATTTCAAAAAGTATTATATATAAGGTTTCAAAAAAAACGTTAAACACATTTTTCTTAAAAGAACCCCATGCATAGTTTTCAAAAACATTTCCTCATACATTGACTTAACCTTCAAAATTTTGCTTCATATGTCGCCTTGACATATCTAGCATCTCAACTTCATAAGCATTTTCTTCATGTTTTGACCTAATCACATCCAGTGCAAGGTATCAAAACATCTTCAACTTCTAAAATCCATAAGGGATCTTTTTATCTCACAATTAGATCCTTGTGGATGATCATCATTCAAATCAGAGTCCTTAATTGGATTCCTTATGTACCTTAATTCGAACACTTCGGTTCCTAATAATCGATATCGAATTTTCTTTTTGAATCTTTCCATCTTTATAGTTGGATTCTTGATAACGTTTAAAGTACCAAATGAAATCCACGGAATGGATTCCTGGTGTGCTTTAAATGCATATACGCAATTTACAAGACAAATTAACAAACAATTTTGTGGTTAAGTGACTATGTGTTTACTCATCTTATGTTTTCTTTTATGCATTTTTGGTGTTTTTACTACTCTGGATATTCTCTATCCAAATCCTCGCAGGATCTTTCATATCTTCATATGAGAGATTCGTAGCAGGATATTCAAAAGGTACTACCTTAAATCCTTAATGGGCTTCTATGTAATAGTTAAGACCCTTGGATTATATAGTACTGCTCCATGATCCATTAGAGACCCTTTAGTGGTCTAATCAAAAAGATTGATTCACAATTTGGTTAAAGAACGACATCTAGTGATGTAGCTGGACAGACTCCTTGATAGTCTATTTAAATCATTTATTGATTTAGCCTAAAGGACTCTATGGCGGTCTAAGTCACGCTCATCACAGGATTGTTCATTTGGTTTTACCCTACACATTATAAAATAGACTGTGTGAACTGTGCAAGGAATTCTCTAATTATGTATGCGCACATAATTATGAAATTTAGTGCACAGAAATCCAGTAAGATTTATTATGTGAAGGAACCGATAGTGACAACAATAACAAAATGAGAACGATGTAATGGAGGCATGGTGGACGCACCAATGACGCTTTATATACTTGTATATAAGTGTCCCTCTTACATTGCAAGCGTGATGTTATTAAAGTTACTAGAAGTTCAGAACCCTAACCAATGTTGTTCGATCTTTTCAACTTCATATTTCCAAGCTTTCACAAGTTTCCTCTAAATAAATTTCGGGACGAAATTTCCTAAAGTAGGGGAGACTGTAACACCTGTACCTCCACGGCCATCAAACAAATACCAAACCAATGAAATATTATATTTCGTACTTGGGATTTGTAAAAATATGTGTATCATTTACACATATCAACTCTTGTTCGATTTCAAGCTCTAAATCGCTTTCTGGAAGGTTATACGCGCACTAATGCGTAAATATAACCAGTTTAATCCAACGAACACTCCGGAATAGTGAAATAAGCTTAACATACCTTAAATAACCTTTACATAACTTAGATATAAGTTTTGGAAGGTTTGGTATGCCGAAATCAAGTTAAATCGCTTACAGGGACTAAAGTTGACAAACTGCGAAAGTATGCCAATTTGAACTGTAACAGACATTCCGGAACATGACCATAAGTTAAACATACCATAAATATCCTTTACATAGCTTAGAAATAGGCTTTGAGGTGTTCGGTATGCTAAAATAAACTTTTGTGTCATTCAGGGACTAAAAGCGTCAAAAAGTGCACAAGTTTGCATTTTCGCGCATAACTTACGTTCTGAATACATCCGGACATCTAAAAATTTATGTAAGCATGACTACATTATATTTTATGGTTCGCCTTAAGAAAAATCCATTCGTCGCGTCATTTGGATCGTTTTTCGCGCTTATGCGCATTCCGTCGTAATTAAGCGAACATCGCGTTCGTACGGCTAAACGAACCGACATCCGAGATATTTTTGAACACATTTTAAGTTCCCTATACTTTAACTTCATTTTAGAGCTTTGAAATGGGGTTAACGGGCCTTAAACGTGTCAAAAATGGCCTAAATACAGTTCAGGGACCAAAACTGTAATTCTGCCAAAGTTCACCCATACGATGCGTATGATATATATACCATACGATGCGTATGGGGTCTCCAGACCAGGTGCAATGTTTAAACAGCCTGTTTTCAGCAGATTTAACCACAACCACATGTTCCTAATTGTCTAGTCATGTGATAAGGATGGAATTTTAGTTACCATAAGGTTCCGACAAGTGTACGGGTTGGATTCATGGCACGTTATCCAAGAAACGATCCCAACGGTGGACCATTTCCTATAAATACCCACCAACATCACACCCAAAAACTCACACCTTTGAATCTGAACTTGCTCTCTAAGTTGTCGTGTTTAACACTTCATACCTGAGAGTGTTCGGGTTCAAACCTTCCATTCTTGGACCCTTCGTAAGTATTCTTTCGTTCTTTTCCTTATTTTTACTGCTTTTCGAGTCAGAAAGTCAAACTTTGTTTGACTTTCAGCGTTGACCAGTAATGGTCAATGCGAAGTTCGTTTGAACTTCGCAACGTGATTGTAATCACGATGGTTATAGTCCCTTGGGACTATGCCTACTGATTACCACGTTGTCTAGGGTCGTAGGGTAAGCGAGCTAATAAATCGCTTATACCTCGAACCCGACCCAGTTTGGTCGATCATTAGGATCCGACCAAACACAGTAGGTGACCATAGTAGGTAGGGAATAACCTTCCGAGGTTATACCCTATGGTCACATCGTTTAAGTAGTTGTATGATAGGTAGTTTATATGCCTTAGGTAAATTACCAGAATACCCTTTTCATGTATAATTGGTAATTAAGCATATGTAACCTAAACTTTTGTCACGTAACTGATTATGTAACATGTTTAGGCATATAACACTTGTCATAGGGCTAGTTAGGCGGTCCAAACGCGTTTCACGCGCACGACGCGTTAAAGTAGCATAAGCTACCTAAACGGGTCGTAATGGGTCGTAAACACTTAGGTTAAGTTTCATTTAGTATGTAGGCTTTGTTAAACCAAATGACACGAGTCTCTACACTCGTTTGGTTTACAAACCCTAATGCTACCCGATCTTTCGATTTAGGTCCGGTTTATTAATGTAGTTACCTATAGTAGGTGCCGTTTGATTCCGTGATCTCTAGCTTTGCTTGGTGGTTATCCTAGGACTTCTGAGCAATCTCAAGTGAGTACATAGACCCCTCTTTTACTGTTTTCCAAACTGTTTTGGGGTGGAACACATGTGCCTACTTGTTACTTTCCTGCTTTCCTGTTTTCACATCATATACCGACTATGTTTGTTAGTACATTATAGTACATGATTTCATTACTTTTCTGCTATGTATGTTGACTGATAACATGCTAAGCACATTGTTTTACATGACTTTTCTGCTATGTATGTTGACTGATAACATGCTTAGTACATTGTTTTACATGACTTTTCTGCTATGTATGTTGACTGATAACATGCTTAGTACATTGTTTTACATGACTTTTCTACTTTGTATGATGACTTTGCATACTTAGTACATTGTTTTATACTGCATCTCTGTTGCATATGTTCCAGTAACATATGGACACATTGTTTTATAGCTCTACCCTGTATGTTTACTCTAGCATACTAGGTACATTATCTTCATAAAACATGCTTACATTTTGGTATGACATTTGGTTTGTTTAAACTATACTATACATTCATTAACACCGATCATGCCGCTCGGTAGTAGGTAGTGGTACCATAGGACTTGACAAATCCCGTTCCGGACATCCCAGGGAAAGGGGATGAAAGGAATGACCGAATCCGAATACATATTCTCTTGATAACTCACTTTTACATAGTTATCCGTCTGTCTCAAGGCTTGGATGTATGAATTTTCACAATACCGCATAAATGTTCATATTCAGTATAGCATGCATATATCTTACAAAACATAACTTTGATTTAAACCAAGTTTTACTTCAATACTTTGTTTTGTACATTTTTACTTATGGTTTAAGTAGTCTAAATTTTACTTACCATACATATCATTTTGGTTATACATTACTTGACTACTCTTGGACTATAGACATTTGACATGGATACTTGACATAGACATTTGACATGGATATTTGACATAGACATTTTGACATGATTTACATCTTGACATGAACATTTTACATTGTTTGGTTTGGTTTGATTAAGTGATTAAGTAACGATGCGTGTGTAATATGATACAAGCATGGTGGATACGCCGCTGGTACTTCCTATATATAAGTGTTTGTATGGTATTACATGTCGTAACGTTATTTGAATCATTTCAGTTTGAGACATAGAACATTTCATACAAATAACATACTTTTCACAAGACATTGATTTATAAACAACTTATCTTATACAAACACATTTTTCTTGGTTATTCATTTAACCTTACATTTATTTATACTTATCATCTGATCCTATCGTTTTTCAAATGATTTAAAAGACAAAGCAAATAACAAGGTTCATGACTAAACATTTTCTCAAACATAAGTCATGAATCTTATTTTCACAAAACCTATGTATCTCACAGGCATTTTTATGCTGACGTACCTATTTTCACATGTGTTTTTCAGGAGCTGTTGCATAAGATAATCAAGACACACATAAACAGACTTGGGCTTTAGTGACAATAAAAGATGCAAGACTAGTTAATTATGTTGTATTTCCTTGTTTGTTAAGACATTGTAACACTTTTAATGAACAAAACGAAACTTCAATTGCCATGGATTTCAAACATTAATTCTGTTACAACACTCCCCGTTGTTTCCGCCACGTTTGGTATGTTCTGCGTGGTCGGGGTGTGACAAGAAGCCTGTCGAAATCATGGATCGCCAAACCAAGCAGCTCAGACGCTCGCGCATTCCTATTGTGAAAGTCCGATGGGAAGGCAAACGAGGCGCAGAGTTCACTTGGGAACTCGAAAGCGACATGAAGAAGAAATACCTGCAGCTGTTTATTACGGCTTCGGCCTAATTTCGGGACGAAATTCCCTCAACTAGGGGAGGCTGTAACACCCCTTGTTTCGAAAGTCAAAGTCAAGATTGAAGTCAAAGGGAGAAAAGATTGCTAATTGCGATCTGTCTCTCCTTGCTCAATTCCTGTTTTGACTTCTTTGACTCGTAATTAGTCTATTTTTATTCTTTGCTTTAGTTGTATTATGTGGAGTATCTATTAATAATCGCATAGTAATCGCTATTTATCGCATGTTTAATCGCTTTAACGTTATCGCAATCGCACTCGCAACTCGAATTACGCATTTTGATTATTGTTATACGTGTGTGTGTGCCTTATGTGTTACTTGTGCATGTTTATTTATGTTATGTGTGGTAATCAATCGAATCGCAATCGAACTCAATCGCAATCGAATCGCAAACGCTAAACGAATACGAAGTAAGGGTGCTTGTATGCTGATATAGTAGTTGGGATTAAAAGTAATTTGACTAGGAAACTCTGTCGCATCGAAATGCTCGCAATCGCAATCGAAACAGCAAAACTCGTCGCACCGAACACTCGAACAAGGTGACTGATCGACCAGCCTACCAGCCGATCGACCAGCCGAACGATCGGACTGGCGTCCGATCGGACAGGCTGTTCGATCGGGCTGCCTAACCATTCGACCAACCCCTTTCCACTTTGGGTAACCCTATAAATACCCCTTGTCACTTTCATTCTTTCTACTTTTGGCAACTGACGTCCGACCAGCACGCTAACCTTGCTTTTTCTTTGATTTCTCGCAATCCAGGTAAGATCTCGTCCTAAATCTTGTACTTCCTTAATCTACACGCACTCCTACACCTTCCTATCTTTTGAATCTTAACTTTTAACTGTGAAATCATTAAGATTCATGGTGTTCTAGGATGACGTCATCATGTGTTCTTGATGAACTTCATGTTTTGGCCTCAATCCACCAAGAACAACTTAGATCTAACCGATTTCCACATAAACAAACAAAGATCTTTCATAGATCTAAACATATACACAATGAAAAGGATTGAAAGATGGTTTTCCAACTTTCTTTCAACTCTTTTACACTCAATGCCTTCAAAACCAATAGAATCGGAGCTCGTGCCGACTTACTACTCATTCTTGTGGTTGTGTTGGCTCAAGGTCTGGATTCTATCCACAAGACTACCGATTTCGGGTTAAACATAGAACACCGTCTCGAACCGTTAACTGACCGGATTTGGGTGATTCCTGTCTGATCAGGAGTACCAAGTATTGACGAGGTTTTTTTTGCTTAACACCTTATCAAAACATCTCGATAAAATGACAAACGATCAAAACAGCCAAGTGTGAGACGAACGGAACGACCAAGACGGAATGCCGTCCGAACGGACCACCGTCCGAATGGACTGCCAACCGAACGGTTTGTCAACCGAACTACTTGCACCTTAAGTCCCACACTTAACCATTTTTTTGCCAAAATTTGGAGTCTGAATGTTGAACGAATTGTTGTCCGTTCGGAATGTTATCCGATCGAATTACCATCCGAATCATGAAACATTTGAACTTCCACACTTAAACAATTTTTAACATGTTCAATGCACAAAGGATGCCACCCAATCGAACGACCGTCCGGTCGAGTGACAACCTGCTGTGAACTTGTTCTCACTGAAGTGCCCAACCAATCGGGTTGCCGTCCGATCGAATGACCGTCCGATCGACCGACCTGAAAGGTAGAGATACTTCTATGTTTTCAAAATACTACAACGAAAACTTCAAAATTCAAGCCATCATACACAAACACATCCTTCCCGAAGGAAGGAAGAAACAATCCACTCGAACAGTCATCCGACCGGACGACCGTCCGAACGGACTACCACTCGCACAACTGGCTATCCGATCAGACTACCATCCGATCGAACTACTGTCCAAACCACTTGTACATTGCATCGTTTTACGCGTCGCTTATCGTTATACTATCGATCTGTTCAGGCTAACCCTACTCTCTAGCGCTCTCTTCAATCCACCAATCGCTGTGAGTATACTCGATCCCTTTTTGCTTTACGCACTTTTGGGTGTTACATACATTACTTATACAAAATCACATCGAACACACTACACAATACTTTAAACGCTAACCGTTATCACATGTATACGAGACTAAATGAATGCTTGTTTGTTATGTTTACACATGGAATGCTGTCTACCTGCCTTAGCAACGATAGTACTATTAGTTTGGACTCAGCACCCGTTCACTCGGGGGTTGTTAAGGACAATTACCTACATGGCTCACAGTGGTGAGTATGTATCGCGAACTGCCTTGGGCAGTCAACCCGCAGTCATTGGTATCGATAGGTTCATGTCGATAACTAACATGCCTCATTTCACTCTGTGTACATGCTGGTTATGCGTAACGCTTTCGAACTCTATATGCTATTATCAAACTTGTATGCTCACCTTTACACTATGTGTATTGACTGTTACTTTAACGTATGTGACAGGTGCTTAAGCTGTTTATATTCTTAGCTTGCTGTTAACTTAAGGCAAGGAAAGGTCTAGGATGCTCTTTGTGCTGTGATGAAATCGAAGCTAGGAAAAGAGGTCCTAGAAACCAATAAATAAACTATCTATGTATAAATCTGAGTTGTCGGAACAGAACTGCTTGACTAGATTTTGTCTGTAATAATTATATTATCACTTATGACATGGTATGGGACGTGTTGCTTAAATATTTGGTAAATATAGTTGTTATGGAAACTTCTGGACAATATGTTTCGCTCAGTGCCATGCCCCGAAGTTTCCGCCATCGGTTGGGGTGTAACAGCAAGATATTCAAAACGAATTCAAGTGTGATATAAAGCATTTTATTTACAGTTAGCAGGGGAAAATAAATGCCTACCAGGCACCTTTTGCAAGCGCATCAGACGCAGGTTGTGACCTGCCGCATTCATTGTACAGCTCAGACACCCTTTTGTAGAAGTCAGCAACTTCACTCCAGATGCCTAATTTAACAGCTAACGTAGCAGCAGACTCCATATGCTTAGCAGCATCCCATGGTTTGACTAAACACAAATGATTCTCTAATAGAAAGACATGATCAGTTTAAAAAGGATATGAGGCGAGGATTTCCTGTCCTTTTGAAGCTTTCTCAAATGCTACTTTTGCTTTCTCATGTTTTTTGGCAAACCTAAAGCAGTGCCAATAGTAATACATGATTTTTTTATTAAATAAATAAATAATAAATGTTTATACTACAATGTTGTGAAACCGTCTGAGATATTATATGGTGGATGGTGGTGGTGAAAGGTGGAGATGGTGGTGGTGATGATCAGGAGTGGGGAAGATGAAGTGGGTGGGGTGGGTTGGGTTGGGTTGATGAAGATAAGGATGGTGGGCCACACTTGATTAAATAAATAAATTATAAATTTCTTTTAAAGTTTTAAGGAAAGGGTATTTCACATCCTCTTAACTGTGAAAACTAACTGATGTTAGGCCCAGGGACTATCCGGGAACGAAAATTGAAAAGTTGAGGACTATAGCTGTAATTTTAGAAAGTTAGAGACTTAAGATGAAAAAAGGGCAAACCACAAGAACTATCCGGGCATTTAACTCAAAAAAAAACCCTCTACCACTTGACAGACATGGTTGGTCAAAACAAGACCATTCATGTCTCTTAAAAAATAGTTAGTTTTTTGTTATAAAAATAATAGAGTAAATTGTCATTTTAGTCCCTAAGGTTTGACTAAAATTGCCACTTTAGTCCGAATAGTTTTTTTCTTGCCATTTTAGTCCAAATATTTTGTTTTCTACCATTTAGTTCCCAACTTTTGTCATTTTTTTTACATTTTCATCGACCACCACCACCACCTCCCACCACCCACCCCATCACAACCTTCTATCATCGCCACCACCTGCATGCACCGTTACCACCCGCCCACCCACCCCATCACCATCACCACCGGCCACTTTACCCCCACCCACGTCATCAAACAACACCACCACCATCATCGTAAAACTAACAACCACCGCCATCTTCTTCAATGTAAACCGGCACAACACCATCCACATACCATCGCACCTGCAAAAAAAAAAGAAAGAAAAATGTGGTTTGGCCAAAATTCACCTAAGTTAAGTAAATTTTTTGAATGGAGTTAGTGGGTTGGATGAAAATGACAAAAAATGAAAAAAGTCAGGGAATAAAATGGTAGAAAACAAAATTATTTTGACTAAAATGGCAAGAAAAAAACTATTTAGACTAAGGTGGCAATTTTGGTCAAACCTCAGGGACTAAAATGGCAATTTACTCTAAATAATAATTTACCCCAACATCATTTGTTTGTTTATCGTGAATGTTTAACTTGCAACTCATCAAATCATGTTGCTCAATATAGTTATGTTTGTTGGTCCCCTATCCCGTATGGATCGTCACAAAACTAATAATCAACCAAGGGTGCGGAATCCCCTTGATCAATCGGTTAAAAACAGAAACAAGAATAATGATGATGAACACGAAAACACTTCTCAAACAGATCTTCTATGATTATCTAACGTATTGTTTACAACCACTCAAGATATTCTAAGAACTCAAAAATGATTTCCGTGTATTCTCTAACCCTCTCAAACTGTCTAGAATGTCTAACCTAATTCCTAAAGCTTAAGGTTGTTTATATACTCACAACCAAGCTTACACGAATTGGGCTAAGCACGTATATCAAACATAACAGAATTTGGGCTAGACTGCATGATACAGACTTAGACTTGATTGGGCTTTCACTAATTCGAAATCCTTTAAGTCTTCGTAGTCCAATCCTCTAATATCCAAAGACCAAGTCCAAGTTGTTGTCACATAAAATTCACCAACAAACTCCCCCTTAACAATAGCTTGCAAAGGTAACTTTAGTCTTCAGAATATCATGATCTTTGGTCTTTGGATAGCGTCAGCTTCAACAAGAATTTTGTCAGCAACAGACTCCACCTAAGCTGATGTATCCAATCACCATATCTTCCAAGTTTTGAGTCAGCAATCCAAGTAAGCCTTCACAGCATCCATTCTGCATTGTAGAAGGAGGATTCTACCAAACAGCAACAAACTCCTCATCTCATCACAGCAACTTCTTAGCAACACACTGCTTCAATCTGTATACTATAAAACAAACAGCTCGAGACACCATAAGAAATTTTCAATGAAGTTAAACAATTATTATTATTCAAGAGATAGTTAAACTGTATCACAGATTAAGCAATTTCACTTCAGCACCAACACGTAAAAAAATTTCCAACACCCTAGAACCTGCATGCTTTAAAAAAAATGGAACTCACTTCCTAACACCATCTCCCCCTATCGGTAACAACTCCTCCAAGAATAATAGTTTTCTGTACATTAAGAATTTTAAACGAAAAAGACACTATTTTTGTGGTTTCATATTTTCTGAAAGCAAGTAAAAACAAAAGCAATAAACACTTTGTTTTTTGTGAGAATCACCGGTAAGAAGATCATATCAGCAAAATCAAACTGTTTTCACACTATTAGATAATTCCTTAGATAATTTTCCGTGAAAAGCAGTCCAAGACGATTTCCAGTATGTTTGTCCACTTAAACAAAATGCATGAACATTTCAAGTTCCATTATCGTATGATATGTTAAGGTAATTTTATACTAATATACTAGCTTGTCCCACTTCAGGACATACCCCCGCGATCAAGGTATGTACAAAGATTCATTTTAGTAGGTGAGTATACTAAATTCATCCGTTTTGTTTTACAATGATAGATAATTGGTGATCAGGTCAGTACTTCCTATAGCAAAGAGACCAATATCTAATGAAGGCTAAGACAAATACTATTTTTTTGTACAATTTATGCATTTTCTACATTTGAATGACTCTCTAGGAGAGCTTCTTCATTTATGGGTTTTGGCATTTTTAGCTCTTTTAAGATATCCTGGTTGTGCCTAGGTCAGCATGTATCTGGATCCAGCAGAAGGACGACCCTGATACCCCCGAATGAAATAACAATATAAACACCCAAAACCTCAGATTTTGGCAATCTATCAATGCAAGATTTAAGGTCATTAAACCATACACCACTAATGTGTTCCCTACTCATACTCAGTTCATTAGGTTTATATCACATTGGTAGATTGATTATTTCATGCTTTTTGCCTACTGGTACATCATATGATGAAGCTGCTATCACACTTAAGCAATTTAAACTCAATCTCAGTGTGACAGTCTAACTTGTTGATGTACTATCATTAATTATCTTTCACACAGTGATAACTCAATTTTTTTATTTTCTATTTTTTATGTTTTTCATTTCAATGTTTTTGTATTTTTATGATTTTTAAGAAACCAAAACATATTTACAAAATTCTTATGAAAAAATAGTTATTCAGGACTCCTCATCCCGTTGAGTTCGACTAAATGTTCAAAGCGAGCTCTATCAAAAGCTTGTGTGTAAAGATCAACTAGGTTATCTAGTGTGTCAACTCAGTGAAGTTCAATTAGTTTCTTTTCAGTACAATCCCGTATAAAACAATGATGAATGTCAATATGTTTAGTTCTACTGTGCTTTACGGGATTGTTTGTGATTGATATAGTGGCATTATTGTCTATCATTATAGGAGCATGAGTGAAATCCAAACCGTAATCGCGCATCTGCTGTTGTATCCAGAGAACCTGAGAGCAGCAGCTACCCACAACAATATATTCAGCTTCACACGTAGAGGTAGATACACAAGATTGCTTCTTGCATTGCCAAGACACAATCCTGCCTCCTAAGAACTAACAACCACCTATGGTAGACTTCCTGTTAGACTTGCATCCTCCAAAGTCTGAGTCAATGTAAGCAACAAACTTCAGATCACTATCAGCTGGATACCATAACCCAAGTTTAGGTTTTCCATTCAAGTAACGAAGAATACGCTTCACCGCCTGCATGTGTGACTCCTTTGGATTTTCCTGATATCTGACACACAGACAGATGGCAAACATGATGTCGGGTCGTGAAGTAGTCAAGTACATTAGAGAACCAATCATTGCCCTATACTGAGTTGGATCAACATCTTCAGTACTTTCATGATCTTGGCCAAGATTGTGATACTCGCGGATGGGTGTGTTGAAAGTAGAAGAATCCTACATTTTGAATCGATACAAAATGTCATACACATACTTTGTCTGATGTATAAACATCCCATCCTTCTTCTAATCAACTTGTAATCCCAGAAAGTAGGACAACTCACCCATAGCGCTCATTTCAAACTTGCTCTTCATCACCTTCTCGAACTCTTGACACATGTTTTCATCAGATGACCCAAAGATGATGTCATCCACGTATACCTGTACCAGCTGAAAGTCTTCATTCTTTCTATTGATGAACAGTGTACTGTCAATCTGACCTCTTTCAAAACCATTCTTTATCAGATGTGTAGACAGTGTCTCATACCAAGCTCTAGGTGCTTGATGTAATCCATACAAAGCCTTATCCAGTTTGTAAACCCGATTTGGATAGTCTGGATCAACGAACCTATCTAGCTTTGAGACATACACCACTTCTTGGACTTTCCCATACAGAAATGCACTCTTCACATCTAGTTGGTAAACATTGAAGCCCTTGAAAGATGCGAAGGCCATGAACAAACGAATTGCTTCCAACCTTGCCACTGGTGTAAACAATTCATTGTACTCAATCCCTTCCTGCTGATTGAAAACTTTGACTACCAATCGAGCCCTTGTTACGCATCACAATTCCTCTATCATCTTTCTTGCACTTAAACACCCACTTAGTGCCAATCTCTTTTTCACCTTTAGGAAGGTCGACTAACTCCCAAACCTTCAACTTTGCAAACTGGGCCAATTCCTCTTGCACAGCTTCAACCCATGAATTATCTTTTAGAGCCATATGAATGTTTTTCGGCTCCTCTTGAGAAATAAAGCAGTTATACAAGCACTCGTTCACAATCCCAGTCTTCTCAATTGTAGCATATAGACCTGAACTCTCTGTTATGCTTCTCCTCATCTGAACACCTACAGTAAGATCTCCAAGTATCATCTCAACTGGATGATCTCTATTTGCTCGTGTTGTAGCAACGGTATCCATTTCTAAATTGTCACCCAGGTTTAATCCAATCTCCATCTAAATATTCTGATTTGAAAACGGATTAGTGAAATCCTCCCCCCTGAATATGTTCAGACTCACTATCGCTTGAATCATAAACAACAGTACTTAAGGAAGCTTCCGGAGCATCTGTCATTGAAACACTCGATCTAGACATAAACTTGCCTTCATCATCTTTACTGGTCACTATTTGGGTCAGCTGAGAGTCATTTGCATTTGAAAACTCCGGAATATTAAATGATTTAAAACACTCTCATAATCATATAATATAGCAGGACCACTTGTTGATTGTTGAGGCTTGTATGTAGTAATTTCAACATTAAACACAACCTCAATTTTACTAGTTTTTAGATTGAAAACCCTTTTATTCGGTGTGCCAGGTATGTAACCTAGAAAGTAACCTTCATCAGCTACCTCACCGAATTTTTGTTTATCTTTGTTTCGCACAATGGTGCAGGGTAATCCAAATGGTTCAAAGCCTGTTAAGTTTGGTTTTTCGTTAAAACATAAGTTCATGACAAGTTTTGTTAAAACTTTTAATGGTTAAAACTTTGTTTAGGACGTAGCAAGCTGTATTCACAGCTTCTCCCCAGAAAAGAACTGGAAGCGTTGAATCTGAAAGCATAGTACCAGCGGCTTCAATCAAGGTCTTGTTTTTCCTCTCAGCCACTCCATTCTGTTGAGATGTATAAGGAGCAGAATATTGATGTTCTAATCCCTTTCGAAGACAGTAGAGATCCAGAATCGGATTCTTGAACTCCATACCATTATCACTCCTTATCCTCCTGATCCTTGCTTCATGGACGTTTTCCAGTTTTGTAAAAAGATCTATCAGCATCTCCATTGTCTCATCTTTTGTACCTAAAAAGAAAACCCATGAGTAACGTGAGTAATCATCTGTGACAACAAGACAGTAGTACTTTCCACCTATGCTCCTTACGTTCACTGGACTGAATAAATCCATAAGAAGTAATTCATAAGGGGCACCTATGGAATTTACTGTTTTAGATTTATGAGGTTTCCTGTGTTGTTTTCCCTTTTGACATGGAAGACATTTATCTTCCACATGAAACCTCTACAATGGCACCCCTTTCACTAACTCATTTTTAATAATGTAATTCATTTTTTCGATAGTGAATATGGGCCATGCGTTTGTGCCACAACATAGACTCAGCCTCAGATGCTTTTTATAGTAAACACGCCACCACAGCAGGCAGATCCTCGGCACCCATGTCCATGACATTAGTATCATTTCTCCTAGGTGCATGCATCACTATCCAATCGTCCGGAATCACCAATCCCGGTTTCAACACCAATGCTTCAGACTTAGTAAAATGGACCGAGTGACCCTAGTCGCAGACTTGTGACACCCATCAGATTGTGTTTAAGCTGCTCAACATAGTTCACTTTATCCAGTGTGATCTTCCCGTTGGTCACTTTTCCTCGACCTATAATCCGACCACCTTTCGCACCAGTGAAATTCACATGTCCTCCATCATAATCTTCAAACTTAGTCAGCAATCTCGCATCCCCCGTCATGTGCCTGGAGCAGCCACTATCAATATACGTAAGTTGATAATCATCCTTAGAAGCTCCTGCACAATCCAACCAAGAATTAGTTAGAGTGGGGGACCCAAGCCTTAATGGTCTTGGGTCGTCCAAATTCACCAACTACAGGAACATCCATCCTATATCCATCACTCCTAACTGGAGTCTTGGATCTTGGACCTGTTGATGTAAATGGGGTTTCATTTCCACGAGGTCTCTGGTCCTGGTGATTCCTATGCATGTTTGGACTCTATGACCTTTGGAAATTCGGGTTTTGATACCTTGAGTTTTGATTCCGAGAAGCTTGATTGTTATAATTTTTAAAAGCCATTGTTGTAAAAATTTCGACCACCATTATTTTAGTATCGATTGTGATATTGACCTTGACTTCTGAAATTATTTGAATTATTATTAAAATTATTCATTCTTGGTGAACTGCTTCTACGTCTTTCATATCTTCCTGATGTAGATTCAGGCTGAAATCTTTGTTGATTTCTTTGAAAACGAGGAACTTGTGGAGTTCCTTTTTCAGCCTTATCTACACCAACATCAACTCCCTTTTTTTGCTTAGGAGAAGATTTCTTTGGAGAGTTAGACACTCTCTCCTCATTATCACCACTCTTCTTTAGTGATTTCTCACTCTGTTTCTGACTGATTTATGCTTCATTCTTTTTGTTAGGACAGCAGCTTGCTACATGTCCCTTGGTGTGGGGTTTGAAGCACGATCTTTTTGCCGAAGACTTCTTTACAGAAGTCTTTGAACTAGATCCTTCATTAGATAATGATGATGTCTTAGAAAGATTTTGTTCAGTTTGCTTAGATTCAGATTTTTCTGTGTTCTTATTTTTAGCAAACTCTACATTTGATTCATTTTCAATAATAGTTGTCTCATTTTTCATGTCACTTACTTGAACAAAAGTAACCTTTTTAACAAAAGTTTGGTTTTTCTATTTAGGAGGTGAGTTTTTCTTTTTCAAAACGGGTTCCCTATTATTTTCCTTCTTCACACTAGCATCATCACTCTCAGACGTATTACCTTGACTTGTTGTGGAACTACTTGGTAATGTTGACACAAAGTCTGTGAGCTCATCTTCATCAGGCAAGAAGGAATAGTCATGACTAAGAGGAGGTGGGACCTCATTAAAGCCTTCGAAGCCCACACTTTTCTTATCATTACTTTTCTTCATGCCACCCATCATGTGTTTCATTACAAAAGTGTAATCTCTGAATTGACTCAATTTCTTTTCAAGTTCGACAATCTTGAGTTGTGCATCTGACAATTCTTTGCATTTTTCAGAAATCTCTTTTGTTTTCTCACTCATCGTATCATGAGCTAAGTCTATAATTTGAAGCTTTTCATTTAATTTGCAGGTTAAAACATCAATTTCAATTTCATAGCCTTTAATTTTATTCAAATACATAGACTCATTCCTTTTTACGAAAAAGTTTGACTCTTTTATGCTCGAACTTTCGTTAATCAGGATTTGGTTTAGGGTTGATAACCTATCAACCTCACCCTGTAATTCCCAACATCTTAAACAAAAATAATTAGAACTTACCTCTCTAGTTGGTTTGTCTAAGTTGGCCATGAGAGCAGCAAGTTCAGCTACCTTCTTTCTGTATGCAACATCCTTCTCTTCAGCATCCTTTTCATCATCAGACTTTATATTTTCCTTTTCAGCTTCTGTAGTCTGATCAGCCTTAACTTCTTCAGCTTCATTTTCCTTCTCTACTTTAGCATCCACCTTT
This sequence comes from Helianthus tuberosus, assembly GCA_030545235.1. Classification (NCBI taxonomy): domain Eukaryota; kingdom Viridiplantae; phylum Streptophyta; class Magnoliopsida; order Asterales; family Asteraceae; genus Helianthus; species Helianthus tuberosus. The sequence continues at coordinate 60,429,918 of CM060401.1, forward strand.
GCTTCTTCAGCATCAGCATCATCAACTGGTACTATCTCTGCCATAAATGCCTGAGTGACATTCTCATTACCTTCCAAATGAACACTCCAATCATATGAACCTTCACGTACTATAGAGATCAAAGCCCTTGAGCCAGTGTTATTTGTTGCATTCTTGTTACTTGAACTCTGATCCAAAGCCTCTGTTTTTTATCTTTGACATTCCTTAGCAAAATGTCCATAACTTTGACAGTTAAAGCACCTCACTTTGGTCTTGTCAAAACCAACACTCTTCCCCCACAAATTTCCTTCCTGTCCTATTCATAAACCTCTTCACTCGTCTGGAAATCATGGCCATTTGCCATTGTAGATCCATCTACTCTACGTCATCAGGGTCAATCTGATAATAATCTTCCTCGAAAGTGGCAGGATCGGATATCTTTCCCAGAATATAGTTCTCATAAGAAGCAACGAACGAAGCAAGTAAAGCAAGATGTTCTTCTGCAGACTTCACACTCATAGGCATAGACTTTGCATTACTGTTCTGATTTGTTGCAGATGTTCGCTTAGCTCCTATTGATCCTCCTGAAGCAGCAATGAAACACACATCACCATTTGCATTCACGGTAACCTGCTCATTCTCACATGAAAGAAACGTAGTAGCAGAATTGCTAGAAGCATTATGAGATGAAGAAAATGGAATTCCATTGTAAACCCCTGGATCTTGAACATGATCGTATCTTGTTTCCTTCTTCTTCTTCATGTTGAGCTCATAAGCTCTCAGCTTACCAGCCACTTCTTCTAAGTCTATAGTCTCATAATCGATTTTCCCCCTTGATCATGAGAGTATAGATATCCCACTTTGCAGGTAATGCATCAAGCAGCTTGTCATTTATCTCTATGTCAGTATAGCTGTCTATATCATAATTGTCCATTTCTAACATTAGATTATAGTATCTTGTTATGATATCTTCAAGTGACTCATTTCTCATACACTTGAAGACAGCAAACTGCTTCTTCAGTAGATCAACTTTGTTCTTTTTAACATTGGCATTTCCCTGATATCTTTTCTCTAGTGCATCCCACATTTCCTTTAAAGTAGTGTACTTCTTGAAGGTATGCTTGATGCCATCTGGTAAGGACATCTTGATTGCAGCCAAGGCTCTCTTTTCAGTCTCATACATCTTTTTATCAGCATCTTGCATGTTAACGTAGGTTGTGACACGTTGTCTGCCTTCAAAATCGTGTGTTGGGGTTCGCGTACCCATCTTGAATACAGATCCACATTCGTGTGTCCTGATATTCTATGAAAGACTGACACATGTCCTTCCATGTCAGATAATTCTCCTACTTCATCATCTTAGGCGGTTTGTTTGTGGTACCAACCTCATGTTCCACCCTCAAAAGTCCGTTCAAATTCGACATGTTTGACATTTTAACACAACCGACTGGTTAAAACCGTACAAAATTTTTCTGAAAACTGTTTTTACCAAGTTATACAGTTAGATTCGTCTCAAAATTACGAATCCAATGATATATAATGTCCAAAACATATTTCGGGATTTTTCTGAAAACTTTTTTTGTCCTAAAAATACGTGGAGTCCAACGGTGCAAACGGTTTACTGAGATGAGCTACGGATAATTTTCTATTCATAATGTAGGACCGGTTTTGACTCTCGAACGATTGCAAAATGACACGTATGACGTGCGGAATCTGTGCACGTGTGTGGACCGAACACAAGAAGGTAATAAACTATGATTCTATTGAAAGATTTGACAAGATACAAGCACCTTGAATCACCTTTGCTACTTTCTCTCTCTAGAATCTCTCTCTAAGCTCCAAGAGTGAAAAATGAGCAAAAGTCCTAAACTAATACCCTAAGCCTCCTATTTATAGGCAAGGCTCTAAGCAAAGATCTAAGTAATTACAAGTTTGTCATTCCTCACTTAAACTTGACTTTCCTCTATATTTTACAATATAAGACCTTGTCTTGTTCAGTTTCTTGCTACAGTTTGGATTGACGGAGGCGATAGACATAAATGCACTCACAGACTCCCCCTTGGATATTGCCACAGTCAATCTCGTAGCTTCTGTCTTTTCTCTCTCTGAGTCTTCACAAAGCTTTGACATCTTCAGCAACCACAGACTCCCTCTTCAAGCTTTTCTTGATTATGCGTTCTGAATCAGCTCCCCCTTTCGATCAACTCTTTCTTCAGGCTCCCCCTTTCGTAAAGCTTCCGTGCTTTAGGATCGACACCTGGTTTTTCAGTTACAAACTCCCCCTTGCGATGAGCTCATCTTCAGACTCCCCCTTAGACTCGGCTATCGGGATCGTAGTCTGGTACAACATCTGCAATATTTCAAACAGTTATAAGAAATTTGACAATATAAGATTGAAAACCTAACTCTCAGCATAAGCCACAGCATTTCAAATATATGACAGTGAAAGCTTTTTCGGTTTTCCAGGAAATATAACCTGGCTATAAAATTTTTTTTAATCAAGAACCTAATTTCATTGCACAATTATAACAATATGAATATATCCAGGATTAACTTGGCTCTCTTCCCCTATTAAATAACTTCATCGATTTGACAGTTTTAAGGATCCAAAACCTTCACGATTTATCATCCAAGTTTCAACTTAATGACCTTGGAGATCTCACAAACTGTTTTTCATTTTTCATTTTAAAAACTTCAAGTTTCAACTTAATGAACTTTTTTTTATTTCAGAAACATGTCCAGCATACTTAGATTTTGAAACTCGGCTTTCAGACATCGATTGTCGAAAGTAAAGTAGAAACAAAATCTTTTTGTATTTTTCTAGAAACATAAAGCAGTAAAGGAATATTTACATACAATATATTTGGTTGAGTTCGTGTCAGAGGATCATATCATTTTATGACAAAACACTAGCACCGTTGAGCTTATAAACACTTTAAGTTCTAAACGATTCACTTAGTGTCAGTATACTGATCCACTTAAATTTTCACACAAAGTTCAACTGATTCGAGATACGGATTTAGTGTTTTAAGGACTTTACTTATTTGTGTATCCCACCTCAGAATATACTCCTGTATCAAAATTCCCTAGATTCAGTCTTACAGGTGAATATACTATATTGATATATGTACTCTGGGTTAGTGCGAGACCTTGAGAGCTCAGGTATGAACTAACGTTCAGTCAAAGAGATGAAGGCTCGACTTGAGGTGTGTCCCCCTTGGGGATCTTCTTTACAACTGCATTTGATTCATATCTTTTGATATTTTTTAATTTCTATGCAGAGGGTAAGCTTTTAAAGCGTGTAAAGTATTATACGAAGTCTAGGCCATTGCTTCCGCAATATCAGAAGACCATGTATAATACCCCAGATATCAAACAGTATAAAGACCTAATATCTCAGAATCAGGCAATCTCTCAAATAAGATTTCGGGGGTTACCCATATATCCGAGAGATGTTCCCCACGAGATAAGTAAGTATTGATATTTAGGTTTATATCTCGAAAACAATCTACTAAATGTGTAAAAACCTACTGGCATATCATCAGTGAGATCGTTTATCACATTTTAACTTTCCATATCTTTAGCGTACTATGATTGTCTATTGATGTACTATCATTTCCTCTTTTTACACAAAACTCATTTTGAATTTTCTATTGTTTTTGGCTTTTTCAAATTTTCAAATGTTTTTGTATTTTCTGACAACATTTACTCCCCCTAAAATTCGAAACATTTACAAAAATTTGATAGCTGATGTAGATAGCTTTGTCTCGCCATCCAATTTCTGCTTCACATGCTCTATTTTGTAGAAAATATACCCCCATGATTCACAACACATTGATATTTGACAGTTTGAAAACCGTTTTTCAATCTTGTGAAATTAATCATGTTTGTTCCGCCGTGAGGGTTTCGGAATTCAATCAACATATTTTTTAAAATTTTTGATTTTTGAGAAATTTAAAAAGCAAAAAAATATTTTTTTTCAATTTTTGACAGGATAAAAACAAATTTTGGTTTTTAAATTTTTCAATTTTGAAGGTTTTTAATATGGTTTATTTATATAAAAAACGAACTCTCTGTTTCAGTTGCATGGACCAGCAGCCTCCTCCTCTCGTGCCAGGCTGCTCCGATACTCCTCAAGTTGACATTCAGTTGTCTTCGAGAGCACCTGCACATTCAAGTAATTTGATCATTTGAACAATGCAACCCAAGCCTGTTTGACCTTGGGTATTGTCACACAATAAGAATCATTTGATTTCGGAAAATCTTTATCATTTTTTCACAAATGTATTTTCATTCCGATTATCACTCACATAAGCCTTTTGTTTCTTTTCCGCCCAAACTTGTCCTTTTGAAACATTTCTTTTATAAAATCTTGATTCATTTTGATTATTTTGATTTTGAACAACAACTTTTGGTTTCCAAAACTGGTTTGGTTTTGTTGCATCAACTGTTGTTTTCCAAGTTTGTGTTGTTCTAAATCGGGGTGTCACTGGTTTCCAAGATTGATGTGATTCAGCCTTTGACATTTTTGGCTTCCAAGTTTGTTTTGATTCAAACTTAGTTGATTTCTGATTCACAACATCAGACTTCTTTTTCTTCTCAACACCAACAGGTTTAAGATTTGGACACTTGCGACTAAGATGTCCAATTTGACCACACTTAAAGCATGTTCTCTTGGAAACATCTTTAACATGTTGTTGTTGTTTCTTTTGAGCAAAGAACTCTTCATTAGACTGTCGTCTAAATTTGAGTTCTTCTCTTCCTCAGAACTTGTTCCGTGAACAAAATTCATATTTTTCTGATAATTTGGCTTCTCAAATCGTTTCTGATTTTGTTTCTTCTTATAACCCAACCTAGCCTTCATGTTTTTCTTTTTATAGTTAGGTTTGTTATAAGAATTTTTCTAGCTCTTGCCAACAAATTTTGAAATTTCTGATTTTTCAATTTCTACCAGTTTGAAAACTTTGTTGATTTTATCTGAAATCACATTTTGAATTGGGAATTCATCATCTGTGAATAATTTGTCCAATCCAATCATGGTATAAACCAATCTTTTTGGATCATCATTCATAACTTTCTCATATTTTGAATGTTTAAGATAACTATCATGAAAACTTCCCTCATTTTCATCTTGTGACTCAGACTTATCTGTTATGGTAGACTCCTCTGCTAGAACACTTTCAACGACCTTACCTACCACCTCTGAATCATCAAGATCATCAGATTTGGTGTAAGTCACATCGATGTTGTCGGGTAATTGGTCAACCATGTTAATTGCTTTTTCCACCTTCTCGCCATCATAGAATGTATAATTATTCTCCAATGGTGGTGGAACCTGATGGTATTCAGACCCAATTCCCTTTTTGTTCTTTCTAACTCTTTCCCATCGGGTGTGATGTTGAAAATACGTTCCAGAATGTATGAAGAAGCATGATAAATTTAAAGCTTATTGACCAACTTTTCTTTATCTGCCAATTTTTGTTTAACTTTTGCAACATCATCAATATATTTATTTAAAACCATTTGTTTTCCTTCATATCTGGCTTCAAGAAATTTAGTTGTTTTCTGACATGCACACAATCTATCATCTAAACTTTTACATTATGATAACAATTTCATTCCATCAAATTCTTTTTGCAACTCTTGAATTGTTTTATCTTTTGGAATACATTCGTTGCAATCTGCTGAACATTTTTCTTTCAAAATTTTGTTTTCTTTTTCAAGATCTTCACATTTCTGTGTCAGCTCTTTTTCTTTTTCTTTCAAAACTTTTTTTATTTTCAAGCATTTCATTACACTTTTCTTTGAAAATCTTTTCTATTTTAGTAAAAACTCAATGTCCCTGATTTTAAATTTTTCATCTTTTTCAGTACAAGCACTGCAAGTTTCCATGCATTTCTTGCACTGTTGTTCAGCTTTATTATCAATTTTAATTGATGTATCAGAAGAATCAGTTTGAGTTGTTACCTCAGTGTTTGGCACCGTGGTTTCTTTCGCTTGTTGAGTCTGATATTCCTCAACCACCTGCTATTTCTTAGCAATAGCTTGCTCAGCTTTCTCATCTGCTTTCTTCACCTCATTCACCAACTTCTCACTTTCATCAACAATCTCTTTAACCGTCTTCTTCTTTTCCAGACTGGCATATATCACCTTCTTCAACCTTTTCTCTATACCTTGGAATCTCCTCAAGACCTTTGTACCAGACACTCACAGTCGGTATTGTAGCAACTAATGCTTCAAAATCAACTTTATCAGGATCAACCGTCGGTTTTCCTTGAGGATCGACAAAGCATTCCTTTTCTTTACTCCACATACCTGCTCGTGTTGCTTCCTTGTAAGAATCATACACATCATCAAACCTCATGCGAGCATGTCTTTCTTCTCGACTCTGTTTGATCTCAGCAACCATTGCCTTGACTTTTCCATCTTCTTTGTCATGTTTACTCCAATCATACCCTTCATCATCATGAATTATACATCTGCCATATTCTTCATCATCTTTGATGTAATCATTCCAATTAAATTTATCCCAATCAAATTTTTCATTTTGTATACTAGATTCATTACGATCACGAATCGTCAATACAGCATGTTTCTTTTCTTTAGAATATCCTTCATCAATCTGCTTTCTTGTTGGTTGCTCGTTATTCTGATGATAAATAGCCTTTTTGTAGTAATCCTCATAAAAAAGATTCACGCTATCATCAGCTTTGTTGTTCGAGCATTCTCTCTTGAAGTGCCCCTTTTGTTTACACTTGAAGCAAGTGACTTTGTTCTTATTAAAACCAATCTTCATGTCTGGACCTTCCAAGCACTTTCTTCCAGTTATCTCCATGAACCTTTGAGCTCTCCGGATGACGCTTGCCATGCACCAGCGAATGTCCATGAGTTCCATCTCTTCTGGATCGACTTGATCGTAATCCTCCTTTGTCATGTTTGGATTCCCGATCTTACCTACAATTAAACCTTCATAAGATATCAGAATAGATGCTAAGAAAGTCATGTGTTGTTGAGCAAACTCATTGTTCAAATGTGGAGAATTTTTCCAATCCTGATTTGGATTAGATTTAGACGATGTAGATGAAGAATGATATCCTGTATCATAGCTTGAGGATTTGTTGTTTGACGAATCACCAGTCTTATCTGCATTGAAAGCAGTTCTGATCTTTGCAGATTCGTATGTTTGTGGCATTCCTTTGCGATAGTACAGATCAACATTCTGTTGATAACTAGAGCTAGACATCTTGTTTTGTTTTTGTAGTAGCAAATCATGTCCCTCTAGTTTCTCAATCAAACTCTCTAATGTCATTTCATCGAATTTAGCATCATTTTTCAACACAATCACATAGGTTTTCCAATCTTCTTCATGTGGTAATGCCTCAACAAGTTTATCCACTAACTCTTCTCTATCTTTGTAGATTCCAAACCTTTCCATTTCAATCTTCAAATGACAAAACCTTTCAATCATTTGACGAACTGTTTCACTCTTCATGCAGCCAAACAAGTTAAACTCCTTTTTCAACAGCGATATCTTGTTCTTCTTGATATCCATCCCACCTTCAGCTTTCAACTTTAACACTTCCCAAATTGACTTAGACGTTTCACCATGCTGAAGTAGTGAAAGAATATCCTCTCTGACAGATTAGTGAATTAGAGTTATCATTCTTAATTCACTAGAATGTTCTTTTTTATCATCAGCTGTGAATTATTTAAGTGTGATTAATTCATGTTTTTCATTTCTTGGTTTTTCATATCCCATAGTTAACATGATCCAATTTTCATACGCATAGGCTTGCACCCAATTTTCAAATCTTGTACACCACCAGTGATAATCTTCAAAATTCATTAGTTTCGATGGTCTCCAATGATTTCCATAAACGCTATCATGGTTCAAACTCTCAGTTATCATAGGTGTAGCATTCTTTGGTGTTAATGGAGTTTCTTCAATTGTGAACGGTTGTAGAATGTGTTATAAAACTCTTCGCCAATGCCCGACATCTTTGAATCACGTCTTGATTATTGCACCTTGTGTTTCACCTGCAATCAAAAGAAACACTCGGTCAGTTTAAATGAAAGAATACGTGAACGTCCGTAAAATACGTGACTCGTACGAATGATCCGAACAACGTGAGACTGAACAAACTTGTGCTTTTGACCAAATAATTTTGTTTCACTCCTTGTTCTGAATAAACTCAATCAAATTGAATGGACTCCGACTGAGCTGATTAATGAGCCGAGATAAACCAAACAAATTGACTTTGATACACAATTGTTCGAATGAGCTATTGAATGAACAACGGATAGACTTGATACAACTTGTACGGATGGCCCAAAAGGAATTACTTTTCGGATGGGCCTATTAACTTCTTTACCCAATCAAGCGGATGGGTTTTTATGTTTGATGAATGGGCTTCACCTTATTCGATCGAATGGGCTCTTTACTTTTCTTTAATGTTCGAATGAGATTTATTTTGAACGGATGGAGTCAACAAAGCACCTCTTTTCGGATGGGGTCAATTGTTTGGTTCGGATGAATAATGACAACATTGATCGAATGAAATTGAAATATGTGGACCGAATCAATACCCAATGGACTTCCTTCTAATCACCTGATGTCTGACAACCAATGAATATTATTGGACCTCTAATGCACTATCACATGATCTCTGAATACATCCATTTAAAGATCTTTCATTCTAATTGGACCGATAATATAATGGCTGACACAAAGTAATTGGGCCAAGAACTTTGAAAAGCTTTATTGTGTCGCTGTATATTTGATAATCACATATGCATATTTGATGGATGACCATCCGTTCACACATAAAAGTTAAAAGTGGCGGATGGGATTATGAATGGATCGAATGACCAGTCGATCGAATGGTAACAAAGTGCTTCGGATGAGATTTATGCCATTCGATCGAATAGCACTTAATATGGTCGAATGGATGTTTAAAATGTTCGGATGGCTATCCGAATGAACAATATTATTGGACCTCTAATGCACTATCACATGATCTCTGAATACATCCATTTAAAGATCTTTCATTCTAATTGGACCGATAATATAATGGCTGACACAAAGTAATTGGGCCGAGAACTTTGAAAAGCTTTATTGGGTCACTGTATATTTGATAATCACATATGCATATTTGACGGATGACCATCCGTTCACACATAAAAGTTAACAGTGGCGGATGGGATTATGAATGGATCGAATAACCAGTCGATCGAATGGTAACAAAGTGCTTCAGATGAGATTTATGCCATTCGATTGAATAGCACTTAATATGGTCGAATGGATGTTTAAAATGTTCGGATGGGCATCCAAACGGATGGCCATCTGAATGAACAACGTCAACAGCGACAATCATAATTTTCGGACCAAAAAATCACTAATTTCTCTCAAAATACTTGGAATTTTGATCTGAAAATTTGTAGGTTTGATTAAATCATAGTTTCTCACAATATACCAAAAAATCAGCAATTTTTAACCGTAAAAACCTTGTTAATTTTGCGCTTTTGTGACAAAAAGAAAAGAAAATGGGTAGAAGAAGAAATTTGACAAATCTGAAGCGAAATAGGCCCTGAAACTAATGATATCACGTAGAATCCTTGCGTATCTGATCCGTGCAATCGAGCTCCTGCTCTGATACCACTTGTAGGACCGGTTTTGACTCCCAAACGATTGCAAAACGACACGTACGACGTTCAGAATCTGTGCACGTGTGTGGACCGAACACAAGAACGTAATAAACTATGATTCTATTGAAAGATTTGACAAGATACAAGCACCTTGAATCACCTTTGCTACTTTCTCTCTCTAGAATCTCTCTCTAAGCTCCAAAGCTCCAAGAGTGACAAATGAGCAAAAGTCCTAAACTAAAACCCTAAGCCTCCTTTTTATAGGCAAGGCTCTAAGCAAAGATCTAAGTAATTACAAGTTTGCCATTCCTCACTTAAACTTGACTTTCCTCTGTATTTTACCATATAAGACCTTGTCTTTGTTCAGTTTCTTGCTACGGTTTGGATTGACGGAGGCGATAGACATAAATGCACTCACATACAAAAACGTGAATTTTTGTCTACGACAGCCAAGAAAAATTCCACCACTATCTAAGTCGCAACCTCTCAGTCAAAACCACCTGATTTCGACTCGCAACCTTCTTCCAGTCGAAACCACTTGTTTCCGAGTCGCAATCTCTGTCGAGATCACTTGATTTTGAGTCAAATCAACACTACTTGAAATCTCAGTCGAAATCTCTGATTTCGAGTCAAAACAAGACAAGTCGAAATCTTTGATTTCAAGTAAAAAATACACAAGTCGAGAGCACTAATTTCGAGTGAAAAATGCACTAGTGGAGACCTCTGTGGAAATCACTAGTAGTAACCACTGAAACTCAACTCGAAATCTGAGTAGCAACCTCGAGTCGAGACCTGAGTAGCAACCTTGTTATTTCAAGTCAATTTTGTTGGATATAAAATCGAAATCCTGATAAATCAGCACTTCTAATTTAATCAGCAATCTCCGAAAATCAATTTTCTTTAAAATCTTTCCAAACTAACTCCTAAAAATCAGCAAACAGTCAACACCAATCACCAAAACAGATCAAACACCAAAATTTCGAATTTTTCTTTTGTTGTTCTTCCTGTTCTTCGTGACTTATGACTGCAACACCAAAAATTCTTCAACTAAACAAAAAAAGAACTTGTTTCCTGACGATCAGTTTTGAACCGTACTCAAGAGCAAACGCTCTGATACCAATTGTTGGTCACCTATCCCGTATGGATCATCACAATACTGATAATCAACCAAGGGTACGGAATCCCCTTGATCAATCGGTTAAACACAGAAACAAGGATAATGATGACGAACACGAAAACACTTCTCAAACGGATCTTCTGTGATTATCTAACGTATTGTTTACAACCACTCAAGATCTTCTAAGAACTCATAGACGATTTTTGTGTATTCTCTAACTCTCTCAAACTGTCTAGAATGTCTAACCTAATTCCTAAAGCTTAAGGTTGTTTATATACTCACAACCAAGCTTACAACAATTGAACTAAGCCCGTAAATCAAACATAACAGAATTCGGGCTAGACTACATGATACAACCTTGGACTTGATTGGGCTTTCACTAATTCGAAATCCTTTAAGTCTTCATAGTCCAATCCTCTAATATCTAAAGACCAAGCCCAAGCTGTTGTCACATAAAATGCACCAACAATGTTCTCAACTCTCAAGTCTAATAGAATCGAAGTGACTCGAATCCAAACCGATTTGGATTTTTAAATCAACAATAGTTGTTCTATTCTAATTCGAATTCATATTAAATTCACATTCACCTTAGAAAATTATAAATTTGATTCTCTGGGAACCCCAAGTATCCTCATGTGCCAAAAACATTAGGTAGATCTTCTGATAAAAAAAAGGATAAATCCTCTAAGTTATTAAACAGGAATCAATAAAAAAACATAGGCATGTCTTCAAAGACTATCTCCAATGCTAAATGCGTCCTTAGACGCTCTTAGCTGCCACATCATCCGCCACATAATATCCTTACAAATCCTTAAAAACCTCAATTTCATCTCTAACCCTACAAATATCCTTACCCTTCTTAATTTCTATCTCATCACCTATCCATTACACACAATATTTAAATACAACATTTCTTTTTTCTTTTCACTTTGGCCCACTTCGGCGCATGAATCGAGGCAAACCCATGCCCTTGTGCAAGGGTATCTCACCAAAGGGCATGTTAGGATAGATGAACTTCAATGGTAAGGATTTCAGAGGCTTCCAAGGGCTTGATCTCTAAGGGCCCATTAGAGATTGTCTAACAAAAATAACATTTTGAAGTATCCTCATGTGGAACAAAACGTGTACTCACCGTAATGTATGCGTTCCCATACACATACACATGCATTATGTATACTTATCTAAACTGGAAATGTTAATCATACTCTACTTTACACCATTAATTCTGAAATATCCTCTTATCTCAGTTTAAATCTAGGACCTCCTATCTAAGAGGCAACTACATCTATAAAGTGGACTAGCCCTGGACATATGATGTCTAAACTTAAGCGCATTTAATAAACGAACTCAAGCTTAGGCATAAACATATGAAGTCTAAACTTGAGCTTATTTAATAAAGGAAATCAAGCCTGGGCTTCATTTACCAAGCTCATATAGGCTCATGGGACTAAACGACCCTATCACCTATGTAAATATTATGATAAAAGAAATTAACTATATCTATATCTATAATAAATAAAACCATTGGGGGACACATGTCACCCATTGGTTTAAGCCAAAAAAGCAGACATGTCAGCACACATGTGGCATATCTAAAATTCAAGGATTGGACAAGCTTCTTTGATAAGTTTCTTAATCTCTCTCTCTCATCAATCATTCGCCTCACACCATACGAAAACCCTAAACGGCGATTTTCGTCTCACGTCTTCAACCGATCTTCTTCCCCGGTGATTCTTCTTGTCACGGTTTCAATCGATCTTCTTCCACAACCTTTATCAAACTCTTCACCTTCATCAGTGATAATCGACGGTAAGTATTCCAATATACTCTTCTTTTCTGATTGATTTAAAGAATAAGGTTTGTTTCGATATTTATTGATTCAGGCACTGAATGTTAGTTAAAGATCCATGTTTGATTGTATGTTGGGTATTGTTTTTTGGCAAAAAATTTCGCTTTGGTTTGATTGTATGATTTTGCTTCGATCTTTTGATGAACACAGCCCCTGTTTGTAGTTATTGTTTAGAATAAACCTCGATTGATGTTCTTTTTGTTTACTGTTTGAGTTTTTTTTTTTTTGGATGATTGATTGATGATGATTATAGTTAGGGTTTTAATCGATGATATTAGGGTTAAATATTGAGTTAGTGAGTGAATGTTAGTTAAATATTGAATTTATGTTGTCTGTTTGGTATTGTTTTTTTGCACAAGATTTCGTTTGTTTTGATTGTATGATTTTTATTCCATCTTTTGATGAACACAGCCCCTGTTTGTAGTTATTGTTGAGAATTAAATTTAATTTTATCATTTACTGTACATCGTTTGAAGGAGAGATGGTGTACGGATTCGCTGCCCGTGTGTGGAAGAACGACAAAAGTCGCTGGTTAGTATAGATATTATAAGCATTTATAAATTCACTGATATTATAATTGCCATTAACGAGTTTGCTTTTTCCTTTTACAGAAACTTCCTGCTGATTATGGTGAATGGATTAAGAAGTTTGCTTATCCAAAGAAGAATGCAGTCATTCGGGCACTCAATGGGAAGATTTTTGAAGTCAAAGTGTTCAACCTTGCAGGCGACTATTTTCTTTACAACGGCTGGTTGGATGTGGTCACGTCATTGAAATTACCAGATAATTCATGGGTTGTTTTCCAGTACGAAGAAGCTTTGACTTCGTTCCGCCTGTTCCACTTTTATCAAGATATTTCGCTTGCGCCTTCTAACTACTTCTACTATAAAGCTTGACATGTCAAAGACCAAGACGACTCCCTGGTAATTGATCATATAAAGTTAAAAAATTATTTTATCCTTGCATTCGTACATTGTTTTGTATTTCATGTATAGCATCAATACTGATATATGGTTATGTACTATGTGTAGTATGTGAACAGGTTGTTTGTTCATCATTCCCTCCTGAATACATGTCCATCATATCTTGTCATTGTGCGGGGGGCTAGAAATCGCAAATGGTTTGTTAGGATGGATGTGTTAGACCATGAGCTTTACATTACTACAGGTTGGAGTCGAATCAAGAAGGAGATGTCGATAACGGATGATCATTTGTTGGTTTTTGAAATGGTTGATTTCAATACGTTTGATTTGAGTGTTTTTAGCTGTAAGCCTGCCCTTCTAACATTCCCACCAGAACTCTGTGTGATAAAAAAAGAACCTACTGATGAGTTAATTGAAGTGTCTGATGATGACGTGCCTAATCCGATTGTTGAACCTGTTATTGAACAGAGTAACGATGACGAAGTACCGGTTACTTTTGTTGTTGGCAATCATTTTGTAAGTTTCTATTATTTACTTATTTATACTTTTAATGTAAAATTTGTGGTTATATTACTACTGTTTATTTGAATACCAGTGTTTAAGGAATTTTATTATAAAAAATTGTATTTTTATTTGTAGCGTCTGAAGAAGAAGTGGGCACAAATGCATGGCTTGGATCGGAAGATGGATTTGACCATCAAGGACGGCGCAGGTCGAACTTGGGACGTGGCTGTTGGTGTGGAGTTATCCCAAGGCTGTCCGCGCTACAATGTCACCGGTATGCGAGAGTTTGTTAGAGACAAACAGTTGGTATAGGGTTCCCACTTTCAGATGATATATGTTAAAAGTCAAGGTATGTTGCTTTACAATTGAGCTGGTGAAGTATGTGGTAGATGTTGGTAGTATATGTTGGACAAACAGGTTGTGGTTAGACAATGATTAGTAGTATTTTTTGGTGCGGTCATTATGATGATCCTTATGACTTGATATATGTTGGTGATACACTGATACTTTTTTTGTGGCCATATTTATGTATGGCTATTATCATCCGTAGACTTAGGATGCCTGTGTCCTGACATTGTTAATGTTTTTTGCTACATTTTGGTGTTTATATTAACTTCCCTACGACTTGATGATTTATGCATTTTAAAATGAAATGATACAGGATTGAAATTGTGTGTTTGTTATAGTATGGTACAATTAAAGCATTGAAAATGTTGAACAAACGTTTTGGATGATGTTTGGTTAATTTCAATTGTTTAAATCAAGGAATGACATTGGTAAATAATTTTTTTTAATTGTGTAGTTTCTGTTTTCAATTGTATAATTTTTTTTGAAACTTTAAAATTTCTCCTTTAATCAAATATTTCTTTTGTAAATTTTAATTTAGTAACAGTTTTGACTTTCAATATGTAGATTAGTAATTGAATATCCTCTCCATCTGTTTCTTAATTGTGAAGTTTCTGTTTTCGAATTAAAAAAAGAAAGTTTTATATGAATTATAATCAAAATTCTTATTGTTGTTTTATTTATTTTTGGAAGGAAAAAAACAGATTTTAAAAGTTTAATATAGAAGTTTTTATGATCCAACGGTTGATCGGTTATGTATTTTTTTTGTAATCAATGATTTATAAAATCCATTAAAATCATTCCACATTTAATTAATCTATTAACTTTATTTTAAAATAATCAAATTAAACCAAAAGATTACATTTATATACTACCAAATCATATCATAATTATAAGTAAATCTTAAAATTATTAAATTTTCATTATTATCATATCCAACTTAATTTACAACTATTATTAAGTTTAAAAAAAAGTAGGGAAAAGTTGAAAAGTAAAATTTTGAATATAGATATAGAATATAGTTTTATGATTATTTTAAATAAATTTTGTGTATGTATTTCGGTAGTTTTATGATTATTTTAAATAAATGTACTTTTTTAATAAATTTAGTTTTCTATTAATAATAGTATATAATTACGGTAAGTATTTTTTAATTTTCAAGTTTACTGAAATTTTTAGAAATTGTACTAAAGTCAATCCATTTCTATAAATAACTCATTATAATTATGGTAATTATTTATTTTATTAATAAATTTAATTTTCAAGTTTACATAAATAATTTATTACTGATTTCTTATATATATTTACTTACTAATTACAATTTCTTTCATCCTCAAAACAGTTTCATCATATTCTGGTGCTATTTCATCGAAATGGATGAAAATAATATGAGTATGTTAAACAATCTTGATTGGAGATCAAAGTTGTTTACCATAAAGGTCAAAGTTTTAAGACTTTGGATGCGTGTGAATCCAAAGAGAGAAGGCGAAGTACTTGCTATTGAAATGGTGGTGATGGATGAGCAGGTTAGAGTTTGAATATCATTTTAATTTTAAAAATATACTTTACTTTATTTCTTGATATTTATGTTAACGAATTTTTTTTTTTATTAGGGGACGAAGATGCAGGCTACTGTTTGGAACAAGTTTATGAAAAAACATAAAATTTTACTTAAAGAAAATGAGTCTTATTATATTTATAAATCTCAACTTTCTGTGATTAAGTCTAATTTCAAACACTTTGACAAGCAATATGCTATTACCTTAAACTTTGATACATCTGTTAAAAAGTGTGAGAACTTTGATGGAAGTGTGCACGGTATCTGTTTAGCATCGTTTTAGTCCATTAAAGCCAGTGCAGTCGATGTCAACTATCTAGTTGGTTTGTACTTCATCATATATAACAACCACATCGGAAATTAACATAAAGTATAAATATATATATTTTTAAAATGTTGGCTTTTGTGCTGAGTATATTTAGTTTTGATCAATTTTTTTTTACAGATTTTATTTGATATGTAGATGAATGGTCTGAACCAGAGGTGATGAAAACAAAGATGGGAAAAGATAGCAAATACATGAACTTGCAATTGTTGGATGAAGAGTCTGTTTATTGATTTACCTAATTTTAATTCATTGAAACTTTAGTATTATATATTTATTCTTTTATGATATCCTCTGATTTTTTAAATTTCTATTCATGTAGGGGTATCAAGTTAAACTGCACCTTATGGGACGAGTACTGTGATGAGATGTTTGACTACATTCAGAGCCATAAAGAGGAAGTCCATGTTGTTCTTCTTGTGGAGTTTGGTAGTTTCAACAAGTATAAAGGTATTTTGTTGTTTATAATCTTCGTTAATTTTACATAATTTTTTGTATGCTTTTTAAAATTCAATATCCATTAATTTATATTAACTTTTTTACTCAGGGAAGAAACGCTCTCTAATGCTTTCAATATAACAAGACTGTTTATCAATGCTGACATAGAGGAGATTCGGTCATTCAAAACCAAGTAAATATGGTTTTAATTAATATGAACTACTTATTGATGTTGTTAAACTTTTAATTTTTTTTATTTTATTGTAAACAGGTTTGTGGAGAAGATATGTAAAACATCCTCTAATGGTCAGAAATCAATTGGTTCATCAGGAAGCATCAGTGTTGCGGACGACTTTTTAGTTAAGCATCCGTTTTCCAATTTCCGTGATATTACTCTATTTGAACAGATATATATATCCAATTTTAAATATTTTAAATAAATACATTAAAGACACTATTTTTATCAATTTATACTTACAATCTCTATTTTCCTACATTTAATTTCAGCCATGTGATGTCATAGTTGTTGGTACCATCTTGGGTATTGATGATAAAGACGACTGGTATTACCTTGGTTGCGAAGAGTGCAACCGAAAGGTGGAAACAACTTTGGTCATGGATGAGGCTGAAGACGGTGCTGAGGAACCCAAGTTTAAGCAGGTTTTGGTTTGCTCAAATCCTGAATGTCCTAAGGAAGTTGTCGGTGCGACACCAGTGTAAGTTAAATTTATTTGTTGTTAATTTATAATCGCTTTGCTTATATTACCAGTCTTTACCAATGTTAATTGAATATATTTTGTGAACTACTTTTTGTCCATTTAGTTTTAGGATTCCGATCAGAGTACAGGATTCTACAGCCATTGCGTCATTAACTTTGTTTGACCGTGAAGCCAGAAAAATGTTTGGCATGACTGCAATTCAGTTGCTTGAGAAGGCAAAAGTGGAACAGGTAAATAATTTTACATCAGTTTTATTTTAAGTTTTTATATATGGTACATATTAGTAATGTCGATATATGATATTTATGTTTTCAATGAATTTTAATTCACGTATTATAGGCATCTTCGGAAGAGAAAACCATGCCCTATCAGTTTAAAATTTTGAATGATAAAAAGTATGCTTTCAAGATTCAGGTTAGTCAATTCAATATTAACAACCACACTGATGGGTATGCTGTTCATAAGCTGGTGAATGATCCAACCATTATTGAATCTTTGGAGAGCCGAATTCCAGCTATTCAGGTTAAATCATACCAACCTTTTAATTAAAGACATGTTAGAAAATTTATTATTTTTGTTGTCTCTAATTTATTATTTTATGAATTGCAGGGTGTGGACGAGCTAGATGTTGATGTTTCACTTAGCGATCTATCAACTCAAAATCCTTTTGCTCTAAAGGTATGAAATAAATCTTAATTTCATAAAATACCAAATTTTTTAAAGATTTTTTTTAGTTTCTAATGTTGAATATATCATACAGAAGGTTGTGGCTTCTATTGGGGATAGCTTCACACCCGATTGAACATCTAAAGATTGTTCAAAGACTTCGTCTGCGGAACTGAAGCGTAACCTTGCGGACGTTTATGAAGTTGAAGAAACCACGTCTCTTTCATCAACGAAGGTTAAAAAGACTGGTGACGCAGATGTCGCAATTGATGGTGTGGAAACCATCATGCTGGTTCCAAAGATTGAAAAGTAGATCATGTTTAAGGTATGTGCTGCAAAAACAATTTGGCTATTTTCCGTATTTTGATTGTTTGGTTTGGTTTGGATGTTTGATTGGTTTGGACAATTTTTGTTATGGTTGGTTGTTTTGTTGGTTGATTTTTGGACAAAGTACTGTTTGTTTTTTGAATATTGCATATGAGTTATAATCCTTTAAGGTTTATATTTTGGTTAATTTATGTTTGTTTTATTGTTTTGCAAATTTGTCAAGTTTTATTATAGAGACAAAAAATGATTATCCAAGTATAAATTTTGTGTTTTACAAAGTATTATTCTTAAAAGTGTTATTGCTTTGGTTTTATTTTAAATAGCAATTACACATTTCATATCAACTAATTTGAATATTGTATTAATTTTATAAATAGTAAAACTATATTTTTAAGAATCCTCAATATTTTCAAACTTATAATATGAGATTATAAAAAAACCGTCAATTTTTAAATAATTTACCAACAAATAAAATTGGTAAGAATTTGTTTCCTTTTTTAAATTATATAACCGAAAATCTTCAATTTTCCAGAATAAAATCAGCGAAATATTTATAGATTTACCTCCAAATTTTTATGATTTGAATTGTTTCCTTTTTAAAACTTATAACTGATTTTTTTTTAATTTTAAACTTTCCTTTTTTACAATACACTCCAACACTATGGTAGCGTTTGGTATGAAGGAATAGAAGGCGGAATGGAATGAATCACTATATTGGAATGAAAAGAAACATGTTTGGTGTCAAGTGGTAATAGAGTAAAGCATTCCACAAGGAATGTAAACCTTCCAAATATAATAATTTTCATTTCTTGGTAGGGTGGTGTTTTTTTTCATTCCTTCAAGGAATGGAAAGATTTATTATTATTATTATTATTATTATTATTATTATTATTATTATTATTATTATTATTATCAATAGTTTTATTATTATTTTTTACCATTATTATTATTCTTATTGGTTTTAATAACTCACTCACGAGCGACACCGCTACTGTCATAGCTGCCGCCGTGACTACCAACGCCGCCGTCACCCACTTTCGCACCGCCGCCACCACCACCTCCACCCCAGCTGTCTCCCGCCACCACCCACCTCCACCCCAGTCGTCACCCACCCCCACCGCTACCAACCGTCACCCACCATCCACACCTCCGCTCCCGCCGTCACTCGCCACCACCCACCACCCCCGAC
This sequence comes from Helianthus tuberosus, assembly GCA_030545235.1. Classification (NCBI taxonomy): domain Eukaryota; kingdom Viridiplantae; phylum Streptophyta; class Magnoliopsida; order Asterales; family Asteraceae; genus Helianthus; species Helianthus tuberosus. The sequence continues at coordinate 60,449,502 of CM060401.1, forward strand.
ACCACCGCGCCACAGCTGCCACCCACCCCCGCCTGCGCCGTCAGCCGTCACCCACCTCCACCACCGTCGTCGTCACCCTCCACCGTCGCCGTCACAATTTTCGTCACCACCACCTACCTCTGCCCCCGCCACCACCCACCGCCGCCACCCACTGCCACCACCTCCGACCATCGCTACCATTGCCACCTATCACCACCCACCACCACCGACCCACTCACCACCGATTTTATTCCTTCGTCTATTCTTTCCTACCAAACAATACAAAGTAATGATTTATTTCATTCTCACATGGTAATGATCCATTCAATTACATCGTCCATTCCATTACCTCGTACATTCCATTCACCCGTCTATTCCATTACATCATACCAAACAGACCCTATAAGAAGCTCTCTTCTTATTTCATACTACACACACTCAATGTTTTAGTCTAAAACAAAACACCCTATCACAACATTCATGCATTTTTTGAAGTTTGAGGTTTCGTAATTTCTCATACACGTAAGTGTTGTCTTTCTGTATTATACTTATACATTTAAGTTATTCGAATACATATCTTAATTCATTTGCATGTTCTATATGATACAATATTAGGAAATGCCTAAACGTGCAAAGCCTCAAACGTTACCTTCATTTCCACTTCCTACTGCTGCCCAACCTTCGAATAGTACGTATTTTATTCTTATTTCTGTTTACAAATATAATAAAAATTCATATAATATTTAAATATGTTACGTACCGTTAATTTTACTTAAATTGTTTTAGTTGGTGTTGGTAGAAGTCCTTTGTTTAACATTACGAATGGTAATGTTTCTAATTTTGTAGACATGAACTAATTTTGTTTTTATAAATTATTTTATTTTTTAGAGTGAATTGCAAGTTTTGTCCTTTATCTTTAGGCCATTTTGCAAGTTTTGTCCTTTATGTTTAAAGTTGACGAGTTTTGTCCTTTATGTTTGAAAATCAAGCACGTTTTACCCTTTGGGCCTTAAAAATCAAGCACGTTTTGTCCTTTATGTTTAAAAATCAAGCACGTTTTGTCCTTTATGTTTAAAGAATCAAGCACGTTTTGTCCTTAAAAATCAGGCACGTTTTGCCCCAAAGGACAAAACGTGCTTGATTTTCAAACATAAAGGACAAAACTCGTCAACTTTAAACATAAAGGACAAAACTTGCAAAATGGCCTAAAGATAAAGGACAAAACTTGCAATTCACTCTATTTTTTATATGCATTTTATTTTTCAGTTTATCATAATCAAGTTGAGCGTCAAGACTATGTTGAACGCAGAAAATTAAGGAAACTATATTTGGATAATAAAAGACTAAAAGCAAATAATAAATCTTCGAATTCGCAAAATGTCATTCGGTCATCCAACATTTCAGTATCCGATACAAATGATTGTCGTGTCGTAACACCAATTTGATCTTCCTCTTATATCAATACCATGGATAGACGTATTTTGCCAACCACACAAGTCTGTACGAGGCGTATACATCAGGTTGGTCTTATTTATATACATATATAAATTGTGTTTATTATTAATATGTCTTTCTTTTGCTTAAAATAACTAATTATATAAACCATATACATCTTTCTTACCATCATTTTATATTTTTTTGTTGCAGTTGAATATAGAAGAAGTCCATTATCTAATATTACAAATGGTAAATTCTATTATTTTTTACGAATGAATACAATTTTTCATTTATAGTTTGATATTTGATGGACATGCCTCCTTTTTTTCAGTTTCTCATAATCATGTTGAGCATCAAGAATGTGTTGAACGAAAAAAAAATTAGGAAAGTATATTTGGATAACAAAAGCCGTGATGCCAATAATAAATCTTCCACTTCAGAGAACATTATTCGGTCAACCAACGTTTCAGTATCCAATACTAATGAATGTCGTGTTTAATACCAATTCGTTCATCTTCCACTTCACAGAACGTGATTCGGTCAACCAACGTTGCAGTTGAATCTGGAGGAATTCCTTTGTCTGACACTACAAATGGTAAACTCTTTAGTTTTTTAGATAGGTTTAAAATTTTTAACGTATTATTTTGATTTTTTATGGATATCCATATTTTTTTTCAGTTGCTCCTAATGATGTTGATCGTCAACAATCAGCTGAACGAAGAAAATTTAGGAAGTCACATTTAGATAATAAAAGAAGTAATGTGAATAACAAATCTTCCACTTCAAAAAATGTTACTCGGTCATCCAATGTTTCAACCTCCACTACAATTGGATGCCCTATCATAACACCAATTCGTTCATCGTCTTATATGAATACCATCGATCGACGTTTTTGGCCAACCACACCTTCAACAAGTCCGTATGAAGCATCTACTTCAGGTTGGTGGTATTTTTTAATGGGTGGATTTCAGATTTTTTTATTATGATTTTGACTTTTTTATTTTATTTCCTTGATATCAATGTATAGGTGTCAAATACAATGTGAATATTTATATGAGTCCATGTTTTACATTCCAAATAAATACAACTTCATCAACTCCACATTCAATAAATCAACCTTCGCTCTCAAGTGAAAGATCAAATTTTAAGAAGATACGTAGAGGTAAAGAAAGGTTGTCTAATAAAGGTCGCTGCGTACATCCTATTCCAATGGTTGACTTATATTCCGACGATCCTATTATTCCTCAACAATTAGCTGAAGATCCATATAAAGGAGTTTCTAATAGTAAGTAGCTTACACACTCACTACTTTAAATTTCATTTGAAGAACCTCATTATATTATTTTTGTAACAATGATCACAATTTGATATTTATATTTTTGTATAGTAGATTATTTGGATCATGGAGATCAAGTAGTTGTATGTGGCGTGTGTAACGCTAAGCTGTGGAAATTTGAAGCCAGAAAAGGAAGGGTTTACTTAGGAAGAACAAGTTACACTCTTTGTTGTGGTTATGGAAAAGTACATCTTCCGGATTTCAAAGAGACGTGTGAGGAATATCAAAATCTTTTCAAGAGTTTAGACGACAAAAGCAAGCATTTCTTACTGAATATTCGTCGTTTTAATTCTATGTTTGCCTTCACTTCAATGGGTGGTTAAGTTGATTCAAAAATAAATAGAGGAAATGCTCCGTATGTATACCGAATTAGTGGCGAGAATTATCATTCATTGGGAAGTCTTCTTCCTAAAGAAGGTGCTGAACCAAAATTTGCACAGCTTTACATTTACGACACAGATAATGAAGTGTGTAATCAGAAAACCGTACTTAGGTATCCTTTCAAACCATTTCATTATTTCTTTGTTTGATTTATTATTGGTTTTATGTTATATAAACACTTACTAATACTTTCGCTTTTGTATTATAATTGCATTACAGTAACTCAAAGAAAGCAACTTCCGCAACTTCTGATTTGCTTGACACTGAACTCATACAGAATCTTAAGGTGGTTTTAGATTCAAATAATCAGCTGGTGAAAACTTATAGGCGTGTACGAGATCGGTTGGTTGATAATCCTCATGTTGACCTAAAACTACGGCTTAAGGAAAATAGGTCTAAAAATGGTCGTACATACAACCTACCAACGTCATCCGAAGTTGCTGCGCTTATAGTTGGAGACATTGAGGATGCTCTTGATAATCGTGATGTAGTTGTTGAGTCAAAGAAAGATGGGCTACAACGTATTAGCGAGCTTCATCCATCGTATCTGGCTCTTTAGTATCCTCTGTTTTTCCCTTTTGGTGAAGATGGTTACCGAATTAATATTCTTCATAGAGAAGGAAGGGCATCAACAAAGAAGAAAGAGTCAAAATGTACAATGAGAGAGTATTTTGCTTACCATGTTCAAGATAGAGTCAATCATTTCTCTTTGATTCTCAATGCTCGAAGACTTTTGCAACAGTTCTTGGTTGACGTGTATACGATGATTGAAAGTGAACGATTACTATTCATACGTCTACAGCAAAGTAATCTGAGATCTGAGACATATGAGAACCTTAAGAAGCTTGGACAAAATGGTAATCCAGATATGTCAAATGTTGGAACACGCGTATAACTACCGTCTTCGTTTACCGGAGGATCGCGTTATATGAGGGAGAATTATTATGATGCGATGGCCATTTGTAAATGGTTTGGTTACCCTGATTTCTTCATTACGATAACTTGTAATCCGAAATGGCCGGAGATTAAACGATTTCTGAAGGACAAGAACATTAATCCGGAGGATAGACCGGACATTCTATGTCGATTGTTCAAAATTAAGCTTGACGCAATAATAAAAGACTTGCGAGAGAAATCTTTATTCGGCAACGCATCGGCAGGTAAGCATCCATTTAATTGAATTACTTTATTATAGTTTTTTTGGTCTGCTACGTTGATAACCATAATTTAAAAAATTAGTATTTTAATATTAAATATCCTATTGCAGTTGTGTCGATAGAGTTTCAGAAACGAGGTCTACCTCATGCCCATATCTGTCTGTTCTTAAATGACGAAAGCAAGCTTCCTTCGGTTGACAATGTTGACAACTTTATTTCTGCCGAGATAGCTGACAAAAACTTAGATCCAGATCTGTATAATCTTGTCAGCGACTACATGATTCACGGTCCTTGTGGTGTTGCAAAACCAAATTGTCCGTGTATGGTAGAAGGTACTTGTTCGAAGAAATTTCCAAAGAAGTTCTCTGAGCAGACTACTCTAGATTCGAATGGTTATCCGGTATATAGACAAGCAGATGCAGGATTTTTTGTTGAGAAATCTGGTATTCAGCTTGATAACAGAAGCGTGGTTCCGTATAGCAAAACCCTTTTAAGACGTTATCAGGCACACATTAACGTCGAATGGTGTAACCAGGCTGCGTCCATAAAGTATTTGTTTAAATACATTAACAAAGGACCAGATAGGGCAGAATTTGGTTTTGTACAAAATGCCGATGGAGGTCAGCTTGAAGATAGTAAAGATGAAATCAAAGAGTATTACGATTGCAGATATCTATCGGCTTGCGAAGCTACATGGCGCATCTTTGCATTTGATGTTCATTACCGATATCCATCCGTAATGAGGCTTCCGTTTCATCTACCAGATAAACAAAACGTTGTATATGTCCCTGATGACGATCTTGATAGTGTTCTTCATAAACCATCTGTTGCTTCTACGATGTTTTTGGGGTGGATGGAAAAGAACCAAAAAGATCCATTGGCGCGCAGCCTTACTTACGTTGAGTTCCCTACTAAATTTGTTTGGAAGCTGCAGGAAAGGGTATGGGATAAGCGGATAATAGGCAAAAGCATTGGTCGAATTCACTGTGTTAATCCTTCTATGGGAGAGGCTTACTTTTTAAGAATCCTTCTTAATAAGGTAAAAGGGCCTAAGTCTTTTGAAGAGATTCGTACTGTGAATGGACAAGTCTTCCCAACATTTAGAGATGCGTGCTACGCTAGATTCCTTTTAGACGACGACAAGGAGTATATAGAAGCTATCAAAGAGGCATACTACACAGGTTCAGGATACTATCTTCGTAATTTGTTTGCTACAATATTGGCGTCTAATACATTATCAAGGTCGGAACATGTTTGGGAAAACACATGGGAGTACCTTTCGGATGGTATTTTATACAATCGTCAAAAGCTTTTGAGGATCGAAGGTACGCAAATTGTTATTTAATATTTTCACAGTTATGTCTTATATATAAGTGTTTATGAAATTCATTTTTTATTTATAAGAATTTTAATAATTCAATAATTTTTTTCATATAATTGTAATAGGTTTGTCTCTTCCAGAAGAACAAATAAGGAACCTAACGTTGCTGGAAATTGAGCGTTACTTATTACGTAACAACTCAAGTTTAAGTCGGTTTCCGTCTATGCCTCAACCCAACAGTGAGTCAATATATTCAGCATACAACTATTTAATTGCTGGCGAGCTTGGGTACGGTGTAAGCGCTACTGCCATCGAGTTTGATAATAATTTAAGAAGCCTAACCGATGAGCAGCGTTTAGTGTTTAATGAGATAATTGCAGCAGTTAATAGTAATGCTGGTGGTGTGTTCTTCGTCTATGGGTGCGGAGGGACTGGTAAGACGTTTCTGTGGAAGACATTATCTGCATCTATTAGATGTAAAGGAGATATTGTACTAAATGTTGCATCAAGTGGTATCGCATCTCTTTTGTTACATGGTGGACGTACTGCACATTCAAGGTTTCATATACCTTTGAATTTAACAGAAAGCTCGATGTGTTTTATTAAACCGGATGATGACGTTGTTGATTTATTAAGGAAAACGAAATTGATAATTTGGGATGAAGCACCGATGAATCATAAACATGCGTTTGAAGCACTTGACCGAACAATGAAAGACATCTTCAAATGTGAGATGACCTTTGGTGGTAAAGTTATGGTGTTCGGTGGTGACTTTAGACAGATACTTCCGGTTGTACCAAATGGCAGTAGGCGAGAAATCGTTAATGCTTCAATCACTTCGTTGTATATTTGGAGTAGTTGCAAGGTCCTTACGTTAACCAAAAACATGAGGTTAACCGTAGGAGCGAACGCATCTGATATAGAAGAGATTAAAGCTTTTGCGAATTGGTTGATCGAGTTGGGGGAGGGAAAAATTGGTGGCAGTGACTATTGTGATGTCACACCCCGAATTTCCACGTATCACCGGTGGGCCCGGTAGGGGAGTATCGTGACGTGGTTGGCAATATAATAGTCAAACAACACAATATTTAAATGCACAGCGGAAGCAAAGTATAGATTTAATTCAACCAACGATATTGTAATATTAAGTATCACAAACAGTCGAATATAAATCCACAGGTAGATCAAATTTAAAAAGGAAACAAATGTTCAACAGTTTATGACATCCAAGCTGGCGAGACTTAATGTGGATGCTAGGAGACAAGCCAGCCTATTTCGCGTAGTACCTGCACTTAACCTTTTTAAGAAAATACGTCAGTTTACACTGGTAAATACAATCAACCGACTCATTTTGAAAAGAGTTTAAGAAAATGCATTTAAGGCACAAGGCACAAATAATATTTTATAACTTGGGATAATTATGTAAATATATAATACTTGTACACGAATTACATGTTTCTTATGCGTTCAGTAGCCCGATCCGTAGACCGGGTTAAAGATCAATGGACACACCACTTTATATAATGAGACACTGACAGGTGTACGCCTACACCTGAGTGCTGAGGTCGTGGCCATTTCGTAAAATGATGCCAGGGATATCCGGAACATGGTCATTAACCCCCCCAAAGGCTTTAAGCAACAAAGCATTTCAAAAAAGAGCATATCAATGATTTAACCTCTATTCGATTAAGATTCAATGCTGGACCAAGCGGTATTTTATATACCGTACCCCAAGCCCGTATAGGGAAAATAAGTTAAAAGTATTTACCTGAGTATGTATAGTTCAAAATCAGCGAGTGCAAGTATCTTTTACTGGTTCTCCTAATCTGGAACGAAGGTTTATAATAACCTATTAGAATCCTAACGGGTCTTTAGTTAAGCTTACGCTTAGACCGGTTAGTTTTAAAGATACGGTTCGTACGCACGATTAAGCGAAGACCGGATAGAATGTGATTTAGACCCGACAAGTTTGAAGACTTGTTTAATATGGGTATATGATACACATTCTGGATTTTGAGATAAAACCGATAAGGTTTGACCCGTTTCGGCTAATTTATGTAAACTAGTTACATAAACCGAACCGAACGCACATGAAGCGTAACGGGTATCCGTAATAGTCCTAAACAGGTTTCCTAAGTTAACATGCCTTAAATAAGTTGTGACATCAGTAGGATATCACCCGTGACGCCCCAAACGAGTTTAATCTCTTAATAAGCCCCGTAGGGGTATTTTGGTCATTTTAAAGATTATAAAAGGATTTAATTAGGTTTCTGTGAACCGGGTCTGGTTACATCAGTAAAATGGCTTATTTAAACAGGTTATAACATTTGGTTATAAGTCTTATATGTCAAAATAGTTTTAAACCCAAACTATGCGTATAATACGTGTATAAAGCCGTTTTAAGCGACGTACGGTTTAAAATACGATTCTGAGTTTCCTGATCAATTAAACAGGTTCAAAACACTCTATTAAATATTTAAAATCAGTAGCAATTGGATTGGCGTCAAAAGGATTTGTAAAACTCATTTTATGGCCGAAAAGGGTATATTCGGTATTAACCGAATTAAAGCGCTAATCCAAGCTTATGATCAGTTTAAAAATAATTAAAAATCTTCAAAAATCCCAAAATATTATATTACATCAGTGGGTAAAAGGTTTGGTGTCAAAAATTGGGTTTAGATAGGTTTTATGCTAATGACGCCGTTTAATTAATAAAAGCGTTCTTAATTACGTCATTAAGCATAACTCCTAATCTAGACCTCCGATTAACGTGAAATTTTCGGGACATGCATAATAATCAGTAACTAAGATTATGGCACTTTCATATTTCCAAAAATCTCGTTTTATGGTCATAAGGGCATTACGGTCAATATTTAGGCGATTAACGGAAACATCGGACGATTAGGGATTCGAGTGGTATAAACGCAGAGGCTCATACACACATGTATATAGGTCCTAATGGAACCCTAAGGCATGTCTAAATCTATTTAAACCGGGTCAGAACTGAGGTCAAAGCAAAAGTCAAACTTTTGCGTCTCTCGGTTCCGAATCGGTTCAAAACATAAAGTTGTCGAATCAAACAAGTGCAGACAAGTTATTATACTTATTTTCAAGTTATATGACTGATAAAACAGTTTACACGCCTTCCGTATCATTAAATATGCGATTAAGGTTTCTGTTGACTTTTTCGGAAAACCTTTGACTCGACAAACGACATGGTTAGGATTTAAATCAGTGAGTGACCTTTTAGGGGTTTAATAACCATATAAATACCAACTTATAATGACTTTCGATTCGACAAATCTCTGGACCGATTGTGATTTATCACAAAGTCAAACCGTAGTTACGACGGTTTGATTTCTAGGCTTTAAACTAAGTATAAATGAATTTAGAAGGATCAAAGGCACTTACACACGTCTAATGGATGATATGGAATGTTTGTGGCCTGCTTGAATGATCCAGAAATGCTCAGAGGGTGAAATGAATGATGAATGAACAATGTTGCATAATGTGGGTCATTTAAACAACTTCAAACAAGCTTGGATGATCGACAACTAAGTCTAGGAGTGTTGCATTATCATCCACAAGTATCCTACACACTAAAAACCATCTTAGGGCAGCCCAAGGTATCAAGAAATGGGGTTTAAGTCGGTTAAAAGACATGCAGGGCACCTGTGCTTGTTTTCTGTCATGACAAGGCAGTCGCGTAGCGCGACTGCCGGGGCCTATATGCTCGCGCTACGCGAGGGTGAAGAAGACCTGCCAAACAAGTTTCTGTTAATTGCATTTCAGTCCCTGGTCCCCCGAAAGGTCGTTTTCACCATCCTACTTGCATATGAAGCTTTGTTATTTAATATATGGGGCTTTAAGACTTATACCCACTTTGTTAAGTCCTCGGGTAACTTTGGGATCACCCGAAAAGCCCTAAATTTCAACGTTGACGATTCTAACCCTCACACACGAATTTTATCACAACTTGCTCATACGATAACGAAACTTCATGAAATTTTTGTGGTACTTTCTAGTGAGCATAATTAATCGTTACAAAGCTTCGGGTTTGTCAAAAGGTCACTCAGAGGTATAACTTAAACATGTTGGCACATTTAACCCCTGTAGTTTGTAATCTCTCACTTTCTTTCACAATTCGCTTCGTATGATCCATGATCTATTCGTTTAAGGTTATAAACATCATGTAGGGTTATTGCAAAGTATATTTATTCCTTGTTGACACTTTGAACCCTTTTATTTACACAGTTTCACTGTTTGTCAACTTTAGTCCTTCAAGAACATTCTTTCACACGTTCAAACCTATGGCACGTGTCAACACATTATAGGACGTAAATTTCCGAGGTGTTACATGTGAGGTGGTTATAGATATTCCTGAAGATTTGTAAATCAAGTGCTCTGAGGATCCTATGTCAGATCTGATCGACTTTGTATATCCTTCACTTCTCCAACTGTACAAAGATAAAGATTATTTTGCTGAAATAGCTATACTAGCACCAACAAACGAGGTTGTTCAAGAAATTAATGAAAGATTACTTGCTTCGTTTCCTGGCGATGAAGTGGAGTATCTGAGTTCTGATAGTATTTGTCAAACTGATCAAGCAAAGAACGAAGCACATGCGAGACTATATTCTCCTGATGTTCTAAATGGTCTTAAAATTTCTAGTCTGCCTAATCATCGATTAGTCCTTAAAGTTGGTGTACCTGTAATGTTGCTTCGCAATATTGATCAACAAAATGGTTTATGCAACGGTAAGAGACTACGGATTACTAAACTTTATAAACGTGTTATAAAGGCTGAGATTATATCCGGCGGAAACATAGGGACCAGAACGTTTATTCCACGAATCAGTTTGCCACCGTCGGATAAAAGAATTCCTATCAAGTTTCAACGACGACAATTCCCCTTAAATATATGTTTTGCAATGACTATAAATAAAAGTCAAGGACAGTCTCTATCAAGGGTTGGATTGTATTTGAAATATCCAGTTTTCTCACATGGTCAGCTTTATGTTGCGTTATCAAGAGTTAAAAGCAGAGCCGGTGTGAAGTTGCTTATACTAGACAAAGATGGGAATGTAACGAGTAAAACAACAAATGTAGTCTACAAGGAAGTTTTTTCCGGCATTTGAATAGTTTTCTCTTTTTTTCTTCCAATGTATGTATTTGTACACAACATTTCATTTCAAAGTAAATAATATAGTTTTGGTTGAAGCCCGCGTATTACGCGTGCATTAACCTAGTATATATATATATATATATATATATAGAATAAGTATAATCTACTTCACGGCTTAACGTACGTTAACGTACGTGACAAATTTACGCACGTTAATATGAAAATCACGCACGTACAAAATTGATAAAACCTAATCACGCTTTCAGCAACTTGGATATAATCACGCATACATGTGTGTAATCACGCATGGGATTTTGATCAAATATATAATCACGCACGTTATAAACTTAATCACGCATGTTGTTTTTCGTCACGTACGTTAACGTACGTTAAGCAGTTTTGTACGTTTACCTTTCTCTATATATTTATATATTTAGGATAAGGATCATTTGAGAAGTAGTAGGCTATTTGAGAAACTTGAAAAACATTCTGGACCACACATTTTCCCTAAGCAAAAAAATGCAAAAAAATGTAAAAAAATGAAAAAAAAAATTATTTATTTATTTATTTTTTTTGAAAAAATCGCAGCTTTTTCTTTAAGGATTTAATTTTTTATTTTTAAAAATTTTTTTTTTTTTTGGATTTATACACATGTGTATATTGTTAATCTTTTAACTATACATATATGTATATTGTCAATTATACATATATGTATATACATGTTTAAAATTGAAAAATAAGTGTTATTTAGGGTTTAGCATTAGTATTTAGGGTTTAGGGTTTAGCTTTATGGTTTAGGGTTTAGCATTAGGGTTTAGTAATAGTATTTAGGGTTTAGCATTAGGGTTTAGCATTTGGGTTTAGCTTTTGGGTTTAGCATTAGGGTTTAGCTTTAACTTTTGGGTTTAGCTTTATCTTTAGGGTTTGCATTAGGGTTTAGCATTAAGGGTTTAGCATTAGGGTTTAGCTTTAGGGTTTAGAATTAGGGTTTAGCTTTAAGGTTTAGCATTAGGGTTTAGAATTAGGGTTTAGCTTTAGGGTTTAGCATTAAGGTTTAGCTTTAGTGTTTATGGTATAAGGTTTAGTATTTATAACACATAGCTTTAAGGTTTAGCATTAGGGTTTAGAATTAGGGTTTAGCTTTAGGGTTTAGCATTAAGGTTTAGCTTTAGTGTTTATAACACATATTTTTACAATTTTAAACATGTATATACATATATGTATAATTGACAATATACATATATGTATAGTTAAAAGATTAACAATATACACATGTGTATAAATCCTAAAAAAAAAAAATTTAAAAATTTAAAAATTTAATCCTTAAAGAAAAAGCTGCGATTTTTCCAAAAAAAAAATTTGCATTTTTTCCACCTTTTTTGCATTTTTTGCTTAGGGAAAATGTGTAGTCCAGATTGCTTCTCAAGTTTCTCAAATAGGATGAACTTCTCTTAGGATCCCTACCCTATATATATATATAAACTAGATTTACCACCCACCGCAATGCGGCGGGGGATTCAATAGTTATATATCATGTTAGATGAAAGGCAAATGTTTCTTACATGACCACGAGTCTGTGTGTAAAACCGAGAAAAAAATAACTAAGTCGATCTCTAACTTGCACGTTGCGATAGACCTATAAAACGGGGAAAAATAGACGCGCTGCGACGGACATGTCAAACAGGAAAAAAATAGATGAAAAACGTTGAACCCCACACGCACGTTGCGGCGTGTTAAGTCGGAAATTTAGAACGACACGTTAAACGGAGAACTTATGAAAGATGAAAAGTATATAAGAGACTAAAGTTGAAAGTAAAAAAAATGTTGAGATTAAATTGCAAAAGATGAAAAGCTTTGGATTGAAAGTAAAAAAAAAATTAAAGGGGTTAAATTGCAAAAAAAGATAAATAAAAAAACTAAGGGTAAGAAATTACCAGAGAATGACACGTGTCCAAAAAGAATTTTTGTTTATTAGTATAGAAAGATTGCAAAAAAATGAAAACTTTTGAATTAGAAGTGAAAAATCAAATTAATCAAAGGGGTTAAAATACCAAAGATAGAAACTTTAGACTTAAATTGCCAAAGATTGAAACTTTAGAGCTAAAAAAGAAATCAATTAAACAAAAGAGATAAATAGATTTAGTTAAATTGATGTTTAATATTATTATTATTTAATAAAAGAGATAAATAAAAAAACTAAGGGTAAGAAATTACCAGAGAATGACACGTGTACAAAAATGATTTTTGTTTATTAGTATAGAAAGATTATAATTGTGTATAAAACCTGAACCTGAAAAATTACTCATAACCCTGAAATGCCAAGATACAGCTTACCCAAGCCCGATCTCGTTCACACCCATCACCAAATTACTAAAGCAAAATTCAATTTAATAAATAACACAAACCAATATCCACACAAAAAGTCTTACTATACTAAACAACACTTGATACGGGCATCCCATTTGACCTTTACAAAAGGTATATGCTTCCTTCGAAGCTTCCTCACCTGTCGATCTTCGATCGACAAAGGTTTTTCCACAAATTTCAAGCTCTCATCAATATGCACATCTGTATAGGGTATAACCACTGATTCGTTAGCGAAACACTTCTTCAGATTGCAGATGTGGAACACATTGTGTATACTACTGAGCTCTTCAGGTAAGTTTAACTTGTAGGCAACTGACCCGACACGTTCGATAACCTCGAAGGGCCCTATGTATCTCGGGCTTAGTTTGCCTTTCTTACCAAACCGCATCACTCCTTTCCAGGGTGACACTTTAAGTAGGACTTTTTCACCTACTTCGAAGTGAAAATCCTTACGATTTGGATCAGCGTAAATCTTCTGCCTATTCCGGGCAGCTTGGAGATTGTTTCGAATCTGGACAATCTTGTCCGTCGTTTCGAACACGATCTCTGGTCCTGATAACTGGACTTCTCCAACTTCCGCCCAACAAACTGGTGATCTACACTTTCTACCGTATAATGCCTCAAAAGGCGCAGCCTTGATGCTGGTATGGTAGCTATTGTTGTAGGAGAATTCGATCAATGGCAGGTTCTTATCCCAGCTACCTCCCAAATCGATTGCACATGCACGTAGCATGTCTTCCAACGTTTGAATAGTACGCTCACTTTGACCGTCTGTCTGTGGATGGTAAGCCGTACTAAAGTTCAAACGTGTGCCCAAAGATTGTTGGAAGCTTTTCCAAAAATGAGACGTGTACCTAGTATCCCGGTCAGAGATAATAGCTACAGGTATGCCATGTAGAGCTACAATCTTATCAACGTACAGTTGGGCTAACATATCGGAGCTGTAAGTCTCCTTAATAGGTAGGAAATGTGCTGACTTAGTCAGTCGGTCAACTATCACCCAGATGGTGTCATTTCCTTTCCTTGTCTTGGGTAACTTGGTGATAAAATCCATAGTTACCATTTCCCACTTCCAAGTAGGAAGTTCAGGCTGTTGTAGCAAACCCGACGGTTTTTGATGTTCTGCCTTGACTTGCGCACACGTCAAGCATTTAGCTACATAGGTAGCTACAGACTTCTTCAAGCCTATCCACCAATAATTTGCTCTAAGATCCTGGTACATTTTATCAGCTCCAGGATGAACAGAATATTTAGAGCTGTGGGCTTCCTGGAGGATAACATCTCGGAGTCCTCCATAAATTGGAACCCATATCCGTCCATTCAATCTAAGAATTCCATCCTTGCTAAGAGATAGCTGCTCCTCAGTTATTCCTAGCTTTTCGTTAGGATAGTTAGTTTCCAACACAGCTTCCTTCTGTGCAGCTAACAACCTTTCCATCAAACTGTTCTTTATTTCCATGCTCTTGGCATTGATTCGGATGGGTTTCACCCTCTCCTTCCGACTCAAGGCATCGGCGACTACATTCGCCTTGCCGGGATGGTATCTTATTTCACAATCGTAATCATTAAGAGTTTCCATCCAACGACGTTGCCTCATGTTCAAGTCCTTCTGGTTGAACAGATGTTGAAGGCTCTTGTGATCAGAATAGATCACACATTTGATTCCATATAAGTAGTGCCTCCACAGTTTTAGTGCGAATACAACGGCACCCAACTCCAAGTCGTGGGTGGTGTAATTCTTTTCGTGCACCTTTAACTGTCGCGAAGCATAGGCAATGACTTTGCCCTTCTGCATAAGCACACATCCCATCCCGGTGTGTGATGCATCACAATAAACTACAAACTCCTCTATTCCATCAGGCAATGTTAGCACCGGAGCATTGCTCAACTTTTGTTTCAGAATATCGAAGGATTCCTGCTGCTTAGGACCCCAGTCAAACTTAATCTTCTTACGTGTCAGCGAAGTCAGGGGTGCAGCAATCCTTGAAAAGTTTTCTATGAATCGCCTATAGTATCCTGCCAAACCTAGGAAGCTACGAATTTCTGTAGGCGTCTTTGGCTCATGCCAATTCATGACAGATTCAACTTTAGCGGGATCTACTTGGATACCACGCTCACTAACAACATGTCCAAGAAATTGGACTGCTCGAAGCCAGAATTCACACTTTGAGAACTTGGCATAGAGCTTCTCTTTATGAAGTAGTTCCAGTATGCAGTGAAGATGCTTCTCATGGTCAGCTTGGTTCTTTGAGTAGATGAGGATGTCGTCGATGAAGACGATGACGAATTTGTCTAAGTGCGGCTTGCAGACGCGATTCATGAGATCCATGAACGCGGCTGGTGCATTAGTGAGCCCAAAAGGCATCACTAGGAACTCGTAATGACCATAACGAGTCCTAAATGTTGTTTTGTGCACATCTTCATCTCTAACCTTCAATTGATGGTAGCCTGACCTCAAGTCAATCTTCGAGAAGAAACTTGCCCCTTGAAGTTGATCGAACAGATCGTCGATTCTGGGCAAAGGATACCTATTCTTGATAGTAACCTTATTAAGCTCACGGTAGTCGATGCACAGTCGCATCGATCCATCCTTCTTCTTAACAAATAAAACTGGTGCTCCCCAAGGAGACGAACTAGGTTTGATGAAACCTCTGGCTAGCAAATCATCTAGCTGCGTCCTCAATTCCTTCATCTCTGTTGGTGCCAACCTATAAGGCGCCCTTGCAACTGGTGCTGATCCAGGAATAATGTCAATTCTGCATTCCACTTGCCTATCTGGTGGCAAACCAGGTAGTTCTTCAGGAAATACTTCGGGGTATTCAGAAATGACTGGGATATCTCCAATCTTGGGTTTCGGTTCATCAATAATCACCTGTGCCATGTAGATGACACAGCCCTTCTTCAAACACTTTGAGTCTTTGAGTATAGACATTTTCTCGGGCAGCCCATATTGGGTATCTCCCTGGATAGTAAGTGATTCACCCGACGAAGTCTTGATCATCACTTGCTTCTTATTGCAAATAATCTGGGCCTGGTTATGTGATAACCAGTCCATACCCAAAACTATGTCGAAACCGGCTAGTTTTAAAGGAAGTAGGGACAAAGGAAAAGAGTGATTCCTAATGGATATGAAACATCCATCTAATAAGGTTGAAGCGGTTTCTAAAGTGCCATCTGCTAGTTCCACCTCATACTTCACACTTAAAGTTCTAACAGGTAGTTTCAACAATTCACAAAACTTATTATCTACAAACGATTTATCAGCACCCGAATCAAATAACACTCTCGCATAAACATCATTTACGAGAAAGGTACCTGTTATCACGTTGTCGTCCTTGACGGCTTCCTTAGCATCCATTCTGAAGACCCTCGCATTGGTCTTCTTCCCCTCTTCATTCTTCCTTGTAAATTTTGGGCAGTTGGATTTGATATGCCCCTTTTCATTGCAACTATAACACGTTGCATCCTTTATCTTCTTGCACTCCAGGGTCTTATGTTCCGTAGACTTGCAAATCCCACAAGGCCTTGGCTGGTATTGGGATTTTGAGTCAAGTCTGCACTTTCCAAAATGGTGCTTTCTGCAAATTTTACACCTGGGTTTTTCACCCGACTGCTGACCATCTTTCTTAAATCCTGACCCCTTCTTAGAGTCATTGTTTCCCTTCTGCTTCTTATCTGAACGTCGTGAGTTGTCGTCCTCACGCTTCCTTTTCTCGGTATCAGTTTTCCTCAGTGACCTCAGCCTGACAGCATCTGAGGTCAGAGACAACGATATGTCCGTTACTGACCGAAAAGTGGTTGGTCTGGAGGCCTTTACACTTGCTTTGATCTCCGGTTCCAAACCCCTGATAAAACGAGCTATACGTTTAGGCTCCGGAGTCACCAAATAAGGGACCAACCTTGACAAAGTATTGAAAGTAGTAAGGTAGGCCTGACAGTCCAGGTTTTTCATGACCAGCGCCAGGAAGTCAGATTCAATTCTCTCAACCTCATGTTGAGGGCAGAAATTCTCCTTGATGAGTGCCATGAACTGTTCCCAGGTCATGTTGTATAACGGGACTTTCCCTGTGGCCTGGATCAAAGATCTCCACCAGGCTAAGGCTTCTCCTTTGAAAGATTGTGAGACAAACTTCACAATATCCCTATTATGACAACCACTAATATCCACCACAGTATCCATTTCATCCATCCATGTCATGCAATCAACAGCTCCTTTTTCTCCATTGAAGTCTCTGGGTTTGCACGACACGAAGTATTTATAGGTGCAACCCCTATTACGAGGTTCTTGGTTCTGTACGGCTCTTTGGGATGGATTACTCCTTTGATTCGAGGAGTGGTGAGAATTACTGTTGTGGGCAGTATGGGTCCTGGAGGGTGTTCTAGTGTGTGATGCAGAATGGGTCCTCGTATGGGTACCACTTGATCCATGGTGTTGTCTATCCATAGCTCTATTAACCGCATTGTCTATCATTGCTTGCAACTCTGCACCTGCTACGTTCACATGGGCATTATCATTCACTATCCCTGGGTGACTGTTGACCTCGTTAGAGTCTGCCATGTATCTTGAACTGTAACACATTGGCAATAATTTATTGGTGAGTTTATCATATAATTGTCTTTTATGGCAATTTTTTATTAACCGTGGTAACATAGACCATATATGGTTAATTTATTACTCACATTTATTTAGGATTTCTAATATAATTTATCCTAATTATAAAACAATAACAGTTTTTATTAGCACATAAGGCCTAGTCATAGGGACAATTTAGATTATAAGCTATGATTTCAGAGAATCAAAGCATGAAGGTTTGAACAAAGTTCATTAACTTTATCAGACAGGGTCACAGACTAATACTGTCTTTTGTCTCATATGAAAATGAGAAGGGCCCGTAGGCATTCCATTACCAATGGATGGTAAAAAGAACTTATCATATTTATTAATGATTTAACCCATGATTCAGAGATCATTTATTTGGGTTTAGAATCTTTGAAAAGATCCATATATAATAATAACACGTGTGTTTTTAACGAATCGTGTCTGCCAGGAGTGTTAACATGTTTTCAGATGTTAACAAGGATTTGAATCTTTTTAACTAGTTTTACCATCTGGGCCAGGTCTTAAAATGACATGCAGGCTAGGTTATACTTTTAAGATCCTTAATTAAAATGGTTTAGGCAGATAGATTTTTAAAAGGAATGATTCTGATTTATTTATTTCATATATAATTTTAATTATGCATATCTTAGCAAAGATGAAATTTATAAACTTACATTCCATTAAAACTAAAAGTAGTACATTTTTGCCCTAAACGGGACTTTTCACGGAAATACTTGCCCACGTAGGAGCTATACAGATAATACATGTCCTCACAGGGACGGTCTACAAAAGTAAATGTCCTCGCAGGGACTACTAGAGACAAGTCCACGTAGGGACTAAGTACTAAGATAGATGTCTACGCAGGGACTACATACACACATAAATAAATGTCCACGTAGGGACTTGATTTAAACCAGGAAATACAACAATATATATATGGGGATTTAACGATCCCGTTTCTTCTTACCCATAAGCAAGTTTGCCAACCCACTCATAAATCCCTCATTCTTCCTACGTTCCTTCTGGAAGTCTCGCTCCACTTTGGCCAGTCTTCGACGGAGTTCCTCCTGCTCAGGTGGAGGAGCCCGTGGTGGCTGGTACTGTGGTGGCGGCTGAACAGGTGCTTGATACCCCCGAGCTGGGTATCCCATTCCCCAAGGGGGTCCGTATGGTCCTTCAGGATTATTATGGGCTTGGTAGCTTGATGCTACGTTGTAAGGGTCATCAGCATAGTTAAAGCCATGGTATGCTGGTGGTCCATATGGGTTGTAAGCTGCCAGAGCAGTATAAGCAGGTATTGGGTGGCCAAAACCCGGTGATGGCGGTACAATAGGTGCTGAATTCACCTCCGAAACTGGGACAGAAGGTCCACCCATCTGTGGGACTTCATGAGTAGGCGGGTAATGGCTACCGCTAGAGTGTTGAGGGGTGTTGAGACGAAAGTCAACTTCTCGTGCTGAGATCCGTGCACCAGTCCTCCTACGTCTTGGTGGTTCTGGAGGCTCTAGATGAACTGCCGGCGGTGGAGGCGGTGGCGTGACTGCCTCATAACGTGGATCCCCAGAGGGATCTTGCTGCTGCTGTGGCGGCTGCTGGTGAGGTGATGAGTGTTCAGATGGTGTATAGTACCACTCACACCGTTCGAATCGTGCCATGTGACTATCCGGACCCTGGTATGGTGTTCCGTGAAAAGATGAACCGTCTGAGATCACGAAAGGATGGTTAAAGGATCCGGTTGATGCCTCGACGGGATCTGTGTCCTCGTCCATATCTTGATCACCCGAAAAGTGATCCTCTGGTCCTAGTGGGTTAAAGCCCACGTGCTCTGGTAGGTACTCTGCTGGGTTAAACTGACCCTGAAAAACAGGAGTAGGGTCGCCAAAGAAACGTTGCGGGTTGTGGGGTTCGTTCTCTGACTGAGGCCCATAAGAGTCATGATATGGAGGCGTTGAGGCGTGCGAAAAAGATCGTCTGGCATCGTCTTCATAGGTCCTCCATAGCTCCCTCGTTTCGTCATTCCTTGTAGAAGAAGTTCGTCGATATGAAGGCCCTGCCTCATGGTCGTTAGGGGCGCTAGCTGGCTCCTTTCCTCGACCACCTCGTCTAAATCTTGGCGGCATTTTTGTACCTGTTAAAATACACAAGGTAATAACAAGGAAAAATAAAGGACAAAAATTTAATTAATTAAAAATTTGAAAAATTTGGATTATTCCTAAGTTCTTTGTCTAGACTCGAAGATTTAGGAATGTGCAATTGTGTAACTGAGATTAAACACAAAAGGTTAGTGTTTAATTCACTCAGAGTTGGCTCTCATACCAACCTGTCACACCCCGAATTTCCACGTATCACCGGTGTGCCCGGTAGGGGAGTATCGTGACGTGGTTGGCAACATAATAGTCAAACAACACAATATTTAAATGCACAGCGGAAGCAAAGTATAGATTTAATTCAACCAACGATATTGTAATATTAAGTATCACAAACAGTCGAATATAAATCCACAGGTAGATTAAATTTAAAAAGGAAACAAATGTTCAACAGTTTATGACATCCAAGCTGGCGAGACTTAATGTGGATGCTAGGAGACAAGCCAGCCTATTTCGCGTAGTACCTGCACTTAACCTTTTTAAGAAAATACGTCAGTTTACACTGGTAAATACAATCAACCGACTCATTTTGAAAAGAGTTTAAGAAAATGCATTTAAGGCACAAGGCACAAATAATATTTTATAACTTGGGATAATTATGTAAATATATAATACTTGTAAACGAATTACATGTTTCTTATGCGTTCAGTAGCCCGATCCGTAGACCGGGTTAAAGATCAATGGACACACCACTTTATATAATGAGACACTGACAGGTGTACGCCTACACCTGAGTGCTGAGGTCGTGGCCATTTCGTAAAATGATGCCAGGGATATCCGGGACATGGTCATTAACCCCCCAAAGGCTTTAAGCAACAAAGCATTTCAAAACAAAGCATATCAATGATTTAACCTCTATTCGATTAAGATTCAATGCTGGACCAAGCGGTATTTTATATACCGTACCCCAAGCCCGTATAGGGAAAATAAGTTAAAAGTATTTACCTGAGTAAGTATAGTTCAAAATCAGCGAGTGCAAGTATCTTTTACTCGTTCTCCTAATCTGGAACGAAGGTTTATAATAACCTATTAGAATCCTAACGGGTCTTTAGTTAAGCTTACGCTTAGACCGGTTAGTTTTAAAGATACGGTTCGTACGCACGATTAAGCGAAGACCGGATAGAATGTGATTTAGACCCGACAAGTTTGAAGACTTGTTTAATATGGGTATATGATACACATTCTTGATTTTGAGATAAAACCGATAAGGTTTGACCCGTTTCGGCTAATTTATGTAAACTAGTTACATAAACCGAACCGAACGCGCATGAAGCGTAACGGGTATCCGTAATAGTCCTAAACAGGTTTCCTAAGTTAACATGCCTTAAATAAGTTGTGACATCAGTAGGATATCACCCGTGATGCCCCAAACGAGTTTAATCTCTTAATAAGCCCCGTAGGGGTATTTTGGTCATTTTAAAGATTATAAAAGGATTTAATTAGGTTTCTGTGAACCGGGTCTGGTTACATCAGTAAAATGGCTTATTTAAACAGGTTATAACATTTGGTTATAAGTCTTATATGTCAAAATAGTTTTAAACCCAAACTATGCGTATAATACGTGTATAAAGCCGTTTTAAGCGACGTACGGTTTAAAATACGATTCTGAGTTTCCTGATCAATTAAACAGGTTCAAAACACTCTATTAAATATTTAAAATCAGTAGCAATTGGATTGGCGTCAAAAGGATTTGTAAAACTCATTTTATGGCCGAAAAGGGTATATTCGGTATTAACCGAATTAAAGCGCTAATCCAAGCTTATGATCAGTTTAAAAATAATTAAAAATCTTCAAAAATCCCAAAATATTATATTACATCAGTGGGTAAAAGGTTTGGTGTCAAAAATTGGGTTTAGATAGGTTTTATGCTAATGACGCCGTTTAATTAATAAAAGCGTTCTTAATTACGTCATTAAGCGTAACTCCTAATCTAGACCTCCGATTAACGTGAAATTTTCGGGACATGCATAATAATCAGTAACTAAGATTATGGCACTTTCATATTTCCAAAAATCTCGTTTTATGGTCATAAGGGCATTACGGTCAATATTTAGGCGATTAACGGAAACATCGGACGATTAGGGATTCGAGTGGTATAAACGCAGAGGCTCATAAACACATGTAACTAGGTCCTAATGGAACCCTAAGGCATGTCTAAATCTATTTAAACTGGGTCAGAACTGAGGTCAAAGAAAAAGTCAAACTTTTGCGTCTCTCGGTTCCGAATCGGTTCAAAACATAAAGTTGTCGAATCAAACAAGTGCAGACAAGTTATTATACTTATTTTCAAGTTATATGACTGATAAAACAGTTTACACGCCTTCCGTATCATTAAATATGCGATTAAGGTTTCTGTTGACTTTTTCGGAAAACCTTTGACTCGACAAACGACATGGTTAGGATTTAAATCAGTGAGTGACCTTTTAGGGGTTTAATAACCATATAAATACCAACTTATAATGACTTTCGATTCGACAAATCTCTGGACCGATTGTGATTTATCACAAAGTCAAACCGTAGTTACGACGGTTTGATTTCTAGGCTTTAAACTAAGTATAAATGAATTTAGAAGGATCAAAGGCACTTACACACGTCTAATGGATGATATGGAATGTTTGTGGCCTGCTTGAATGATCCAGAAATGCTCAGAGGGTGAAATGAATGATGAATGAACAATGTTGCATAATGTGGGTCATTTAAACAACTTCAAACAAGCTTGGATGATCGACAACTAAGTCTAGGAGTGTTGCATTATCATCCACAAGTATCCTACACACTAAAAACCATCTTAGGGCAGCCCAAGGTATCAAGAAATGGTGTTTAAGTCGGTTAAAAGACATGCAGGGCACCTGTGCTTGTTTTCTGTCCAGACAAGGCAGTCGCGTAGCGCGACTGCCGGGGCCTATATGCTCGCGCTACGCGAGGGTGAAGAAGACCTGCCAAACAAGTTTCTGTTAATTGCATTTCAGTCCCTGGTCCCCCGAAAGGTCGTTTTCACCATCCTACTTGCATATGAAGCTTTGTTATTTAATATATGGGGCTTTAAGACTTATACCCACTTTGTTAAGTCCTCGGGTAACTTTGTGATCACCCGAAAAGCCCTAAATTTCAACGTTGACGATTCTAACCCTCACACACGAATTTTATCACAACTTGCTCATACGATAACGAAACTTCATGAAATTTTTGTGGTACTTTCTAGTGAGCATAATTAATCATTACAAAGCTTCGGGTTTGTCAAAAGGTCACTCAGAGGTATAACTTAAACATGTTGGCACATTTAACCCCTGTAGTTTGTAATCTCTCACTTTCTTTCACAATTCGCTTCGTATGATCCATGATCTATTCGTTTAAGGTTATAAACATCATGTAGGGTTATTGCAAAGTATATTTATTCCTTGTTGACACTTTGAACCCTTTTATTTACACAGTTTCACTGTTTGTCAACTTTAGTCCTTCAAGAACATTCTTTCACACGTTCAAACCTATGACACGTGTCAACACATTATAGGACGTAAATTTCCGAGGTGTTACATGTGAGGTGGTTATAGATATTCCTGAAGATTTGAAAATCAAGTGCTCTGAGGATCCTATGTCAGATCTGATCGACTTTGTATATCCTTCACTTCTCCAACTGTACAAAGATAAAGATTATTTTGCTGAAATAGCTATACTAGCACCAACAAACGAGGTTGTTCAAGAAATTAATGAAAGATTACTTGCTTCGTTTCCTGGCGATGAAGTGGAGTATCTGAGTTCTGATAGTATTTGTCAAACTGATCAAGCAAAGAACGAAGCACATGCGAGACTATATTCTCCTGATGTTCTAAATGGTCTTAAAATTTCTAGTCTGCCTAATCATCGATTAGTCCTTAAAGTTGGTGTACCTGTAATGTTGCTTCGCAATATTGATCAACAAAATGGTTTATGCAACGGTAAGAGACTACGGATTACTAAACTTTATAAACGTGTTATAAAGGCTGAGATTATATCCGGCGGAAACATAGGGACCAGAACGTTTATTCCACGAATCAGTTTGCCACCGTCGGATAAAAGAATTCCTATCAAGTTTCAACGACGACAATTCCCCTTAAATATATGTTTTGCAATGACTATAAATAAAAGTCAAGGACAGTCTCTATCAAGGGTTGGATTGTATTTGAAATATCCAGTTTTCTCACATGGTCAGCTTTATGTTGCGTTATCAAGAGTTAAAAGCAGAGCCGGTGTGAAGTTGCTTATACTAGACAAAGATGGGAATGTAACGAGTAAAACAACAAATGTAGTCTACAAGGAAGTTTTTTCCGGCATTTGAATAGTTTTCTCTTTTTTTCTTCCAATGTATGTATTTGTACACAACATTTCATTTCAAAGTAAATAATATAGTTTTGGTTGAAGCCCGCGTATTACGCGTGCATTAACCTAGTATATATATATATATATATATATATATATATAGAATAAGTATAATCTACTTCACGGCTTAACGTACGTTAACGTACGTGACAAATTTACGCACGTTAATATGAAAATCACGCACGTACAAAATTGATAAAACCTAATCACGCTTTCAGCAACTTGGATATAATCACGCATACATGTGTGTAATCACGCATGGGATTTTGATCAAATATATAATCACGCACGTTATAAACTTAATCACGCATGTTGTTTTTCGTCACGTACGTTAACGTACGTTAAGCAGTTTTGTACGTTTACCTTTCTCTATATATTTATATATTTAGGATAAGGATCATTTGAGAAGTAGTAGGCTATTTGAGAAACTTGAAAAACATTCTGGACCACACATTTTCCCTAAGCAAAAAAATGCAAAAAAATGTAAAAAAATGAAAAAAAAAATTTATTTATTTATTTATTTTTTTTGAAAAAATCGCAGCTTTTTCTTTAAGGATTTAATTTTTTATTTTTAAAAATTTATTTTTTTTTGGATTTATACACATGTGTATATTGTTAATCTTTTAACTATACATATATGTATATTGTCAATTATACATATATGTATATACATGTTTAAAATTGAAAAATAAGTGTTATTTAGGGTTTAGCATTAGTATTTAGGGTTTAGGGTTTAGCTTTATGGTTTAGGGTTTAGCATTAGGGTTTAGTAATAGTATTTAGGGTTTAGCATTAGGGTTTAGCATTTGGGTTTAGCTTTTGGGTTTAGCATTAGGGTTTAGCTTTAACTTTTGGGTTTAGCTTTATCTTTAGGGTTTGCATTAGGGTTTAGCATTAAGGGTTTAGCATTAGGGTTTAGCTTTAGGGTTTAGAATTAGGGTTTAGCTTTAAGGTTTAGCTTTAGTGTTTATGGTATAAGGTTTAGTATTTATAACACATAGCTTTAAGGTTTAGCATTAGGGTTTAGAATTAGGGTTTAGCTTTAGGGTTTAGCATTAAGGTTTAGCTTTAGTGTTTATGGTATAAGTTTTAGTATTTATAACACATATTTTTACAATTTTAAACATGTATATACATATATGTATAATTGACAATATACATATATGTATAGTTAAAAGATTAACAATATACACATGTGTATAAATCCTAAAAAAAAAAATTTTAAAAATTAAAAAATTTAATCCTTAAAGAAAAAGCTGCGATTTTTCCAAAAAAAAATTTTGCATTTTTTCCACCTTTTTTGCATTTTTTGCTTAGGGAAAATGTGTAGTCCAGATTGCTTCTCAAGTTTCTCAAATAGGATGAACTTCTCTTAGGATCTCTACCCTATATATATATATAAACTAGATTTACCACCCACCGCAATGCGGCGGGGGATTCAATAGTTATATATCATGTTAGATGAAAGGCAAATGTTTCTTACATGACCACGAGTCTGTGTGTAAAACCGAGAAAAAAATAACTAAGTCGATCTCTAACTTGCACGTTGCGATAGACCTATAAAACGGGGAAAAATAGACGCGCTGCGACGGACATGTCAAACAGGAAAAAAATAGATGAAAAACGTTGAACCCCACACGCACGTTGCGGCGTGTTAAGTCGGAAATTTAGAACGACACGTTAAACGGAGAACTTATGAAAGATGAAAAGTATATAAGAGACTAAAGTTGAAAGTAAAAAAAAAATGTTGAGATTAAATTGCAAAAGATGAAAAGCTTTGGATTGAAAGTAAAAAAAAATTAAAGGGGTTAAATTGCAAAAAAAGATAAATAAAAAAACTAAGGGTAAGAAATTACAAGAGAATGACACGTGTCCAAAAAGAATTTTTGTTTATTAGTATAGAAAGATTGCAAAAAAATGAAAACTTTTGAATTAGAAGTGAAAAATCAAATTAATCAAAGGGGTTAAAATACCAAAGATAGAAACTTTAGACTTAAATTGCCAAAGATTGAAACTTTAGAGCTAAAAAAGAAATCAATTAAACAAAAGAGATAAATAGATTTAGTTAAATTGATGTTTAATATTATTATTATTTAATAAAAGAGATAAATAAAAAAACTAAGGGTAAGAAATTACCAGAGAATGACACGTGTACAAAAAGGATTTTTGTTTATTAGTATAGAAAGATTATAATTGTGTATAAAACCTGAACCTGAAAAATTACTCATAACCCTGAAATGCCAAGATAAAGCTTACCCAAGCCCGATCTCGTTCACACCCATCACCAAATTACTAAAGCAAAATTCAATTTAATAAATAACACAAACCAATATCCACACAAAAAGTCTTACTATACTAAACAACACTTGATACCAACCACAATGACTACAAGTCACAAACCTACATGCAACCTACCCAACACCCTTCAAATCTTCAACTAATTCACATGTTTGATTAACCAGAGTCCAAATTTTCCATGATACCATAACAAATTACTCTTTAAAAGTATCTTTCATGTGTGACCAAATTCGTAATTTCTAAAACGAAATGACAACAGTTCAAGACGTGTAATATTCAAATGTCTTGTGAATCAAAGCGAAAGAAACAAACATCACAACAGCCTACCAAATGAAGTTCTTAAGGTAGACAGTAGAATTACATGTTTGAAGAAAGTATGGTCCTTTTGACACCAATTCTTTCGAATGAAACAGAAAACGCTAAAAACAACGCCGTTTCTACCTTTGGTTAAGTTCTGTTTCAAACTCGAGTAGTTTCTCACGGATAGGCTTCAGAAACGTCTTCATATCTTGGAGAATTCTTTGTTTATCTTGAAGAAGAAGATCCTTGTCCTCATTTAGCCTCACTTCAACCTATAAGTGTAACAAAATTTAAACAAGCGGTTAGCTTCATAACTCGTCATAAAACATACTAAATCTGATTATTATCCAAAAGAAATATAATTTTTGTAATCATATATGCGAGCTGTCGTGTGAAAAAGATGACCTGCAAATCGTCTAGTTCACCATACGAGAACTCGGCTAAATCCAAATTGCCTTTGAATGTTTTCTTCTCTTCTCCAATAAGCCATTCCCCTGCTCACAAATTAGCGTGGGTCAGGTTGAAAAGGTCACTTTTTAATGTGGTTTGACTAGGGGTGCAAATGAGCTCAGGAGCTGCTCGAGATCGGCTCGAGAAAAAGATCTAAGCGAGCCACGCCGTATTGAGCTCAAGCCAAGCTCGTTTATTTATCAAGCCCGAGCTCGAGCCTGGGATGTGAAGCTCACCAGGCTTGGCGAGCCTTAGTGTAACATTAATTTTTCTTAATATTTAATAACATTTTCCCCTTATTTAAAGTATTCTAGTAAATAAGCCAAGCTTATTTAAACTTGTTTGCGAGCCGAGCCCAAACCTAAAAATAAACTTGTTTAGTAAACGATCCCGAGCTTCAAATATCGAGCTCATGAGCCTAAACGAGTCTATTATTTATATTATTCTTATTTAATATATGAATTAATAGATAATCAATGAGCAGAGCTCGAGCTCTCATAAGTTAATCGAGCTCGGGCTCGGCTCGTTTGCACCCCTAGGTTTGACCCATCAACATTTTTTGTGTCATTTTTAGTATTTCATGAAATGTATTAGATTTGAATAAAAAAACTATTTTGTTAAAAATAATTCTGATTTTTGTTACTAAATCGCTTAAAGGTTATAAACATTTAAATAAAACTTCGGGCCAGTCTTTGCACATTTGATCTGCTTCACCCATGTGACAATTTCATTCTAAGTCAACATTTTCAAGTTTGGCCCATTTGGCCCATTGAATTAAACCTAACCAAAATAAACCAGTTCCAAGTCAACTGGTTGAAATTTCTGACATTAAGAGGAAAACAGGACTTCTAGCGGCTTGCTTACCTTTGACTTTCAATGTGATTTCATATGTATACCCAACACGCTTCTTGTTCCTAACTGTCACTAAAAATGCCTGCAAAATTAAAAAAAAAAAAAAAAAGATAAGGAACACTGTAAATAAAGAACACAACCCGACAAATTTTGACCCGTTACCCAAACTGAATGACCCGCCCATTTTGCCACCTCTAAGAAAAATACTCACGTCTCCTGTGCATCTCGATACTTCCGCAATTTTTGCATTCCCAGAAGAGAATTCCAAGGAACTCACTGATAGAAGTAACTCCTGCAGTGTTATAGAACACAAACGAGACAAGCAAATTTCAGCAGATTAATTTTTGAATTTTGGCATATGATAATAGTTGACTAAAAGTCAACTACATAAGCTTCGGTACAAAAACCAAACCTTGATTCTTTCAGTTGCCCATTTGTTTAAGTTCTTCTCCTCCCATGTTCCAGCCTATAAAAGGGCATGCAATTACATTTCTATATCTCAAATATATGCTTATAAAAGGTCAATTTTCTCAAATGTGTTCCACCTTTATAGTGTATATCAAATTATTTATACATATATGAGAACCAATAAAACTTTGAGAATTATTTTAAAAACGAGAACCACTGTTTTATCCGTCGGATCTGCTTGATAAAGATCTTTTTACACGATGACAATTTCTTATTTAACATGAAAATATGTTGGATTTACACATGAACACACTTCTAGAAACTACAGTTCTGACCTAGCATGCATTCGAGCTGATTTTGAAAATGTAACAGCGTAAAAAGATCCTCATTAAGCACATAAGACCAAAAAGGGTTATCAACCCAACCATATATTTATAAATCGTCACATTGTTAACACTAAGTTGCTGTTACATGCCACTATCATTTTAAAATCCAGTGCAATTAGCAAAAATTCTTGGAAAAAATAATTAAAATTGGAGAACGGTTTTGAGAAACTAAAAACCACTATTTAGCAGTTGGATCTCCTTGATGAAGATTCTTTTGCGCGATAACATTTTCATAATTAACGCGAAAACATGTTATGTGCATTAATAAATACACTAATATATGCTATATTGTATTCACAGGTGAATCAAATTCCGATTTCCGACTTGCATGTTTTAGAGTTCATTACAGAAATGTTATCGCGTAAAAAGTCTTCATCAAACAGATGTGACTACTAAAGAGTGCTTATCATTTTTTTCAAATGGTTATTAACCCAACCATATATGTAAATCCTCACATTAGTTAACACTTGGTTACTATTACATTCCATTATCATTTCAAGATCCAATGCAATTAACAGAAGTACTTTAAAAAGATCAAAATATGAGAACAGTATTAAGAAACGAAAACCACTATTTAGCAGTCGGATATACTTGGTGAAGATGTTTTAACTTTTAACGCTGTAGGATTCTCATAATTAACAAGAAAACGTGATGTATTCGCTGCTAAACACACTGCTATAAACTATATTGTATTCACTAGTAAATCAAATTCTGACCAGACGCTTTTTTGAGTTAGTTACGAAGATGTCACCGCTTAAAAACATATAATGACTAAAAAGTGGTATTAATTTGTCAACACTAAGTTGCTATTACATGCCATTATCATTTTAAAATACAATACAATTAACAAAAAATTATTCGAAAAAATTTAAAAACTTGAGAACTACTTTAAGAGACAAAAACCACCATTTAGCGGTTAGTTCTGCTTGCTATACAACACAATTAACAAAAAATTCTTCGAAAAAAGTTTAAAACTTGAGAACTACTTTGAGAAACAAAAACCACCATTTAGCGGTTAGTTCTCCTTCCTAAAGTTTGACATTTTCATAATTAACCCGAAAACATCTTCTATTCATATGTAAATACACACTATTAAAAACCATTACATAACCACTAGTGAATCAAATTCTACCAATATGTATTTTCGAGTAAGCACGAAAACGCCAACGCATACAACCATCATCATACTCAGTAGATCCCACCAATAGCACAACTAAGGTAGGGTCTGAGGAGGGTAAGATGTAGACAGCCTTACCTCTACCCCGTAAGAATAGAGAGGTTGCTTCCAATGAGACCCAGCTCGATAGTAGTTTTGCATCAAGCCTTGGACATAAGGCACATAACACTCAGCAACTAAGACAAAGGCCGATTAGTGCATGTACTCCCTTGTCTTTCGGCCATCAACGCCACCACATGATGCATGATTAACCATCCCCTTTTTAACGTTATTTTCACGAAATTAGTAAAATAACGTTAAAACTAATGCACTCTCACTTTTGCCCCCGAGCACCCGCACATATATACATTATATGTGCATAGATATGTGCATAGCGCAAGCAGCAGGGCGTATACAAATAAGTGATCAACAACAATTTGGACCCACTACACTATACAACAAACAGATCCATTCTATTAACCCTAGCATCATCAATCAAACAAAACAAACTACAACAATTTACCTTATTCCAAGCAGAACCCAGATGAGTACATGAACCAGACCCAGCTGAAACATCCTCTGCAGTGAGTTTCCTAGGAACAGTGAGTGGTGCAGCATCTTGTTTGACTTCTCTGACCCAGTACGTGTAAGACGACGTCGTAGTGGAGTCTGTATTCTGTTTCTCTGTTGATACCACACCACCTCCCTCCATCTTCAAATTATACCCAATTCAACTGGAAACCCTATGAACCCTAAATGTTGAATAAGAAGGAAGGGGAAAATTGGAAGATCAAACCTGAGTGGATGAAGGAAATCAATGGAATTCAAGATCTGAGTTGACTCAGGAAGGTTCTGGAGGGTGAAGACTTTGTTCCCGAAGATATGGAGGTATGGATTGGAGAGTTGACTATTTGTATGGGGTGACTGGTGAACACCCATAGCACCCGAACCACCAAAACTCATCGAATGAGCCTATGGCGGCATGTTTGGGTTAGTGGCTCAACCCGAAACTGAAACATGTGGTCAGGTTTTTAACAAGAGGATTAGGTTTTTATCGATGTTACTAATGCTCTAGTGGTGACCACGGGTATTTAAGTTCTACCTATGGTGAGCCGGATAAGTTTTCTCCTCTAGATCTCAAGTTCAAGTCTAAGTGATAGGTGGCTAAACCAGAAATTGAAACATGTGGTCAGGTTTTTAACCAGGGGATTAGACTGGTAAAGAGAAAGTAGACATGGGGAATACGGCCGCGCTGAGAAAGGCCAGCCCTAAAAATTCATGTACCATGTTCGAGCTCGAAAAAACTGCCTTTAGGTCTTAACGAAATTGGGTATTGAGCTCATTAAAAGTTTAAACCTAATGGCAATGGGCTAATAACTAATCTAAACCGTAAAAATAATTTTGTAAGTGGGCCAATGTTGGTGTTTTTATGAGTATACCCTATTAATTTATTTATTTTTACATTTACATATCCGATTTTTTTAAATAACGTGCCCTTCAAAATATCGGGCCTTGGCCGGTGGTCCTCCCCACCCACCCTGAGGGCCGACCATGGAGTTGAGTTACAGGTAAAAATGGGTTCCTACAAAAAAAGTTTGATTAATGGCAATGTGAAATAGTTCAATTTGGGGCAACGTGAAGTGGCGTGAAGTTTGCCATTTTACGTCGGAAAACGCCACATACACGGCCCCCTTGGGTGTGTTCTTCGAAAAAAAATGGAGGGAGCATGATGTCACGGCCCCCGACCCGGTTTGCCTGATTCAGAAGCCGCGGGACAGAAAACCCGTGGTATTGGTATTTAATTGGCAGCAAAAATTTTAACAGGATTGTTAAAACTGAAAACACCGGATTATTTTATTATAAGTTTCGGGACAAACCCCATATTTTACAATAAAGGAGTTTCACTAGGAAATCCCCTGGTTACAGAAAACATGTTTATTTATTTACTGAGCCACTTCATTCAAGCTGGAGTGCGACGTGGCACTTTTCCTTGTTCACAGTAAATCACCTGAAACATGTTTTAAAAAGATTTGATAAGCGAAAAATACTGGCGAGTGCATTCCATTTGTACAAAAGACACATTGTTATAATATACAGTATTAAGAGCGATTACAATGTTTATATATCAACCAGTTACCCCAAATCGGTATTTGTCACTCGACCAGATCTGTGACTATGGTCATATCACACATTGGCTAACCCGTTGTCCAATGGTGAAGCTTATCAAGTAGTGTATACAAAACCCCACATACCGGCCGTAATTGAAGATTACAAAGACTTAATCACTGTAATTATAACTTTGAAAACAAGTAGGGTTCTGAAAGCAATTTGGTAAAAAGAGAATGACTTACATTGCAAGTTTAAACGGCTAGAGCCTGCCTACTGATTAAGCTGGTAATTCTAGTTAAATATACAATGCAAACGAAACTAGGTTAGTAACTTAATACAACATTTACGCTAATTCACGAGATCGAAACCCTCAAGACGAATGACAAAGTATAGCCCAATGTAGGCAGCACTTAAACATCCATCAGATTTGTTTTAATCGATCTGACATTGTATCTTAGCAGTGATCGAGTTATTACCCCGTTATCGTAGCAGCGTCTCGACACTAATAAGTTGTTATTTGAGCAGAATATGGTGGTTTTGAAGGAATTTTTCGAGCAGAAATGAACTGCCCATGCACGTCCCATTTATAGCAGATTTTTGACTTTCTCGCGGCCCGCGACAGCCTTAAGGCTGCCGTGTCATGCCCTAGCTTCGCCACGTGGACGACGCGTCTCCCACATCCTTATCCGGAGACTCCCAATCGCTCGCGCCCCGCGACGGATGGCTTTGAGTCTGTCGCACCCCGCGACAGACTGATTTTTCTTGTTTTTCTTGGTTTTTCATGAAAAGTCAGTTTTTAGGGGTTCGGGTTTTCACTTACGTAGCGTTTTAGGACATTTTTGTGCCAGTCGTTACATACTCCCCACCTTATTAAATCTCATCCTCGAGATTTACTAGAACAAGTAATGATATTTTCTTTTCATCTCCGATTCCAGCTCCCATGTGTACCTAGGTCCTTTTTTTGAATCACATTTTATTTTGACTAGAACCAGACTCTTGTGTTTGAGGTGCTTGACCTTTCTGTCTTCATTTGAAGAGGTTTCTCAACAAACTTTAACTTTTCATTTACCTCTATATCTTGAAGATGTACTACCAGTGATTCATCAGATAAACACTTCTTAAGATTAGATACATGAAATACATCATGTACACCGGCCAATTCTTCTGGTAGTTGTAACTGATAGGAAACTGGTCCTATTCGTTGGATGATTTTAAAAGGTCCGACATATCTTGGACTTAGCTTTCATTTCTTACCGAATCGGACTACTCCTTTCCAAGGAGAAACTTTTAGTAGTACTTTATCACCAACTTGAAATTCTAACGGCTTACGATGATTATCGCCATAACTCTTTTGGAGATCTCGAGCCGTCTTTAGCCTTTCCTTGATTTGAGTTATCTTGTCAGTGGTTTCCTTCACAATCTCAGGACCTGATAACTGACTTTCTCCTATTTCTGCCCAACATACTGGAGTTCGGCACTTTCGTGCATAAAGTGCTTCGAATGGGGCAGCATTGATGCTTGTGTGATAACTATTGTTATAGGAGAATTCTATTAATGGTAGGTGGTCGTCCCAATTTCCACCGAAATCTATAACACATGCTCTTAACATGTCTTCCAGGGTTTTGATCGTCCTTTCACTTTGTCCATCTGTCTGGGGATGGTATGTTGTACTAAAATTCAATCGGGTTCCCATTGCTTGTTGGAAGCTTGTCCAAAAATACGAAGTGAAATGACTATCCCTATCTGACACAATGGAGAGTGGAACTCCATGTAGTGACACTACCTCGTCTATATATAGCTTAGCTAGCCTTTCCATGCTAAAGGTTTCCTTCATTGGTAGGAAATGAGCTAATTTGGTTAATCGATCTACAATCACCCAGATTGCGTCGTTACCTTTCCGGGTTTTGGGTAGTTTAGTAACAAAATCCATTATTATCAATTCCCATTTCCATACGGGCATTTCTAATTGTTGAAGTAAACCTGAAGGTTTCTGGTGTTCTGCCTTAACTTGTGAACAAGTTAGACACTTAGAAACGTATCTAGCTAAGTCCTTTTTCATTCCTATCCACAAAAAAATTATTCCTTAAATCTTGATACATCTTGTTATTACCTGGATGCATCGTATACCTAGATTTATGGGCTTCCTCTAATATCTTATTTCGTAAGTTTTCTTGTTTTTATACCCAAATCCTTTTCTTATGGAATCTCCAAATTCCATCAGTTCCTTGCTCTAATTCTTTTATTCTTCCTTTCATTCCTTCAGCATCATCCTTGATTGTTGTTTCTTGAACACTTTTCAGTTGTTCCATTAAATCTAACTGCAGATTTAATCTAAGAGCACGAACTCGTCTTTTTTGTCATGGTACTTACGACTTAAGGCATCGGCTACTACATTTGCTTTTCCTTCGTGATACTGAATATTACAGTCGTAATCACTTAAGATTTCCATTCATCTTCTTTGCCTCATGTTTAATTCTTTTTGCCCAAATATGAATTTTAAGCTCTTATGGTCTGTATAGATAGTAAACTTACTACCATACAGGTAATGTCTCCAACTCTTAAGGGCAAAAATTATTGCTCCAAATTCTAATTCATGAGTCGTATAATTTTCCTCATGCTTTTTCAATTGCCTTGATGCATACGCGATCACCTTCTTGCGTTGCATTAACACACACCCTAATCCTAATTTAGAAGCATCGCAGTAGACTTCAAAATCTTCTGTTCCTTCTGGTAAGGCAAGAATTGGGGCATTTGTTAACCTTTGCTTTAGAATTCTAAAGGCTTCTTCCTGCTTAGGTCCCCATTCAAACTTAACAGTTTTACAGGTTAACTTAGTTAATGGAACAGCTATTTTAGAAAAGTCTCGGATGAAACGTCTATAGTATCCAGCTAGTCCTAGAAAACTTCGTACTTCTGTGGCTGATTGCGGGACTTTCCAACTTGTGATAGCTTCTATCTTGGAAGGATCTATGTGAATGCCTTCGTGATTAGCCATGTGTCCTAAAAATTGTACCTCTTGTAAGAGAATTTGGCGTAGAGTTTTTCTTTTTTTAACAAGGTTAAGAGTGCATGTAGGTGCTTGTCGTGTTCATCCTGGCTTTTGGAATAAATAAGTATATCGTCGATGAAGACTATAACAAATTTATCCAAGTACGGCTTACAGATCCTATTCATCATATCCATGAATGCTGCAGGAGTATTCGTTAATCCAAACAGCATGACTGTAAACTCGTAGTGACCATACCTAGTCCTAAAAGCAGTTTTAGGTATGTCCTCTTCCTGTACCTTCAATTGATGGTATCCAGAACGCAAATCTATCTTAGAGAAGTACCTAGCTCCCTGAAGTTGATCGAAAAGATCATCAATCCTAGGTAACGGGTATTGATTCTTAATGGCAACCTTATTCAATTCTCTATAATCAATACACATTCACATAGAACCATCCTTCTTTTTCACGAACAACACCGGTGCTCCCCAAGGGGATGAACTGGGTTGTATGAATCCTTTTTCTAGCAATTCATCTAACTGCTTTTTCAGTTCTAACATTTTGGTTGCCGCTAAGCGATAAGGTGCCTTAGCTATTGGAGCAGTTCCAGGTATTAGATGAATCTAAACTCTACTTCCCTATCGGGTGGTAATCCAGGTAGATCTTCCGGGAATACATCGGGGTATTCTGATACTACTGGAATTTCCTGAAGTTCTTTTTCTTTAGTGTTAATGATTACTGAAATCATATACACATTTTCTTGTTTCCGTTCATAACTAGCGACTTTCATTACCAAAATGAACTTCATTGGTTTGCGGGGCCTATCTCCTGTAATTCGAATTATTTCTCCTGTTGGCGCACGAATTTCTAAGGAATTCTGATCACATAGGATTCGAGCATGGTTGGCTACTAACCAATCCATTCCTAACACGACATCGAATCCTGCTAAATTCAGAGGTAGAAGATTTGCCGAGAACTTATAACCTGAAAGTTCTATCTTTCCTTCTTGAAGCACCTTATCTATACCGATAGAGTTTCCTTCGCTCATTTCTACCGTATAAATTTGCCTAAGTTTGGTTAAGGGTTGCTTAAGTGCTTGGCAGAATGAAGTATTTATAAAACTTTGATTTGCACCAGAGTCAAATAATACTTTTGCATAAACGTCATGGACAAGGAACGTACCAGCTATCACGTCCGGAATTAGGTCTGCTTCTTGCGTCGTCAGCTGAAAAGCTCTTGCATTTTTCTTATTAGTTTCCTCGGTCGCTTTGGCTTTGTTGTCAGTTGGCTTGACCAATTTAGAGCATTTGGCTTAAAATGCCCCGCTTCTCCACAGTTGTAGCAAATTGTGGATTTCTTCCTGCATTCTTCCTCTTGGTGCCCGGTATTATGCAGAAATTACAATATTCCTTACATTTTCTGAAATGTTTCCTTTTACAATTTCTGCAAAATGGTGGTGCGGAAGGCTGCCTAGTTCCCTTTTTCTTGGAATTATTATTATTATTACCCAAATGGAAACCTTGGGTAATTTTCTGAGCCAATTCCTTCTTTCTATTCTCCTCTCTTGTACGAACCGACCCGCCAGTCAGGGTATTGGCCAGTTTGACAGCACCGTCGATAGTTCTAGGCCTTGCAGCCTTGACTATATCGCGGATCTCGCTAATCAGTCCCCAAATATAGCGAGAAATAAGTACAGGTTATGGTGAGGCCAAAGTCGGTACTATCCTTGCATATTCGAAGAATTTCAAAGTATACTCGCGATAATTAACATCCACCATCCGGTGGTTAAGGAATCGGTTTGTCATTTGTTCCTTTTCGTAGGAAGGACAAAACTTTCTTTCTACCAATTCCTTAAATTCTTCCCAACTCATGGCATAAGCCACGTCACTTCCCTTAGCTTGTAGCACCGTGTTCCACCATTCTAATGCTTCTTATTTGAAAAGGTGGGATGCATACATCACCCTGTATTCTTCTGCGCACTTACTTATTTTAATCACAGCTTCCATCTTTTCTAACCAACGAAGCGCAGCAGTCGCTCCTTCATTGCCCGCAAATTCGTTTGGCTTACAGGCGAGGAATTCTTTATAAGTGCACCCGATTGTTAACACTCTCCTTTTCTTAGGAGATGGGGCTTGAATTACATTATTATTATTATTCCCTCCATTTATGTTATAACTGAAATAATCTTCGCTAGTGCGTTTGCTCCGATTGGCTTGGGAAGGTTCAACTGGATTCTTAACAGCTACGATGATGGCTGGGATAGCATTAGCTATACCCTGAGCAACTATATTTTCTATATCTTGTCTATTGAGGAAATTTTCCTGATTATTTGGTTCCGATTGATTAACTTCATTTGCCGATTGGTTTACTGCGTCATCCATCTGAATTATAGATATGACATACGGATTAATATCACAAAGATAGATAGCAATTAAACACAACATTGCAATCACAAATCCAAATTAAGTCAGCATGTAAAACAAAAATCTTCGACATTGTGACATTTCTATTTTTATATATATATTTTTATGCATCAGTACAAGCTATGTATTTACAGCTATTTTATTTTAGTAATGTTGATATTATTATACATTATTTTATTATTATTATTTTATATTATATTATATATATATATATATATATATATATATATATATATATATATATATTTCACATATTATTATTATACAAAACTTCTATACTAGGGTCAATAGTCTTCAGAAATGGAATTCCCTTTCGTTGTACTTCCAGATGATGTTCTCCCCCACAGTCCGGATCCGGTTCCCTGCATCCACTAATTCTTCGCCGTAGCGTCGTAGTTCAACAACATTCTCCGGGTTCATGGGTGGAAAAGTAGCAGGGGCTGGTTCAAACTGAGGGTAATAAGGGTTTGGATTATTCATCATGTTTTGGAAGTGCCTGTCATTGGTCCACCATTCCTCGATTTGGTCAGGCAGGAGTAGTGGATTGACAATAGGTTCAGGGATGGCAGGTTCCAAGTTTACTAGAAGTTCATTTTGAATGGGAATGTTTATGAGGTTTTCATCGGCTGGTCCAAAAAAAGCACAATTAGCCAGCTTCCTGTCGAGTTCCTCCCAGGGTGGTAAGGTTGGGGTCTGTCCAGAACTTTCTCCCACTTCTTTTCCCTTTCCTTTTGGATCAACAGTTTTCTTTACTTTTTGAGCCGCGAACTTCTTCTTTCTCCCCCTTTTCCAGTCTCGCAGCCTCCTGCTATTTTTGGGTTTGGGCTTTTCCTGGGCTTGAAACACAATTGGCTCGTCTTTGTCAGCCTGGTAACCGGACTGGTCCCAGTAGTCTCCATGTCAGTAGAATGGATTGTGAAGTTTCGGAGAGCCTCCGATAATTCATTCATGATGTTAGTCACACATAAAGAAACACAAAATTCCAAATTAAATTTTAATTATTGTGAATTTAATTTTCACATAATCACAAAATTTCAAACTAAAATTTAAGTATTCTTCAAATACCTAATTAGCTTAAACCAGTGGCTCTGATACCACCTTTTTCAGTCACGGCCCCCGACCGGTTTACCCGATTCAGAAGCCGCGGCACAGAAAACCCGTGGTATTGGTATTTAATTGGCAATGGAAATTTTAACAGGATCGTTAAAACTGAAAACACCGGATTATTTTATTATAAGTTTCGGGACAAACCCCATATTTTACAATAAAGGAGTTTAACTAGGAAATCCCCTGGTTACAGAAAACATGTTTATTTATTTACTGAGCCACTTCATTCAAGCTGGAGTGCGACGTGGCACTTTTCCTTGTTCACAGTAAATCACCTGAAACATGTGTGACTATGGTCATATCACACATTGGCTAACCCGTTGTCCAATGGTGAAGGTTATCAAGTAGTGTATACAAAACCCCACATACCGGCAGTAATTGAAGATTACAAAGACTTAATCACTGTAATTATAACTTTGAGAAAAAGTAGGGTTTTGAAAGCAATTTGGTAAAAAGAGAATAACTCACATTGCAAGTTTAAATGGTCAGAGCCTGCCTATTGATTTAGCTGGTAAACCTAGTCAAATATATAATGCAAACGAAACTAGGTTAGTAACTTAATACAACATTTATGATAATTCACGAGATCGAAACCCTCACGACGAATGACAAAGTATAGCCCAATGTAGGCAGCACTTAAACATCCATCGGATCGGTTTTAATCGATCAGACATTGTATCGTAGCTGTGATCGAGTTATTACTCCATTATCGTAGCAGCGTCTTGACACTAATAGGTTATTATTTGAGCAGAATATGGTGGTTTTGAAGGAATTTTTTGAGCAGAAATGAAATGTCTATGCACGTCCCATTTATAGCAGATTTTTGACTTTCTCGCGGCCTGCGACAGCCTCAAGGCTGTCCTTCGCGGCCCGCCAGGGCCACCCTAGCTACGGTTAGGGTTGCCGTGTCAGGCCCTAGCTTCGCCACGTGGACAGCGTATGTCCCACATCCTTATTCGGAGAATCCCAGGCGCTCGCGCCCCGCGACGGATGGCTTTGAGTCTGTCGAGCCCCGCGACAGACTGATGGCGCGACAGACTGATTTTTCTTGTTTTTCTTGGTTTTTCATGAAAAGTCAATTTTTAGGGGTTCGGGTTTTCACTTACGGCGCGTTTTAGGACATTTTTGTGCCAGTTGTTACACATGATTGTGAAAACCCCGGTGATGTTGTGAGTTTCAAAAAGGGACCATTGTCCAACGTTAATTAAAAAAAATATTTGAGTAAATTGAACGAAACGTCCTTTATGTTTTCTCAAACTTCCAGTTTTCAGCTTTTATGTTGAAATCTTGTTGAAAACAACATCTATGTTTACTTTTGTTGAAGGTTCAATCCTTTATGACTAACCATGTTAATTTTCTCAGTTTATTCCCCTCACATGCCTAACATGTGAGGGCATATTTGCATTTTCTTCCCCCTTCTTGTAAACCCACAATACCATTAACCCCCGGTTCATCATCACCTCCTAATTTTACCTGTAACTGTCTATCGATCTTCGTATTCAGATCCTTTGTATTCCTCCCATGTGTATTAAAACTCAACGATAAAAAAACAAAACAAAAAACACATCCGCTGCTTGCAGATCCAAAACCCTAACTACCTCACCACCATAATTCTCACACAACAACGACGCCATCATCCAATACTCCACACTATGCTACTCCTCCAACCTTGAATTTCGCGACCGCAACAGCAGATTCCTCATCGTCACCGAAATATTCTGATCTTCTTCGGGGGCGATTCGATGCGGCAATGTCACACCCTGACTTTTGCGAAAGCGTGGTTATTGGTGTGACTTCTTAATACCATATCATTCAATCATAACAACGCTATATGATAAAACCATAAGATGTTCATCCATTAGTTAAGTTTGAAAACAACATAACATACTTGTCTGAAACGTTGACATCTAATTCAAGTTACAAACCACAACATGTTTTAAATGAGTTCATGAAGACTCAACAAAAGACCTTAATTAAAACCGAGTTTAGAAACATGTATCCCGTCCAGGAATAAGATACATCTCCTAAACCCTACGACCACAGATGACATCTTTTACTCATGACGCAGCTTGAAAACATGCAACACATGCCAGATCCACTTAGGTCCCTGAAATACATGTAATTTGAAAACATCAACAAAAGTTGAGCGAGTTCATGTGTTTTGTGTATGAATAAACCTTTAAAGTATGTATGTATGTATGTAAATCCTCGTATGAAAGCAAACAAGGAAAAGATCACCAATGGTTTGCAAGGCCACTGATATGTGTGACGGTGTAGGAAGACTCAAACCTAGCAAATTTGTACATGGGCTTCCGGTTGGAAGACATAGTCACCCTATGGGCCACCCTGGTCCTCATGGGTGTGGGCTCGCTACACCCAAATAGATCTATCACTCATGCCCCTCGGTCCTTATACGAGGATTAATGGTCTCAAGTATCCGCCTACCCATTCACATGATCTATGGTTCTTTCCTAGGCTAATCATACCAATTGTATTTGTACGTAATCCTTTTGTAACATGTATTTCACCCCGAAGTAAATAAACAAAACAATTTAAAGAAAAGGGGGACATGAACTCACAGTTTTGCGTCTTCAGTACTCGTGACTCAAATCTCCTCAGCAAGCACGACTCCCTACAATGTACTAGGGTCCATTAGATGAACGGGCCGTGCCTTGCCTTCGTATTTACGTTTTTGAGTTACGTTTTAGTTAATATTATCCCAAGTTATAGCTTCTTGTTAAAATAATAAATATCTTAACTTTAATTATATTTAATTTTTGGAATAATTGTTAACCCATATTTTTGTAACAATACTTCTCAAGTATGTATTTTCGTATTTCCTTCCCAAGGATGGGGGGTATCTCATACATGTATCTTCGTATTCTTGTATTTGTAGTCTCAAAATAATATATTTCCAAGTCTCACTTTAGAAAATATATATAAACTCATTTTGTCCAAAAAATAATGTATTTCAAGAAAATATATATTTTCCTCAAAAACCAAATATTTTCTAAATATTCTTAAGAAAATATATTTTTACTTCTCAAAACAATATTTTTCTTCTTGTCGAAAATATGATGTATTTTGTAATAATAATGAAAATCATTTTTTTCATTTCTTTCATATCCAAAAATAATATTTACCAAAAATATATTTGTAACGGTATTTTCCGGAATATTTTGTAAGTTACGTTCTTGTTCGGTTTACCAATATTATGTGTATAACTTATATATTTATTCCTTGTGATTTTTGGTAATATTTTGGATTGTAATTTCTTGGTATTTTGTCAAGTTATATTATTTTAACCCTAAAATAATATAACTACTACACAAGGTATACAAATAACCACACACAATGTGTCTTTAATGTAAATATATATTCTAAATACATATTTATCCATTTTTATTTATAAAAATAAACCTCCAATACTTGTATTTTTGTAACAAAATCTATGGCAAAGTTTATATTAAAAGTCATAGTTAAAACACACTTGTAAATATTTGTTTAGAAAATATTTTTCTAAGTGTTTGTATTTTTAGAAAATTTTTGCCATAGTTTCCCCTAAAAATGGAGGTGTCCATGCTCTCAAAGCATATCATTTTCTTTTCAAAAATCATCATAAGAAATCAACAATCAATCTACATTTACCAAGTGCTAAAACAAAGCTATCCACATAATAATCATGAACTTGAACTTTTATAAAAACTTGTAGTAACTTGGTAGTGTGTTTAGTATACTTAGTTACCCTTTAAAGTGTGTTTATTTCTTTAAAAATCTCATTCCTAAAGAATTTAGGTGTTTACAACTTACTAGATGATTTTTCCAACAATCATTCTTTTAAATTTTTCTTGTAAACAAAGTGTTCTTATACTTGTTTCACCACTAGTAACATGGTTAGTTTCTTTAAAAACAATGTTCTTGTAAATCTTGTGGTTTAACTTGGTTTCTTTAGAATACTATCTTTGAAATCATTCAAGTTTTTGTCTAGTAACATATTACGTGTTCCATCATTCATAAAATCATGTTTATTTTTCAAGTTCATGAAAACATAAAGTATGATGATCTTGGTCTTTCACAAGATCATCACCTTAACTTACTAGATCATGTGTTTAATCACAATCTAGTATGTTTCCTTATGATGTCTAACATCACTAACACAAATCATGTTTATTTTTCAAGTTCAAGAAAACATAAAGTATGATGATCTTGGTCTTTCACAAGATCATCACCTTAACTTACTAGATCATGTGTTTAATCACAATCTAGTAGGTTTCCTTATGATGTCTAACATCACTAACACAAATCATCAATCATCAAGAAGCATATCATCACTAATCAACAAGTATTCATATGTTATTAAGCTTATGTTAGAGATTTATGATTATGTTTCTTTAGTGTTCATTGAGATCAACATTATTCATCATCTATTAACCATCAAAATATGAAGTATCAAGAGATCGTAAGGGCCTTACTACTAGCACAAGGCTAGGGAAGAACACTTGATGTTGATGATGACAAAGGTGGAGGATAAAAGCAATCGGGAGAGGTCCTTCAAGATCCAAGACCACCAAACCTTCTTATATGGTTCCTTACACCTTTGTAAGTATATGGATTGAATGGAAGTGAAATGATGATGATGGGGTGGTGGGTGCTTGTTCTCGGCCGAATGGAGGGGAGAAAGGAGGAGGAGGTGAGTTGTGGTGAAGTGTGTGTGAGAATGATCCACCAAGTTCCTCTTATAACCAACTAATTTTATTATCCATTGTGTATTATGTCTTGTAAGTACACAACATGATCTAAATAAATCTTCACAAATCCAAGCAAGATCAAGAGAAATCTTGTAAGATTTTGGAGGTGGGGCCACATAAGTGACCGTCCATTTAAGGGGGGGGGGGTATTTAGTTAATGTTTAATGGTAAGTTAGATTGTATAGTTAGGATTCTAAGTGTATTAGTTAGTGCTCATGTGTATTAGATGTTATATAGTGTGTTAGGGTGTTCGGGGATCATATCTAGCTTAGAAACACTAAAGCAATGTTTCTAGTAAAATTTTGGTGTTTCGGGTAGTGTCCGGTTGTTTGATTAGATAATGGTTCGTTAAAGTGTCAAACTATTCCGTTTAGTGATCTTTAAGTACCCTTCTGTGACACTTTTAATTCCCGACACTTAGGAAAGCATTCAGGACCATTTAGCCATATTTTTGCATGTTACTAGCTTGTTAAAATGCTGAATTTTGCTGAAATGTGCTGAATTCAGCGCTTTAAGTGGGTTTTAGGCACTTTCCGGAACTTAAACTATCACCTAGTGAAGCAGTTTTGTGATCCTTACTTTCCTACACACTATACTAGTGTGAAACTTAGTCTCTAGCCCATACAGGGTCTCAAAACACTGTTTGTCTATGTACTAACATCGTCAACATTTTTCTGAGTTATCCGCTAACTGTGCTAGCTGTGCTTTGTGCATCGTTTATGTCACTAAAGTTTGTATGTAAAAATGATGTGACATTATGCAATATGTGATGCACATGTAAGTATGATACAGTAATCAGAAAGCAGTCAAGTATAATCCACCACAGTCATTAAGTACTAATCAATATTAATTAATTGTACAGATACCTGTATTTTTGACAGTTGTCACATTCTTCCCCTG
The DNA here is from genome assembly GCA_030545235.1 of Helianthus tuberosus. Lineage (NCBI taxonomy): Eukaryota > Viridiplantae > Streptophyta > Magnoliopsida > Asterales > Asteraceae > Helianthus > Helianthus tuberosus. Next base: position 60,493,831 of record CM060401.1, read on the forward strand.
TTAAGAAAATTTCGTCCCGAAATTTTAGTTCTGCTACTAGCTGCATGGGTGTTGGGGAACAAATGTGGGTATTTCGCTTTCATGCGATCCTCACGCTCCCAAGTAAATTCTGGGCCGTGACGCGCATTCCAACGAACCTTGACGAGTTTGACACTACTCCTGCGTGTCTTGTTAACCTTCCAATCAGAAACCTCAACAGGTTCTTCGGTAAAGTGGAGTGTGTCGTCAATGTGAACTTCATCGGCAGGAATGACAACTGTTTCTTGAGTTGGACTCTTTTTCAGATTAGATACGTGAAATGTATCATGAACACTATTCAGTTCTGCGGGTAGATCCAACTTGTAAGCTACAAGACCAATCTACTCCAGGATTTTGAATGGTCCAATGTATCGCGGGTTCAACTTCCCACGCTTCCCAAAGCGTGCTACACCTTTCCAAGGTGAGACCTTTAACAAAACCATATCTCCCACTTGAAACTCCAAAGGTTTCCTCCTTTGGTCCGCATAGCTCTTTTGTCGATCACGAGCCGCCTTGATGCGCTCTCGGATCTAAATAATCTTATCAGTCGTCTCTTGAACCAATTCAGGACCAACAAGCTGTCTATCACCCGCGTCAGCCTAGCATACTGGTGATCGACACTGGCATCCATAGAGAGCTTCAAACGGTGCAGCTTGAATGCTTGCATGATAACTATTGTTATACGAAAATTCTACCAATGGTAGATGGGTGTCCCAACTGCCACCCAAATCCATCACGCAAGCTCGCAATATGTCTTCAAGCGTTTGAATCGATCGTTCGCTCTAGCCATCAGTCTGCGGACGGAATGCAGTACTCAGATTCAACTGAGAACCAAAGGCTTCTTAGAAGGATTGCCAAATCCTTGATACAATTCTTCCGTCTCTATCGGAAATAATCGAGAGAGGCACTCCATGTCGTGCAACAATCTCTCTGAGGTACAGCTCAGTAAGCTTACTAGTGTTATCCTTTTCCTTGATCGCCAAAAAGTGTGTAGATTTCGTCAGACGGTCTACGATTACCCAAATCGTATCATGACCTTTGGGTATCCTGGTTAACTTTGTTATAAAATCTATTGAAATATGCTCCCACTTCCACACGGGTATTTCAGGTTGTTGCAGAAGACCTGAAGGTGCTAGGATCTGAGTTTGGTTTTGATTGTGTTTTACGTTTGAATTAAAATGATCTATGAATGAGTAGTGCAGCGGAATGTAATGGAAGCAAACTTTTCACAATCAAACAGGAGAATTTCTTTTCATACACAAGTTTAAAATTGAACCGAATGCTTGAATTTATTACAAGATTCAATTACAATTGCAAGTGTATAACAAACTCCCCCTCAGCCTGAGCTCACAGTGATTTGTTCGTGCAGGAGAAATATGGTGAAGAGCTAATAGAACAGCACAGAGCACTATTCTATTTTTAGGCACGAGAAAACCACTGAAGCATCTAAGCTGACGTCACCATGAAAGTGACATCTAACCTCCTAACAAACTCTAACATCTGATCTATACAACCTCTGCTGTGCTAACTACTGTTGTACATTACATATCATAATATAAACTAACTACTGCTGCATCCTTCCACTGATGTGAACCCAACAGTAGTAGTCTTGATCAGCAGAGCTTGACCCATAACAGTAGGTTGAATCAGCAGAACTTTAGTCTTTCATCAGTCTTTGACTTGGACAGCAGTTGTAGGTCAGCAGTTAGTAAAGATCAGTAGTTTGGAGGTCAGCAGATGTTGAAACCACTTTCAAGGGGAGAGATTTGAATATAAACTTTTGCTTATTCTGGACCACTGCTCTGATCCAGTTTTGGCTTTGATTATCTATTCCTCTGGTAGGGTTCAATCCCAACAATCTCCCCTGGAACAGATAATGCCAAAACTCTTCATTATTGGAAGATCTTTATTGCCTCATCAGCAGTTCCCTTATTTTCCCTTTGAGTTGTAACTCAAAAGCTAAGGCATCTGTGTCATCATCATCCCTGCATAGTGGAAGATCAAGGAGATCCTGCAAATCTTCAAGACTTAGGCCAAGTGCTTGTTCCCTTGTTATTTTCTTCACTTCTCCACTAGACTTGAACACAGTCAGTACATGGGTCTGTTTGTCAGTTTTCCATTTTAGTACTTTTGAGTCTGGTGGGTTTCTTGGGAGATTTTTATTGGATGAGGAGTTTGGTGATGCAGGCTTTGTGATGACTGTTTGAGCAGTGCTTGCAGGTTGATTCAGGCCAAGAGTTTCAACTATCATCTTTTTAATACCTTCTTTTACAAGCTCATATCCTGCCATTAATTCTGCCACTGTTTCAGTACCCAACTGTTGTGTTTGCTTTCTTTTGTAGATAGCAGCACCAGCTAGAGCAGTAGCTCTCCTGATTTGCAGCTTTGATGGTCTTTTTGAAACCTCTGCTTCAGGGTAGTCAGGTTTTTGTGGAACTGTGGGATCTTTCTTCCTTAATTCCTCCAACCTTTTGTAGGTGGTCCTGACTATGTCTTCTTTCCATCTTGCCACTTGATTTTTAGACCCATAGTCAGTAGCAACTAATTCCTCTTTCATTCTCTTCAACTCTAGTGTCTTTTCAGTCACATTCTTTTTGTACTTTGACCAAACTGGAGGAGTGTGTTTGACCTTATTCTTGATCATCTCTTGAATCCTGGCTGCTTCTTGTTCAAGCTCAGGAATGGTCCACTCCTTGTACATATACTTTTCTCCCTTGTACTTCTTGGTTGCCATGATGCTTTCAATGTAGTCTTTTCTCAAAGTTTCATCTACTTTCTCTGAGATTTGTTGACAAACATTTTTTCCAAATTGCTCTAAGGATCTGACTTGAGTAAATAGAAACTGATAATGCCTTTGAATTTCTCTGTCAGTTTTTCCTTGAGAGTTTCGTTTAGAAATATCCTCTGCCTGTTTAGCCTTAACTTTCAAATATTCTTCAATGTTGTTAGGCCTTGGATATCCTTCAACTGATGGCAACTTCCTTTTAGCAGGGTCATCCTCAAAGTAGAAGGATTTGATCTCTTCTCTAACTGCTTCAAGTTCTAGAGGAAATTGAACACCTGCAGGAATGATAATAGGGATTGGTTGTTGTACTGGAGCTGATGAGAGAGGAACAGAGTTTGGAATAAGTGCAAGTGATGGTGAAGATGTTGGTGGTGGTGATGGAGAATCATCATCAGGTATGAAAATCCTTCTCCTTTTTATTGTAGGAGAGGCTGATGATGTCTTGGATGGATCAGTGGTGGTATTTTGAGTGGTGGATGGAGACTGACTAACAGCTGTTGAAACAACTGGTGTTTCAACCACTGTTGTCATTACAACAGATGTTGTAACATCTGATGTCTTCTGCCTTTTGGCAGGAGGTGATGGTGGTGAGGTTGTTTTTGTTGGAGTGATTTTTGGTAGTGGTGGTAAGGCAGTGGTTGTGGTGTGTGTTGAAGTGGTGTGTGTTGAAGTGATGGCAAGTGTTTGACTGACAGTAGTTGAAACCACTGAAGTATCAGCAGTAGTTGACACAGCAGGTGTTACAACAATTGTTTGGGTGGAAGTTTGATGTTGGGGGCTTTTGGACGATGGTTTTGGAGTATGCTTTGTGAGTCTGGATGGTATGGATTTGGGTTCCCTCACTTTTCTAGTGGGATTTCTATTTGGCTCCGGATTTTTAATATCCTTTGACTCAGAACAACCCTGCGCATTCAGCTCTATATAAGCTCTTTTCTCCTCATTCCACCTTGACATATCCTTTGCCACTCTGTCCCTTTTTACACATGCTTTAGCTTCATCAAGTGCATTTTGGGTAACATCAATCTTTTTACTACCATCTGGCAAGGGAATGTTTTTAGTCACGTTTTCCTTTCCTGGTTCAATATAAATCCCATCTTCAATTCCCTTCTTTATCCACTGTTTGATTTTCTCCCCCTTTTTGGCATTATCCGGAGGAGGGTTATCAATGAAGAGAACAGTGGGAGGAGCAGTGCCAGTGGTTTGTAGAATGTGGGCTTTTAAAGCCTTGATGTCAGCTTGGGTATCTTTAAACCTTGCTTCCATAAGAGTTTTGATCTTTTGAATTTGGATCTCATGTTGCTGATCAGATAGTTCTCTTTGATGTCGGAGCAACGGTTGAAATAAACTCCACAGCTCATTAGATAATGGAGCAGCTATTGGGAATGGTGCAGCAATGGATGTAGACTTTTGAGAATTTAACACCTGCTGCAGCATTGTTTTGATGTCTGCAACAGATGATTCAATTCTGTCCACTCTCTTCGTCAATTCTTTATATTTTAAACCATCACCCAAATGAATGTGATCATCTAATTTCCCACTAACAGCGGTTGTAACAGTGGTTGATGCAGGGAGTGTACTCCAGACATTAACCACTGATGCCCCTTTTTTCTTGGTACTGGGGTCTTCTTCCTTCAATACTTGATAGCCTTTTGATTGTACCAGATTGTAAAACAAACTCACTGGTGGATATCACAGGTGCTATGGAAGGAATTGCCTCCAAGGAAGTCTTATTAATGTAACCATTGTCCAAATGTAAACCAGTGGGTTCAACACTTGTAGTGGCTACTTCGCTTGGACTACCACCAAGAGTTACTTGTAACTCAAGGGGTGTAACCTCCTCAGGTCTTGTTGGTGGGTTAGCTATGATTGATTCATCAGGCCCAGTCATTTGATGAAGTATATTCTCATTGATGGGTGATTGAGGACTGGTTTGTGCCTGGTTCAGATCAATAGCATCCAACAATAATTTAGTTGGTGGGGGAATTGTGGATGTGAATTTGGGTGTGGAAAGAGAATTGGCCCCGGGCATTGGGCTGTGGATGATGGAAGCAAGTGATTCCAGAGCATCATATTGTGGTGTCCCTATTTGTACAACCCGTTCTTTTTTAGAAGAAACAGACATTCTGGAACATGACCATAAGTTAAACACACCTTAAATATCCTTTATATAGCTTAGAAATAGGCTTTGAGGAGTTCGGTGTGCTAAAATAAACTTTTGGGTCATTCAAGGACTAAAAGTGTCAAAAAGTGCATAAGTTTGCATTTTCGCGCATAACTTACGTTCTGAATACATCCGGACATCCAAAAATTTATGTAAGCACTATAATATTTTATTTTAGTGTTTGGCATAAGAAAAATCCATTCGTCACGCCATTTGGATCGTTTTTCACGCTTATGCGCATTCCATCGTAATTAACCGAACAACGCAATCGTACGGCCAAACGAACCGACATCCGAGATGTTTTTGAGCATGTTTTGAGTTCCCTATACTTTAACTTCATTTTAGAGCCTTGAAATGAGGTTAACGGGGTTCAAACGCATCGAAAATAGCTTAAACGGGCTGCAGGGACAATTTCTGCCATTTTTGAAACTTTTCTGAATATGGCACATGCTAGCGTAGCGCGAGCACTTCATGCCTTACCAGTGGCGCTACGCGAGCACCTCATCTGGGCAGAAACTTGGCAGAAACATCGAATCTGGTCCGTTCCACTTGTTGCACATGGTTTTGGGGAATCTATGGGCAGGTATTGAGTGCAGATGGTATTACAAAACCATGTGTGCACATGTATGGCCAAGATCAAAGCACCGTTTCCAAGAAACGATCTTAACGGCTCTACGAATCCTATAAATACCCCCTTGCCTTCATTTGTAAAACCCACAAGAATCTTGATTTGAGAAGCTCTAAGTTGAAACCATTGTTTCATACCTGAGCTACTTGGATCGAGAATAGCATTCGGGGACCCTTTGTAATTGTTCCTTCGTTCTTTTATTGCTTTCCGAGTCCGAAAGTCAAACTTTGTTTGACTTTCTGCGTTGACCAGTTTATGGTCAATGCGAAGTTCGTTTGAACTTCGCAACGTGAGCGTAATCACGATGGTTATAGTCCCTTCTGACTATGCCTACTGATTACCACGTTGTCTAGGCTCAGTGACGAGCCGTAGTTTCGGTCAAAATGCGCATTCGTGCGTATTTTGTAACCAAACTACTCTTAGGTATCAAAACCGTTTGTTTTGATACCAAACTTGTTTTCAAACTTAGTTAAGCATGTTTTAACATGCTTAGCTCGTCACTTTTAGTTTTGTGCTTGTCTAGGGTCGTAAGGGTAAGCGATCTAATAAATCGCTTATACCTTCAAACCCGACCCATTTTGGTCGATCATTAGGATCCGACCAAATACTTTAGGACCATAGCATATAGGGAATAACCTTCCGAGGTTATACCCTATGGTCACATCGTTTGAGTAGTTGTATGATAGGTAGTTTATATGCCTTAGGTAAATTACCAGAATACCCTTTTCATGTATAATTGGTAATTAAGCATATGTAACCTAAACTTTTGTCACATAACTGATTATGTAACATGTTTAGGCATATAACACTTGTCATAGGGCTAGTTAGACGTCTCGAGTGCGCTTTTGCGCGCACGACGCGTTAAAATAGCATAAACTACCTTAATGGGTCGCGATGGGTCGTAAGCACTTAGGTTAGGTTTCATTTAGTATGTAGGCTTTGTTAAACCATATTACATGAGTTCCCATACTCATTTGGTTTACAAGCCCTCATTCTATCCGATCCTCCGATTTAGGTCCGATATATTAACATAGTTACCTATAATAGGTGCCGTTTGATTTCCGTGATCTCTAGCATTGCTTGGTGGTTATCCTAGGACTTCTAAGCAAGCTCAAGTGAGTACATAGTCCCCTCTTTTACTGTTTTCAAACTGTTTTTGGGTGAAGCATGTGTACCTATCTGTTATTTTCATGTTTTCCAAAAGTATAATTGATTATACATGTTAGTACTTATCTGTTGACAAACTGAATGACTATCTATGGTTTAAACACTGATTTTTCCAAGACTATAACATTAATTGTTGAATTGTACTTATTTTTTTCACCAGACCGGTTGTTAGTATGATATAGCGCTATAGGATTTGACACCCCATTCCTGTTGTCATGGAATGTCTGAAACCAATTTGTTTCTCCATCCAAATAGGGATTTCCTTTGTGGTATCCCTATAGTCTCAAAGGTGTATTTTGATGCACTAGGTCTGAATGAATTCTTAAATCACATTATTTTTGTATATTTAGTTATACTCCCAAAAGTATAGTTTGATATGCTCCCATGTGTGATATTGTACAAAACCAACATATATTTTGTTAATCATCCAAAGCATATTTTGATATGTTATTTACAAAACCAAAACATAGTTTAATATGTTATTTATCACATCCAAAGCATATTTTGATATGTTATTTATAAAACCAAAACATAGTTTAACATGTTATTTATAAATCCGAAGTATACTTGTAATATACTACTTAAAACTATTATTTTAAACAACGAAGGTATATTTAATGTACTATCTATCTATCGATTGGGTTTTGGTTAGTGTTTAGATAACGGGACGGGTGTAATGTGATGAAAACATGGTAGATACGCCGCTGGTACTTCTTATATATAAGTGTTTTCATTGCATTACATACCGTGGCGTTATTTAGTACACTTGGGTTAACGATATTGGAACTGAAATATACTTTAATATATTACTCATTCGATTCTCTTAAAACCCAAAGTATATTTTCAAATATACTATAAGCCTTTTTATCAAAATATTGTTTTACAAGCAACTTATCTTATACAAACTCATTTTACATGGTTATTCATTTAACCTTACATTTATTTATACATATCATCTGATCTTATTGTTTTTAAACGATTTACAAAACAAATCAATTTACAAGGTTCATGACTAAACTTTATTAAACATTTTCTTAAACTTACAAGTCATGAATCCTATTTTCACAAAACCTATGTATCTCACAGGCATTTTTATGCTAACGTACCTATTTTTACACATGTTTCAGGTACTGCTTTGCAATGATTGTTGATACATGCTACATTTAGGATGGACTCGTGCCTTAGCAACTTTTAAACTTGGAAGATCATAGTTGTACTTATTTGATTGTATTAAAACAATGAGTTCATTTATTCAATAAAACAGAATTTATTTATTCCCTGGTTATGAAACAATGATTCTGTTACAACACTCCCCGACGTTTCCGCCACGTGTATTTGCTTTACGTGGTCGGGGTGTGACAGAAAAGTTGGTATCAGAGCCAATGGTTATAGGGAATTAGGTTATTAGTAATGCTTTGACCTAGACTATAACCTTCCTAGGACCCTAACACAAGTTTTCTTGTTATTAGTTTTAAAACAATACCGTCACTTATTCTTAGGTGACAACCACAATAAGAACACAAATTTCTATCCCGCTTTGAAAACTAATCATCTGTTCTAGGATGATTTATTATATGGTTTTGAACCCTCTAAGTTTTCAAATCCCGTCAAAGTTGGTCTAAATAAAGTGAACACGTGCAAACTGGAAGGGTGGGTGCCTGTACCCTGAGTTTTCTGTCTAAGGCTAGAGTGTTCATACAAATCCACATAATCGGACCAGTCACTCTTACCTGGGAACTCTTGGGGTGAGTGTCCACTTATAGGCAAGCATGTCTTCGCGATACATTATTTTTGACCTATTTACTTTGATTAATCACCGGGGTCGTTTGTTGCTTTGTAGTAACAAACAAATGACCACTATCCTTGCTTTCATCAGATTTGTTCCATCTCAGTCTTTTCGTCTAATTCTCTTACTCGTTTCCTCTCATGTTTCCTCTTTTAGAATGCCTCCTCGATGCGACAATCAGATGGCGAATGCCGAACTGGCGGAAATCATCGCGCAGCAAATGGCTGCTGCCTTCCCAAATCTTTATGCTCAAATGATTCAAGCCATCAACAACAACAATGCTCCATGCAATTTCAAGAATTTTAACTCGGCTAAACCGCTCAAGTTTAGTGGTTCTGAGGGAGCAACTGGGCTTCTTCAATGGTTCGAGAGCATTGAGAATACTTTCCGTCACGTTCAGTGTCCTGAAAATCGCAAGGTCGAGTTTTCTTCGAGTGTATTTCAGAAGAGGGCTCTTACATGGTGGAACGGGGTTATGAGAGACCGCGGTGCTGAGGTTGCATTAGCACAGACTTGGGCTGAGCTTAGGGCTCTTATGATGAAGGAATTCTGTCCTCGTCATGAGCTAAGGGCTCTAGAAAGGGAATTTGATGATTTGAAGCAAGACAGTGGGGAACATCGAGCCTATACTGACCGCTATGAGGAATTGAGCTTGTTATGCCCTACTATGGTTACGCCTCTGGATAAGGCGATTGAGAAATACATTGATGGTCTTCCTGACGTAGTTTAGGATATTGTTACTGGCAGCAACCCTACTACTGTCAGACAAGCCATTGAATTGTCTGCCACTCTGACTGAATCCCATATCAGGAAGCGCAAGCTGTTTCGGAAGGGCGACTCAAGACCATCTGACAAGACTGCTCAAGTGGAACCAAAGGAAGAAAATGCTGAGGTGTCCAAGAAGAAGAAGCGCAAAGCCTCTCAAAACTACGCTGTAACTGCTCAAGACAAACAGGTTGCACCAAACCAACCAGCACAACCTCGCAAAAGGCAAAACTATGTTGGTACCGCACCTTTGTGCAACAAGTGCAACCGTCATCATCTAGAGCAAGAGCAGTGTCACAAATGTACCCACTGTGGGCGGTTGGGACATTTGATCAATGTTTGTCGTTATGCAAATCAAGCTGCTGCAAACCCTGCTGCTGTTCAAGCACGGTTCCCTCCGGGGTCATGTTATAACTGTGGTGACCTTACCCACTACAGGAACAATTGCCCAAGACTTGTTAACGCACCTCCAGTGCGTGGACGAGTGTTTAACATCAATGAGGCAAACATGAACAATGATGCAGCAGTGAACAATTAGTGTTTTGTAATTCCTTGGTTGTTATCTTTTGACACTTCAAGACAATTCGGTTGTTACATAAATAAAGATTTGTTGTTTTTATTTTTGTAAAAGTTATGCGTTTATGTGAATGTTTGATGCAACCTTATGATGTCAACCCAAAGACAAACTACTCGTATGGTTCTGTCATTTTATGATCACTTGTGATCTCCCTAAGAACCTTTAACACTCGTTTCTTTTAAGAAACAAAGCCAAACTCTTATTGAAAATCCTTCTATCTTTATAGATGGATCCTTGAAAATGCTTAAAGTGCCAAATGAAATCCATGGATTGGATTCCTGATGTGCTTTAATTATCCATGCTCAAAGACAACGAATTAAAGAATCAAGTTAACTAAATTAGTGCTTATGTGTTTTTCTTACATGTTTTGTGGTTGTATGTGATCCATCCAAATCCTCATAGAATCTTCCATATCTCATATGAGGGATTCATAGAAGGATATCCAAAGTTACTATCTTAAATCCTTAATGGACTTCAACATTGTAGTTAAGTCCCTTGGGTTATAAAGTACTATTCTATAATTGGACCTCTTGAATGGTCTGGTTAAACAGATTGATTTTGAAAATCTGATTAGAAATATCATGTGTTGATATAATTAAAAAGATCCCTTAAGTGCCCTATTTAAGGAGATCGTACGACGGTCTAGTTAAGAAGATCATGTGTTGATCTAGTTAAAAAGATCGTTCGTTGATCTAATTAAAAGGACCCTTTGGTGGTCTAGTCGAGTCGCTTCATGTTTATTCAAGTGATTTTTTTCTTTCCCTACGCATTATGAAATGAACTGTGCGGACTGTGCAAGGAATTACGTAATTATGGAGGCCTACATAATTATGGAATTCAGTACACAGAAACCACAGGAAGCTTTGTCATGTGTTAAGACCTATAGTGACAAGAATAATGATACGGGAGAAGTCTTGGACCTCGACCAATGTCATTTATTCTCACACTCCCCAATTCTGATTTCAAGCACACACAAGTTTCCTATGATAAGTCTTCATAATAAACGTTCCTCTGTCCGTAGTTCAAAATTCCATGTTTTACTACTACAAGGAATTCACTTTGAGGGTTAACAAATTCGCTAAGAGTCCTAACATGGCCCAGAGTTTTACTTAAGGGTTCAATAGATCTATTAGAAGGCGAAACCGTTACAGCTGTCTTCACAAGTTTCCTCTAGAATTGAATTTCGGGACGAAATTTCCTAAAGTAGGGGAGACTGTGACACCTGTGTCACTTCAACCATCAAACAAATGCCAAACCAATGAAATATTGTATTTCATATTTGGGATTTTTAAAAATATGTGTATCGTTTGCACATATCAACTCTTGTTCCATTTTAAGCTTTCAATCGCTTTCTGGAGGGTTATACGCGCTCTGATGCGTAAATATAACCAGTTTAATCCAACGAACACTCCGGAATAGTGAAATAGGCTTAACATACCTTAAATAACCTTTACATAACTTAGAAATAAGTTTTAAAGGCTTTGGTATGGCAAAAACAAGTTAATTCGCTTACAAGGACTAAACTTGACAAACTGCGAAAGTATGCCAATTTGAACTGTAACAGACATTCTGGAACATGACCATAAGTTAAACACACCTTAAATATCCTTTATATAGCTTAGAAATAGGCTTTGAGGGGTTCGGTGTGCTAAAATAAACTTTTGGGTCATTCAGGGACTAAAAGTGTCAAAAAGTGCATAAGTTTGCATTTTCGCGCATAACTTACGTTCTGATTACATCCGGACATCCAAAAATTTATGTAAGCACTATAATATTTTATTTTAGTGTTTGGCATAAGAAAAATCCATTCGTCACGCCATTTGGATCGTTTTTCGCGCTTATGCGCATTCCGTCGTAATTAACCGAACAACGCAATCGTGCGGCTAAACGAACCGACATCCGAGATGTTTTTGAGCATGTTTTGAGTTCCCTATACTTTAACTTCATTTTAGAGCCTTGAAATGAGGTTAACGGGGTTCAAACGCATCGAAAATAGCTTAAACGGGCTGCAGGGACAATTTCTGTCATTTTTGAAACTTTTCTGAATATGGCACATGCTAGCGTAGCGCGAGCACTTCATGCCTTACCAGTGGCGCTACACGAGCACCTCATCTGGGCAGAAACTTGGCAGAAACATCGAATCTGGTCCGTTCCACTTGTTGCACATGGTTTTGGGGAATCTATGGGCTGGTATTGAGTGCACATGGTATTACAAAACCATGTGTGCACATGTATGGCCAAGATCAAAGCACCGTTTCCAAGAAACGATCTTAACGGCTCTACGAATCCTATAAATACCCCCTTGCCTTCATTTGTAAAACCCACAAGAATCTTGATTTGAGAAGCTCTAAGTTGAAACCATTGTTTCATACCTGAGCTACTTGGATCGAGATTAGCATTCGGGGACCCTTTGTAAGTGTTCCTTCGTTCTTTTATTGCTTTCCGAGTCCGAAAGTCAAACTTTGTTTGACTTTCTGCGTTGACCAGTTTATGGTCAATGCGAAGTTCGTTTGAACTTCGCAACGTGAGCGTAATCACGATGGTTATAGTCCCTTGTGACTATGCCTACTGATTACCACGTTGTCTAGGCTCAGTGACGAGCCGTAGTTTCGGTCAAAATGCGCATTCGTGCGTATTTTGTAACCAAACTACTCTTACGTATCAAAACCGTTTGTTTTGATACCAAACTTGTTTTCAAACTTAGTTAAGCATGTTTTAACATGCTTAGCTCGTCACTTTTAGTTTTGTGCTTGTCTAGGGTCGTAAGGGTAAGCGATCTAATAAATCGCTTATACCTTCGAACCCGACCCATTTTGGTCGATCATTAGGATCCGACCAAATACTTTAGGACCATAGCATATAGGGAATAACCTTCCGAGGTTATACCCTATGGTCACATCGTTTGAGTAGTTGTATGATAGGTAGTTTATATGCCTTAGGTAAATTACCAGAATACCCTTTTCATGTATAATTGGTAATTAAGCATATGTAACCTAAACTTTTGTCACATAACTGATTATGTAACATGTTTAGGCATATAACACTTGTCATAGGGCTAGTTAGACGTCTCGAGTGCGCTTTTGCGCGCACGACGCGTTAAAGTAGCATAAACTACCTTAATGGGTCGCGATGGGTCGTAAGCACTTAGGTTAGGTTTCATTTAGTATGTAGGCTTTGTTAAACCATATTACATGAGTTCCCATACTCATTTGGTTTACAAGCCCTCATTCTATCCGATCCTCCGATTTAGGTCTGATATATTAACATAGTTAGCTATAATAGGTGCCGTTTGATTTCCGTGATCTCTAGCATTGCTTGGTGGTTATCCTAAGACTTCTTAGCAAGCTCAAGTGAGTACATAGTCCCCTCTTTTACTGTTTTCAAACTGTTTTGGGGTGAAGCACGTGTACCTATTTGTTATTTTCATGTTTTCCAAAAGTATAATTGATTATACATGTTAGTACTTATCTGTTGACAAACTGAATGACTATCTATGGTTTAAACACTGATTTTTCCAAGACTATAACATTAATTGTTGAATTGTACTTATTTTGTTCACCAGACCGGTTGTTAGTATGATATAGCGCTATAGGATTTGACACCCCATTCCTGTTGTCATGGAATGTCTGAAACCAATTTGTTTCTCCATCCAAATAGGGATTTCCTTTGTGGTATCCCTATAGTCTCAAAGGTGTATTTTGATGCACTGGGTCTGAATGAATTCTTAAATCACATTATTTTTGTATATTTAGTTATACTCCCAAAAGTATAGTTTGATATGCTCCCATGTGTGATATTGTACAAAACCGACATATATTTTGTTAATCATCCAAAGCATATTTTGATATGTTATTTACAAAACCAAAACATAGTTTAATATGTTATTTATCACATCCAAAGCATATTTTGATATGTTATTTATAAAACCAAAACATAGTTTAACATGTTATTTATAAATCCGAAGTATACTTGTAATATACTACTTAAAACTATTATTTTAAACAACGAAGGTATATTTAATGTACTATCTATCTATCGATTGGGTTTTGGTTAGTGTTTAGATAACGGGACGGGTGTAGTGTGATGAAAACATGGTAGATACGCCGCTGGTACTTCTTATATATAAGTGTTTTCATTGCATTACATATCGTGGCGTTATTTAGTACACTTGGGTTAACGATATTGGAACTGAAATATACTTTAATATATTACTCATTCGATTCTCTTAAAACCCAAAGTATATTTTCAAATATACTATAAGCCTTTTTATCAAAATATTGTTTTACAAGCAACTTATCTTATACAAACTCATTTTACATGGTTATTCATTTAACCTTACATTTATTTATACATATCATCTGATCTTATTGTTTTTTAAATGATTTACAAAACAAATCAATTTACAAGGTTCATGACTAAACTTTATTAAACATTTTCTTAAACTTACAAGTCATGAATCCTATTTTCACAAAACCTATGTATCTCACAGGCATTTTTATGCTAACGTACCTATTTTTACACATGTTTCAGGTACTGCTTTGCAATGATTGTTGATACATGCTACATTTAGGATGGACTCGTGCCTTAGCAACTTTAAAACTTGGAAGATCATAGTTGTACTTATTTGATTGTATTAAAACAATGAGTTCATTTATTCAATAAAACAGAATTTATTTATTCCATGGTTATGAAACAATGATTCTGTTACAACACTCCCCGATGTTTCCGCCACGTCTAGTTGCTTTACGTGGTCGGGGTGTGACAACAGTCTCACCTTGTTTGTCAGGGGTTACATTTTTCTAGAACTCTCTTTGGGTCGCCAAGTAAATTGGTGCATCTGCTATTAACAAAGTTTTATACTTTGATGCAGAGATGATATCAATGATGGAGTCGAAAGCATCAGTGGTGCCGGGTTTTGTGAGAAGACCCAGAAGGTTGTGAGAGGGTTTGTGTGGAATTTCGATGAGTTTAGCCTTTTGAGAGGCCTCTTTGGAAGATGATTTTGAAGTGGATTTTGCGGAGGACTTCGATTTAGTTATTTTGGAGAAGACGATCGAAGAAAGTGATGAAGGAATTTGTGGAAATGAGATGAAAACTGCTTTGAGAAAGGAATTTTTATGAATTCAATTCGACAGTAAAACCCTGTTTGGGGTTTTGAAAGGGGTTTTATGGAGAAAAAGTGAAAGCTGACGTGGCAGCGGTTACAAAAGATCTGACCATTATGTACTGTCAACGTGCCAACCCCTGATAAAATGAAGGACATTAGATGATTTTTACTATCAGCAGATAGCACATCAGTGGATAAAACACTGGTTTTGAGCATCAGTGATTATCAGGAAAATGAGAGAACAGGGGTTGACTTTCAGTAGTGGACAGACTTTGAAGTAGAGCAGACTTTTGAACAAACAGTGGTTATGGCAGACTTTTAAGGATTTTAATGAAAACTTCATTTTTAACTATTTTTAAGGATGGATTTTTGATTTTCTGAAAACATTTTAATGCTTTTATTTATAGAAAAACAAGATTTTGCTTGTTATTCCATGTTTAGCATGCTAATCCTAGAGACCAAGCTTTCAAAGGTAGATGTATCTAAAGCTTTTGTGAGCACATCTGCCAACTGGTCTTTAGTTGGAACATGATGCAGAGAAATCAAACTTTTTTCATAACAATCCATCACAAAGTGATGTCTGATGTCGATGTACTTGGTGGTTGAATGGGAAACTGGATTTTTGATGATATTTTCTGCTGCGTGGCTATCCAACATGAGTGGTGTCTTTAAGGCAGTGATACCAAAATCCAGCAACTGATTTTGAAGCCACAGGAGTTGGGCTGTACAGCTTGCAGCAGCAATGTATTCAGCTTCAGCAGTGGATGGTGAAACAGCTGCTTGCTTTTTTCTTTGCCATGAAACCAAGCAATTGCCTAGAAACTGGCACCCTCCTGAAGTGGACTTCCTTGTGGTGTTACATCCGGAAAAGTCGCTGTCTGAAAAGCCAGGCCCTAGGTGCTTGTTTCAGGCCATACAAGGCTTTGTTTAGCCTGTGGACATGATCTGGATAAAATGGATCCTCAAAACCTGGAGGTTGACAAACATACTCCTCTTCTTGAATTGTACCATAGAGGAAAGCACTTTTGATATCCATTTGGAACACCTTCATGTTGTGGTTGACAGCAAAGGCCATGAATAATCTTATAGCTTCCAATCTTGCTACATGGGCAAATGTTTTATCATAATCAATCCCCTCTTCCTGTCTGTAACCTTGAACCACAAGCCTGGCGTTATTCTTGACAACAATGCCCCTTTCATCAGTTTTGTTTTTGAAGACCCACTTTGTGCCGACGGGACTTACATCTTTTGGCAGTGGTACAAGCTCCCATACTTGTTGTCTTTTAAACTGTTGGAGCTCCTCTTGCATGGCTTCTACCCAGCTGTTGTCTTTCAGTGCCTCTTGGTACTTGACTGGCTGATGGAGTGATAGAAAACCGGCAAAAAGACAAATGTTTTGGGTTTGGCTTCTTGTGAGCACCCCTTCATTGATGTTGCCAATGATTTGGTCAGGTGGATGAGATCTCAAGAAGATTAAATCTCCTTGGTATGGTATGATGGCATTTGTTGGTGAAGGCTGCAAATGTGTATCATCTGAGCTAACCACTGCTGGTGACTTTGATGATCCAGCAGTGGCTTCAAAAGGTGGTGGAATAGGAGGTGATGGTGTGGAAACATGCTGACTTTTATCCACTATTTGGGGACTTTTGTCAGCAGTGTTTGATGATGTGGAAGTAGTGGTTGATGGGCTACTTTGGTCAACAATTGTAGAGGTAGCAGTGGTTGAGCTTTGATAGCTGTTTTGTACAACTGATGCTTTTCCCATTTTGACAGACTTTTGAGGAATGATGATTTCATATCTATAGTCTGGTGTTGAATCCTCTGATGGACATGCACTGTTAGTCTTGACAGCAGTATTTTCAAAAGTGAATTTATCAAGATCAAACAAATCTGCAAGATTTGCTGGGATTTTCATTGATGAAAGTTCATTGAACTTTACATTTAAAGTCTCCTCCACTGTTTTGGTCCTTGTGTTAAACACTTTGTAGGCCTTAGCAGTGGTTGAGTATCACAGATGATATCCACAATCAATTTTGGCTGCAAACTTAGAAATGGAGTTTTTTAAGTTTAAAATAAAGCATGGGCAACCAAAAACTTTGAAGTATGAAATCAATGGCTTTATTTTATACAGCAGTTCATAGGCAGTCTTTTGATGCCTGGGGTTGATTAAAACTCTATTTTGGACATAGCAAGCAGTGTTTACTGCCCCTGCCCAAAATGTTAATGGCAAACCTGAATCAGCAAACATGGTTCTGGCAGCCTCAATCAAAGTTCTGTTCTTTCTTTCAACAACCCCATTTTGTTCTGGTGTTCTTGGAATGCTGTATTGCCTCACAATTCCTTTTGACACACAGAAATCATCCAACTCCTTGTTCCTGAACTTTGTGCCATTGTCACTTCTGAAGATTTTTACTGGAAGGTCAAACTGCTTTTCAACCTGTTTCACAAAGTCTTGCAGAATGCCTGCAGTCTCATCTTTTGAGTGTAAAAAGTAAGTCCATGTAAACCTAGAAAAGTCATCAACTATAACCAAACAATACCTCTTTTTCTTAAGACTCATGACTTTTACTGGGCCAAACAAATCCATATGAAGCATTTGCAAACATTTGGTTGTTTTGGACTCATCAATGGATTTTTATGAGCTTTTATGTTGTTTTCCTTTTAGGCAGGAAACACAATGCTCAGGACAGGTGAACAGTTTTTGAGGTAAACCTCTTACTAACCCCTGTTTTGAAATGGCAGTGATTGTCTTGAGATTTGTGTGCCCCAATCTTCTGTGCCATAGTTCTGTCTCTTTGTTTGATGCAGCTGAGAACAGACATGCATCAGTTCTGGGGCTCTCTTTGGACATATCCACCACATAAACATTGCCACTTCTTTGAGCAACAAGTTTGGTTTTTCGAGAATTGATTATTGCTTCAATCTTTTCAAGCATATCTGGTCCAACAATCCTACAACACTCCTTTGTGAAGAATGACCCATACCCCCTATCACTCATTTGTGACACACTCAGGAGGTTGAATTTTAGATTGTCTATCAGATTGACATTTTCAAATTTTACATTTCCAGACTGTACTGTACCAGACCCTAGAACTTTCCCTTTACTATTATTACTAAAGGATATATCACCCCCTCCATGAATTTTGAAATATTTGATAAGGGCTTTACATCCTGTCATGTGCCTGGAGCCTCCACTATCTACATACCAATGGCTATCTAAGCATGCAGAAGCTCCCTGCACATGAAGTAAAAGGATTAGTTCATTATGGTCTCCAAAGCCAATAAGGCTTTGGATGGGGTCTCAACAGTGTCTGGGATGAGTGCTGATGGATGGGCAGTGGTTAATTCAGGGGTTTGGGCAGTTTTAGGACTGTTTCTCTCTAACCACTGTTGTGGGTTTTGACCAATCACCTGCTGATAACCAAAAGGATGCCTGTTCACTCTTGGTTTAGAGGGCCTTTTGTAGGTCTCATAAACGTGTGGAATCCTTTGGTAAGATGATTGTCCCTTGCCTCTTCTGAATTGGTTGGCAGGAGGTGCATCAGTCACTTGAACATCTCTTTGGACAGATGTTTGATTCAGCTGTTTTGTAACAGCTGTTTGGACTGGCACAAACAGTGGTTGATTCTTGGTGAATTTGACAGATGATGTTGATGGACTCAAGGATGTTTTAGCAGTGTACTCATTATTTTTCACATCAAAGTTTTTGAGATACACACATGCTTGAGTTTTGTAGTTTGTTTTACCACAGATGGTGCAGCTTTCAGCAGGTACAATGACACTTGTTTTGTTTAGATCATATGCTTTTAGATGAAAACATTCTTTTGTTAGATGGTTTCTCTTTTCACAAAAATCACAAAACAGGTTTTTGATCTTTTCTCTTTTCTTCCTTTTCTCAGATTCCTTAGCAACAGAGTTTTGAACTACTATTGGGATATCTTTGATAGGAATGACCTTAGCTTTTGGAGCTGTGACACCATCAGTGGTTGTAAAGTCCATAGGCTTGAAATTTTCAAGAATGTCACACTCATCAGACCATGTGTGTTTAAATTAGTATTTCTCAATTTCCTCAAAAGTTGAGGTCCCCACTGATGACCTTTCCAGAGTGATTTTGTTACGAAGTTTGTCAGTAATCTTTACTTCTTGGCCATTCTTGTTGGTTGGTATTATTTCAGTTGAACCAGCTTGTTTGACAACAGTGTTTTCAAGATCATCATATTTTCTATATCCTATACCAAACTTGACATTGCTTTCAAGCTGTTTCTCAAGCATAACCTCATATCCTTTACAAGATTCCACCCATCTTTCACAGGTGATCTGGGTGGACTCCAACTCTTTTTTGTAAACTTGGTATTTTTCTACCATAGTTTGGAGTTGAGTTTTGGTTATGCTCTGCTCTTCTTTTAGACCGCTGATCTCTTTATCTTTTTCAGCCAATTTGTTTCTAAGTTCTTTTAATGACTTTTCAAATTTGACTTCATCAGTTAAGATTTTATCCCTAAGGTTTTCATTTACCTCTTTGATGTTAGCAAATGCAATAATGCATTTTTCTGAACACAGTTTTTCAAGAACTTGAGGTGATACCTTGACAGCAGCCATCATGGCACAATCACATTGATGATCATCTTCATCATAAGCTCTAACTTCTTTCACACCTGCTTTCTTTTCTTCCTTTTCTTCTCTGTCTTCTTTGGACCAGGGGTCAGACAGTGGTTCAATCAGGGTTTCTGAATTTTCTCCCAGCAGTAGTTCACCAGCAACTGCAGTAACCACTGCTTCAGCTACTTCATCCACTGTTTTAGCACTTAGCTGTTCACCTTCAGTTTCTACCCCTTCTGGTATTGACTCTAAAGCCATCAAGAAAAATTCATCATTAGAAGGATCATTAAAAGCATAGAGTGCAAAATTTTCATCACCAAGCTCATCAGGCATGCTGCTCCAGTCAACAAAGCCTTGGGTGAAAAAGCTTTGTTGATCTGGTTGTACCACTGTTGGAGTAGCTTGTTGAGGTGCAACAGGTTGTACTTGTGCCTGAGGGATAGGGGCTTGAACATACTGAATTTGTGGAACAGTGGTTTGAACATAATGCACAGGCACAGGGGTTGCAGCATAGTGAGCAGTGTTAACATGGGATGCAGGGGTATATTGGGTATAGTGCACAGTGCTTTGATTTTGTGGTCTAGGGTTTGAGCTAGGATGAGTTATTATTGGACCAGTGGTTTGACTCCTGCATTCCCTAGCAAAATGACCTAGCCTATTGCACTTATAGCACTTAATTTTTGACTTATCCAACCCCACTTTTAAATTCCCATGTAACCCTGGGAATTTTCTCCCTGTTCTTTTGTAGAATTTGTTTGTTCTTACACTAAGCAAAGCCAATTGATGCAAAATGTCCATCTCTTCTAAGTCAGTGGGATCGAAGTGTTGTAAATCATTGAGTTCAAAACACAAGTTGTCTGACATCTGGTTTTCACAATTTGCAGTAAAAGCATAATTTGCAAAGTGAGAATCAGGGTTGTTGAAATTTCCACCAGCAGTTATATCAATAAAGTGATCATAACCCTGATCCTTACTACTGCTACCAGATTCTTCCTGACCAAAAAGAGTTGTGCTGCCAAAAGCATAATCATCAGCAACTTTGCCAGACTCTTGCAACTTCTTTTTCTAGTTTAACTCCTTTTCATAGGTCATGAGTCTACCATGAAGTTGGGTCAGGGTCCGATCTTTGAACTCAGCAGAGTTTCTAGTAACAAAAGCAATGGTATCCCATTTGTCTGGTAGTGATCTAAGGAACCTGCTATTTTGATTTGAATTTGGAAATGTTACTGTAACAAGCCTTAGTTCACTAATGAGACAACTGAATCGCTTAAACTGCTGAGTCAATGATTCACCCTTGATGTGACAGAATGTTTCATACTGCTGATTCCGAATTTCCCTATTGTTTTCAATAACTTCTTCTGTTCCCAAAACTGTTCCTTCACTGCATCCCATAGCTCTTTGGCACTGTTACAATGTTAAAAGTCTAGCATAGATCTCATTGGGTAATGCAAATGCTATGATGCTAAATGCTTTGGCATCGAGTTCGAACTTATGAAAATCAGTTTCAGTATAGTTTTCAGTTGGTTTAGGTACGAACTTCTTTGCATCCTCAGCACTTGGCACCATAGGAACATGGGGACCAAAAACAACAGACCTCCAACATCCAGTGTTCTGTTGAGCAAGGATGTGACCCATCCTTCTCTCCCAGATGTTGTATTCATTACGTTTAAGCATGGGTGGTTTGAAAAGAGAGCCAATGTTTTTCTTATCATCTTGTGATTGTGACATCATCCTGGTTGTTTTACAGGCACTGATTAATCAACTTTGATGGTGATTAAACCTTGCTCTGGTTTTCAACAAAACGAACAAACTATCAGTATCAACGATTGTGAGCTAAACTATTTATGTCAAAATGATTGTTTAATCAAATTTGACTGTCCAAGCTCTGATACCAATTGTTAGGATATGAGTTTGGTTTTGATTGTGTTTTACGTTTGAATTAAAATGATCTATGAATGAGTAGTGCAGCGGAATGTAATGGAAGCAAACTTTTCACAATCAAACAGGAGAATTGCTTTTCATACACAAGTTTAACATTGAACCGAATGCTTGAATTTATTACAAGATTCAATTACAATTGAAAGTGTATAACAAACTCCCCCTCAGCCTGAGCTCATAGTGATTTGTTCGTGCAGGAGAAAGATGGTGAAGAGCTAATAGAACAGTATAGAGCACTGTTCTATTTATAGGCACGAGCAAACCACTGAAGCATCTAAGCTGACGTCACCATGAAAGTGACATCTAACCTCCTAACAAACTCTAACATCTGATCTATACAACCTCTGCTGTGCTAACTACTGTTGTACATTACATATCATAATATAAACTAAACTACTGCTGCATCCTTCCACTGATGTGAACCCAGCAGTACTAGTCTTGATCAGCAGAGCTTGACCCATAGCAGTAGATTGAATCAACAGAACTTTAGTCTTTCATCAGTCTTTGACTTGGATAGCAGTTGTAGGTCAGCAGTTAGTAAAGATCAGTAGTTTGGAGGTCAGCAGATGTTGAAACCACTTTCCAGGGGAGAGATTTGAATATAAACTTTTGCTTATTCTGGATCCACTGCTCTGATCCAGTTTTGGCTTTGATTATCTGTTCCTCTAGTAGGGTTCAATCCTATCAGAAGGCTTCTGATATTCAGCCTTTACCTTGGCACAATTCAAACATTTGCCAACATACGTTGCAACATCACCTTTTAATCTTGGCCACCAATAGAAATCCTTTAAATCTTTGTATATCTTATCCAATCCTGGATGGATCGAGTACCTTGACTTGTGAGCTTCATCGAAAATCATGTCTCTAAGACCACCAACGAGGGGTACCCAAATTCTTCCCATGAAACACAATGTTCCTTCCTTGTTGGGTACTAACTGTTTCTCCATCCCATGGAGATATTCATTCCCAAGGTTCTCCTTCTTGAGAGCTTCTCTCTGCGCAGCACGAATGCGCAATGAGAGGTCTGTTTGAATAATCATTTCCAAAGCCCTAACCCTTATGGGCTTGATCCTCTCATTCCGACTCAAGGCGTCTGCTACCGCATTCGCCTTCCCTGGGTGATACTTAATCTCATAGTCATAATCGTTCAACAGCTCCACCCATCAGCGCTGTCTCATATTAAGCTCTTTCTGATCGAATATATGCTGCAGGCTCTTGTGATCGGTAAAGATCGTACAGCGGGTACCATACAAGTAACGTCGCCAGATCTTCAATGCAAACACCACCTCGCCTAATTCCAAATTGTGACACCTGTGCCTCCACGGCTATAAAAAAGATACCAAATTAATGACATATTGTATTTCATACTGGGGATTTGTATAAATATGAGCATTGTTAGCACATATCAATTCTCGTTCGATTTCAAGCTCTAAATCGTTTTCTGGAAAGTTATACGCGCACTGATGCAATGCAACAAACACTCCGGAGTAGTGACATAGGCTTAACATACCTTAAACAACCTTTACATAACTTAGAAATAAGTTTTGGAAGGTTTGGTGTGTCGAAATCAAGTTTATTCGCTTAGAGGGACTAATTTCGACAAACTATGAAAGTATACCGATTCGTACTGTAATGAACATTCCGGAACTTGATAATAAGTTAAAAATACCCTAAATATCCTTTACATAGCTTAGAAATAGGCTTTGAGGGGTTCAGTATGCTAAAATAAACTTATTTGATCAATAGAGACTAAAAGCGTCAAAACTGCATAAGTTTGCATTTTCGTGCATAACTTACGTTCTGAATATATCCGGACATTCAAAAGTTTATGTAATCATTAAAATATTTTATTTTAGTGATTTTCATGATAAAATTCCATTCGTCGCGTAATTTGGATCGTTTTTGCGTTCATTACGATTTCTGTCGTAATTAACCGAACAACGCAACCGTACGACCAAACGAACCGACATCCGAGATGTTTTTGAGCATGTTTTAAGTTCCCTATACTTTAACTTTATTTTAGAGCCTTTAAATGGGGTTAACGGGGCTTAAAAGTGCAAAAAATCAAGTTTTACAAGTGCAGGGACCATTTTTGAAATTTCTGGCAGATACATTGAACTTGGTCCATTTTTGAGATTTTGATGGTTTTAACCCATGGTTTTGCAAAACCATGGGCTGGTATTTAATGGTTTTTATGATTCTATGGGCTCATATTAGGGGCTCCCATGGTTTTAGAAAACAATGGGTGCACATGTACGGTTGTGATCGAAGCTCGTATTACGATGAACGATCTTAACAGTTGTGCAAAAACTATAAATACCCCCACCCACTTCACTCTCAAACTCACACCTTTGAATCTGAATTGGTTCTCTAAGTTGATGCGTTATCAATTCATACTTGAGAATATTCGGATCAAAGCTTCCATTCTTGGACCCGTTGTAAGTCCTCTTTCGTACTTTTATGCGTTTTTAGAGTGAAAGTTAACCTTTGTTTGACTTTCTGCATTGACCAGTTTATGGTCAACACGAATTCGTTTGAACTTCATAACGTGAGCGTAATCACGATGGTTTTAGTCTCTTGTGACTATACCTACTGATTATCACGTTATCTATGCTTAGTGACAAGTCGTAGTTTCTGTCACGGCCCCAGCCCCGGTTTGACCTGGTCAGGTGCCGCGGGACAGGAACCCGTGGTATCTATAATGCGACAGCGGAAGATTTTAACAGGATCTTTTAAAATTTGAAAATGCCCGATTATTTTATTTCATAATTCGGGATAAACCCCGTAATTTACAATATAGAGGAGTTTCATAAGTAAATTCCCTGATTTATAAAACATGTTTATTCATTTTAACTGAGCCACCTCTTCAAGCTTGTTAGTGCTCCGTAGCCTGTTTTCCTTGATTTACAGCAGGTCGCCGGAAACATGTTTTAAAAATATTTTATCAGCGGGGAAATGCTGGCGAGTCATTCAAGTTGATAAAATGACACAGTAGTTATCAATTACAGCATAAGAGCGATTACAATGGCTTCTATCTTATTTTTATCTGGCGCTGTGTCACCTGGTGACGATGGTCATACCACTATTGGGTCTTTCCCCATGTAGTGATGATTATCACTGTTAGGATTTATTAGCCTAACTGTGAGAAATTAGTAATGTGCACAATACCCCAATTAGCCAGTGATTCAAGATAACCATGACTTAATCCCTGTAATTATAACTTTTGAAAATGATTGGAGTATTGTAAAATACTGTTGATAAAAAGAGAATGACTCACATTGCAGATTTATATGGGCAGAGTTTAGCCTACTGTTTAGCCTTGTAACCTAATTTAAACAACAATGCATACGAACTAGGTTAGTAACTAATACAACATTTACGATAACTCACGAGATTAAAACCCTCACAACGAATGACAAAGTGCAATACTTAAACATCCATCGAATTTACGACAAATGACAAAGTATAACCCAAGTTTGAGCAGCACTTAAACATCCATTGGATAGTTTTCAATCAATCGGACATTGAATCGTAGCAGCGATCGAGTTAATACCCGGTATCGTAGCAGCGCCTCGCTATATTAATTGAAATTTCGACTATGGAGCAGTATACTCTCGTTTTTGAAAGTTGATTTCGACACAGAATGAAAGCTCCTGATCCAAGATATTTATAGGTGAAATTTAGGCTTGTCGCGGCCTGCGTGAACCTTCGGCCGATCCTTACACGGCCCGCGTGACCACCTAGTCTACGTGTAGGTTTGATGTGTCACATGTAGGTGTGCCAGGTAGACAACACGTGGATCCGGAACGCTTATCTGGTCAACCCAGCTTTGACGCGGCCCGCGTAAGGTTAAGCTTACCTTTACGCGGCCCGCCTGAAAACCATAATTCTTGATTTCTTGATTTTTGATGCACGGTATGGTTTCAGGGGTCCGGGTTTTCACTTACGGTTAAATTTGAGACATTTTTGGAGAGTCCTTACATCCTCCCCACCTTATTTAAAATCTCGTCCTCGAGATTTATTGAAATAAGTGAGGATACTTTCTTTTCATTTCCGATTCCAGCTCCCAAGTGTATTCGGGTCCTCTTTTGGAATCCCATCTGACTTTGACTAACACTAGTCGCTTGTGTTTGAGAAACTTGATCTTTCTATCTTCTATTTGAAGTGGTTTCTCAACAAATTTTAGCTTTTCATTTACCTCTACATCTTGAAGAGGTATTACCAAAGATTCATCAGATAGACATTTCTTAAGGTTGGATACATGAAATACATCATGTATTCCGGCTAGCTCTTCTGGTAATTGTAAGCGATAAGCAACTGGTCCTATTCGTTGGATTACTGAAAATGGTCCTACATATCTTGGACTTAGCTTTCCTCTTTTACCGAACCGAACTACTCCTTTCCAAGGAGAAACCTTCAAGAGAACCTTGTCTCCGATTTGAAATTCTAACGGCTTACGCCTATGGTCTGCATAGCTCTTCTGGCGATCTTGAGCCGTCTTTAATCTTTCCTTGAGTTGAGTAATCTTGTCGGTAGTTTCTTGTACAATCTCGGGACCTGATAATTGACTTTCTCCTATTTCTGCCCAACAAACTGGAGTTCTGCATTTCCGTCCGTATAGGGCTTCGAATGGGGCAGTTTCGATGCTTGAATGATAATTATTGTTATAGGAGAATTCGATTAAGGGTAGGTGATCATCCCAGTTTCCTCCAAAATCTATCACACATGCCCTAAGCATGTCTTCTAGAGTTTGGATCATCCTTTCACTTTGTCCGTCTGTTTGAGGATGATATGCAGTACTTAGATTTAGTCGAGTTCCCATTGCTTCTTGGAAACTTGTCCAGAAGTGGGAAGTGAAATGACTATCCCTATCCGATACAATGGAGAGTGGAACTCCATGTAAGGATACTACTTTGTCTACATACAGTTTTGCCAACCTTTCCATGCTAAAGGTTTCTTTCATGGGTAGAAAATGAGCTGATTTGGTTAATCGATCCACAATTACCCAAATCGCATCATTACCTTTTCTTGTTTTGGGCAACTTAGTAACAAAATCCATTGTTATGAGTTCCCATTTCCACATAGGCACTTCTAATTGTTGTAGTAGACCTGAAGGTTTCTGGTGTTCTGCCTTAACTTGTGAACAAGTTAAACACATAGAAACATATCTAGCTATGTCCTTTTTCATTCCTATCCACCAGAAATTATTTCTTAAATTTTGGTACATCTTATTGTTACCAGGATGCATGGTATACCTAGATTTATGGGCTTCCTCTAAAATCTTATTTCTTAATTCTTAATTCTCCCTGCTTAGGTACCCAAATTCGTATCTTATGGAATCTCCAAATTCCATCACTTCCCTGCTCTAATTCTTTTATTCTTCCTTTCATTCCTTCAGCATCATCCTTGATTGCTGTTTCTTAAATGCTTTTCAGTTGTTCCATTAAATCTAATTGTTGATTTAATCTAAGAGCACGAACTCGTCGTTGTTTCTCATGATATTTACGACTTAAAGCATCAGCAACTACGTTTGCTTTTCCTTCATGATATTGAATATCACAGTCGTAGTCACTTAGGATTTCCATCCATCTCCTTTGCCTCATGTTTAATTCTTTTTGCCTAAAGATATATCTTAAACTTTTAAGATCTGTATAGACAGTAAACTTACTTCCGTACAGATAATGTCTCCAAATCTTAAGGGCAAAAATTATGGCTCCTAATTCTAAATCATGAGTTGTATAGTTTTCTTCGTGCTTTTTCAATTGCCTTGATGCATATGCAATTACCTTCTTGCGTTGCATAAACACACATCCTAATCCTAGCTTTGAAGCATCACAATATACTTCAAAATTTTCTGTTCCTTTAGGTAAAGCTAAAATTGGAGCATTAGTTAGCTTTTACTTTAAAATCCTAAAAGCTTCTTCTTGCCTAGGTCCCCATTCAAACTTAACTGATTTACAGGTAAGCTTAGTTAATGGTACAACTATCTTGGAAAAATCTTTAATAAACCGTCTATAATATCCGGCTAAACCTATAAAACTTCTAATTTCCGTAGCTGACTGTGGGACCTTCCATTTAGTGATCGCTTCTATCTTAGAAGGATCTACGTGAATACCTTCATGATTCACCATGTGACCTAAAAATTGCACTTCTTGTAACCAAAATTCACATTTCGAGAATTTGGCATAAAGCTTTTCTTTTCTTAACAAAGTTAAGAGTGCATGCATGTGCTCACAATGTTCCTCCTGGCTTTTGGAATAAATAAGTATATCATCGATAAAGAAAATTACGAATTTATCCAAGTACGGTTTACAGATCCTATTCATCATGTCCATAAATGCTGCAGGAGCATTTGTTAACCCAAAGGGCATGACTGTAAACTCGCAATGACCATACCTAGTTCTGAAAGCAGTTTTAGGTATGTCTTCTTCTTGTACTTTCAATTGATGATATCCGGAGCGTAAATCTATCTTAGAAAAATATCTTGCTCCTTGAAGTTGATCGAAAAGATCATCAATTCTAGGCAATGGGTATCGATTCTTAATTGTAACTTTATTCCATTCTCTATAATCGATACACATTCGCAGCGAACCATCTTTCTTCTTCACAAACAACATTGGCGCTCCCCATGGGGATGAACTAGGTTGCATAAATCCTTTGCTTAGTAATTCATCTAACTGCTTTTTTAATTCTAACATTTCAGTTGGTGCTAACCGATAAGGTGCCTTGGCTATCGGTGTAGTTCCAAGAATTAGATGAATTCTAAATTCTACTTCCCTATCAGGTGGTAATCCAGGTAGTTCTTCTGGGAATACCTCTAGGTATTCTGATACTACTGGAATTTCATTGAGTTCCTTACCCTTAGTGTTAATGATTACAGAAATCATATACACTATTCCTTGCTTTCGTTCATAACTAGCAATTTTCATTACTGAAATGAACTTTAGAGGCTTTCGTGGCTTATCTCCTATAATCACCACTAATTCTCCTGTGGGTGTATGTATTTCTATGGAATTCTTATCACAAAGAATTCGAGCATGGTTGGCTATTAACCAATCCATTCCTAATACCACATCAAACCCGGCTAACTTCATAGGTAACAGGTTTGCAGAAAATTTATGACCTAAGAGTTCTATCTTTTCTTCTTGCAAAACCTTATCTATATTAACATAATTCCCATCTGCCGTTTCTACCGTGAAAATTTGTCTAAGTTTGGTTAAAGGTAGATTAAAAGCTTGGCATAATGAAGTATTTATAAAACTTTGGTTTGCACCAGAGTCAAATAATACTTTTGCATAAACGTCGTGAATTAGGAACGTACCAGCTATTACGTCAGGAATTAGTTCTGCTTCCTGAGTAGTCAACTGGAAGGCTCTTACATTCTTCTTGGTAGCTCCTTCTGCAGGTTTGGCTTTGTTATCGGCTGGTTTGACCAGTTTTGGGCAGTCTGGCCTGAAGTGTCCAGCTTCTCCACAGTTGTAGCAGACTGTTGCTTTCTTCTTCCTGCAGTCTTCTTCTTGATGCCCCGGGATTTTGCAGAAATTGCAATATCCTTTGCATTTTCCAAAATGCTTCCTTTTGTAGGCATTGCAAAATGGAACAGTGGAAGATTGCACGGTTCCCTTTCTCTTGAAATTACTACGATTACCCAAACGGAATCCTTGGGTAATCTTTTGGGCTACTTCCTTCTTTCGGTTTTCTTCTCTTGTGCGTACCAGCCCGTCTGTTAGAGTATTAGCTAATTCCACAGCATCGTCAATAGTGCGAGGTCTTGCAGCTTTAATGATATCACGGATTTCGCCAATCAATCCCCAAATATAACGGGAAATAAGTACCGGTTCTGGCGAAGCCAGGGTTGGTACCACTTTCGCATATTCGAAGAATGTCAAAGTATACCCTCGACAGTCCACATTCACCATTCGGTGGTTCAGGAATTTATTCGCCATTTGTTCCTTTTCATACTCGGGACAAAATTTTCTTTCCACTAGTTGCATAAATTCTTCCCAGCTCATGGCATAGGCCATATTTCTTCCTTTGGCTTGAAGTACCATATTCCACCATTCTAGCGCCCCTTCTTTAAAAAGATGCGATGCGTACATTACCTTGTCTTCCTCGCCACATTTACTTATCATAATTACTGCTTCGGTTTTCTCTAGCTAATGCAGTGCTGTAGTCGCCCCTTCATTGCCTGCAAATTCAGCTGGTTTACAGGCAAGAAATTCCTTATAAGTGCAACCAAGCATTGCAGCTGGTTTCAAAAATGCGGTTTTGGTTTGGACCATTATATTCGGTCCAAAGAACTTCATCGTTCTTAACGGGATTTTAACCCGATAACCAAAACACATTTTTGAAGTCCAAAGGAGTTTGGAGCTGAATATAAAATACTTTTGGAAGCTTAAAGAAGGTGGAGAAATCACAACACAAGAAGGAGACTTGAAGCATTTGGATGCGTGATCATGTGGGAGTTCAACGACACATCGCTTGTGTCATTTTTCACCCCTAAGGAAGGACCTTTTGGCACACTTGTTTTGGCTAACAAGTGTTGTCAAAATAGTTGGCTATGGTTATGCACCTATTGTTATGTATGATATGCTTGTTTGGCTGCTTATTTTGTTGTTTTAGATGATATGTCGATATGCATGACCTAACAAACTAATAATCAACAACAAGCGTAAAATTGGTTCTTAACAAAATCATTAAAATGGTTAATTAAGGTTTTATTAAAAATTAATGATTTTATAATAAAATGGGTTTTATTAAAAAGAACCTTGAAAATTAGTTTTCACTAAAGTACCATTGATTTGAATGCATGCAAATGTATGGTACATAATATTTTCTAAACTAGAATTTTGAAATATTAAAAACCATTTTATAAAACAAGTCAAACACCATCCTTTTATACAACACTCGAAACACTTGGGAACTCTTATTGTGGGATAAAGGTCACCTAACCACATTTGAGGGAACTTGTATGTTCGAGGTGGGTTTACCATGTTTGTGGGATAAAGGTCACCTAACCACTTATGTGTATAAACTTGGGAACTCTTATTGTGTAAGTTGGACGACTTGATTTGGAAACCATGAACTTAGGGTCACCGAAGCACGGGGAGCAAAGGTGTTGATGGGATTAAACATGCCAACTAAACATATAGATGTTTAACCGATCCCATATGGCTAGAAATTGCAAAGAGTTGCAATTGTCAAACGTTGACTACCTTGTTAATTTAAATAGAGGGATAAAGGTCACCTAACCAATATTTAAATGTAACGTTGGATTCTAGATTTTAATTATTAATTGTCTTTAAGACACAAAAGGGTATTAATGTTTAAAATATAATAATATCGAAAATACTAAAATTGAACTTGTTAAATTTTGTAGATGGCCGCTAACAATGTAAACCCGATTAACCAAACCTTCTGAAACCTATCACTAAGAAACATCCTTGAAAAGGATCGTCTTAACCATAACAACTTCATGGATTGGTTTCGAAACTTGAGAATCGTTCTCAAGCAAGAGAAGATATCCTATGTGTTAGATGATCCTATTCCCGATGAACCTAACGTGGAAGAAGTGGACGCCTACAATGATTGGGTTAAGTATACCGAGGACTCCATGCAAGCCTCATGCCTCATGTTGGGAACTATGATTCCCGAAATTCAAAAGGATTTTGAACATCACGGGGCATACAACATGATTACCTAGTTAAAGGAAATGTTCCTACAACAAGCAAGGGTAGAACGCTTCGAAACTGTTCGGGCGCTTCATGCATGTCGAATGGAGGAAACCCAATCGGTATCATCTTATGTCCTTAAGATGAAAAGCCACATTGATCGCCTCGAAAGGCTAAATTGTCCCGTCTCTAAAGAGTTGGCTATGGATTTGATCCTCAACTCTTTAACAAAGAAATTTGAAAGCTTTGTAATGAATTACAACATGAATGGATGGGACAAGAGCATTGGTGAACTTCATGCAATGCTCAAGACGGCCGAAACAGGAATGGGCAAAAAGGCTTTACCCATCCTAGCGATCAATGAAGGAGGCAACAAGAAGAGGCCCCACCCCGACTCTAAAGAAAACTATGCTAAAAGAAAGGGACACGTCAAGGGAAAGGGAAAAACTAAAGCAAAACCCGCCAAACCAAAAGAGAAGAAGCAAAAGGTTGCTATGAATGACCCATGTTTTGAATGTGGTGAGATAGGACATTGGAAGAGAAATTGTCCGACCTATCTCAAAGAGTTGAAAAACAAGAGGGATGCGGGGTAAACCTCAGGTACTATCTTTATGATACATGTTGAGCTTAATGTTATTTCTTCTAACACATGGGTACTAGATACCGGATGTGGAACTCACATTTGCAATTTGTTGCAGGGGTTCAAAAGAAATAAACATTATAAGAAGGGAGACGCTAGTCTTTTCATGGGCAACGGAGCAAAGGTTGAAGTCGAAGCTTAAGGAGTCTACGTTTTAGAACTTCCAAGTGGTTTGGAAGTTATTTTGAAGAATGTTTTGTATGCTCCTAGTTTAACTAGGAACATAATTTCTGTTTCCCTTTTAAGACAATGTGGTTTTAATTTCGAATTTGTTAACCAAGACATTTATGTTTCTATGCATGATGTGTTTTACTTTAAGGCTATGCCTCTAAATGGTATTTATGAATTAGATCATGATAACACATCATATGATAGCTCAATGTACCAAGTAACCAACAAGAAACTCAAAATGGATTTGAGTGATTCCTATCTTTGGCATTGTCGCCTTGGACATATAAGCAAGAATCGCATGCATACACTTCAGAAAAATGGTCTTTTGAATACAAATGAAGATAATTCATTTGATGTATGCGAATCTTGTTTACAAGGCAAAATGACCAAGACACCCTTTAGTGGAACTTTTGAAAGGGCTAAAGACTTACTAGGTATCATACATTCAGATGTATGTGGTCCTTTTAAGCCGATGACTAGGAATGGTGAAAGATACTTCATTACCTTTACCGACGACTTTAGTCGTTATGGTTATGTGTATTTACTAAGACACAAGGATGAGGCATTTGAAATGTTCAAAGACTTCAAAAGTGAAGTAGAAAATCAACTCAAGAAAACAATCAAAGTCCTTCGCACTAATAGAGGAGGTGAATATCTTAGTGGTGCTTTTCAAGATCATCTTAGGAGTTGTGGGATTATCTCACAACTTATTCCACCTGGAACACCACAACACAATGGTGTGTCCGAGAGGAGAAATCGAACTCTATTAGATATGGTTCGATCTATGATGGCTAAAAGCACATTACCTCTATCGTTTTGGGGTTACGCTTTGCTCTCCGCAGTTCGCATACTAAATATGGCCCCAACCAAGAAAGTGGAAAAGACACCTTTTGAAATATGGCATGGAAACCCTCCATCATTATCATTCCTAAGGGTTTGGGGTTGTGAAGCTTATGTTAAGCAATACACCCCAAATAAATTGGAAGTCCGATCCACTAAGTGTATCTTTGTAAGATACCCTAAAGATGATATAGGATATTATTTCTACGTTCCAACTGATCAAAAGGTATTTGTTGCTCGAAAGAGTAAGTTCTTAGAAGCTAAGTTCCTTATGGAAGGAACTAGTGATAGAACAGTGGAACTTGAGGAGGATCAAGAACTACAAGACGATACACATTTGGTTGATACTAGCACTCGACAAGAGGTTGTTGAAAACGATCAAGAGGTTGATCAGAACACACAAAATGTTCGCAGATCTGGTGGAATTAGTAGTCCACCTGAAAGATATGGATTTTTCATGGATGGATGCTACGTGGTAGATTCAGATGAACCAACCACATACCATGATGCAATGTCAAAATCCGATTCTGACAAATGGCTTGAAGCCATGAACATAGAGATGCAATCCGTGTATGACAACCAAGTTTAGGAATTGGTTGTGCCACCACTTAACTCTAAAGTAGTTGGAAGTAAGTGGGTTTTCAAGAAGAAAATAAATATGCATGGTAACTTGGATACTTACAAAGCAAGACTTGTAGCAAAAGGTTTCACTCAAACTCAAGGGATTGATTATGATGAGACCTTCTCGCCTGTGGCGATGCTAAAGTCAATCAGGATATTATTTTGCCATAGCTGCATATTATGACTATGAGATCTGGCAATTTGATGTCAAAACGGCTTTTCTAAATGGATATCTTGATGAAGATGTCTATATGGTTCAGCCTGAAGGTTTTGTCGATCCAAAGCATCCTGACAAAGTATGCAAGTTAAAGAAATCAATCTATGGATTGAAATAAGCATCGAGAAGTTGGAATCACCGTTTTGATGAAGAAATTAAAAATTTTGGATTCATCAAGAATGGCGATGAAGCTTGTGTGTACAAGAAAGCTAGTGGGAGCATCATCACTTTCTTAGTACTGTATGTCGATGACATTCTACTATTTGGGAATGACATTCCAACCATGGAAGGTGTAAAAGCTTGGCTTGGAAGTTGTTTTTCCATTAAGGATCTTGGTGAAGTCGCCTACATTATGGGAATAAAGGTCTATAGGGATAGATCAAGGCGCTTGATAGGTTTAAACCAAAGTGCATATATTGACAAAGTCTTGAATAGGTTCCAAATGGAGAACTCTAAGAAAGGTTTTGTACCTATTCAAAAGGGGACAATATTGAATACATCTCAATGTCCAAGCTCAAAGGACGAGCAAGAGAAAATGAAAGGAGTCCCATATGCGTCTGCTATAGGATCCAACATGTATGTAATGATATGCACTTGACCGGACGTATCATGCGCCTTGAGCATGACGAGCAGATACCAGCAAAATCCAGGTAACAGTCATTGGAAGGTTGTTAAGTGCATATTAAAATACCTTAGAAGGACTAGGACATGTTTTTAATATATGGATCTGGTGAAGAGGAACTCGTTGTAAAGGGTTAGACGGACGCGAGTTTCCAAACCGATCGAAGTGATTCTCGATCATAATCAGGGTATGTCTTCATTTTAAATGGAGGAGCAGTCTCTTGGAAGAGCTCAAAACAAGACGTGGTAGCATTGTCCACTACAGAATCAGAATAAATCGCCGCTTCATTGGCAGCCCAAGAAGCTGCATGGTTGAAGAAATTCATAGCCGACCTAGGAGTGGTCCCTACCATTCCAGACCCCCTAGAGATCTTTTGTGATAACGAGGGTGCGATTGCTCAAATCAAGGAACCTCGTGCGCACCAAAAGACTAGACATATCTGTGACAACTCGTATTTCAAACCTTTCGTGTATCTTGATGTGTAACATGTTTGAACGTTATGTGATTAGGTTACACGTTGATATTAATGGAATGTTGTGCTTAGTATGCTATGTGGTTATGTGTAATGTATGTATATATGTATTGTGGTCGCACAACACAAATCCAACCGCATAATTTGAGTCGGATCGCGCAACACCCTCTTTGGGTCACACATTCCTCAAGGCCGCACATGATGGTGCTCGGCCCAAATCCAACACAACCGAAGCCCAAGCTGGGCCCGATCCTTATAATTTTCGCATAACACTAAGGGGTTGGTGTATAACCCTCATTATCCTCTAAACACAAGAAAACACACAAACCCTAGTTCTATCTTCTCTCCATCTTGGTTCGACGGCAGCCCCTTCCACTCAAAGTTCTTCCATCTCGATCAGATTAGTCTCTTTGATTTCTGGTTAGCATTCATCATTCATTGATTGCCATATTCTTGATGTTGCTTTCTTATGTGATCGATTAGGGTTTCATGCTAATAGATATGTTGTCGAAAACTTTAATGATTGATTTGGAAATAAGTGTTCAGTTTCAATATGTGAAGATGATGGGATTGTTCATGTTAAATGGATATCGTATGATGTTAGATGTACATAGGATGAAACAGTTGTATTGTGCGAATCCGGTTAAGGGTTGTTGAATTGTTTATGATTATGAGTTAAGGTGCATGATAGTGTTTGAATCTATAGCATGATGATCCGAATGAATGTTTAAATCTTGTTCATGATCTAACCTAGGCTTAGAGTCCAAGGAAATTAAACTGTTTAATCCGATTGTGTTGATGATCGAGCTAGTATTATGATTTAGTATCAATTAGGGTTCATGGGAATTATTTGGTAAATGATTGATTCGGTCAATGAATGTGGAATTGGAAACTGTTGAATTGCTTGTAACCGATTGGCGTGATTATTGGTATTAATTGAGAAATGGATTGCATGATTTTAGAAAGTTTGGTAGGCCAGTCGCACAAGCTAGATTATGCTAGGGTACAACTATTAATACACTGTGTACAACTTAGAATTTTGCATGATCGCACAAGACATGTGGATCGCACAAGGCAGTGCCGATCGCACAAGTCTTGGGCCACACACAACTGTTTGACCCTATTATGTTGTTTGGCCTTAAAGCCCAAAACTCAGTCGCACAAGTAGGTTTCAGTCGCACAAGTCATTTGTAATCGCACAAGGTATATGGACCGCACAAGACTAGTTAACTGGTAACTGATTGTGCCGCACAAGTTTGGACTGCATGCTTTATTGGGCTGGGTTTGAGATGGATCGCACAATCTGTTGTGGATCGTACAAGGCTGTGCTGATCGCACAACAGGTTGGGCCGGACATCGATTGGGCTTTATTTGTAGAATCGTCTGAATCGCACAAGTTTGGCAACCTACGTGTACTTGTCTGATACTGTTTAACATGTTCTATATGTATGCCATGGTCGTTATGTGTTCGTGACTCGCTAGCTTATGTGTAAACCTACGTGCACTACTTGAACCTAGACCTGACTTGTATGGTAACCATGTTAGGACGTGGTTGACCACTAGCTGCTTGATTGACCTCTTTGTGTATCTGCCGAGCAAACCGAAGTGAGTTCACACTTTCTACAAGGCATGGGATTCCCGGTGGGTTGGGAATGGGTTAAGGAATAGGGATTTCCTCGTCCTTCTTGGGTAGGACAGTACGGGTTAAGGAAGGTAATTCCTCGTCCTCTTGGACAGTTTAAAATTCACTAGATCAAAACTCTATCACGAAGTCCCTCCTTTTATATCGACTTAATCGCCGGGCCAATGGCGAGCGGGTCATTAGTTAAATAGCGCTATTTAGGCTTGACAAGCCTCACACCGTGACGCAGAGGACGGGCGTGAACTAATTGATCTGGGCACGTCAATGATGATAGACATTGATGCTAAGGGCACATAAACATGACTAAAGTCAGTGGTCGATATGGTAACGAGTCTAGTAGTGTAACCACGGGGTAGCCCCCATGGCTGGATTGCCAGAGTAAATGGGATAAAACAAATCATGTTTTCAACTATGGGGTAACCCCCACGGCAAGGAAGGCAGTTAAAGGAAACTATGTTTTTGGAATAACTAAAACAAACACCCAACTGCGAACTCGCTCAACTTTGTTGTTGATTTCGTTGTTACAAGCCTTGCAGGCCTTTAGGTGCATATCTTTGGGACTTACTGTCTGGGGGGCTGGAGTGGTCATGGGTCGAGATGTGTGGAATCGCAACACAAGTCTAATGGTTTTTACATATGGTTTATAAACACTCAACGAATGAATTATGCTTCCACTGTATACGGTGAATGATTTGTAATGTGTAACTCTTAATGTTAATAAATGAAAGTTTTATTTAAATATACTTATGAGTTCAATGTGATTGGTGGCTAAGATCCTGGTATGTCGCACGCCTAGCGGTGATACTCCGCTTGTGGTATTTTGGGGGTGTGACAGATTGGTATCAGAGCCATTGGTTATAGTGAACTTGGTTTTAAAAAGGGGAATAACGATTTTCTAAAACCAGACTATAACCAAACAGTTCTGAAAACAAGAATACGACCATGACACTCAGCTCCAGATTGCAAGGTTTTTCTCTCGTATACTCATTGTACTGCATAACTAGTGAACACTTACATATGATATTGCATGTGATTGCACGCTTAGCACAACAGTATGAATTAGTGTATTACTTGCATGTGTTGTGTGACTGATAGGGTGGTATTTCCCTAAACCTTCATGACTTACGCTTCGTGATGCTCTTTGTTTGCGACTCGAGTTTGAGGAACCATTTGACATGAGTTAAGAGGAGCTGAGATGAGCATGCAAATCACAATATTATTGTGGGTGCACACATAATAATAATGTGGGGTGCATGCGAGTCCCAGTGAGCCTTAACAAGTGAAAAAGGGGTTCCGTTCCGTTATTTGGTCGATGTGAAACATTGCAAACCTATAGGGGTCATAGTAGTGATTATCCCCTACTCGAACGTGAACTTTTCATCCCTCTCTGGATCCTTTCGAATCTCGATGCTATCGAGTATTACCTGAACACCCATTTGCACACCTAGCGAACCATGTAGAATGTTAGGTGCTTATACGAACGTCCCTGTGTTAGATGACACAGCGTCTAAAGATCGATCGATACCCTTCTTGCTCCTCTTCGTTTGCTAGAACTCATGTATTGACGTCTTAGATCCCGAAGTGTGATCACTTCTGCGATACCCTCGTAGCAGACCAAGTATTACTCAAGCAACTTGCAACATCGATGGACAGGAGGATGAGCGTAGTACTTTACCAACCCCAGTACTTGACGACCCTGATTACCGGCAACGAGCACCAGCGAATTGGCTTCAATCGAATCCTTAACCCTTGTTAGCGACTCATGGGAGTCAACTCTTATGAATCAAACGGGACATAAGCATTGACAATCAACTATAACGCGGAATGTGTAACTGCCATCACAGTGAGTAGTACTTGAGGACGTGGCTCAGAATGTGGAAAGATGGACCTTGATGGCAAAGAATCGTAGGGCTTCATTTCGAGCAACGACATTGGGAGCAACAGTCACAGCAACAACAAGGTATTTGTAACCCTAGCCTACAGTAAGGAAATATAAGTGACTACAACATGGATTGGCTGTGGTTAAGTTAAGAAGACAACGACCAGGAGAACAACGACAGTACTTGAAATACTTGTAATGAAAACAACAACACTAGAAATGATGCTCATGGAAGGGCATTTAGAATTGGCATGGGCGACGCCAGGACTTTAGCAACATGGTAGCTAGTATGAGTAGCTAATCGCTCCGTCTTTGCTTCGTTAGACCCTGATGCTCCCTGAATTTGAACCTATTGTGGAATCGGCTGACGACAAGACAATTGACACTTCATATGTTAGTTGGGATGCAAATTCGACCTTGTGGGACAGGCGATCGACATCGATCTTCCTCCTACTACCCTTGATGGTTTGAAGCAGTAGTTAGAATGGTTTGGTAACCCATACATCGCGCAAATATACCCTGTGAGGAGAAAACTTCGCGTATCCCTCTCCCTAGTGGAGGATCATCATCTGTTTCAAAGTATCAGAGTTGTGCAAAGGATAGCATCAATTCTACAATGAAAGCTTGGAAGTGTCCACGAAAGGATTATCCCGCTATGTTAGCACTTATTATTGATGTTTAGGTTGAGGAAAAGAGGATCGAGGATCCACCCTTTGTTCGTGATTTCTACTTATGTGCTACCAGAGGAACTATCCGGTGCACCCTCACATCATCCGGAGGAGTATCAAATCAGTATCAGGTCAGATGCAGCCCTGATTACTCGTACTCTCACCGTACTGCACCAGGAGGGTTGCAAGTGCTGTGTTAATCAACTACAGGGGTTATTGAATAGGAGATTTATTGAATCTAGCTTTTTGCTTTGGGGAAACCCCAGTTAGATCCATGAATTTTCGTATGTGTACTGGTTAGCGAGAACTTAGTGAGGTGGCAGTTAAGAACCACTTGCCTCGACCTTGTATTGGCAACCTGTTGACCAGCTGCGAAGATCAAGCCCCATTCGAGGATTGACTAACGAGTGAGCTATCACCAGATGGAAGTTCAAGGGGGAGCATGTTCCTACAACAACATGTCGAACGCGATGCAACCATTTCAACTTTGTATACCATGATCATTGAATTGAACAACACATCAGCAGCTTTAGGGATCACATGAATCGACCGTATTTATTGACGATGTTCTGAATCATGACCAGGAGAAAGGAACACCATGGATGGCATAGGTATTCTATTTCAGCATATCTATGGGAGGAGCCATTACGTGCGAAGTCATGCACTTTGATCAGGTAACCAACGGAGTGGGAATACTCGTGGATCACGCTGAGATGCATCTTGTTAGAAACTGATCGACACCAAAGATTCCTTTGGGAATGCAACAATTCCTTGGTTTCACTAAATACGATCGCAGTCTACCCACAGGATTTTCGAAGATCGCGCAGCTTAACTCCCTTAAGCACAGCAGGGTGCTGTGTTCATGGGAGATAAAATAGGAGGACGTCATTTAAGCGTTCGAATCCCAACACTGCAATGCACCAAGCATCGTCCTTACCCGAGGGTGTGGGTGATTTAGTGGTATACCAGGATGGTCAGAATCAGAGTCCCAGTTACGCACCGACGCAACCCGAGTGAGTGGTTACCCACGTGATGAGGTTACAAAGAGGATCTGCACGACACACAACTGGCAGTGAAAACGTGGCCTTAGGATTTTAGATGGAGGCATTACTTGGACGGTATCAGAAGTGTTATTTAGATCGATCACAAGGGCCTCCCATGTATTTTTGTTTCGATGGAGCTAGATCAGTTAATGGCATCGCTGGACGGAACTTTAGGATGATTGCAACTATGAAACTTGAACGTGCACGAGCTATGCAGCTCACTATCGACTCTAACTTACCTGATTAGACTCGCTCTGTTCAAACTGGAGAATTGAAGGAAGAGGATTTTCTAGTTGAACCCATGTGGGGCATGGAGAAGCAACCATTGACAGGTCGGACAATGTTCGCTACCTCATGGAACAAATGTGGGTCTCACTATACGACTACTGTAGGGAACTCGTGTTGAGCAAAGCACATCGGCCTCGATATTCTCGTCATCTGGGTTTTGATGAGAGATACTAGGATCTATAAACCTTGTATTGGTAATCGGGCATGATGGCCCACCTAGCTAGGTATGGGAATGATGTTTGACTTGTGGGAAAGTCAAAGTGAAGTGTTAACAACCAGGAACACCTATATCAAAAGTGAGAACAGGCTGCCATGGATTCGGCCGCTAGCCTACTTACAACTTGAAACGGAAACAAGATCACCTGGATAATCGTTGATTGTCTCATGTAACCAGCACACTTTCTAGTCAGCAAGGAAACGGATAAGTTTTCTACACTTGCAGTCATCTACCTGAAAGAAGTGGTTGCTAGGCATGGGGTGCCAACCTCCAGTATCTCTGATCGCGACCTACGATTCACATCTGATTTGTGGCGAGCGATGCACAAATCCTTTGGCTCACGTCTAGACATGAGCACATCATATCATCCCTAGACGGAGGGGCATACTGAACGCACCATCCAAACTCTTGAAGACATGTTTTGGGCATGTGTAATCGACTTTGACAACGATTGGGAAATACATCCTTCCTTTAGTGGAGTTTTCGCATAACAACAGTTACCTCACTAGCATCCAAGCTACTTCATTTGAGGCATTGTACAGATAGAAGTGCCGATCATCCCTTTGTT
Source organism: Helianthus tuberosus (assembly GCA_030545235.1). Lineage (NCBI taxonomy): Eukaryota > Viridiplantae > Streptophyta > Magnoliopsida > Asterales > Asteraceae > Helianthus > Helianthus tuberosus. The sequence goes on from CM060401.1 coordinate 60,534,921, forward strand.
GGGCAGAAGTTGGAAACAACCGATTCACTGGCCCAGAACTCGTCGTAGACACAATAGAGAAGATTGCTCAGATACGACAACGAATGGCGGCAGCTCGTGGCCGTCAGAAAAGCTACACTGATAAGCGCAAGAAACCACTCGAGTTCCAGGTTGGGAATCGAGTGCTACCTAAGGTCTCACCTTGGGAAGGTGTAGTTCGTTTTGCTATTCGAGACAAACTCAACCCGCGACATGTTGGACCTTTTAAAACGTACTCCATGTGTCGAATCTGATAAAGTGTCTGTCAAGATGAAACTCTTATAGTTCCTTTCAAGGAGCTCACCATCAACGATTAGTTGCGATTTGTCGAAGAAACAGTGGAAATCTTGGACTGGGAGGTCAAGATTCTCAAACGTACCAGAATACCACTTATTCGAGTTCGTTGGAACTCCCATCGTGGCCCAGAGTTCACCTGGAAACGAGGATAACAAATGAAACCCAAATATCCCAGTTCGTCGAGAGAAGTGAAACCACTGCTGAAGCCGAAGCTACTGCGGAATTTTGGGACGAAATTCCAAACCAACGGGGGAAGGATATGACACCCCAGGAAAACCATGCAACTTAAATAGCTTCCTCAGTAAGTACGTGCTAAATTTCGGGACAAAATTTCTTTCAACTTGGGGATAATGTGACAACTCGTATTTCAAACCTTTCGTGTATCTTGATGTGTAACATGTTTGAACATTATGTGATTAGGTGACACGTTGATATTAATGGAACGTTGTGCTTAGTATGCTATGTGGTTATGTGTAATGTATGTATATATGTATTGTGGTCGCACAACACAAATCCAACCGCACAATTTGAGTCGGATCACGCAACACCCTCTTTGGGTAATACATTCCTAACGGCCGCACATGATGGTGCTCGGCCCAAATCCAACACAACCGAAGCCCAAGCTGAGCCCGATCCTTATAATTTTCGCATAACACTAAGGGGTTGGTGTATAACCCTCATTATACTTGACGGGTGGTCCATAGGATAACCCTTAATGATGTTAAAAGGAAAATGTATCCTTCACTTAATCGTGTAATTATCTTGAATTAGATAACTACAGTTGCTTATGTTTCAGGTATGTTTTGGGAGCTAAAAGTGGATAAAACGCGGCTTAGGATGGAACGGAGTGGAACGGGGCATGCGTGGAAGGAAAGAAGAGAAGAAACAAAACATTCAGGGCTCCACCGTAATTTACGGTGGCCACCGTAAATTACGGTGGCCCTGAAATCCCCAATTTTCCACCGTATCACAGGCTCGAACCACCGTAACAACTTGATGTCCACCGTAATTTACGGTGGAGACCGTAAATTACGGTGGAGGCGACAGACAATTTCATAACTGCTCATTAAAACGGTTTTTGATGGTGTCTTTTGGGATTATTTCATCATTGGACGTTTCTCTGGAGTTGGAGGGCGAATTTTGGCTTTGGCAAGTGTTTGTGAACGATTTCTAACAATTCGGTTTGTCTTTGATTCATATGAACTTCAATCTTGATGTTATGATGATTCACCAAACAATGTCCGGCTAAAATTTCGGTGATCATCTTAGGTGAAGGTTTCTTTATGACTTTTGTGTGATGAATCTTTATTTCTAGAATAATAGACTTGGTATGTTGCTATGTTTATTATGATGCATGAATTTTTGGTTGTAAATTGTTAACTGATGTTTTGTTCGTAATCTAATTCGTACGTTCTTGGTGTCGTTGACAATCAAGATATCACGGGAAGGGTTAGGGTTGGATATTAGTTAATTGATCATCGGGTAACAACCTCGTGTCGCGTTTACAAAATTTGACATGATGTCGTGGTCACAATCAAATTTAATCCAATTACAACTAGATAGCTAGTGGTAAGTGGGTATCGAACACAGGGAGTTTGTGGAATATGTGCTATCTCAATGGTTATCTAAATGACTAATGTTAACTAAATTGCAAGAAAAGTAAATTCACGGATTTGGTTGTTTGGTTTTAAATGTCTAAACTGAACTAAATTAGATTACAAATCAAAGTTAAGTTTTGTAACAGTATAAGAAGGTAGCGATCATCCCAATTTTCAGGTTTTAAGTGACAACCAATGTTCATGTTCAACTGGAAAGAACCACATAGACATGATTCATGTAAGATCAATTGTTTGTGATGAAAGGGAACTAAGTACTCGGATTCCTAGAACGCGAGGTTGTTACCCGATGACCAATCAACATATATCCAACCCTAATCCCTCCCATGATATCTCGATTGCCAACGGCACCAAGAATGTATGGTTTAGAACTAAGATCAAACACACATTAACAATTTACAAACAATCATTCAAACACCATAATAAACTAAACAACACATGCAAAGTCTATTATTCCAGAAATTAAAGAACAAAACATAATTGTCACAAGTAAACCTTACATTCGGGATGATCACCAAGCAAACCTAGCCGCTCATAGTGTGGTGAATCATCATCACAATCAAACCTTTGTTCATTCAAATCCAAAACAAAGTCCTCATGCTTAGACCACTCCAGAACATAAGAAGATAGCCAAAAATCGCCCCTAAACTGCTCCAAAACCGTCCACAATGATTGGATTTGAAAAGACACAATAAAACATCATAAAATAGGGCAGTTACACATTTCTCGCTGGCCTCCACCGTAAGCTACAGTGGCCACCGTAGCTTACGGTGGCTTGGAATGGCTTACGGTGGGTCTCTACTGCCTTACGGTGGAAGAAAAATGCTGGGGGCTACCGTAATTTACGGTAGCTACCGTAACCTACGGTAGCCTCCAGTATACAATTTTGTTTTCTTCATAACTTTTTCATTTCAACTCCATTTTCTTCACCGTTTTCGCCTACGTTCTCGTAATTTCGTCCTCTACAATGTTATCTTATTAATTCTTCCATACCAATAATTGATTTTTTTCATTTATTCTCCATCTTTCAATCTCCAATCCAGTCGTGTCTATTGAAGCTTCATTTCCACACTTTTAATCCCCAAATGTACCTGAAACACAAGCAACCATAGTGATCTAATTCTAGACAATTACCCGATTAAATGTGGGATTTTAATATCGTTTATACCACTTAAGGGTTGTCCTACGGACTACCCGTCACATCCCCACACTTAACCGTTGCTTGCCCCAAGCAACCCGTTCAACAAAACACAATTTATTCAAGCGATCAAGCACAAACCAAGCAAACAAATGTCCTCATTTACTAACTCTTTCTTAAAATTGCACTTGACACACCCCTCACAAAACTCTCCTCTTGGCGACAAGCAATAACTAGCAAAGATAAGCTAGATCACACTTAAAGCAAACGGGTGGTTGCACGACAATAAGCTTGTAATTAAATCGGTCCTTCGCCTAAATGATTTGCTAAACATGCACGTGAATCAAAGGAACTTAGAGGTTGTAACGTGGCAAGGCAAATGGGTAGGAAATGGAAATACATATGCGAAGTAGCTAACGATTCAACCTGGTCTTTTGTTTCTAACTAAAATAAAACATAAACAACTATATACAAACTATCTCATTCATTTTTTTTCATTTTTGATTGCTTTTTCTTTTTTTTTTCTTTTTTTTTCTTTCGATTTAACAAACCTAACAAACAAGCATACTGGAACAAGATGATTATACTAATAGACCGGGTCAAATACGGGTTAATTTTTTAAGAGAAAGTAGGCACGGGTTAACAAAAGATCGGCTCAAAGCTCAAATGGGCTACTAAAGTCCAAACCCCCGTCCCTCTCGCTACCATGCTCATATATATAATTTATGAGGTCCAACCCCCCAAATCCCACACTCGCACTCACCAAGACGAGGCTACCTAATTACCCTTATCCTTTTCACATGCATATCAAGCTAAGGCCTCAAACCGCATTTAAGCACAAGTTCTAATGCACCACCACCCATTGCCACTCTCATCAAGAAAAATGTATTCTAATAAATTCAAGTAGTGGCGCAACTCTCACCAAGAAAGAACAAGGGGATATGGGTTGCGGTGTGTCATGCAATTTAATACTCAACTGTTCAATTTGGACCATTTTTCGCTTGATTTTTTTTTTTAAATTTCACAATTTTTTCAAAATTTCCCCTCATCCCCACACTTAGGATACATTGTCCCCAATGTATGGTTTTGAAGGGAAGATCGCTTACTACAACATCAATTGTATCTTTTCCATTCAAACCCAAATTTCTTTTTGTTTTTTTACATATAATTAAAAACACCACCAATTTTCACAACCCATAAACATATCAAACACATTAAACACCACCCATCCGCCCAACCATGATCATAAACATGAATATATACAAAGGTGCACAAAATGAGAACAAGACACAACCTGATCAGTAAATCAGCAGTGTTGGTAGTGATGCAGTTGCGGTAATCGGACATGAACATAAACATCTCTTGGATTCGCTGATATCTCAACGTGGATGTTGCCAAACATCCCCACACTTGAATCATTGCATCCACGAGGATTGAAACGTAGTAACCTGCCAAAACACAAAAAACAACACCAAAACAAAACCAAACAAAACACGAATACAATACTCTACATCTTCGGGTTGCCTCCCGAGAGCGCTAAGTTTAAAGGTCTTCAGCCAGACCATACCTGATATGCGTTACAGTGGTCTCAATGCACACTTACCAAAAACATTTCCAATGAATGCCCGGAAATTTACATGCCATCTCCATAGGTTTTTCAGTACAATTGGCATGTTCAGACTGCACCTGCAGGTTTCGCTAATGCACTTCATGATGTATACCTTGATGTCTTGTAGTTTCACCCTTCTCATCTTCTTCCTCGAACCCTTTTCCCCACATTTGTTATTTTGAATGATTGATATGGGAAGAGGTTTGGTACACATATTCATCTCCTCAGACTGTTCTGCCTCATCATCTGCACACACCATCTGATCCACCTGTGACTCTTCATCAGATAAAGGACTCATTGGTGTGGTATTATCCTCCACAACCTCCTCCTTCATGTGAGAATAATCTCTAATATCATCAGGTAATGGTGAAAGGCGTTGTTCTATTTCTATCTTCATTTTTAAATTCTGATACTTAGAAACTAAACAGTTGATTCGATCTCCATCGGAAAGGTTAGGTGCTGATAAATGCTGCTCGAGTTTGGACAAAGTTACTTCTAATATAGCAAGCTCTTTCTCCTCATCGGTCTGATAAGTATAAACACCCTCGGGCTCAGAATATTCTTTGGGATGATATTGTCGATATCCCTGATACGGTCTTAAGATGTGCGCATCCATCATTTTTTTTATTCCAATACTTTGGGGTTTCTGAATACACCGTGCACACATCATAATCAAAAGTATGATCACGACAACAACAAAAACATAGACCATCCGTCCTTGTCTCATAATAAACATCCTCGTCCAGATCATATCCATCCGAGTAATAATCATCCTCCATCTCTAAGTCATAATCATCAGCGTATGATGTAGGTGGAAGCTGTGAAACATAAGACACCGGTTTTCCATGTGCCCTCCTGTAGTGGGCCTCGTGGACCCCCGCACAATATACACTTAGAGAAGCTGAAATCTATGTAATGCACTGTCATCCTGCACAACACAACTCAACTACCAAGTGTAAATCACGAACATCAAAGGAAATCTTTTTGGGATTTTTATTATAATTTTATTTTTTTAACTAATTCACAAGATAACACACGTTGTGCACTACCCCTGGCAACGGCGCCAAAATTTGTAGTGCTGTCGTAGTACACGCAAATTTAATCCAAATAACGACATCACGTTCTTGGTGTCGTTGACAATCGAGATATCACGGGAAGGGTTAGGGTTGGATATTAGTTAATGATCCTGCACACTAAAAATTTGACGTGTTGTCGTAGTACACGCAAATTTAATCCAACTAACAACTATAGATAGTGGTAAATGGGTATCGAACTCAGGGAGTATGTGGAAAATGTGTTGATTTTATAGCTTTGCGATTTAACTACAATTAATCTAATTTGCAGAAATTAAAGATCAATGATTTGGATTGTTGTTTTAGAAAACTAAATTACTAGCAGAAAACTAAATTACTTGCTAATTGCAAATCAAAAGTTGGGTGTTTAATAGATTAAGAGAAAATGACCATCTTAGGTTCCGGTTTCCATTAACAATTGTGCGCGAATCCAACTAGAAAGAGTTACATAGACATAACTCATACATAAACGTTTGTTGTGATAAAAGGGAACGAAGTACTCGGATTATGTAAATGCGAGGTTATTACCCGATGATCAATTAACTAATATCCAACCCTAACCCTTCCCGTGATATCTCGATTGTCAATGACACCAAGAACCTACGAATTAGATTAGGAACAAAACATCAGTTAACAATTTACAACCAAACATTCATGCATCATAATAAACATAGCAACATGCCAAGTCTATTATTCTAGAAATAAAGATTCATCACAGAAAAGTCATAAAGAAACCTTCACCTAAGATGATCACCGAAAGTTTAGCCAGACATTGTTTGGTGAATCATCATAACATCAAGATTGAAGTTCATATGAATCAAAGACAAACCGAATTGTTAGAAATCGTTCACAAACACTTGCCAAAGCCAAAATTCGCCCTCCAACTCCAGAGAAACGTCCAATGATGAGATAATCCCAAAAGACACCATCAAAAACCGTTTTAATGAGCAGTTACGAAATTGTCCGTCGCCTCCACCGTAATTTACGGTCTCCACTGTAAATTACGGTGGACATCAAGTTGTTACGGTGGTTCGAGCCTGTGATACGGTGGAAAATTGGGGATTTCAGGGCCACCGTAATTTACGATGGCCACCGTAAATTACGGTGGAGCCCTGAATGTTTTGTTTCTTCTCTTCTTTCCTTCCACGCATGCCCCGTTCCACTCCGTTCCATCCTAGGCCGCGTTTTATCCACTTTTAGCTCCCAAAACATACCTGAAACATAAGCAACTGTAGTTATCTAATCCAAGATAATTACACGATTAAGTGAAGGATACATTCGCCTTTTAACATCATTAAGGGTTGCCCTATGGACCACCCGTCACATCCCCACACTTAACCATTGCTTGTTCCAAGCAACCCATAAAAACCATTTCAAAACAAGCGATCAATGTAAACCAAGCATAAACATGTAGTCCTTTTACTAACCCCTTTTTAACACCCAAAATAACGCACCCCTCGCCATGTCTCTCCTCTCGGCAACAAGTAAGCACTAGCGACTATGAGCTAGACACACAAAGGCTAACGGGCGGTTGCACAACTATAGGCTTGTACCTAAATCGATCCTTCTCCTAACAAGTGACAAGCATGAATGCAAATCAAAGGGACTTTTAAGGTTGTAACGTGGCTAGGTGTACGGGTAGGAAATGGAATATATATGAAGTAGCGAAAACTTACCCGGTCTTTTATTACACAAAGAAACAAATAAACAACTACCAAACTTAACTACTATATACAAGATAACTAAACATCACTTTTTTTCATTTTTCATTGCTTTTTCTCTCTTTTTTCCTTTTCTGATATTTTAACACAACTTTCAACATAACATCAAATAAAATTACGTACTACTAAACAACCACTAACACTATAAGACCGGGTCAAGTTGGGTAAATCTTTAGGTAACTAGCTAGGGGGTAACAAACGATAGGCTTTTAGGCACAAAATTGGGCAACTAAATGTCCAAACCCCCGCCCCTCTCGCAACCATGCTCATATATATAATTTATGAGGTCCAACCACTCAAATCCCACACTCACACGCACTAAAGACGAGGCTACCTAAATGCCCTTATCCTTTTTGCATTCATATCCAACTAAGGACTCAAACCTTATCAAGGCACAAGTTCTAATGCACCCCCACCTGTAGCCACTCTCATCAAAGACAAGTATTATTTATTTACATGTGTAGCTTCAACTTTCACCAAGAATAAAGGGTATTAAGGGTTGCCGGTGCATCAATTGGGGTTAATCCAAGGCGTTCAAATTCTCACATTGTTTTGCTTGATTTAAATAATTTTTTTTCAAAAACTTCAAAAATTCCCCCCTCCCCCCAACCCACACTTGGGATACATTGACCCCAATGTATGGTTTTAGGAGGATTTGATCGCTAAACTCTTTAACACCAAATGAAAGCTCAACACTCAAACCACAAATTTCTTTTTGGTATTTTTTTCATTTTATATATATATATAGGGAGCCGCTAGAATGAGAACCACCACGAGTTATGAGAACCACGAGAACCGAAAATTTAAACCCCCCACTAAAATATACGGATCTAGGTGTAAAAAAAATTTCGTCGCCGACGGCCACCCGCGGGGCGCGGTTCTCGTGGTTCTCATAACTCGTGGTGGTTCTCATTCTAGCGATCCCCTATATATATATATATATATATATATATATATATATTCTTCTTTTAAACATTACACCGCCAACTTCCACTAACCCAACACAAAACCAAACAACTAACACCACCCAACCACCCGACCATAAACATAATAAACTAAACACATATTCACAAAATGTACAAGAAAGAGCACCACCTGACTAATGATAATGCGGTTGAGGCGGTCCAAAAATGGAAGACATCATCTCGTTCCATTCTCCAAAGCCGAATGCACCGTTACCGCTTCCACCTTGTTGGGATGCTTCTTGTTGTTGATGCGGGTCTAACCATTGTGAATGATGGATCGGCGGGGTTGGATACGATACACTACCATCGTATGGTGGTAGAGACGCATAATCCACCCGAGGTGGATCCACAACCACGGGCCGCCCGGCATGCTAATCCGCATGCATCCTTCTTGCTTGGTCATCTTCATAACGGTTGTTCACCTCTAGCTCGTGGGAGTAAGCATGTGCCCGGTTCCATGATTCTTGACGATCGAAATTATGCTTCAAAGCCCGTTCCATACTAGCACTCATCATCTTGTGTTGATCAAATAAAGTCCGCTCCGAACCTGACCATGACTCAAAAAAGGGTGTCGGAGGACGTTGGTTCTCGATAACCTCTTGCATAGTGCCATTGTAAGCCCAATTCGGCTCATAGGAACGCTCCATGTAATCATAGAAGACACCACCATAACCCCTACCTAGGCCCCCTTGGCCTACATTCACATTCTCACCACCATGCGGCTCATCCGCATAATCATCATCCCCACACGGGGCTTCCGCATCAATTTCCAGTTCATCCTCTTCACCCGGTAGAAGGTCTCTTGCACCCACTTTCAATGCTCTCCATCTATGCCCCTCCGACTTGAGCTTATGATACCTTTCCGATTGCGTATAAGTCCAACCAATCCCCATCTTCTGTAAAGTAAAAGGCTGATTCCTTTTTGCTGCCCCTTTATCTTCTGACGTGATTGCCTTAAATTGCTTCATCAGTCCCGTGATAATTCTGCAATATAGGATAATATCCCTCCCCAGCTTGTTTCGGCAAATCCAGAGATGATTCATGATCAAATATCGGATTGGAAAACGCGGAGACCCATTGAGTAATGAATAGAGGACAGGTACTTCCAGGTACCTCACTTGCTCCTTATCCCCTCTTCGCGGAATGACATTTAAAATGCAAATCGCTAACAACAACTTTGCTTCTATCTTCAAGTTCCTCCGGTATAAAACGCCACTATAAGTACCGGGCAAAAACAATGCTGCTAGCTTATCATTCCAACGAGGGTGCTTCTCTGGTTTTATCAAAAGGTCATCAAGACTAGGGATCATGTAGTCACGGCCGGTAGACTGTCGTATTTTCCCAATTTCTTCAATGTGTCGAACGACATCTCTACCTTAATCCCATTAACCTCACCTATCAACTTCATCTATGATGGCCGCTCACACTTGTTACATGGCAACGTTGCCATCCATTATTGAATCTCGATCATAAACAGATTCTTGCTATCCTTATAATAACAACTGAGCCCCGACTCCCATCCTAAGGCGCGGAATCAGGCAAACACGTTGAACGGCCCAAACTCAACTTCACGATCCCTCTCACAAATGAACACGACAACCCTGTTTTTCAATCGATTCATACTGTCATGAAAGAGTGTCGGTTGCCAATGTTCTGGTTGGTCATCCAAAGGACCCGACTCCCATCTTGGCTTTTCAGCCGGGTCCAACTCCACCATTTCCTCATCCTCACTTTCACTCTCATCAACTCGACCTAAATATTGCCTCTTTCTTGGTTGTTGTTCCGGCTGCTTGCCCTTGTCTTTAGACGAAGAAGATGAACTAGATCCCGCTCTTTCCTTCGTTCGTACCATTTTCCTACACACATTAAAGCAAACAACACAACCAAACACAATAAGTTAGACCCTTTTCTCCAAAATATCCCCACACTTACTTGTTACTATGGTTGTAGATGCTAGTGAACCAAAACTTTTATAAATGATTTTCTAAAAAATTGGGCATGGTGTCTCTATAACATAGAGGTTCCCAAAAGTTCACTACTTTGCCATCAATCCTACATCTACAACCATTTCAATGATCACACAACAAGTTTCATGACAAAAACTATGAACAAGCAAGTGGGTATGAACAAATATCCAATAACAACCTTAATCTTCACAATGCATCATCAAAATTTAATAAATAAACTTCCATAACTTGATTTGAAGATGCTAGAACACTTGTGAAACAAAAACTTCAAAAATCCCCAAAATTTTTCGGACCTAGGGTTTGCGATTCAGACCAGAAAACTTCGTTTTTTTTCGCAAATCTCTTGGCAAAATCAGCAAGTACGTGAAAAATTAGTCAAGATAGACCTAGATTTCACTTGATTTGGTCAAGAATTAAGGGAGATATGAAGGATTGACGCTTGAAGAAGGTTATGGAGTTTGAAGATCTTGTGGGTCTTAGATGAAAGTGATAGATGATGTTAGTGGTGAGGGAAGAAGCAGAAAATCGTGTGGATAGGAGAAAGTTCACGTGACTTATTATTATTATTATTATTATTATTATTTTTATGTACATGCTGAACCCGGATCGCCCCTTCAACTCGCCAGGTCCACCATAAATTACGGTGGACACCGTAAATTACGGTGGACGCTGACACAAAAATCCCACCGTAACTCAGTGTGTTTTCACGGTAAAGCCCCATATTTTTCACCTTCCACCGTAAATTACGGTGGCCTCTGAGCCTTTTTGCTTCGCCAAAAACTCCAATTTTCAATGTCTTTTTTTATATTTTTTCAGTTTTTTCAAATTTTTTTGTGTTTTTAAAATTTTTCAAAAACATGTAAAAATTACCCTACCCCCTCGAAAGTCCCGTGTTATCCTCAACACAATGTTAGAGCAATTCGTGACCCGAATATCCCCACACTTGTTTCAAACACGGACTTCAAGCAAATACGACAATTGTGCAAACTATACAAAACAAACAAAATGAAATGCTAACTATTTACACTACCAAACCTGGGCCTTTTATGGTTGTTCCTCATCGACCGGACGTAAAATGTAGCCCGCTTTGTCTAGCTCCAAGTTGTTGATGTCGTTCCCCTCCAAGTATGGCTTCAACCTATGGCCATTCACCGTTTGTTGTTTATTTGTTTGCTCATCTCGGATATCTACATCACCAAACCTCCCAACTCGCCGAACGACAAACGGGCCCATCCATTTGCTTTTAAGCTTGCCCGCAAACATCTTGAGCCTTGAATTGTACAACCAAACCTTTTGACCCACTTCAAAGGTTTTCTTCCTCAACTTTGCATCGTGTACCTTCTTAAGCTTGTCTTTGTAAGCCGATGCACACTCATATGCCTCGTCTCTAATCTCTTCTATCTCGCTCAATTGCAACTTCCTCATCTTTCCCGCCTCATCATAATCTGCATTTACCGTCTTGATTGCCCAATGTGCCCGATGCGCTAACTCCATTGGCAAATGACAACCCTTTCCATACACCATCCGGTAAGGTGTTGTGCCAATCGGAGTCTTGTAGGCCGTTCAGTATGCCCACAACGCATCATCCAACTTGCTCGACCAATCCTTCCTATCCGTTCTAACCGTCTTCATGAGGATTTCTTTGATTTGACGGTTGGACACTTTGACTTGTCCACTCGTTTGCGGATGATAAGGTGTGGCAATCCAGTGATTCACGCTATACCTCTTCAATAATTTCCCGAAACTAAAGTTCTTGAAATGCGAACCATCATCACTTATAATAACACGCGGGATACCAAAACGGGAGAAGATGTTGGATTGAACAAATTTACAAACAACCGAGTGGTCATTTGTTCTTGTTGCAATAGCCTCAATCCACTTAGAGACGTAATCCACCGCTACCAAAATATATAGGAAGCCATTCAAATTCGGGAAGGGACCCATAAAGTCAATGCCCCATACATCAAATATTTCTACAACCAAAATTGGTTGTAGTGGCATCTCGTCCCTCTTTGATATGCTTCCCATCTTTTGACAATTTATACAATTTCTTGCGAACTCACATGCATCTTTGAAAATTGTGGGCCAATAAAACCCACATGAGAGAACCCGGTAGCCTGTTTTATGCCCACTAAAGTGACCTCCACATGCGATGAGTGGGCATGATTCAAAATTTCCAACACCTCCGTTTCGGGCACACATCTCCGAATAACTTGATCCGGCCCGATCTTGAAAAGATCAGGTTCATCCCAAATGTATTGCCTCACTTGGACCATAAATTGTTGTCGTCGCTTCTTGGTCCAATGACTTGGGATGGCACCCGTGGCTAAGTAATTTACGTAATGAGCATACCTCGGTGCAACGAAAGTGGATACGGCTAGGAGTTGCTCGTCGGGAAACCTTTCATTTATTTCACTAACATCATCAATCCCTTCTACCGGAATACGAGACAAGTGATCCGCCACTACGTTCTCACTTCCCTTTTTGTCTTGAATTTCTAAGTCAAACTCTTGTAACAGCAATACCCACCGAATCAAATGAGCCAATGATCCGAATAAACCACCACTTTGCTCCCCTAAATATACGCACGAAACTTATCCAAAGCATACACCACCGCTAATAACTCCTTTTCGGTTGTGGTGTAATTGAGTTGCGCTTCAGATAAAGTCTTACTTGCATAGTAAATCACCACCGGCTTTTTATCAACCCGTTGACCCAAAACTGCACCAATTGTAGTGTCGCTTGCATCACACATTATCTCGAACGGCTTTGACCAATCCGGTGGTTGCAAAATAGGAGCTTTGACCAAATGTTCCTTCAAAACGGTAAAAGCTTGCATACACTCACTAGTAAAATCAAATGGGACATCTTTTAATAACAAGTTGCATAAAGGTTTGGTGATAACACTAAAACCCTTTATGAAACGTCTATAGAATCCCGCATGTCCCAAAAATGACCTTACACCCTTGACATTTTTCGGTGGTGGCAAAGATGCTATTACCCGTATTTTTGCCTTATCCACCTCCATTCCCCTTTCCGAAATCACATGACCTAGCATAATTCCCTCTTGAACCATGAAATGACTTTTCTCCCAACTAAGCACTAAATTTTTCTCAACACATCTTTTTAAAACTTTTTGTAATTCGTTGAGACAAGATTCAAAACTAGTGCCAAAAATTGAAAAGTCATCCATAAACACTTCAAGCGACTCTCCAACCATGTCCGAGAAGATACTCATCATATATCGTTGGAAAGTTGCCGGTGCATTGCACAAGCCAAATGGCATTCGCCGAAAGGCAATAATACCATATGGACAAGTGAAGGTGGTCTTGTGTTGGTCATCCGGGTGTATTGCTATTTGATTGTAACCCGAATACCCGTCCAAAAAACAATAATAATTTTGACCCGACAGTTTTTCAATAATTTGGTCAATAAAAGGTAGTGGGAAATGGTCCTTAGAAGTGGCGGCATTCAATTTTCGGTAGTCAATACATACACGCCACCCGGTGACCGGTCGGGTGGCAATTTGTTCACCATTCTCATCCTTGACTACTTGAATACCGACCTTATTAGGCACAACTTGGGTAGGACTTACCCAAGCACTATCCGAAATCGGATACATAATTCCTGCATCCAACCATTTGATTACCTCTTTTTTTACTACCTCCCTTAGGTTCGGATTCAATCGCCTTTGAGCTTCTCGTGTTGGTTTTGTATCTTCGGTGGTAATAATCTTGTGCATGACGATTGATGGACTAATTCCCTTGAGATCGGCAATCGTCCATCCAATAGCTCCTTTGTTTTCTTTCAAAACTTCCAACAAGGCTTGTTCTTGCGCCATCTCTAAATTAGAGGCAATAATGACCGGTAGAGTGTCATTATCCCCTAGGAAAGTATATTTCAAATGGCTTGGCAAGTCTTTGAGTTCCAACTTCGGTGGTTCTTCCAATGATGGTTTCGTACCTGAGCTTATTTCCACCGGCAAGCCTTCGAATTGGTGAGTCCATGGCGGTCGACCTTCTTTTAAGGCCATGGCATCCTTTTTTTTCTCTTCAACCCGTAGTGCATAACCATGTACCTGTTCAGAAAAATCACACAAGCAAACATCCATACCATCCTCCTCATACTCATGCGGGTTGCATCCATCAACTAAATCTACCATGAAACACTCATCAACACCAAAAGCATTAGAATTGTTAGTAAAAACCTTCAAGCGCATCTTTCGATTTCCAAAGGTCATATCGACTGTACCAAATCTACAATCGATCACAGCATGCGCGGTGCTCAAAAATGGCCGACCCAAAATTACATTTTGTTGTTGCTTTGGGTTTGCGGATGAGTAGTCCAAGACTAAAAAGTCAACCGGGTAATAGAACTCATCAATTTTAACAATCACATTTTGAACCATCCCCCGAGGTAGCTTATGAGACAAATCGGCTAAAACAACCGTTGTCTCCACCCTTGCTAACGGACCAAAATCGTATTGGTCATATAAGCCCCCGGTAAAATGCTCACCCCGGCTCCAAGATCTAGTAACGCCTTTTCCATTTGAAAGTTACCAACTTGTATGTTAATTAATGGCATACCCGGATCTTGGAGCTTAGGAGGAAGCTCCCCATTCAAAACTGCACTCACTTGCCTGGTTAAATCCACCTGCTTAGGCATTTTCTTCTTTTGTTGCCTCTTTTGTGTACATAATTCCTTTAGAAATTTAGCATAAGCGGGGACTTGTTTTATTGTATAAATATGAGCATTGTTAGCACATATCAATTCTCGTTCGATTTCGAGCTCTAAATCGCTTTCTGGAAAAGTTATACGCGCACTGATGCATAAACTTAATCAGTTTAATGCAACAAACACTCCGGAGCAGTGACATAGGCTTAACATACCTTAAATAACCTTTACATAACTTAGAAATAAGTTTTGGAAGGTTTGGTGTGTCGAAATCAAGTTTATTCGCTTACTGGGACTAATTTCGACAAACTGTGAAAGTATGCCGATTCGTACTGTAACGAACATTCTGGAACTTGATAATAATTTAAACATACCCTAAATATCCTTTACATAGCTTAGAAATTGGCTTTGAGGGGTTCGGTATGCTAAAATAAACCTATTTGATCAATAGAGACTAAAAGCGTCAAAAGTGCATAAGTTTGCATTTTCGTGCATAACTTACGTTCTAAATATATCCGGACATCCAAAAATTTATGTAATCATTAAAATATTTTATTTTAGTGATTGGCATGATAAAATTCCATTCATCGTGTAATTTGGATCGTTTTTGCGTTCATTACGATTTCCGTCGTAATTAACCGAACAACGCAACCGTACGACCAAACGAACCGACATCCGAGATGTTTTTGAGCATATTTTAAGTTCCCTATACTTTAACTTTATTTTAGAGCCTTTAAATGGGGTTAACGGGCCTTAAAAGTGCAAAAAAATCAAGTTTTACAAATGCAGGGACCATTTTTGAAATTTCTGGCAGATACATTGAACTTGGTCCATTTTTGAGATTTTGATAGTTTTAACCCATGGTTTTGCAAAACCATGGGCTGATATTTAATGGTTTGTATGATACTATGGGCTCATATTAGGGGCTCCCGTGGTTTTAGAAAACAATGGGTGCACATGTACGGTTGTGATCGAAGCTCGTATTACGATGAACGATCTTAACGGTTGTGCAAAAACTATAAATACCCCCACCCACTTCACTCTCAAACTCACACCTTTGAATCTGAATTGGTTTTCTAAGTTGATGCGTTATCACTTCATACCTGAGAATATTCGAATCAAAGCTTCCATTCTTGGACCCGTTGTAAGCCCTCTTTCGTTCTTTTATGCATTTTTAGCGTGAAAGTCAAACTTTGTTTGACTTTCTGCATTGACCAGTTTATGGTCAACACGAAGTTTGTTTGAACTTCATAACGTGAGCGTAATCACGATGGTTTTAGTCTCTTGTGACTATACCTACTGATTACCACGTTATCTAGGCTTAGTGACGAGTCGTAGTTTCGGCAAAAATGCGTATTCTTGCGTATTTTGTAACCAAACTACTTTTAGGTATCAAAACCGTTTGTTTTGATACCAAACCTATTTTTAAACCTCGTTAAACATGTTTTAACATGTTTAGCTCGTCACTTTAGGTTTAGTGCTTATGTAGGGTCGTAAGGTAAGCGGTCTAAACAACCGTTTATACTTTTGAACCCGACCCGTTTGGTCGATCATTAGGATCCGAGGAAACACATTAGGTGACCATAGTTGTATAAGGAATAACCTTCCGAGGTTATACCTTATGGTCACTTCGTTTAAGTAGTTGTATGATAGGTAGTTTATATGGCTTAGATAAATGATCAAAATGCCATTTTTAAGCCAAAATTCATTTTAAGCATATGTAACATAATTTTTGACATCTAAACTGATTAGGCAACATAATTAGACATGTTGAGGCATATTTTACTTATCATAGGACTAGTTAAGCAGTCCGAACGCGTTTTACACGAACGACACGTTAAAGTGGCATAAGCTACCTAAACGAGTCGTAATGGGTCGTAAGCACTTAGGATAAGTTCTGTTTTAGAATGTAGGCTTTGTTAAACCATATTACATGAGTTCCTACACTCATTTGGTTTACAAAACCACATTTTATCCGATCCTCCGATTTAGGTCCCGCTTATTAACGTAGTTACCTATATTAGGTGCCGTTTGATTTCTGTGATCCCTCTAGCTTTGCTTGGGTGTTATTCAAGACTTCTAAGCAACCTCAAGTGAGTACATAGTTCCCCTCTTTTATTTTTTTTCAAATGTTTTGGGGTGAAACACATGTGCCTACTTGTTACTTTCATGCTTTCCATGTTTTCATATCATATACTTGCTATGTTCATTAGTACACTATTAGTACATGATTTCATTATGTTTTTTCTATGTATGTCCTTTTAGTGCATACTTAGTACATCATTTTACATTACATTTCACGCTATGTATGTTCATTTGTTGCATATACTTATCCAGTATATGGACACATTGTTTTATATCTTCTTAAAACCATTTGGAGCTGATTGATTTATGTGAACCATTTGTAACCTGTTGATTTATGTGAACCATTTGTAGCCGTTTGAACCATTGGGATTAGGGAAGTGATTAGGTAACGGGGCGGGTGTAATGTGTTAAAAGCATGGTGGATACGCAGCTGGTACTTCCTATATATAAGTGCTTTTAACACATTATATATCGTTTCGTTATCTAGATCACTTCGGCAAGGGTATCAAAACAAAGTTATATTACAAAGTTTTTCTAACAATATAAACCTAACGAGTTTTTACGAGATGTTTTACAAATTTTGGTTTTCTCAAACAAATGTTTTGGGTTAAGAATCATGGCTATGAGATTTTATAAAGTATAACCAACTTGATTTGAGTTGGTTAGTTATGATGCAATGCTATACTTTTCAAAACAAGGTTTTTAATAAGGTATTGCAACATGTAAAAGGAGCCATGAATCTGACACTCACATAAAACCTATGTACTCGCCGACATTTTTATGCTGACGTATTTTCACATGTGTTTCAGGTACCACAGTTGATGATGTTTGATGATGATATTTGTGTACGCTCACATAGGAATGGACGAGGCCTTAGTGACTTAATAACAATGGAAGTCTATTTGTTCATGTTTTGTTTCTAATTCCAATGTAATGTAATACATTTAATTCAATAAAACAATACTGTTTAATCCATGGTTGTGAAATAATGATTCTGTTACAATACGCCCCGACGTTTCCACCACGTTTTGTTGTTTCACGTGGTCGGGGTGTGACACAAATCATGCATGGTGTAATTTTTCTCATGAACCTTCAACTGGCGCGAAGCATAGGCTATAACCTTCTGACGCTACATTAACACGCATCCTAATCCCAGACGCGAGGCGTCGTAATATACCACGAAGTCATAAGTGCCTTCGGGTAGGGATAGGATCGGTGCATCGCAAAGCTTATTCTTCAACAACTGAAAAGCTTCATCTTGCTTATCTCCCCATTCATACTTCTTGTCCTTTTGAGTAAGGGAGGTCAAAGGTTGAGCGATTTTCAAAAAATCCTCAATGAATTTGCGGTAATATCCTGCCAAACCTAGGAACTGATGGATCTCGGTTGGCGTCTTCGGCGTCTCCCAATTCTTGATCGCCTCGATCTTTGTGCGATCCACATGAATTCCATCTTTGTTAACCACGCGACCAAGGAACTGAACCTCGCGCAACCAAAACTCGCACTTCGAGAACTTCACGTATAACTTCTCTTTCTTGAGCAGCTCTAAGATAGCTCTTAGATGTTGCTCATGTTCTTCCATTGTCTTTGAATAAATCAAAATATCATCGATAAACACAATCACAAATTTATCAAGATATGGCTTACAGACTCTATTCATCAATTCCATAAACACTGCTGGCGCGTTTGTCAACCCAAACGGTATAACCAGGAACTCGTAATGTCCATATCGAGTTCTGAAGGCAGTCTTTGGAATGCTTTCTTCTTGAATTCTCAACTGGTGATAACCTAATCAAAGATCGCTCTTGGAGTAGAAACTCGAACCTTGCAGTTGATCAAACAGGTCATCAATCCTTGGCAAGGGATACCGATTCTTAATGGTCAACTTGTTCAGCTCGCGGTAGTCGACACACATGCGGAAACTACCGTCCATCTTTTTAACAAACAACACTGGAGCTCCCCAAGGCGAGAAGCTTGGTCTGATAAATCCCTTGTCCAAAAGCTCCTGAAGTTGCGTTGACAGCTCTTTCATTTCTGAAGGAGCAAGTCGATAGGGTGCTATAGCTACAGGCGCGGCGCCTGGAACTAAGTCAATATGGAATTCGACTTGTCGCTGCGGCGGAAATCCTGGAAAGTCTTCGGGGAAGACTTTAGGATACTCCTTAATAACTGGGATATCTTCCAACTTTGGCTCAGCGGCTTCCTTGTCCACAATGTGTGCCAAGAAGGCAACACATCCTTACTACAAACATTTTCGAGCTTTCAAACAACTGATGATCCTTAGAGGTGTATCGTGCTTCTCTCCATGCACTACAATTGTTTCTCCATTCTTCATCGGAATGCGAATGACCTTCTCGTGACATACGATCTCTGCTCGGTTGCTTGACAACCAATCCATCCCAACTACCACGTCAAAGCAAAAACTCATGCTCCCCAAGCTCTATTACGCAACCTCTAATTACTTCATTTGCTTCTACTAGCTTTTCCATTAGCTAGTTCTATTGAATACGGAATGTCTAGCTTACTAGCTACCAACCCAAGTATATTCTTAAATTCTAGCGACACAAAACTATAGTCGGCACTAGTATCAAATAGTACAGATGCAAAGCGTTGGTTGATAGGGAACGTACCAGTAACTACATTCGGATCCTGGCGAGCTTCCCTAGCTCCGATGTTGAAAACCCTTCCTTGAGCTTGATTGAGCTTTGGGCATTCTCTCTTGAAGTGCCCCCATCTCCATAATTAAAACACCCTGGTCCCCGACCATTACCATTTCCGTTACCACCTTGATTGTTGTTTGCTCCATGGTTCCCACTACCAGCTTGATTCCCAGAATTACCACGATTACCATTACCGCCATTTCCTCCTTGAGGGCGGTTTCCATACCCATTTCCTCCACGGTTATTGTTCCCATTACCAAAACCTCTCTGGCCACCACGACTAGTACCAACCCAGCATATCTCCTTCGAATGGCCAACTTTTCCACAAGACTCGCATCTCCCAGCTCGGCATCGTCCATTGTGATGCAACTGACACGCATCGCATTTAGGCAAGGTGCCTATATACCCCTTTTCCTTTGTTTTCAGCACCAGTCTTGACTTCGGCTGGTGGGTTCACATCCTTCTTCTTGCTAGCACTGCTGGTGCCTTTCTTGAAATTTGAGAACTTCCTTTTGTTCTCACCGGATGACTCAACGTGAGTTTCCTTTTTCTTCTGGTCAGAGGTCGAGAACTTGTTCAACCTGATCGCTTCTTCAGTTAATGCCACACTTAGATCAATCGCCTCCGTGATTGTGGCAGGCTTCGACGTTGTCACCATACTCATGATTTGGGGTGCCAATCCCCAAATAAAACGCTCAATGTTCTTGAATTCCGGATCAACCATGTATGGCACGACGCGAGACAAGTCGTGAAATCTCTGCACATATTCAGCAATCTTCGGACCATCCATCTTGAGGTTCCAGAACTCAGTTTCCAACTTTTGGATTTCAGCCCTTGAGTAGTACTTCTTTCGCATGAGTTCCTTCATTTCATCCCATGTCATGGCATAAGCAGCTCTTCTCCCAAGGTCTGGACTTGGAGATTCCACCAGGATAACGCTCCGTCTAAGAATAATCCAGAGATGTAGGTGACCTGGTGCTCCGGCGCACACTTGCTCATTCTTATCACCGAATTAGTTTTCTCGGGTCCATCTGACGAAAGCCACAGCACCCCCGGTGCCGTCGAAATTCAGAGGCTTACAGTCTAAGAACTGTTTATAGGTACAGCCTGTACAAGTAACATCATTCACATAAAGCATTAGCGAACGCACATGGAATATCCAAATGTAACGTAATGTGTCCTTAGTGACTTAAACATTACCATGAGGTGGGTTGTTTCCAGAGGTACCCCCGCTATGTTCAGAGCACAGGGCCTCGTGTTGTGCTATCGCTCGTGAAATCTGTTCTTGTAACTCAGCCTCTGTCGTGGGCAATCGAGTTTCTCTTCGTGGAGGCATCTTCTATAAGAAGATCGCATAGGTCAGGTCATATGTATATAACTATGTAGTACGTGTATGTAATCACATTTATCAACGCAAGTAAACACATAACATCCCAATCATAACGTAAGCAAGTAATTCAACAATGTATGTAATGAGAATGTTGCGATTGAGCTTTCATATATCAAATGACCACAATTACAGTTTTACATGTTCTACAATGTACCATACATCAAAGGGGACTATAGGGCCACATCACCCTTGTCCAAATCGTCTATCCAACTACAATAGTCAAAAGTCAAATAGTGGTCTTCAAAAGGCTGTGTAATCTGGGCTCAATAGCTACACTCTCACCAAAAGTATGCTACCTGCATAAAACCAAAAACTGTTATGCTGATGGTGGAGGAGGAGGTGGAGGAACGAATAGCAAACTACGCACATGCGCTAGCTCCTCCTCGAGGGTATGAACATGACGCAACAGATAGCTAACCTGCTGCTCCACAATAAGAAAACGAACATCAAAATCTGGGTATGGTAGAAGAGGAGCGGGTGGAGTCGCGAATGGTGACTGACAAGTGCATGGTGGAGGACGCGGAATCCTCTCAAGATCCATGACTCTGCGACACAACATCTCCTGCTGGAGCTGTAAGGATAGAAGTAGCTCATCCCTCGTGTACCCAGTGTAATGGAAGGGATGGTATGGATCAGAAACATGCATCGTGTTGGGCGGAAACCAAATCAGTGGCTCGCTCGATGGTGCAGAAGCAAAAGGTGTAGTATGTGTAAACTGTGGCATGAATGGAAAGGCTGCTGACACAGGTGGGACATGACCAGACGACTGGCTAGATGGTCCTTCCCCTGGACGGGGTGGGGGGATATCCTATAGGAACGTGACTGGTAAATCAGTGCGGTGTATGTCAGACACATGTGGGTGAAACGTGGCGATATCAACAGGTGCATGTGCAGGTGGGGGAGTAACATGCTCAACGAAAGGAGGCAGGTCATCATCATCTATCCAACCATTGCGGGTGAATGCATAACATGGATCTATATGGTCAGCAAAAGGAGCATGGTCTGCGGGTGCAGGTAGAGGGTCAGGTAAAGGTGGTGCAACAACTGGTATGTCAGCCGGGTCATGCTCAGGTAGAGGATCATGAGCAGGTATAGGCTTGGGTGCAATCAAAGGCTCAGGGTCGGCTGGAGCTAACTCAAGATCAGCGGGTACATCAAAAAGCTGATCATCGGGGACGAAGTCAACCTCATGATCGGGATCAATGTCAGGATCAAACTCATCATCAAACTCGAAGTCCTGTGGAGGAACAGGTGAGGCAGACATAGCTGTGTTGGAATCAGAATCGGTGGGATAACACTGTAATCCCAGTGCATGTAAAGTAGTAGATGACACAGACTCGAATGAATCAGGACCAGAATGGTCAGACGAAATCTCAATGATCAGAATTTCAATAAGCGGAACAACAATGACATCATCGACTGGAGCTCTATCACCATGGGCACCCTCTGGGAGGCCCTCAATAAAAAGATCGACATCATCGTCAGACATGGAATCAAGAGGCAGATCCTCGAGAGGAAATGCAGCAAGAGGAAGAGGGGCAGGGATCGGAACAAGAAATAGATCCTCACCAGGAAGACCATCAGCTAGCGGTATATCATCGCCAAAATCTGGTAAAGCAAACGGCTGGAAATCATCATCATCGCTACTCTCAGTGTCAGAAGTGAAAACCTCAGGGTCCGGGATAATCTCATTGTCCGATACTATGGCCATAGGGTCTAAGGTATCTGATAGCTCACTCTCCGATGAGGACATGGTGTCTGTTATCAAAACGACCACAATATATGCACATATATCAACAATCATCAGATAAGCATGTAAGTAGTAACAAAGTATGTATGCATCCTAGTCTTCCCAGACTATCCCACCCAGCCTCTCATACTGAACTACCTGGTCTCTCAGACTAAACTCCCCAGTCTCTCAGACTGTCCCAACTAGTCTCTCAGACTACCCAGCCTCTCAGGCTGAACTACCCAGTCTCTTAGACTGAACTACCCAGTCTCTCAGACTGCCCCAGGTAGTCTCTCAGACTAACTCCCCAGTCTCTCAGACTGAATTATAAACGAATTCTTTGAAATGTATTTTGTGTCTTTTATTTGTAAAAATGTTTGTTTCCTGGATCTGGACATTAGGTGTATGCAATGAATATAGGTTATGAAAACATTTTCGTGAGAGCCCTAATGATCGTAGTCTAGACTCGAGAAAAGAATCCTAGTTTGCTATGATCGAAGCTCTGATACCAAGCTGTCACACCCTGATTTTTACGGAAGCATGGTTATTGGTTTGACTTCTTAATACCATAGCATTCAATCATAACAACGCTATATGATTAAACCATAAGATGTTCATCCATTAATTAAGTTTGAAAACAACATAACATACTTGTCTGAAACGTTGACATCTAATTCAAGTTACAAACCACATGTTTTAAATGAGTTCATGAAGACTCAACAAAGACCTTAATTAAAACCGAGTTTAGAAACATGTATCCCGTCCAGGAATAAGATACATCTCCTAAACCCTACGACCATGGATGACATCTTTTATTCATGACGCAGCTTGAAAACATGCAACACCTGCCAGATCCACTTAGTTCCCTGAAATACATGTAATTTGAAAACATCAACAAAAGTTGAGCGAGTTCATGCGTTTTGTGTATGAATAAACCTTTAAAGTATGTCTGTATGTATGTATGTAAATCCCCGTATGAAAGCAAACAAGGAAAAGATCACCAATGGTTTGCAAGGCCACTGATATGTGTGACGGTGTAGGAAGACTCAAACCTAGCAAATTTGTACCGGGCTTCCGGCTGGAAGACATAGTCACCCTATGGGCCACCCTAGTCCTCATGGGTGTGGGCTCGCTACACCCAAATAGATCTATCACTCATGCCCCTCGGTCCTTATACAAGGATTAATGGTCTCAAGTATCCGCCTACCCATTCACATGATCTATGGTTCTTTCCTAGGCTAATCATACCAATTGTATTTGTACGTAATCCTTTTGTAACATGTATTTCACCCCCGAAGTAAATAAACAAAACAGTTTAAAGAAAAGGGGGACATGAACTCACAGTTTTGTGTCTTCAGTACTCGTGACTCAAATCTCCTCAGCAAACACGACTCCCTACAATGTACTAGGGTCTATTAGACGAACGGGCTATGCCTTGCCTTCGTATTTACGTTTTTGAGTTACGTTTTAGTTAATATTATCCCAAGTTATAGCCTCTTGTTAAAATAATAAATATCTTAACTATAATTATATTTAATTTTTGGAATAATTGTTAACCCATATTTTTGTAACAATACTTCTCTAGTATGTATTTTCGTATTTCCTTCCTAAGGATGGGGGGTATCTCATACATGTATCTTCGTATTCTTGTATTTGTAGTCTCAAAATAATATATTTCCAAGTCTCACTTTAGAAAATATATATAAACTCATTTTGTCCAAAAATAATGTATTTCAAGAAAATATATATTTTCCTCAAAAACCATTTATTTTCTAAATATTCTTAAGAAAATATATTTTTACTTCTCAAAATAATATTTTTCTTCTTGTTGAAAATATGATGTATTTTGTAATAATAATGAAAATCATATTTTCATTTATTTCGTATCCAAAATAATATTTACCAAAAATATATTTGTAACGGTATTTTCAGGAATATTTTGTAAGTTTCATTCTTGTTCGGTTTACCAATATTATGTATATAACTTATATATTTATTCCTTGTGATTTTTGGTAATATTTTGGATTGTAATTTCTTGGTATTTTGTCAAGTTATATTATTTTAACCCGAAAATAATATAACTACTACACAAGGTATACAAATAATCACACACAATGTGTCTTTAATGTAAATATATATTCTAAATACATATTTATCCATTTTTATTTATAAAAACCAACCTCCAATACTTGTATTTTTGTAACAAATTCTATGGCAAAGTTTATATTAAAAATCATAGTTAAAACACACTTGTAAATATTTGTTTAGAAAATATTTTTCTAAGTGTTTGTATTTTTAGAAAAATTTTGCCATAGTTTCCCCTAAAATTGGAGGTGTCCATGCTATCAAAGCATATCATTTTCTTTTCAAAAATCATCATAAGCAATCAACAATCAATCTACACTTACCAAGTGTTAAAATAAAGCTATCTACATAATAATCATGAACTTGAACTTTCATAAAAACTTGTAGTAACTTGGTAGTGTGTTTAGTAGACTTAGTTACCCTTTAAAGTGTGTTTATTTCTTTAAAAATCTCATTCCTAAAGAATTTAGGTGTTTACAACTTACTAGATGATTTTTCCAACAATCATTCTTTTGAATTTTTCTTGTAAACAAAGTGTTCTTATACTTGTTTCACCACTAGTAACAAGGTTAGTTTCTTTAAAAACAATGTTCTTGTAAATCTTGTGGTTTAACTTGGTTTCTTTGGAATACTATCTTTGAAATCATTCAAGTTTTTGTCTAGTAACATATTACATGTTCCATCATTCATAAAATCATGTTTATTTTTCAAGTTCACGAAAACATAAAGTATGATGATCTTGGTCTTTCACAAGATCATCACCTTAACTTACTAGATCATGTGTTTAATCACAATCTAGTAGGTTTTCTTATGATGTCTAATATCACTAACACAAATCATCAATCATCAAGAAGCATATCATCACTAATCAACAAGTATTCATATGTTATTAAGCTTATGTCAGAGATTTATGATTATGTTTCTTTAGTGTTCATCAAGATCAACATTATTCATCATCTATTAACCATCAAAATATGAAGTATCAAGAGATCGTAAGGGTCTTACTACTAGCACAAGGCTAGGGAAGAACACTTGATGTTGATGATGACAAAGGTGGAGGATAAAAGCAATCGGGAGAGGTCCTTCAAGATCCAAGACCACCAAACCTTCTTATATGGTTCCTTACACCTTTGTAAGTATATGGATTGAATGGAAGTGAGATGATGATGGTGGGGTGGTGGGTGCTTGTTCTCGGCTGAATGGAGGGGAGAAAGGAGGAGGAGGTGAGTTGTGGTGAAGTGTGTGTGAGAATGATCCACCAAGTTCCTCTTATAACCAACTAATTTTATTATCCATTGTGTATTATGTCTTGTAAGTACACAACATGATCTAAATAAATCTTCACAAATCCAAGCAAGATCAAGAGAAATCTTGTAAGATTTTGGAGGTGGGGCCACATAAGTGACCGTCCACTTAGGGGGTATTTAGTTGATGTTTAATGGTAAGTTAGATTGTATAGTTAGGATTCTAAGTGTATTAGTTAGTGCTCATGTGTATTAGATGTTATATAGTGTGTTAGGGTGTTCGGGGATCATATCTAGCTTAGAAACACTAAAACAATGTTTCTAGTAAAATTTTGGTGTTTCGGGTAGTGTCCGGTTGTTTGATTAGATAATGGTTTGTTAAAGTGTCAAACTATTCCGTTTAGTGATCTTTAAGTACCCTTCTGTGACACTTTTAATTCCTGACACTTACGAAAGCATTCAGGACCATTTAGCCATATTTTTGCATGTTACTAGCTTGTTAAAATGCTGAATTTTGCTGAAATGTGCTAAATTCAGCACTTTAAGTGGGTTTTAGGCACTTTCCGGCACTTAAACTATCACCTAGTGAAGCAGTTTTGTGATCCTTACTTTCCTACACACTATACTAGTGTGAAACTTAGTCTCTAGCCCATACAGGGTCTCAAAACACTGTTTGTCTATGTACTGACATCGTCAGCATTTTTCTGAGTTATCCGCTAACTGTGCTAGCTTTGCTTTGTGCATCGTTTATGTCACTAAAGTTTGTATGTAAAAATGATGTGACATTATGCAATATGTGATGCACATGTAAGTATGATACAGTAATCAGAAAGCAGTCAAGTATAATCCAGCACAGTCATTAAGCACTAATCAATATTAATTAATTGTACGGATACCTGTATTTTTGACAGTTGTCACAGGCAAGGTCTAGGATTATTACGAGTAGTCTGAGTGCCATTGGTGGATGAGAGAAACTAGAATTAAGATCTGAGATTGAGATCAACGGTTCTGATTAAGAATCCAATGGTGATTAAGCATGTGATGACAGTGATGATTAGGAAGATGATTAGTGATATGATTTATTTAGTGACCATTTTTGTTGGTGGAATTTGAATGTTTTACCTATGTGTGTGTGTGTGTATACATATTTGGTCGAAAAAGTTTTGAGGGTTTGAATGTGATTGAAGTAAACGAAGGTTTTATTTACAAGGGAGTTGTGAAAGTGAATATTGAAGAGTTGAACCGTTGTGTTGACAAACTCACGATGGTTAGTTGTTTATTTACCGGTGTGTGGATCTTGTAATTAACGTAATGGATCTTGTTATGTTCTTGTCATCATGTGAGATGTTTATTGGTGTGTAATCGGTCAGATTTTTGGTGGTCAATGATTAGAAAAGAGATAAACATAATAGATCGATTAATTTGATGATATTGAAGATGAGTTTGATGATGACATTTGATAAGGGTAGATCGATTTATTTGATGATGAATTAATTCATTGGGGTTTCAATTCAAGGTGATGAAGAATCGCAGGTAGGCTTTTCAACTGAAGGTGATGAAGAAATGTGGGTTTAATGGTATTTTGGGGGTTTTACAAGAAGGGGGAAGAAAGTGACAAATATACCCTCACATGTTAGGCATGTGAGGGGATTAAATTGAGAAAATTAACATGGTTAGTCATAAAGGATTGAACATGTAACAAAAATAAACGTAAAGGTTGTTTTCAGCAGATTTAAACATAGAGGCTGAAACCTATAAGTTTGAGCAAACATAAAGGACGTTTCGCGCAATCTACTTGTCACACCTTGTATTTCCCGGTGGTCCCGGACTTGGGGTACGTGACGATTGATGTCAAATTCACAAATAGCACAGCTAAAGTATTGGATTTAAAATACTATTACAAATTATAATTGTCCGAATGTTCAATAATATTATACAAATGGATGTATCAAAAGATCCACAAGCGGATCGAAAATAACAAAATGAAATATGCAGACTACTAGGATTCAAATGCAAGGAGTTGCAAATTCCTCTTAAGCAGTACCGAGCACTTCCAGCCTATTTCGTAACCTTGCAACCAGTCACTTAGTCTTTTGAAGATACGTCAGTTTACATGGGTAAATACAAATAACCGACACATTTTGAAAAATATTTCAAAATCATTATAAGTGCACAAGGCACAAGTATTTTCATAAATAACTTGGGATAATAATAATTATCTTGTATACAGTTTTTGATGTGTGTAAAATGCAACATATAAATTACATCAAATGAGGCATAAAACTAACCCTTTTTTAGTGCTAATGTTGGAAAAAGTGTGCTTTTGTCTTCCTTTTGTATTTTCATGACCAAATGAGCTTAAATGAACAAAAGGAACAAATATGCAGCAAAATCTAACATAAATACAAAGAAAAGGAAATAACGTGGCATGCCCGACCCCTCGACAGTATCTTCCCAAGCAAAAACAAAGAAACAGATGGCTGACCACGGCCCCGTACCCAGCGGACATGGGGGCGTGGCCAGGTGTCTACAGAAAAGACAAAGTTGTAGAAGCTTCTATTCCCAGCACGGGGGCGTGCCCAGCTCAACACGGGTCGTAGTCAATGCTAAGATTCGCAGAATCTTGCAAATCTTGATAGTACAGATACGCTTCTGCACACGGGGCCGTGCCCAGCGATCACGGGGGCGTGTGGAGCCTAATACAGACAATTGCAACTAATGAAGAAAGAGAAAGAGGATGGACTCGGGGCCGTGTCCAATGGATACGGGGCCGTGTCCAGGCTTCTGTGCAGGCTATAAATAGGGGTGCTTGGTTCACTTCAAAGGCATCTCTTGGCAAACCACATCTCTCTCACTTCACCACCACTCTACCACCACTACAACACCCACATCCACCACCATCATCCATCATCCACCTTAGAGTGTCTGTAGTAGTCTCGTGATCCAAGATTAATAGTAAGAGTTCTTGATAATCAAAGGCCATGTTTGCCTAAGTTTCTTACATCACTTGGTGAAGACAAGCATTTAATGTAATACTTTTGATTTTTAATCTTTTTGCACTTTTTATTTGGTCTTGTATTAATGACTTTAATAACTAGTTTCTTATGTTGAAGGTGAAACTTCCTTATCATTTGTCCGTGGTGTCTTGGCGTTATTTTACTGTCTATATAAAATAAAGATTTTCACCATTCATATCTCTACGGTCTATATAGAGATATGTTGGCCACCTGGTTAGTGGTTAAGGGAATGGTTTGGTAAGGTTCTGGCCTTGTTCAGTGTATAGATCCTGCAAGGAACTAGGTCAAGCTTACTAGGACCTCCTTCAATACCCACTGGTATTGGATGGCGGGGGTGCAAATAGCTTGACCCCCTCATATGTAAACTACTATTAATACATTAACCCGACTACTTGGGATTGTATCCCTGCTGACTCAAACCACTTAGCCGAGGGTAACGTCGCCTTCAAAAGAGGGGCCTACCACATTGCGCATTAATAACTTAATTAATTATCTTTCAATGTTCCGACCCTTTGGGATTGTATCCTTGCTGACTCAAACCACTAGGTTGAGGGTAACGTCACCTTCAAAAGAGGGGCCTACTACTATAACTAAGATAATCTCTTAAAAAGTGCAAAAGTGTGGAAATCATCAAAGGTTACAATAAAGGCGAGTCGAATCCAAGTGATTCAACTTGTCTATCGGTTTTTATTTTATTTTTACTTTCAGCATTTTAGTTTTTACTTTTCATGTTTAAAACCTTTTCTAAAAATTTTGATTTGATTAGACGTTGAGGATAAACCAGTACTAAAAGCTCTTGTGTCCTTGGACGACCTCGGTATCTTACCAACGCTATACTACGCTCACGATGGGTGCACTTGCCCATATGTGTGTTTAGTGTTAGTAGAATATCATGTTTTATAAATTTAAAACTTGACTAATGTGTTAAAACGGGCTTAAAATATCAATAAAATTATATAACGCTACACACGCATCAAGTTTTTGGTGCCGTTGCCGGGGACACAAGGATTTTAAGAAAGCTTAAAATAACGGCCTAATCAGTCTTTCAAAACCTTTTTAAATCGCGCGCATATTTTTTTCATTTTAGTTAGTTTTTGCATTACAGTAGACTGAACACGGGGTCGTGCTCGCTAAACACGCCCCCGTGCTGCACATTTTTTTTCAAAACTCCCATATACAGAGTCTGAACACGGGGTCGTGTTCACTGAACACGCTCTTGTGCTGCACAAAACCAGTCACATTTTTTAAAACGCCCAGATACGGAACCTGAACATGGGGCCGTGCTCACTGAACACGGGGTCGTGCTCACTGAACACGGGGCTGTGCTCAGCCTCTATTTCTGTTTTTATTTTTGTTTTCTGGTCCCGAGACTCTGTTGTGATCTGCTGAGTGATTCTTATGTATCAATACTCAGGAGGTTACAACTACCACTATAAGAAGGTTGATTATAGGGAAGACTATTGTACCATTTGTGGTAATCCTCATTCGGTACAATATTGTGACCTCTTTGAGCCATCCACCTCATACAACTACTATGAGGAGCCCAGGTACGAGCCATCCACTTCATACACAACCTATGAAGAGCCAAAGTATGAACCTTTTCCCTCATACACATATTTTGATGAACTAAGGTATGAGCCTCCATACTCATACTTTGAGGAACCAAGATATGAGCCTCCACCTTCATATTCTTACTATGAGGAATCATGGCGTGAAGAACCCACCTCATATGAGTATTATAAAGAACCAAGTTACGACCCTTATCCATCATATACTTACAATGAGGAACCATGGTGTGAACCATCTACCTCATATGAGTATTATGAGGAACCAAGGATCGAACTTCCGAATTTAAGCATTGAGGATCCTTATTCTATCTCACCCATAGCCGAAAAGATAATAGAACACCTTAAAACTATCGAGCGCTATATAAAAAAAAGCCCGCGCAAGGGAAGAGGAATCTCGAGCAAGGGAAGAGTTAACATGTAATAAAGAAGAGATAGTTGAAAAGGTAAAAATGGAAGAACAAGTAAGTGAAAAACCGACACATGAGTTAAACAACAAAAAAGGTGAGTCCGATAACGCTATATTTCAAGAAGAGTCTAATTTTCAAGAAATTAATCTCTTGACACCTTCTTTCGAAAATCATTGTTTAGTACCCACTCATGCTAAGTTTTTAAAAGAGTTAAACACTAACACTAAACTTGACGAAATGGTAAGCATTAAGTTAACAAATGATCAAACTATGCTAATAAGAGAAGACCCATTTGAAATAAACATTACACCGGTTCCATGTTTCTTTCAAAATTCCTTTATTAGTAATATCACAATTGATAAAGATCTTTGTATTAATATAATGCCAAACTACATTTTTGAAAAATTAAGTATTGGTGATTTTTCTCCACTTCAAATACCTATTTTTCTTCTAATCGGAAAACAATAAAATCAACAGGGATAGTTGAAGATGTGTTAATCCAAGCAAATCAAATGATAATCTCAACTGACTTCGTCATCCTTAATGACGCTCCACTAGTGTTGGAACAACCTTTTGTAAAGACCCATGAAGTTTTGAAGAATCAGAAGCATAACAATCTACCCATTCAATAAGGGGCATTAAAAAAAGTGTCGATCTTGAGCGAACAATGAAATATCCATTCGGCAATAATGACCCCCTAATTGAAGATGAAGATGAACCACCCGATACAAGAGAAGAGATCAACCACTTTGTTGAAGAAGTGATTGCCATTGAACAAACCTTTTTGGTTCTTGATCAAAATGAGCAACCAAATAAGGAGTTTCCTAAAGACCCACCTCTTGAGCTCAAAGAACTTCCAAAAGGTTTGGAAGCTTTTCTCGACAAAGATGGTAAGTTACCTGTAATTATTTCGTCAAAATTAACTAGAGTAGAAAAAGAAAAATTAATCACACTTTTGAAAAAACACAAAAACGTTGGAAGCTTGTAGATATCAAAGGAATATGTCCTTCGATGTGCACGCACAAAATTTTAATGAATGATGACTATAAATCGGTAATACAACCACAACGTAGAGTAAATCCAAACGTCCAAGAAGTGGTTAAAAATGAAGTCATCAAATTACTTGACGTCGGACTCATTTACCCAATCTCCGATAGTCCTTGGGTAAGTCCTATTCAAGTAGTTCCTAAGAAAGGAGGTATGACGGTGGTAACTAACGAGAAAAATGAAATAATACCAACAAGAACCGCCACAGGATGGAGAGTAGGTATAGATTATCGTCGATTAAATGAGGCAACAAGGAAAGATCACTTAAATGTTAGAAAGATTATCCGGTAACAAATTTTATTGTTTCTTAGATGGTTTTTCAGGTTACTTTCAAATACCGATAGCACCCGAAGACCAAGAAAAGACAACATTCACATGCCCCTACGGAACATTTGCTTATCGACACATGCCTTTTGGTCTATGTAATGCCCCCGCAACCTTTCAACGTTGCATGGTGGCCATCTTCCATGATATGATAGAAAAGACTATGGAAGTCTTCATGGATGACTTTTCTATCTTTGGAGATTCATGTGACCAATGCCTCGATAACCTTGAACGAATGCTATCCCGATGTGAGGAAACCAACCTCGCCCTTAATTGGGAAAAATGCCATTTCATGGTAATGGAGGGAATAGTACTCGGTCACAAAATCTCAAGCGAAGGAATGGAGGTTGATCGAGCAAAAATAGACACTATTTCTCGATTGCCACCCCCATCCTCTGTTAGAGCTATCAGAAGTTTCCTTGGGCATGTCGGATTTTATAAACGATTTATCAAAGACTTTTCAAAAATCTCAAGACATCTAACAAAATTACTCGAAAAAGATGCCCCTTTCATCTTTGACAAGGATTGCAACCACGCATTTCTAACACTAAAAGAAATGTTAGTCAATGCACCTATCATAATAGCGCCTGATTGGAAATTACCTTTCGAAATCATGTGTGATGCAAGTGACTTTTGCAGTTGGAGCCGTCTTAGGACAAAGAAAAGATAAGCATTTTCACCCAATATATTACTCTAGTAAAACACTTAACGATGCATAAGAAAATTACACAACAACTGAAACAAAATTACTAGCTGTAGTATTTTCTTTTGATAAATTTCGTTCTTATCTTGTTCTTTCTAAAACGATAGTTTATACAGACCATGCAGCCATTCGTTATCTTTTTCAGAAACATGATGCTAAACCGCGTTTAATAAGATGGATTCTACTCCTCCAAGAATTCGACATTGAAATAAAAGACAAAAAAGGAGCAGAGAACACCGTTGCAGATCATCTTTCTCGCTTGGAAGATCCAGCTTTGGAGGCAACTAGGGACGAGCTAATCAATGAAAAGTTTCCAACGGAGTCCCTAGAAATGGTGGAATACCGAGAACAGTCGTGGTACGCCGACTATGCTAACTACTTAGCTAGTGGAATAGTCGCAAAAGGATGGCCACATCATCAAAGAAAAAAAATTCTTTGCCGATGTAAAGCATTATTTTTGGGAAGATCCTTATCTTTTCAAAATGTGTGCCGACCAACTTATTCGTCGATGCATACATGGTAGTGAAACAAGAAGAATTCTCCGCCATTGTCATGAAGGTCCATACGGAGGAAATCATGGTGCCGCTAGTACCGCACGAAAGGTATTTGATTCAGGATTTTATTGGCCAACCATTTACAAAGATGCCCAAAGTCTTATCAAGACATGTGACACTTGCCAACTATCAGGTAATATTTCTTCCAAAAAACGAAATGCCACAAAATGACATTCTTGTTTGTGATATTTTTTATGTGTGGGGACTCGACTTTATGGGACCTTTCCCACCGTCAAAAGGTAACAAATATATACTTGTGGCAGTGGATTACTTGTCTAAATGGGCCGAGGTCGAAGCTCTTCCAACAAATGATGGGAGAGTTGTGGTAAGATTCCTGAAACAATTATTTTCTCGTTTTGGAACTCCAAAAGCATTAATAAGTGATAGAGGTACCCATTTTTGTAACCATCAACTTTAAAAAATTTTAACAAGATATGGGGTCTATCAGCGGGTCTCAACAACATATCACCCTCAAACAAACGGACAAGCCAAAGTGACTAATCGAGGTTTAAAAAGAATACTTGAAAAAACCATAGGGTTAAATAAAAAGGAATGGGCTGATAAATTAGACGATGCTTTATGGGCTTTTCGAACTGCATATAAAACAACAATAGGTACCACCCCATAAAGCTTGTCTATGGAAAAAGTTGTCATTTGCCGGTAGAGATAGCACACAAAGCCTGTTGGGCATTAAAAGGTAAACTTAGACATAGAAATGGCCGGTAAAAATCGATTTTGTCAATTAAATGAATTAGACGAATTAAGGAATCACGCAAACTCTAACTCTGAAATTTATAAGGATAGAATGAAAAAATTGCATGATAAACACATTAAACCAAATGAATTTCGGGTAGGAGATCAAGTTCTATTGTTTAATTCACGACTTCGATTATTTCCCGATAAATTAAAGTCTAGGTGGACGAGACCTTTTTCTATCACCCACATTTTTCCACACGGTGCAATTGAAATTAAATCTCGGAATGAAATCCCACTTAAAGTCAATGGTCAACGACTAAAGCTTTATCAAGGATTTATTAAATCTCGGATTGAAATCCCAATTAAATCTCGGAATGAAATCTCGGATGAAGAGGAGGAGATCTCGCTACAAGCGGCCGAAGAATAAACGAAGGTTTGAGCATCAACATCATATCTTGTAAGTAACGAACGACGGAAATGCTTCTAAATCGGTAAGATTTCTAAAACCAAGTTTCGGGAAATAGGTCACTCACGCGTGCACTATATAAAAAAATAAAAAAATTACCCGCCCACGGGGCCGTGCCCAGCTGGACACGGGGCCGTGTTTGCGTAACTGACGGGGATAAAACCCCATTTCTTTTCATTTGTTCACTTCAACACGACCCGTTTCCCCAAAAACTCTCTGGTTCCACCGGAAATTTCTGCAGATTTTCACGTTCATGCGACTTCCAACAACGCCAAGGTATGATTCTATCATCATAGTTAGTTAGATTAATCACTTGCATGTAGTTTAACATAAAAAAAATTGGGGAAAATCTAGGGTTCTTCAACTTGAACCGAATCAAACCTCAAATTTTCGCTTAGATCTGTTAGTAGTAGTATAGTAGCATGTTATTGGAAGTAAATCAACTTGAATTGTTTGTAGATTTGCCCGATTTCAAACAAAAACCTCAAACCCTTGTTTTTTAACCGAAAAAGATAAAATTGAAGGGGTAAACGATTTGTTTTTGAAAAAACGGCACTTGGGGTTTCATTTTCGGGGAAAACCGCCCCTACTCAACCAAAAAGTTCTAGGTTTTCAGGAAGGGGTCAAAAAATTGGGTTTTTGGGAAACAGACGCCTGAGCACGGGGTCGTGCTCAGCGAGCACGAGGGCGTGTCCAGCTAATTTCCAGCGAACATGGGGCGTGTCCAGTGAACACGGGGCCCTGTTCAGCTGGCTGTTTTCAGTTTTCTATGAAAATTCACAGTTTCGTGCTAATTCTTTGGTGTTTTCTTTCAGATGGCCAAGAAGTTCACAAGATTCAACCAAATGAGTGGGCTGCTCAAGCCCGGTTTGAAATTCTTAAGACAAGGCCAAAAGAAAACCCACGACAAGTCTGCCTAGACACCTTAGAAGATGTAGGGCTGATTGACCGCTTCAACACTCTAGTCAGTAGTCCACTGAGGGCAGCTCTTTGCACTAGGCTCCACTCGGTTCACGAGTACAGCATGGAGTTCTGTAGCACGTTTGCCTTCAAAGGAAAATCGGAGCCGTTTGATAATGAGGGGGTGGAATTTCGTTGTGCGGGGAATGTGCTTTCGATATCCATTGCACAATTTGGGGCAATCATTGGGTTATATGCTGAGGAGGATGCTGGAGATGAGGAAACCTGTTAGTGCATATGTCTGTTTACTTCGGCTTGTATCGAGTCATGTAACTAGAATATATAGACCAGGACACGTTGTACGAGAGAAACGGGAAACATACCTGTACCAGCTACCCCTCACGAAGTGGCTAGGCTACCTCGCACGAGGTGACCAAGTTCATGCTTTCTGGCCAGTTCGTGCGACCTGGGCCAGCTCGTGTGGACTGGTTTGTGCGGTCTGGCATCTCCTATATATATGTGGTCTTGGTTCTTCATTTAGAACTTTTGGATTCCGTTAGCGAAGCTCTGCCGAAGTGTCGCCAGCTCGTGTAACTTTGTCAAATCAATACAATCGACATTTAAAGTGATTCTACGTGCAAATCTAGCTGATATAACATCAATACGTCTGATTCCACCTTTTGTATTGATTGAGAACTCTTCTGAACGACTCGTTTGGTCGAATCCCGATCCTACAAGTGGTATCAGAGCTCAGGAGGAAGAGTTCTTACCATTTCAACTTGTTTTCATGGATAAAACTGATTTCTACTCATTTCTACCCACTTTTCTACACTTTTTCATCAAATTTACTGAGTTTTTACGATTAAAATGATCTGATTTCGTGATATAACTCGTGAAACATTGGTTTAAACAATCTGTGAACAAATTGGATTGTAAATCTACCAAAAAACTGGTAAAAATTTGACGAAATCATGAACTATTGAACTTAGAATTTTCAAACGAGGTGAATTTCTTTCCAAACCGTTTGATTTTTGAGACAGAACGTTTGAAATCTGCCCAAACCGTTTGAGAAACACTCAGATCGTGTGAAAAGATTCCAGATCGTTTGAAATTGGGCTCCAGGTCGCACGACCTGAATTCAAGTTGTGAGAAATGTTTCAGATCGTTTGAGAGTGTTGTTCCAAGTCGTACAGTTTGAGTCAGTCAGTTTGAAATTTTGTCCAAGTCGCACGGGTTGATTCAGATCGCTTGGTTTTAACCCAGATCGTTTGAAGGTTACCAGACCACACGAAATTCAAATCATTTGAAGTATTAAACACTCAGATACTTTGATCTTGTCAGACCGTTTGTGAATTCCAGTTCGTTTCAAAACGTCAGATCGCTTGAAATTCTGTTTTTGTGAACTCTTGATACCGAAACATGGAAAATGAATTCTATAACGCGTTTAGTACTACTTCAGCTACTGCAAGTTCAGTTGCTCAGAACGTAAACATGGAAAATGAAACGGGAACGTTGCAGAAACCTCCAAAGCTGATGAGCATTGAAGAATATTACAGTTGGCAAGAACAGTTCGAGAATTGGGTTCAAGCAAATCATCTAATGTCTTGGGTTTGTATTGAAACTAAGTACGTTCGACCTCGTTCTGATATGGGAGTTATAAAGATTATTTCTAAATTTTCGGATAAAGAGAGAGACATGTACAAGGCAGAAAAAATGATGATCAGTTTACTACAACAAGTTGTGAAAGAAGACATTTCCGTATTACTTCAACATGATGGTAGTGCACGTTCGATTTGGGAAGCACTCCGCACAAAATTCGATGGAAGTACGGAGATGATCAAGAATAAAAAATCATTATTAAAGAAAGAATTTGAATTGTTTTCAAGTTTGCCGGGTGAAACTACATAGACTCTTATTGAGAGATATTGTCATTTAGTGCGTTCAATGACCCGGTTGGATATCAATAAAGATAGAGAGGAATGGGTTGAAAAATTAGCCGATGCTTTACCTCAAAATGAATGGGGTACATATCTTATGATTTTGAAGAATACCGGAGAGTATCATAGATTTTCAATTGCTCAATTCATTGAAAAACTTGAAGGACAAGATCTTGAACAACAAAAGATCACTAGAATGAACAATTCAAGTGGTCAACAAGATATCAAGATGTATTTCAAAGGTAATGTTCAAAATGTTGAAGCTAGTCCAAAGATCCAGACCGCTTTCAGCGCAGAAAACTCATCCGGATCACTCAATCAAAGTTCAATCAACAACAGTTGATTTTCTCCATATTCGAGTGTTAATCCTAATGTTTCAACTTCAAATTATTAGTCTCAAAGCTCAAACAATGGTAATGGTCATGTGCTACAATGCAACATCGCGTTGCATCTTCAGAACGGTCAGAATTTCTCTGAAGAAGTCGCTAAAGGTCATATGGCATTACTAGTTACCGTGTTAGAATCATATGAGAGTTTGGTTGCGGGATGGATCGGAAATCCTATGTTAACAAAAGAGGATTACGATCAGATTGATGCTGAGGAAATGGAGCTAATGGATATTAAGTGGTGTTTAGCGAGCGTGTTGAGGAGAGCTGAAAAATTTAAGCAGATTACTGGAAGAGATGACTTACGTGATGCTAATGTTTCTACTTTAGGTTTTGATAAGTCTAAAGTTACTTGTTTTCGGTGCAGGGAAAAAGGACATTTCAAGAGGGAATGTACCAACCGAGAAGCATGTGGAGCTCAGAATCCTTTCGGGAACAATGAATATTATCGGAAAGCAGTATATCATCAGGTAGCTCAACAACCGTCATCATCCCATACTATGTCGATTGAAGATGGAAAGAAGAAAGCTTGTATTACTATGCCTCCAGATCAAGAAGATGAAAGATTGCCAGAGGGATTTAGCTGGGACAAATATATTCCGGCTGAAAGTAACTCAAAGTTTAGAGCATTTGTTGCACAGATCATTCAAGAGCCAGAGTTGATGAAAGAATGGATGGATGTGTTTGCAAATGATGAGAAAAGTCAAGATGGAGAGTCTGTCTCTTCAGAAGATAGTTCAGAAAAGACACCAGTCTTTGATCAATCACCAATTGATAGCAGTGATGATGATGAAGAAATTAATAAAATAAACATTGGTAAAACTCATTTATCTACTGAAAGTTTCAAATTTTATTTTGCAGATAAATTGGAGAAACTAAAGGAGAAACGAGCAGCAAAAGAAAAGAAAGAGGTAAATTGTGAGAATGTTGTTCAGGTGGAAGAGAAGTATGATTAGAGTGAAGAAGTTAAAGTTGTTGAAAAGACTGTTGAGATTGAAAATATTGTAGAGGTCACAAAACCTTGTCTGAAATGTTTGGAACCATGCAAACATTGTGAAGAGAAAGATAATAAGTTTAGTGAGCTAGACAAGATGAAAGAAAAATTGTTGTTCGATGTTAAGTACGTGAAAGAATCTTATGATGTGTTGAACAGAACAGTCAACCAGTTGGAAAAGACAAACTCAGAAAGGGAAGATGCGTTGACAATGATGAATGCAGTAATGATGTCTAAGAAGAAGGCCATTGATGTGTGTAAAATGCAACATATAAATTACATCAAATGAGGCATAAAACTAACCCTTTTTAAGTACTAATATTGGAAAAAGAGTGTTTTTGTCTTCCTTTTGTATTTTCAGGATTAAATGGGTTCAAAAACGCAAAAGAAGCAAAAAGACAGCTAATTCCAGCATAAAAACAAGGAAAGAAACATTAGTGGACTGCCCGACCCCTCAACGGCACCTTCCAAAGCAAATTAGAGAAGTCAGAAGACTGAACACGCCCCGTGCTCAGCCAGCACGGGGCCGTGCCCAAGAAGCAGCAGAAAAGACAAACCTATAGAAGCTTCTATTGCCCACCACGGGCCGTGCCCAGCGGACACGGGGGCGTGTCGAAAGTACAGCAGGCGCATTTATTGTAATTGCGAATTACAATTAATGAGGAGAGAGAGTGTCAGACAGGCACGGGGCCGTGCCCAGCGGACACGGGGCCGTGCCCAGCTCTCTGTTCAGCCTATAAATAGGAGTGCTTGGATTCATTTCATCTCATCCCTTGGCACACCACCTCTCTCACACTTCATCCACCACCCACCACCATCACAACACCATCATCCACCACCATCATCCATTGTCCATCGTAGAGTGTGTGAGTCGTCTCGGGATCCAAGATTGATCGTAAGAGTTCTTGACAATCAAGGCCATGTTTGCCTAAGTCTCTTACATCACTTGGTGAAGACAAAGTGTCTAGTATAATACTTTTTATTTCTAATCTTTTGCACTTTTTATTTGGTTTTGTATTAATGACTGTAATAACTAGTTACTTATGTTGAAGGTGATCTTTCCTTATCGTTTGTCCGTGGTGTCTTGGCATTATTTTACTGTCTATATAAAATAAAGGATTTTCACCATTCATATCTCCACGGTCTATATGGAGGTATGTTGGCTACCTGGTCGGGGGTAAAAGGAACCGTTTGGTAAAGGTCTTGCCATTGTTCAGCGTTTAGAGGTCCTGCAATGGACCTGGGTCAAATTTAGTAGGACCTCCTTCAATGCTTCACGGTATTGGATGGCGGGGGTCCAAACTCTTTGACCCCCTCATAAGTTAACTACTATTAATACTATAACCCGGCTATTTAGGACTGTATCCCTGCTGACTCAGACTACTTAGCCGAGGGTAACGTCACCGCCAAAAGCGGGGCCTACCACAATACTGCATTAATAACTTAATTCATTATCTTCCAATAATCCACCCTTTTAGGATTGTATCCTTGCTGACTCAAACTACTGGGGTGAGGGTAACGTCACCTTCAAAAGAGGGGCCTACTACAATAACTAAGATAATCTCTTAATTAGATACGAGTCGGAACCAAGTGATTCATCTTGTCTATCTGTTTTTTTTATTAGACGTTGAGGATAAACCGGTACTAAAAGCTCTTGTGTCCTTGGACGACCTCGGTATCTTACCAACGCTATACTACACTCAACGATGGGTGCACTTGCCCATATGTGTGTTTAGTGTTAGTGAAATATCGTGTTTTATAAATTTAAAACTTGGCTAAAATAAGTGTTAAAAAGGGCTTAAAATATACACCTAATATATACGACACTTTATCGCACATCAGCCATCAATCACTATATTGATGAGTGTGCAAAGTTGAAGCAAGAATTAGAGACTGAAAAGATTGAGAATGAAAGAATCAGACGATTGTTAATGAGTTACTCAAGTTCTGATTACTTGATTGATAGAATCTATCCGACAGTAGCAGGTTTTGAAGACTTTCAAGATAAGAAGTCGGAAGATACGGATACTGGTAAGAAACAAAGTGCAAATTATAAAAAGTGTCCGCCTCCAGTTTGGGAAGGGTAATCACCGAGACATCCAAACTCAGAACAAGTCAAAAAGGCAGTCAATATAAATTTGAAGTCAGAAACAATGGATGACTTGCCAGATAACATCTGATACGGATCATGAGTCCGAGTTGATTAAGAAAGTGGTAGATCAGGTGTTGGATAACGATGAGGAGTCAGTGTCACACTCCGACCACGTAAAACAACAAATCGTGGCGGAAACATCGGGGAGTGTCGTAACAGAATCATTGTTTCACAACCATGGATTAAATAATTTCGTTTTATTGAATTATTGAACTCATTGTTTTATTACAAATCAGATAAATACAAATATTACTTTCAAGTTTTAAATTCGCTAAGGCACGAGTCCATCCTATGTATAGCATACATCAACGACCATCACATAACAACACATGAAACATGTGTAAAAATAGGTACGTCAGCATTAAAATGCCTGTGAGATACATATGTTTTATTATAATAGGATTCATGACTTATAAGTTTAAAAAAAATATTTAATAAAAAATAGTCATGAACCTTAAAATATATTCTTTTATAAATCATACTAAAATTTATAAGAAATCAGAGGATATAACAGAATAGTACATAGGTAAATAAATAACCAAGTAAAATATATTGTTTGTAAAACAATATTTTGATAAAAAGGTTTGTAATATATATATATATATATATATATATATATATACTTTGGTTTTAAGAAAGTCGAATAAGTAATATATTAAAATATATTTCAGTTCCAAAATCGTTAAAATAGTATATTAAATATACCTTAGTCGTCAAAATAATAATTTTCAGTAATATATCAAAAGTATACTTTGGTTTTATTAATAACATATTAAACTATGCTTTGGTCTTATAAATATCATATTAAACTATGTTTTGGTTTTATAAATAACATATTAAACTATGTTTTGGTTTTATAAATAACATATTAAACTATGTTTTGGTTTTATAAATAACATATCAAACTATGTTTTAATAATTAACAAAATATATGTTGGTTTTGTACAATATCACACATGAGAGCATATCAAACTATACTTTTGGGAGTACAACAAAATATACAATAAAAATGTGATTTAAGAATTCATTCAGACCTGAGTGCATCAAAATACACCTTTGAGACTGTTGAAATACCACAAAGGCAATCCCTATTTGGATAAAATATCGGTTTCTGACATTCCATGACAACAGGAATGGGGTGTCAAATCCTATAGCGCTATATCATACTACCAATCGGTCTGGTGAACATATAAAACAAGTACAATCCAACATTTAATTTTATAATCTTTGAAAAATTTGTGTTTAAACCATAAATAATCATTCAGTTTGTCAAAAGATAAGTACTAATATGTATAATCAATTATACTTTCAAATTATGAACATAACAAATAGGTACACATGCTTCACCCCAAAACATTGAAAACATTAAAAGAGGGGACTATGTACTCACTTGAGATTGCTTAGATGTCTTGAATAACAACCAAGCAAAGCTAGAGGGATCACCCAAATCAAACGGCACCTAATATAGGTAACTACATTAATAAACCGGACCTAAATCGGGAGATCGAATAGGATGAGGTTTCGTAAACCAAATGAGTATTGGAACTCATATGATATGGTTTAACAAAGCCTACATACTAAAACGAAACCTAACCTAAGTGCTTACGACCCATTACGACCCGTTTAGGTAACTTATGCTACTTTAATGCGTCGTTCGCGTAAAACGCGTTCGGAACGCCTAACTAGTACTATGACAAGTATTATATGCCTAAACGTGCTTAATTATGTTGCATAATCAGTTAAGTGACAAAAGTTTGGGTTACATATGCTTAAATATCAATTATGCATAAAAAGGGCATTTCGGTCATTTTCCTAAGGCATATAAACTACCTATCATACAACTACTTAAACGAACTGACCATAAGGTATAAACTCTGAAAGTTATTCCCTATACAACTATGGTTACTAAACATGTTTGGTCGGATCCTAATGATCGACCAAACGGGTCTAGTTCGAAAGTCTAAGCGGTTGTTTAGACCGCTTGACTTACGACTCTACATAAGCACTAAACCAAAAGTGATGAGTTAAACATGTTAAAACATGTTTAACGAGGTTAGAAAACAGGTTTGATATCAAAACAAACGGTTTTGATACCCAAGAATAGTTTGGTTACAAAATACGCATGAATACGCATTTTGACCGAAACTAAGACTCGTCACTACATCTAATCAACGTGGTAATCAGTAGGTATAGTCACTTGGGACTATAACCATCGTGATTACGCTCATGTTGCGAAGTTCAAACGAACTTCGTGTTGACCATAAACTGGTCAATGCAGAAAGTCAAACACTGTTTGACTTTCCCGCTTAAAAAATGCATAAAAGAACGAAAGAATCTTACAAAGGGTCCAAGCTAAGAAGATATGATTAATAAATTCTCAGGTATGAAGCATTTGAGCTTTAACTTAGAGAAAATTAGATCATGTGTGAGGAAAGAATGAAAATGAGGTGGGTATATATAGGATTCGGTCCACCGTT
The DNA here is from genome assembly GCA_030545235.1 of Helianthus tuberosus. Classification (NCBI taxonomy): domain Eukaryota; kingdom Viridiplantae; phylum Streptophyta; class Magnoliopsida; order Asterales; family Asteraceae; genus Helianthus; species Helianthus tuberosus. Next base: position 60,578,820 of record CM060401.1, read on the forward strand.
AAGATCATTTATCGAGAACCGTGCTTTAATCATGGCCTTACACTTGGGCCCAAGGTTTTAGAATACCATGGGAACATGTAAAACCATCAAATACCCGCCCATAGGGTGCAATACCTTGGGTTAAAACCATCAAAATCTCAAAAATGGACCAAGTTCAATGTATCTGCCAGAAATTTCAAAAATGGTTCCTGCACTTGTAAAACTTGATTTTTTTGCACTTTTAAGCCTCGTTAACCTCATTTAAAGGCTCTAAAATAAAGTTAAAGTATAGGGAACTTAAAATATGCTCAAAACATCTCGGATGTCGGTTCGTTTGGTCGTACGGTTGCGTTGTTCGGTTAATTACGACGGAAATCGTAATGAACGCAAAAACGATCCAAATTACGCGACGAATGGAATTTTATCATGCCAATCACTAAAATAAAATATTTTAATGATTACATAAATTTTTGGACGTCCGGATATATTCAGAACGTAAGATATGCGCGAAAACAAACTTATGCACTTTTGACGCTTTTAGTCTCTATTGATCAAATAAGTTTATTTTAGCATACCGAACCCCTCAAAGCCTATTTCTAAGCTATGTAATGGATATTTAGCATATGTTTAACTTATGATCATGTTCCGGAATGTTCGTTACAGTACGAATCGGCTTACTTTCGCAGTTTGTCGAAATTAGTCCCTGTAAGCGAATAAACTTGATTTCGCCACACCAAACCTTCCAAAACTTATTTCTAAGTTATGTAAAGGTTATTTAAGGTATGGTAAGCCTATGTCACTGTTCCGGAGCATTTTTTGCATTAAACTGGTTATATTTACGCATCAGTTCGCGTATAACCTTCCAGAAAGCGATTTGGAGCTTGAAATCGATCAAGAATTGATATGTGCAAATGATACACATATTTATACAAATCCCAAGTATGAAATTACAATATTTCATTGGTTTGGTATTTGTTTTGATGGTTGAAGTGACACAGGTGTCACAGTCAGAGTCAAAGTCTGAGTCTGAAACTTCGAGTTCATCAGTCAACAGTTCGAGTTCATCGGTCAAGAGTAGTCATAATAAAGAGATTCCAAAAACAGAAAATAGTTTGAATGATGAACCAATCAAAGTGGCATTTACTTTGAATGATTCAGACAGAATATATATTCTGATGAGGAATTTCCAATTAAAAATGTGAAAATTGAAAATATTAAAACAGTTTTTAAATTGATAAAAAATAAAGTTTTCAGAAATAAAAGATAAAATGGGATTTTCAAAACCTAAATATACTTCTAGAGTTCAACAACGTTTAAACAAGAAGAAAGGTTTCGGTCCAGGTCATCAAATGAAACCGAATCATAAAAGCAATTTCAAAAAGAAGGGGTTGGGTTTTGATGTTGAAAATAATCAAAATATTAAAGATTTTAACTCAGAAACTGTATTTGTTTCAGGGGCAAGTTCTGAAGAAGAGAAAAAGAGCTCATTCTGGAAGCAATCGAACAAAGTGTTTCTTGAAGAAAAACAGAAACATGAGAAGAATGAAACTAATCAGAAAAAGGAGACAAGAACCTGTTACCGATGCGAAGAAGTTGGTCACATCGCCTGGAACTGTCCAAAAGCAACCAACACACAACAGGGAGTGTCTTCTAAACTCAAAGAAAAAGTTGTTGATAAAACTGAACCACCAACTGAAAATTTTAAAATGTTTAAAAATTCAACATATGAAGTTGGTGAGTGTTCTAAAAGGTTTTACAAAAGAAGAGTGAATCTTAACAACCAAACGTGGGTTGCTAAGAAATCAGAGGTTAAATCTGGCGATGAATGTGTTTCTTTGGAAGCAAATGAGCCACTTTCTAGTGATGAATCTGACTCGTCAAAGTCAGAGGAGCCACAAGTTGAGCTAAAAAGAGAAAAGTCAGTACCGCCAATGGATGATGTCAACTTTCCACCATTGCGGGTTGCAAATTTAAAATCAAAATTTAGAAAGTGGAAATTTTGAATCAATTCCATTCTGAAAAGAAAGAATTCGATGTCGAAAAGGCTTTCAATGGGAAAGTAAAACATATTTTTGGAAAAATGGTCGATGGTAGGGCCAAAGGGGTAAAAGAATTTTATGAATCAAAGAGGAGAACTTACACACCGAGTGAAAATAACTCGGAAGCACCCAAGGCTGGTCAGGCTTGTGTGTCAGCATTCTTTGTTTGAAATCCTGACTTGCCGTAGCTCCAAAGTTGGTAATCTTGGAGCATGAATCGTCATCATTCTTGAAAAATGGTTCTGTGAAAAACCTACAAGTGATAGTTTTTACAAGTGATATTTCGACTTACAAGTAGTATTGTTGATAAGAACCTATAAGTGGTTAATCAAGGTCATTAAGTTGAACTTGATTTAACTTTCATACAAGTGGTTAAAGAAAAGGAAAAGTGAACTTACAAGTGATAAGTGGTTGAAAGAACAAAGTGATGAATGAATCCCCATGATGTGTGAAATCAACAAAACTAATTTTCCAGAAAAACCATTTGATTAAAATAAACTTAAGTGTTTTGAAATCAAAATGGGAAAATAGTTTGTTGACAGGGGGAGTTCTGATTGTTCATGCCAAGTGGATGGCGAATTGAAGCAATTCACATCAGTTTGTCATTTTATTTGTACAGTTTATTGCTTTTACTTTCAAAATTTCCCGTAAAATAAAAAATTGAAACATATTTTCGATTTTAGGGGGAGTAAAAAAATTAAAATTTTGAAAATTTGAAAAATCCAAAAACATGATAAAATCTAAAAACCAAAAATATCGAAAAATCAAAATGAGTTTTGTTGTGAAAAAGAGGAAATGATAGTACATCAGTAGACAATCACAGTACGCAAAAGAATTGGAAAGTTAAAGTGTGATAAACGGTCTCACTGATGATATGCCAGTAGGTTTTTACACGCTTAGTAGATTGTTTTCGAGATATAAACCTAAATAACAAATGCTTACTTATCACGTGGGGAACATCTCTTGGATATATAGGTAACCCCTGAAATCTTGTTTGTAGGGCTTTCTATTTCTGACATACTAGGTCTTTGTGCGTGATGATATCTGGGGTATTATACCGGAACTTCTGATTTTGTGGGAGCAATGGCCTACTCCTCGTATAATACTCTGCACTGCTTTAATCATAAAGCTCACCCTCAGCATAAAAAATGATGAAACATTGAAAAATACTAATCATGTGCTGTTGAAGAAAATATCCCCAAACGGGACACACCTAAAAGTCGAGCTATCATCTCTTTGTCTGAACGGAAGTTCTAACCTGAGCTCTCATGGCCTCGCATTACCCATTTATAGATATCATTAGTGTACATTCACCTGTAAGACTGAATATAGGAGTCTGGATACGGGAGTATATTCTGAGGTGGGACACTCGAATAAGTTTAGTTTATTAAAACACTAATCTGGTATCTCGAAACAATTGAACTTTGTGTGAAAATTTAAGTGGATCAGTATACTGACAATCTAAGTGAATCGTTTAGATCTTAAAGTGTTTAAAGGTCAACGGTACTAGTGATTTGTCATAAACTGATATGATCCTCTTACACAAACTCACAAAAAGATGTCTGTATATTGTTTATTTCCCAAAATCCAAAAAGATTTTCAGTATGTTTTAGCATAAAATTTTGAAAATTCAAAAAGATTTTATTTCATCTTATTTTCGACAACTGATGTTGGAAAGCTGATTTTCAAAATTCCAAGTGCTGAACATGATGAGCAACAAGGGTTGGGAGAGTTTGTTTGAAATGACAAATGAATTTGAAATGATTAAATGGTTCATTAATTTGAAACCAAATTTGTTTTTACAAGTGAATAATCAGAGTTCATCTATGTTAAAATTGTCTATCTTGCAAATGGTGTCTAGATGATTAGACTATGAATGTTTTTAAAATAAAAAATCTTATGTTTTGGGTAGAGTATGAGCAGGTAAAAAGCTTTGAAAGAGCTAGGTTTCGACTCCTGAGAACTTTCCGCATAAGTGTATGCAGATTAGAGCCAGCTTTCCAATCCAAAACCTGCAGATAGTGAATTCCAGATTGCGATCCCAGTTTATCGAAAGGGGGAGTCTGAAGACGTACGAGCCAGATTCAGATCTTGGAATAGCGTCCGAGATAGAAGCTGCTAATGCTGAAGAGCTTAAAGAATCAAGAGATCTGATCAAGAGAATTAGAAAGTTCGAAGAGTAAGGATGAGATTCTGGAAGAGTAACAGAGAGTTTGATAAAGATGCGTACAATAGAGAATACTTTGGAGAGAGCGAGAAGACCGATCAATACTGAAGACACGTCATCATTCAAGGGGGAGTTTGTTAGTGCATATGTCTGTTGACTTCGTCTTGTATCGAGTCATGTAACTAGAATAGATAGACTAGGACATGTTGTCCGAGAGAAACGGGAAACAGACCTGAACCGGCCACCCCTCATGAAGTGGCTCAGCCACCTCGCACGAGGTGACCAAGTTCATGCTTTCTGGCCAGTTCGTGTGGACTGGTTCGTGCGGTCTGGCATCTCCTATATATATGTGGTCTTAGGTCTTCATTTAGAACTTTTGGATTCCGGTAGCGAAGCTCTGCCGAAGTGTCGCCAGCTCGTGTAACTTTGTCAAATCAATACAATCGACATTTAAAGTGATTCTACGTGCAAATCTAGCTGATATAACATCAATACGTCTGATTCCACCTTTCGTATTGATCAAGAACTCTTCTGAACGACTCGTTTACCTTCAAAGGAAAAGCGGAGCCATTTGATAATGAGTGGGTGGAATTTCGTTGTGCGGGGAATGTGCTTTCGATATCAATTGCACAATTTGGGGCAATCATTGGGTTATATACTGAGGAGGATGCTGGAGATGAGGAAACCACGGGTGGTCTCCGTGAACTCCCACAAGACCAACGTCAAGCAGCATGGGCTCAAATTGGGGAAGGACACTATAACCCAAGCCAGACCAAGAGCACACAGTTGTGGGACCCTCTATACCGCTACATTCATAGGGTCCTCTGCAACTCCTTTTGCCAAAGGCTAGACAGTACTGGTGTTGTAGGCTTACGTGATCTGACGGTCCTCTACTGCATTCACAATCGTGTGCACCTCGATGTTCCACACATGCTCCTTCGCAGCATGCACCTGAACCAACTAGCCAATCCCCCGACCCCTATCTTCTTTGGAGGGTGGATCTACTGCCTCTTCAAGAACTTTACGCAAAGAATGCCAAGGTCCTTCAAGAAGAGCCCATGGTCGGGTAAGGTGGATCTCGCCATATGCTGCTCAATGGGGATCATCAATGAAGCAAATGACGGAACGATTAGATTTTAAAAGGTTCAGGGACATGTGTGGAACCCACAAGAGGCTCTCGTCCTTCATGCCCCACAAATCCGTCCTCCTCCACAGTTCCAGTATCAGCATCATGGTGATCCGGGTCAGTCATCCTCCCAAGGAAGTGGTTTTCCTAATTTCCAAAGTTTACATGATCTCTTGTAGGAAAACCTCATGTGGACCCGCAACACCTACAATATGACAAACAACACGTACACCCGGGTCGGAGTTATAGAGAAGAACATCTCCGACACGCAGGATGACATCAGCAACATCCTGGAGTACATGGCGGGCCAAGGAGGAGATGACGAGGGCGAAGATATGGATTGAGATGGAGGCGTTGGAGGTGATGTAACACGGTTGAAGGTCTTACCAGGTTAAGCCCTTGCTCTTAAAAACAATTATCTGGCCTGCGTGCCATTGTTGAACAAGGTACTTTCTGTTAACACTTTTACTTTCCTGCATTTTTCTTTTTCTTTTTTTTAGTTTGTGTTGTGGATGTTAAACTTATGGTATGGTAGGATGTTTGTTATTTGTGTGGTGTGGTATTTTTAAGTAAAACAGGTACCTAGGAGGCTTAGAAGCACTAAGTATTAGTGCTACATAAGCCTGGAAACCAGAACCGAAAGCCAAAACCCGTTTTCGAAGATTTCAGATTGTCAACACGGGGCCGTGCCCAGCCAGCACTATCACACCCCAACCGATGGTGAAAACATCGGAGTGAGACGAAATAGATGGCAAGAGACTTCATAACACTATTTGTGACAAGTATTTAAATAATAAATTTTCATTTCATTTCTAAAGAGTCAATTAGAAGGATTTGAAACAATACAACATAAATAACGAAAGACGATACAATAAGAATACAAGTTTAAAGTGTGTATCTAAGCATCCTACTAGATTCCATGCATCACCAACATCATCGCTAAACCTGCAACATGTTTTAAAAGTGTAGTTCAATACAAAAGTATTGGCGAGCATACAAGTTTGGTGTGTAGTATATAAGTATAAAAACGATAAGGAACAATCCGCATGGCAAACCTAGTTATCAAGATTAACGTATAAACTGGCATGCGATTAACAAGTCAACCCTTTGTTTACGCAAGTATGAATGAATAAACCTAACATGACCTCTCATTCACGAGCGGTGCGTTACTCCTATAGCACTATACATGTTAAGTGGAGGCTTGTACGAAGCTAATGACAAGTTCATCACATAAGAATCACCCATAAAACACGAATCAAGCATAACAAATAGTAAGCATGTATTGGATTGTTTGTTTATGTATTTGCATAAGAATATGCATACTAAGTGTGTTTTGTAAATAAAAACATGTTACACCCAAAAGTGTGAAAACGGTAAAATTGGTCAAGTATACTCACAAAATTTCTAAGTCTTCCGATTATCCAAGTGTTGACGAGTGTAAGAGATTAAGACGTTGAATGTGTTCGATTTGGAGTTTAAGAGATGTTTACATATGGTTTAAGGATTTGGAGTTCGAGAGCATGAAAATAAACATATGAAAAGTAATCACCTAGTCACATAATACTTGTTTGACACTATGAAACCCAAGGGTTAGAATTTTTTCATGGGTTCAAATACCCATTTGAATCATAACAAGTTATTACGTCCTAGATGATGTAATCTAATACTTTGACGAATGAACACTAATCCATCATCAAAGGTTTGATTATTTGGATAATATATATATGTATTACATTGTGTCCATCATATCCTATAGGTCATGTAGGAGGTAGGAGGGTAAATCCACCATTTAGGAACCTCTTTGTATCATAGAAGTCATGTAGGAGGTAGGAAGAACAAGTCTTCCATTTAGGTACCTCTAGGTGTTCATCACTACTGATGCGTGTGAAGTGTTATATATTTTAGGTGTATATTTTAAGCCCCTTTAACACTTATTTTAGCCAAGTTTTAAATTTATAAAACACGATATTTCACTAACACTAAACACACATATGGGCAAGTGCACCCATCGTGAGCGTAGTATAGCGTTGGTAAGATACCGAGGTCGTCCAAGGACACAAGAGCTTTTAATACCGGTTTATCCTCAACGTCTAATCAAAATAAAAAGTTTAGAAAAATGTTTTAAACTAAGAAAAATAAAAACTAACTAAAATGCTGAAAATAAAAATAAAAATAAAAACAGATAGACAAGATGAATCACTTGGTTCCGACTCGTATCTAGTGTAACCTTTGATTATTTCCGCACTTTTGCACATAGTTAAGAGATTATCTTAGTTATTGTAGTAGGCCCCTCTTTTGAAGGTGACGTTACCCTCACCCCAGTAGTTTGAGTCAGCAAGGATACAATCCTAAAAGGGTGGATTATTGGAAGATAATGAATTAAGTTATTAATGCAATATTATGGTAGGCCCCTCTTTTGGAGGTGACGCTACCCTCGGCTAAGTAGTCTGAGTCAGCAGGGATACAGTCCTAAATAGCCGGGTTATAGTATTAATAGTAGTTAACTTATGAGGGGATCAAAGAGTTTGGACCCCCGCCATCCAATACCGTGAAGTATTGAAGGAGGTCCTTCTAAATTTGACCCAGGTCCATTGCAGGACCTCTAAACGCTGAACAATGGCAAGACCTTTACCAAACCGTTCCCTTAACCCCCGACCAGGTAGCCAACATACCTCCATATAGACCGTGGAGATACGAATGGTGAAAATCTTTTATTTTATATAGACAGTAAAATAATTTCAAGACACCACGGACAAAACGATAAAGAAAGATCACCTTCAACATAGTTATTAAAGTCATTAATACGAAACCAAATAAAAAGTGCAAAAGATTATAAATAAAAAGTATTACACTAGACACTTTGTCTTCACCAAGTGATGTAAGAGACTTAGGCAAACATGGCCTTGATTGTCAAGAACTCTTACGATCAATCTTGGATCCCGAGACGACTCACACACTCTACGATGGACAATGGATGATGGTGGTGGATGATGGTGTTATGGTGGTGGTGGGTGGTGGGTGAAGTGTGAGAGAGGTGGTGTGCCAAGGGATGGTTTGAGCTTGAGCCAAGCACTTCTATTTATAGGCTGAACAGAAGCTCGGGCACGGCCCCGTGTCCAGTGGGCACGGCCCCGTGTCCACATCCTCTCTTTCTTCATTAAATGCAGCTTTGTCTTATTAGTTGACCACGCCCCCGTGTCCGCTGAGCACGACCCCGTGTGCAGAAGAATCTTTGTACTATGAAGATTTGCCTGGATTGTGCGAATCTTACAGTTGACCACGGCCCCGTGTCCGCTGAGCACGGCCCCGTGTCCGCTGAGCACGGCCCCGTGGTGGGCAATAGAAGCTTCTACCACTTTGTCTTTTCTGCTGACACTTGGGCACGCCCACGTGCTGGCTGAGCACGGGGCGTGTTCAGGCCTCTGATCTCTTGTTTTGCTTGGGAAGATGCGGTAGTGGGGTCGGGCATGCCATGTCTTGTTCCTTTTCTTGTATTTATGTTAGGTTTTGATGTATTTTTGCTTCTTTTGTTAATTTGAGCTCATTTAATCCTGAAAATATACAAAAGGAAGACAAAAGCACACTTTTTCCAACATTAGTACTAAAAAAGGGTTAGTTTTATGCCTCATTTGATGAAATTTATATGTTAATATTTGAACACATCAAATACCCCCACACTTGAATTTTTGCTTGTCCTCAAGCAAAACTCTTTAATATGTGGCTATTTACACTCCCAAATGGAATGGGTAGAAAAGAAGGTTTTTGGGCTTGTCATAGAGTGTCGGGATTTCCAAGATTCTTTATTTAATTTTATTTTTATTTATTTACAATCCTATTCGTCATGATTTATTAAAAACTTTTCATAAGATAAATTACTTATTAGGGCATAACATGCCTTAGTAAAATTCTATTTATATACAAGTTCACATACCTCACGGGGATCACTCAACACTCGGCCGAAAATGTATTTTTGTGGATCACTCGAGAGCGGCATGGAACTTACTCCTACCATAGGCTTGCCAAGCAATCAATCCTCCTCCTTTTTAATTTATATACCTTTGTAAATATCAAGAGGACTTTGTGGGTAAAGGGTTAGGCTTGGGTTATAGGTAGGTGGTTGGGTTGGTGGTTAGTGGTTAGTAGAAAAAAGGGCGAAAAGCGTAACAAGTGTCGGTTTTCATATGACTTTCTATTTTTGTAACATTTATTTTTATGAAGCTTATTTATTCAAACAAAGTTATTTTTGATGAACTTGTTTGTTTATTTTCTTTTGCTTCATCATCAACACAACTGTTTTTTTTTTTTTTTTTTTTTTTGAAATTCATATGAAGAACCGAACTTGTTACTAAAAAAAGGGGTAAAAATGAAAAAAGGTTTTGGTGGGTAAAAAGGGTGTTTGGTTTGGGTTATGAAATGAAAAGGTTTAGGCTCAAAGGGGCTAACTAGGGGATTTTGGGTAGGTGGTAAAAAAAAAGGAAAAATAATGGTGTAGAAATAAAAAGAGTTAGTCCTAATGCCTCCATCATTTACTTACTCGGGTTTAAGTTGGTAAGGACCGGGAATGTATTGTCATGGCAAGTTCTAGAGTCGTAAGAACCAAGCGGCTATTCACACAAGAAACGAAAAATGAGCAATTAGTTCTAATGATATGTAATTGTATGCTCAATAAAGGCTCAAAACTCACTTTTGTGGGAATGAGTTTTTTTATGTGATCAAGTATATATAATTAAATTTTAACTAAGCTTGTCATGCCTTTTCATAATTTTCTTTTGTTGGTTCTTTTTATCACGACGCTATCGGTTGTAAATTCGTAAAAATATAACCTTTTTAAGAACTTGAATTTCCCGAGTTAAACCTAGACAAGTAAAAAAAATGAAAATTTTTGAAAAAATTTGGGGTGATTAGCGGTTCCAATAGAGTTTTGTGTAAGGCTTGTTTTTAGGATTTGCAAGATTCAAGGTTTTAGCATCCCCCCCACACTTAAATTACACATTCTCCTCAATGTGTCCCAAAAATTAGTTTTTAGGTTGATTGAATGTGTAAAAAGGTGTAAAAAGCAAAAATTTTCTGTTACTGGGCGCTGAACACGACCCCGTGTGATCCAGGCACGGCCCCGTGTTCAAGTGCCAGTAACAAAATTAAAACAAGAGAAACAGAAGTCTGGACACGGGGGCGTGTTGGGTGAACACGGCCCGTGTCCAGTTACCTGAACTGGGTCTTTTCATGCAGACAGTGCAGCACGGGGCCGTGTTGGGTGGACACGGCCCGTGCCGAGCTTACTGTAAATGAAGAAATTTGTCGGACGGTTCTGTTTTCATGTATGGAGTGCTGGCTCATGTTTCCCTTGCATCCTTTGCCATCTCCAGTGTGTTTTATTCATTTCAACACCATCCAGAACACCAAATTAATTAAAACCATCATTCATTAATCATAGAGAGAATTACATAATAGTCCTAAAAATTAAAATACTAGCTAGTTAGATCAAAGAAACACAAGAAATCCAAGAATTTTCTATCCTTCTATTTATTCTACTAGCAAAATTTCCGAAAAGATAGATCTCTCGGTTAAAATTGGCTCGAAAACTTCTTCCTACGAGTATGGGATCCTCATACATCGGCGAGCCACTCTTCGATCTCCCTAGGGAGAAGAAAAGCGGGCTCATGAGCATTGGGTTGAGGAGGTGTAACTTCCACCGGAACTTCTTGGAGTTCTTCAAGATGAGGTTCTGCCGGAATGTCATCCCAACCGGTAGGATTTTGAATTCCATGTGCGAGGTTCCAGTCCTCTTGAGGGAGGATTGGTTCCATAGGAGGTGTTACCAGAATGTTTAACCTCTGGTGCAAGAGGTTTATTTCCCGGAAACTGTTTTCCAAACCCACCGAGAGATAGTTTATACGGTCAATGAGGACCTCCTCCACTGAAGTCATCTCGTCGAGTGCTTCACATAGCGCCATTACGTATCTTACGAGAGTTGCTTCAATCGATGGCCTCCTTTCCCGTCGGCTGTTCCTTGAGTGCGCAGAAGAGGTTCCGCTGTTTTGGCTAGACATTCTACGAAAACAACCCAAAAATAGTTCGTTTTAATGAAACAGTACTGCGGACACGGCCCCGTGTTCAACTTTCTGCAGATTTTTAGAACAAGGAATCTTGGGGTTTCAAATTATTTTTCTTAACTTATGAAGCTTTTTGAGCAGAAATAACTTAAAACAATGTTATGTAACTTATTTTTAACAAGATTCCTTGAACAAAAGTTCAATAAACATCACAACCAAGCTTTAATGGAGTTCTTGGTGCAAGAAAGATGAAGAAGAAGGCAATGGATAAAAGAGGAAAGGACAAGATGCTTGTAGGAACCTTCTTTTAGAACATACCTAGGCTGGTAAGTCAGAAAATCCCTCCAAATCTCTGTCCCTGGATGGTCCAAATGTGCAGGGTTCTTGGCTGCATTTATAGAAAACGACAGCAAGCTGGACACGACCCCGTGTCGGCTGGACACGGCCCCGTGTGCAGGCAAGATCCTAACACATTTTGTCCGTATTCTGACAAAAGTCAAAAGGGAATCTTTTGGTGGACACGGGGGTGTTGACCTGGGCACGGCCCCGTGTCGGAAAACTGTTTAAGACGAGAACGCAAGAGGTTGTCGGTAAGGTGATTCCTATGCTATATGTAGGTGGACAAGTCCAACCCTTTTCCGGGCTCTCGTTAAAGAAGGTGTATGTCGAATCGCTCAGGTCTATGTATGCATCAAACGAGGTTGATGGGGAGTCCTTCACGGCACAATCGACACAGGGACGACTATCGCTCAAGTCCACACTAGAGTTAGAGGTATCATTGGAAACAATGAAGTTGTTTGAATGCGTTTCCAACCTTTCTTCTTGGTTATCGTCTTGGAGAAGATTTCTGAGGTCTCCCCTAAGTTCTTCTAACCAATTAAAAATTAGATCTTCTAGTTGAAATAATTTGTCGAGAAGCATTTCTCCTAGAATATCCGGTTGGGCGCATTCGAGGGAGCGATAGGGATTATTTTTACTTTCGCCCCTCTTAAGGATACTAGGAAATGATGGGTCTATATAGTGGGGTTTATAATTTAGAAAAAAAAGCATTCTAATTCTTTATGGTTACCACCACATAATTGACACCACATAGTACCATAAGAGTGCCGAAAGTAAAAAGTATCAGTATCACTCATGTTTGTGTCAAAAATTACCAACCGTCGGGATCTTACGGTTCTATTTTCAGTAACTGAAACTTGGGCACGGGGGCGTGTTGAGTGGGCACGGCCCCGTGTTCAGCTTACTGTCTGACTTAAAACAAGATTGCCAGTTCCAATGATTGGGCACGGGGCGTGTTCAGCGGGCACGGCCCGTGCTGAGTTCTACAGAAGCTGAAAAATCTAAAAAAAATCCTAAAAAAAATGAAAAACAAGAAAAACGATTAGGCCGTTGATTCCTAACTTTCTTAAAATCCTTGTGTCCCCGGCAACGGCGCCAAAAACTTGATGCGTGTGAAGTGTTATATATTTTAGGTGTATATTTTAAGCCCCTTTAACACTTATTTTAGCCAAGTTTTAAATTTATAAAACACGATATTTCACTAACACTAAACACACATATGGGCAAGTGCACCCATCGTGAGCGTAGTATAGCGTTGGTAAGATACCGAGGTCGTCCAAGGACACAAGAGCTTTTAATACCGGTTTATCCTCAACGTCTAATCAAAATAAAAAGTTTAGAAAAATGTTTTAAACTAAGAAAAATAAAAACTAACTAAAATGCTGAAAATAAAAATAAAAATAAAAACAGATAGACAAGATGAATCACTTGGTTCCGACTCGTATCTAGTGTAACCTTTGATTATTTCCGCACTTTTGCACATAGTTAAGAGATTATCTTAGTTATTGTAGTAGGCCCCTCTTTTGAAGGTGACGTTACCCTCACCCCAGTAGTTTGAGTCAGCAAGGATACAATCCTAAAAGGGTGGATTATTGGAAGATAATGAATTAAGTTATTAATGCAATATTATGGTAGGCCCCTCATTTGGAGGTGACGTTACCCTCGGCTAAGTAGTCTGAGTCAGCAGGGATACAGTCCTAAATAGCCGGGTTATAGTATTAATAGTAGTTAACTTATGAGGGGATCAAAGAGTTTGGACCCCCGCCATCCAATATCGTGAAGTGCGGAAATAATCAAAGGTTATACTATATACGAGTCGGAACCAAGTGATTCATCTTGTCTATCTGTTTTTTTTTATTTTTATTTTCAGCATTTTAGTTAGTTTTTATTTTTCTTAGTTTAAAACATTTTCCTAAAATTTTTATTTTGATTAGACGTTGAGGATAAACCGGTACTAAAAGCTCTTGTGTCCTTGGACGACCTCGGTATCTTACCAACGCTATACTACACTCAACGATGGGTGCACTTGCCCATATGTGTGTTTAGTGTTAGTGAAATATCGTGTTTTATAAATTTAAAACTTGGCTAAAATAAGTGTTAAAAAGGGCTTAAAATATACACCTAATATATACGACACTTTATCGCACATCAGCCATCAATCACTATATTGATGAGTGTGCAAAGTTGAAGCAAGAATTAGAGACTGAAAAGATTGAGAATGAAAGAATCAGACGATTGTTAATGAGTTACTCAAGTTCTGATTACTTGATTGATAGAATCTATCCGGCAGTAGCAGGTTTTGAAGACTTTCACGATAAGAAGTCGGAAGATACGGATACTGGTAAGAAACAAAGTGCAAATTATAAAAAGTGTCCGCCTCCAGTTTGGGAAGGGTAATCACCGAAACATCCAAACTCAGAACAAGTCAAAAAGGCAGTCAATATAAATTTGAAGTCAGAAACAATGGATGACTTGCCAGATAACATCTGATACGGATCATGAGTCCGAGTTGATTAAGAAAGTGGTAGATCAGGTGTTGGATAACGATGAGGAGTCAGTGTCACACTCCGACCACGTAAAACAACAAATCGTGGAGAAACATCGGGGAGTGTCGTAACAGAATCATTGTTTCACAACCATGGATTAAATAATTTCGTTTTATTGAATTATTGAACTCATTGTTTTATTACAAATCAGATAAATACAAATATTATCTTTCAAGTTTTAAAGTCGCTAAGGCACAAGTCCATCCTATGTATAGCATACATCAACGACCATCACATAACAACACCTGAAACATGTGTAAAAATAGGTATGTCAGCATAAAAATGCCTGTGAGATACATATGTTTTATTATAATAGGATTCATGACTTATAAGTTTAAAAAAAAATATTTAATCAAAAATAGTCATGAACCTTAAAATATATTCTTTTATAAATCATACTAAAATTTATAAGAAATCAGAGGATATAACAGAATAATACATAGGTAAATAAATAACCAAGTAAAATATATTGTTTGTAAAACAATATTTTGATAAAAAGGTTTGTAATATATATATATATATATATACATATACATACTTTGGCTTTAAGAAAGTCGAATATGTAATATATTAAAATATATTTCAGTTCCAAAATCGTTAAAATAGTATATTAAATATACCTTAGTCGTCAAAATAATAATTTTCAGTAGTATATCAAAAGTATACTTTGGTTTTATTAATAACATATTAAACTATGCTTTGGTCTTATAAATATCATATTAAACTATGTTTTGGTTTTATAAATAACATATTAAACTATGTTTTGGTTTTATAAATAACATATTAAACTATGTTTTGGTTTTATAAATAACATATCAAACTATGTTTTAATAATTAACAAAATATATGTTGGTTTTGTACAATATCACACATGAGAGCATATGAAACTATACTTTTGAGAGTACAACAAAATATACAATAAAAATGTGATTTAAGAATTCATTCAGACCTGAGTGCATCAAAATACACCTTTGAGACTGTTGAAATACCACAAAGGCAATCCCTATTTGGATAAAATATCGGTTTCTGACATTCCATGACAACAGGAATGGGGTGTCAAATCCTATAGCGCTATATCATACTACCAATCGGTCTGGTGAACATATAAAACAAGTACAATCCAACATTTAATTTTATAATCTTTGAAAAATTAGTGTTTAAACCATAAATAATCATTCAGTTTGTCAAAAGATAAGTACTAATATGTATAATCAATTATACTTTCAAATCATGAACATAACAAATAGGTACACATGCTTCACCCCAAAACATTGAAAACATTAAAAGAGGGGACTATGTACTCACTTGAGATTGCTTAGATGTCTTGAATAACAACCAAGCAAAGCTAGAGGGATCACGGAAATCAAACGGCACCTAATATAGGTAACTACATTAATAAACCGGACCTAAATCGGGAGATCGAATAGGATGAGGTTTCGTAAACCAAATGAGTATTGGAACTCATATGATATGGTTTAACAAAGCCTACATACTAAAACGAAACCTAACCTAAGTGCTTACGACCCATTACGACCCGTTTAGGTAACTTATGCTACTTTAATGCGTCGTTCGCGTAAAACGCGTTCGGAACGCCTAACTAGTACTATGACAAGTATTATATGCCTAAACGTGCTTAATTTTGTTGCATAATCAGTTAAGTGACAAAAGTTTGGGTTACATATGCTTAAATATCAATTATGCATAAAAAGGGCATTTCGGTCATTTTCCTAAGGCATATAAACTACCTATCATACAACTACATAAACGAACTAACCATAAGGTATAAACTCGGAAAGTTATTCCCTATACAACTATGGTTACTAAACATGTTTGGTCGGATCCTAATGATCGACCAAACGGGTCTAGTTCGAAAGTCTAAGCGGTTGTTTAGACCGCTTAACTTACGACTCTACATAAGCACTAAACCTAAAGTGATGAGCTAAACATGTTAAAACATGTTTAACGAGGTTAGAAAACAGGTTTGATATCAAAACAAACGGTTTTGATACCCAAGAATAGTTTGGTTACAAAATACGCATGGATACGCATTTTGACCGAAACTAAGACTCGTCACTACACCTAATCAACGTGGTAATCAGTAGGTATAGTCACTTGGGACTATAACCATCGTGATTACGCTCATGTTGCGAAGTTCAAACGAACTTCGTGTCAATGCAGAAAGTCAAACACTGTTTGACTTTCCCGCTTAAAAAAACGCATAAAAGAACGAAAGAAGCTTACAAAGGGTCCAAGCTAGGAAGATATGATTAATAAATTCTCAGGTATGAAGCATTTGAGCTTCAACTTAGAGAAAATTAGATCATGTGTGAGGAAAGAATGAAAATGAGGTGGGTATATATAGGATTCGGTCCACCGTTAAGATCGTTTATCGAGAACCGTGCTTTAATCATGGCCTTACACTTGGGCCCAAGGTTTTAGAATACCATGGGAACATGTAAAACCATCAAATACCCGCCCATAGGGTGCAACACCATGGGTTAAAACCATCAAAATCTCAAAAATGGACCAAGTTCAATGTATCTGCCAGAAATTTCAAAAATGGTTCCTGCACTTATAAAACTTGATTTTTTTGCACTTTTAAGCCTCGTTAACCTCATTTAAAGGATCTAAAATAAAGTTAAAGTATAGGGAACTTAAAATATGCTCAAAACATCTCGGATGTCGGTTCGTTTGGTCGTACGGTTGCGTTGTTCGATTAATTACGACGGAAATCGTACTGAACGCAAAAACGATCCAAATTACGCGACGAATGGAATTTTATCATGCCAATCACTAAAATAAAATATTTTAATGATTACATAAATTTTTGGACGTCCGGATATATTCAGAACGTAAGATATGCGCGAAAACAAACTTATGCACTTTTGACGCTTTTAGTCTCTATTGATCAAATAAGTTTATTTTAGCATACCGAACCTCTCAAAGCCTATTTCTAAGCTATGTAACGGATATTTAGCATATGTTTAACTTATGATCATGTTCCGGAATGTTCGTTACAGTACGAATCGGCATACTTTCGCAGTTTGTCGAAATTAGTCCCTGTAAGCGAATAAACTTGATTTCGCCACACCAAACCTTCCAAAGATTATTTCTAAGTTATGTAAAGGTTATTTAAGGTATGTTAAGCCTATGTCACTGTTCCGGAGCGTTTTTTTGCATTAAACTGGTTATATTTACGCATCAGTTCGCGTATAACCTTCCAGAAAGCGATTTGGAGCTCGAAATCGATCAAGAATTGATATGTGCAAATGATACACATATTTATACAAATCCCAAGTATGAAATTACAATATTTCATTGGTTTGGTATTTGTTTGATGGTTGAAGTGACACAGGTGTCACAGTCAGAGTCAAAGTCTGAGTCTGAAACTTCGAGTTCATCAGTCAACAGTTCGAGTTCATCGGTCAAGAGTAGTCATAATAAAGAGATTCCAAAAACAGAAAATAGTTTGAATGATGAACCAATCAAAGTGGCATTTACTTTGAATGATTCAGACAGAATATATATTCTGATGAGGAATTTCCAATTAAAAATGTGAAAATTGAAAATATTAAAACAGTTTTTAAATTGATAAAAATAAAGTTTTCAGAAATAAAAGATAAAATGGGATTTTCAAAACCTAAATATACTTCTAGAGTTCAACAACGTTTAAACAAGAAGAAAGGTTTCGGTCCAGGTCATCAAATGAAACCGAATCATAAAAGCAATTTCAAAAAGAAGGGGTTGGGTTTTGATGTTGAAAATAATCAAAATATTAAAGATTTTAACTCAGAAACTGTATTTGTTTCAGGGGCAAGTTCTGAAGAAGAGAAAAAGAGCTCATTCTGGAAGCAATCGAACAAAGTGTTTCTTGCAGAAAAACAGAAACATGATAAGAATGAAACTAATCAGAAAAAGGAGACAAGAACCTGTTACCGATGCGAAGAAGTTGGTCACATCGCCTGGAACTGTCCAAAAGCAACCAACACACAACAGGGAGTGTCTTCTAAACTCAAAGAAAAAGTTGTTGATAAAACTGAACCACCAACTGAAAATTTTAAAATGTTTAAAAATTCAACATATGAAGTTGGTGAGTGTTCTAAAAGGTTTTACAAAAGAAGAGTGAATCTTAACAACCAAACGTGGGTTGCTAAGAAATCAGAGGTTAAATCTGGCGATGAATGTGTTTCTTTGGAAGCAAATGAGCCACTTTCTAGTGATGAATCTGACTCGTCAAAGTCAGAGGAGCCACAAGTTGAGCTAAAAAGAGAAAAGTCAGTACCGCCAATGGATGATGTCAACTTTCCACCATTGCGGGTTGCAAATTTAAAATCAAAATTTAGAAAGTGGAAATTTTGAATCAATTCCATTCTGAAAAGAAAGAATTCGATGTCGAAAAGGCTTTCAATGAGAAAGTAAAACATATTTTTGGAAAAATGGTCGATGGTAGGGCCAAAGGGGTAAAAGAATTTTATGAATCAAAGAGGAGAACTTACACACCGAGTGAAAATAACTCGGAAGCACCCAAGGCTGGTCAGGCTTGTGTGTCAGCATTCTTTGTTTGAAATCCTGACTTGCCGTAGCTCCAAAGTTGGTAATCTTGGAGCATGAATCGTCATCATTCTTGAAAAATGGTTATGTGAAAAACCTACAAGTGATAGTTTTTACAAGTGATATTTCGACTTACAAGTAGTATTGTTGATAAGAACCTATAAGTGGTTAATCAAGGTCATTAAGTTGAACTTGATTTAACTTTCATACAAGTGGTTAAAGAAAAGGAAAAGTGAACTTATAAGTGGTTGAAAGAACAAAGTGATGAATGAATCCCCATGATGTGTGAAATCAACAAAACTAATTTTCCAGAAAAACCATTTGATTAAAACAAACTTAAGTGTTTTGAAATCAATTTTTTTTTTTACACAGTTTAATCCTTTTTCATTCATACTTGCCAAGTTACATCAAAACAAAAGGTAGACGGGCAACAAGCTGCGCCGCCACCCCTTTCTGAATTGCAAACCCTAATCTGCCAAATACAAAACCTCGTCCCCCCGATGTTAAGCAATTGTTGTGGATGACCCGTTGGACCCTGTTCAGGAATTGGATAGCTTCTGGCGCTAGGGAGCCAAATGTGTCAAAGGCAAAAGGGACAAAAACATGCTGGTTCTCTGCACAAGCTTTAGCGTGCTTATCAACTTTCTTCGATTCTGCCTTTCTTGCTGCTTGTCCAGCTACAAACCCGTTTTCCCTTAAACCAACCAGAGGGGAAACCCCCGTGAGGTCAACACAAGCATGTTTCCCCCTAGCCCAACCAAAGACGAGCAGATCCGCTGGTCGCAGAGTAGATCTCCCTTCCATAGGGTCCGTAAGGAAATTCACAGGAGCCTCTTTCTTAGCCGAAATCCCAGCTCTTCTTAGGATGTCCCACAAAACATCTCGCACCCAGTCATGCCGATATTTGAACCCAGGGAGCTCTTTACAATGCACTACGTGCTCTCCGTATTTATCCATACAAGCTTTACGACATATCGGGCACGTTTCATCTTCTGGGTACATAGGGATCATCAGCCGGTATTTAAGGATTGCTCTGTATTCTACTGCTGACATACATTGTCCCAGCCCCTCAATTGGGATAACAGTCAAAAAATCTTAGGCATGGGGACCCTTCAGGCACTCCCACACCGCCTTCTGGCGGGATGACAAATTAAAATTTTCTCCCAGTCTTTGAGCGATTTTGCTAAACAGAGCATTCGCCAAAGTTGTTTGTGGTTTCGAGGGGGCGGTGTCCTTTTTAGAGAAACCGCCGAAATCAAAGTCTGGGAGAGAGACATTTAAACGTTCAAGCGCCTGCAGATAGTCCCCGTCGAGCCCGACAACCCCACTGTTTCGAAGGATATGATCCTGTAGTTCCCAAGACTGAGCTCTGGACGCCACAAAAGCATAAACCCCAACATCTCGAGCTGAGAGGAGGCCCAAACCACCTAGACGCATTGGCAGAGATGCCAAACGCCATTGGAGATCCCCAAAGAATGGGCCACCACCCACGACTATGTCTTCTATAGCCTCCCGGAGGCCATCATCGAACCGGGATGCTGCATCCTCAATCAAATAAGGTTGACAAGTTCGCAGCCCGAAATGTAACTTAGCACCCCCCATGCAAGACCTTAGCAGAAGGAGTTCGCATTGAGGGTCCCTAAGGCAGGGCAAGAGTTTCATGAGTTCAACCGCCCCCGCCGCCCGCCGTCCTGCCAACTCGCCAACAAAGCTAGGGTCGCGGCTAACAGCTCCACCAAGTAGCTTAACCCCCCTCTCTGGTCTGCCAATTCCTTTCGGGAAAAGCATGTCCTGAACTTTCTGCCCATCACATGTCGACCAAAAAACCTCTCTTTTCTTAATGTTGAGGTAAAGTCCTAGAGATGGCCCTTCCTCGTTAATAATGTCTAAGGCCTTGGCAACCTCAGTCGCATTGCCAATAATCGTCCCATCATCCAAGTACCAAGCATGAAACGGGAGGTTACATCGGTCCTGCACCCGGAGAATAAGTGGGTGTAAGGCAAGGGAAAAGAGAAGGGGCCCCAAGGGATCCCCTTGTTGCACTCCGGTAGTAGCCCCAATACACTCACTGCCAACATACAACCGAGCAGGCTGGGCGTAAAGGAATTGAACCCATCGATAGATTGATGGGCAATGTTGATGAACCTCTTTCAGGAAGGTTGTGCGGTCAACCGTGTTGAACGCATTGGAGAAGTCCACAGTAAGCAAGGCTAAGGAACCATCTGCATGAAAGGAGTTGAGAAACCTGTTCGCACTGTGAAGCACCGCCTCTGCACCGTTTGACGTCCCCACCCCAAACTGAAAGTCTCCTAAGTACTGGGCCATGTTTTTCCCGACCTTCTTCATTGCCACCTTGGAAACCAACCTTCGCCATATACCCCCCACAGCAATAGGTCGAATTCCTTTATCGGGTTTCAATAAAGGGGTAAGGGGGGCTGAGGCACCAAGCCATAAGTTGAAAACTTCAGTAATGGTCGTTAGCAAACCCAAGGAAGTCATTGAACCCTCGCCCCCGATAGCATCTAACAAGTGTTGGGCCCGCATCCCGTCCCTACCACAAGATGTCCCTTTAGGAAAGGATCAGATACATTTGAGCACACACTCCTCATCAACAACAAGAGTGGGTTGGGCGTGAGGGTTGGGAGGAAAGGAAGGGGGCGGCACCACAGGGTGTTTATCAATAAGAGCTTTCAAGGTCGAATCACCTAGAGGGGCGACTCCACTGGAGCTTAGGACCTTAACCGCAGCCGTAAAATGTCCATCCCTAACTTTTCGGAGACATTGCTTAATATTAGGGTCCTTATCTTTGTCTCCCTCCATCCTGCATTCTCCCCTAAGAGGCCCCGCCTCCCCCGCGCTATCCAATAGGGACGAGACCAATTCATCAAAACCAGACCCATCTTTCCAAACTGTAAGCGCATGCAAGATGTTATTACACTGCAAAGATTTCCTGTTCCCTGATCGTCGTTCTTGTCGGGAGGATGGTCTGATCACCCGTAAGGTGCAACGCGGCAGCAAAAGTAATTGGACCCAATTGTCAACTGATCCTGGTGACACAACCACTTTGCGCAAAGCACCTGTTAAAACCTGAGCAAAATCAGCCGACAACTGGGAGGAATGCTTTTAACAGTCTGAATAGGGAGGGAAAAAACTCGCTCTAGGAGGTTAACACCACCCCCGACCCTTGCTGGGTGGCATGGGTGTGTGTCAACCACCACTTGACATGGTTTCCGGATCCCAACGATGAAATCTTCCACGTCCCCCGAGACTATGGCAAACGACACGACCTCATCATCATGCTTGCACCCTCTACTGAGTGCATGCATTACCATGCAGCGGCCACACAACCATTTATCCCCTACCCTAAGAACTTCCCCAACGTCCAAAAAGAGGTCCAAGTCCCTGGAGATAGCCTCCTACAAAGTTAGCTTTCAGTTTTCAGTCTTGAAGTGGGTGCTTTGCATGTGTTCAAGCAGGCGAAAAAAACCCCCAGACCCCGGCTTTCCATCTTTACATTCGTGAAAAAATTTGAAAGGACAAGTCCTTAGACCGCTAGCAGAACCCTGCACAAGGCCCCCTGACTTAACATCCCTTCCCCTTCTCGTAGGAGCCATACGCGTATTTAAGCTGCCGTTTTTAGAGAAAACACACAAGTGGTAAGCCGAACTCGAGATGAGTTGTGGGAGTGGAAAACCAAAGGAGGGCAGCAACCGCGAGTTGCCCACCCTCTAAATGGAACCCCACGTAACCCGTTAGCTCATGGTAGAAGTATTAAAAACTTTAATGAAGTGTTTTTTTTTAATTTAATCCGATGTGCAAATTTCACCACCACAAAATGAAAATTTCACCACAACAAAATTTCACCACCACAACCGCCAGTTCGCACGGACTGAGGTCCGGTTCCGGTTCGCACGGACTGAGGTCCGGTGCCGGTTCGCACGAAGGAAACGTGTCGTGGGAGTTCTGATTGTTGACAGGGGGAGTTCTGATTGTTCATGCCAAGTGGATGGCGAATTGAAACAATTCACATCAGTTTGTCATTTTATTTGTACAGTTTATTGCTTTTACTTTCAAATTTTCCCGTAAAATAAAAAATTGAAACATATTTTTGATTTTAGGGGGAGTAAAAAAATTAAAATTTTGAAAATTTGAAAAATCCAAAAACATGATAAAATCTAAAAACCAAAAATATCGAAAAATCAAAATGAGTTTTGTTGTGAAAAAGAGGAAATGATAGTACATCAGTAGACAATCACAGTACGCAAAAGAATTGGAAAGTTAAAGTGTGATAAACGGTCTCACTGATGATATGCCAGTAGGTTTTTACACGCTTAGTAGATTGTTTTCGAGATATAAACCTAAATAACAAATGCTTACTTATCACGTGGGGAACATCTCTTGGATATATAGGTAACCCCTGAAATCTTGTTTGTAGGGCTTTCTATTTCTGACATACTAGGTCTTTGTGCGTGATGATATCTGGGGTATTATACCGGAACTTCTGATTTTGTGGGAGCAATGGCCTACTCCTCGTATAATACTCTGCACTGCTTTAATCATAAAGCTCACCCTCAGCATAAAAAATGATGAAACATTGAAAAATACTAATCATGTGCTGTTGAAGAAAATATCCCCAAACGGGACACACCTAAAAGTCGAGCTATCATCTCTTTGTCTGAACGGAAGTTCTAACCTGAGCTCTCATGGCCTCGCATTACCCATTTATAGATATCATTAGTGTACATTCACCTGTAAGACTGAATATAGGAGTCTGGATACGGGAGTATATTCTGAGGTGGGACACTCGAATAAGTTTAGTTTATTAAAACACTAATCTGGTATCTCGAAACAATTGAACTTTGTGTGAAAATTTAAGTGGATCAGTATACTGACAATCTAAGTGAATCGTTTAGATCTTAAAGTGTTTAAAGGTCAACGGTACTAGTGATTTGTCATAAACTGATATGATCCTCTTACACAAACTCACAAAAAGATGTCTGTATATTGTTTATTTCCCAAAATCCAAAAAGATTTTCAGTATGTTTTAGCATAAAATTTTGAAAATTCAAAAAGATTTTATTTCATCTTATTTTCGACAACTGATGTTGGAAAGCTGATTTTCAAAATTCCAAGTGCTGAACATGATGAGCAACAAGGGTTGGGAGAGTTTGTTTGAAATGACAAATGAATTTGAAATGATTAAATGGTTCATTAATTTGAAACCAAATTTGTTTTTACAAGTGAATAATCAGAGTTCATCTATGTTAAAATTGTCTATCTTGCAAATGGTGTCTAGATGATTAGACTATGAATGTTTTTAAATAAAAAATCTTATGTTTTGGGTAGAGTATGAGCAGGTAAAAAGCTTTGAAAGAGCTAGGTTTCGACTCCTGAGAACTTTCCGCATAAGTGTATGCAGATTAGAGCCAGCTTTCCAATCCAAAACCTGCAGATAGTGAATTCCAGATTGCGATCCCAGTTTATCGAAAGGGGGAGTCTGAAGACGTACGAGCCAGATTCAGATCTTGGAATAGCGTCCGAGATGGAAGCTGCTAATGCTGAAGAGCTTAATGAATCAAGAGATCTGATCAAGAGAATTAGAAAGTTCGAAGAGTAAGGTTGAGATTCTGGAAGAGTAAGAGAGAGTTTGATAAAGATGCATACAATAGAGAATACTTTGGAGAGAGCGAGAAGACCGATCAAGACTGAAGACTCATCATCATCCAAGGGGGAGTTTGTTAGTGCATATGTCTGTTGACTTCGTCTTGTATCGAGTCATGTAACTAGAATAGATAGACTAGGACATGTTGTCCGAGAGAAACGGGAAACAGACCTGAACCGGCCACCCCTCATGAAGTGGCTCAGCCACCTCGCACGAGGTGACCAAGTTCATGCTTTCTGGCCAGTTCGTGTGGACTGGTTCGTGCGGTCTGGCATCTCCTATATATATGTGGTCTTAGGTCTTCATTTAGAACTTTTGGATTCCGGTAGCGAAGCTCTGCCGAAGTGTCGCCAGCTCGTGTAACTTTGTCAAATCAATACAATCGACATTTAAAGTGATTCTACGTGCAAATCTAGCTGATATAACATCAATACGTCTGATTCCGCCTTTCGTATTGATCAAGAACTCTTCTGAACGACTCGTTTACCTTCAAAGGAAAAGCGGAGCCATTTGATAATGAGTGGGTGGAATTTCGTTGTGCGGGGAATGTGCTTTCGATATCAATTGCACAATTTGGGGCAATCATTGGGTTATATGCTGAGGAGGATGCTGGAGATGAGGAAACCACGGGTGGTCTCCGTGAACTCCCACAAGACCAACGTCAAGCAGCATGGGCTCAAATTGGGGAAGGACACTATAACCCAAGCCAGACCAAGAGCACACAGTTGTGGGACCCTCTATACCGCTACATTCATACGGTCCTCTACAACTCCTTTTGCCAAAGGCTAGACAGTACTGGTGTTGTAGGCTTACGTGATCTGACGGTCCTCTACTGCATTCACAACCGTGTGCACCTCGATGTTCCACACATGCTCCTTCGCAGCATGCACCTGAACCAACTAGCCAATCCCCCGACCCCTATCTTCTTTGGAGGGTGGATCTACTGCCTCTTCAAGAACTTTACGCAAAGAATGCCAAGGTCCTTCAAGAAGAGCCCATGGACGGGTAAGGTGGATCTCGCCATATGCCGCTCAATGGGGATCATCAATGAAGCAAATGACGGAACGATTAGATTTCAAAAGGTTCAGGGACATGTGTGGAACCCACAAGAGGCTCTCGTCCTTCATGCCCCACAAATCCGTCCTCCTCCACAGTTCCAGTATCAGCATCATGGTGATCCGGGTCAGTCATCCTCCCAAGGAAGTGGTTTTCCTAATTTCCAAAGTTTACATGATCTCTTGCAGGAAAACCTCATGTGGACCCGCAACACCTACAATATGACAAACAACACGTACACCCGGGTCGGAGTTATAGAGAAGAACATCTCCGACACGCAGGATGACATCAGCAACATCCTGGAGTACATGGCGGGCCAAGGAGGAGATGACGAGGACGAAGATATGGATTGAGATGGAGGCGTTGGAGGTGATGTAACACGGTTGAAGGTCTTACCAGGTTAACCCCTTGCTC
Organism: Helianthus tuberosus; assembly: GCA_030545235.1. Lineage (NCBI taxonomy): Eukaryota > Viridiplantae > Streptophyta > Magnoliopsida > Asterales > Asteraceae > Helianthus > Helianthus tuberosus. Next base: position 60,604,752 of record CM060401.1, read on the forward strand.
TTAAAAACAATTATCTGGCCTGCGTGCCATTGTTGAACAAGGTACTTTCTGTTAACACTTTTACTTTCCTGCATTTTTCTTTTTTTTTAGTTTGTGTTGTGGATGTTAAACTTATGGTATGGTAGGATGTTTGTTATTTGTGTGGTGTGGTATTTTTAAGTAAAACAGGTACCTAGGAGGCTTAGAAGCACTAAGTATTAGTGCTACATAAGCCTGGAAACCAGAACCGAAAGCCAAAACCCGTTTTCGAAGATTTCAGATTGTCAACACGGGGCTGTGCCCAGCCAGCACTATCACACCCCAACCGATGGTGAAAACATCGAAGTGAGACGAAATAGATGGCAAGAGACTTCATAACACTATTTGTGACAAGTATTTAAATAATAAATTTTCATTTCATTTCTAAAGAGTCAATTAGAAGGATTTGAAACAATACAACATAAATAACGAAAGACGATACAATAAGAATACAAGTTTAAAGTGTGTATCTAAGCATCCTACTAGATTCCATGCATCACCAACATCATCGCTAAACCTGCAACATGTTTTAAAAGTGTAGTTCAATACAAAAGTATTGGCGAGCATACAAGTTTGGTGTGTAGTATATAAGTATAAAAACGATAAGGAACAATCCGCATGGCAAACCTAGTTATCAAGATTAACGTATAAACTGGCATGCGATTAACAAGTCAACCCTCTGTTTACGCAAGTATGAATGAATAAACCTAACATGACCTCTCATTCACGAGCGGTGCGTTACTCCTATAGCACTATACATGTTAAGTGGAGGCTTGTACGAAGCTAATGACAAGTTCATCACATAAGAATCACCCAGAAAACACGAATCAAGCATAACAAGTAGTAAGCATGTATTGGATTGTTTGTTTATGTATTTGCATAAGAATATGCATACTAAGTGTGTTTTGTAAATAAAAACATGTTACACCCAAAAGTGTGAAAACGGTAAAATTGGTCAAGTATACTCACAAAATTTCTAAGTCTTCCGATTATCCAAGTGTTGACGAGTGTAAGGGATTAAGACGTTGAATGTGTTAGATTTTGAGATTAAGAGATGTTTACATATGGTTTAAGGATTTGGAGTTCGAGGGCATGAAAATAAACATATGAAAAGTAATCACCTAGTCACATAATACTTGTTTGACACTATGAAACCCAAGGGTTAGAATTTTTTCATGGGTTCAAATACCCATTTGAATCATAACAAGTTATTACGTCCTAGATGATGTAATCTAATACTTTGACGAATGAACACTAATCCATCATCAAAGGTTTGATTATTTGGATAATATATATATGTATTACATTGTGTCCATCATATCCTATAGGTCATGTAGGAGGTAGGAGGGTAAATCCACCATTTAGGAACCTCTTTGTATCATAGAAGTCATGTAGGAGGTAGGAAGAACAAGTCTTCCATTTAGGTACCTCTAGGTGTTCATCACTACTGATGCGTGTGAAGTGTTATATATTTTAGGTGTATATTTTAAGCCCCTTTAACACTTATTTTAGCCAAGTTTTAAATTTATAAAACACGATATTTCACTAACACCAAACACACATATGGGCAAGTGCACACATCGTAAGCGTAGTATAGCGTTGGTAAGATACCGAGGTCGTCCAAGGACACAAGAGCTTTTAATACCGGTTTATCCTCAACGTCTAATCAAAATAAAAAGTTTAGAAAAATGTTTTAAACTAAGAAAAATAAAAACTAACTAAAATGCTGAAAATAAAAATAAAAATAAAAACAGATAGACAAGATGAATCACTTGGTTCCGACTCGTATCTAGTGTAACCTTTGATTATTTCCGCACTTTTGCACATAGTTAAGAGATTATCTTAGTTATTGTAGTAGGCCCCTCTTTTGAAGGTGACGTTACCCTCACCCCAGCAGTTTGAGTCAGCAAGGATACAATCCTAAAAGGGTGGATTATTGGAAGATAATGAATTAAGTTATTAATGCAATATTATGGTAGGCCCCTCTTTTGGAGGTGACGTTACCCTCGGCTAAGTAGTCTGAGTCAGCAGGGATACATTCCTAAATAGCCGGGTTATAGTATTAATAGTAGTTAACTTTTGAGGGGATCAAAGAGTTTGGACCCCCGCCATCCAATACCGTGAAGTATTGAAGGAGGTCCTTCTAAATTTGACCCAGGTCCATTGCAGGACCTCTAAACATTGAACAATGGCAAGACCTTTACCAAACCGTTCCCTTAACCCCCGACCAGGTAGCCAACATACCTCCATATAGACCGTGGAGATACGAATGGTGAAAATCTTTTATTTTATATAGACAGTAAAATAATTTCAAGACACCACGGACAAACGATAAAGAAAGATCACCTTCAACATAAGCAACTAGTTATTAAAGTCATTAATACGAAACCAAATAAAAAGTGCAAAAGATTAGAAATAAAAAGTATTACACTAGACACTTTGTCTTCACCAAGTGATGTAAGAGACTTAGGCAAACATGGCCTTGATTGTCAAGAACTCTTACGATCAATCTTGGATCCCGAGACGACTCACACACTCTACGATGGACAATGGATGATGGTGGTGGATGATGGTGTTATGGTGGTGGTGGGTGAAGTGTGAGAGAGGTGGTGTGCCAATGGATGGTTTGAGCTTGAGCCAAGCACTTCTATTTATAGGCTGAACAGAAGCTCGGGCACGGCCCCGTGTCCAGTGGGCATGGCCCTGTGTCCACATCCTCTCTTTCTTCATTAAATGCAGCTTTGTCTTATTAGTTGACCACGCCCCCGTGTCCGCTGAGCACGACCCCGTGTGCAGAAGAATCTTTGTACTATGAAGATTTGCCTGGATTGTGCGAATCTTACAGTTGACCACGGCCCCGTGTCCGCTGAGCACGGCTCCGTGGTGGGCAATAGAAGATTCTACCACTTTGTCTTTTCTGCTGACACTTGGGCACGCCCACGTGCTGGCTGAGCACGGGGCGTGTTCAGGCCTCTGATCTCTTGTTTTGCTTGGGAAGATGCTGTAGTGGGGTCGGGCATGCCATGTCTTGTTCCTTTTCTTGTATTTATGTTAGGTTTTGATGTATTTTTGCTTCTTTTGTTAATTTGAGCTCATTTAATCCTGAAAATACAAAAGGAAGACAAAAGCACACTTTTTTCCAACATTAGTACTAAAAAAGGGTTAGTTTTATGCCTCATTTGATGAAATTTATATGTTAATATTTGAACACATCAAATACCCCCACACTTGAATTTTTGCTTGTCCTCAAGCAAAACTCTTTAATATGTGGCTATTTACACTCCCAAATGGAATGGGTAGAAAAGAAGGTTTTTGGGCTTGTTATAGAGTGTCGGGATTTCCAAGATTCTTTATTTAATTTTATTTTTATTTATTTACAATCCTATTCGTCATGATTTATTAAAAACTTTTCATAAGATAAATTACTTATTAGGGCATAACATGCCTTAGTAAAATTCTATTTATATACAAGTTCACATACCTCACGGGGATCACTCAACACTCGGCCGAAAATGTATTTTTGTGGATCACTCGAGAGCGGCATGGAACTTACTCCTACCATAGGCTTGCCAAGCAATCAATCCTCCTTCTTTTTAACTTATATACCTTTGTAAATATCAAGAGGACTTTGTGGGTAAAGGGTTAGGCTTGGGTTATAGGTAGGTGGTTGGGTTGGTGGTTAGTGGTTAGTAGAAAAAGGGCGAAAAGCGTAACAAGTGTCGGTTTTCGTATGACTTTCTATTTTTGTAACATTTATTTTGATGAAGCTTATTTATTCAAACAAAGTTATTTTTGATGAACTTGTTTGTTTATTTTCTTTTGCTTCATCATCAACACAACTGTTTTTTTTTTTTTTTTTTTTGAAATTCATATGAAGAACCGAACTTGTTACTAAAAAAAGGGGTAAAAATGAAAAAAGGTTTTGGTGGGTAAAAAGGGTGTTTGGTTTGGGTTATGAAATGAAAAGGTTTATGCTCAAAGGGGCTAACTAGGGGATTTTGGGTAGGTGGTAAAAAAAAAAAGAAAAATAATGGTGTAGAAATAAAAAGAGTTAGTCCTAATGCCTCAATCATTTACTTACTCGGGTTTAAGTTGGTAAGGACCGGGAATGTATTGTCATGGCAAGTTCTAGAGTCGTAAGAACCAAGCGGCTATTCACACAAGAAACGAAAAATGAGCAATTAGTTCTAATGATATGTAATTGTATGCTCAATAAAGGCTCAAAACTCACTTTTGTGGGAATGAGTTTTTTTATGTGATCAAGTATATATAATTAAATTTTAACTAAGCTTGTCATGCCTTTTCATAATTTTCTTATGTTGGTTCTTTTTATCACGACGCTATCGGTTGTAAATTCGTAAAAATATAACCTTTTTAAGAACTTGAATTTCCCGAGTTAAACCTAGACAAGCAAAAAAAAATGAAAATTTTTGAAAAAATTTGGGTGATTAGCGGTTCCAATAGAGTTTTGTGTAAGGCTTGTATTTAGGACTTGCAAGATTCAAGGTTTTAGCATCCCCCCCACACTTAAATTACACATTCTCCTCAATGTGTCCCAAAAATTAGTTTTTAGGTTGATTGAATGTGTAAAAAGGTGTAAAAAGCAAAATTTTTCTGTTACTGGGCGCTGAACACGACCCCGTGTGATCCGGGCACGGCCCCGTGTTCAAGTGCCAGTAACAAAATTAAAACAAGAGAAACAGAAGTCTGGACACGGGGGCGTGTTGGGTGAACACGGCCCGTGTCCAGTTACCTGAACTGGGTCTTTTCATGCAGACAGTGCAGCACGGGGAAGAAATTTGTCGGACGGTTCTGTTTTCCTGTATGGAGTGCTGGCTCAAGTTTCCCTTGCATCCTTTGCCATCTCCAGTGTGTTTTATTCATTTCAACACCATCCAGAACACCAAATTAATTAAAACCATCATTCATTAATCATAGAGAGAATTACATAATAGTCCTAAAAATTAAAATACTAGCTAGTTAGATCAAAGAAACACAAGAAATCCAAGAATTTTCTAGCCTACTATTTATTCTACTAGCAAACTTTCCGAAAAGATAGATCTCTCGGTTAAAAGTGGCTCGAAAACTTCTTCCTACGAGTATGGGCTCCTCATACATCGGCGAGCCACTCTTCGATCTCCCTAGGGAGAAGAAAAGCGGGCTCATGAGCATTGGGTTGAGGAGGTGTAACTTCCACCGGAACTTCTTGGAGTTCTTCAAGATGAGGTTCTGCTGGAATGTCGTCCCAACCGGTAGGATTTTGAATTCCAAGTGCGAGGTTCCAGTCCTCTTGAGGGAGGATTGGTTCCATAGGAGGTGTTACCAGAATGTTTAACCTCTGGTGCAAGAGGTTTATTTCCCGGAAACTGTTTTCCAAACCCACCGAGAGATAGTTTATACGGTCAATGAGGACCTCCTCCACTGAAGTCATCTCGTCGAGTGCTTCACATAGCGCCATTACGTATCTTACGAGAGTTGCTTCAATCGATGGCCTCCTTTCCCGTCGGCTGTTCCTTGAGTGCGCAGAAGAGGTTCCGCTGTTTTGGCTAGACATTCTACGAAAACAAACCAAAAATAGTTCGTTTTAATGAAACAGTACTGCGGGCACTGCCCCGTGTTCAACTTTCTGCTGATTTTTAGAACAAGGAATCTTGGGGTTTCAAATTATTTTTCTTAACTTATGAAGCTTTTTGAGCAGAAATAACTTAAAACAATGTTATGTAACTTATTTTTAACAAGATTCCTTGAACAAAAGTTCAATAAACATCACAACAAAGCTTGAAATCAAGCTTTAATGGAGTTCTTGGTGCAAGAAAGATGAAGTAGAAGGCAATGGATAAAAGAGGAAAGGACAAGATGCTTGTAGGAACCTTCTTTTAGAACAAACCTAGGATGGTAAGTCAGAAAATCCCTCCAAATCTATGTCCCTGGATGGTCCAAATGTGCAGGGTTCTTGGCTGCATTTATAGAAAACGACAGCAAGCTGGACACGACCCCGTGTCGGCTGGACACGGCCCCGTGTGCAGGCAAGATCCTGACACATTTTGTCCGTATTCTGACAAAAGTCAAAAGGGGATCTTTTGGTGGACACGGGGGCGTGTTGACCTGGGCACGGCCCCGTGTCGGAAAACTGTTTTATGAAGTGCGTCTATTTTTAAGGAACTTTTCCGGATCGGGCGGTTCCTTACTGGATGGAACAACCCCAAAGTGCCTAAGATACCTTAATTGATCTAGATTAAGACGAGAACGCAAGAGGTTGTCGGTAAGGGTGATTCCTATGCTATATGTAGGTGGACAAGTCCAACCCTTTTCCGGGCTCTCGTTAAAGATGGTGTATGTCGAATCGCTCAGGTCTATGTATGCATCAAACGAGGTTGATGGGGAGTCCTTCACGGCACAATCGACACAGGGACGACTATCGCTCAAGTCCACACTAGAGTTAGAGGTATCATTGGAAACAATGAAGTTGTTTGAATGCGTTTCCAACCTTTCTTCTTGGTTATCGTCTTGGAGAAGATTTTTGAGGTCTCCCCTAAGTTCTTATAACCAATTAAAAATTAGATCTTCTAGTTGAAATAATTTGTCGAGAAGCATTTCTCCTAGAATATCCGGTTGGGCGCATTCGAGGGAGCGATAGGGATTATTTTTACTTTCGCCCCTCTTAAGGATACTAGGAAATGATGGGTCTATATAGTGGGGTTTATAATTTAGAAAAAAATCATTCTAATTCTTTATGGTTACCACCACATAATTGACACCACATAGTACCATAAGAGTGCCGAAAGTAAAAAGTATCAGTATCACTCATGTTTGTGTCAAAAATTACCAACCGTCGGGATCTTACGGTTCTATTTTCAGTAACTGAAACTTGGGCACGGGGGCGTGTTGAGTGGGCACGGCCCCGTGTTCAGCTTACTGTCTGACTTAAAACAAGATTGCCAGTTCCAATGATTGGGCACGGGGCGTGTTCAGCGGGCACGGCCCGTGCTGAGTTCTGCAGAAGCTGAAAAATCTAAAAAAAATCCTAAAAAAAATGAAAAACAAGAAAAACGATTAGGCCGTTGATTCCTAACTTTCTTAAAATCCTTGTGTCCCCGACAACGGCGCCAAAAACTTGATGCGTGTGAAGTGTTATATATTTTAGGTGTATATTTTAAGCCCCTTTAACACTTATTTTAGCCAAGTTTTAAATTTATAAAACACGATATTTCACTAACACTAAACACACATATGGGCAAGTGCACCCATCGTGAGCGTAGTATAGCGTTGGTAAGATACCGAGGTCGTCCAAGGACACAAGAGCTTTTAATACCGGTTTATCCTCAACGTCTAATCAAAATAAAAAGTTTAGAAAAATGTTTTAAACTAAGAAAAATAAAAACTAACTAAAATGCTGAAAATAAAAATAAAAATAAAAATAAAAACAGATAGACAAGATGAATCACTTGGTTCCGACTTGTATCTAGTGTAACCTTTGATTATTTCCGCACTTTTGCATATAGTTAAGAGATTATCTTAGTTATTGTAGTAGGCCCCTCTTTTGAAGGTGACGTTACCCTCACCCCAGTAGTTTGAGTCAGCAAGGATACAATCCTAAAAGGGTGGATTATTGGAAGATAATGAATTAAGTTATTAATGCAATATTATGGTAGGCCCCTCATTTGGAGGTGACGTTACCCTCGGCTAAGTAGTCTGAGTCAGCAGGGATACAGTCCTAAATAGCCGGGTTATAGTATTAATAGTAGTTAACTTATGAGGGGATCAAAGAGTTTGGACCCCGCCATCCAATACCGTGAAGTATTGAAGGAGGTCCTACTAAATTTGACCCAGGTCCATTGCAGGACCTCTAAACGCTGAACAATGGCAAGACCTTTACCAAACCCTTCCCTTAACCCCGACCAGGTAGCCAACATACCCTCCATATAGACCGTGGAGATATAAATGGTGAAAATCTTTTATTTTATATAGACAGTAAAATAATTTCAAGACACCACGGACAAACGATAAAGAAAGATCACCTTCAACATAAGCAATGTTGGTGCAGTATGTCTAAAGCCTGCGTCTTAGTCTTGTTAGTTAAGTCTAGGGTCTGTTTATGTCAAGTATGTGAAGTATAGGGGTCTAAATGTAAAAGTTAAGGTTATGTTTAAAGATTTCGCTTGAAGGTATGTTATGAAAGTCTCAAGCGAAATCAAGTGATAAGGTTTCGCTTCAGGAGTCATGATGTAAGCCTCAAGCGAAATCAAGTGATGAGATTTCGCTTGAGGTATGTTGAAGCGAAATCTTGTGCCTATATATAGGTTAGTGTTGTTCTCAGTTGGTACGCTTCAGAAAAAGTTGTAACGAAGTGCTGCCAGTTTTTCAAGTCAATATATAACAGAGAACTAGTGTTTAAAGTGAATCTATTCTATTTTCTACTCCTTTCTATCTGATTCTAATCTGTTTAGATGTTTCCGCCATCTGAATAGTGTAAACACACTCAGACTGACTCATTCGGTCGACAAATACGATCCTACAATTGGTATCAGAGCCAAGTATGAGTGTGTTCACTTGAATCAGTAGATTTTTACTCACAAAAACTGATTTCTGGACGAAAACACGGACAAAATGGACTAAATTTTTCACAGTGTGTGTAAAAGTGTGTTTTAACAAAGCCTTGAGAATCTCAGATTAAAACTCGGACTAAAACTGACAAAAATGACTTGAAAATCAGGTTTCACTTGAGCGAGTAGTTTGTTTGTTGGTTTTGTGAAGCGAAACCATAGTTTTCGCTTGAGACATTTTGATTGCTTGAAGCGAAATTGTAGATTTCGCTTGAAAAATTCTGTTTTTGGATAAAAAGTTGGGTTGAAGCGAAACCATAGATTTCGCTTGAGATTTTGCTGTTTGAAGCGAAATCATACTTTGTTTGATTTTATAAGATTTCGCTTGAAGTGTTTGTTTGATTTCGCTTGAGATTCTGAAAAGTCCATAGTGCTCGTGAATTTGTTCGATAGTCTGATTTTGTGAACAGTGTGTGTGTAAAAAATTACTCGGTAAATTACTAAAAATGGAAAACCAAGAGTTTTATAACTTCTTCTCGGGCAGTGGTATGGTAGCCGGACAAACTTCGAGCAGTGTTATACAAAACGTAAACATGGAGAACGAATTGGGAACAATGCAAAAACCACCCAAGTTGATGAGTTTAGATGAATTTTCAGGCTGGTCTGGGAGATTTCAGAACTGGGTTCAGGCTAATCATTTTGAAAGTTGGTTGAAGGTTGAGGCACCATATGTTCCACCTAAAGATGCTCGTGAACAACCAAAAGGAATTGGAAGTTTAACACAAACAGAACAGAATGATTTCAAAGCAGAGAAAAAGATGATTAGCATTCTTGAACAAGCAATCAAGGAAGATATTTTGGTGTTATTACAACACGAAAATAATGCTTATTCTATTTGGAAGGCATTGAAGGCAAAATTTAAGGGAAGCGAATCCATGATAAAGAACAAAAAGGCGTTGTTAAAGAAAGAATTCGACATTTTCACTTACATGAAAGGTGAAACAACAAAAAGTTTGATCGATAGGTATTGCCATTTAGTATTGGAGTTGAAAAGATTGGAGATTACAAAGACAAATGAAGAATTAATCGACAAATTGGCAGATGCTTTGCCTTACGAAGAATGGGGTACATATCTGATGATGTTGAAAAACAGTGCAGGCTTTGAAAACTTGAATCTTAGTGCTTTCATAGAAAAAATTGAAGCTCAAGAGCTGGAATTGTTGAAAATCAAGAAAATGAACTTAGCAAGTGTGCAACAAGATGTGTCTCTGTACTACAAAGGAAATCCTTCAGTTTCAACCAATCAAAGTCCAAAAATACAAACAGGGTTCATTGCTGATAATACCTCAAGTGTTTCTGCAAACACTACTCAATCTAGCAGTTTTTCATCATTCTCAAACTATGATCCAAACTTCAAAGCTCAAGAGCAGTCTTCACCTCAAAGTTCTACAAGTTCAAATAATCAGGCTTATGTTTCTGGGGTGCATTGCAACATCGCGGTGAATATTAAGAATGGAAATGAAATTACTGAAACAGCCGCGAAACAACACATTGCATTACTTGCTTCCGTTCTTGAGGCGTATGAAGGATTAGTGGCGGGTAGGATTGGTAATCCTGATATGACCAAAGAGGATTACGACCAGATTGACCCGGAGTAGCTTGAACTGATTGATATAAAATGGGGCATGGCGAGTTTGGTTAGAAGAGCACAACGGTTTATGGAGATTACTGGTAGAAACAGTCTCTCAGGTCCTGATCAGAAGTTAGGGTTTGATAAATCGAAAGTTACGTGTTTCAAGTGTAAGGAACGTGGTCATTTCAAGAGAGAGTGTCCGAATCGTGAAGTGAACAACCATCAGAATCCATTCACCAAAGACTATTACAAGCAAGCAATTTATCACCGACCAAATCAACAACAAATTGTTCAAAGGCCACAAATTGAGAATAAACCGGAAAAGGCAATGATCGTGAATCAAGACGATGAAAAGGTAGCTGCAGGGTTTAGCTGGGATAAATATATTCCCGGTAGTGATGGACAGGCAATGATGGCTGAAGTTGTGGAAATTTCTGAGAAAGTGTCTGAACCGGAAATTGTTACTGAAGATGTTTCTGTAGTTGCTGAAGAGGTTTCTGCTGAAAATACAAACAATGTTGAAGAAATAATTGCTGAAGTTCATCAATCTCAATCTGAGCAGGAGGTATTAGCTAGTTCTTTGAAATCTATCATGCTTCCTAAAATTTTTTGAATCTTTTGCAGGTTTCTTTGAAGAACCAAGGACTGGATTGTGTCCAAGATATGATGAAAAGAAAGAATTTGTAGAAGAAATGATTGATGTAACAAAGGAAATGAATGAAGATACTTTAAAAGAAATTGCTGACAAGGCTCTCATGGCGAAACTGAGAGAGGTAGACTCAGAATCCGAGGAGTCTAAGTCTGTCAGTAGTGAGTCTGTCAAACAAGAGGAATCTGGAGTTCAGGGAAACGAATCAGTCGAATTGTCTGAGTCAGAGTCAAAAGATGTCGGTAAACTAGAATTAGAAACTGTTCATGAAGCAGAATGTGATGAGATAGTGGATTCAATATCTGAAACACCATGCCAACTGTGTTTACAACCGTGCATGGAGTGTCTTGAAAAGGACACTAAGTTTCAGGAATTGAAAGAACATGCTGACATGTTAAAATTTGATTTAGGACAAGTTAAAGAAGCATATGATACACTAACTAAATCAATCAAAATGATTAAAGATGAAAGTGTTGAAAATGATAAAGCCACAAAACTTGCAAAAGCAACACTTTTTGATAAACAAGTGGAAGTTAATTTTCATCTTGACACAATCGCATCATTAAAAAGGGAATTGGAATTGACTAAAATTGAAAATGAGCGAATTAATAAAAAATTGATGAGTTATGTGGCTTCATCATATGTTCTTGAACAGATTGTACCACAGCAATTATATGATGATCCGGTCTTTAACAGTGTTCCACCCCCAATGTGGAATCATTACACACAGAAGTATCCAGATGGGGTGGAAGCTGCTTTGAATCTCAAATTGAGATCAATTGAGGATGATTTGCCTGAGAGCATCGATGTTACATTCTCTGCATCCGACACCGACAATGAATCACAGATTATCAAAACTGTTGTCGATCAGGTGTTAGATGAAAAGATTGATAACTCTGAGAAGTCACAATCTGAGAAAGGTGTTACAGATTCTGAAGATGAGAGTAATTTTTTGGAACGGTTTATACCGAAATCGGACAAGAGTGCAAATGATGATTCGATTATGGTAGTGTATACTATGATTGGAACAGACAAACTTTATTCCGATTTCGAGTATCCTCTTCAGAATGTGAAAATTGAGAATGTTGAGAAAGTTTTTAAATTGGTTGAAATGAACATTAATGAGGTTAATAACAAAGAATTCTTTTCAAAACCTAAAAAATCATTTGTTACAACACATGTCAACAACTTTGGGAAAAAGGAATGGGATGGTAATGGTAACAAGAAAAATGGTAACAACTTTAAAAACAAAGGAGTTGGTTTTGAGAAAAAGATGGCTAAGAAGGTTGTCAAGCCAAAAGATAAAATGAATGATGTTTTTGTTGTTGGACCAAGTGTAGATGATGAGAAGGAATACATTTTCAGTCAAAAAGCAGTTGATGATTTCAATATGGCTAAGAAAATGAAAGAAGAGTCGTTCAAGTCAACTTTTGTCGAGTATGACAAAAGAATTTGTTATCGTTGCAACGAAATCGGACATATGGCAAAACAATGCAAGAAAATTTTTGAAAAACCTGTCATTAAACCATTTGTTCAAAAACCACGATCTAAATCTCCGACTGACACAAAGGGCAAAAAGCCGATGGTTTCTTCAATTCGCATTTTAAAAAGGGGTGAATTGTTGAAGTCGGAAGATAAGCCGAAATCGACATTTGAGATTGGCGAATCTTCAAAGTCTCAAAAGACTTCAAAGATTTATCCAAAAACGAAAATTTTTGAAAATCAATTATGGGTTGCAAAATTAAAATCATCGGTCGAGGAGAAAAAGATGGAAAACATTTTGAAAAATGAAACAAAGGTTGGTGAAAACAAATCACAATCAGTTGAGGTAAAGAAAATGGAAAATGAGTTAAAGTTTGATTCAAAAGTTTTTAATCCCACTGTTCAAAAGATTTTCGGAAAAATGGTTGACAGAAAAGTAAAAGGAGTAAAGGAATTTTATGAATCAAAGATGGGTGTTAATGATAATCATAAATTTGAATCTGAGCTTGATAAGTTTCTTGCAGAGTTTCCTCCTATCAAAGAAAATGTGTTAAAATCAAAAGTAGAAACTGTTTGTTCCAAACGTCACATTTGATTTCCTAAGATTGATGAAAAGTGTGATGTAGTGTTTGGAAGTGTTTCAGAAGTTAAAAAGTCATGGAGTTCATTGTTTGAATGAATTGGATATGATATGTGCAGGGGCTGCCCAAGTCAATTCTATCAAAATGGATCATGGATAGTGGTGCGTCAAGGCACATGACTGGGACGCTTGCTTTGCTCTATGATGTAAAATCCATCAATGGAGGTCATGTAGGGTTTGCTGGGAGTCAAGGTGGAAGAATTGTTGGTCAAGGAACTTTGACAAATGGCGTAATATCTTTTGACAAAGTAAACTACATAGTGGAGTTGACTAACAATCTACTCAGTATTTCACAGATTTGTGATAAAGATTTCAGTGTACATTTTACAAAAACTGAATGTGTGGTTTTGAAACCAGGGTTTAAAATCCCTGATGAGATGGTGTTGTTGCGTGCTCCACGTGAGTATGATCTTTATTATCTTGATATGAGCACAGCAACGCCAACGTCTCATCAGAAACAGTGTTTTGTATCTAAAAACAAAGCAACAGAAAAGGATTCAATTATGTGGCATCGTAAGATGGGCCACATTCATGTTCGCAAAATGAATTTTTTGGTTCATAATGATTTAGTTGAAGGTGTGAACTTTAAAAATTTTCATTTAAATGATGATTGTATTGCATGCAAGAAAGGTAAGCAGGTTCGGAAGTCACATCCTTTGAAGGTCATGAATTCAGTCAGGTTACCTCTTGAGAGATTGCACATGGATCTCTTCGGGCCTGTCAATGTTAAGAGTATCAGTCGGGATTTGTACTGCTTGGTGGTTACAGATGATTTTTCAAGATTTTCTTGGGTTGTGTGCTTAGAACGGAAAGATCAAACATTTGAGTCTTTGATGATACTTTTCAAGAAGATGGAAACAGTATACAAACTGCCTATCCGGAGAATTAGAAGCGATAATGGAACTGAATTTAAAAACAACAGAATGTACGAGTTCTGCAATGAAAAGGGAATTCTTCATGAATTCAGTGCGCCGTATACTCCACAGTAAAACGGCGTAGCTGAAAGAAAGAATAGAACCCTAATCGAGACAGCACGTACAATGTTAGCAGATTCCAAACTACCTATTTTCTTCTGGAGTGAAGCAGTATCTGCAGCGTGTTATACACTGAACAGAGTCCTTACTGTTAAGAAGTATGGAAAGACATGTTTTGAGTTGCTGCATCGTTACAAGCCGAATCTTGAGTTCTTGGAACCTTTCGGATCACCGTGTACGTTTATTGATGAAGACGGAAAGTTTGGGGCAAAATCAAATGAAGGTTTCTTTGTAGGCTACGCCAGCCCACTAAAAAGGGTGTTCGTACCAGGTCTGAGCAAGGTGATTCAGGTGCTTCATGTGGATTGTCAGAAGCATACTCCGTCACCACAACTTCCCGGACAAAGATTCCTATTTGACTACGATAAACTCTGGGAATCGTTCCATATGCCATCCGAGCCGAGTGAGGAGGAAGTCGCTCTCATGTATTTGTATCAACAAAGTCAATTGTCAGAGCCAGAATCTAGACCGCTAGATGTTCCTACGCCCACCGTGGGTACTCATGATGATGAAGCCGGACCAAGTGGAACTGTTCATATACCACCAGAGGAACCAGAGGAACCAGCTCCGTCATTTGACGTTTCTGACGACTCAGAGGAGGAACCCGCTCCTACCTTTGACGAGGAACCAAATGAGACAACAGAAGAGACTGTTGATCAAATTGTTGATCTTGACATTTCAAATCTGGAATCGGAAGTTGTCGTGCCTGACAGTGCAATGCCACGAACGTTATCCTATCATCCCTCAGAACAGATCATTGGCGACTTGCAAAGTGGTGTTAAAACTCGACACCAAATAGATCAAGCTCTTACTTGTTTTTACTCATCTATTGCTGACATGCAGAAAGAAGTTTCTTTAAAATGTTTTATCTCGCAGATAGAGCCCAAGACATACAAAGAAGCATTGACCGAGGAGAGCTGGGTTAATGCAATGCAGGAGGAGCTACAACAGTTTCAAAAGCTGGGTGTCTGGGAGCTTGTTGATCTTCCACCAAATCAAAAGTTAATCAAGACAAAGTGGGTTTTCAAATGTAAACGAGATGATAAAGGAGTCGTGGTGAGAAACAAAGCAAGACTGGTAGTACAAGGATTCAGTCAACAAGAAGGAATTGATTACGATGAAGTCTACGCACCAGTTGCAAGGCTAGAGGCAATTCGGATTTTTCTGGCCTTTGCATCATGGAAGAACTTTAAAGTATATCAACTTGACGTGAAATCTGCTTTTCTCTATGGAACTATCAAAGAGGAAGTGTATGTGGGGCAACCGCCAGGTTTCACAGACCCACAGCACAAAAACAAGGTGTTTCTACTGGACAAGGCGTTATACGGACTTCACCAGGCCCCGAGAGCCTGGTATGAAACGCTCTCGACATACTTGTTGGACAACGGGTTCACAAGAGGTACAGTAGATAGCACTTTGTTTATTAAAGAAAAAGAAAACCATTTGTTGATTGTGCAGATTTACGTGGATGATATCATTTTTGGATCCACCAATGACGATATGTGCAAAGAGTTTGAGCTAGTGATGAAGAAAAAGTTTGAAATGAGCTCAATGGGCGAAATGAAGTTTTTCCTCGGGTTGCAGGTAGAACAAATGCCCGATGGAATCTTTATTCATCAGTCAAAGTATGTGAAGGATGTGCTAGACAAGTTTGATATGGCAGATTGTAGTCCAGCATCCACTCCCCTTGCACAAAATCATGGGATTTGTCCTGATGAAAATGGAGTGAAGATGGATGAAACATTGTACCGATCAATAATTGGTTCCTTGATGTATCTCACAGCTTCTCGTCCGGACATCATGTATCCGACATGCTTATGTGCCAGATATCAATCGAATCCGAAACAGTCACACCTGACAATCGTGAAACGAATACTACGGTATTTGAAAGGCTGCCCAAACATTGGTTTGTGGTATCCTAGATTAGGTGACTTTACTTTATCCGGTTTCGCTGATTCAGATTTCGGAAGCTGCAAACAGAACGCAAAGTCCACAACTGCCGGGTGTCAGTTCTTAGGAACTCGACTTGTTACCAGGCAGTGTAAGAAACAAACCACTGTAGCGCTTTCTACTTGTGAAGCTGAATACGTTTCAGCTTCCAGCTGCTGTTCGCAGATCCTTTGGATCCAACAGCAAATGCGTGACTTTGGTTTGCAATTCTTAGATACTCCAATTTTTGTGGACAATGAAGCAGCCATTAATATTACTAAAAATCCGGTTCACCATTCAAAAACAAAACACATTGAAATCCGTCACCATTTTATTCGAGATTGTAACGAGAAAAAATTAATTCGGATTGAATATGTGCACACCGATGAACAGAAAGCGGATTTCTATACCAAACCATTTGATAAAAAGAGGTTTTATTATCTTTTAAATTTGAATGGAATGAAAAATCTGCAATCTGGGAGGGTTGTTGAATGTGATGCCGAATTGGACGGAGATCTGACGTGAACTTTTGTCGTGTTGTCAATTTTGTTTGTACAGTTTATTTTCTGCTTTTCGTTAAAAACAAAAACACAAAAATATGTTTTTATTTTTAGGGGGAGAAAGTTTGCAGAAAAATACAAAAACATGATAAAATCTATAAAAACCAAAAACATTTGAAAAAGTAAAAATGAGTTTGTGTATAAAAGGGAAATGATAGTACATCAGCTAGACAGGTGCAGTACGCTAAAGAATTGGAATGTATAAAATGCAATTAAGCAGTCTCACTAAAGATGTGCCGATAGGTTTTTACAAAATTAGTAGATTAGTTTGGGATATAAACATAAATTTTACTTGCGTTTACGTGGGGAACACCTCCAGGATATATAGGTAGTCCCCGGAGAATACTTTACGCTGCTTTGAAATATAAGCCTCCCCTCAGCATAAAAAATGATAACACATTGCAAAATTGTTAATCATGTGCTGTTGTAAAGAAGATCCCCAAAGGGGACCCACCAAAAGTCGAAGCCGTCATCTCTCTGCGTATCGAAAGATCGACCTGAGCTCTCACGGCCCTCGCAATTAACCCTTTACAGATATCATCTAGGTATACTCACCTGTAAGACTGAATACTGGGGTCTGGATACGGGAGTATATACTGAGGTGGGACACATGTAGATGTTTAAGTCCTAAAACACTAATTCTGTATCCCGAGCAGATTGAAAGTTTTGTGAGAATTTAAGAGGATCAATATATCGGCAATCTACGTGAATTGTTTAATGCTTAAAATGAATTAATAGCTTAACGGTACTTGTGTCTAGTCGGCAGCTGATATGATCCCTTGACACGCTCACAAAAAGATTGTGTATACATAGTTTCAGTTTATTCAGTTTAAAATTCAAAAAGATTTTAGTTTTCTTTTATTTTCGACAACTGACATTGGGAATCGAAAGTTCAAAGTCTTGTGCAGATCATGTCTGAGATTGATGAGGATTGGGTAAGCTTGTGATGCAGTACAATGTTTGGTACAAGTGTTTGTTGATTAAAATGAGATTGAAAGATCAAAATGATTCAAAAGTTCATTAATTTGAATTTATTTTTTTTCAAGAAATCCGGTATCTTCATAGTTTGGTTAGCCAAGGTCATTGAG
Organism: Helianthus tuberosus; assembly: GCA_030545235.1. Classification (NCBI taxonomy): domain Eukaryota; kingdom Viridiplantae; phylum Streptophyta; class Magnoliopsida; order Asterales; family Asteraceae; genus Helianthus; species Helianthus tuberosus. The sequence goes on from CM060401.1 coordinate 60,622,328, forward strand.
TTGGACTTGGTAGACTAGTCAGTTGACCAGGGTCATTAATTTGGACTTGGTTGACTGGGTGTAACGGTGTTTAATCAGAAAAGTATTAAAAACCAAATTTTTGAAAGTATTAGGTTTAGTTGTTGGATTCTTAATATAATCAGATCTTTATAGGATTGTGATAGAACCAGATCATCAATTCTGAACATTTAAAATGTCTATTCTTATAAATGTTTGAGATTTGCAGGTGATAGTTCCAGATTAAGATCCTGATAGCAGAGTCTTAGGGGGAGTCTGAGGATAAGTTTGAAGAAAAAGGAAGTTTGTTGCTGATAAACCAGGCGTTGATCCTAAAAACAAAGAAGCTTGATGAAAGGGGGAGACTGCGAAAGAGAAAGAGAAGTTTAAAGTTGTTAAAAAAGACCCAAAGACAAGACAAAGACTGCGGCTGTATCCTAGGGGGAGTTTGTTGGTGCAGTATGTCTAAAGCCTGCGTCTTAGTCTTGTTAGTTAAGTCTAGGGTCTGTTTATGTCAAGTATGTGAAGTATAGGGGTCTAAATGTAAAAGTTAAGGTTATGTTTAAAGATTTCGCTTGAAGGTATGTTATGAAAGTCTCAAGCGAAATCAAGTGATAAGGTTTCGCTTCAGGAGTCATGATGTAAGCCTCAAGCGAAATCAAGTGATGAGATTTCGCTTGAGGTATGTTGAAGCGAAATCTTGTGCCTATATATAGGTTAGTGTTGTTCTCAGTTGGTACGCTTCAGAAAAAGTTGTAACGAAGTGCTGCCAGTTTTTCAAGTCAATATATAACAGAGAACTAGTGTTTAAAGTGAATCTATTCTATTTTCTACTCCTTTCTATCTGATTCTAATCTGTTTAGATGTTTCCGCCATCTGAATAGTGTAAACACACTCAGACTGACTCATTCGGTCGACAAATACGATCCTACAAGCAACTAGTTATTAAAGTCATTAATACGAAACCAAATAAAAAGTGCAAAAGATTAGAAATAAAAAGTATTACACTAGACACTTTGTCTTCACCAAGTGATGTAAGAGACTTAGGCAAACATGGCCTTGATTGTCAAGAACTCTTACGATCAATCTTGGATCCCGAGACGACTCACACACTCTACGATGGACAATGGATGATGGTGGTGGATGATGGTGTTATGGTGGTGGTGGGTGGTGGGTGAAGTGTGAGAGAGGTGGTGTGCCAAGGGATGGTTTGAGCTTGAGCCAAGCACTTCTATTTATAGGCTGAACAGAAGCTCGGGCACGGCCCCGTGTCCAGTGGGCACGGCCCCGTGTCCACATCCTCTCTTTCTTCATTAAATGCAGCTTTGTCTTATTAGTTGACCACGCCCCCGTGTCCGCTGAGCACGACCCCGTGTGCAGAAGAATCTTTGTACTATGAAGATTTGCCTGGATTGTGCGAATCTTACAGTTGACCACGGCCCCGTGTCCGCTGAGCACGGCCCCGTGGTGGGCAATAGAAGCTTCTACCACTTTGTCTTTTCTGCTGACACTTGGGCACGCCCACGTGCTGGCTGAGCACGGGGCGTGTTCAGGCCTCTGATCTCTTGTTTTGCTTGGGAAGATGTTGTAGTGGGGTCGGGCATGCCATGTCTTGTTCCTTTTCTTGTATTTATGTTAGATTTTGATGTATTTTTGATTCTTTTGTTAATTTGAGCTCATTTAATCCTGAAAATACAAAAGGAAGACAAAAGCACACTTTTTCCAACATTAGTACTAAAAAAGGGTTAGTTTTATGCCTCATTTGATGAAATTTATATGTTAATATTTGAACACATCACGACACTTGATGTTATGAACATTCAAGGAGGGTCATGAACATACAATAAGAAAGGAAACAATTACAACTAATCTAAGAAATCATCAAGTAATGTGTGGATTTTTTTAGTAGGATAGCCCAAGCTTGTCCTATAATCTCACAACCATCAAGCTTGAAGCTTGTTCATTACTTGTAAGTTAAACCCTAACCAAAATAGAATGTTTATGAGGTTTTAACCTCTGATTTTGTGACACCCCAGGAAAACCAGGAAACCACGCAACTCAACTAGCTTTCTCAGTAACCACGTGCTAAATTTCGGGACGAAATTTTCTTAACAGGGGGAGAATGTGACAACCCTCATAATTACATGTATCCGTACGATTAATTAAGGTTAATTAAAGTGCTTGACGACTGTGCTGAATTACTTAACTGCTTTTTGATTATTGCGTCATACTTACATGTGCTTGTTAACATACTAGTCTTGTACAGAAAATTGACTATATGGTCTTGTATGCTTTCCTGAGTGTTGGGAATTAAAAGTGTTACAAAAAGACATTAAACAGAACAACTTAGCACTTTAACGACACATTATCTAACCGAATAACCGGACATTACCCGGGACACCAAAATATTGCAAGAAACATTGTTTAATTATTTCTTGGCTAGTCGTGATCCCCGAACACCCTAACACCCACTAAATTCTCTAGTAACTAACATATGAAAACATATACTTGCATTTGAACTAATACTTACCATCTACCATGAAATGTTACACTTACCCCCCCCCCCCATGCCCTCTTACGGTCACAAAGGACCCACAAAAAATCCCCACCATACTTCAAGATTTAGTTTTATATTTTAATAGATTGTTGCTTGTTGAAATGAACAAAATATTAGGAAAAGGATTATAAGTATGGCAAGGAGATCACAATGTCATTTCATATCTTCACAAAATCAACACCATCTTCTCACTCTCCTCTCTCCTCCTCTCGGCCTCACCATAACCGCCACCATCACCACCATATGACCACCATGTTCTTCCATTTTTAAGTTGCATTCAAGTGCTAGAAGAAGGATTAAAGAAGCTTGATTGTAGATCATCAAGGAGCTTCATTAGTTGCTTTCTCACACCATTTTCACCATCTTTTCACTAGAGATTCTTCCCTAGCCTTTGAGCCAGTTGTAAGTCTTTGATCTACCTTAGTTTACTTCTATTTTGTGTAGTTAAAAGGATGTAGTATGATGAATATCACAAGAACACAAAAAGGTTTAAACAAGAAACATGAACATAAGGTTTGCATAAAGATGAAATGTGATGTAATATTGTTAATATGATGTTGTGTGGTATATGTTGATGCTTGCTTGTTGGTTACTAGTAATATGATGATTGATCAACATATGGAACTTGTTAAATCATGATTAAAAGCATGAGTTAACAAGTTAGGAGGTGATTAGGGGTTTACATAAAAGAATCACCTCCATATTTAGACATGAGCTTGGTGATAAAATGATTTCTTGTAAAAATAATAAACCAAATGAACTAGTAATCTTGTAGATCCAAGACTTGTGAATGATTTTTCTAAAGGAACCAAATTTAAAAGACGGTTTTTGAAAGATCATGATCCTTACACTATTTTTGGAATAAAGTAAGTATATGGATACTAGTGACACATGAAAATGTTGTAAATAATTATTTTTGTAAAATATGTTCACAAGTTGTGAACGTCTAAAAATCCCGAGAATGAGATTTTTAGTTAAGTAAACAGACTTTGGAGGGTAACTAAACCCACTAAACGCCTTACCAAGTTACTACACGTTTTTACGAAACATCAAGTTCATGTTGGTTTGTAAATGGAATAGTTTGCTCTTGGTAAATTGTTGTTGATTGTTTGAATGATTTTTGGAAAAGAAAATGATATGCTTATTAGCATGGACGCCTCCATTTACAAAGGAAACTCTGGAGAAATTTTCTAAAATTTCCAACACATAGAAAATATTTTCTAACAAGTGTTATAAGTGTATTTAACTATAATCTTCTGCAAAAGTCAGTGTGTGACATTTGAATTGTGTGGTATGTGATAGAAGTAGTGAGTAGATAAACCGTACGTAGGATACGTGTTATGCATGCACGAAAAACTGATTGATATCTGTACCTTATTAGGACGTGCTTGATTTCTGATTATTAGAGTAACTAATCTAACCGAGCAAACCAAGGTGAGTTCACACTCCTTCTAAGGCATGGGATTCCCGGTGGTTGGGAATGGGTTAAAAAAAACTAAAACGGAGCCTGCATATCCTCCTTAGGTAGGATATGCACCGCCATCCTCCATGGGTAGGATGCCAATATTAAAAGAACTAAAACGGAACCTGCATATCCTCCTTGGGTAGGATATGTACCGCCATCCTCCATAGGTAGGATGCCAATATTAATCCTGCGTATTCTCCTTGGGTAGAATACGTACGTTCGTCCTCCTTGGATAGGACAACAACCTTAAAACTTACTAGACGAAACTCTATCAATAAGTCCCTCATTTTATATCGACTTAATCGCCGAGGCCAATGGCGAGCGGGTCATTAGTTAATAGCGCTATTAGGTTTAACAAACCTCACACCGTGCCGTTCGGACGGGCGTGTACTAATGGACTATGGCAAACTGTCAATGATGATAGAACATTGACGTAGAGCACAACTACTGTTCGTCGGTTGTCGATATGGTAACGGTCTAGTGGTTCACATGGGGAAGCCCCCAAGGGTCATAGTTTGGGAAAGAAGGAATTGATTAATCATATTTTCAACTATGGGGTAACCCCCACGGCAAGTAAGCCAGCTAAAGACAAACCACGTTTCGAAAAACAACTTAAAACAAACACCCAACTGTGAACTCGCTCAACTTTATTGTTGACTCGTTATTACATGCCTTACAGGTCGTTAGATGCTTATGGAGCTTGCACGAGGAGGAGGTCGTTGTGGGATATGGACTGTTATGTTCCGTGCTTAACATTTGAACTTTATGTACTTATTGACCTTATGTTTTGGTTCTACGTCTTATGCTTCCGCTGTTAACTTAAAGTTGGTTACTTTCTTTTGCTCACCAATTGTATTGTGGTTGGTTTTATTTACTTAATTACGTTGTTCAATATGATTGGTGGCTCGACCCTGGTCATGTCACGCCTCCAAGCGGTGATACTTCGCATGGTGGATTCTGGGGGTGTGACAGATTGGTATCAGAGCCATTGGTTATAGTGAACTTGGTTTTAAAAAGGGGGAAAGCTTTTTGACAAAACCAGACTATAACCTGTACAATGCTCAACGATCCACAACGACGCTTCGCTCCACGTGCAAGACTCAACACAATAGTTGGTACGATTTATGTTTATATTGTCTATTTGATAATTCACAAAGTGCATTAGTTAACGTGATAACTGCTACTTGAACCGTGTGTGCTTAATCGCTTATGTCATCCCACGCTTACGCACTTTTGCGACACTTTTTCTTACTTATGTTGCTTCGTTGTGAAGATCATGAGTGGACGTTTGAACTTGACTCAAGCCCAACTGACGGCTCTAATCAACGAACGAGTGGCTGAGGCACTCGCAGCTGTCCCTGCAGGAGGTATAACCTGCCATTTCAACCTATCCTAGGATGTTTAGATCCAACACTCACGAACCAACTCTTGTGCTTATCCTTGTCTTTTATTCTCTTGCAATAGGTCAGCATGCTCAACCTCTCGTATCTACGTTCAAAACATTCATGGATTGCCGACCTAGTACTTTCAGCGGCACGGAAGGAGCAGTAGGTCTTCTTCACTGGTTCAAGAAGATTGAGTTTGTTTTTGAGATGTGTGAATGCCCTGAAGATCGTAGGGTGAAATTTGCTACTGGAACACTCGAAGGTGCTGCGTTAACCTGGTGGAAAGCACAGGTTCAACTATTAGGGCTGGGAGTTGCTAATGCCACCCCATGGAACGACTTCAAAGATTTGATCAAAGAAGAGTACTGTAGTCGTGACGACATCCACAAGCTAGAGGTGGAATTTTTCAATTTGAAGATGACGGGGTCTGAGATCGAAGCATACACAAAGAGATCAAACGAACTAGCTATCTTGTGTCCTACTATGGTGGATCCTCCTATCAAGCGTATCGAGTTGCATCTTAAGGGTTTGGTGCAAAATTCAAAGCCACGTGACCTCGGCTAATCTTGGCACCATTCAGCAAATCATCTGGTTGGCTCATCGTCTCACTGATCAGGCAGTTGAGCAGAACAAGTTGCCCAAGCATATTAGCGCTACTACTACTGATGCTCCCAGTGATAACAAGCGCAAGTGGGATGGAAATTTGGGCAAGGGTTCTACTTCCGTTCAGTCTCAGTCCCAGCAACGAAAGACTGATGACTACCAGAGTCCTGGTCAGCAATCTTCTGGTAGTCAAGGACAGGGTGGATACCGAGGGAACCACCCCAAGTGCAACCGGTGCAACAAGCATCATAGCGGGCAGTGTAACAAGGGTCGTTGTCTGAGGTGTAAAAAGTTTGGTCATGAAGCAAAGGATTGCAGGGGCACACGACCAGCAAATCAGAATCGCCAACAACAACAACAACAAGCTCCACAGAACCAGCAGCAGCAACAACAGCAGGGCAATAAAGGATGCTTTCAGTGTGGCGCTGAAGGCCACTTTAAGAGGAACTGCCCTCAGCTGAACCAGAATCAGAACAACAACAACCAAGGAAACGGGAACAACAATGGAGGCAATAATGGAGGCAACAACGGGGGTAACAATAATGGCAATGGAGCCAGGGGACGTGTTTTCGTGGTAGGTCAGGGTGATGCAAGGAACGATCCCAACGTGGTGATGGGTAAGTTTCTTCTGGATAATTTCTTTGTTACTGTTTTATTCGATTCGGGTGCCGATACTAGTTATGTGTCCTTAAAAGTTAGTCAAATGCTTAAGCGCACCCAAACACTTTTGACCACCAAACACACGGTAGAGCTAGCAAACGGTAAAAGTCTCGAGGCCACGCACATAGTTAAGGGTTGTAACCTCGTCTTAGCTGGTCAGACCTTCTCTATCGATCTTATTCCTAACGTTCTGGGTAGTTTCGACGTTGTTATTGGGATGGGTTGGTTATCTCATCAACAAGCGGTAATTCTTTGCAACGAGAAGATTGTCCGCATCCCTCGTCCTGGTGAAGAACCCCTCGTGATTCATGGCGACAAGAGTGGTGTTGTCATAGGCATTATCTCTTTCCTTAAGGCCCAGAAGTGTTTGCGAAAGGGCCACACTGCCATTCTAGCATTCGTTACTGACGCATCAATGGAAGAGAAGAGAATTGAAGATATTCCTATTGTACGCGATTTTCCTGAGGTATTTCCTGAGGAATTACCTGGTCTTCCGCCTCATAGACAAGTCGAGTTTCAAATCGAGCTAGCTCCAGGAGCAACACCAATAACTCGTGCACCTTATCGACTAGCTCTATTAGAACTTGAAGAACTGTCCACACAATTATAAGAACTGTTAGAAAAGGGTTTCATACATCCTAGCTCTTCGCCCTGGGGAGCTCCAGTCTTGTTTGTGAAGAAGAAAGACGGTACTTTCAGAATGTGTATTGACTATCGCAAACTTAACAAGGTGACCGTGAAGAATCGTTATCCTCTCCCACGTATTGATGACCTATTCGACCAGCTGCAAGGGTCGAGCTTCTACTCTAAGATTGACCTGAGGTCAGGTTACCATCAACTGAGAGTCCGAGATGAGGACGTCTCCAAAATAGCATTTAGAACTCGTTATGGGCATTACGAGTTTCTGGTTATGCCTTTCGGAATGACGAATGCACATGCGGTCTTCATGGATCTCATGAACCGAGTGTGCAAACCTTACCTGGATAAGTTTGTCATAGTTTTCATCGACGATATCCAGATCTATTCGAAGAGTCAGGAAGAACACGAGCAACACCTGAGGCTTATTTTGGAACTTCTTCGAACAGAGCAGTTGTATGCCAAATTTTCGAAATGTGACTTCTGGCTTCGCGAAGTCCACTTTCTAGGCCATGTGGTAAACAAGGATGGGATTCATGTTGATCCATCCAAGGTTGACTCGATCAAGAACTGGCCTGCACCCCGTACACCAACAGAAATCCGCCAATTCTTGGGTTTGGCTGGCTACTATAGAAGATTCATCAAGGATTTCTCTAAGATTGCGCAACCTCTCACCTCACTAACTCAGAAGGGGGTCACCTATCGTTGGGGTGATGCATAGGAATCTGCTTTTCAGCACTTAAAAAATAGACTTTGTAGCGCGCCTATCCTCTCATTGCCTGAAGGCACAGATGATTTCGTGGTTTATTGCGACACTTCCATCCAAGGACTTGGTTGCGTGTTGATGCAACGTGACAAGGTCATTGCCTACGCATCGCGCCAACTTAAAGTTCACGAAAGGAACTACATTACGCATGACTTGGAGCTGGGAGCAGTTGTTTTCGCACTTAAGATATGGAGACATTACCTGTACGGTACCAAGTGCACCATTTACACCGATCACAGGAGTCTCGAGCATATCTTCAAGCAAAAAGAGTTAAATGTCAAACCCCGAAATATCAGAGCATTGGAGTGACTGGACTGGTATCTTCATTGCACAGCGGAAGAAAATAAGCTAAGTCTCTTAGAAATTGAACGCCCACTAAGTACTCGACTCTTCATGGTTCTCCTACTCCAACCGTTCCATTGTTTCTGTAAAGTAACCTGAGAAAGAAACATGCGAAAAATCAACATAAAGTTGAGCGAGTTCATAGTTTGTTTGTAAAAGATTTGAAATAAATCTTTTTGAATAACCGGTTTTTGAAGTATTGTTGAGAAAATAAATTAAAATCATTTTCTTGTCATGTTATACAGAAACTTTGTATGAAAACATAGTTTGTGTCATGTATAAATCGAGTTTTCATATATAAAGCAAGTTTTCATGTGTACACCTCGTACTCATGTATAATTCAAGTTTTCTTGAGTACCCCACGTACTCAAGTATAATTCCTGTTTTCCTGACTACCCCACGTCCTCAAGTATAATTCAAGTTTTCTTGAGTACCCCACGTACTTCATGTTATAAATCAAGTTTTAGTATGGTATGAATTTTATGTAAATAAAGTATTCCTGTAAGTATCAGGATTGTTAATGGGTTGCAAGGCCATTAACATGTGACACGACATAGGAAGTCACCAAACCTTAGGCATTTAGTTGGCATATTCTGAGACACAAAAGCACTACTCGATTCTCGCCCTCACCGAGAGTGTGGCTGCCCGGCACCCGTTAGATCTAACCTTTTGTTCTGCGGTCTAGGTATATTGTTGATTAATGGTGCTTATGTACCCTATTCGTGACACGATTTCTCGTATCATTTCTCATAACGCATCATACTTGGTACTCGTCCTAACCAAGTGCGCTTCTCGTATTCTTATCTCTCATCACACTTGGTACTCGTCCTCACCAAGTGTGCTTCTTGTATTTTTATCATACCATTTATAAAAATTGTAACAATGTATCTTGTATTTTCCCGTAGTTTAGAAAACTAGAACTCGTGTGTATGCATATTTCGAAAAAATACGCTTGTTTGAAAAACCGGTATAAAACATAAGCTTTTCGTAAACCATTTGTGTCAGTTAAAACTTTCTTGTAAAATGGTTTAGAAATATGTAATCCTTGCTTTGCAAAAAGTGCATGTCTTTCCACCCCGCAAACATTTATAAAAATGTAAAACCATAAAAGGTGGGGTTATGAACTCACCTGAATATTCCTGTGCAAAGCTAGCTAATTACGACTTCGTGATGTCGTTTCCAAGACTTGACTTGCTAGCGTGCATTCTACAATATTCCTAACACGTAATATCTAATAAGTTTCAAAATAACACAGTAACTAACTACGTGTAATCGAGCTCTACAGAATAGTTAATCGAACGATTTGACGGTAAATTGTCAACCTAAAAGAAGCGAAGAAGTTATACTTATTAGCTCGTTTTAAGAAGTCGTATGTTGATATAATGGAATATTCGTATGAAAGTAATATATAATAAACTTGTATTATATATCGCGTCTTGTATGAAAGTTATCAAAATATGTGTATATGTCGTTTAGGCGTTCGAAATAAATATAAAAAGTTATATTTATTTTATAGAAATATCATCGAGTCGTTCGATGTTGAAATAAATATATAACTATATTTATTTTATACAGCAAAGTCGTGTTGTTTGATATTCGAAATAAATATATAAGCTATATTTATTTTGTAAAAGGATACGAGTTAACGACGTTCGAAATAAATATAACATTATATTTATTTGTAAAAGCGTTTGGAAATATCAAGGTTTGAAATATTATAAACTCGAATTCCATTAAGTTTCGTTTTTGAAACTATAATACGTGTCGTGTTTACGGATTTTTCTCGAAAAACGGGCAGAGTTTCCTCTGTTTTTTGACGGCCCGACAACACAAGTTGTCTTTATATTTTCAAAATTCAATCAATACTTCAACAATAATTACGTATCATCAGTTTATATAAACGAAATAATAAATCAAAGTACTCTTTAACTATCAGTTTCGTTATTTGGTTTGGTTCGAGTTCGTTATCACGTAAGTATAAAAAAACACGAAAATATTAAACGTGTCATTAGTTGACCGAGTTGACTCGGGTTTGACCGAGTTAACCCGAACCCGAAACTAAGTTTGACCGAGTTGACCCGCGTTAAATTTGACCCGAACAATTCTGACCGGACACCAATGCGAACCGTGTGAACCGAACACTGAGTTAACCCACTTTAACTGTGTTAACCTGAGTTGACTCGAGTTGACTCAGGTTGACTCGGGTGTGGACCGGGTCAAGCAGGTTTGACCCGAAACTGAAATCTTGAACATTTAAACCAAACCACCTGAAGTAAAAGAAGAACCGAACCCAGTTGGCCGAACTCTGAACCTGAACCGAGCCGTGATTGACCGAACAGCAACTCACCATTTCTGTCGCCATCAACACCATCATGTATCATCATCAGTCACTCGGTACAAAAAAAATAAATATTTTAGATGAAACAGAGTGTCGAGATGGGTTTACCGGAAACATTCATCGGATAATGCCATGGACCGCCGGATAAATGGACCGACCGGTGGTCCGAGTCTTTGTCCGCCAGATCTCTCTCTCTCTCTTCTCGATCTCTCCATCTTCCTCCGTCTCTTTGCCTGGTTCAGCCGCCTCGCCACCGTACGCCGACGGTTCTCCGCAGTCAGGTCGTCATCAGAAAAGGGGGGGTATGAAGATGGTGTGAGGGGTGTGTAACGTCGGAGGTGTCTCGCCGGCCGATTAACCGGCACCGGCTCCACCTATGGCAGCCGATCAGAAAGAGCGAGAGGGAGGAGGGGGGTCCGATTGTGATCTCGTGTGTTGTGTGGTTGACTTGAGAGGGGAATGAGGGGGTTATTTGGCTGTGGATGTAATTTGAAAACATAACCGAGAGAGAGGGAATGGAGAATGAGAGCTTGTTCTTTCATTTGGGTGTTATTTATTTTATGTTTGTGTGTGAAAATGCAGACAAAGAGAGAGTCCTTTATATAGAGATTTGAGGATTAAGGTTTCTTGCGTGTATTTATATTACTTTCAGGTCATATATTTTACCCTTTGAATCAAAATCTTTTGAAGAGATTTTTCAAGATTTTGGACAGATTTGCAAGATTTAGTAAAATCTTATAGATTTTGATAGGATTTAGTATGATCTTGTAGGATTTGTAGAGATCTTGAGAGGTCTAATATATTATGTGTGGGTTTAGGCAGGTGGGTTTTGAGCTTGGGCCCAGGGCCCACAAGCCTATCTCATGTGTAAGTGGCCCGTAATTCCTACGAGACCCGATATCGCAATCCAACTTCATAAGCATAAAATATTCGTGTAACATCCATATTTGTCGGCGTCATCAGTATTTCGTACGGTTTCAGTTTATCACCGTTTAATTTTCAACAGTCTCTTCGCAGATCGTCACACGCGCACTGTAGAACCGTATAAGTGTTCCTAGGCTTACTGAGGCCCTAATTAAGTTAATTTGCGTCGTAAACACTATTTAATATCGCGTAAATCACCTGTTAATCACGTAAATAAGGGCATAAATTACCGGTTGACACATTCTCCCCCTGTTAATAAAATTTCGTCCTCGAAATTTAGACTACGTCAACTCCTTTGTGTTACGTTATGCGTAGAAAATATGAATAGTACCAAAGTGAACGATCATGAAATCGAATCAAGACTTATTCGAATGATGTGAATTCAAGGACGTATCACAAGATACAAATGAATTCTTGAAATGATTGCATCCAATAAATGAATTTAGATTTCAACAAGCTTAAATGTAATAGTTTGCATGAAACGCTCGATCATGATCAGCCCAACCTGCAAGTTCTACCGACGCCACAAGGTGTCGTACTGAATGAAACAATTCAAATATAGCGGTGATCGAACAAGTATCACCTGTGTTTTGCATAAATTAGCCCAAGCTACAAGCTTGTACTGACACCACAAGGTATTGAAATCAACAAACGACTTAATGGAGTCGTAGTCCAAACAAATCTACCACGACTTGGAACAATGAAACGCTTGTTAAAACGAATTCGAATATGATGCTTTCAATACATCATATGGTGTCTTGAATTGAATATGTGTAATGAACAAGTTCAAACAATTGAATTTGATTTCGGCGCAAGCCGACAATAAATACATGTATCGTCAAGAAAACTTTTGGCATGGTCACAACGAAAAACCATGTATGTAACTTGAAAAGAAAAGAAATTTCAAGAAAGTGTGTTGACTTGATAGCAAAGAAGCCAACAATTACAATAATGCGGGTCATTCGAATCACAAGCGAAATAATATTTGAACTTTAATGAAACGCTTTATTCGAAACAAACCACATGCGTAACAAACAATGCGTGCGTAACATATGAATTTTCAAGAAATGAAGCAAATGAATATTCGCTATACTGAGTGAAATTGTCGTGACACAATGACCATCAAGAGGAGTAGAGATACGAAAATCTACTCAGTAAGTGTGAAAGTCGAAATTTCAATAAAAGAAATTTGAGGACTTTACCTGGGGTTGCATGTGATAACTGGTTGTTTTGTGACATTACCATAGAATGTCGAATATAGCGTACTCGTCGTTAGCTGAAATAGGGGGAATACGGTGACTTGCGTCTTTTCCTTAGCATGACTCGTGTCGTTTGCAGGACCGCGTGCCCACTGCCGCTTCCTGATCGATAGTCGCATGTGACGTACTTCAACCTCCGTTGATGTATAGGTTAAGTCTCACGTATGCCTGTGCGAAAGCGTTTCGTTATGCGTAGGCTGCCTGCTCGGGAAGTTAAAACATCATAGACAATATATATAATTGTGTGTGCCCGAATTAATATTTGCAGTTCCTACGTGATGACCTTTAATGAACTTTAACTTAAGTTTCCAAAGGTCTTAAATGCATGTTTCCTAAGCTCTCAGGGTTTTGTGTACTGTATGCGACTGTTTTGTGTACCGTGTATAAAACACCACTATAGCGTATGTTTGAAATCAAAATTTCGACTCTTTGATTTTCGGCAACGGTTGGAGACCATATTCGAGTACTAAGCGTTCTGTATGTACTCAATGTTTGAATAATCTAAGTCACCAGAGAAATATGAGGTTAGAGCCTAGGTATTCTTTACAGAGAACCCTATTCGCTGTAACCTATAGCTCTGATACCAATCTGTCACACCACGAAATATCAGAGCATTGGCGTGACTGGACTGGTATCTTCATTGCACAGCGGAAGCAAATAAGCTAAGTCTCTTAGAAATTGAACGCCCACTAAGTACTCGACTCTTCATGGTTCTCCTACTCCAACCGTTCCATTGTTTCTGTAAAGTAACCTGAGAAAGAAACATGCAAAAAATCAACATAAAGTTGAGCGAGTTCATAGTTTGTTTGTAAAAGATTTGAAATAAATCTTTTTGAATAACCGGTTTTTGAAGTATTGTTGAGAAAACGAATTAAAATCATTTTCTTGTCATGTTATACAGAAACTTTGTATGAAAACATAGTTTGTGTCATGTATAAATCGAGTTTTCATATATAAAGCAAGTTTTCATGTGTACACCTCGTACTCATGTATAATTCAAGTTTTCTTGAGTACCCCACGTACTCAAGTATAATTCCCGTTTTCTTGAGTACCCCACGTACTCAAGTATATTTCAAGTTTCTTGAGTACCCCACGTACTTCATGTTATAAATCAAGTTTTAGTATGGTATGAATTTTATGTAAATAAAGTATTCCTGTAAGTATCAGGATTGTTAATGGGTTGCAAGGCCATTAAGATGTGACACGACATAGGAAGTCACCAAACCTTAGGCATTTAGTTGGCATATTCTGAGACACAAAAGCACTACTCGATTCTCGCCCTCACCGAGAGTGTGGCTGCCCGGCACCCGTTAGATCTAACCTTTTGTTATGCGGTCTAGGTATATTGTTGATTAATGGTGCTTATGTACCCTATTCGTGACACGATTTCTCGTATCATTTCTCATAACGCATCATACTTGGTACTCGTCCTCACCAAGTGCGCTTCTCGTATTCTTATCTCTCATCACACTTGGTACTCGTCCTCACCAAGTGTGCTTCTTGTATTTTTATCATACCATTTATAAAAATTGTAACATTGTATCTTGTATTTTCCCATAGTTTAGAAAACTAGAACTCGTGTGTATGCATATTTCGAAAAAATACGCTTGTTTGAAAAACCGGTATAAAACATAAGCTTTTCGTAAACCATTTGTCTCAGTTAAAACTTGCTTGTAAAATGGTTTAGAAATATGTAATCCTTGCTTTGCAAAAAGTGCATGTCTTTCCACCCCGAAAACATTTATAAAAATGTAAAACCATAAAAGGTGGGGTTATGAACTCACCTGAATATTCCTGTGCAAAGCTAGCTAATTACGACTTCGTGATGTCGTTTCCAAGACTTGACTTGCTAGCGTGCATTCTACAATATTCCTAACACGGAATATCTAATAAGTTTATAAATAACGCAGTAACTAACTATGTGTAATCGAGCTCTACTGAATCGTTAATCGAACGATTTGACGGTAAATTGTCAACTTAAAAGAAGCGAAGAAGTTATACTTGTTAGCTCGTTTTAATAAGTCGTATGTTGATATAAAGCAATATTCGTATGAAACTAATATAAAATAAACTTGTATTATATATGGCGTCTTGTATGAAAGTTATCAAAATATGTGTATATGTCGTTTAGGCGTTCGAAATAAATATAAAAAGTTATATTTATTTTATAGAAGTATCATCGAGTCGTTCGATGTTGAAATAAATATATAACTATATTTATTTTATACAAGAAAGTCGTGTTGTTTGATATTCGAAATAAATATATAAGCTATATTTATTTTGTAAAAGGATACGAGTTAACGACGTTCGAAATAAATATAACATTATGTTTATTTGTAAAAGCGTTTGGAAATATCAAGGTTTGAAATATTATAAACTCGAATTCCATTAAGTTTCGTTTTTGAAACTATAATACGTGTCGTGCTTACGGATTTTTCTCGAAAAACGGGCAGAGTTTCCTCTGTTTTTGGACGGCCCGACAACACAAGTTGTCTTTATATTTTCAAAATTCAATCAATACTTCAACAATAATTACGTATCATCAGTTTATATAAACGAAATAATAAATCAAAGTACTCTTTAACTATCAGTTTCGTTATTTGGTTTGGTTCGAGCTCGTTATCACGTAAGTATAAAAAACACGAAAATATTAAACGTGTCATTAGTTTTTACCAAGTCTTCATGTCGAAACGCGGACTGAGTTTATCGAGTTGACTCGGGTTTGACCGAGTTAACCCGAACCCGAAACTGAGTTTGACCGAGTTGACCCGCATTAAATCTGACCCGAACAATTCTGACCAGACACCAATGCGAACCGTGTGAACCGAACACTGAGTTAACCCACTTTAACTGTGTTAACCTGAGTTGACTCGAGTTGACTCAGGTTGACTCGGGTGTTGACCGGGTCAAGCAGGTTTGACCCGAAACTGAAATCTTGAACATTTGAACCAAACCACCTGAAGTAAAAGAAGAACCGAACCCAGTTGGCTGAACTCTGAACCTGAACCGAGCCGTGATTAACCGAACAACAACTCACCATTTCCGTCGCCATCAACACCATCATGTATCATCATCAGTCAATCGGAACTGAAAAATAAAATTTTAGATGAAACAGAGTATCGAGATGGGTTTACTGGAAACATTCATCGGATAATGCCATGGACCGCCGGGTAAATGGACCGACCGGTGGTCCGAGTCTTTGTCCGCCAGATCTCTCTCTCTCTCTCTCTCTTCTCGATCTCTCCATCTTCCTTCGTCTCTTTGCCTGGTTCAGCCGCCTCGCCACCGTACGCCGACGGTTCTCCGCCGTCAGGTCATCATCAGAAAAGGGGGTATGAAGATGGTGTGAGGGGTGTGTAACGTCGGAGGTGTCTCGCCGGCCGATTAATCGGCGCCGGCTCCACC
Organism: Helianthus tuberosus; assembly: GCA_030545235.1. Lineage (NCBI taxonomy): Eukaryota > Viridiplantae > Streptophyta > Magnoliopsida > Asterales > Asteraceae > Helianthus > Helianthus tuberosus. Next base: position 60,638,665 of record CM060401.1, read on the forward strand.
TACTGTGGATGTTGTTTGAAAACATAACCGAGAGAGAGGGAATGGAGAATGAGAGTTTGTTCTTTCATTTGGGTGTTATTTATTTTATGTTTGTGTGTGAAAATGCAGACAAAGAGAGAGTCCTTTATATAGAGATTTGAGGATTAAGGTTTCTTGTGTGTATTTATATTACATTCAAGTCATATATTTTACCCATTGAATCAAGATCTTTTGAAGAGATTTTTCAAGATTTTGGACAGATTTGCAAGATTTAGTAAAATCTTATAGATTTTGATAGGATTTAGTATGATCTTGTAGGATTTGTAGAGTTCTTGAGAGGTCTAATATATTATGTGTGGGTTTTGGCTGGTGGGTTTTGGGCTTGGGCCCAGGGCCCACAAGCCTATCTCATGTGTAAGTGGCCCGTAATTCCTACGAGACCCGATATCGCAATCCAACTTCATAAGCATAAAATATTCGTGTAACATCCATATTTGTCGACGTCATCAGTATTTCATACGGTTTCAGTTTATCACCGTTTAATTTTCAACAGTCTCTTCGCAGATCGTCACACGCGCACTGTAGAACCGTATAAGCGTTCCTAGGCTTACTGAGGCCCTAATTAAGTTAATTTGCATCGTAAACACTATTTAATATCGCGTAAATCACCTGTTAATCACGTAATTAAGGGTGTAAATTACCGGTTGTCACATTAAACATGCGACAACGTCGATGGTCGAGCTCTTGAATGATTACGAATGTGCGATCAAGTACGATCCGGGCAAAGCCAATGTTGTGGCCGACGCCCTCAGTCGAAAGGATACTATACCTAAACGTGTGCGAGCGTTACAACTTACCATCCAATCTAGTCTTCCCACTCAGATACGAGATGCTCAGGTCGAAGCATTGAAAGCAGAAAACATCAGGGCTGAATCCTTACGAGGATCAAGGAAGCGGTTAGAACAAATGGAAGATAGCGCTTACTACGTAACAGGGCGCATCTGGGTCCCACTCTACGGGAACTTACGCGAGCTTGTAATGGATGAAGTGCACAAGTCTCGTTATTCGGTACATCCTGGTTCGGATAAGATGTACCACGATCTCAAGACTACGTATTGGTGGCCTGGTATGAAGGCCAACATAGCAACCTACGTCAGTAAATGCTTGACTTGTGCTAGGGTCAAGGTCGAATATCAGAAACCATCAGGCCTACTCCAATAACCAGAGATCCCGACATGGAAATGGGAGCAAATTTCCATGGATTTCGTTACTGGCCTGCCTAGATCTCAACGCGGAAATGATACCATTTGGGTGATCGTGGATCGACTGACCAAGTCTGCACATTTTCTGGCTATCAAGGAAACGGATAAGTTTTCTACCCTAGCAGACGTCTATCTAAAGGAAGTAGTAGCAAGGCACGGAGTGCCAACCTCCATCATCTCTGATCGTGACTCACGCTTTACATCTGAGTTGTGGCAAGCTATGCATAAGTCCTTTGGTTCTCGATTAGACATGAGCACAGCATATCATCCACAGACGGATGGGCAATCTGAACGCACCATCCAAACCCTTGAAGACATGCTTAGGGCATGTGTAATCGACTTTGGTAATGGCTGGGAAAAACACCTCCCGTTAGTAGAATTTTCGTATAACAACCGTTACAACACCAACATCCAGGCTGCTCCGTTTGAGGCATTATACGGACGGAAGTGCCGATCACCTCTTTGTTGGGCAGAGGTTGGCGACAGTCAAATAACTGGCCCAGAACTTGTAGTGGATACAACCGAAAGGATTGCTCAGATACGACAACGAATGGCGGCAGCTCGTGACCGTCAGAAAAGCTATGCTAATAAGCGAAGGAAACCACTCGAGTTCCAGGTTGGGGATTGAGTGCTACTTAAAGTCTCACCTTGGAAAGGTGTAGTTCGTTTTGGAAAACGAGGCAAACTCAATCCGCGCTATGTCGGACCGTTCGAAATCATTGAGAAAATTGGCAAGGTCGCTTACAAGTTGAATCTACCTGAAGAACTCAGCGGAGTTCACAATGTTTTCCATGTGTCGAATCTGAAGAAGTGTCTGTCAGATGAGACCCTCATAGTTCCCTTAAAGGAGCTCACAATCGACGACCAGTTGCGATTCGTCGAGGAACCAGTTGAAATCACAGACCGAGATGTTAAGATTCTCAAGCACACCAGAATACCTCTTGTTTGAGTTCGTTGGAACTCCCGTCGTGGCCCAGAGTATACCAGGAAACGAGAAGACCAAATGAAACACAAGTATCCCCAGTTGTTTAAGAAAAGTGCAACCACTACTGAGGTAGAAGCTACTTCAGAATTTCGGGACGAAATTCCAAACCAACGGGGGGATGATGTGACACCCCAGGAAACCACGCAACTCAACTAGCTTCCTCAGTAACCACGTGCAAAATTTCGGGACGAAATTTTCTTAACAGGGGGAGAATGTGACAACCCTCATAATTACATGTATATGTACGATTAATTAAGGTTAATTAAAGTGCTTGATGACTGTGCTGAATTACTTAACTGCTTTCTGATTACTGCATCATACTTACATGTGCTTGTTAACATACTAGTCTTGTATAGAAAATTGACTAAATGGTCTTGTATGCTTTCCTGAGTGTTGGGAATTAAAAGTGTTACAAAAAGACACTAAACGGAAAAACTTAGCACTTTAACGAAACGGTATCTAACCGAACAACCGGACAATACCCGGGACACCAAAATATTGCAAGAAACATTGTTTAATTATTTCTTGGCTAGTCGTGATCCCCGAACACCCTAACACCCACTAAATTCTCTAGTAACTAACATATGTAAACATATACTTGCATTTGAACTAATACTTACCATCCACCATGAAATGTTACAATTACCCCCCCCCCCCCCCATCCCCATGCCCTCTTACCGTCACAAAGGACCCACAAAAAATCCCCACCATACTTCAAGATTTAGTTTTCTATTTTAATAGATTGTTGCTTGTTGAAATGAACAAAATATTAGGAAAAGGATTATAAGTATGGCAAGGAGATCACAATGTCATTTCATATCTTCACAAAATCAACACCATGTTCTCACTCTCCTCTTTCCTCCTCCCGGCCTCACCATAACTGCCACCATCACCACCATATCACCACCATGTTCTTCCATTTTTAAGTTGCATTCAAGTGCTAGAAGAAGGATTAAAGAAGCTTTAAGTGGTAGATCATCAAGGAGCTTCAGTACTTACTTTCTCACACCATATGAACTAGTAATCTTGTAGATCCAAGACTTGTGAATGATTTTTCTAAAGGAACCAAGTTTAAAAGACGGTTTTTGAAAGATCATGATCCTTACACTATTTTTGGAATAAAGTAAGTATATGGATACTAGTGACACATGAAAATGTTGTAAATAATTATTTTTGTAAAATATGTTCACAAGTTGTGAACATCTAAAAATCCCAAGAATGAGATTTTTAGTAAAGTAAACACACTTTGGAGGGTAACTAAACCCACTAAACGCCTTACCAAGTTACTACGCGTTTTTACGAAACATCAAGTTCATGTTGGTTTGTAAATGGAAGAGTTTGCTCTTGGTAAATTGTTGTTGATTGTTTGAATGATTTTTGGAAAAGAAAATGATATGCTTATTAGCATGGATGCCTCCATTTACAAAGGAAACTCTGGCGAAATTTCTAAAATTTCCAACACATAGAAAATATTTTCTAACAAGTGTTACAAGTGTATTTAACTATTATCTTCCGCAAAAGTCAGTGTGTGACATTTGAATTGTGTGGTATGTGATAGAAGTAGTGAGTAGATAAACCGTACGTAGGATACGTGTTATGCATGCATGAAAAACTGATTGATATATGTACCTTATTAGGACGTGCTTGATTTCTTATTATTAGAGTAACTAATCTAACCGAGCAAACCAAGGTGAGTTCACACTCCTTCTAAGGCATGAGATTCCCGGTGGTTGGGAATGGGTTAAAAAAAAACTAAAACGGAGCCTGCATATCCTCCTTAGGTAGGATATATACCGCCATCCTCCATGGGTAGGATACCAATATTAAAAGAACTAAAACGGAACCTGCATATCATCCTTGGGTAGGATATGTACCGCCATCCTCCATAGGTGGCTCGATCCTGGTCATGTCACTCCTCCAAGCGGTGATACTCCGCATGGTGGATTCTGGGGGTGTGACAAATTTTAAGTGTCACAACCTTGTTTTTAAGCAGACTTAATCATAGTCTTGATTAGTGGCATAAGGACATAGGAATGTATGAAGAAAACATGAGTTTTCTTCCAAAACAAAAAGATAAAATGAGCAGAATTATAGGTGCACTTTGGACCTCAATAATGGTGAGGTTTCACCTTAGTTTGCCCAAGCAAACTTGTGAGAACCTTCCTAGAGGTTATCCAAGTGTTGTAGAAGAAGAAACAGGAAGAAAATTGAAGTGGAAGTGAGTTAAAACTCACTTTTTATGGCTGGAACTTTCAAAAACGTGGCTGAAACTCAGCTGTGTTTGGGAGAGTTTTTGAAGTGTTTGGAGGCTTGAAAAAGTGGAATAAGGAGTGAGGTAGTGTTTATTATATAGGGAAGGGATTAGGGTTTCAATGGGTTGGGCTTTGGAAGTGTTTAGTGGGCTGAATAACTCAAAACAAAAGACTTAAGTGGGCTGATGCAAGGCTGTTAACAGCCCTATAATTTATATTTTATTATTTTTTAGCATTAGAAAGTATATATTTTATGTTTAATGAAGTGTTACATGTTGTCTAGTATGTATGTAACTTGTAACAAGGTCCAAAATGCACAAATGACATCTTTTAATTAGCAAAAAGTGTGATAACATAGGTGTGTATAGCACATGAAATTTAACAAGTATGTATGGTTTATAGTTTGGTATAATCAGGTGAAAAACATACAACTTAGTCATATAATCGAATAACCAAGTGTTTGAATGTATGGAGATTTAAGGATTATGAATACACAATGATCGTGTACGAGTTAAACTTATGTTTATGAGAATTACGAGTCATGTATCAAACGAATGAACGTATCAATGTAGAAGATTAATTTTATTACGATCATATTCTCAGATACGATTACAAGGAATACAAGTTTCCAAAAATAGAAACGCACGGCAAGCTTTCTAATTAAGGAAAGTTACGAAAAAGCAGGGTGTTACAAGCACGCCCCCGTGTCCATCGCCCAGAACCTGCTGTTTGTTTAAAATCTGCCTAGCACGGGGTCGTGTCGACCAGACATGCCCCTGTGTTCACCTTCTGTAAGTTTTCGTTACTGGCAGTCTGACCACGGGGCCGTGCTCACCCAGCACGGGGCCGTGTCAAGATGCCCAGTAACACCAAAACCATGTTTTAAACACCTTTTTACACATTCAATCAACCTAAAAACTTATTTTTAGGACAAATTGAGGACAATGTGTAATTTAAGTGTGGGGGGATGCTAAACCTTGAATTTTGCAAGTGCAAATAACAAGCCTTACACAAAACTCTATTGGAACCGCTAATCACCCCAAAGTTTTTCAAAAACTTTTTGTTTTTTTTTTACTTGTCTTGTTTTAATTTGGGAATAACAAGTTCTAAAAAGGTTATATTTTTACAAATTTACAACCCATAGCGTCGTGATAAAAAGAACCAACATAAGAAAATTATGAAACGGCATGACAAATCTAGTTAAAATTTGATTATATATACTTGATCATATTATAAACCCATTCCCACAAAAAGTGAGTTTTGAGCCTTTATTGAGCATACAAGCATACATCTTTAAACTAAATGTTTTTTTTTCGTTTCTTGTGTGAATAGCCGCTTGGTTTCTTACGACTCTAGAACTTGCCATGACGATACATTCCCGATCCTTACCGACTTAAACCTAAGTAAGTAAATGATGGAGGCATTTGGACTAACCCATTTTCTTCTCAACACTATTATTTTTCATTTTTTTACCTACCCAAAATCCCCCTAGTTAACCCCTTTGAGTCTAAACCTTTTCGTTTCTAAACCCGCTAAACAAACACCCTTTACCCACCAAAACCTTTTTCTTTTAAACCCCTTATTTTAGTGAAAACCTCGGTTTTCTTGTGGTGTTCCTTATAAAAAAAGAAGTCTAGCAATAAACAAACAAGTTCCTCAAAGAAACTTTGTTTGAAAATGCTTAGTTTGAATAAAAGTAAAAAAAAAACAAAAAGTTTTACGACGACCAACGCTTTTTACGCTTTTAGCCTTTTTACTAACCACTAACCCAAAACCACCTACCTTTAACCCAAGCCTAATCTTTCCCAAAGTCCTTTTGATATTTTCAAAGGTTTATAGTTAAAAAGGAGGAGGATTGATTGCATGGCAAGCATATGGTAGAAATAAGTTCCATGTCGGTCTCGAGTGTTTCACAAAAATACATCTTCGGCCGAGTGTTGAGTGATCTCCCGTGAGGTATGTGAACTTGTATATAAATGGAATTTTAAAGAGGCATGTTATGCCCAAATAAGTAATTTCTCTTATGAAACGTTCTAAATAAATCATAAAGAATAGGACTGTAAATAGCATAAAAATAAAACCCAATAAAGATCTTGGATTCCCGACACTCAAGACAAGCCCAAAACTTCTCTTCTCCCATTCCATTTGGGTGTGTAAGCCACATAATAAAGAGTTTTGCTTGAGGACAAGCAAAGATTCAAGTGTGGGGGTATTTGATGTGTGTAAAATGCAACATATAAATTACATCAAATGAGGCATAAAACTAACCATTTTTTAGTGCTAATGTTGGAAAAAGTGTGCTTTTGTCTTCCTTTTGTATTTTCAAGACCAAATGAGCTTAAATGAACAAAAGGAACAAATATGCAGCAAAATCTAACATAAATACAAAGAAAACGAAATAACGTGGCATGCCCGATGTAGGTCCCTCTCGAGGATGAGATAAAACCTTTTCCTTGTTATATCAAACACACTAGCGAGTGCGGAATCCAAGCTAGCATGCAACCGAGACTTTATACGAGAACAAGCACAAACACAACACGCAAGATTCACCGATTAACACCACTTGTATTAATACGAATGAAGGGTCCGGTTACAAGCTCAATGTTTACAGAAGTGTTCTATAAACTCTCAAGGTGTGTGTGTGCTCTCAACAAGTGTTCTCTTCCTTCTGTGTCTGCTCTCCTGAACACAACACACTACATGGGTATTTATACCCGACACAGCTAACATGCTCGAAGGATAAGGTAATCTGGTCGAAGGATCATCTATCGACCAGAAGTCTACCGAAAGATCCATACATACCTCGAAGGATGATATCCTTCGAGGTCCATCTGTATCTATCGAATGTTTATCTTTCGAGGTCATCGAAGGATACAAACCATCCTTCGATGACATCCTTCGACACAAGCATGTTACTCACAATGTGCTAACTGTTTGGCCAAGTCTAACCAGGAGGATGGTTGACTTGGTCAAACTTACATCAAACTTACATTAAAGACATCGTTTTGTATCATGACGAAATACAGACAAAGCACAGACACAAGTGCACCAACAAACTCCCCCTTGGCTGTAGCTTTGTCTCGATCTTCGTGTCTTCAAGTCTTCAAGGCCGAGTCGAACCGAGCCGAGTCGCGTCCACACAAAGTGCATCAACAAACTCCCCCTTGGACGCTACTCGTGATGGTTCGTCTTCTGTCACATTCATGTCGGAGGATCTTCAAAGTCTTCACGCGTCATAAGTAGAAAGTGTATCAACAAACTCCCCGTTTCATGTAGAAAGTGTGTTGACAAACTCCCCCTTAGATTGAACTCTCCATTGAGTCATGCTCGTGAATCTTTTGACTTGACAATTCTTCAGATCCTTGTGGTGTTGATGAAGGGACAGCGGCAACTCGATCATTTTATCCTTCGAGTGCCTCCACTTCGTGTCTTCATTCCAAAGCTATTCATCGAACATGTTCTCCTCGCCTTTAGTATCTGCACATGCAAGAAAGCTAAACGCATAATGAGAACAACCGCTTGGAATATAGTTAACAGTTAAGCTAACGACACATATGAGATCAAATCTCAATCAAACACCAACCGACAGCAGTTTGAAAGTTTAGAAAAATATTCATTTTAATCCTTTAACTTTCAAAACTCGTTAACTTCGACTGTTTATGAAGATGCAATTGTTTTCCAGCTTACGATCAGGATTTTGGGTAGGATAGACTCGAGTTCCAACATCAGTCAATCAAAAATAAACTAGAAGCAAAATCTTTTTGGCTTTTATAAAGTTTATATTAAAACACACCTAAAATCTTTTTGGAATTTTCATTTTTCAAATGTAAAGACGGAAAGCAATAAATAAATATATACAAAGATACATAAACAGGAAACATTAAATAAAAATTTACAGACATTCTTTTTGCGAGTTTCGAGGGTAAGAGAATCATATCAGTGTACGGTCATGTCCAAAACGCTCTTGTTGTTCAATTAGTTAACATTAAGATAAGCATCCTATAACAATTATCGGTATTGTTGTCCACATAAGCTCAGCTTATCATTTGTAATCATGGCGAGGGGATACGTTAAGGTATAATTTATACTTACCGACCGGTGTTCATCCACATCACGACACATTCCCGTATCAAGGTATGCACGAGGGTTCATCTTACCGGTGAGTATACCGATTATCATATGTTTGACCGTATATGATGTGAGATTCTCACTTATTTTGATTGAAAACAAGCCCTATGTGATAGAATCACTTATTGATGAGGAACTTGATTTTCAGATGCATGAGGGCACAGGAGCAAGTCCGTGAACAGGTCAGTACTTTCGTACAGCAGAGAGACGAACTTGACTCCCGGAAGAATGTGATATATTATCACTTATTTGTGTGGACATGTGATTGTTGATCACTTATTGAGGTCGTATGCAGTATGTACACGTATGTATAGTATCATGGAAGATCTAGACTTGCGTCCCCGTTATTTTTCGGTAAAAGATACAACCATGATACCCAGATGATAAGCAGCATAAAGACCGAATATCTCAGAACCTCGGCAATCTCTCAAACGAAATTTCGGTACTAAGACCATATGCCAATGAATGGTTCCCACCCAGTCTTCAGTCGATTTAAGTTTATATCACCCTGCACACTTTAAAATGATTGTGAGCCTACCGATACATCTTATATAGAGCTGCTTATCATTTTTCATTTAAGGTTTAAAGAGGTTTAGACAGACCACTGATGTACTATCATATTCTCTTTTGCTCGCCAGGAAACTCATTTTTGTTTTTCTAATGTTTTTGTGTTTTTGAAATTTTTCGATGTTTTTGGATTTTCAAATTTTGATTTACTCCCCCTAAAATCAACAAACTATGACAAATTTAAAAAAACACAAAGATATTCAAAAAAAAAATGATTTTCCGACGTTGGTTAACTCATGTTTCACCTAAATGCCGTTTACCAAAATTAAGTTTTAATCAGAAATGATTTAGCGAAATTTGGAAAATCAGTTGGCATGTCGGTAAGCGGTGCGGACCATGACAACATTGTCTGGCCAAAGAGTGCTGAACGAGATAATAAGTCACAAAGCAGCTTAAATATCGACAAGTAAAAGAGAGATTAGAATTTTAAAACCGTATCCTGCAACTGCATCGTGCATTGCAAGGAATCTGAGTGCTCTCCCAAACTGAATATCCACCCGGTGTGGATTTCAAGGTCGATTCTTTGTAGCTACTTAGAAATCTCTTCCCAGCAACAAGATCAGTAACCTTTGGGTCCGGCTGGTCGCCCACATTGCACCAGCGAAGGTCTTTGTCTTTCTCTTACAGAAGTAGTGTGCGGTTGTTCAACCCATGTCAAGGCATCCGCACACCCGGTGTAGTTTGATCAACCAACACATTTTCTTCAATCACACCACGAAGAAATGTACACTGCACGTTTATCTTGTAGATTGTGAACTTCAGACGTGCTGCAGGTGCGTACATTTTGATTTGAATCTATCCCGGGGACCCGATCAAAGCCTTGAACATTCACATTTTGAAATGATTTTCATTTTGTCGAAGCTTTTCAATCTCTTTCAACAGACATTTCTGTTTCCCTTTCCTTTTTCTCTCCATCAAAGGCAGCAATTTCTTCTGTTGCCTATTTTGTGCAAGGATGCTCCACTATCAACAATCTTACGACTATCGAAAGTTCCTCCTGGAATATCCTACACACTTACTCAAAAATTAGTTGGAGAGAGGGACCCAAGCCTTTGTGGACTTGGGTCGTCCTTGATCATCAAGGTAAGTGATTTCAATCACTTGATGATTAGGAAAAAGAACCTGTGGTGCTCCCCCTGATTGAATTACCTGCTTTTGCTTCCAAGCTGTTTGTTCTTTACCAGTATTTGCATTAATTGTTTTAGCATTTACTGGTTTTACAGTTTTAGGTTTTGCTTGAACAGGTTTTTCTTCTTTGACCTCTGATTTTAAGGCCTTTTCAATTACCTTTTGATTCTTTTGTTTTGACTTCTTTTCCCTTTCTTTCAAGACACGTGGGTCTTGTTTCGGGGAAATTGAACGTTTTTGGTAATTGGTTTCTTGGGGAGCACTCGTTTTTGGCTTTAACTTTTGCAGGTATGGGCAGTATCTTACAATATGCCCAATTGTGCCACACTCAAAGCACATTCTCCGCTCTACAAACCTCGGAGAAACATGTTGATGACCAGACGAAGAACCAGACCATGAACTTTGTGATCTAGACGTGCTTGGACCTAAATCACATCCGTTGGTGTGTTGGGTGTAATTATTCTGTTCATTTCGTTTTAAAACTCTAACTTGTTTTATAAAATCAAGGTTAGATTTATCCTGAAATGTTTCAAGTTTGTCTGAACCCGTGGATCCAACAAAGTTCATTTTCGGTTCTCGTTTCTTAACAGGAGCTCTTTTGTTTTGCACCCATTGTTGTTGAACCTTAGGTGCTTGAACATTCTTGTTCTGAGCCTTCTTTCCCTGTCCCTTACCTTTTCCGGAGTTGACTTGTTGTTTTCGCTCAACTTGTGGTTTTTGGTTTCCGTATTGTTTTCTAATTTGGTCACACGGAATTGGATCACATTGAGTGACGGTAATTTTGCCACTTTTGTTCCCCAAAAACTTATCAGTACATCCTTCAAAAATTTGCTCAATTAAATCTTGATTTACATTTTTAATTGGAAAATCCTTGTTAGAGTAGATTTTGTCATCTCCTTTGAGCGTGTACAACAAGTTATTCTCTTCACTTGTAGAAACAAGCGACTCCATTGCTTTTGACATTTCAGTCTTACTCGGTTTCACTGGTGGATCACACAGGATGTGATTCTCGATTGGAATATCTGGTGTAACCGAGTTAGACTGTTGTTTCACAATTTCTTCAGATTCATCATCCGAAGAATCAGCATCCTCAACGATGGGAGGACTCTGTTCCTTAACACATGATGAATCTGTCACAGTTTCAGATTCAGATTCTGATTGACCCGAGGATGATGTACCAGTTGTGAACCCGAGGCCTGCTGCAAAGTCATCTAGACCGAGTGGCACAGTAGGTTCAAAACGGGGCATATCCTCGTCATCAGGCGATTTGGAGTAATTGTGATTCATTGGGGGAGGACATGATTTGAATCCAATACACGGTTTATCCCCCTTTTTCTTTCTCTCTTGAACATCAATGATGTGATCCAATACAAAGCGGGAATTGGAATAGCTTTCCAGTTTCTGCTTAATTGTCTCACATTCACATCGAGCTGTTGCTAACTCTACCATTTGCTTTTCAATTGTGTCAATAAGATTATTGTTAGCATGTTGTTTTCGCAAAACAGCCTTTTGCAATTCTGAAACATCATGTTTTAGTGACGCAATTGTTGCTTTAAATTCCTTTTCATTTCTGGTTAAAAATACGTTAGCTTCAGCTGCTTTAGACAGATCTACAACCAATTCTTGATGGTGTTTGCATGTGATATCATATTTCTCTTGCAAAGCCTCGTGTTTGCTTTGCAATTCACAACACTCATCATTCCTTGAAACATGTTTGTCTTGCAAGTCAAACAAACTAGCTTGTAAGGCATCATGTTTGCCTTGCAACTCAGACATGTTTGCCTCTAAATCAGCATTTTTAACACGCAAACTATCACAGTTATCACAACTAACTACAGTGGGTTCATCGACACATACCTGACCTGATGAACTGTCGACATTAGCCATAAAGGCTGAATGGAGAGAAAACGAAGAATAAGCAGCTTGATCCACCAAATTAGATCTTCTTTCAGTTCCTGCTGCAGCTTCTTCCAAAAGTTCATCAATATCTGCATCGATTGACGCACTAGATGTCTCATCCACATGATCATTTCCTGAAGTGGAGGATTCTTCATCTGAGCTTCCACTATAACCAGAACTGTCTTCATCTTCAGAAGATGCAACACCATTGGTGGAAGATTCTCCACCACTGGCGTGCTTTAAATCCTTTACAACTTCAGCAAAACATGCTGTTCCACCATTTCCTCCTTCTCCAAGCTGAAGCGACCAATCACAACCCTCATCTATTTGAACCACCAGCCCCCGGTTGGCATTTGATGGTCCTGCTTGGCCTTGGTTGTTGACAGGTATCATCGTACGAACATTGTTCCTGTTCTGGTTCTGCTGGTTGCCTTGATTTCTGAAGGGGTTTTGGTTTCCATGCTGAGCTGGTCTTGTGCATTCCCTTTTGAAATGACCCCGTTCACCACAGTTAAAGCATGTTACAGCTTGCTTGTCGAACCCATACTTGGTGTCTTTCTTGCTTTCCAAGTTGGTTCTTCCCGTCCTTTCCATAAACTCCTTTGCTCTTCGAATTGCACTAGCAAGAGCCCATTTGATATCCATCATTTCAAACTCTTCCTTATCCACTTGCTGATAATCTTCATTGGTTAGATTGATATTCCCAATCTGACCTGCGACTAATCCACAATAAGCACTAACCAAGGTGTTCAACATCTCCATATGTTCCTTGGCTACTTCGACACTGACTTTGGAAAAGTTGGAAGTGTCTAGTCTGACTGTGTTAGGATTGGAAGTGGCTTGAAAGTTTGAGGAGCTTCCATAAAACCCTTGCTGTTGCGGTTGTTGCTGCTGAGCTGTCGGTTGTGCATTCGGTCTTGAAAACATCGTGTAAGCTGAAGGATCAAACTGATCTGTTGTTGAAGGTCCGGTGTTAGAAACGAAAGCTGTTTGAAGCTTCGCGTGTTGAGAAGCTGGTCTTTCTCCACTGATACCTCCTGCAATCCCAAAGTACATTTCTGGATTTTGAGGAGTTAGTGTTCGTTTTGCCTTAAGCTTTTCTTCTACATCCTTGTTCTCCAGTTTTTGAATCAACTCATAAACGTTGATTGTGTCTAGAACACCATTTTCTTTGAGAATTTCAAGGTAACTGCTCCACTTTGCTGGTAAGCTATCAGCGAATCTCTTCACCATTTCTTGTGGAGTGGCAGTGACTCTAAAACCAAACATCTCGCTCAACAAGTGATGGAACCTTGTAGATAACTCTGCCAAAGTCTCATTCTCCATACACATGAAACCTTCAAACTCTTTCTTCAGTAATTCTTGCTTGATCTTTCTAGATTGAGCATTTCCTTCACATCGTAACGTGAGCATATCCCACAAACTTTTAGTAGTCGTGCAGTAAACAAACTGGTGGTAAATGTCTTTGTGAAGAGCTTGTGTGAGAATCATGAATGCCTTCTTTTCTAACTCAAATTTCTTCTTATCATCATCAGACATAGTGCTGTAAGTTTCTGGATTAGATCCTGCAACTCCCAAATCATGGTCAAATGCGGTGAAGAAGCACATCCATAGATCTTGACCTTGCCCCTGAACATAAGTTCTCAGCCTTTCTTTCCACCATCCCCAATCATTGATATGATTTAGCTTTGGCGGCTTTGTGCTTGTACCAGTCTCACTGTCGTTCTGCATCATAGATTGAATGCTGTTGCTTTGATTTGTGACCAAAGCCCATTGATTTGCAGTTATCATTGCTGCTTGAGGTGGAGCAATAGCCTGCATCCATGCTTTGCTGAAATCTGACGCAGATTGTGTAGCTGATGATTGCGTAGCTGATGATTGTGGAGTTAGAGTCCACGCGGTTGGATCCCACTGACCGTTTGTTCCCATTTTATAAAAATTAATATATTAAGTGAAAATTGATTTTAAGAATGAAAACAAGTTTTCTCTTTAAAAATTTAATTTTCACAAACTATGTTAATTTATCGAGAGATAACAAACAGCCGAAAGATTCTTGATCGAAAGACCTGAAACACAAACTGTTAAACACAAACAGATTAATGATCGAAAGATCAATACCTGTTCGAAGGATCAACAGGGTTCGAAGGATCTCTGTTGAATTTCGAACAATGTTTTCGAAAGATTCTCCAATCAAAGGATCCTTATCTTTCGAAAATGAACAGTACACCGAAAGATGATTTCGAAAGATGACTTCGAAAGACTCCCCAGTCGAAGGATCCTTGTCTTTCGAAAATGAACAGTAGACCGAAAGATGAATGTTTCGAAATGATTCCTTGGTTCGAAGGATGATGATCTATCGAACCTCCACTGATCGAAAGATGGTCTTTCGAGTTCGAAGGATATCTTTCGAAAGGTTCTGACACAGTTGACAATCGGTGACAAGTTGGTGAAAAAGTTGACGGGTTGGTGAGAACTTTCGGCAGAAAGTATGTTCAGACCATATCTTTCAGGTCTGAACATGCAGGTTTTTCACCAAAACAGGTAAGGTCCGAATATTTTAATCAGTTTACAACTCCCAACACACAAACACTTTGAAATTTAAACTTTTTAAGATCAAAAGTGTAAAATACCAAGAACACTTAAGATATCGGTTGAAGATAAGAAGAACAAACCCAGAAATATGAATATTTCTGCAAACCGACAACACTCCGAAACCCGATTTTAACAAGTTTTTCAGAAAATATAAACTTTAAAAACCCGAAAAACAGCAAGAACACCTCGGTTTTAACAAGGAGAAGAGCCAAAGCTCTGATACCACTTGTAGGTCCCTCTCGAGGATGAGATAAACCTTTTCCTTGTTATATCAAACACACTAGCGAGTGCGGAATCCAAGCTAGCATGCAACCGAGACTTTATACGAGAACAAGCACAAACACAACACGCAAGATTCACCGATTAACACCACTTGTATTAATACGAATGAAGGGTCCGGTTACAAGCTCAATGTTTACAGAAGTGTTCTATAAACTCTCAAGGTGTGTGTGTGCTCTCAACAGAATGCTCTCTCTATGTGTTCTCTCCCTTCTGTGTCTGCTCTCCTGAACACAACACACTACATGGGTATTTATACCCGACACAGCTAACATGCTCGAAGGATAAGGTAATCTGGTCGAAGGATCATCTATCGACCAGAAGTCTACCGAAAGATCCATACATACCTCGAAGGATGATATCCTTCGAGGTCCATCTGTATCTATCGAATGTTTATCTTTCGAGGTCATCGAAGGATACAAACCATCCTTCGATGACATCCTTCGACACAAGCATGTTACTCACAATGTGCTAACTGTTTGGCCAAGTCTAACCAGGAGGATGGTTGACTTGGTCAAACTTACATCAAACTTACATTAAAGACATCGTTTTGTATCATGACGAAATACAGACAAAGCACAGACACAAGTGCACCAACAAACTCCCCCTTGGCTGTAGCTTTGTCTCGATCTTCGTGTCTTCAAGTCTTCAAGGCCGAGTCGAACCGAGCCGAGTCGCGTCCACACAAAGTGCATCAACACCCGACCCCTCGACAACATCTTCCCAAGAAAAAAACAAAGAAACAGAAGGCTGACCACGACCCCGTTGTCACACCCCAACCGATGGCGGAATCATCGGGGCATGGCACTGAGTGAAACAGATTGTCCAGAAATTTCCATAACATTTATCATTACTATTCAATTTAAATATTACGTCCCATACCGTATCTCAAATAGTAAAATAATTATTACAAACAAAAATCCAGGCAAATATTCTGTTCCGACAACTCAGATTTAAATAATCAGCAATTGTTTATCTGCTTCTAGAGACCCTTAGTTTGACCACTACAGACAACTATTTGTTGGGCTCTAAAGCTTTATTCTAGCTTCAACTTCCAATCATGTGTGCATCCTAAGCACCTGTCATATACGTTAAAATAAAGTTAATACATATAATGTAAAGGTGAACATACAAGTTTGATAATAGCATATAGAGTTCGAATTCGTTTACGCATAACCAGAACGTACACATAGTGAAATGAAGCACGTTAGTTATCGACATAGATCCATCGATACCAATGACTGCGGTTGACTACCAAATGCAGTTCGCAATACATGATTACCACCGTAATCCATGCAAGTAATTGTCCTTAACAACCCCCGTGTGAACGGGTGCTGAGTCCAAACTATAGTACTATCATTGCTAAGGCAGGTAGACAACATTCCATGTGTAAACATAACAAACAAGCATTCATAAGCCACGTATATCATGCATTAATGGTTAGCGTTCAAATAGTATTGAGTAGTGTGTTCGATGTGATTTGAAAAGTTGTAATGTATGTAACACCCAAAAGTGCTTAAAGCAAAAAAGGATCGAGTATACTCAGAGCGGTTGATGGATTGAAGGGAGCGCTTAGCGAGTAAGGTTAGCCTGAATAGATTGATAGCATAACGATAAGTGACGCGTAAAACGATGCAAAGTGTTGGAGAGTCGGACAGCTGGTCGATCGGACAGTAGTTCGATCGGACGGCTGACCGTTCGGTTGACAGTCCGCTCGGACCGCTGCCCGGTCGGTCGGTAGGCCGATCGGATGGTTGTTCGAGTGGATTGTTTCTTCCTTTGAGAAGGATGTGTTTGTGTATGATGGCTTGACTTTTGAAGTTTTCGTTTTAGTATTTGAAAACATTGAAGTACCTTTACCCTTCAGGTCGGTCGATCGGATGGCTGTTCGATCGGACGGCAACCCGATCGGTTAGGTATTTTAATACATTGTAGTGATTTGCTTTGGATCGGACAGGTGTTCGATCGGACATGTGTTCGATCGGACAGCTGACCGATCGGTTGGCAAGACAACAATGGTCAACAACTTTAATGAAATGCAAGGTATGGCGCAGTGGATCGGGCAGCTGATCGATCGAACCCTAATGTTGTTCGATCGGAAAACATGCATGAACCACCATGACGAGTTCTCAGTGGGGTGTCACCTGATCGGACGGTTGTTCGATCGGGTGGCACTCCTAGTGCATCGAACATGTTGAAAAATCGATTAAGTGTTGAAGTATAGTATCTCATAATCCGGAGAGTAATCCGATCGGACAGTAGTTCGATCGAACAACAATTCGTTCAATACTAGTCTTCAAAATAAATTGATTGTGTGGTACCATGTGTTAACCGATCGACTGGCCAGTCGATCGGCTGACTGTCCGATCGGCTGGCTGTCCGTTCGGACAGCAGTCCGATTGGTCAGCATCCTGACCTAATCAGCCTATTCGTCTAACACTTGGTTGTTCTGTTTGTTTGTCGTTTTATTGAGGTACTTTGTCAACGAGTCGAACCATAGATTTCTCGTCCTTACTTAGTTCCCCTGGTCGGACAGGAATCACCCAAATCCGGCTGGTGAGCTATTCCGAACGGAGTTTAGCGTTTAACCCGAGATCGGTTAACCTCGTGGATAGAATCCGGATCTTGAACCATGAAACCACCGGAGTGATTTGCAAACCGGCACAGGCTCCGTTTCTATCGGTTTGAAGGCATTGAGTGAAAAAGAGTTGAAAGAAGGTTGGAAAATCTGTCTTTCAATCCTTTTCACCATGTATATGTTTAGATCTATGAAAGATCTTTGTTTGTTTCTGTGGAAATCGGCTAGATCCAAGTTATTCTTGGTGGATTGAGGCCAAAACATGAAGTTCTTCAAGAACCCATGATGACATCATCCTAGAACACTTAAATCTTGATGATTTCACGGTTAAAAGTTAAGATTTGAAAGATAGAAAGGAGTAGGAGTGCGTGTAGATCAAGAAAGTACAAGATTTAGGACGAAATCTTACCGGAATCGAGAGAAATCTGAGAAAAGGTTGAACTAAGCGTGCTGGTCGAACAGAGGTTTCCAAAAGTGGAAAGGATGACAATGACAGGGGTATTTATAGGATGCCAAAAGGGGAAAGTGCTGGCCGATCGGCTGGTCGTTCGATCGGCTGGTAGCCTGATCGATCAGTCTGCACGTTTCGAGTGTTCAGCGCGACGATTTTTGATATTTTGATTTCGGTTGTGAGCGGTTCGATACGATAGGGTTTCTTAGTCAAATTACTTTTAATCCCAACCACTCATATCTTGCGTTGTCTCTTCTCCACTAATTATCATAGTTCGGTTTCGATTGAGTTCGATTGCGTTTCAAGTTTCGATTGCGTTTCGATTCATTTCCACACATAACATAAATAAACATGCACAAGTAACACATAAGGCACACACACACGTATAACAATAATTAAAATACGTAGCTCGAGTTGTGATTCGATTCGATGTCGATTTGATTAGCATAGTTTGATTATCGTTTAGTTAACTTTATCGCATTGTTACTTCCTACAGTTCACAGTCGTAAGTCGGTTAGAAGGCGATTTGAAATACGTCGATTATTGTAATTATTGACACTTACTCCACATAATACAGGTAAATTAAACACATAAAAGAAATTCACTATAAGTCAAGTTGCGCGAAATCGGTCGTTGACTTTGACTTTGACTTCCCTGAAAACACGGGGTGTTACAGCCTCCCCTTGTTTAGGGAATTTCGTCTCGAAATTAAGCTGAAAGTTATACCACACTATGAATCACGTTTGAGAACTTTCTCTCTCTAGGCCTTTTCCTTAAATAACTGCGGGTACTTCGCTTTCGAGTTCCCAAGTGAACTATGCGCCTCGTTTGCTTTCCCATCAGACTTTCACAATAGGAATGCGAGAGCGTCTGAGCTGCTTGGTTTGGCGATCCATGATTTCGACAGGCTTCTCCACGAAGTGTAATGTTTCGTTCACTTGTAAGTCATCGAGTGAGACATGTAAGTCGTGGTCGGCTAGGCACTTTCGGAGGTTTGACACGTGGAAAGTCGGGTGGACGTTACTAAGTTCCTCCGGTAGTTCGAGTCTGTAGGCGACTTTTGCGATCCTTTCCAGAATCTTAAAAGGTACAACATATTGAGGCGCGAGCTTTCCTTTCTTGTCGAATCGGACCACACCCTTCCAAGGTAATACCTTTAGGAGTACGTAGTCACCAACGTCAAATTCAAGGGGCTTGCGGTCTATCGGCATAACTTTTCTGTCGATTCCGAGCTTTAACCAGGTTGTCTCGAATTTGGAAAATTCAGTCTGTCGTTTCTTGTAATAGCTCAGGACCGGTTAATTGCGAATGACCAATCTCGTGCCACACAATAGGCGATCGATATCTTCTTCTGTATAAAGCCTCGAATGGTACCATTTGAATGCTAGAATGATAGTTGTTGTTATACGAGAATTCAACCAACGGCAGGTATTTATCCCAATTACCACCGAAGTCTATGACACACGAACGGAGTATGTCTTCAAGAGTACGAATCGTTCTTTCAGTCTGACCGTCGGTTTGAGGGTGGAAAGCGGTACTTAGATTTAATGACGTACCGAGTGCCATTTGAAACGTTTCCCACAGTCGCGAGGTAAACCGAGCATCACGATCAGAGATGATATCACGAGGCGTCCCATGATTACAAATGATCTCGTCGGTGTAGATTTGGGCTAATCGTTCTACCTTGTAGTCTTCCCGTATTGGTAAAAAATGAGTTGATTTAGTCAAACGGTCGACCACAACCCAAATGCTGTCGTGACCTGATGACGTGTGCGGTAGCTTTGTTATAAAGTCCATAGCTATACTCTCCCACTTCCACATGGGGATCGGTGGTTGTTCGAGTAAGCCAGAGGGTCCTTGATGTTCAGCCTTGACTCTTGCACAAGTTAGGCATTTTCCAACATAGAGAGCAATATCCCTTTTCATGCCCGGCCACCAGTACTTATAGCAAAGGTCCTGGTACATTTATCGGCACCGAGATAAATAAAATACCGGGATTTGTGGGCTTCGTCCATCAGAATCTGTCGTAAATCGGTCCATTTAGGGATCCAGATTCGGTCCAGAAAGTGGAATATCCCATTCGACTTGCTCACAAGCTGGGCTCCATCGTGGTAGATTCTTTCTTTCTTCAGAGTGCGTTCGTTAAAACACGTATGTTGAGCTTCGCGGATGAGAGTTTCGAGATTGTATTGGGCTTGCACATTACGAGTGCTAAGCAGATAGCTCCGTCTGCTAAGTGTGTCGGCAATAACATTTGCTTTTCCTGGGTGATAACGAATCTCACAGTCATAGTCGTTGAGAAGTTCTACCCATCGGCGTTGACGCATATTAAGTTCCTTCTGATTAAAGATATGTTGTAGGCTCCTATGATCGGTGAAGATCGTACACTTGGTACCATACAGGTAGTGTCGCCAAATCTTTAACGCAAAAACAACTGTGCCTAGCTTGAGATCATGGGTTGTATAGTTCTTCTCGTGGATTTTGAGCTGTCGAGATGCGTAAGCTATAACCTTGTCCCGCTGCATAAGGACACAACCAAGACCAAGGTTGGAAGCATCACCGTAGACAATGAAATCGTTGTTTCCGTCGGGTAGTGTGAGAACAGGAGCATTGTAAAGCTTGTGTTTAAGGGTTCGAAAGGCAGACTCTTGTTCAGTTCCCCAAACAAAATGCTTGTCTTTATGCGTGAGAGCGGTAAGTGGCACATCGATCTTTGAGAATCCTTCGATAAATCGTCGATAATAGCCTGCTAGTCCGAGAAAAGAATGGACTTCAGACGGGTTCTTAGGGGTAATCCAGCTCTTAACAGCTTCAATCTTCGTAGGATCGACGTGAATACCTTGACTATTAACGATGTGACCCAGAAACTGAACTTCCTCCAACCAGAATTCACACTTGGAGAACTTGGCATAGAGTTGGTTCCCCTGGAGTAGCTCGAGAACGAAACGTAGATGTTGCGCATGTTCGGCTTTCGATTTGGAATAGATCAAGACATCGTCGATGAATACGATGACGAAACGGTCGAGATATGGTTTACACACACGATTCATCAGATCCATGAAAACCGCTGGTGCGTTGGTTAAACCAAAAGGCATAACGACAAATTCGTAGTGGTCGTATCGAGTGCGAAACGCGGTTTTGGGTATATCCTCCTCTTGAATACGCAGTTGGTGATAGCCTGAACGTAGGTCGATCTTCGACAAACACGTAGCGCCGATCATAGGATATTAGAAGAGAAATTGTCCGACCTATCTCAAAGAGTTGAAAAACAAGAGGGATGCGGGGTAAACCTCAGGTACTATCTTTATGATACATGTTGAGCTTAATGTTATTTCTTCTAATACATGGGTACTAGATACCGGATGTGGAACTCACATTTGCAATTTGTTGCAGGGGTTCAAAAGAAATAAACATTATAAGAAGGGAGACGCTAGTCTTTTCATGGGCAACGGAGCAAAGGTTGAAGTCGAAGCTTAAGGAGACTACGTTTTAGAACTTCCAAGTGGTTTGGAAGTTATTTTGAAGAATGTTTTGTATGCTCCTAGTTTAACTAGGAACATAATTTTTGTTTCCCTTTTAAGACAATGTGGTTTTAATTTCGAATTTGTTAACCAAGACATTTATGTTTCTATGCATGATGTGTTTTACTTTAAGGCTATGCCTCTAAATGGTATTTGTGAATTAGATCATGATAACACATCATATGATAGCTCAATGTACCAAGTAACCAACAACAAACTCAAAATGGATTTGAGTGATTCCTATCTTTGGCATTGTCGCCTTGGATATATAAGCAAGAATCACATGCATACACTTCAGAAAAATGGTCTTTTGAATACAAATGAAGATAATTCATTTGATGTATGCGAATCTTGTTTACAAGGAAAAATGACCAAGACACCCTTTAGTGGAACTTTTGAAAGGGCTAAAGACTTACTAGGTATCATACATTCAGATGTATGTGGTCCTTTTAAGCCGATGACTACGAATGGTGAAAGATACTTCATTACCTTTACCGACGACTTTAGTCGTTATGGTTATGTGTATTTACTAAGACACAAGGATGAGGCATTTGAAATGTTCAAAGACTTCAAAAGTGAAGTAGAAAATGAACTCAAGAAAACAATCAAAGTCCTTCGCACTAATAGAGGAGGTGAATATCTTAGTGGTGCTTTTCAAGATCATCTTAGGAGTTGTGGGATTATCTCACAACTTATTCCACCTAGAACACCACAACACAATGGTGTGTCCGAGAGGAGAAATCGAACTCTATTAGATATGGTTCGAT
Source organism: Helianthus tuberosus (assembly GCA_030545235.1). Classification (NCBI taxonomy): domain Eukaryota; kingdom Viridiplantae; phylum Streptophyta; class Magnoliopsida; order Asterales; family Asteraceae; genus Helianthus; species Helianthus tuberosus. The sequence goes on from CM060401.1 coordinate 60,661,053, forward strand.
CTATGATGGCTAGAAGCACATTACCTCTATCGTTAGGTCCCCTTGACGTATGGATCTTTCACAGAATTGTCAATCTAATCAAGAGTGCGGAATCCTCTTGATCAGAATATAGCAGAATGTGTAGAAACATAAATCACTTTCAAACCGGGTTTCTATTGATTATCAATCTCACAAGAATTACAATCAATCTAAACCCTAACCACACAAGATTTCGTCCAAGACTATGTCTCTCACGAAATTGCTCTCTCAAAAACTGTTTTGGCTGATTAACCTAAACCCTAAAGCCTCACCTTGTTTATATAACACAAGGTTGCTACTTGGGCTAGAGTTTCCTACATGGGCAAGCCCATTTCGTCCCCAATGACCCAATATGGGTTTTGTTTAGCCCAAACTCTATTATTCAACTATTACAAAGCTAAACCCGCTAACCGTTTATCATTTTTCTAATTACAAGATATCCAAAGACCAAATCTAAGCTGTTGTCACAAACATGCACCAACAAACCCCCCCTTGACAATAGCTTCATAAAATAACTTTGTCTTCAGTCATCTTGCAATCTTCATGTAGTCTTGCATTGTCTTTGGTCTTTGGATAGCTTCAGCTTCAACAGCTTCTGTCAGCAACAGACTCCCCCTAAGCTAATGCATCCAACCACCAAATCTTCAAAAACTTTAGCGTTTGAGTGAACTCTAGTTCAGCATTTGTAAAGCAATCTTCAAACTCTTCATCTTCGTCTGCAACGTAGAAAGGAGGTTCTACCATGCATCCAATCAAACTCTCATCTTCTCACAGCAACTCATCACTTTACTTCTCAGCAACATACTACTTCAATCTGTATACTATAAAACAAACATCTCGAGAAACCATAATAATTTTTCAACATAAGTTAAACAAATTATTATTATTCAAGAGATTTGTTAAACTGTATAACAGATTAAGCATTTTCCAATTTTATCACCAACACGCAAAAGTTTTTAATCACACCCTATAACCCGCGTGATTTAAAAATTTTGAGCTCACTTTCCAACACCGTCTCCCCCTATCAGTAACAATTCCTCCAAGAATAACAGTTTTCCGTACATTAAGAATTTTAAACAGAAAAAGACACTATTTTTGTATTTTCATATTTTCTGAAAGCAAGTAAATAACAAAAGCAATAAACACTCTATTTTTGTGAGAATCACTGGTAAGAAGATCATTCAACAAAATCAAACTGTTTCACACAATTAGATAATTCTTTATTTAATTTTTCGTGAAAAGCAGTCCAAGACGATTACCAGTATGTTTGTCCTCTTAAACAAAATGCATGAACATTTCAAGTACCATTACCGTATGATACGTTAAGGTAATATTATTTCTGATATACTAGTGTGTCCCACTTCAGGATATACCCCCGCGATCAAGGTATGCACAAAGATTCATCGTAGTAGGTGAGTATACTTGTGACTACCCGAGTTTTCAAGGTCTCTATTCGATTTAATCTTGTACCTATTTGCAAAGTGTGGTTCTGATAAGAATATTTGATGTGCATTATAATTGTGTGTAAGTGATTTATATAGTTTGATTTAATATTTTGTTGTTTAATTAAATTATGCCAAACACCCCCTCATGAAATCACCTCACCCCACGAAAACACTATGAGTTTTCGTCCACCATGAAGGCAACGAAAACCAGAAATGGGCCTTGGCCCAGTGACGGGTTGTTTAGTGTTTTAACTCCCAAGCTTTACATGAATTGTTAATTGGCAAAACCCTAATCACACTTCCTCTCTCTCTCTCTCACTACCTTTGAACCCGACGGCAAGTTCTAGCTCTTTGGTAACCGTTGCTACGTTGCTAGTCTCTTGGTTAGTTTATCCTCTCGGATTGTTGTTACGCATATTAGATGATTGTTATATAGTGATTGTAAATGGTTATGTAATCATGTTGTGATTTGGATTGATTGTTTTGATAGGAATACTTATAAACTGAGATTATGATTGGTTGTGTTATGGTCTCTGTCAAGGTTCGGTTGATGTTGTGTATATATGCATGTCCTTGAATGCTATAATGAAGGATGGATAGGGTTTATGTTCATCATGTGGATTAGATCTGATGTTATGATAGCAGTTGAATAGATCTCGATGCATGTTCAAATTAATGTATGATAATTATATTAACTCAGTATTGAAGGATTTCGTATTAATGCTTTGTATGTAAGAAGTATCGCATGATTGTCATGATTGAATGATTAATATTGAATGATATGAGTGTGACCTACTGAATCTTATTTATTGTCCAACATGTGATCCTGACAAATTATAAGAATATGTAAATCCTTTAATATTAAATGAATGGATGCTATTTTTGAATGCTTGCTATTGGACCGGTTATAATATGATAGAGCATGATTGCCTATGTCAGTAGACATGTGATGTTCTTTATGAATGTGTAATTTGTTAAATTCATACATGTTTGATTAGAGAGAATGCAGTCGGTAGGTGCATCCAAATTTAAGGTCTTGCATGTGATGGCATAGGAATTGGCGGCTAGGTTGCATGTAATCACCTCATCATATTCGGCTAGTCATTCTTGTTATGCATAGGGTATCGATTGCATCAGAGATATGATTAGTAATCATGGTGTTATTGTTAACTGCTGTGATGATGATGATTTATTTTTGAGGCCGACGAAAACACTCACCCTCAACGAAAACACGACTCAACGAAAACACATTGGGATTTCGTCGCCCAAGTGTTTTCGCCAGAAGGTGATTTCGCCAAGATAGTGTTTTCGCCAACAAGGGTTTTAGCCAATGGGTGATTTCGCCGCATATATGTGATTTCGTTGAATGACTGACACAGTAATTCCGTTAGCTGCTAACCCTGTTAAGTTAAGACTGTTAACTCGGTTAATTCTGATTTGACCATGTTGTTTCCGATTAGCTCTGTTATGTACGTTAACTATGTTAGATGTATTGATTCTGTTAAGCATGTTGACTAGGGTACATATCTATGTTGAGCATGTCATGTATGTTAAGTATGTCATCTCTATGTTAAGTATGTCAAGCATGATTAACTCTGTTAAGTATGACAACTTAGTAAGGGACTTGCATGTGATTTGGAACCTCGTATGGAATGATTAATTGTTTATGCATTGCATGATGTAACTGTCAAACACACTCTGTGATATTGATTGCATGCGAAACCTTACAATCCTGTACTGATTGAACATACGTGTATAAATATAGGACTTGACTGATTTCTTGTGAGCACTTAACTTAGCATACCGAGCAAACCAAGGTGAGTTCACACTCTTACCAAGGCATGGGATTCCCGGGGTAGGGAATGGGTTTTGAATAATGGGATTGAACAATTACTCGTACTTACACTGCTACTAGACTATCTACCATCGTCCTCAGGTTAGGCAGGACACTTACGTAAAACCTACGTAAACTTGTACTTACCACTGTCCTCAGGTTACGAAGGGCACTTACGTAAAACCTACGTAAACTCATACATACTACTGTCTTCGGGTTAAGAAGGACACTTACGTAAAACCTACGTAAACCCCCGCGTACCACTGTCCTTGGGTTGAGAAGGGCACTTACGTAAAGCCTACGTAAACCTCGTACGTATTACTTTTCTCGGGTTAAGAAGAACACTTATGGTACAACTATTCTAGTAAATACAAACATGGGAAGCCCCCACTGATAGTAAATACAAACATGGGAAGCCCCCACTGATAGTACATACAACATGGGAAGCCCCCACTAGTTGAATCTACACAACGGCTTAGCTAATAATGCATAGTTATGCAACGAACTTACTTACTGTGAACTCGCTCAACTAGTTGTTAACTTCCTCTTACATGCCTTGCAGGACCATAGGTACTCTTGGAGCTTGCACGGGAGGCGCGGTCGTTGTGGGCACGAATTGTGGATGTTTTGATGAAAACTTTATTACTCTTTAAACTAAACACTTGTGTTGGATTTTCATACTATGCTTCCGCTACCTATACTATGTTTCTGATTGAACACCAATTGTATTGTGATGGATTACATTTACTTTTACTTATTACTTATATGTTCAATATGATTGGTGGCTTGATCCTGGTCAGTCACGCCTCCAAGCGGTGATATTCCGCGTGTGGATTTTGGGGGTGTGATAGATTGGTATCAGAGCCATTGGTTATAGTGAACTTGGTTTTAAAAAGGGGAAAAACTTTTTGGTAAAACCAGACTATAACCTGTACAGTGCTCAACGATCCACAACGATGCTTCGCTCCACGTGCAAGACTCAACATTCTAGGTGATACGATTTATGTTTACATTGCCTACTTGCTAGATTACGTAGAACTTTGCTCATGGTATACTTAGATAAGCGTAACAACTATTGTTTGAAAACACTTGTGTGCTTACTCTCTTCTGTCATCGCACTTTCACGAACCTTTCTCACTCATATTCCCTTCGATGTGAAGATCATGAGGGTATGTGTAAACCTATCTCAAGCCCAGTTGACGGCTCTTATCAACGAACAAGTTACGGCAGCACTCGCAGCCGCTCAGACAGGAGGTCAGAACGCTCAGCCACTTGTGTGCACATTCAAGACGTTCATGGACTGTCATCCTAATACTTTCAGTGGCACGGAAGGGGCCGTTGGACTTCTCCACTGGTTTGAGAAGCTCGAATCGGTCTTCAAAGTGTGTGAATGCCCTGAGGCTCGTAGGGTGAAGTACGCCACTAGTACTCTCGAAGGCACTGCGCTAACTTGGTGGAACGCGTAAGTTCAGATGTTGGGGCTGGCGGCTGCTAATGCCACCCCATGGAATGATTTTAAGGAACTGATCAAACGTGAATACTGTAATCGTGATGACATCCACAAACTGGAAGTGGAATTCTTTAACTTGAAGATGACAGGGTCAGAGATAGAGGCGTATACGAAGCGATCTAACGAACTGGCAATTTTGTGCCCAACTATGGTGGATCCTCCCATCAAGTGCATTGAGCTGTACCTCAAAGGCTTAGTACCAGAGATTCAAAGCCATGTAACTGCTGCTAACCTTGCTACTATTCAAGATGTTACTCGTCTTGCTCATCGTCTCACAGACCAGGCAGTGGAACAGAACAAGCTGCCTAAGCGTATAGGTGCTACTGCTACTACTACTACTACTACTACTTCTGCTATTCCCAGTGACAATAAATGAAAGTGGGATGGATTGGTTGTCCCAACAGCAAGCAGAGATCCTATGCAAAGAGAAGATTGTTCGTATTCCCAGTTCCGGCAAGGAACCTCTCGAAATTCAAGGCGACATGAGTGGTGCTATGGTGGGCATCATCTCCTTCCTGAAGGCCTAGAAGTGTTTACGAAAGGGCCACACTGCTATTTTAGCACTTGTTACTGACGCATCAACGAAAGAGAAGAAGATTGAGGATATTCCAGTTGTACGCGAATTTTCTCAAGTGTTTCCTGAGGAATTACCTGGTCTACCGCCTCATCGCCAGGTCGAATTCCAAATCGAGCTAGCTCCTAGAGCAGCACCCATAGCTCGAGCACCTTATCGCTTAGCTCCAACCGAACTGGAAGAACTGTCTAAGAAATTACAAGAACTCTTGGATAAGGGTTTCATTCGTCCTAGCTCTTCGCCCTGGGGAGCTCCAGTATTATTTGTGAAGAAGAAGGACGGTACCTTCCGCATGTGCATAGATTACCGCAAACTGAACAAGGTGACCGTGAAGAATCGCTATCCTCTCCCACGCAGCGACGACTCGTTCGACCAGCTGCAAGGGTCGACCTACTATTCAAAGATTGATCTGAGGTCAGGCTACCATCAACTGAGAGTCCGGGACGAGGACGTCTCCAAAACAGCATTCAGAACACGCTACGGCCATTACGAGTTTCTGGTCATGCCATTTGGATTAACAAACGCACCAGCAGTCTTCATGGACTTTATGAACAGAGTGTGCAAACCTTATCTTGACAACTTCGTTATTGTTTTCATCGACGACATCCTGATCTATTCGAAGAGTCAGGAGGAACACGAGCAGCATTTACGACTCATTTTGGAACTCCTTCGAGCAGAACAGCTGTACGCCAAGTTTTCAAAATGCGACTTCTGGCTTCGTGAAGTCCACTTTCTAGGCCACGTGGTAAACAAGGATGGGATTCATGTTGATCCATCTAAGGTAGACTCGATTAAGAACTGGCCTGCACCTCGCACACCAACGGAAATTCGCCAATTCTTGGGTTTGGCAGGTTACTACAGAAGGTTCATTAAGGATTTTTCCGAGATTGCACAACCCCTCACCTCACTAACTCAGAAAGGCGTTATTTATCGTTGGGGAAATGCACAGGAATCAGCATTTCAGTACTTAACGGATAGACTTTGTAGCGCACCTATTCTTTCATTGCCAGAGGGCACAGACAATTTTGTGGTCTATTGCGACGCATCCATTCAGGGTCTTGGATGTGTGTTGATGCATCAGGATAAAGTCATTGCTTATGCTTCGCGCCAACTTAAGATTCACGAACGGAATTACACTACACATGAATTAGAGCTGGGAGCTGTTGTTTTTGCGCTCAAGATATGGAGACATTACCTGTACGGTACCAAGTGCACCATCTACACCGATCACATGAGTCTCGAGTATATCTTCAAGTAGAAAGAGTTGAACATGCGTCAACGTCGATGGGTCGAGCTTTTAAACGATTACGAATCTGCTATAAAGTACCATCCGGGCAAAGCCAATGTGGTGGCTGACGCCCTCAGTCGAAAGGATACTACACCTAGGCGTGTACGAGCGTTGCAACTCACTATTCAGTCTAGTCTTTCTTCTCAGATACGAGATGCTTAGGTAGAAGCATTGAAACCAGAAAACGTCAAGGCTGAAGCTCTACGCGGCTTAAGGCAACGGTTAGAACAAAAGGCAGACGGCGCCTACAATGTAACGGGACGCATCTGGGTCCCACTCTATGGCAACTTACGCGGGCTTGTAATGGATGAAGCTCATAAGTCTCGCTACTCAGTACATCCTGGTTCGGATAAGATGTACCATGACTTGAAAACTACCTATTGGTGGCCTAGCTTGAAAGCTCATATAGCAACTTACGTTAGCAAGTGTTTGACTTGTGCGAGAGTCAAAACGGAATATTAGAAACCATCGGGCCTACTCCAACAACCAGAGATACCACAATGGAAATGGGAGCAAATTTCCATGGATTTTGTTATTGGCTTGCCTAGATCTCAACATGGGAATGATACTATTTGGGTGATCGTGGATTGACTCACAAAGTCTGCACACTTCTTGGCTATCAAGGAAATGGATAAGTTCTCCACTCTAGCAGACGTCTATCTTAAGGAAGTGGTTTCGAGGCACGGGGTGCCAGCCTCTATTATTTCCGATCGTGATGCACGTTTTACTTCTGAACTGTGGCAAGCAATGCACAAATCTTTTGGCTCTCGATTAGACATGACCACAGCTTATCACCCTCAGACGGATGGGCAGTCTGAGCGCACTATTCAAAATTTAGAAGACATGTTTCGGGCATGTGTAATTGATTTTGGCAATGGCTGGGAGAAACACCTCCCATTGGTGGAGTTTTCGTATAACAACAGTTACCACTCCAGCATTCAAGCCATTCCATTCGAGGCATTGTACGGGCGTAAATGCCGATCACCTCTTTGTTGGGCAGAGGTGGGTGATAGTCAGATCACGGGTCCAGAACTTGTAGTGGACACAACGGAAAGAATTGCTCAGATACGGCAACGCATGGCGGCAGCTCACTACCATCAGAAAGACTACGCAAACAAGCGCCGGAAACCACTCGAGTTCCAAGTTGGGGATCGAGTGCTACTCAAAGTTTCACCCGGGAAGGGTGTGGTTCGTTTTGGCAAACGGGGCAAGCTCAATCCGCGATATGTCGGACCGTTCGAAATCATTGAGAAGATAGGCAAGGTAGCCTACAAACTAAACCTGCCCGCAGAACTCAGTGCAGTTCACAACGTTTTTCATGTGTCGAATCTGAAGAAGTGTCGGTCAGATTAGACCCTCATAGTTCCTTTGAAGGAGCTCACTATCGATGATCAGTTGCGATTCGTCGAGGAACCAGTTGAAATCATGGACCGAGACGTTAAGGTCCTCAAGCACACTAGAATACCTCTTGTTCGTGTTCGTTGGAACTCCCGTCACGACCCAGAGTTCACCTGGGAACGCGAAGATCAAATGAAACAAAAGTATCCTAAACTATTCGCAAACAGTACAACCACTACTGAGGCTGAAGCTACGGAATTTCGGGACGAAATTCCAGATCAACGGGGGGAGGATGTGACACCCCAGGAAAAACCAGGAAAACCATGCAACTTAACTAGCTTCCTCAGTGAGTACGTACTAAATTTCGGGACAAAATTTCTTTCAAGTTGGGGATAATGTGACAACCCTAGTTTTCAAGGTCTCTATTCGATTTAATCTTGTACCTATTTGCAAAGTGTGGTTCTGATAAGAATATTTGATGTGCATTATAATTGTGTGTAAGTGATTTATATAGTTTGATTTAATATTTTGTTGTTTAATTAAATTATGCCAAACACCCCCTCATGAAATCACCTCACCCCACGAAAACACTATGAGTTTTCATCCACCATGAAGGCAACGAAAACCAAAAATGGGCCTTGGCCCAGTGACGGGTTGTTTAGTGTTTTAACTCCTAAGATTTACATGAATTGTTAATTGGCAAAACCCTAATCACACTTCCTCACTCTCTCTCACTACCTTTGAACCCGATGGCAAGTTCTAGCTCTTTGGTAACCGTTGCTACGTTGCTAGTCTCTTGGTTAGTTTATCCTCTCGGATTGTTGTTACGCATATTAGATGATTGTTATATAGTGATTGTAAACGGTTATGTAATCATGTTGTGATTTGGATTGATTGTTTTGATAGGAATTCTTATAAACTGAGATTATGATTGGTTGTGTTATGGTCTCTGTCAAGGTTCGGTTGATGTTGTGTATATATGCATGTCCTTGAATGCTATAATGAAGGATGGATAGGGTTTATGTTCATCATGTGGGTTAGATCTGATGTTATGATAGCAGTTGAATAGATCTCGATGCATGTTCAAATTAATGTATGATAATTATATTAACTCAGTATTGAAGGATTTCGTATTAATGCTTTGTATGTAAGAAGTATCGCATGATTGTCATGATTGAATGATTAATATTGAATGATATGAGTGTGACCTACTGAATCTTATTTATTGTCCAACATGTGATCTTGACAAATTGTAAGAATATGTAAATCCTTTAATAATAAATGAATGGATGCTATTTTTGAATGCTTGCTATTGGATCGGTTATAATATGATAGAGCATGATTTCCTATGTCAGTAGACATGTGATGTTCTTTATGAATGTGTAATTTGTTAAAGTCATACATGTTTGATTAGAGAGAATGCAGTCGGTAGGTGCAGCCAAATTTAAGGTGTTGCATGTGATGGCATAGGAATTGGCGGCTAGGTTGCATGTGATCACCTCATCATATTCGGCTAGTCATTCTTGTTATGCATAGGGTATCGATTACATCAGAGATATGATTAGTAATCATGGTGTTATTGTTAACTGCTGTGATGATGATGATTTATTGTTGAGGCCGACGAAAACACTCACCCTCAACGAAAACACGACTCAACGAAAACACATTGGGATTTCGTCGCCCAAGTGTTTTCGCCAGAAGGTAATTTCGCCAAGATAGTGTTTTCGCCAACAAGGGTTTTAGCAAATGGGTGATTTCGCCGCATATATGTGATTTCGTTGAATGACTGACACAGTAATTCCGTTAGCTGCTAACCCTGTTAAGTTAAGACTGTTAACTCGGTTAATTCTGATTTTACCCTGTTGTTTCCGATTAGCTCTGTTACGTACGTTAACTATGTTAGATGTATTGATTTTGTTAAGCATGTTGACTAGGGTACATATCTATGTTGAGCATGTCATGTATGTTAAGTATGTCATCTCTATGTTAAGTATGTCAAGCATGATTAACTCTGTTAAGTATGACAACTTAGTAAGGGACTTGCATGTGATTTGGAACCTCGTATGGAATGATTAATTGTTTATGCATTGCATGATGTAACTGTCAAACACACTCTGTGATATTGATTGCATGCGAAACCTTACAATCCTGTACTGATTGAACATACGTGTATAAATATAGGACTTGACTGATTTCTTGTGAGCACTTAACTTAGCATAGCGAGCAAACCAAGGTGAGTTCACACTCTTACCAAGGCATGGGATTCCCGGGGTAGGGAATGGGTTTTGAATAATGGGATTGAACAATTACTCGTACTTACACTGCTACTAGACTATCTACCATCGTCCTCAGGTTAGGCAGGACACTTACGTAAAACCTACGTAAACTTGTACTTACCACTGTCCTCAGGTTACGAAGGGCACTTACGTAAAACCTACGTAAACTCATACATACTACTGTCTTCGGGTTAAGAAGGACACTTACGTAAAACCTACGTAAACCCCCGCGTACCACTGTCCTCAGGTTGAGAAGGGCACTTACATAAAGCCTACGTAAACCTCGTACGTACTACTGTTCTCGGGTTAAGAAGAACACTTATGGTACAACTAGTCTAGTAAATACAAACATGGGAAGCCCCCACTGATAGTAAATACAAACATGGGAAGCCCCCACTGATAGTACATACAACATGGGAAGCCCCCACCAGTTGAATCTACACAACGGCTTAGCTAATAACGCATAGTTATGCAACGAACTTACTTTCTGTGAACTCGCTCAACTAGTTGTTGACTTCCTCTTACATGCCTTGCAGGACCATAGGTACTCTTGGAGCTTGCACGGGAGGCGCGGTCGTTGTGGGCACGAATTGTGGATGTTTTGATGAAAACTTTATGACTCTATAAACTAAACACTTGTGTTGGATTTTCATACTATGCTTCCGCTACCTATACTATGTTTCTGATTGAACACTGATGTGCTCGAAACGGGTTAACTAAACTACCTAAATTTACCCTAATTCTAGACTCTCTAAGCTTTAAATTTATAAAACTAAGACTCTCTAAACCCTAAAACACACAACCGGCAAGTGTACCGATCGAGTGTAGTATAGCCTAAGGAAGTCCGAGTATCGAACCCAAGAGACTCTACTGACTACGCTAACGACTCTATCTAGACTTAGACTGACACGACTTAACTAAATGTTTATTGAATGGGGGGGGGGGGTTTCTAAAAATCCTAAAAAAATGCAAATAACGACTAAACTAGCTAGACGAACTAGACACGAACTCGGACGACGACTGAACTCAAATGATGATGAAAGCTACCTAGGCTAGACTCCTGTTTAACTTGGATTGGATTTCTAAATGATAGTTTTGTGGTATGGAGCCGGGATCGTGAAATTCTCACCTCTAAGGAAAATCTAAGGACCCCTAATCCCTCTCAAGAGCACGCTAAGATCCCCTAAAGGTTGTTAAATTACCGGCTTTCTAGATTATCCTTACAGTCCTCTAGTTTCTTGAAAGTGCCTATGTAAGACGCTCTACCTTACAGCGCGAACGTCTAAAGCGACTATGGGTTTTAATCTTAGCTTAATAGACAATGGCAAGTTAAGACCTTATAACGAGACCGAGACCTATTAATAACCTTGAGCTTTACGGCGACAAGTTTAGCAGCACACTTGATTTTATTAGATTACCGAATATTACTTCTAAGGTTAGTTACGTAATTTCACCCTAAAGGATCAAAGGTTTATTATGTGATATAGACACTCACCAAAACCTAAAACCCTAACCCGACTCTATTCCGTGATAAAGACCGTCACCAAGAATCGAATGAAGCAATAAACAATAATAAAATAATCACAAGCACACAAACGCACCAAGTTAAATTCTCATAGTTTTTACAGTACAAGAAAGATCCAACCACGACAAAAATCCAATAAAAATCCAATCTTTGTTAAACATTCATCATAGCCTAGGTAGTACGGAAAGTCTAGCCAACAATCATAGTATCAAACGACAAAACAATTAGTAGCAAAACAGAATTCATCATGGACAAACAAAGAACAAACGAACGAGAAGAATAAACGAGAAGGTAAAACCCGAAAATCTTCAAACCCGAGTGCTTCCTAGCCTTCCACAACGATTCCTCAAGACCCGAACACTTCAACAGCCTCTAATAAACCTCTTTTCGTCCCAAGATGTCCCAAAATTCGTGATATTGTTGTTCACGGCTGTTGATGATCTGATCGTGCGTCCTTATTCTCCAGCCGTCCCTCAATTTCGTGCGGCCTGTTGTATATATGGGTAATTAGCGTATGAGCCCACAATTTGTTTACTAAAATCGCTGGGCTTAGTCCCTCTCACGGCCCAAATATAAGTCATCCACATTGATGTTGCTTTTCGTCTACTGCTGATGTTCACTTCCCACCTCCTTGTTTGCATCCCTCAACAATATTTTTAATAATATATCAATCCCTCAAATTGATGTCTCTCGAGTCTCGAATTATGTGTGTGGCCCCACTTCTTTTGTAATTGGCAACAACTTCAACAATTATATATTATTCATTCTCGTCTAATATATGAGTGAATAATATAATATTCTTTTCTTTTTTCTTTGTGTTGCACCCTAACAGTAGAATGGGCTTGAGCCAATCACGGAAAATAGCGGCAATGTTTGTTTGGTCCCTAGCTCAACACTCTGCCCAACTGGCTGGTCATTTAATTATTACTCTTTTTCGCTCCATTTGCACCAGAACCTAGCCAAACACAAAATAATATAATATACTACTAAAAACTAAATAAAATAAATAAAACCTATACAAAAACTATACAATTTACACGGGACAAATATGTGTATTTTACCCCACATCATATATCCCCACACTTAACCTTTTTTCGTCCTCGAAAAAGAATTATGCAAACGGAATCATAGTCAGAATAAATGAACGGGCCAAAGTATAAGTTATTTTATTAAAATCGAAACTCATGTTAGCCACGATTGCAAGTATTTTGATCCACTTAAACCCAACCCGGTTCTGAGCCCTTATCATGCAATTTAGTTCAAGTTCGGTCAATCTACCTAGGGTCTCACACTAAGAATCGCAAGTCCACCTAATCCCCCCTCAAGCTTATAGGACAAAAGGAACAACCACTGGGTTATTTCCTAACCGTTTTATACCAAGATAAAGAGAGTTTAAAATCAAATCTATTTTTTCCATTTTTTTTTTCTTTTTTTATGCTTTTTTTTCTCTTTTTTTTTTTTTTTTCTCATTCGTGAGACTAGACGATGCTTTCCCTAACCCAGCGGTATTCCGACTGTAGAGTCGCGATCCCCAATCACAGATTACATAAGTTTCGGTACTTTTATTCGGCAAGTCGATTTCACACATCCCAGAGGTAAACCGGCTGTAGAGTCGCTATCCCCAACTCGGATTACATAGGCCTGTGCTACTTTCATTTAGTTTCTAGCTCACTTTTATTCTATTTTTTTTTTCTTTTTCAGCGAGATATGACTAAAAACTCTAACCATCTTAGCTTATAACGGCATCCCTTATACTATTTTTGGCGGTTTCAGTTTCCCCACTCTCCCTAGATGAGAACCCACTAGTAGACCGACAATTAGGTAATTTTAAAATCAAAGGAACCTAGAACCGAACCGAGCCTACCCGCGCATCCCAAACTAGACACAAGCACGATTATTTTAATCTCATATTATTATTATTTGAACCCGAACAAAAACCCAACTTTTCTATCATTTTCCGTTTTTATTTTTGCAAACTTCTTATTTCAAAAGACATTTTCCTATTTTTTCAATTTTTTTGGATTTAACTATTTATGACTCAAGACTCTACTAACTAATGACACTAAACGATAGTTTCCCATCCCCACACTTAAACTCTACATTGCCCTCAATGTAGGATGGAAACCGACTCAAAAACTAAAAATAAATAAGAAATAAAAAGACGACGGGCAAATTGGAAAGGACTTAGCTGGTTTTATAACGCGTATGCTCCAAAACTCTCGTCCAATCCAGCTCGATCGTATAGCATTTCATTCGCGATCGGCTTTGACTCTGACTGACATGCTTGATAAATGCCTTGAAATTCGATCAACAGCTCCAAATTCACCCGAATGGAGATTGAGTACGGGTGGTACATATTCGAACCTGCATCAACAAAAACAAGCAAAATACCAAAGCAATACCGACTCGAAACACAAAAAGACTGACTCAAAACTAGTAAATTAGACGCATGGTACAAAATAAAAGACTCAAAATTACACCACCGAAAAGATACCAAATATATAAAATTACAAACTCTACAAAACCTCCCCACACTTGAATTTAATCAGGAGGTTTCTCTTTGACCTGGACCCTGTCCAACCCGTTTAATTTCACCCGGTTCTCAAAAATACTTAAAAAATTATTGGTGGAATTATAAAATATTTTAAAAATTTTAAACGGGTCAGACCACCAAAACTTAAACTTACCTGGAAGAAACCGGATGCGTGGCATGTAACGAGAAGAATGATCGTGCGTGAACGGCTTCTTCCTCTCCATCTCGCTGCAACCCTCTATCCTCTTCCGGCTTGGATCCTTTCTCTTCTCTTTCCTCGCCTTCTCCTGTGACTTTATTGGTTTTTCAGTTTCACTCATCGCTAATACCACGGGCCAGCTATGGTGCTCTTCCTCTTCCGCCACTCTCGCAGGATGATCCCCACACTTAGTCTCTTCGTCTAGGGTAGGTTTGATTACCTCTGTCAGTTCACCTTCAAGTGGGGCATCAAAGTATGCTATGTCCCCATCAGGGTCCAACACTCCTACCTCTTCATAGACTAATTCTAACTCTAAAAACTCATCCTTCCCAGACGACTTAATTTCTACCTCTTCAATTTCTTCTTCTACCTCAACACTCTCTCTAACTACCTCTCCTAAACTCTTTCCACTACAGGTAGTGATAGCCTTAGCTGAATGGTTAGCCGGGTTTGTGTGAGTGTTACCCGAAAACTGACCAGGAGAGTATTCTTCTAACTGTTTATCTATAGCACCTACTTGTCGCTGAAAATCTAAGAGTGCAGATTGTTGATTTTTAATATAAAGCTCTTGATTTTTATTTATCTGCTCAATTTCAGCTAGGGTTTTCTGTGTCATCTGATTATGCGCCATCATCTGGGCGATCATCTCCTCCATCCTACTCAAAGTCCCTTCTAAACCTCTATCACTAGTCTGGCCCTGGTTATGTTGTGGCTGCTGATACGGATCATTGTAATAACACGAAGGATACCGCTGTGAATAATATGGTTGCGGCTGCACAAATCGGTTAGCATAATAATCTGTAGAGTACCCCGGTGAATTTGGACAATGAATAGTAAAATGGGGTCCTCCACAAATCTCACACATATTTACTAGACTCAAAATAAATAAAATTAAAAAAAAACTAAAAGACACGGACAATTAGACTCCTACGACTCAATATACAAAAACACTTGCACGTATAATGTCAGTTAAGTCCAAACAAGGTAATCAACGCAATCGCCAAGAGTCCCCGGCAACGGCGCCAAAAACTTGATGTGCTCGAAACGGGTTAACTAAACTACCTAAATTTACCCTAATTCTAGACTCTCTAAGCTTTAAATTTATAAAACTAAGACTCTCTAAACCCTAAAACACACAACCGGCAAGTGTACCGATCGAGTGTAGTATAGCCTAAGGAAGTCCGAGTATCGAACCCAAGAGACTCTACTGACTACGCTAACGACTCTATCTAGACTTAGACTGACACGACTTAACTAAATGTTTATTGAATGGGGGGGGGGGGGGTTTCTAAAAATCCTAAAAAAATGCAAATAACGACTAAACTAGCTAGACGAACTAGACACGAACTCGGACGACGACTGAACTCAAATGATGATGAAAGCTACCTAGGCTAGACTCCTGTTTAACTTGGATTGGATTTCTAAATGATAGTTTTGTGGTATGGAGCCGGGATCGTGAAATTCTCACCTCTAAGGAAAATCTAAGGACCCCTAATCCCTCTCAAGAGCACGCTAAGATCCCCTAAAGGTTGTTAAATTACCGGCTTTCTAGATTATCCTTACAGTCCTCTAGTTTCTTGAAAGTGCCTATGTAAGACGCTCTACCTTACAGCGCGAACGTCTAAAGCGACTATGGGTTTTAATCTTAGCTTAATAGACAATGGCAAGTTAAGACCTTATAACGAGACCGAGACCTATTAATAACCTTGAGCTTTACGGCGACAAGTTTAGCAGCACACTTGATTTTATTAGATTACCGAATATTACTTCTAAGGTTAGTTACGTAATTTCACCCTAAAGGATCAAAGGTTTATTATGTGATATAGACACTCACCAAAACCTAAAACCCTAACCCGACTCTATTCCGTGATAAAGACCGTCACCAAGAATCGAATGAAGCAATAAACAATAATAAAATAATCACAAGCACACAAACGCACCAAGTTAAATTCTCATAGTTTTTACAGTACAAGAAAGATCCAACCACGACAAAAATCCAATAAAAATCCAATCTTTGTTAAACATTCATCATAGCCTAGGTAGTACGGAAAGTCTAGCCAACAATCATAGTATCAAACGACAAAACAATTAGTAGCAAAACAGAATTCATCATGGACAAACAAAGAACAAACGAACGAGAAGAATAAACGAGAAGGTAAAACCCGAAAATCTTCAAACCCGAGTGCTTCCTAGCCTTCCACAACGATTCCTCAAGACCCGAACACTTCAACAGCCTCTAATAAACCTCTTTTCGTCCCAAGATGTCCCAAAATTCGTGATATTGTTGTTCACGGCTGTTGATGATCTGATCGTGCGTCCTTATTCTCCAGCCGTCCCTCAATTTCGTGCGGCCTGTTGTATATATGGGTAATTAGCGTATGAGCCCACAATTTGTTTACTAAAATCGCTGGGCTTAGTCCCTCTCACGGCCCAAATATAAGTCATCCACATTGATGTTGCTTTTCGTCTACTGCTGATGTTCACTTCCCACCTCCTTGTTTGCATCCCTCAACAATATTTTTAATAATATATCAATCCCTCAAATTGATGTCTCTCGAGTCTCGAATTATGTGTGTGGCCCCACTTCTTTTGTAATTGGCAACAACTTCAACAATTATATATTATTCATTCTCGTCTAATATATGAGTGAATAATATAATATTCTTTTCTTTTTTCTTTGTGTTGCACCCTAACAGTAGAATGGGCTTGAGCCAATCACGGAAAATAGCGGCAATGTTTGTTTGGTCCCTAGCTCAACACTCTGCCCAACTGGCTGGTCATTTAATTATTACTCTTTTTCGCTCCATTTGCACCAGAACCTAGCCAAACACAAAATAATATAATATACTACTAAAAACTAAATAAAATAAATAAAACCTATACAAAAACTATACAATTTACACGGGACAAATATGTGTATTTTACCCCACATCAAACACCAATTGTATTGTGATGGATTACATTTACTTTTACTTATTACTTATATGTTCAATATGGTTGGTGGCTTGATCCTGGTCAGTCACGCCTCCAAGCGGTGATATTCCGCGTGTGGATTTTGGGGGTGTGACAATACTGAATTCATGCGTTTTATTTTTCAATGTTTAGATAATTGGTGAACACATCAGTACTTCCATACAGCAGAGAGACCAAAATATCTAACGAGGGCTAAGACAAATACCATTTTTTGGTACGAATTATGCATTTTGCACTTTTGAATAACTCTCCATGAGAGCTTCATAATTTTTGGGTTTTAGCATTTTTAGCTCTTTTAAGATATCCTGGGTGTGTCTAGGTCAGCATGTATTTGGATGCAGCAGAAGGACACCCCTGATATCCCCAGATGAATTAACAGTATAAAGACCCAAAACTTCAGATTTTGGCAATCTATCAATGCAAGATTTAAGGTCATTAAACCATACACCACTGATGTGTTCCCCACTCATACACAGTTCATTTAGGTTTATATCACATTGGTAAGTTGATTATTTCATGCTTTTTGCCTACTGGTACATCGTATGATGAAGCTGCTATCACACATAAGCAATTTAATTCAGTTTGACTATGACAGTCTAACTTGCTGTTGTACTATCATTTCTTCTTTTCACACAGTGATAACTCATTTTTAATTTTCTATTTTTTTTATGTTTTTGATTTTTAAGAAAAGCAGTAAACTATTTACAAAATTCTTATGAAAAACCAGTTATTCAGGATTCCTCATCCCGTTGAGTTCAAAGCGAGCCCTGTCAAAAGCTTTAGTATAAAGATTTGCCAGGTTATCTAGTGTGTCGACTCAGCACTTTGAACTTCAATTTAAATCAATCAATATAAATATATCAACAATCTCACATCCCCCTTCATGTGCCTGAAGCAGCCACTATCAACATAAGTTGATAATCCTCCTTAGCAGCTCCTACACACACCAACTAAGAAATTAGTTAGATTGGGGGACCCAAGCCTTAATGGTCTTGGGTCATCCAAATTCACCAACCACTGGAACATCCATCCAATATCCATTACTCCGAAGAGAAGTCTTGGATCTCAGACCTGTTGATGGAAACGGGGCATGATTTCCATAAGGTCTCTGGTCCTGAGGGTTCCTATATGTGTTTGGACTATTTGACCTTTGAAAATTTTGATTTCAAGAAGCTTGATTGTTATAATTTCTAAAGCCATTGTTATAAAAAGTTCGACCACCATTATTTTGGTATCGATTTTGATATTGACCTTGACTTCTGAAATTATTAGAATTATAATTGTTCATCCTTGGTGAACTACTTCTAGGTCTCTCATATCTGCCTGGTGGAGATCTAGGCTGGAATCTTGGTTGATTTCTTTGAAAACGAGGAACTTGTGGAGTTCCTTTTTCAGCCTTATCTACACCAACAGCAACACCCTCTGGTTGCTTGGGAGCAGATTTCTTTGGAGAATTTGAGCCTTTCTCCTCACTATCACCTTTCTTCTCTGGTGATTTCCCTCTCTGTTTTTCACTAATTTGTGCTTCACTCCTTTTGTTAGGACAGCAGCTAGCTACATGTCCTTTGATGTGACACTTGAAGCACGATCTCCTTTTCAAAGACTTCTTAGCTGGAGTCTCTGAGGTAGATCCCTTATCAGATGGTGATGATCCCTTGGATGAACCTTGTTTAGTTTGCTTGGATTCAGATTTTTCTTTGTTTTTATTTTTAGCAAACTCTACATTTGATTCATTTTCAATAACAATTGTTTCATTTTTCATATCACTACCTTGAACAAAATTAATCTTTTTAAAAAAAGCTTGATTTTTATTCTTAGGCGGTGAATTTTTCCTTTTCAAAGGTTCCTTGTTATTGTTCTTGTTAGCATCATCACTCTCAGATCCATCACCTTGACTTGATGTGGATGCGAAACTACTTGGTGCAGATGCCATAAAGTCTGCTAGCCCATCTTCACTAGGCAGGAATGAATAGTCATGACTAAGAGGAGGTGGAACTTCATTAAATACCTAGAAGCCCACACTGGTCTTGTCATTACTCTTCTTTAACCCACCCATCATGTGTTTCATTACAAAAGACGAATCTCTGAATTGACTCAATTTCTTTTCAAGTTCAACAATTTTGAGTTGTGCATCTAACAACTCTTTGCATTTTTCAGAAATCTCTTTTGTTTTCTCAGCCATCATGTCATGAGTTAAGTCTATGACTTGAATTTTTTCATTTAGTTTGTAAGTTAAAGCTTCAATTTCAGCTTCATAACCTTTTATCTTCTTCAAGTATGACGATTCATTTCTTTTAGCAAAAAAAATTGACTCTTTTATGTTAGACATCTCGCTTACCAGACTTTGGTTTTTGTGTTGACAACCTGTCAACCTCACCCTGTAGTTCACGACATCTTAAACATACAAAATTAGATGGTACCTCTTTCTCATGAACTTCTGAGGTTTCATCAGCAACAACCTGTTCAGCTTCACTCTTTTTCTCTTCTTCAGCATCCACTTTTGCTTCAGCATTTTTCACTTCATATTCAGCATCACTCACAGTAGTTTCAGCCTCATCAACTGGCACTATCTCTGCCATGAATGCCTGAGTGGCACTCTCATTTCCCTGACATCGCTTTTGTAATGCAACCCACATATCCTTTGAATTAGTGTACTTTTTGAAGGTATGCTTGATGCTATCAGGTAACGACATCTTTATCGCAGCCAAGGCTCTCTTTTCAACCTCATACATTTTTTGTCATCCTCTTGCATGTTCACATAGTCTGTTCGACGTGGTTTGCCCTCAAAATCGTGTGTTGGGTTTGTATACCCATCTTCTATACAGATCCACATGCGAGCATCTTGAGATTCAATGAAGGATTTGAAGTTGTCCTTCCATGTAAGATAATTATCCACCTTCATCATCTTAGGTGCATTCAAATTCGTCATGTTCGACATTTTAACGCAACAGACTGGTAAAACCGTACAAAATATCTCCGAAAATAGTGGTTACCAAATTACACCGTTAGAATCGTCTCGAAAAGACGAATCCAATGATATCTAATATCGAAAACCGAATTCGGGATATTAGATATACGAGGAATTCAGCGGTGCAGACGGTTCTGTCAAACGAGCTACAGGTCAATTTCTATTTGCAAAACAGTCAAATTTTATCGATGCTTGCCAACTGAAATTCCACCCTGTTAAATTCACTGGTTATGCTATTAATTTCGCTAGTTATGCTGCTAAATTCGCTGGTTATGTAAATTTTGCAGATCTAGTTCGCTGAACAGACAGGTCAATTTCGCTGGTTATTTCGCTATTACGACGACTTGTAAAGTCGTCGAAAACCGTAATAATTTCGCTGTGGAAAATTATACGGTTACCAAAGTCGCCTTTGGATTTAACTTCGCCAGTCACCGAGTAATCAAGTCACAAATTCGCTGGTAAAAATGTTGGATCCGTTAATTTCGCCGGTCTATTAATTTCGTAGATCAGTAAATATGGAAATTCAATCTTCTCGAAAATTTTGATGATTTTCTGGATTCTATCAACACTTTCCTGCAGAATCGAAACAGCAAAAAAATCAGTAATTTACGAAAAACAGCGAAGAACAAATGAACAACGTGAAGAACACGAAGAACAGTCTTCGAATCTTCAAGTCTATCAGCCGAAAACTTTTCCAGAATCAACTAATTCTTTCCAGAAATCCTGCAAAACAGCAATAAAACAAAGCAGAAGATCAAAACAGCCAAGGAATTTCAAAAATTTATCAAAAACACAAAAAATTTCGAAACCCTAGTTTTTCAGGTTTCAAGATTTTCGAACATACTCCCTGTTTCTGCCAATCACAATTCTGAACCGAGCCTTCAAGAGCCTAATGCTCTGATACCAATTGTAGGTCCCCTTGACGTATGGATCTTTCACAGAATTGTCAATCTAATCAAGAGTGAGGAATCCTCTTGATCAGAATATAGCAGAATGTGTAGAAACAGAAATCACTTTCAAACCGGGTTTCTATTGATTATCAATCTCACAAGAATTACAATCAATCTAAACCCTAACCACACAAGATTTCGTCCAAGACTATGTCTCTCATGAAATTGCTCTCTCAAAAACTGTTTTGGCTGATTAACCTAAACCCTAAAGCCTCACCTTGTTTATATAACACAAGGTTGCTACTTGGGCTAGAGTTTCCTACATGGGCAAGCCCATTTCATCCCCTATGACCCAATATGGGTTTTGTTTAGCCCAAACTTTATTATTCAACTATTACAAAGCTAAACCCGCTAACTGTTTATCGTTTTTTAATTACAAGATATCCAAAGACCAAATCTAAGCTGTTGTCACAAACATGCACCAACGGTTTTGGGGTTACGCTTTGCTCTCCGCAGTTCGTATACTAAATATGGCCCCAACCAAGAAAGTGGAAAAGACACCTTTTGAAATATGGCATGGAAACCCTCCATCATTATCATTCCTAAGGGTTTGGAGTTGTGAAGCTTATGTTAAGCAATACACCCCAAATAAATTGGAAGTCCGATCCACTAAGTGTATCTTTGTAGGATATCCTAAAGATGATATAGGATATTATTTCTACGATCCAACCGATCAAAAGGTATTTGTTGCTCGAAAGGGTAAGTTCTTAGAAGCTAAGTTCCTTATGGAAGGAACTAGTGATAGAACAGTGGAACTTGAGGAGGATCAAGAACTACAAGACGACACACATTTGGTTGATACTAGCACTCGACAAGAGGTTGTTCATAACGATCAAGAGGTTGATCAGAACACACAAAATGTTCGCAGATCTGGTAGAATTAGTAGTCCACCTGAAAGATATGGATTTTTCATGGATGGATGCTACGTGGTAGATTCAGATGAACCAACCACATACCATGAAGCAATGTCAAAATCCGATTCTGACAAATGGCTTGAAGCCATGAACATAGAGATGCAATCCATGTATGACAACCAAGTCTGGGAATTGGTTGTGCCACCACTTAACTCTAAAGTAGTTGGAAGTAAGTGGGTTTTCAAGAAGAAAACAGATATGCATGGTAACTTGGATACTTACAAAGCAAGACTTGTAGCAAAAGGTTTCACTCAAACTCAAGGGATTGATTATGATGAGACCTTCTCGCCTGTGGTGATGCTAAAGTCAATCAGGATATTATTTGCCATAGCTGCATATTATGACTATGAGATCTGGCAATTGGATGTCAAAACGGCTTTTCTAAATGGATATCTTGATGAAGATGTCTATATGGTTCAGCCTGAAGGTTTTGTCGATCCAAAGCATCCTGACAAAGTATGCAAGTTAAAGAAATCAATCCATGGATTGAAACAAGCATCGAGAAGTTGGAATCACCGTTTTGATGAAGAAATTAAAAATTTTGGATTCATCAAGAACGGCGATGAAGCTTGTGTGTACAAGAAAGCTAGTGGGAGCATCATCACTTTCTTAGTACTGTTTGTCGATGACATTCTACTATTTGGGAATGATATTCCAACCATGGAAGGTGTAAAAGCTTGGCTTGGAAGTTGTTTTTCCATTAAGGATCTTGGTGAAGTCGCCTACATTCTGGGAATAAAGGTCTATAGGGATAGATCAAGGCGCTTGATAGGTTTAAACCAAAGTGCATACATTGACAAAGTCTTGAATAGGTTCCAAATGGAGAACTCTAAGAAAGGTTTTGTACCTATTCAAAAGGGGACAATATTGAATACATCTCAATGTCCAAGCTCAAAGGATGAGCAAGAGAAAATGAAAGGAGAACCATATGCGTCTGCTATAGGATCCATCATGTATGCAATGATATGCACTTGACCGGACATATCATGCGCCTTGAGCATGACGAGCAGATACCAGCAAAATCCAGGTAACAGTCATTGGAAGGCTGTTAAGTGCATATTAAAATACCTTAGAAGGACTAAGGACATGTTTTTAATATATGGATCTGGTGAAGAGGTACTCGTTGTAAAGGGTTACACGGACGCGAGTTTCCAAACCGATCGAAGTGATTCTCGATCACAATCAGGGTATGTCTTCATTTTAAATGGAGGAGCAGTCTCTTGGAAGAGCTCAAAACAAGACGTGGTAGCATTGTCCACTACAGAATCAGAATACATCGTCGCTTCATTGGCAGCCCAAGAAGCTGCATGGTTGAAGAAATTCATAGCCGACCTAGGAGTGGTCCCTACCATTCAAGACCCCCTAGAGATCTTTTGTGATAACGAGGGTGCGATTGCTCAAATCAAGGAACCTCGTGCGCACCAAAAGACTAGACATATCTGTGACAACTCGTATTTCAAACCTTTCATGTATCTTGATGTGTAACACGTTTGAACGTTATGTGATTAGGTTACACGCTGATATTAATGGAATGTTGTGCTTAGTATGCTATGTGGTTATGTGTAATGTATGTATATATGTATTGTGGTCGCACAACACAAATCCAACCGCACAATTTGAGTCGGATCGTGCAACACCCTCTTTGGGTCACACATTCCTCAAGGCCGCACATGATGGTGCTCGGCCCAAATCCAACACAACCGAAGCCCAAGCTGGGCCCGATCCTTATAATATTCGCATAACACTAAGGGGTTGGTGTATAACCCTCATTATCCTCTAAACACAAGAAAACACACAAACCCTGGTTCTCTCTTCTCTCCATCTTGGTTCGACGGCAACCCCTTCCACTCAAAGTTCTTCCATCTCGATCAGATTAGTCTCTTTGATTTCTGGTTAGCATTCATCATTCATTGATTGCCATATTCTTGATGTTGCTTTGTTATGTGATCGATTAGGGTTTCACGCTAATAGATATGTTGTCGAAAACTTTAATGATTGATTTGGAAATAAGTGTTCAATTTCAATATGTGAAGATGATGGGATTGTTCATGTTAAATGGATATCGTATGATGTTAGATGTACATAGGATGAAACAGTTGCATTGTGCGAATCCGGTTAAGGGTTGTTGAATTGTTGATGATTATGAGTTAAGGTGCATGATAGTGTTTGAATCTGTAGCATGATGATCCGAATGAATGTTTAAATCTTGTTCATGATCTAACCTAGGCTTAGAGTCCAAGGAAATTAAATTGTTTAATCCGATTGTGTTGATGATCGAGCTAGTATTATGATTTAGTATCAATTAGGGTTCATGGGAATTATTTGGTAAATGATTGATTCAGTCAATTAATGTGGAATTGGAAACTGTTGAATTGCTTGTAACCGATTGGCGTGAATATTGGTATTAATTGAGAAACAGATTGCATGATTTTAGAAAGTTTGGTAGGCCAGTCGCACAAGCTAGATTATGCTAAGGTACAACTATTAATACACTGTGTACAACTTAGAATTTTGCATGATCGCACAAGACATGTGGATCGCACAAGGCAGTGCTGATCGCACAAGTCTTGGGCTACACACAACTGTTTGACCCTATTAGGTTGTTGGGCCTTAAAGCCCAAAACTCAGTCGCACAAGTAGGTTTCAGTCGCACAAGTCATTTGTAATCGCACAAGGTATATGGACCGCACAAGATTAGTTAACTGGTAACTAATTGTGCCGCACTAGTTTGGACTGCATGCTTTATTGGGCTGGATTTGAGATGGATCGCACAATCTGTTATGGATCGCACAAGGCTGTGCTGATCGCACAACAGGTTGGGCCGGACATCGATTGGGCTTTATTTGTAGAATCGTCTGAATCGCACAAGTTTGGCAACCACGTGTACTTGTCTGATACTGTTTAACATGTTCTATGTGTATGTCATGATCGTTATGTGTTCGTGACTCGCTAGCTTATGTGTAAACCTACGTGCACTACTTAAACCTAGACCTGACTTGTATGGTAACCATGTTAGGAGGTGGTTGACCACTAGCTGCTTGATTGACCTCTTTGTGTATCTGCCGAGCAAACCGAGGTGAGTTCACACTTTCTACAAGGCATGGGATTCCCGGTGGGTTGGGAATGGGTTAAGGAATAGCGATTTCCTCGTCCTTCTTGGGTAGGACAGTATGGGTTAAGGAAGGTAATTCCTCGTCCTCTTGGACAGTTTAAAATTCACTAGACCAAAACTCTATCACGAAGTCCCTCCTTTTATATCGACTTAATCGCCGGGCCAATGGCGAGCGGGTCATTAGTTAGATGGCGCTATTTAGGTTTGACAAGCCTCACACCGTGACGCAGAGGACGGGCGTGAACTAATGGATCTGCGCACGTCAATGATGATAGACATTGACGCTAATGGCACATAAACATGACTAAAGTCAGTGGTCGATATGGTAACGAGTCTAGTATTGTAACCACGGGGTAGCCCCCACGGCTGGATTGCCAGAGTAAATGGGATAAAATAAATCATGTTTTCAACTATGGGGTAACCCCCACGGCAAGGATGGCAGTTAAAGGAAACTATGTTTTTGGAATAACTAAAACAAACACCCAACTGTGAACTCGCTCAACTTTGTTGTTGATTTCGTTGTTACATGCCTTGCAGGCCTTTAGGTGCATATCTTTGGGACTTGCTGTCTGGGAGGCTGGAGTGGTCATGGGTCGAGATGCGTGGAATCGCAACACAAGTCTAATGGTTTTTACATATGGTTTATAAACACTCAACGAATGAATTATGCTTCCGCTGTATACGGTGAATGATTTGTAATGTGCAACTCTTAATGTTAATGAATGAAAGTTTAATTTAAATATACTTATGAGTTCAATGTGATTGGTGGCTAAGATCCTGGTATGTCGCACGCCTAGCGGTGATACTCTGCTTGTGGTATTTTGGGGGTATGACAGATTGGTATCAGAGCCATTGGTTATAGCGAACTTGGTTTTAAAAAGGGGAAAAACGATTTTCTAAAACCAGACTATAACCAAACAGTTCTGAAAACGAGAATACGACCATGACACTCTGCTCCAGATTGCAAGGTTCGTCTCTTGTATACTCATTGTACTGCATAACTAGTGAACACTTACATATGATATTGCATGTGATTGCACGCTTAGCGCAACAATATGAATTAGTGTATTACTTGCTTGTGTTGTGTGACTGATAGGGTGGTATTTCCCTAAACCTTCATGACTTACGCTTCGTGATGCACTTTGTTTGCGACTCGAGTTTGAGGAACCATTTGACATGAGTTAAGAGGAGCTGAGATGAGCATGCAAATCACAATATTATTGTGGGTGCACACATAATAATAATGTGGGGTGCATGCGAGTCCCAGTGAGCCTTAACAAGTGAAAAAGGGGTTCCGTTCCATTATTTGGTCGATGTGAAACATAGCAAACCTATAGGGGTCATAGTAGTGATTGTCCCCTACTCGAACGTGAACTCCCTCTCTGGATCCTTTCGAATCTCGATGCTATTGAGTATTACCTGAACACCCATTTGCACACCTAGCGAACCATGTAGAATGTTAGGTGCTTATACGAACGTCCCTATGTTGGATGACACAGCGTCGAAAGATCGATCGATAACCTTCTTGCTCCTCTTCGTTTGCTAGAACTCATGTATTGACGTCTTAGATCCCGAAGTGTGATCACTTCTGCGATACCCTCGTAGCAGACCAAGTATTACTCAAGCAACTTACAACATCGGTGGACAGGAGGATGAGCGTAGTACTTTACCAACCCCAGTACTTGATGACCCTGATTACCGGCAACGAGCACCAGCGAATTGGCTTCAATCGAATCCTTAACCCTTGTTAGCGACTCATGGGAGTCAACTCTTACGAATCAAACGGGACATAAGCAATGACAATCGACTATAACGCGGAATGTGTAACTGCCATCACAGTGAGTAGTACTTTAGGACGTGGCTCAGAATGTGGAAAGATGGACCTCGATGGCAAAGAATCGTAGGGCTTCGTTTCGAGCAACGACATTGGGAGCAGCAGTCACAGCGACAACAAGGTATTTGTAACCCTAGCCTACGGTAAGGAAATATAAGTGACTACAACATGGATTGGCTGTGGTTAAGTTAAGAAGACAACGACCAGGGGAACAATGACAGTACTTGAAATACTTGTAATGAAAACAGCAACACTAGAAATGATGCTCATGGAAGGGCATTTAGAATTGGCATGGGCGACGCCAGGACTTTAGCAACATGGTAGCTAGTATGAGTTGCTAATCGCTTCGTCTTTACTCCGTTAGACCCTGATGCTCCCTGAATTTGAACCTGTTGTGGAATCGGATGACGACAAGACAATTGACACTTCATATGTTAGTTGGGATGCAAATTCGACCTTGTGGGACAGGTGATCGACATCGATCTTCCTCCTACTACCCTTGATGGTTTGAAGCAGTAGTTAGAATGGTTTGGTAACCCATACATCACGCAAATATACCCTGTGAGGAGAAAACTTCGAACATCCCTCTCCCTAGTGGACGATCATCATCTGTTTCAAAGTATCAGAGTTGTGCAAAGGATAGCGTCAATTCTGCAATGAAAGCTTGGAAGTGTTCACGAAAGGATTATCCCGCTATGTTAGCACTTATTATTGATGTTTAGATTGAGGAAAAGAGGATCGAGGATCCACCCTTTGTTCGTGATTTCTACTTATGTGCTACCATAGGAACTATCCGGTGCACCCTCACATCGTCCGGAGGAGTATCAAATCAGTATCAGGTCAGAGGTAGCCCTGATTACTCGTACTCTCACCGTACTGCACCAGGAGGGTTGCAAGTGCTGTGTTAATCAACTACAGGGGTTATTGAACAGGAGATTTATTGAATCTAGCTTTTTGCTTTGGGGAAACCCCAGTTAGATCCATGAATTTTCATATGTGTACTGGTTAGCGAGAACTTAGTGAGGTGGCAGTTAAGAACCACTTGCCTCGACCTTGTATTGGCAACCTGTTGACCAGCTGCGAAGATCAAGCCCCATTCGAGGATTGACTAACGAGTGAGCTATCACCAGATGGAAGTTCAAGGGGGAGCATGTTCCTATAACAGCATGTCAAACGCGATGCAGCCATTTCAACTTTGTATACCATGATCATTGAATTGAACAACACATCAGCAGCTTCAGGGATCACATGAATCGACCGTATTTATTGACGACGTTCTGAATCATGACCAGGAGAAAGGAACACCATGGATGGCATAGGTATTCTATTTCAGCATTTCTGTGGGAGTAGCCATTACGTGCGAAGTCATGCACTTTGATCAGGTAACCAACGGAGTGGGAATACTCGTGGATCACGCTGAGATGCCTCTTGTTAGAAACTGATCGACACCAAAGATTCCTTTGGGGATGCAACAATTCCTTGGTTTCACTAAATACTATCGCAGTCTACCCATAGGATTTTCGAAGATCGCGCAGCTTAACTCCCTTAAGCATAGCAGGGTGTTGTGTTCGTGGGAGATAAAATAGGAGGACGTCATTTAAGCTTTCGAATCCCAACACTTCAATGCACCAAGCATCGTCCTTACCCGAGGGTGTGGGTGATTTAGTGGTATACCAGGATGGTCAGAATCAGAGTCCCAGTTACGCACCGACGCAACACGAGTGAGTGGTGACATACGTGATGGGGTTACAAAGAGGAACTGCACGGCACACAACTGGCAGTGAAAATGTGGCCTTGGGATTTTAGATGGAGGCATTACTTGGACGGTACCAGATGTGTTATTTAGACCGATCACAAGGGCCTCCCATGTATTTTTGTTTCGATGGAGCTAGATCAGTTAATGGCATCGCTGGACGGAACTTTAGGATGATTGCAACTATGAAACTTGAACGTGCACAAGCTATGCAGCTCACTATCGACTCTAACTTACCTGATTAGACTCGCTCTGTTCAAACTGGAGAATTGAAGGAAGAGGATTTTTTAGTTGAACCCATGTGGGGCATGGAGAAGCAACCTTTGACAGGTCGGACGATGTTCGCTACCTCATGGAATAAATGTGGGTCTCACTATACGACTACTGTAGGGAACTCGTGTTGAGCAAAGCACATCGGCCTCGATATTCTCGTCATCTGGGTTTTGATGAGAGATACTAGGATCTATAAACCTTGTATTGGTAATCGGGCATGATGGCCCACCTAGCTAGGTATGGGAATGATGTTTGACTTGTGGGAAAGTCAAAATGAAGTGTTAACAACCAGGAACACCTATATCAAAAGCGAGAACAGGCTGCCATGGATTCGGCCGCTAGCCTACTTACAACTTGAAACGGAAACAAGATCACCTGGATGATCGTTGATTATCTCACGTCACCAGCACACTTTCTAGTCAGCAAGGAAACGGATAAGTTTTCTACACTTGCAGTCATCTACCTGAAAGAAGTGGTTGCTAGGCACGGGGTGCCAACCTCCAGTATCTCTGATCGCGACCTACGATTCACATCTGATTTGTGGCGAGCGATGCACAAATCCTTTGGCTCACGTCTAGACATGAGCACAACATATCATCCCCAGACGGAGGGGCATACTGAATGCACCATCCAAACTCTTGAAGACATGTTTTGGGCATGTGTAATCGACTTTGACAACGATTGGAAAAGACATCTTTCCTTTAGTGGAGTTTTCGCATAACAACAATTACCTTACTAGCATCCAAGCTGCTTCATTTGAGGCATTGTTCAGACAGAAGTGCCGATCATCCCTTTGTTGGGCAGAAGTTGGAAACAACCGAATCACTGGCCCAGAACTCGTCGTAGACACAATAGAGAAGATTGCTCAGATACGACAACGAATGGCGGCAGCTCGTGGCCGTCAAAAAAAGCTACACTGATAAGCGCAGGAAACCACTCGAGTTCCAGGTTGGGAATCGAGTGCTACCTAAGGTCTCACCTTGGGAAGGTGTAGTTCGTTTTGCTATTTGAGACAAACTCAACTCGCGATATGTTGGACCTTTCAAAACGTACTCCATGTGTCGAATCTGATAAAGTGTCTGTCAAGATGAAACTCTTATAGTTCCTTTCAAGGAGCTCACCATCGACGATTAGTTGCGATTTGTCGAAGAAACAGTGGAAATCTTGGACCGGGAGGTCAAGATTCTCAAACGTACCAGAATACCGCTTATTCAAGTTCGTTGGAACTCCCATCGTGGCCCAGAGTTCACCTGGAAACGAGGATAACAAATGAAATCCAAATATCCCCAGTTCGTCGAGAGAAGTGAAACCACTACTGAAGCCGAAGCTACTACGGAATTTCGGGATGAAATTCCAAACCAACGGGGGAATGATGTGACACCCCAGGAAAACCATGCAACTTAAATAGCTTCCTCAGTAAGTACGTGCTAAATTTCGGGACGAAATTTCTTTCAACTTGGGGATAATGTGACAACTCGTATTTCAAACCTTTCGTGTATCTTGATGTGTAACATGTTTGAACGTTATGTGATTGGGTGACACGTTGATATTAATGGAATGTTGTGCTTAGTATGCTATGTGGTTATGTGTAATGTATGTATATATGCATTGTGGTCGCACAACACAAATCCAACCACACAATTTGAGTCGAATCACGTAACACCCTCTTTGGGTCATACATTCCTAACGGCCGCACATGATGGTGCTCGGCCCAAATCCAACACAACCGAAGCCCAAGCTGAGCCCGATCCTTATAATTTTCGCATAACACTACGGGGTTGGTGTATAACCCTCATAATCCTTGACGGGTGGTCCATAGGACAACCCTTAATGATGTTAAAAGGCGAATGTATCCTTCACTTAATCGTGTAATTATCTTGAATTAGATAACTACAGTTGCTTATGTTTCAGGTATGTTTTGGGAGCTAAAAGTGGATAAAACGCGGCTTAGGATGGAACGGAGTGGAACGGGGCATGCGTGGAAGGAATGAAGAGAAGAGAAGAAACAAAACATTCAGGGCTCCACCGTAATTTACGGTGGCCACCGTAAATTATGGTGGCCCTGAAATCCCCA
Organism: Helianthus tuberosus; assembly: GCA_030545235.1. Classification (NCBI taxonomy): domain Eukaryota; kingdom Viridiplantae; phylum Streptophyta; class Magnoliopsida; order Asterales; family Asteraceae; genus Helianthus; species Helianthus tuberosus. Next base: position 60,692,444 of record CM060401.1, read on the forward strand.
ATTTTCCACCGTATCACAGGCTCGAACCACCGTAACAACTTGATGTCCACCGTAATTTACGGTGGAGACCGTAAATTACGGTGGAGGCGACAGACAATTTCGTAACTGCTCATTAAAACGGTTTTTGATGGTGTCTTTTGGGATTATCTCATCATTAGACGTTTCTCTGGAGTTAGAGGGCGAATTTTGGCTTTGGTAAGTGTTTGTGAACGATTTCTAACAATTCGGTTTGTCTTTGATTCATATGAACTTCAATCTTGATGTTATGATGATTCACCAAACAATGTCCGGCTAAAATTTCGGTGATCATCTTAGGTGAAGGTTTCTTTATGACTTTTGTGTGATGAATCTTTATTTCTAGAATAATAGACTTGGTATGTTGCTATGTTTATTATGATGCATGAATGTTTTGTTGTAAATTGTTAACTGATGTTTTGTTCCTAATCTAATTCGTACGTTCTTGGTGTCGTTGACAATCAAGATATCACGGGAAGGGTTAGGGTTGGATATTAGTTAATTGATCATCGGGTAACAACCTCGCGTCGCGTTTACAAAATTTGACGTGATGTCGTGGTCACAATCAAATTTAATCCAATTACAACTAGATAGCTAGCGGTAAGTGGGTATCGAACACAGGGAGTTTGTGGAATATGTGCTATCTCAATGGTTATCTAAATGACTAATGTTAACTAAATTGCAAGAAAAGTAAATTCATGGATTTGGTTGTTTGGTTTTAATTATCTAAACTGAACTAAATTAGATTACAAATCAAAGTTAAGTTTTGTAACAGGATAAGAAGGTAGCGATCATCCCAGTTTTCAGGTTTTAAGTGACAACCAATGTTCGTGTTAACTGGAAAGAACCACATAGACATGGTTCATGTAAGATCAATTGTTTGTGATGAATGGGAACTAAGTACTCGGATTCCTAGAACGCGAGGTTGTTACCCGATGACCAATCAACATATATCCAACCCTAATCCCTCCCATGATATCTCGATTGCCAACGACACCAAGAACGTATGGTTTAGAACTATGATCAAACACACATTAACAATTTACAAACAATCATTCAAACACCATAATAAACTAAACAACACATGCAAAGTCTATTATTCCAGAAATTAAAGAACAAAACATAATTGTCACAAGTAAACCTTACATTCGGGATGATCACCAAGCAAACCTAGCCCCTCATAGTGTGGTGAATCACCATCACAATCAAACCTTTGTTCATTCAAATCCAAAACAAAGTCCTCATGTTTAGACCACTCAAGAACACAAGAAGATAGCCAAAAATCACCCCTAAACTGCTCCAAAACCGTCCACAATGATTGGATTTGAAAAGACACAATAAAACATCATAAAATAGGGCAGTTACACATTTCTCGCTGGCCTCCACCGTAAGCTACGGTGGCCACCGTAGCTTACGGTGGCTTGGAATGGCTTACGGTGGGTCTCTACTGCCTTACGGTGGAAGAAAAATGTTGGGGGCTACTGTAATTTACGGTAGCTACCGTAAGCTACGGTAGCCTCCAGCATACAATTTTGTTTTCTTCATAACTTTTTCGTTTCAACTCCATTTTCTTCACCGTTTTCGCCATTGTTCTCGTAATTTCGTCCACTATCATGTTATCTTCTTAATTCTTCCATACCAATAGTTGATTTTTTCATTTATTCTCCGCCTTTCAATCTCCAATCCAGTCGTACCTATTCGAAGCTTCATTTCCACACTTTTAATCCCCAAATGTACCTGAAACACAAGCAACCACAGTTATCTAATTCTAGACAATTACCCGATTAAATGTGGGATTTTAATATCGTTTATACCACTTAAGGGTTGTCCTACGGACTACCCGTCACATCCCCACACTTAACCGTTGCTTGCCCCAAGCAACACGTTCAACAAAACACAATTTATTCAAGCGATCAAGCACAAACCAAGCAAACAAATGTCCTCATTTACTAACTCTTTCTTAAAATTGCACATGACACACCCCTCACAAAACTCTCATCTCGGCGACAAGCAATAACTAGCAAAGATAAGCTATATCACAATTAAAGCAAACGGGTGGTTGCACGACAATAAGCTTGTAATTAAATCGGTCCTTCGCCTAAATGATTTGCTAAACATGCACGTGAATCAAAGGAACTTAGAGGTTGTAATGTGGCAAGGCAAATGAGTAGGAAATGGAAATACATATGCGAAGTAGCTAACGATTCAACCCGGTCTTTTGTTTCTAACTAAAACCACTGTTGCAGAAATCGGCCTAGGCGGCCGATTAATCGGCGCCTAGGCGGTTGGCTACTGATTAATTTTAAGCTAGTCGGTGGAATTAATCGGTTTTGGTCAAAGTCGGTCGTAGGCGGTCCTAGGCGGTGAAAATCGGTCCTAGGCGGTCAAAAATCGGACTATATTAATCGGTCAAAATCGGTCCTAGGCAGTCCTAGGCGGTCAAAATTGGTCAAAATCGGTCAAAATCAAACCATACTATCTGAAACTTGAAGTATTTATGTGAATTTTGAAGTATTATTTTTATATTATTGGGTATATATATATAATTTTGAAAAAATACATATAAAAATCCCATTCCGATTAATCCCGATTAATCCCTATTAATCCCGATTAATCCCTAGGCGGTACCTCACCGCCCGACTAGCGCCTAGCGCCTTCTACAACATTGACTAAAACAAAACATAAACAACTATATACAAACTATCTCATTCATTTTTTTTTTCATTTTTGATTGCTTTTTCTTTTTTTTTTCTTTTCTTTTCATATCTCTTTTTTTCTTTCGATTTAACAAACATAACAAACAAGCATACTGGAACAAGATGGATTATACTAATAGACCGGGTCAAATACGGGTTAATTTTTTAAGAGAAAGTAGGCACGGGTTAACAAAAGATCGGCTCAAAGCTCAAATGGGCTACTAAAGTCCAAACCCCCGTCCCTCTCGCTACCATGCTCATATATATAATTTATGAGGTCCAACCCCCCAAATCCCACACTCGCACTCACCAAGACGAGGCTACCTAATTACCCTTCTCCTTTTCACATGCATATCAAGCTAAGGCCTCAAACCGCATTTAAGCACAAGTTCTAATGCACCACCACCCATTGCCACTCTCATCAAGAAAAATGTATTCTAATAAATTCAAGTAGTGGCGCAATTCTCACCAAGAAAGAACAAGGGGATATGGGTTGCCGGTGTGTCATGCAATTTAATACTCAACTGTTCAATTTGGACCATTTTTCGCTTGATTTTTTTTTTAAATTTCACAATTTTTTTTTCTAAATTTCCCCTCATCCCCACACTTAGGATACATTGTCCCCAATGTATGGTTTTGAAGGGAATATCGCTTACTACAACATCAATTGTATCTTTTCCATTCAAACTCAAATTTCTTTTTGTTTTTTTACATATAACTAAAACCACCACCAATTTTCACAACACATAAACATATCAAACACATTAACCACCACCCATCCGTCCAACCATGATCATAAACATGAATATATACAAAGGTGCACAAAATGAGAACAAGACACAACCTGATCAGTAATTCAGCAATGTTGGTAGTGATGCAGTTGCGGTAATCAGACAGGAACATAAACATCTCTTGGATTCGCTGATATCTCAACGTGGATGTTGCCAAACATCCCCACACTTGAATCATTGCATCCACGGGGATTGAAACGTAGTAACCTGCCAAAACACAAAAAAACAACACCAAAACAAAACCAAACAAAACACGAATACAATACTCTACATCTTCGGGTTGCCTCCCGAGAGCGCTAAGTTTAAAGGTCTTCAGCCAGACCATACCTGATATGCGTTACAGTGGTCTCAATGCACACTTACCCAAAACATTTCCAATGAATGCCCAGAAATTTACATGCCATCTCCATAGGTTTTTCAGTAAAATTGGCATGTTCAGACTGCACCTGCAGGTTTCGCTAATCCACTTCATGATGTATACCTTGATGTCTTGTAGTTTCACCCTTCTCATCTTCTTCCTCGAACCCTTTTCCCCACACTTGTTATTTTGAATGATTGATTTGGGAAGAGGTTTGGTACACATATTCATCTCCTCAGACTGTTCTGCCTCATCATCTTCACACACCATCTGATCCACCTGTGACTCATCATCAGATAAAGGACTCATTGGTGTGGTATTATCCTCCACAACCTCCTCCTTCATGTGAGAATAATCTCTAATATCATCAGGTAATGGTGAAAGGCGTTGTTCTATTACTATCTTCATTTTTAAATTCTGATACTTAGAAACTAGACAGTTGATTAGATCTCCATCGGAAAGGTTAGGTGCTGATAAATGCTGCTCGAGTTTGGACAAAGTTACTTCCAATATAGCAAGCTCTTTCTCCTCCTCGGTCTGATAAGTATAAACACCCTCGGGCTTAGAATATTCTTTGGGATGATATTGTCGATATCCCTGATACGGTCTTAAGATGTGCGCATCCATCATTTTTTTATTCCAATACTTTGGGTTTTCTGAATACACCGTGCACACATCATAATCATAAGTATGATCACGACCACAACAAAAACATAGACCATCTGTCCTTGTCTCATAATAAACATCCTCGTCCCGATCATATCCATCCGAGTAATAATCATCCTCCATCTCTAAGTCATAATCATCAGCGTATGATGGAGGTTGAAGCTGTGAAACATAAGACACCAGTTTTCCATGTGCCCTCCTGTAGTGGGCCTCGTGGCAACCGATACACGGATGACGTGGACCCCCGCACAATATACACTTAGAGAAGCTGAAATCTATGTAATGCACTGTCATCCTGCACAACACAACTCAACTACCAAGTGTAAATCACGAACATCAAAGGAAATCTTTTTGGGATTTTTATTATTTTTTTATTTTTTTTGTAACTAATACACAAGATAACACACGTTGCGCACTACTCCCCGGCAACGCACCAAAATTTGTAGTGCTGTCGTAGTACACGCAAATTTAATCCAAATAACGACATCACGTTCTTGGTGTCGTTGACAATCGAGATATCACGGGAAGGGTTAGGGTTGGATATTAGTTAATTGATCCTACACACTAAAAATTTGACGTGCTGTCGTAGTACACGCAAATTTAATCCAACTAACAACTATAGATAGTGGTAAATGTGTATCGAACTCAGGGAGTATGTGGAAAATGCGTTGATTTTATAGCTTTGCGATTTAACTACAATTAATCTAATTTGCAAAAATTAAAGATCAATGATTTGGATTGTTGTTTTAGAAAACTAAATTACTAGCAGAAAACTAAATTACTAGCTAATTACAAATCAAAAGTTGGGTGTTTAACAGATTAAGAGAAAATGACCATCTTAGGTTTCGGTTTCCATTAACAATTGTGCGCGAACCCAGCTAGAAAGAGTTACACAGACATAACTCATAGATAAACGTCTGTTGTGATAAAAGGGAACGAAGTACTCGGATTATGTAAATGCGAGGTTATTACCCGATGATCAATTAACTAATATCCAACCCTAACCATTCCCGTGATATCTCGATTGTCAACGACACCAAGAACGTACGAATTAGATTAGGAACAAAACATCAGTTAACAATTTATAACCAAACATTCATGCATCATAATAAACATAGCAACATACCAAGTCTATTATTCTAGAAATAAAGATTCATCACCAAAAGTCATAAAGAAACCTTCACCTAAGATGATCACCGAAAGTTTAGCCAGACATTGTTTGGTGAATCATCATAACATCAAGATTGAAGTTCATATGAATCAAAGACAAACCGAATTGTTAGAAATCGTTCACAAACACTTTCCAAAGCCAAAATTCGCCCTCCAACTCCAGAGAAACGTCCAATGATGAGATAATCCCAAAAGACACCATCAAAAACCGTTTTAATGAGCAGTTACGAAATTGTCCGTCGCCTCCACCGTAATTTACGGTCTCCACCGTAAATTACGGTGGACATCAAGTTGTTACGGTGGTTCGAGCCTGTGATACGGTGGAAAATTTGGGATTTCAGGGCCACCGTAATTTACGGTGGCCACCGTAAATTACGGTGGAGCCCTGAATGTTTTGTTTCTTCTCTTCTTTCCTTCCACGCATGCCCTGTTCCACTCCGTTCCATCCTAAGCCGCGTTTTATCCACTTTTAGCTCCCAAAACATACCTGAAACATAAGCAACTGTAGTTATCTAATTCAAGATAATTACACGATTAAGTGAAGTATACATTCGCCTTTTAACATCATTAAGGGTTGTCCTGTGGACCACCCGTCACATCCCCACACTTAACCATTACTTGTCCCAAGCAACCCATAAAAACTATTTCAAAACAAGCGATCAATGTTAACCAAGCATAAACATGTAGACCTTTTACTAACCCCTTTTTAACACCCAAAATAATGCACCCCTCGCTATGTCTCTCCTCTCGGCAACAAGTAAACACTAGCGACTATGAGCTAGACACACAAAGGCTAACGGGCGGTTGCACAACTATAGGCTTGTACCTAAATCAATCCTTCTCCTAACAAGTGCCAAACATGAATGCAAATCAAAGGGACTTTTAAGGTTGTAACGTGGCTAGGTGTACGGGTAGGAAATGGAATATATATGAAGTAGCGAAAACTTACCCGGTCTTTTATTACACAAATAAACAACTACCAAACTTAACTACTATATACAAGATAACTAAACATCACTTTTTTTCATTTTTCATTGCTTTTTCTCTCTTTTTTCTTTTTCTGATTTTTTTTAACACAACTTTCAACATAACATCAAATAAAATTACATACTACTAAACAACCACTAACACTATAAGACCGGGTCAAGTTGGGTAAATTTTTAGGTAACTAGCTAGGGGGTAACAAACGATAGGCTTTTAGGCACAAAATTGGGCAACTAAATGTCCAAACCCCCGCCCCTCTCGCAACCATGCTCATATATATAGTTTATGAGGTCCAACCCCCCAAATCCCACACTCACACGCACTAAAGACGAGGCTATCTAAATGCCCTTATCCTTTTCGCATTCATATCCAACTAAGGACTCAAACCGTATCAAGGCACAAGTTCTAATGCACCCCCACCTGTAGCCACTCTCATCAAAGACAAGTATTATTTATTTACATGTGTAGCTTCAACTCTCACCAAGAATAAATGGTATTAAGGGTTTCCGGTGCATCAATTGGGGTTAATCCAAGGCGTTCAAATTCTCACATTGTTTTGCTTGATTTAATTTTTTTTTTCAAAAACTTCAAAAATTCCCCCCCCCCCCCCCATCCCCACACTTGGGATACATTGACCCCAATGTATGGTTTTAGGAGGATTTGATCTCTAAACTCTTTAACACCAAATGAAAGCTCAACACTCAAACCACAAATTTCGTTTTGGTATTTTTTTCATTTTATATATATATATATATTTTCTTCTTTTAAACATTACACCGCCAACTTCCACTAACCCAACACAAAACCAAACAACTAACACCACTCGCCAATAAACATAATAAACTAAACACATATTCACAAAATGTACAAGAAAGAGCACCACCTGACTAATGATAACGCGTTTGAGGCGGTCCAAAAATGGAAGACATCATCTCGTTCCATTCTCCAAAGCCGAATGCACCGTTACCGCTTCCACCTGGTTGGGATGCTTCTTGTTGTTGATGCGGGTCTAACCATTGTGAATTATTGATTCGCGGGGTTGGATACGATACACTACCATCGTATGGTGGTAGAGACGCATAATCCACCAGAGGTGGATCCACAACCACGGGCCGCCCGGCATGCCAATCCGCATGCATCCTTCTTGCTTGGTCATCTTCATAACGGTTGTTCATCTCTAGCTCGTGGGAGTAAGCATGTGCCCGGTTCCATGATTCTTGACGATCGAAATTATGCTTCAAAGCCCGTTCCATACTAGCACTCATCATATTGTGTTGATCAAATAAAGTCCGCTCCGAACCTGACCATGACTCAAAAACGGGTGTCGGAGGACGTTGGTTCTCGATAAGCTCTTGCATAGTGCCATTGTAAGCCCAATTCGACTCATAGGAACGCTCCGTGTAATCATAGAAGACACCACCATAACCCCTACCTAGGCCCCCCTTGGCCTACATTCACATTCTCACCACCATGCGGCTCATCCGCATAATCACCATCCCCACTCGGGGCTTCCGCATCACTTTCCAGTTCATCCTCTTCACCCGGTAGAAGGTCTCTTGCACCCACTTTCAATGCTCTCCATCTCTGCCCCTCCGACTTGAGCTTATGATACCTTTCCGATTGCGTATAAGTCCAACCAATCCCTATCTTCTGTACAGTAAAAGGCTGATGCCTTTTTGCTGCCCCTTTATCTTCTGACGTGATTGCCTTAAATTGCTTCATCAATCCCGTGATAATTCTGCAATATGGGATAATATCCCTCCCCAACTTGTTTCGGCAAATCCAGAGATGATTCATGATCAAATATCGGTTTGGAAAACGCGGAGACCCATTGAGTAACGAATAGAGGACAGGTACTTCCGGGTACCTTACTTGCTCCTTATCCCCTCTTCGCGGAATGACATTTAAAATGCAAATCGATAACAACAACTTTGCTTCTATCTTCAAGTTCCTCCGGTATAAAACGCCACTATAAGTACCGGGCAAAAACAATGCTGCTAGCTTATCATTCCAACGAGGGTGCTTCTCCGGTTTTATCAAAAGGTCATCAAGACTAGGGATCATGTAGTCACGAGCCAGTAGACTGTCGTATTTTCCCAATTTCTTCAATGTGTCGAACGACATCTCTACCTTAATCCCATTAACCTCACCTATCAACTTCATCTGTGATGGCCGCTCACACTTGTTACATGTCAACGTTGCCATCCATTATTGAATCTCGGTCATAAACAGATTCTTGCTATCCTTATCATAACAACTGAGCGCCGACTCCCATCCTAAGGCGCGGAATCAGGCAAACACGTTGAACGGCCCAAACTCAACTTCACGATCCCTCTCGCAAATGAACGCGGCAGCACTGTTTTTCAATCGATTCATACTGTCATGAAAGAGTGTCAGTTACCAATGTTCTGGTTGGTCATCTAAAGGACCCGACTCCCATCTTGGCTTTTCAGCCGGGTCCAACTCCACCATTTCCTCATCCTCACTTTCACTCTCATCAACTCGACCCAAATATTGCCTCTTTCTTGGTTGTTGTTCCGGCTGCTTGCCCTTGTCTTTAGACGAAGAAGATGAACTAGATCCCGCTCTTTCCTCCGTTCTTACCATTTTCCTACACACATTAAAGCAAACAACACAACCAAACACAATAAGTTAGACCCTTTTCTCCAAAATATCCCCACACTTGCTTGTTACTATGGTTGTAGATGCTAGTGAACCAAAACTTTTATAAATGATTTTCTCAAAAATTGGGCATGGTGTCTCTACAACATAGAGGTTCCCAAAAGTTCACTACTTTGCCATCAATCCTACATCTACAACCATTTCAATGATCACACAACAAGTTTCATGACAAAAACTATGAACAAGCAAGTGGGTATGAACAAATATCCAATAACAACCTTAATCTTCACAATGCATCATCAAAATTTAATAAATAAACTTCCATACCTTGATTTGAAGATGCTAGAACACTTGTGAAACAAAAACTTCAAAAATCCCCAAAATTTTTGGGACCTAGGGTTTGCGATTTGGACCAGAAAACTTCGTTTTTTCGCAAATCTCTTAGCAAAATCAGCAAGTACGTGAAAAATTAGTCAAGATAGACCTAGATTTCACTTGATTTGGTCAAGAATTAAGGGAGATATGAAGGATTGAAGCTTGAAGAAGGTTATGGAGTTTGAAGATCTTGTGGGTCTTAGATGAAAGTGATAGATGATGTTAGTGGTGAGGGAAGAAGCAGAAAATCGTGTGGATAGGAGGAAGTTCACGTGACTTATTATTATTATTATTATTATTATTATTATTATTATTATTATTATTATTATTATTATTATTATTATGTACATGTTGAACCCGGATCGTCCCTTCAACTCGCCAGGTCCACCGTAAATTACGGTGGACACCGTAAATTACGGTGGACGCTGGCACAAAAATCCCACCGTAACTCAGTGTGTTTTCACTGTAAAGCCCCATATTTTTCACCTTCCACCGTAAATTACGGTGGCCTCTGGGCCTTTTTGCTTCGCCAAAAACTCCAATTTTCAATGTCTTTTTTTATATTTTTTCAGTTTTTTTAATTTTTTTTGTGTTTTTAAAATTTTTCAAAAACATGTAAAAATTACCCTACCCCCTCGAAAGTCCCGTGTTGTCCTCAACACAATGTTAGAGAAATTCGTGACCCGAATATCCCCACACTTGTTTCAAACACGGACTTCAAGCAAATAGGGCAATTGTGCAAACTATACAAAACAAACAAAATGAAATGCTAACTATTTACACTACCAAACCTGGGCCTTTTATGGTTGTTCCTCATCGACCGGGCGTAAGATGTAGCCCGCTTTGTCTAGCTCCAAGTTGTTGATGTCGTTCCCCTCCAAGTATGGCTACAACCTATGGCCATTCACCGTTTGTTGTTTATTTGTTTGCTCATCTTGGATATCTACATCACCAAACCTCCCAACTCGCCGAACGACATACGGGCCCATCCATTTGCTTTTAAGCTTGCCCGCAAACATCTTGAGCCTTGAATTGTACAACCAAACCTTTTGACCCACTTCAAATGTTTTCTTCCTCAACTTTGCATCGTGTACCTTCTTGAGCTTGTCTTTGTAAGCCGATGCACACTCATATGCCTCGTCTCTAATCTCTTCTATCTCGCTCAATTGCAACTTCCTCATATTTCCCGCCTCATCATAATCCGCATTTACCGTCTTGATTGCCCAATGTGCCCGATGCGCTAACTCCATTGGCAAATGACAACCCTTTCTATACACCATCCGGTAAGGTGTTGTGCCAATCGGAGTCTTGTAGGCCGTTCGGTATGCCCACAACGCATCATCCAACTTGCTCGACCAATCCTTCCTATCCGTTCTAACCGTCTTCATGAGGATTTCTTTGATTTGACGGTTGGACACTTCGACTTGTCCACTCGTTTGCGGATGATAAGGTGTGGCAATCCAGTGATTCACGCTATACCTCCTCAATAATTTCCCAAAATTAAAGTTCTTGAAATGCGAACCTCCATCACTTATAATAACACGTGGGATACCAAAACGGGAGAAGATGTTGGATTGAACGAATTTACAAACAACCGAGTGGTCATTTGTTCTTGTTGCAATAGCCTCAATCCACTTAGAGACGTAATCCACCGCTACCAAAATATATAGGAAGCCATTCGAATTCGGGAAGGGACCCATAAAGTCAATGCCCCATACATCAAATATTTCTACAACCAAAATTGGTTGTAGTGGCATCTCGTCCCTCTTTGATATGCTTCCCATCTTTTGACAATTTATACAATTTCTTGCGAACTCACACGCATCCTTGAAAATTGTGGGCCAATAAAACCCACATGAGAGAACCCGGTAGCCCGTTTTATGCCCACTAAAGTGACCTCCACATGCGATGAGTGGGCATGATTCAAAATTTCCAACACCTCCGTTTCGGGCACACATCTCCGAATAACTTGATCCAACCCGATCTTGAAAAGATCCGGTTCATCCCAAATGTATTGCTTCACTTGGACCATAAATTGTTGTCGTCGCTTCATGGTCCAATGACTTGGGATGGCACCCGTGGCTAAGTAATTTACGTAATGAGTATACCACGGTGCAACGAAAGTGGATACGGCTAGGAGTTGCTCATCGGGAAACCTTTCATTTATTTCACTAACATCATCAATCCCTTCTACCGGAATACAAGACAAGTGATCCGCCACTACGTTCTCACTTCCCTTTTTGTCTCGAATTTCTAAGTCAAACTCTTGTAACAACAATACCCACCGAATCAAATGAGGCTATGATCCGAATAAACCACCACTTTGCTCCCCCAAATATACGCACGAAACTTATCCAAATCATACACCACCGCTAATAACTCATTTTCGGTTGTGGTGTAATTGAGTTGCGCTTCGGATAAAGTCTTACTTGCATAGTAAATCACCACCGGCTTTTTATCAACCCGTTGACCCAAAACTGCACCAATTGTAGTGTCGCTTGCATCACACATTATCTCGAACGGCTTTGACCAATCCGGTGGTTGCAAAATAGGAGCTTTGACCAAATGTTCCTTCAAAACAGTAAAAGCTTGCATACACTCATTAGTAAAATCAAATGGGACATCTTTTAATAACAAGTTGCATAAAGGTTTGGTGATAACACTAAAACCCTTTATGAAACGTCTATAGAACCCCGCATGTCCCAAAAATGACCTTACACCCTTTACATTTTTCGGTGGTGGCAAAGATGCTATTACCCGTATTTTTGCCTTATCCACCTCCATTCCCCTTTCCGAAATCACATGACCTAGCACAATTCCCTCTTGCACCATGAAATGACTTTTCTCCCAACTAAGCACTAAATTTTTCTCAACACATCTTTTTAAAACTTTTTGTAATTCGTTGAGACAAGATTCAAAACTAGTGCCAAAAATCGAAAAGTCATCCATAAACACTTCAAGCGACTCTCCAACCATGTCCGAGAAGATACTCATCATACATCGTTGGAAAGTTGCCGGTGCATTGCACCAGCCAAATGGCATTCGCCGAAAGGCAAAGATACCATATGGACAAGTGAAGGTGGTCTTGTGTTGGTCATCTGGGTGTGTTGCTATTTGATTGTAACCCGAATACCCGTCCAAAAAACAATAATACTTTTGACCCGGCAGTTTTTTAAAAATTTGGTCAATAAAAGGTAGCGGGAAATGGTCCTTAGAAGTGGCGGCATTCAATTTTCGGTAGTCAATACATACACGCCACCCGGTGACCAGTCGGGTGGCAATTTGTTCACCATTCTCATCCTTGATTACTTGAATACCGGCCTTATTAGGCACAACTTGGGTAGGACTTACCCAAGCACTATCCGAAATCGGATAGATAATTCCTGCATCCAACCATTTGATTACCTCTTTTTTTACTACCTCCCTTAGGTTCAGATTCAATCGCCTTTGAGCTTCTCGTGTTGGTTTTGCATCTACGGTGGTAATAATCTTGTGCATGACGATTGATGGACTAATTCCCTTGAGATCGGCAATCGTCCATCCAATAGCTCCTTTGTTTTCTTTCAAAACTTCCAACAAGGCTTGTTCTTGTGCCATCTCTAAATTAGAGGCAATAATGACCGGTAGAGTGTCATTATCCCCTAGGAAAGCATATTTCAAATGGCTTGGCAAGTCTTTGAGTTCCAACTTCGGTGGTTCTTCCAATGATGGTTTCGTACCTGAGCTTATTTCCACCGGCAAGCCTTCGAATTGGTGAGTCCATGGCGGTCGACCTTCTTTTAAGGCCATGGCATCCTGTTTTTCCTCTTCAACCCATAGTGCATAAGCATGTACCTGTTCAGAAAAATCACACAAGCAAACATCCATACCATCCTCCTCATACTCATGCGGGTTGCATCCATCAACTAAATCTTCCATGAAACACTCATCAACACCAAAAGCATTAGAATTGTTAGTAAAAACATTCAAGCGCATCTTTCGATTTCCAAAGGTCATATCGACTGTACCAAATCTACAATCGATCACAGCATGCGCGGTGCTCAAAAATGGCCGACCCAAAATTACATTCTGTTGTTGCTTTGGGTCTGCGGATGAGTAGTCCAAGACTAAAAAGTCAACCGGGTAATAGAACTCATCAATTTTAACAATCACATTTTGAACCATCCCCCGAGGTAGCTTATGAGACAAATCGGCTAAAACAGCCGTTGTCTCCACCCTTGCTAACGGACCAAAATCGTATTGGTCATATAAGCCCCCGGTAAAATGCTAACCCCGGCTCCAAGATCTAGTAACGCCTTTGCCATTTGAAAGTTACCAACTTGTATGTTAATTAATGGCGTACCCGGATCTTGGAGCTTAGGAGGAAGCTCCCCATTCAAAACTGCACTCACTTGCCCGGTTAAATCCACCCGCTTAGGCATTTTCTTCTTTTGTTGCCTCTTTTGTGTACATAATTCCTTTAGAAATTTAGCATAAGCGGGGACTTGTTTTATTGCATCAAGTAGTGGAAGATTGATTTTTACTTGTTTAAACATGTCCCACAATTCTTCTTTTTGGGGTCCTCTTGATGTAATAAAATTTTTCCTTCCTGGGTCAAGTAACGCCGATGGAAACAGGACTTGACTCGGTTCACCCTCAACTTTTTCACTTTTCTAATCTTCACCCAACCCCGGTTTGTTAACATTTATTTCTTTAGATTTAACCGGTGAAACTTCATCATCATCACTCTCATTACCCGTAACATCCTCAACTACCCCCTCGACCAAACCCGGTGACAAATTTGCTTTAAATTCTTTGCCACTTCTTAAAACACTAACATGATGAACATTAACATTACCTCATGCCGAACCATGTGCAGGATTTACCTTGGTATCCTTAGGAAGTTGACCCTTGCTTTTCTTCAATTCCGCCACATCTGTTGCCAATTGACCCATTTGGGTTGTTAGTAATTGGATGCTCTTGTCACGAACCTCATCCTTTTGCATCCGGACTTCATCAAGTTGATTCCCTTTTTGCATATCTTGTTGCATAGCCCGTAGCATATCCATGACTTCATTCCCGCTTGACGAAGGTTGACCCGAACCACTTTGACCCATTTGTTGAAATTACCCTTGATAACCATAGTTGTTTCCACCCCGATAATTGCCTTGATTGTATTGTTGACGAGGTGCAAAGTTACCTTGAGCTCCTTGAAAATTTGGGTTAGCTTGGTTCGCCGCGTTCCCGTAACGGAAATTAGGATGGTTCCGTAACCCGGGGTGATAGGTGTTGGAGTTCATATTGAAATTTCGACCACCCCCTCCTTGAATTGCATTCACTTCGTCTACTTGTTCATCAACCACCCCCACTACACAAACTTCCGCCGTGTGGCCAATTTCATTGCAATTAGTGCACACATTGTACACTTGGTTTGTGGTTTGAACATTACCACTCTCTACTCCATGCACTTGTGGCCTTTGAATCACATGCCTAGCCCGTCTTGAAGATTGAGCCTTCCTCTTGGAATTCACCGCCATTTGTTCTAAAAACGCCCAATCAACATGTTCATAATTCGTACCGAATGTACTGTTGGTGATCGACATCAAATCACGTGCATCCTCCGAACTCAACCCTTCATGAAATGCGTTCAACAACTCCCATAATTGGATCCCATGATGTGGTCAATTCTGTAACATCATATTAAACCTTTCGAAGGCTTCATGAAACATCTCCCCCGATTGTTGTTGGAAGCTTCTCAAACCTCTCCTTGCATCATTAGTCTTTTGAGAGGTGTAATATTCACCCAAGAATATTTGTTGCATATCGGCCCATGTAAAGATCGATGCAGAGGGTAGCGTGTGAAACCATCACTTTGCCTTGTCTTCCAAAGAAAATTGGAAGAGAACCAACTTAACATCATCCGAAGAAAACCCTTGACCTCCAATTGTGTTGCAAATAGAATCGTATGTCTCCAAATGAAAATAGGGTTCTTTCGTTGCTAATCCCTTGAACTTTGGTAGTGAGCTTCAATTCCCCGTACGATGAGGAATCACTACCGGCGAAGGATTGTTAGTGATAATGGGCCGGAAGTGAGCTTCAATTCCCCGTACGACCACCCGATGATGTCTTTGAGGGGCACCCAATGGTGCTCTTGGTTGACCCATTTGCATAGGCCCTTGAGGTACAAAGGGTGGTTGAACTTGGTATTGTGGCATTTGTGGTTGTTGTGGAATCGGTTGTTGAAATTGTGGTTGCATATTTTGAGGACGCACTTGGTGTAGCGGTGTAGGGCGTTGCAGTTGCGGCCCTTGTGGTCTAAAGTGTTGCACCCCAACCGGTAATCTACTCGTATCTTGAAATTGTTGGATCGGTTGACTTTGTTGACCCACTCCTCCTTGAAGTCCCAAGTATCCTCTATCACCCCATAGTAGAAACCTTCCTCTTCATACCCTCTAAACTCCTCTTCATAGCCATCATCATATCCATCTCCTTGAATACCCGAGGATTGCCCGAATGGGATGGATGAGTATTGAAAGCCCAATTGGTTTGATGGTCTAAATGTAGAAGTAGCATGGACAATGGTTGAATTTGGTGGTATTGTGTAATTAGAGGATGATTGTCCCGTAGTTGGGGAAAAGAAGTGTGACAATGGTGGTATTGTGGATGAAGGACTAAAGGTAAGTTGGGTTCAACTTGAGTAGTGATCGGTTGTGTGGTATTGGTTAGTGTAGTGTCATGAGGTGGAGTAGGAATTGTAGTGGAATTTGGTATGATTGTGTTTGGTGATGGTTGTGTAGAAGTAGGTATAAATGATAAGGTCGTTTGACCCATTGTGGGTGGTATTTGAGATTCTTGCATGATGTTTCGTGGTGTGATAGGTGAATTAGGTGAACCAATAATTCTGTTTTCTCTTACTAAAACTCTGTTTTGCCTTAACGTTCTTTCGATCTCTGGATCAAATGACAATGGTGACGACTTGTGAGAGCCTCTAGTATGCATGCACATGTAGAACCTGCACACTAAACACACCACTGTAAACCCGAAAATAACAAAGCAAAACTAACAAACTGACACACGTTGCGCACAACTCCCCGGCAACGGCGCCAAAATTTGACGTGATGTCGTGGTCACAATCAAATTTAATCCAATTACAACTAGATAGCTAGCGGTAAGTGGGTATCGAACACAGGGAGTTTGTGGAATATGTGCTATCTCAATGGTTATCTAAATGACTAATTTTAACTAAATTGCAAGAAAAGTAAATTCACGGATTTGGTTGTTTGGTTTTAATTGTCTAAACTGAACTAAATTAGATTACAAATCAAAGTTAAGTTTTGTAACAGGATAAGAAGGTAGCGATCATCCCAAGTTTCAGGTTTTAAGTGACAACCAATGTTCATGTTCAACTGGAAAGAACCACATAGACATGGTTCATGTAAGATCAATTGTTTGTGATGAAAGGGAACTAAGTACTCGGATTCCTAGAACGCGAGGTTGTTACCCGATGACCAATCAACATATATCCAACCCTAATCCCTCCTATGATATCTCGATTGCCAACGGCACCAAGAACGTAAGGTTTAGAACTATGATCAAACACACATTAACAATTTACAAACAATCATTCAAACACCATAATAAACTAAACAACACATGCAAAGTCTATTATTCCAGAAATTAAAGAACAAAACATAGTTGTCACAAGTAAACCTTACATTCGGGATGATCACCAAGCAAACCTAGCCGCTCATAGTGTGGTGAATTATCATCACAATCAAACCTTTGTTCATTCGAATCCAAAACAAAGTCCTCATGTTTAGACCACTCAAGAACACAAGAAGATAGCCAAAAATCTCCCCTAAACTGCTCCAAAACTGTCCACAATCATTGGATTTGAAAAGACACAATAAAACATCATAAAATAGGGCAGTTACACATTTCTCGCTGGCCTCCACCGTAAGCTACGGTGGCCACCGTAGCTTACGGTGGCTTGGAATGGCTTACGGTGGGTCTCTACTGCCTTACGGTGGAAGAAAAATGCTGGGGGCTATCGAAATTTACGGTAGCTACCGTAAGCTACGGTAGCCTTCAGCATACAATTTTGTTTTCTTCATAACGTTTTCGTTTCAACTCCGTTTTCTTCACCGTTTTCGCCTACGTTCTCCTAATTTCGTCCTCTATCATGTTATATTCTTAATTCTTCCATACCAATAATTGATTTTTTCATTTATTCTCTGTCTTTCAATCTCCAATCCAGTCGTGCCTATTCGAAGCTTCATTTCCACACTTTTAATCCCCAAATGTACCTGAAACACAAGCAACCATAGTTATCTAATTCTAGACAATTACCCGATTAAATGTGGGATTTTAATATCGTTTATACCACTTAAGGGTTGTCCTACGGACTACCCATCAATCCTCTAAACACAAGAAAACACACAAACCCTAGTTCTCATTTATCTCGATCAGATTAGTCTCTTTGATTTCTGGTTAGCATTCATCATTCATTGATTACCATATTCTTGATGTTGCTTTGTTATGTGATCGATTAGGGTTTCATGCTAATAGATATGTTGTCGAAAACTTTAATGATTGATTTGGAAATAAGTGTTCAGTTTCAATATGTGAAGACGATGGGATTGTTCATGTTAAATGGATATCGTATGATGTTAGATGTACATAGGACGAAACAGTTTTATTGTGCGAATCCGGTTAAGGGTTGTTGAATTTTTGATGATTATGAGTTAAGGTGCATGATAGTGTTTGAATCTGTAGCATGATGATCCGAATGAATGTTTAAATGTTGTTCATGATCTAACCTAGGCTTAGAGTCCAAGGAAATTAAACTGTTTAATCCGATTGTGTTGATGATCGAGCTAGTATTATGATTTAGTATCAATTAGGTTTCATGGGAATTATTTGGTAAATGATTGATTCGGTCAATGAATGTGGAATTGGAAACTGTTGAATTGCTTATAACCGATTGGCGTGATTATTGGTATGCATTGAGAAACGGATTGCATGATTTTAGAAAGTTTGGTAGGCCAGTCGCACAAGCTAGATTATGCTAGGGTACAACTATTAATACACTGTGTACAACTTAGAATTTTGCATGATCGCACAAGTCATGTGGATCGCACAAGGCAGTGCCGATCGCACAAGTCTTGGGCCACACACAACTGTTTGACCCTATTATGTTGTTGGGCCTTAAAGCCCAAAACTCAGTCGCACAAGTAGGTTTTAGTCGCACAAGTCATTTGTAATCGCACAAGGTATATGGAGCGCACAAGATTAGTTAACTGGTAAATGATTGGGTTGCACAAGTTTGGACTGCATGCTTTATTGGGCTGGGTTTAAGATGGATCGCACAATCTGTTGTGGATCGCACAAGGATGTGCTGATCGCACAACAGGTTAGGCCGGACGGGCTACCTTATGTGTAAACCTATGTGCACTACTTGAACCTAGACCTGACTTGTATGGTAACCATGTTAGGACGTGGTTAACCACTAGCAGCTTGATTGACCTCTTTGTGTATCTGCCTAGCAAACCGAGGTGAGTTCACACTTTCTACAAGGTATGGGATTCCTGGTGGCTTGGGAATGGGTTAAGGAATAGGGATTTCCTCGTCCTTCTTGGGTAGGACAGTACGGGTTAAGGAAGGTAATTCCTCGTCCTCTTGGACAGTTTAAAATTCACTAGACCAAAACTCTATCACGAAGTCCTTCCTTTTATATCGACTTAATCGCCGGGCCAATGACAAGCGGGTCATTAGTTAGATAGCGCTATTTAGGTTTGAGAAGCCTCTCACCGTGCCACAGAGGACGGGCGTGAACTAATGGATCTGGGCACGTCAATGATGATAGACATTGACGCTAAGGGCACATAAACATGACTAAAGTCAGTGGTCGATATGGTAACGAGCCTAGTAGTGTAACCACGGGGTAGCCCCCATGGCTGGATTGCCAGAGTAAATGGGATAAAACAAATCATGTTTTCAACTATGAGGTAACCCCCATGGCAAGGATGCCAGTTAAAGGAAACTATGTTTTTGGAATTACTAAAACAAACACCCAACTGTGAACTTGCTCAACTTTGTTGTTGATTTCGTTGTTACATGCCTTGCAGGCCTTTAGGTGCATATCTTTGGGACTTGCTGTCTGGGAGGCTAGAGTGGTCATGGGTCGAGATGCGTGGAATCGCAACACAAGTCTAATGGTTTTTACATATGGTTTATAAACACTCAACGAATGAATTATGCTTCCGCTGTATACGGTGAATGATTTGTAACGTGTAACTCTTAATGTTAATGAATGAAATTTTTATTTAAATATACTTATGAGTTCAACGTTATTGGTGGCTAAGATCCGGGTATGTCGCACGCCTAGCGGTGATACTCCGCTTGTGGTATTTTGGGGGTGTGACAATATCGAGCGGAGATTCAACTACATAAGGGATGAAGTTGAAAAAGGAAAGATATGTATCCGCCAAGTTCACACCGATCAAAACATTGCATATCCACTCACGAAGCTCCTTGACAGGGCAAAACATGAGGGTCATACATGTGCCTTAGGACTTCGATATTCTAGTGATTGGATTTGATCTATTTTGTATTTGGATATTGAAACAATTGTTAATTTAACTCTTTTATGGTATTTTGAGTTACGTTTCATTTTAGCATGTTTAAATCCATGAATAAGTTAATTATTCTAAATGTCCGTAGTCGATCATACTTGTAGGAACAAATATGAATGTAAGACTATTATGAATTTGGATTGGTGGATATTCATTAGATATGAACATATAGCAAAGTGTTGCTGCCAAAGTTCATAGATATTTGTGGGATACAAATATTGGACTGACTCGCTCTCAAATATTACTGCACGGAATCATTTGTGATTGATCATAAGTAAATTTTGAGTAAAGGCGAATATCATAGTATCCTCTGACCTGAGATACATATTGGGTCTTGATATTCACCAAGTATTATACCTTGACCTAGTTCTTAGCTGTCTGTAGCAAGGCAGTACATAAGGCTAAACTCAGGTGTGGTACAAGGTGATTGTGAGAGACGTATGTAGTCAAGAAGGGATTTGTTCCTCTTATTCGTTGAGAGTAAGATGTCTAAGGCCTGCTAAAGTTGAATTAACAGAGAGTGATCACTCTATGTCTCTGGATTCAACATGACATCTGTAATGAAAGGATAAATGATAGATTCACCTAAATCATGTTCACATAGTGGACTTGAAAGGGATGATGTTATTGAATGGGAAATATAGTCATACGTATTAGGGGTAGTAAACTTTAGTTAGGTGGTCTTTACTACTTGCATCAATCTTCTATGTATCTTGTGCAAGTGGGAGAGTGTTGGATTCTGTATGCCCAAGACAAATATTAGACTGATGTGGCTAGTACGTTTTGATCCAAGTCGAGTCATACCCAAATACAAGCTAGACAAACACTTATGATATTTATTTGTGATATGATCAAACAAATAAATATTAACACTAATAATATTTAGAAATTGGTTTTCTAAATAATTACACTTGAGAAAACAATAAATTATATGGATAATTTATTTTTGAGAGAATAATTTTATTTATTTATTTAATGGGTTAAATAACATAATAAATGTAGTTTAAGTCTTATAACATGTGATGTTATAAATTTTATAAATTTATAAAACTAAACAAGACTTGTATTTGTTTAAAAAAGAAATTTGATTTTTTTTTTAAAATACCCCTTAGGGCCGCCATATATGGGGTCTTCCCAAGACCAAGAGTGGTCCAATAAACAAGCATGCATTTGCATGTGTTAGGAGACTCTTGATTGGGCAAAGGGGAGGTGATGTTTTCTCTCAAGTTTTATAAACATTTTGGATGACCAAATGAACAATAATGTGATAGAAGACTAGTAATTTTGCTCTCAAAATTTCGGCCATCATAAGGATTTCTCATGTGTTCGGTTTTGATCTTTAGTGTTAAAAATCCTAGCTAATCTCAAGGTGTTTGTTGGAAGCTTGGGTATACAAGCTTGAGGTCTTCTACTCTTGAAGGCAACCATTCAAGAAGTATCATCCGTTTCATCATCCTATTACTCCAAGAAGGTAGTTTTCTAAACATCATATGGTTGTGTTTGATAGTATGCATGTTCATATATGGATCCGGGTTTTGGGATTTTGCATATAAATGAAATTTATATCTTAAAAGTGACATGTTTTAAATATTATTTCCGCTGCGTTTTTATTTCATGTGGATGAAATTACTTTGATAAACATGTTAAAATCCCATCACCTGTACCCTGAGTTTTCTGTCTAAGGCTAGAGTGTTCGTACAAATCCGCAATATCGGACCAGTCACTCTTACCTGGGAACTCTTGGGGTGAGTGTCCACTTATAGGCAAGCATGTCTTCGCGATACATTATGAGGACCTATTTACTTTGATTCAGCCTTTGTGTGTCATTTGTTTGCTTCGTGGTTCAAACAAATGACCATCACCCATGATTTTTGGTCAGTAATTGTAACATCCTATTCTTACTCAATGCCATTTCATTTGTTTTCTCTCTTGTTTCCCCTTTTTAGAATGCCTCCACGACGCAAAAATCAGGTACCTTTTGAAGAACTGGCAACTGTCATTACGCAGCAAATGACTGCTGCAATCCCGAACATCGTTGCCCAATGTAACCAAGCTCTCAACAACCATAATGCCCCTGCAACTTCAAGATGTTCAACTCGGCTAAGCCATCAAAGTTTTCTGGGTCTCAAGGAGTGACTACACTTCTGCAATAGTTCGAGAGTCTAGAGAGCACCTTCAGGCATGTTCAATGCCCAAATGAGCGAAAGGTAGAATTCGCATATAGTGTTTTCGAGAAACGAGCATTAACATGGTGGAATGGTGTGATGAGAGATAGGGGTGCCGATGTGGCACTGGCTCAAACGTGGGAAGAACTTCGAGCTCTGATGATGAAGGAATTTTGTCCTCGTCATGAGATCAGGGCCTTGGAAAGGGAATTCGACGATCTTAAGCAAGATAGCGGTGAGCATCGAGCCTACACGGATCGTTATGAGGAGTTAAGTCTGCTATGTTCGAATATGGTTATGCCTTTGGATAAGGCAATCGAAAAGTACATTGATGGCCTCCCTGACCCAGTATAAGACATTGTGACTAGTAGTAACCCCACTACAGTTAGGCAGGCCATTGAGCTATCTGCTACCTTGACTGAATCTCAAATCAGGAAAGGTAAACTTTTCCGAAAAGGTGATAAGAAATCAATCGAGGAATCGAAACCCAAAGATGAACAGACTGGATCCTCCAAGAACTAAAAAAAGCGAAAAGCTTCCCAGAACATCAACGTGGTTGCTCACAATGATCAAACTGCCCCCAACCAACCAGCTCAACCCCCTGCTAGGAAGCCATACAATAGAACTGCACCCTTGTGCAACCAATGTAACCTTCATCATCATGCTAGTGTGAAGTGCCGCAAATGCCAAATTTGTGGACTTATAGGTCATACAGTAAGAGTTTGTCGAGTTGCAGTTGCACCCAATCAAGCTGACAACAATCCTGCTCAGGCTCGTTTTCCACCAGGTTCTTGCTACAAGTGTGGCGAGATGGGTCATATCCGAAGAAATTGCCCAAAGCTTGCTAATGCAAATCCAGCACATGGATGAGCATCTGACCGACTAAAAGACAACACCGTTTAGAAATAATCACGTCTTATGTATTATTTTCTTTTGTTGTTAAGGTCCATGAAACATTTGTTATCATTGTTTATAAATAAATCTTTTATTTACATTGCAATGTATTTATGCGGTTGCATGTATAAACAACATATCCCCTGCAATACCGACAATCAGGGAATCGTATTCCTTGAAGAACAGACTACCCCCAAAATTCTTCCATTTTATGATCTCTTGCGTTTTCCACGAAAATCCTAAGTACCCGTTTCTTCCAAGGAAACAAAGTACAAGGCGTAAGTTACAACTCTGGACGAATACCCAAAGTGCCACTATAAATCCTTAAATAGGGTACCTAAGGGTATTTCCGTAAATCTTAAATTGTTGTGTACCTTAATTCGAATATTATGTTTCTTTGAAAACAAAATCGAATTTTTGGAAGATCATCCTATCTTCATAGATAGATTCTTGAAAATGATTAAAGTACCAAATGAAATCCACGGATTGGATTCCTGGTGTGCTTTAAATATCCATGTCCAAAGATAACAAATTAAAGGTCAAATTAAACAATTATGTGATTATGTGCTTATGTGTTCCGTTTTATGTTTTTGGGTGATCCAAATTTTTGTTATCCAAATCCTCGTAGAATCTTCCATATCTTCGTATAAGGGATTCATAGTAGGATATCCAAAGGTACTATCTTAAATCCTTAATGGGCTTCTACGTAATAGTTAAGACCCTTGGATTATAAAGTACTATTCCCCTTGAATGGTCTAGTTAAACAGATTGATCCAAAAATCTGGTTAGGAATATCGTGTGATGATATAGCTGAAAAGACTCTTTGGTGGTCTAACTAAGGAAATCATTTTTCGATCTAATTAAAAGGACCCTATGGTAGTCTTGTCACACTCATCACAGGTTTGATATTCTATCCCCTTCACATTACAAAAAAAACTGTGCGGACTGTGCAAGAAATTACGTAATTATGGATGCATACATAATTATGGAATTCAGTGCACAGAAACCACAACAAGTTTTGTCATGTGTCTAGAGTTGACTCAATTCATTTCCATTTCTGAAGAATATCCATTGAGGAAAATGACTCATTCCGTTCATTTTCGTTTCTGAAGAATATCCATCGAGGGAAATGAATATCCTTGATTTTTCCTTCATTTCCATTTCTGAAGAATACCCATTGAGGAAAATGACTCATTCCGTTCATTTTCGTTTCTGAAGAATATCCATCGAGGGAAATGAATATCCTTGATTCTTCCTTCATTTCCATTTCTAAAGAATACCCATTGAGGAAAATGACTCATTCCGTTCATTTTCGTTTCTGAAGAATATCCATCGAGGGAAATGAATATCCTTGATTCTTCCTTCATTTCCATTTCTGAAGAATACCCATTGAGGAAAATGACTCATTACGTTCATTTTCGTTTCTGAAGAATATCCATCGAGGGAAATGAATATCCTTGATTCTTCCTTCATTTCCATTTCTGAAGAATACCCATTGAGGAAAATGACTCATTCCGTTCATTTTCATTTCTGAAGAATATCCATCGAGGGAAATGAATATCCTTGATTCTTCCTTCATTTCCAGTTCTGAAGAATACCCATTGAGGAAAATGACTCATTCCGTTCATTTTCATTTATGAAGAATATCTATCAAGGGAAATGAATATCCTTGATTCTTCCTTCATTTCCATTTCTGAAGAATATCCATTGAGGAAAATGACTCATTCCGTTCATTTTCGTTTCTGAAGAATATCCATCGAGGGAAATGAATATCCTTGATTCTTCCTTCATTTCCATTTCTGAAGAATACCCATTGAGGAAAATGACTCATTCCGTTCATTTTCATTTCTGAAAAATGTCCGTTGAGAGAAATAACAGGATTATGCCTTGCATATCTTTGATGGGTTTTTCTACGCAAATAGATAAAAACCCTAGATTCCATGCAAGACAATTATTTAACACAACATAACAGACAGACTCCTACGAATAAATTTCGGGACGAAATTTCCTGAAGTAGGGTAGACTGTGACACCTGTGCCTCCACGGCTATCAAACAGATACCAAATCAATGGAATATTGTATTTCATACTGGGGATTTGTATAAATATGAGCATTGTTAGCACATATCAATTCTCGTTCGATTTCGGCTCTAAATCGCTTTCTGGAAAAGTTATATGTGCACTGATGCATAAACTTAATCAGTTTAATGCAACAAACACTCCGGAGCAGTGACATTGGCTTAACATACCTTAAATAACCTTTACATAACTTAGAAATAAGTTTTGGAAGGTTTGGTGTGTCGAAATCAAGTTTATTCGCTTACAGGGACTAATTTCGGAACTTGATAATAATTTAAACATACCCTAAATATCCTTTACATAGCTTAGAAATTGGCTTTGAGGGGTTCAGTATGCTAAAATAAACTAATTTTATCAGTAGAGACTAAAAGCGTCAAAAGTGCATAAGTTTGCATTTTCGTGCATAACTTACGTTCTAAATATATCCGGAGATCCAAAAATTTATGTAATCATTAAAATACTTTATTTTAGTGATTGGCATGATAAAATTCCATTCATCGTGTAATTTGGATCGTTTTTGCGTTCATTACGATTTCCGTCGTAATTAACCGAACAACGCAACCGTACGACCAAACGAACCGACATCCGAGATGTTTTTGAGCATATTTTAAGTTCCCTATACTTTAACTTTATTTTAGAGCCTTTAAATGGGGTTAACGGGGCTTAAAAGTGCAAAAAAATCAAGTTTTACAAGTGCAGGGACCATTTTTGAAATTTTTGGCAGATACATTGAACTTGGTCCATTGTTGAGATTTTGATAGTTTTAACCCATGGTTTTGCAAAACCATGGGCTGGTATTTAATGGTTTTTATGATACTATGGGCTCATATTAGGGGCTCCCATGGTTTTAGAAAACAATGGGTGCACATGTACGGTTTTGATCGAAGCTCGTATTACGATGAACGATCTTAACGGTTGTGCAAAAACTATAAATACCCCCACCTACTTCACTCTCAAACTCACACCTTTGAATCTGAATTGGTTCTCTAAGTTGATGCGTTATCACTTCATACCTGAGAATATTCGAATCAAAGCTTCCATTCTTGGACCCGTTGTAAGTCCTCTTTCGTTCTTTTATGCGTTTTTAGCGTGAAAGTCAAACTTTGTTTGACTTTCTGGATTGACCAGTTTATGGTCAACACGAAGTTTGTTTGAACTTCAGAACGTGAGTGTAATCACGATGGTTTTAGTCTCTTGTGACTATACCTACTGATTACCACGTTATCTAGGCTTAGTGACGAGTCGTACTTTCGGCCAAAATGCGTATTCTTGCGTATTTTGTAACCAAACTACTTTTAGGTATCAAAACCGTTTGTTTTGATACCAAACCTGTTTTTAAACCTCGTTAAACATGTTTTAACATGTTTAGCTCGTCACTTTAGGTTTAGTGCTTATGTAGGGTCGTAAGGTAACCGGTCTAAACAACCGCTTATACTTTTGAACCCGACCCGTTTGGTCGATCATTAGGATCCGAGCAAACACATTAGGTGACCATAGTTATATAAGGAATAACCTTCCGAGGTTATACCTTATGGTCACTTCGTTTAAGTAGTTGTATGATAGGTAGTTTATATGGCTTAGATAAATGATCAAAATGCCATTTTTACGCCAAAATTCATTTTAAGCATATGTAACATAATTTGACATCTAAACTGATTAGACAACATAATTAGACATGTTGAGGTATATTTTACTTGTCATAGGACTAGTTAAGCAGTCCGAACGCGTTTTACGCGAACGACACGTTAAAGTGGCATAAGCTACCTAAACGAGTCGTAATGGGTCGTAAGCACTTAGGATAAGTTCTGTTTTAGAATGTAGGCTTTGTTAAACCATATTACATGAGTTCCTACACTCATTTGGTTTACGAAACCACATTTTATCCGATCCTCCGATTTAGGTCCCGCTTATTAACGTAGTTACCTATATTAGGTGTCGTTTGATTTCTGTGATCCCTCTAGCTTTGCTTAGGTGTTATTCAAGACTTCTAAGCAACCTCAAGTGAGTACATAGTTCCCCTCTTTTACTGTTTTTCAAACGTTTTGGGGTGAAACACATGTGCCTACTTGTTACTTTCATGCTTTCCATGTTTTCATATCATATACTTGCTATGTTCATTAGTACACTATTAGTACATGATTTCATTGTGTTTTTTCTATGTAAGTCCTTTTAGTGCATACTTAGTACATCGTTTTACATTACATTTCACGCTATGTATGTTCATTTGTTGCATATACTTATCCAGTATATGGACACATTGTTTTATATCTTCTTAAAACCATTTGGAGCTGATTGATTTATGTGAACCATTTGTAACCTGTTGATTTATGAGAACCATTTGTAACCGTTTGAACCATTGGGATTAGGGAAGTGATTAGGTGACGGGGCGGGTGTAATGTGTTAAAAGCATGGTGGATACGCAGCTGGTACTTCCTATATATAAGTGCTTTTAACATATTATATATCGTTCCGTTATCTAGATCACTTGGGCAAGGTTATCAAAACAAAGTTATATTACAAGGTTTTTCCAACAATATAAACCATACGAGTTTTATTAACGAGTTTTAACGAGATGTTTTACAAATTTTGGTTTTCTCAAACAAATGTTTTGGGTTAAGAATCATGGCTATGAGATTTTATAAAGTATAACCAACTTGATTTGAGTTGGTTAGTTATGATGCAATGCTATACTTTTCAAAACAAGATTTTTAATAAGGTATTGCAACATGTAAAATGAGCCATGAATCCGACACTCACATAAAACCTATGTACTCACCGACATTTTTATGCTGACGTATTTTCACATGTGTTTCAGGTACCATAGTTGATGATGTTTGATGATGATATTTGTGTACGCTCACATAGGAATGGACGAGGCCTTAGTGACTTAATAACAATGGAAGTCTATTTGTTCATGTTTTGTTTCTAATTCCAATGGAATGTAATACATTTTATTCAATAAAACAAAACTGTTTAATCCATGGTTGTGAAATAATGATTCTGTTACAATACTCCCCGACGTTTCCACCACGTTTTGTTGTTTCACGTGGTCGGGGTGTGACACAAATCATGCGTGGTGTAATTTTTCTCATGAACCTTCAACTGGCGCGAAGCATAGGCTATAACCTTCTGACGCTGCATTAACACGCATCCTAATCCCAGACGCGAGGCGTCGCAATATACCACGAAGTCATCAGTGCCTTCGGGTAGGGATAGGATCGGTGCATCGCAAAGCTTATTCTTCAACAACTAAAAAGCTTCATCTTTGTTGGACCGTTGTACGACCTCTAACAGTCAGTTAAGGTGTTCATCTCTATGTGTAAAGGCGGAATCAATGCACATAAAGTCATAACAGCTTTGTTTCTCTTAATTTTCTTTCTATTAATGCCTTCTGAGTCTTTACACTGATTTTCTGACAAAAATTCAGCAGCACCTTGACTCACATACAATGACAACTGATCTGTCGCTTCAAATGACCTAACCCCTATATATAGAGTGCTTGATTTCGCTTGAGCTTGTTCAAGCGAAATCTTGTGTGTTGATTTCGATTCAAGCATTCTCATATCCTCTCAAGCGAAATCATGTGTTTAACATATAAAAACCCTAACTTAAACTCTAATGTGTAATCATTCAAACAATCCTAGACACAAGACTTGATAATGACGTAATCAGCAGACATTTAGTGCACCAACAGACTCCCCCTTGGATGTTGATGAAGTCTTTGGCTTCAAGTCTTTGTCTTTAACAATCTTCAATCATTGTAAAAACTCTAATCAATCTTTATCTTCAATCTTCTCTTTGACCGTTGATCCAGACTCCCCCTTTCACAGACTCCCCCTCTCAATATGCTAGAATATGAGAAATCTGGTTCAAGCTTTGTCATTTAGCTTCCGTGAGAATAATGAAGATCAAACCTGTTACTCAACCAACAAACATAACCATTCTATCTTTTCAACAATAAAACACAACCTTAATCAGCTTTAACAATCCATTCAAGTATTCAGGTCCAAGTTAATGACCCTGATTACTCAATTAATCTACCAAGTCCAATTAAATGACCTTGGTTGATCTTTTGACGAAACACACTGATTTTAAAACAACAATTTTAAGCATTTTCTGTAAATAACAAGTATCAAGTTAATGAACTTGTTTTTATCATATCAAACAATTCAAACTTCTTTAAAGTAAGCTCTCCTCATTCTTCAGTCCAGAATCTCCTGCATCTGCTTCAATCAACTGAGAATCCAACAATCAACTTTCCACTTTGGTTTGTCGGAAAAATAAAACAGAAATAAAATCTTTTTGGATTTTATCAAAATATTCTAAACTAAGAAATGAAATACAGAAAGCTTAAATTGGAAAAATTAAACAAAGTAAACTAATTACAAACATATTTTTGGTGAGCGTGTTAGGGAATCATATCAGCTTTTTAGACAAATCACAAGTACCGTTAAGCTACAATTCATACTTAGACTTAAACAATTTACCTCGATTGTCGATATACTGATCCATCTTAAATTCTCACACAAATTTCAATCTATTCAGGATACGATTTAGATGAATTAAGAACTTAGCTCATTCATGTGTCCCACCTCTTGAATATACTCCCGTATCCAGAATCTCAATAATCAGTCTTACAGGTGAGAATACTACAATGATATCTGTATATAATTTAGGTATGCGACGGCCGAGGGATCTCAGATCGATACTTCCGTATACGCAGAGAGATATCAGCTTCGACTTTTCGGTGTGTCCCCTTTAGAGGATCTTTTTGCTTACAACAGCAGCATTTATCAATTTAATTGTTTCAGCATGCTGAGGGTGTAATGCTATATTTCAAGCATTAAAGCAAGTATTAGCCAGGGACTAGGTCAGAACTACCGTTCAGCAGAAGTCCCGGAATAATACCCCAGACATCATAGAGTATAAAGACCTAGTATATCAGATTACGAGACCTTGCAAACGAGATTTCAGGGGTTACCTATATATCCAAGTAGTGTTCCCCACGAATTCACAAGTTTGAATTTAAGTTTATATCCCGAATAAATCTACTAAATGTATGAAAACCTATCGACACATCATCAGTAAGATTGTTTAACTCTTTTAAACTATTCAAATCTTTAGCATACCGTGAACGTCTAGCTGATGTACTATCATTTTCCCTATATACACAAGCTCTTTTTCATTTTATCATGTTTTTGTATTTTTGCATTTTTTACTGTTTTTGTATTTTCTGAAAATAAACTATGTACAAACATCTACTCCCCCTAAATACCAAAACAAGTAAAAATTCGACAAACCATTGCAGATTGTTTCTCGTCTTCATCCGCAACAGTACCCTCATCAACGCCAATTATGCCATCCGACACCGACAGAAACTTCATACCATTCAGTTTTAACAAATATTTAAACCGATTTTTATCAAAAGCTTTGGTATGTAAATCAGCTTTCTGTTCGTCAGTGTGGATTTTCTCAATTCGTATCAACTTTTTCTCAAAGCAATCACGAATAAAGTGATGACGAATTTCTATGTGTTTAGTTTTAGCGTGATGTACTGGATTTTTAGTTATATTTATAGCGGCCTCATTATCAACAAAAAGAGGTGTGTTAAGAAACTGCAAACCGTAGTCGCGCATCTGTTGCTGTATCCACAAGATCTGAGAGCAGCAACTGCTAGCAGAAACATACTCCGCTTCACATGTAGATAACGCCACAGACGTTTGTTTCTTACACTGCCAGGTAACCAATCTAGGACCAAAGAACTGGCATCCTGCAGTTGTTGATTTTGAATTAACTTTGCAGCATCCGAAATCCGAATCGGAATACCCTTCGAGCGTAAAGTCGCCTTTTCTAGGATACCACAACCCCAATGAAGGAGTTCCTTTCAGGTAGCGCAATATCCTCTTCACAATGATCATGTGCGATGCTCTCGGATTAGACTGAAATCTTGCTGCGAGGCACGTTGGGTACATAATATCAGGACGTGAAGCAGTTAGGTACATTAAAGAACCTATCATGGATCAGTAAAAAGTTTCATCAGCCCTGTCTCCGGTGAGATCTGGGTGAATCCCATGATTTGTTGCAAGTGGGGTAGCAGCTGGAGTAGAACTTGACATCCCAAATTTCTCTAGAATATCATGAACATACTTTGACTGATGAATGAAAATTCCTTCAGGAAGTTGTTCAACTTGTAGACCCAGAAAGAATTTCATCTCCCCCATTGAGGACATTTCAAACTTCTGCTTCATCACTGATTCAAAATCTTTGCATAGATTTTCATTTGTCGACCCAAAGATTATATCGTCCACATAAATCTGAACTATCAGAAGATGACCATCGACTTCTTTAGTGAAGAGAGTGGCATCCACTTTTCCACGAATGAACTTGTTGGCTAGTAGGTGTTGAGACAAAGTCTCGTACCAGGCTCTCGGGGCCTGGTGTAAACCATACAGCGCTTTGTCCAATAAGTAGACCTTGTTATTGTGGATTGGGTCAGTAAAGCCCGGCGGCTGACCGACATAAACCTCCTCTTTAACCTTCCTGTAAAGAAACGCCGATTTAACATCCAACTGATAAACTTTGAAGTTCTTCCAAGACGCAAATGCTAGGAAAATTCTGATAGCCTCTAATCGTGCTACAGGAGCATAGACTTCAGTAAAATCAATCCCCTCCTGTTGACTAAATCCCTGAACAACGAGTCGAGCTTTGTTCCTTACGACAACTCCTCTATCGTCCCTCTTACACTTAAATACCCACTTAGTGTTAATTTTCCTATGACCATCCGGCAAATCAACTAACTTCCACACTCCCAATTTCTCAAATTGACTAAGTTCCTCCTGCATAGCATTGACCCAAGAGTCTTCAGTAAGCGCCTCTTTATAAGTTCTTGGTTCAACCTGCGAAATAAAACAACTTAATGAAAATTCAGTTTGAAAAGGAGCAACTTTTGTATAAAAGCATGTAAGCCCTTTATCAATCTGATTTCGAGTGCGAACTCCAGCTTGTAATTCTCCTATGATCAAATCCTCTGGATGATATGAAAAAGTTCGCGGCATCACTTCACTTTGAACATCTACATTTCCCTCCAGATTAGTAACATTCTGCTCTGCATCTTGTTCACCAACTTGGTTTGTTTGACCTGAAATCTGAATTTGCTCCCCCTCAGAATCTGAATCTAAATCACCATGATCAAATACTGGCATGTTTTCAGCTTCTAAATTATCATTCTGAGTCAACTGATTATCCTGAGCAACTTCATTCTGTTGGACATCATCATGTTCACCAGCATTACTTGGACCTGCTTCATCGTCATTTGAAGTTTCCCGTGGTCTTCTTGAATACTCAGCTGGGAATCTTAACTGCGACTCATATTCACGCAAAATATCCAACTCATCAAAGAAATCTTCATCATCCTCTGATTCTTCTCTCATGTCAAACGAATCCCAAAGTTTGTCATAATGATAACGCCATGAATCACCAGGATTCTGCTGCGGCATAGTATAACCTTGACATTCAACATTTGCAGCTTCAATAATCCGCTTCTCACTTGGAACGAAGACACGTCGCAATGGGTTTGAATAACCAACAAATATGCCCTCAATACACTTCGGACCAAACTTCCCAAAAGGCTCTATAACCGTACAAGGTGACCCGAACGGTTCTAGATACTTCAAATTCGGTTTGCGGTTATTGATTAGCTCAAAGCATGTTTTGTTGAACTTCTTGACAGTAAGAACCCTGTTGAGCGTATAGCATGCGGCGGAAACCGCTTCAGCCCAAAAATTAATTGGTAACTTTGAATCTGCGAGCATAGTTCTAGTCGTCTCGATTAGCGTCCGGTTTTTGCGTTCTGCGACTCCATTCTGCTGCGGTGTGTACGGAGCACTAAACTCATGCAAAATACCTCTTTCATCACAAAATTCTTCCATCTTACTGTTCTTAAATTCAGTACCATTATCACTTCGAATTCTCTTGATACGCCTCTGGTACAAATTCTCAATCTTCCTGAACAGACCCATCAAACTGTCAAATGTTTCATCTTTCGTCTTCAAGAAAGATACCCACGAAAATCTGGAATAATCATCAGTAACGACCAAACAATAGTAATCTCCTGTAATGCTCTTGACATTCACCGGACCAAACAAATCCATGTGAAGTCTTTCCAGAGGTCTCGAAACTGAATTGACTTGCTTTGTAGGGTGTGACTTTTTCTTCTGCTTGCCTTTGATGCAGCTAATGCACTCCCCTTCCAGATGAAAACCTTTGATATTAACTCCCAATACCAAATCATTGTGCACCAAGTGATTCATCTTCCTTAGGTGAATATGCCCCATCTTGCGGTGCCACAATCTTGACTCTTTCTCAGTTGCTCTAGACACAAAACAATGTGCTTGACCATTAGTTGTAGTTGCTACAGACATGTCTAACACATATAAATCATTCACTCTAGGTGCCCTCATAATAATCCATTCTTCAGGAACAACAAAACCAGGTTTCAAGATCAAACATTCCTTATCAGTGAAGTGAGTAGTATACTGATTGTCACAAATCTGCGAGATACTAAGCAGATTGTTCTCCAGCTCAGTGATGTAGTTAACTCTCTCAAACGTCACAATCCCATTGGATAACGTTCCTTCACCAACAATTCTACCACCTTCATGACCAGCAAATCCCACATAACCACCATTAATGTTCCTTACATCATACAGCAATGCAGTTTTTCCTGTCATATGTCGAGATGCACCACTATCCATAATCCATCTGGATATCAGTTGTGGAAGATCCTGCACAAAACAAACTACGACTTAAACAACTTCAAGAAAAATGCCGATTCATGCTTCGCAATCCAGGAAGCTCCGGCAATTCAAACTGCTTATTCGAACATGGTGTCCACCCAGGCTTCATCAGCCTTAGGTGTAACCTTGACTCTAGCAATTTGAATTTTAAAATTTTTAGACTTCAAAGGTGGAAAATTTGCATTATAATCAACCGAAATTGATTCATCAGCCTTTTTCACTTCAGAAGTTGAAATTTTCATTTCAGTTTTTGGTTTCCAAACTTGTTGAGATAATGCAACCCGCTTATAAAATTTGTCATTTTTAGTTACCACTTTCTTTACGGGTTCATTTTTCAATTTGATGCTGTCATTTTTCACATTCTTTTTCTCAACAACAATTTGTGCTTTATCCTTCACATCAACTTTCTTCTGTTGATACTTCACATTTTCAGTCTTAGTCTTCACATTTATACACTTTCGTGCAATGTGACCAACTTGGTTACATCTAAAACAAGTACGAGTATCAACTACTCGACTCGTGCCTTCAGACTGATACTGTGAAGCTCTTTTCTCAAAGAACTCTTCATTTGATTTTGAAAAAATTTCATTTTCCTCATCAGAAAGTGAACTTGAACCATTTACAAACACCTTCTTTTCAGCAAACCTTCTGTTTTGAAAACTCTTTTTCTGATAACTCTTACCACCTCGATAACCACCTGACCAATTGTTTCGATTGTTATTATAAAAACGTGGTGGAACAATAGGCTTTTTGTAATAAGCTTTATCTTTCTCAAAATTCATTTGCCTTTTTGTTTGTTTCAAACTGTTCACTTCTGACAGCTCAACTTCAACCAATTTGAAAACATTTGTCAGCTTGTTCATGTTAACATTCTCAATGGGAAATTCAGAATCCGAAAACAACTTATCAGATCCAGCCATCTTGTACATTACAAGACCCGGTTCATCACTTAAATTGTTTTTGGACTTTGATTTCTGAATGTATTTGTCCAAGAAACCCCCATCCTCCTCAGAAGTGTCACAATCCGGTTTAAGCACTTTGTCTATCACACTTTTCACCACATCACTTTGGACACCCTCGTCATTGGAAGATGTGAACGTGACATCAATGTTTTCAGGAAGTTTAACTTCACTTTCTTCCTCAATTTCCAACAAACTAGACTGCTTTTTCGTGTAGTTGTCTAAAATTGGCGGTGGAACTTTGTGAAAACCTACACCCGTTCCATCAGAAAACACATCCTCGCCATCTTTGTTTTTCCCTATAGGTTTAGGAACAATATTCTGCAAAACAAAACTTGCTGATTTATAGCTGTTAAGCTTCAACTGGATTCGTTCATTCTCAATTTCAGCTTCTTGAGCTTTAAGTTTCAGTTTAGCAATTTGATCCAGTTGTTCATTAATCGATTCTTCTTTTAATCTCAAAACAGCTCTTAGATGTTCATTTTCTTTAAATGTTTTGCCATTACGATCATCACTATCTTTGACAATGCTTTTCAATTTCTCAAATTTTTCAGAAATTTGACGGTTTTCAAGAATTAACTTTTCATTTTCAGATTTTATTTTCTCACGTTCAGTTTTATCATTTTCAATTTGAACCGTTAATTCTTTAATCCGTTCAGTTGAAGCTCTTACACTTTTGTCACGATCGAGAATCTGATTTTCAACATTTCTAACCTTTGTTGTCAGATTCTGGATTTTCTCATTGTTAAGATACATGACAGTGCTACAAAAATTGCATTGTTTGGTGCAATTTTTGCAATCAGCATTTCCATCAATCTTGTTACCTGACACATTCTTGTTACCTGACACATTCTTGTTACCTGACGCATTTTTTGACACACTTTGACTGACCGACTCCTTTGACTCAGTAGCAGAATTAGGATCTACCTCAAGTGCTTTTGCAGCTAGCACTTTGTCAGCCATCACTCCCAGGTTCTCAGCTGTCAACTCTTGCGTAGTATCAATTATGCCTGTATCAACCTGCTTTTCTTTCTTCTCTTTCTCCTCTTTCTCCTTTCTCTCTTTCTCTTTCTCTTCTTCAATCATTTTCGAAGTTGGAGTTCCCCACCACTTGTGTTGCCAATATTCATCTTCTTCTTTGTACTCCTTGATAATGGCTTCGATATCTAGCGTTTTGTCATCAATTGCAATGTTGCCATACCTATCAAGATAGCACTCTCTATCTGGATCCCATCTGTTTGCTCTTCTAGCTTCCAGAAAGATATCAGAAAGTCTGATAATCTTGGTTTCAGCAGTCATCTTCCGGTAGTGATACTTCTCTTCCTCAGTACGATCATCTTTCCATGGCTTAGGTTCATCATTACTTGCCATGAATGCGTAACCAACCACATCTTCTTCCGGTAAAACTTCCTTACTCCAATCATACCCCTCATCATCATAAATCACAGCAAGAGCCCTTGATTTGTCTCTGTTATCTTCAACTTGCTTCAATCTAGGCGGCTCAGATTTATTTTGATGATAGATTGCCTTTTTGTAATAATCATCTCTGAAAGGGTTCTCTGACTCATCAGCATAAGCGTTTCGACATTCTCGTTTGAAGTGACCCTTCTGCTTACATTTGAAACAAGTCACCTTCGATTTATCGAACCCCAGCTTGGTAGAAGCACCACCAATTGTTTTTCTTCCTGTAATCTCCATGAAGCGTTGTGCACGTCGAACTGCACTTGCCATTGCCCAACGAATGTCTATCAGCTCCATTTCTTCAGGATCTATCTGATCATAGTCTTCTTTCGTCAGATTTGTATTCCCGATTTTTCCAGCCACCAATCCTTCGTAGGATTCCAAAACAGACGCCAGAAAAACCATTTGTTGCTTGGCCGACTCCGCATCAAAATTCTGTGCATTCTTCAAATCTATCGCGATATTGCAAGAAAACTTTGCATCAGAATGATTTGCAGAAGATGTAGATCCACTGTGATAACCACTATGACTTCCACTGCTTGAATTGCTTTGACTTTCTTTGCTTGTTGAAGAAATGTTCTCAGCAGAAAATGCAGTCTTTGGAGAAGTAGCTTTCGGCATCATGCTCTTTGGATAGTATAAATCCAGATTCTGCTGATAAGATGAATTATTAACTTTAAACATTTTCTTCAGCTCTAGCTCATGACTTTCCAGTCTTTCAATCAACACATCTGGAGTCAACAATTCAGAAGGAATAGTGTTTTTAAGCATGAGAGCATAATATCTCCACTCCATCTCGTCTGGCAATGAATCGAACAACTTGTCTACTTGCTCATCATCTGAATATCTGATATCATGTCTTGCTAATTCCAGCTTCAGATGACCGAATCTTTCAATCATTTTACACACCGATTCATTTTTCATACAACTAAACATATCAAACTCTTTCCTAAGAAGTTTCTTTTTATTTTTTACAATCTCTTTGCTTCCAAGACACTTCTTTTCGAGTTTTTCCCATAAGTCTTTAGAATTTGAGTAATCTATCAGTGAAATGATGTCTTCACACACCGATTGAAACAATAATGCCACACATTTTTGCTCAGCCACAAAATTATCAATCTCTTCAACTGATCTTAATGCTTCACCATTTTTCTTTCCTTGAGCAAAACCATTTTTCATACTTTTCCAGGAAGGAAAAGCAAATGCCATCAACCAATCTTCGAACTTTGTTGCCCACCTGCTATAATCTTCTATAGCCATCAGCTTAGGAGGTTTGTTAAATGTTCCAAATGCACTTTCGGACTCCCAAGCTTCCTTCTTCCTTTCTTTCGGTGTATTTTCGTTCTCATTCGTATTGTTGTTGTTTGTAGAAGTATCATCTCCCGAGTTTCCTGCGAATGCGTACATATCGCCAAACGGGTTCAAGAAAATATCATCCATTGTGAACGTACCTGGAAAAATCAGTCAAATTCTTAGAAAAATTTTAGGTTTTGAGTAATCAACAAATTCAAGCGAAAACAGTTTAATAAAACTGTTCAAGCGAAATCTGTTATGCACTATTTCGCTTCAATCTTCAAGCGAAACTCAACAACAGTTCTGATTCAAGCGAAATCTATTATTTTGCTTCAGAAAATTTCAAGCGAAATCCAACAGACACAAGTTCGCTTCAGGAATTATCTGTTTCGCTTCAGGAGTTTCAAGCGAACAAGTCCAAACAATCAGATCTGAAGCGAAATCAACCTGTTATCTTCGAACACTTTCAAGCGAAATCTTGTTTTAGGTCAATTTTAACATGTTTTAGTCTGAATTTAAGTCCGAAACTTTGTAGGCTTTGTTAAAACTCAGTTTTACACATTATACTCGAAAATTAGACCATTTCGACCGTTGGAACTTGTTCAGAACTGAAAAACGTAAAAAGAAATGAGTAGAAAGAAGATAATCCGCTGCTATGGTATGAACTCCTTGTCCTGAGCTCTGATACCACTTGTTGGACCGTTGTACGACCTCTAACAGTCAGTTAAGGTGTTCATCTCTATGTGTAAAGGCGGAATCAATGCACATAAAGTCATAACAGCTTTGTTTCTCTTAATTTTCTTTCTATTAATGCCTTCTGAGTCTTTACACTGATTTTCTGACAAAAATTCAGCAGCACCTTGACTCACATACAATGACAACTGATCTGTCGCTTCAAATGACCTAACCCCTATATATAGAGTGCTTGATTTCGCTTGAGCTTGTTCAAGCGAAATCTTGTGTGTTGATTTCGCTTCAAGCATTCTCATATCCTCTCAAGCGAAATCATGTGTTTAACATATAAAAACCCTAACTTAAACTCTAATGTGTAATCATTCAAACAATCCTAGACACAAGACTTGATAATGACGTAATCAGCAGACATTTAGTGCACCAACAATCTTGCTTATCTCCCCATTCATACTTCTTGTCCTTTTGAGTAAGGGAGGTCAAAGGTTGAGCGATTTTCAAAAAATCCTCAATGAATCTACGGTAATATCCTGCCAAACCTAGGAACTGACGGATCTCAGTTGGCGTCTTTGGCGTCTCCCAATTCTTGATCGCCTCGATCTTTGTGCGATCCACATGAATTCCATCTTTGTTAACAACGCGACCAAGGAACTGAACCTCGCGCAACCATAACTCGCACTTCGAGAACTTCATGTATAACTTCTCTTTCTTGAGCAGCTCTAAGATAGCTCTTAGATGTTGCTCATGTTCTTCCTTTGTCTTTGAATAAATCAAAATATCATTGATAAACACAATCACAAATTTATCGAGATATGGCTTGCAGACTCTATTTATCAATTCCATAAACACTACTGGCGCGTTTGTCAACCCAAACGGCATAACCAGGAACTCGTAATGTCCATATCGAGTTCTGAAGGCAGTCTTTGGAATGCTTTCTTCTTGAATTCTCAACTGGTGATAACCTAATCGAAGATCGATCTTGGAGTAGAAACTCAAACCTTGCAGTTGATCAAACAGCTCATCAATCCTTGGCAAGGGATACCGATTCTTAATGGTCAACTTGTTCAGCTTGTGGTAGTCGATACACATGCGGAAACAACCGTCCTTCTTTTTAATAAACAACACTGGAGCTCCCCAAGGCGAGGAGCTTGGTCTGATAAATCCCTTGTCCAAAAGCTCCTGAAGTTGCGTTGACAGCTCTTGCATTTCTGAAGGAGCAAGTCGATAGGGTGCTATAGCTACAAGCGTGGTGCCTGGAACTAAGTCAATATGGAATTTGACTTGTCGCTGCGGCGGAAATCCTAGCAAGTCTTCGGGGAAGACTTCAGGATACTCCCTAACAACTGGGATATCTTCCAACTTTAGCTCAGCGGCTTCCTTGTCCACAATGTGTGCCAAGAAGGCAACACATCCTTTCTACAAACATTTTCGAGATTTCAAACAACTGATGATCCTTAGAGGTGTATCGTGCTTCTCTCCATGCACTACAATTGTTTCTCCATTCTCCATCGGAATGCGAATGACCTTCTCGTGACATACGATCTCTGCTCGGTTGCTTGACAACCAATCCATCCCAACTACCCTACTCGACGGGCAGAAGATCAAGCAAAAACTCGTGCTCCCCAAGATCTATTACGCAACCTCTAATTACTTCATTTGCTTCTACTAGCTTTTCCATTAGCTAGTTCTATTGAATACGGAATGTCTAGCTTACTAGCTACCAACCCATGTATATTCTTAAATTCTAGCGACACAAAACTATAGTCGGCACCAGTATCAAACAGTACAGATGCAAAGCGTTGGTTGATAGGGAACGTACCAGTAACTACGTTCGGATCCTGGCGAGCTTCCCTAGCTCCGATGTTGAAAACCCTTCCTTGAGCTTGATTGAGCTTTGGGAATTCTCTCTTGAAGTGCCCCCATCTCCATAATTAAAACACCCTGGTCCCCGACCATTACCATTTCCGTTACCACCTTGATTGTTGT
The DNA here is from genome assembly GCA_030545235.1 of Helianthus tuberosus. NCBI lineage: Eukaryota > Viridiplantae > Streptophyta > Magnoliopsida > Asterales > Asteraceae > Helianthus > Helianthus tuberosus. The sequence goes on from CM060401.1 coordinate 60,733,055, forward strand.
TTGCTCCACGGTTCCCACTACCAGCTTGATTCCCAGAATTACCACGATTACCATTACCACCATTTCCTCCTTGAGGGCGGTTTCCATACCCATTTCCTCCACGGTTAATGTTCCCATTACCAAAACCTCTCTGGCCACCACGACCAGTACCAACCTAGCATGTCTCCTTCGAATGGCTAACTTTTCCACAAGACTCGCATCTCCCAGCTCGGCATCGTCCATTGTGATTCAACTGACATGCATCGCATTTAGGCAACGTGCCTATATACCCCTTTTCCTTTGTTTTCAGCACCAGTCTTGACTTCGGCTGCTGGGTTCACATCCTTCTTCTTGCTAGCACTGCTGGTGCCTTTCTTGAAATTTGAGAACTTCCTTTTGTTCTCACCGGATGACTCAACGTGAGTTTCCTTTTTCTTCTGGTTAGAGGTCGAGAACTTGTTCAACCTGATAGCTTCTTCAGTTAATGCCACACTTAGATCAATCGCCTCCGTGATTGTGGCAGGCTTCGACGTTTTCACCATACTCATGATTTGGGGTGCCAATCTAATGCGTGTGAAGTGTTATATATATTAGGTGTATATTTTGAGCCCTTTTTAACACTTATTTTAGCCAAGTATTAAATTTATAAAACACGATATTTCACTAACACTAAACACACATATGGGCAAGTGCACCCATCGTTGAGTGTAGTATAGCGTTGGTAAGATACCGAGGTCGTCCAAGGACACAAGAGCTTTTAGTACCGGTTTATCCTCAACGTCTAACCAAAATAAAAGTTTAGAAAAATGTTTTAAACTAAGAAAAATAAAACTAACTAAAATGCTGAAAATAAAAATAAAAATAAAAATAGATAGACAAGATGAATCACTTGGTTCCGACTCGTATCTAGTATAACCTTTGATTATTTCCGCACTTTTGCACATAATTAAGAGATTATCTTAGTTATTGTAGTAGGCCCCTCTTTTGAAGGCGACGTTACCCTCACCCTAGTAGTTTGAGTCAGCAGGGATACAATCCTAAAAGGGTGGATTATTGGAAGATAATGAATTAAGTTATTAATGCAGTATTGTGGTAGGCCCCGCTTTTGGCGGTGACGTTACCCTCGGCTAAGTAGTCTGAGTCAGCAGGGATACAGTCCTAAGTAGCCGGGTTATAGTATTAATAGTAGTTAACTTATGAGGGGATCAAAGAGTTTGGACCCCCGCCATCCAATACCGTGAAGTATTGAAGGAGGTCCTACTAAATTTGACCCAGGTCCATTGCAGGACCTCTAAACGCTGAACAATGGCAAGACCTTTACCAAACCGTTCCCTTAACCCCCTACCAGGTAGCCAACATACCTCCATATAGACCGTGGAGATATGAATGGTGAAAATCCTTTATTTTATATAGACAGTAAAATAATGCCAAGACACCACGGACAAACGATAAGGAAAAATCACCTTCAACATAAGTAACTAGTTATTAAAGTCATTAATACAAAACCAAATAAAAAGTGCAAAAGATTAGAAATAAAAAGTATTATACTAAACACTTTGTCTTCACCAAGTGATGTAAGAGACTTAGGCAAACATGGCCTTGATTGTCAAGAACTCTTACGATCAATCTTGGATCCCGAGACGACTCACACACTCTATGATGGACAATGGATGATGGTGGTGGATGATGGTGTTGTGATGGTGGTGGGTGGTGGATGAAGTGTGAGAGAGGTGGTGTGCCAAGGGATGAGATGAAATGAATCCAAGCACCCCTATTTATAGGCTGAACAGAGAGCTGGACATGGCCCCGTGTCCGCTGGACACGGCCCCGTGTCCGTCTGACACTCTCTCTCCTCATTAATTGTAATTCGCAATTACAATAAATGCGCCTGCTGTACTTTCGACACGCCCCCGTGTCCGCTGTGCACGGCCCCGTGATGGGCAATAGAAGCTTCTATAGGTTTGTCTTTTCTGCTGCTTCTTGGGCACGGCCCCGTGCTGGCTGAGCACGGGGCGTGTTCAGCCTTCTGTTTTCTCTATTTTGCTTTGGAAGGTGCCGTTGAGGGTTCGGGCAGTCCACTAATGTTCCTTTTCTTGTATTTATGTTGGATTTAGCTGTCTTTTTGCTTCTTTTGCGTTTTTGAGCTCATTTAATCCTGAAAATACAAAAGGAAGACAAAAACACTCTTTTTCCAATATTAGTACTAAAAAAGGGTTAGTTTTATGCCTCATTTGATGTAATTTATATGTTGCATTTTACACACATCAAATACCCCCACACTTGAACTTTTGCTTGTCCTCAAGCAAAACTCTTTAATATGTGGCTTACACTCCCAAATGGAATAGGTAGAAGAGAAGGTTTTGGGCTTGTCGTAGAGTGTCGGGATTTCCAAGATCTTTTTGGGTTTTAATTTTTATTTATTTACACTCCTATTCGTAATGATTTATTTAGAACTGTTCATAAAAGAAATTACTTATTTGGGCATAACATTCTTTTTAAAATTCTATTTATATACAAGTTCACATACCTCGCGGGGAAATCACTCACACTCGGCCGAAGGTGTATTTTTAGTGAATCACTCGAGAGCGGCACGGAACTTACTCCTACCATAGGCTTGCCAAGAAATCAATCCTCCTCCTTTTTAACTTTTATACCTTTGTAGATATCAAGAGGACTTTGTGGGTTCAGGGTTGGCTAGGGTTAAAGGTAGGTGGTTGGGTTAGTGGTTAGTAGAAAAAGGGCTAAAAGCGTAACAAGTGTCGGTTTTCGTATTTTTTCAACTTTTTATTTTTAATGAAGCTTTTATTCAAACAAAGTTATTTTTGATTACTTTGTTTGTTTATTTTCTTTTTGCTTCATCATTATCACATTTTTTTTTCTTCAAACGAAGAACCGAACTTGTTACTAAAATAAAGGGTTAAAAATAAAAAAGGTTTTGGTGGATGAAAGGGTTTTTGTTTGGGTGATGAAACGAAAAGGTTTAGGCTCGAAGGGGCTAACTAGGGGGATTTTTGGGTAGGTGGTAAAAGAAAAAGAAAAATAATGGTGTAGAAATGAAAAAGGTTAGTCCTAATGCCTCTATCATTTACTTACTCGGGTTTAAGTTGATAAGGACCGGGAATGTATTGTCATGGCAAGTTCTAGAGTTGTAAGAACCAAGCGGCTATTCACACAAGAAACGAAAAATGAGCATTTAGTCAAATGATATGTAATTGTGTGCTCAATAAAGGCTCAAAACTCACTTTTTGTGGGAATGGGTTTTTATGTGATCAAGTATATATAATCAAATTTTAAATAAGTTTGTCATGCCTTTTCATAATTTTCTTATGTTGGTTCTTTTTATCACTACGCTATCGGTTGTAAATTTGTAAAAATATAACCTTTCTGAGGTCTTGAATTTCCCGAGTTAAACCTAGACAAGTAAAAAAAATGAAATTTTTGAAATTTTTTTTTGGGGTGATTAGCGGTTCCAATAGAGTTTTGTGTAAGGCTTGTATTTAGGACTTGCAAAATTCAAGGTTTTAGCATCCCCCCCCCCCCCACACTTAAATTACACATTGTCCTCAATGTGTCCCAAAAATAAATTTTTAGGTTGATTAGATGTGTAAAATAGTGTTTAAAAAGCAAAAAATTGTGTTACTGGGCACTGAACACGGCCCCGTGTTATCCGGGCACGGCCCCGTGTTCAAGTGCCAGTAACAAAATTGAAATAAAAGAAACAGAAGACTAGACACGGGGGCGTGTTGGGTGAACACGGCCCGTGTCCAGGTACCTGTACTGGGCATTTTCTGCAGGTGGCTCGACACGGGGCCGTGTTGGTTGGACACGGCCCGTGTTGAACCTTCTGAAATGGAGAAAATTGTCGGGTTGCCTCGTTCTTGTGCATGGGATCATTTTCCTCGTTCCCCTTTTCATCCTTTACCACCATGAGTGTGTTTTACTCATTATAAACCATCCAAACCTTAAAACCATCATTTCATTTCATCATAGAGAGAACTTACATAATCCTAAATTAAACTAGATAAAACAAAGAAATAACAAACCATGGAGTCCTAGCCTTTACTTTATTTTAATTTAGCAAAATTTCCAAGAAGTAATTAATCTTGGTTAAACAAGGCCTTTTTGAACTCCTTCTTCCGAGTGCGGTTCTCCTCAAATGTCGGCGAGCCATTCTTCTACCTCCCTTGGAAGGAGAAAAGAAGGCTCATTGGCATTAGTTTGAGGAGTTTCAACTTCCACCGGGATCTCTTGTTGGTGTTCCATGGGAGGTTCCGCCGGAAAGTCTTCCCACCCGGTAGGGTTGTTGATTCCGAGTGCCATGTTCCAATCCTGTTGAGGAAGGACTGGTTCCATTGGAGGTGCTACAAGAATATTTAACCTCTGGTGCAAGAGGTTAATTTCTTGGAAGCTGCTTTCAAGTCCTATCGTTAGATCGTTAATACGGTCGATTAGGACCTCCTCTACTGAAGTCATTTCGTCGAGAGCCTCCCTTAATGCTATCACATAGTGCACAAGTGTAGCTTCAATGGAGGGTCTTCTTCCTCTTCGGCTGTTTGACGAATGCACAGAAGATGTATCGCTGTTTTCACTCGACATCCTACGAAAAATAAACTAAAAATAGTTTATTTAATGAAACAGTGACCGGACACGGCCCCGTGCTCACTGAGCACGGCCCCGTGTTCATCTTTCTGCAGAGTTTCGGAACAAGGAAACTTGGATTTTTAAGTTATTTTCTGAACTTGTGGGGCCTTTTTGGCTACTAATAACTTAAAACAATGTTTCATAACATGTTTTTACCAAGATTCTTTGAACAAAACTCATTTATCCCTACCATAGAGTTGGATGAATTCCAAACTTTCAATGGTAGCTCTTGGAGAAAGATGAAGAAGAAATAAATGGCTAAAAGAGGAAAGGACAAGATGGGTTGTTGGAACCTTCTTTTAGACTTACCTAGGATAGTTTGAGAGAAGATTCCTGCAAATCTCTGCCCCAAGTTGGTCCAAATGTGCAGAATTCTTGGCTGCATTTATAGAAAACGACAGCAACCTGGACACGGCCCCGTGTTCAGTGGACACGGCCCCGTGTGCAGGTGGAGTTCTGACACAGTTCGTCCGTATTCTGACGTACTGATCAGAATGGAATCTTTCGATGGACACGGGGGCGTGTTGGCTGGGCACGGCCCCATGTCTAGGGACTGTTTTATGAAGTTGTCTAGTTTTTTAAGGAACTTGTTAGTATCGGGTGGCTCCTGACTGGTTGGAACAACCCCAAAGTGCCTAATATACCTTAATTGTCCTAGACTAAGGCGAGAACGCAAGAGGTTGTCGGTGAGGGTAATTCCTATTTTCATTCTAGGTGGACAAGTCCAACCCTTTCCCGGACTCTTGTTAAAGAAGGTATATGCCGAATCGCTCAGGTCTATGTATGCACCGAACGAAGTCGATGGAGAGTCCTTCACGGCACAATCGACACAGGGACGACTATCGTCCAAGTCTTTGCTAGGTACGAAGGTATTTTCGGGAGCAACGAGGTTGTCGGAATGCGGTTCCAACATTTCTTCATGGGTATCGTCTTGGGGTGGATCAATAAAATCCTTCCCAAGCTCTTCTATCCATTTCAGAATTAGCTCTTCTAGTTGAAATAACTCGCTAAGGAGCATTTCCCCTAGAATATCTGGTTGGGCGCATTCGAGGGAGAAATAGTGCTTATTTTTACTTTCGCCCCTCTTAAGGTTGTGAGAAGATGGTGGGTCCATGTAGTGGGGCCTATAATTTAGGAAGTAGCATTTTACTTGTTCATGTTCGCCACCACATAATTGACACCACGTACCATAAGAGTGCCGAAAGTAAAAATAATTACTATCACTCATGTTTATGTCAGAAATTACCAACCGTCGGGATCTAACGGTTCTGTTTTTAGTAACTGAAACTTGGGCACGGGGGCGTGTTGAGTGGACACGGCCCCGTGTTCAGCTTACTGTCTGATGTAAAACAGGATTGCCAGTTCCAATGATTGAGCACGGGGGCGTGTTCAGCGGGCCCGGCCCGTGCTGAGCTCTGCAGAAGCTGAAAAACTAAGAAAATCCTAAAAAAATAAAAAGAAAAATAAAAGATGATTAGGCCGTTGATTCCTAACTTTCTTAAAATCCTTGTGTCCCCGGCAACGGCGCCAAAAACTTGATGCGTGTGAAGTGTTATATATATTAGGTGTATATTTTGAGCCCTTTTTAACACTTATTTTAGCCAAGTTTTAAATTTATAAAACACGATATTTCACTAACACTAAACACACATATGGGCAAGTGCACCCATCGTTGAGTGTAGTATAGCGTTGGTAAGATACCGAGGTCGTCCAAGGACACAAGAGCTTTTAGTACCGGTTTATCCTCAACGTCTAACCAAAATAAAAGTTTAGAAAAATGTTTTAAACTAAGAAAATTAAAACTAACTAAAATACTGAAAATAAAAATAAAAATAAAAACAGATAGACAAGATGAATCACTTGGTTCCGACTCGTATCTAGTATAACCTTTGATTATTTCCGCACTTTTGCACATAATTAAGAGATTATCTTAGTTATTGTAGTAGGCCCCTCTTTTGAAGGCGACGTTACCCTCACCCCAGTAGTTTGAGTCAGCAGGGATACAATCCTAAAAGGGTGGATTATTGGAAGATAATGAATTAAGTTATTAATACAGTATTGTGGTAGGCCCCGCTTTTGGCGGTGACGTTACCCTCGGCTAAGTAGTCTGAATCAGCAGGGATACAGTCCTAAGTAGCCGGGTTATAGTATTAATAGTAGTTAACTTATGAGGGGATCAAAGAGTTTGGACCCCCGCCATCCAATACCGTGAAGTATTGAAGGAGGTCCTACTAAATTTGACCCAGGTCCATTGCAGGACCTCTAAACGCTGAACAATGGCAAGACCTTTACCAAACCGTTCCCTTAACCCCCCTACCAGGTAGCCAACATACCTCCATATAGACCGTGGAGATATGAATGGTGAAAATCCTTTATTTTATATAGACAGTAAAATAATGCCAAGACACCACGGACAAACGATAAGGAAAAATCACCTTCAACATAAGTAACTAGTTATTAAAGTCATTAATACAAAACCAAATAAAAAGTGCAAAAGATTAGAAATAAAAAGTATTATACTAAACACTTTGTCTTCACCAAGTGATGTAAGAGACTTAGGCAAACATGGCCTTGATTGTCAAGAACTCTTACGATCAATCTTGGATCCCGAGACGACTCACACACTCTATGATGGACAATGGATGATGGTGGTGGATGATGGTGTTGTGATGGTGGTGGGTGGTGGATGAAGTGTGAGAGAGGTGGTGTGCCAAGGGATGAGATGAAATGAATCCAAGCACCCCTATTTATAGGCTGAACAGAGAGCTGGACACGGCCCCGTGTCCGCTGGACACGGCCCCGTGTCCGTCTGACACTCTCTCTCCTCATTAATTGTAATTCGCAATTACAATAAATGCGCCTGCTGTACTTTCGACACGCCCCCGTGTCCGCTGTGCACGGCCCCGTGATGGGCAATAGAAGCTTCTATAGGTTTGTCTTTTCTGCTGCTTCTTGGGCACGGCCCCGTGCTGGCTGAGCACGGGGCGTGTTCAGCCTTCTGTTTTCTCTATTTTGCTTTGGAAGGTGCCGTTGAGGGTTCGGGCAGTCCACTAATGTTCCTTTTCTTGTATTTATGTTGGATTTAGCTGTCTTTTTGCTTCTTTTGCGTTTTTGAGCTCATTTAATCCTGAAAATACAAAAGGAAGACAAAAACACTCTTTTTCCAATATTAGTACTAAAAAAGGGTTAGTTTTATGCCTCATTTGATGTAATTTATATGTTGCATTTTACACACATCACAATCCCCAAATAAAACGCTCAATGCACTTGAATTCCAGATCAACCATGTATAGCGCGATGCGAGACAAGTCGTGAAATCCCTGCACATATTCAGCAATCTTCGGACCATCCATCTTGAGGTTCCAGAACTCAGTTTCCAACTTTTGGATTTCGGCCCTTGAGTAGTACTTCTTTCGCATGAGTTCCTTCATTTCATCCCATGTCATGGCATAAGCAGCTCTTCTCCCAAGGTCTGGACTTGGAGATTCCACCAGGATAACGCTCCGTCTAAGAACAATCCAGAGATGTAGGTGACCTGGTGCTCCGGCGCACACTTGCTCATTCTTATCACCGAATCAATTTTCTCTGTCCATCTGACGAAAGCCACAGCACCCCCGGTGCCGTCGAAATTCAGAGGCTTACAGTCTAAGAACTGTTTATAGATACAGCCTATACAAGTAACATCATTCACATAAAGCATTAGCGAACGCACATGGAATATCCAAATGTAACGTAATATGTCCTTAGTGACTTAAACATTACCATGAGGTGGGTTGTTTCCAGAGGTACCCCCGCTATGTTCAGAGCACAGGGCCTCGTGTTGTGCTATCGCTCGTGAAATCTGTTCTTGTAACTCAGCCTCTGTCGTGGGCAATCGAGTTTCTCTTCGTGGAGGCATCTTCTATAAGAAGATCGCATAGGTCAGGTCTTATGTATATAACTATGTAGTACGTGTATGTAATAACATTTATCAACGCAAGTAAACACATAACATCCCAATCATAACGAAAGCAAGTAATTCAACAATGTATGTAATGAGAATGTTGCGATTGAGCTTTCATATATCAAATGACCACAATTACAGTTTTACATGTTCTACAATGTACCATATATCAAAGGGGACTATAGGGCCACATCACCCTTGTCCAAATCGTCTATCCAACTACAATAGTCAAAAGTCAAACAGTGGTCTTCAAAAGGCTGTGCAATCTGGGCTCAATAGCTACACTCTCACCAAAAGTATGCTACCTGCATAAAACCAAAAACTGTTATGCTGATGGTGGAGGAGGAGGAGGTGGAGGAATGAATAGCAAACTGCGCACATGCGCTAGCTCCTCCTCGAGGGTATGAACATGACGCAACAGATGGCTAACCTGCTGCTCCACAATAAGAAAACGAACATCAAAATCTGGGTATGGAAGAAGAGGAGTGGGTGGAGTCGCGAATGGTGATTGACAAGTGCATGGTGGAGGACGCGGAATCCTCTCAAGATCCATGACTCTGCGACACAACATCTCCTGCTGGAGCTGTAAGGATAGAAGTAGCTCATCCCAGGTGTACCTAGTGTAATGGAAGGGATGGTATGGATCAGAAACAAGCATCGTGTTGGGCTGAAACCAAATCAGTGGCTCGCTCGATGGTGCAGAAGCAAAAGGTGTAGTATGTGTAAACTGTGGCATGAAAGGAAAGGCTGCTGACACAGGTGGGACATGACCAGACGGCTGGCTAGACGGTCCTTCCCCTAGACGGGGTGGAGGGATATCCTGTAGGAATGTGACCGGTAAATCAGTGCGGTGTATGTCAGACACATGTGGATGAAACGTGGCGATATCAACAGGTGCATGTGAAGGTAGGGGAGTAACAGGCTCAATGAAAGGAGGCATGTCATCATCATCTATCCACCCATTGCGGGTGAATGCATAACAGGGATCTATATGGTCAGCAAAAGGAGCATGGTCTGCGGGTGCAGGTAGAGGGTCAGGTAAAGGTGGTGCAACAACTGGTATGTCAGCCGGGTCATGCTCAGGTAGAGGATCATGAGCAGGTATAGGCTTGGGTGCAATCAAAGGCTCAGGGTCGGCTGGAGCTAACTCAAGGTATAGGCTTGGGTGCAATCAAAGTCAACCTCATGCTCGGGATCGAAGTCCTGTGGAGGAACAGGTGAGGCAGACATAGCTGTGTCGGAATCAGAATCGGTGGGATAACACTGTAATCCCAGTGCGTGTAAAGTAGTAGATGACACAGACTCGAGTGAATCAGGACCAGAATGGTCAGACGAAATCTCAATGATCAGAATCTCAATAAGCGGAACAACAATGACATCATCGACTGGAGCTCCATCACCATGGGCACCCTCTGGGAGGCCCTCAATAAAAAGATCGACGTCATCGTCAGACATGGCATCAAGAGGCAGATCCTCGAGAGGAAATGCAGCAAGAGGAAGAGGGGCAGGGATCGGAACAAGAAATAGATCCTCGCCAGGAAGACCATCAGCTAGCGGTATATCATCGCCAAAATCTGGTAAAGCAAACGGCTGGAAATCATCATCATCGCTACTCTCAGTGTCAGAAGTGAAAACCTCAGGGTCCGGGACAATCTCATTGTCCGATACTATGGCCATGGGGTCTACGGTATCTGATAGCTCACTCTCCGATGAGGACATGGTGTCTGTTATCAAAACGACCACAATATATGCACATATATCAACAATCATCAGATAAGCAGGTAAGTAGTAACAAAGTGTATGCATCCTAGTCTTCCCAGACTATCCCACCCAGCCTCTCATACTGAACTACCTGGTCTCTCAGACTAAACTCCCCAGTCTCTCAGACTGTCCCAACTAGTCTCTCAGACTACCCAGCCTCTCAGGCTGAACTACCCAGTCTCTTAGACTGAACTACCCAGTCTCTCAGACTGCCCCAGCTAGTCTCTCAGACTAACTCCCCAGTCTCTCAGACTGAATTATAAACGAGTTCTTTGAAATGTATTTTGTGTCTTTTATTTGTAAAAATGTTTGTTTCCTGGATCTGGACATTACGTGTATGCAATGAATATATGTTATGAAAACATTTTCGTGAGAGCCCTAATGATCATAGTCTAGACTCGAGAAAAGAATCCTAGTTTGCTATGATCGAAGCTCTGATACCAAGTTGTCACACCCAGACTTTTGCGGAAGCGTGGTTATTGGTGTGACTTCTTAATACCATAGCATTCAATCATAACAACGCTATATGATAAAACCATAAGATGTTCATCCATTAATTAAGTTTGAAAACAACATAACATACTTGTCTGAAACGTTGACATCTAATTCAAGTTACAAACCACAACATGTTTTAAATGAGTTCATGAAGACTCAACAAAAGACCCTAATTAAAACAGAGTTTAGAAACATGTATCCCGTCTAGGAATAAGATACATCTTCTAAACCCTACGACCATGGATGACATCTTTTATTCCTGACGCAGCTTGAAAACATGCAACACCTTCCAGATCCACTTAGTTCCCTGGAATACATGTAATTTGAAAACATCAACAAAAGTTGAGCGAGTTCATGTGTTTTGTGTATGAATAAACCTTTAAAGTATGTATGTATGCATGTATGTATGCATGTATGTATGCATGTATGTATGCATGTATGTATGTATGTATGTATGTATGTATGTATGTATGTATGTATGTATGTATGTATGTATGTATGTATGTATGTATGTATGTATGTATGTATGTATGTATGTATGTATGTATGTATGTATGTATGTATGTATGTATGTATGTATGTATGTATGTATGTATGTATGTATGTATGTATGTATGTATGTATGTATGTATGTATGTATGTATGTATGTATGTATGTATGTATGTATGTATGTATGTATGTATGTATGTATGTATGTATGTAAATCCCCGTATGAAAGGAAACAAGGAAAAGATCACCAATGGTTTGCAAGGCCACTGATATGTGTGACGGTGTAGGAAGACTCAAACCTAGCAAATTTGTACCGGGCTTCCGGCTGGAAGACATAGTCACCCTATGGGCCACCCTGGTCCTCATGGGTGTGGGCTCGCTACACCCAAATAGATCTATCACTCATGCCCCTCGGTCCTTATACGAGGATTAATGGTCTCAAGTATCCGCCTACCCATTCACATGATCTATGGTTCTTTCCTAGGCTAATCATACCAATTGTATTTGTACGTAATCCTTTTGTAACATGTATTTCACCCCCGAAGTAAATAAACAAAACAGTTTAAAGAAAAGGGGGACATGAACTCACAGTTTTGTGTCTTCAGTACTCGTGACTCAAATCTCCTCAGCAAACACGACTCCCTACAATGTACTAGGGTCTATTAGACGAACGGGCCATGCCTTGCCTTCGTATTTACGTTTTTGAGTTACGTTTTAGTTAATATTATCCCAAGTTATAGCTTCTTGTTAAAATAATAAATATCTTAACTTTAATTATATTTAATTTTTGGAATAATTGTTAACCCATATTTTTGTAACAATACTTCTCAAGTATGTATTTTCGTATTTCCTTCCTAAGGATGGGGGTATCTCATACATGTATCTTCGTATTCTTGTATTTGTAGTCTCAAAATAATATATTTCCAAGTCTCACTTTAGAAAATATATATAAACTCATTTTGTCCAAAAATAATGTATTTCAAGAAAATATATATTTTCCTCAAAAACCATATATTTTCTAAATATTCTTAAGAAAATATATTTTTACTTCTCAAAATAATATTTTTCTTCTTGTTGAAAATATGATGTATTTTGTAATAATAATGAAAATCATATTTTCATTTATTTCGTATCCAAAATAATATTTACCAAAAATATATTTGGAACAGTATTTTCAGGAATATTTTGTAAGTTTCGTTCTTGTTCGATTTAACAATATTATGTGTATAACTTATATATTTATTCCTTGTGATTTTTGGTATTATTTTGGATTGTAATTTCTTGGTATTTTGTCAAGTTATATTATTTTAACCCTAAAATAATATAACTACTAGACAAGGTATACAAATAATCACACACAATGTGTCTTTAATGTAAATATATATATTCTAAATACATATTTATCCATTTTTATTTATAAAAACCAACCTCCAATACTTATATTTTTGTAACAAAATCTATGGCAAAGTTTATATTAAAAATCATAGTTAAAACACACTTGTAAATATTTGTTTAGAAAATATTTTTCTAAGTGTTTGTATTTTTAGAAAAAATTTGCCATAGTTTCCCATAAAAATGGAGGTGTCCATGCTATCAAAGCATATCATTTTCTTTTCAAAAATCATCATAAGCAATCAACAATCAATCTACACTTACCAAGTGTTAAAACAAAGCTATCTACATAATAATCATGAACTTGAACTTTCATAAAAACTTGTAGTAACTTGGTAGTGTGTTTAGTAGACTTAGTTACCCTTTAAAGTGTGTTTATTTCTTTAAAAATCTCATTCCTAAAGAATTTAGGTGTTTACAACTTACTAGATGATTTTTCCAACAATCATTCTTTTGAATTTTTCTTGTAAACAAAGTGTTCTTATACTTGTTTCACCACTAGTAACATGGTTAGTTTCTTTAAAAACAATGTTCTTGTAAATCTTGTGGTTTAACTTGGTTTCTTTGGAATACTATCTTTGAAATCATTCAAGTTTTTGTCTAGTAACATATTACATGTTCCATCATTCATAAAATCATGTTTATTTTTCAAGTTCAAGAAAACATAAAGTATGATGATCTTGGTCTTTCACAAGATCATCACCTTAACTTACTAGATCATGTGTTTAATCACAATCTAGTAGGTTTTCTTATGATGTCTAATATCACTAACACAAATCATCAATCATCAAGAAGCATATCATCACTAATCAACAAGTATTCATATGTTATTAAGCTTATGTCAGAGATTTATGATTATGTTTCTTTAGTGTTCATCAAGATCAACATTATTCATCATCTATTAACCATCAAAATATGAAGTATCAAGAGATCGTAAGGGTCTTACTACTAGCACAAGGCTAGGGAAGAACACTTGATGTTGATGATGACAAAGGTGGAGGATAAAAGCAATCAGGAGAGGTCCTTCAAGATCCAAGACCACCAAACCTTCTTATATGGTTCCTTACACCTTTGTAAGTATATGGATTGAATGGAAGTGAGATGATGATGGTGGGGTGGTGGGTGCTTGTTCTCGGCCGAATGGAGGGGAGAAAGGAGGAGGAGGAGGTGAGTTGTGGTGAAGTGTGTGTGAGAATGATCCACCAAGTTCCTCTTATAACCAACTAAGTTTATTATCCATTGTGTATTATGTCTTGTAAGTACACAACATGATGTAAATAAATCTTCACAAATACAAGCAAGATCAAGAGAAATCTTGTAAGATTTTGGAGGTGGGGCCACATAAGTGACCGTCCACTTAGGGGGTATTTAGTTGATGTTTAATGGTAAGTTAGATTGTATAGTTAGGATTCTAAGTATATTAGTTAGTGCTCATGTGTATTAGATGTTATATAGTGTGTTAGGGTGTTCGGGGATCATATCTAGCTTAGAAACACTAAAACAATGTTTCTAGTAAAATTTTGGTGTTCTGGGTAGTGTCCGGTTGTTTGATTAGATAATGGTTTGTTAAAGTGTCAAACTATTCCGTTTAGTGATCTTTAAGTACCCTTCTGTGACACTTTTAATTCCTGACACTTACGAAAGCATTCAGGACCATTTAGCCATATTTTTGCATGTTACTAGCTTGTTAAAATGCTGAATTTTGCTGAAATGTGCTTAATTCAGCGCTTTAAGTGGGTTTTAGGCACTTTCCGGCACTTAAACTATCACCTAGTGAAGCAGTTTTGTGATCCTTACTTTCCTACACACTATACTAGTGTGAAACTTAGTCTCTAGCCCATATAGGGTCTCAAAACACTGTTTGTCTATGTACTGACATCGTCAGCATTTTTCTGAGTTATCCGCTAACTGTGCTAGCTTTGCTTTGTGCATCGTTTATGTCACTAAAGTTTGTATGTAAAAATGATGTGACATTATGCAATATGTGATGCACATGTAAGTATGATACAGTAATCAGAAAGCAGTCAAGTATAATCCAGCACAGTCATTAAGCACTAATCAATATTAATTAATTGTACGGATACCTGTATTTTTTACAGTTGTCACAGGCAAGGTCTAGGATTATTACGAGTAGTCTGAGTGCCATTGGTGGATGAGAGAAACTAGAATTAAGATCTGAGATTGAGATCAACGGTTCCGATTAAGAATCCAATGGTGATTAAGCATGTGATGACAGTGATGATTAGGAAGATGATTAGTGATATGATTTATTTAGTGACCATTTTTGTTGGTGGAATTTGAAAGTTTTACCTATGTGTGTGTATACATATTTGGTCGAAAAAGTTGTGAGGGTTCGAATGTGATTTAAGTAAACGAAGGTTTTATTTACAAAGGAGTTGTGAAAGTGAATATTGAAGAGTTGAACCGTTGTGTTGACAAACTCACGGTGGTTAGTTGTTTATTTACCGGTGTGTGGATCTTGTAATTAACGTAATGGATCTTGTTATGTTCTTGTCATCATGTGAGATGTTTATTGGTGTGTAATCGGTCAGATTTTTGGTGGTTAAAGATTAGAAAAGAGATAAACATAATAGATCGATTAATTTGATTATATTGAAGATGAGTTTGATGATGACATTTGATAAGGGTAGATCGATTTATTTGATGATGAATTAATTCATTGGGGTTTCAATTGAAGGTGATGAAGAATCGCAGGTAGGCTTTTCAACTGAAGGTGATGAAGAAATGTGGGTTTAATGGTATTTTGGGGGTTTTACAAGAAGGGGGAAGAAAATGACAAATATACCCTCACATGTTAGGCATGTGAGGGGATTAAATTGAGAAAATTAACATGGTTAGTCATAAAGGATTGAACATGTAACAAAAATAAACGTAAAGGTTGTTTTTAGCAAGATTTAAACATAGAGGCTGAAACCTATAAGTTTGAGCAAACATAATGGACGTTTCGCGCAATCTACTTGTCACGCCTTGTATTTCCCGGTGGTCCCGGACTCGGGGTACGTGACGATTGATGTCAAATTCACAAATAGCACAGCTAAAGTATTGGATTTAAAATACTATTACAAATTATAATTGTCCGAATGTTCAATAATATTATACAAATGGATGTATCAAAAGATCCACAAGCGGATCGAAAATAACAAAATGAAATATGCAGACTACTAGGCTTCAAATGCAAGGAGTTGCAAATTCCTCTTAAGCAGTACCGAGCACTTCCAGCCTATTTCGTAACCTTGCAACCTGTCACTTAGTCTTTTGAAGATACGTCAGTTTACATGGGTAAATACAAATAACCGACACATTTTGAAAAATATTTCAAAATCATTATAAGTGCACAAGGCACATGTATTTTCATAAATAACTTGGGATAATAATAATTATCTTGTATACATTTTTTGATGTGTGTAAAATGCAACATATAAATTACATCAAATGAGGCATAAAACTAACCTTTTTTTAGTGCTAATGTTGGAGAAAGTGTGCTTTTGTCTTCCTTTTGTATTTTCATGACCAAATGAGCTTAAATGAACAAAAGGAACAAATATGCAGTAAAATCTAACATAAATACAAAAAACAGGAAATAACGTGGCATGCCCGACCCCTCGACAGTATCTTCCCAAGCAAAAACAAAGAAACAGAAGGCTGACCACGGCCCCGTACCCAGCGGACACGGGGGCGTGGCCAGGTCTCTACAGAAAAGACAAAGTTGTAGAAGCTTCTATTCCCAGCACGGGGGTGTGCCCAGCTCAACACGGGTCGTGGTTAACGCTAAGATTCGCAGAATCTTGCAAATCTTGATAGTACAGATACGCTTCTGCACACGGGGCCGTGCCCAGCGAACACGGGGGCGTGTGGAGCCTAATACAGACAATTGCAACTAATGAAGAAAGAGAAAGAGGATGGACACGGGGCCATGTCCAATGGATACGGGGCCGTGTCCAGGCTTCTGTGCAGGCTATAAATAGGGGTGCTTGGTTCACTTCAAAGGCATCTCTTGGCAAACCACCTCTCTCTCACTTCACCACCACTCTACCACCACTACAACACCCACATCCACCACCATCATCCATCATCCACCTTAGAGTGTCTGTAGTAGTCTCGTGATCCAAGATTAATAGTAAGAGTTCTTGACAATCAAAGGCCATGTTTGCCTAAGTTTCTTACATCACTTGGTGAAGACAAGCATTTAATGTAATACTTTTGATTTTTAATCTTTTCGCACTTTTTATTTGGTCTTGTATTAATGACTTTAATAACTAGTTTCTTATGTTGAAGGTGAAACTTCCTTATCATTTGTCCGTGGTGTCTTGGCGTTATTTTACTGTCTATATAAAATAAAGATTTTCACCATTCATATCTCTACGGTCTATATAGAGATATGTTGGCTACCTGGTTAGGGGTTAAGGGAATGGTTTGGTAAGGTTCTGGCCTTGTTCAGTGTATAGATCCTGCAAGGAACTGGGTCAAGCTTACTAGGACCTCCGTCAATACCCACTGGTATTGGATGGCGGGGGTGCAAATAGCTTGACCCCCTCATATGCAAACTACTATTAATACATTAACCCGACTACTTGGGATTGTATCCCTGCTGACTCAAACCACTTAGCCGAGGGTAACGTCGCCTTCAAAAGAGGGGCCTACCACATTCAGCATTAATAACTTAATTAATTATCTTTCAATGTTCCGACCCTTTGGGATTGTATCCTTGCTGACTCAAACCACTAGGTTGAGGGTAACGTCACCTTCAAAAGAGGGGCCTACTACTATAACTAAGATAATCTCTTAAAAAGTGCAAAAGTGTGGAAATCATCAAAGGTTACATTAAAGGCGAATCGAATCCAAGTGATTCATCTTGTCTATATGTTCTTATTTTATTTTTACTTTCAGCATTTTAGTTTTTACTTTTCATGTTTAAAACCTTTTCTAAAAATTTTGATTTGATTAGATGTTGTGGATAAACCAATACTAAAAGCTCTTGTGTCCTTGGACGACCTCGGTATCTTACCAACGCTATACTACGCTCACGATTGGTGCACTTGCCCATATGTGTGTTTAGTGTTAGTAGAATATCATGTTTTATAAATTTAAAACCTAACTAATGTGTTAAAAAGGGCTTAAAATATCAATAAAATTATATAACGCTACACACGCATCAAGTTTTTGGTGCCGTTTCCGGGGACACAAGGATTTTAAGAAAGCTTAAAATCAACGGCCTAATCAGTCTTTCAAAACCTTTTTAAATCGCGCGCATATTTTTTTTCATTTTAGTTAGTTTTTGCATTACAGTAGACTGAACATGGGGACGTGCTCGCTGAACACGCCCCCGTGCTGCACATTTTTTTTTCAAAACTCCCATATACAGAGTCTGAACACGGGGTCGTGTTCACTGAACACGCTCTCGTGCTGCACAAAACCAGTCACATTTTTTAAAACGCCCAGATACGGAACTTGAACATGGGGCCGTGTTCACTGAACACGGGGCCGTGCTCACTGAACACGGGGTTGTGCTCAGCCTCTATTTCGGTTTTTATTTTTGTTTTCTGGTCCCGAGACTCTGTTGTGATCTGCTGAGTGATTCTTATGTATCAATACTCAGGAGGTTACAACTACCACTATAAGAAGGATGATTATAGGGAAGACTATTGTACCATTTGTGGTAATCCTCATTCGGTACAATATTGTGACCTCTTTGAGCCATCCACCTCATACTACTACTATGAGGAGCCCAGGTACGAGCCATCCACTTCATACACAACCTATGAAGAGCCAAAGTATGAACCTTCTCCCTCATAGTCATATTTTGATGAACTAAGGTATGAGCCTCCATACTCATACTTTGAGAAACCAAGATATGAGCCTCCACCTTCATATGCTTACTATGAGGAATAATGGCGTGAAGAACCCACCTCATATGAGTATTATAAAGAACCAAGTTACGACCCTTATCCATCATATACTTACAATGAGGACCATGGTGTGAACCATCTACCTCATATGAGTATTATGAGGAACCAAGGATCGAACTTCCGAATTTAAGCATTGAGGATCCTTATTCTATCTCACCCATAGCCGAAAAGATAATAGAACACCTTAAAACTATCGAGCGGTATATAAAAAAATCTTGCGCAAGGGAAGAGGAATCCCGAGCAAGGGAAGAGTTAACATGTAATAAAGAAGAGATAGTTGAAAAGGTAAAAAATGGAAGAACAAGTAAGTGAAAAACTGACACATGAGTTAAACAACAAAAAAGGTGAGTCCAATAACGCTAAATTTCAAGAAGAGTCTAATTTTCAAGAAATTAATCTCTTGACACCTTCTTTCGAAAATCATTGTTTAGTACCCACTCATGCTAAGTTTTTAAAAGAGTTAAACACTAACACTAAACTTGACGAAATGGTAAGCATTAAGTTAACAAATGATCAAACTATGCTAATAAGAGAAGACCCATTTGAAATAAAAATTACACCGGTTCCATGTTTCTTTCAAAATTCCTTTATTAGTAATATCACAATTGATAAAGATCTTTGTATTAATATAATGCCAAACTACATTTTTGAAAAATTAAGTATTGGTGATTTTTCTCCACTTCAAATACCTATTTTTCTTCTAATCGGAAAACAATAAAATCAATGGGGATAGTTGAAGATGTGTTAATCCAAGCAAATCAAATGATAATCCCAATTGACTTCCTCATCCTTGATGACGCTCCACTAGTGTTGGAACAACCTTTTGTAAAGACCCATGAAGTTTTGAAGAATCAGAAGCATAACAATCTACCCATTCAATTAGGGGCATTCAAAAAAAGTGTCGATCTTGAGCGAACAATGAAATATCCATTCGGCAATAATGACCCCCTAATTGAAGATGAAGATGAACCACCCGATACAAGAGAAGAGATCAACCACTTTGTTGAAGAAGAGATCGCCATTGAACAAACCTTTTTGGTTCTTGATCAAAATGAGCAACCAAATAAGGAGTTTCCTAAAGACCCACCTCTTGAGCTCAAAGAACTTCCAAAAGGTTTGGAATATGCTTTTCTCGACAAAGATGGTAAGTTACCTGTAATTATTTCGTCAAAATTAACTAGAGTAGAAAAACAAAAATTAATCACACTTTTGAAAAAACACAAAAACGCGATCGCTTGGAAGCTTGTAGATATCAAAGGAATAAGTCCTTCCATGTGCATGCACAAAATTTTAATGAATGATGACTATAAATCGGTAATACAACCACAACGTAGAGTAAATCTAAACGTCCAAGAAGTGGTTAAAAATGAAGTCATCAAATTACTTGACGTCGGACTCATTTACCCAATCTTCGATAGTCCTTGGGTAAGTCCTATTCAAGTAGTTCCTAAGAAAGGAGGTATGACGGTGGTAACTAACGAGAAAAATAAAATAATACCAACAAGAACCGTCACAGGATGGAGAGTAGGTATAGATTATCGTCGATTAAATGAGGCAACAAAGAAAGATCACTTAAATGTTAGAAAGATTATCCAGTAACAAATTTTATTGTTTCTTAGATGGTTTTTCAGGTTACTTTCAAATACCGATAGCACCCGAAGACCAAGAAAAGACAACATTCACATGCCCCTACGGAACATTTGCTTATCGACACATGCCTTTTGGTCTATGTAATGCCCCCGCAACCTTTCAACGTTGCATGGTGGCCATCTTCCATGATATGATAGAAAAGACTATGGAAGTCTTCATGGATGACTTTTCTATCTTTGGAGATTCATGTGACCAATGCCTCGATAACCTTGAACGAATGCTATCCCGATGTGAGGAAACCACCCTCGCCCTTAATTGGGAAAATGCCATTTCATGGTAATGGAGGGAATAGTACTCGGTCACAAAATCTCAAGCGAAGGAATGGAGGTTGATCGAGCAAAAATAGACACTATTTCTCGATTGCCACCCCCATCCTCCGTTAGAGCTATTAGAAGTTTCCTTGGGCATGCTGGATTTTATAGACGATTTATCAAAGACTTTTCAAAAATCTCAAGACATCTAACAAAATTACTCGAAAAAGATGCCCCTTTCATCTTTGACAAGGATTGCAACAAAGCATTTCTAACACTAAAAGAAATGTTAGTCAATGCACCTATAATGATAGCGCCTGATTGGAAATTACCTTTCGAAATCATGTGTGATGCAAGTGACTTTTGCAGTTGGAGCCGTCTTAGGACAAAGAAAAGATAAGCATTTTCACCCAATATATTACTCTAGTAAAACACTTAACGATGCATAAGAAAATTACACAACAACTGAAATAGAATTACTAGCTGTAGTATTTGCTTTTGATAAATTTCGTTCTTATCTTGTTCTTTCTAAAACGATAGTTTATACATACCATGCAGCCATTCGTTATCTTTTTCAGAAACATGATGCTAAACCGCGTTTAATAAGATGGATTCTACTCCTCCAAGAATTCGTCATTGAAATAAAAGACAAAAAAAGAGCAGAGAACACCGCTGCAGATCATCTTTCCCGCTTGGAAGATCCAGCTTTGGAGGCAACTAGGGACGAGCTAATCAATGAAAAGTTTCCAACGGAGTCCCTAGAAATGGTGGAATACCGAGAAGAGCCGTGGTACGTCGACTATGCTAACTACTTAGCTAGTGGAATAGTCGCAAAAGGATGGCCACATCATCAAAGAAAAAAATTCTTTGCCGATGTAAAGCATTATTTTTGGGAAGATCCTTATCTTTTCAAAATGTGTGCCGACCAACTTATCCGTCGATGCGTACATGGTAGTGAAACAAGAAGAATTCTCCGCCATTGTCATGAAGGTCCATACGGAGGACATCATGGTGCCGCTAGTACCGCACGAAAGGTATTTGATTCAGGATTTTATTGGCCAACCATTTACAAAGATGCCCAAAGTCTTATCAAGACATGTGACGCTTCCCAACTATCAGGTAATATTTCTTCCAAAAAACGAAATGCCACAAAATGACATTATTGTTTGTGAAATTTTTTCTGTGTGGGGACTCGACTTTATGGGACCTTTCCCACCGTCAAAAGGAAACAAATATATACTTGTGGCAGTGGATTACTTGTCTAAATGGGCCGAGGTCGAAGCTCTTCCAACAAATGATGGGAGAGTTGTGGTAAGATTCCTGAAACAATTATTTTCTCGTTTTGGAACTCCAAAAGCATTAATAAGTGATAGAGGTACCCATTTTTGTAA
This sequence comes from Helianthus tuberosus, assembly GCA_030545235.1. Taxonomy (NCBI): domain Eukaryota; kingdom Viridiplantae; phylum Streptophyta; class Magnoliopsida; order Asterales; family Asteraceae; genus Helianthus; species Helianthus tuberosus. Next base: position 60,754,975 of record CM060401.1, read on the forward strand.
CCATCAACTTTAAAAAAAATTAACAAGATATGGGGTCTATCAGCGGGTCTCAACAGCATATCACCCTCAAACAAACGGACAGGCCAAAGTGACTAATCGAGGTTTAAAAAGAATACTTGAAAAACCATAGGGTTAAATAAAAAGGAATGGGCTGATAAATTAGACGATGCTTTATGGGCTTTTCGAACTGCATATAAAACAACAATAGGTACCACCCCATATAAGCTTGTCTATGGAAAAAGTTGTCATTTGCCGGTAGAGATAGCACACAAAGCCTGTTGGGCATTGAAAGGTAAACTTAGACATAGAAATGGCAGGTAAAAATCGATTTTGTCAATTAAATGAATTAGACGAATTAAGGAATCACGCATACTCTAACTCCGAAATTTATAAGGATATAATGAAAAATTTGCTTGATAAACACATTAAACCAATTGAATTTCGGGTAGGAGATAAAGTTCTATTGTTTAATTCACGACTTCGATTATTTCCCGATAAATTAAAGTCTAGGTGGACGGGACCTTTTTCTATCACCCACATTTTTCCACACGGTGCAATTGAAATTAAATTTCGCAATGAAATCCCACTTAAAGTCAATGGCCAACGACTAAAGCTTTATCAAGGATTTATTGAGGATGAAGAGGAGGAGATCTCGCTACAAGCGGCCGAAGAATAAACGAAGGTTTGAGCATCAACATCATATCTTGTAAGTAACGAATGACGGAAATGCTTCTAAATCGGTAAGATTTCTAAAACCAAGTTTCGGGAAATAGGTCACTCACGCGTGCACTATATAAAAAAATAAAAAATTTACCCGCCCACGGGGCCGTGCCCAGCTGGACACGGGGCCGTGTTCGCGTAACTGACGGGGATAAAACCCCATTTCTTTTCATTTGTTCACTTCAACACGACCCGTTTCCCCAAAAACACTCTGGTTCCACCGGAAATTTCTGCAGATTTTCACGTTCTTCCGACTTCCAACAACCCCAAGGTATGATTCTATCATCATAGTTAGTTAGATTAATCACTTGCATGTAGTTTAACATCAAAAATTTGGGGAAAATCTAGGGTTCTTCAACTTGAACCGAATCAAACCTCAATTTTTTGCTTAGATCTGTTAGTAGTAGTATAGTAGCATGTTATAGGAAGTAAATCAACTTGAATTGTTTGTAGATTTGCCCGATTTCAAACAAAAACCTCAAACCCTTGTTTTTAACCGAAAAAGATAAAATTGAAGGGGTAAACTATTTGTTTTTGAAAAAACGGCACTTGGGGTTTCATTTTCGAGGAAAACCGCCCCTACTCAACCAAAAATTTCTAGGTTTTCGGGACGGGGTCAAAAAATTGGGTTTTTGGGAAACAGACGCCTGTGCACGGGGTCTGCTCAGCGAGCACGGGGGCGTGTCCAGCTAATTTCCAGCGAACATGGGGTGTGTCCAGTGAACACGGGGCCATGTTCAGCTGGCTGTTTTCAGTTTTCTTTGAAAATTTATAGTTTCGTGCTAATTCTTTGGTGTTTTCTTTCAGATGGCCAAGAAGTTCACAAGATTCAACCAGAATGAGTGGGCTGCTCAAGCCCGGTTTGAAATTCTTAAGACAAGGCCAAAAGAAAACCCATGACAAGTCTGCCTAGACACCTTAGAAGATGTAGGGCAGATTGACCGCTTCAACACTCTAGTCACTAGTCCACTGAGGGCAGCTCTTTGCACTAGGCTCCACTCGGTTCACGAGTACAACATGGAGTTTCATAGCACGTTTGCCTTCAAAGGAAAAGCGGAGCCGTTTGATAATCAGGGGGTGGAATTTTGTTGTGCGGGGAATGTGCTTTCGATATCCATTGCACAATTTGGGGCAATCATTGGGTTATATGCTGAGGAGGATGCTGGAGATGAGGAAACCTGTTAGTGCATATGTCTGTTTACTTCGGCTTGTATCGAGTCATGTAACTAGAATATATAGACCAGGACACGTTGTACAAAGAGAAACAGGAAACAGACCTGCACCAGCCACCCCTCACGAAGTGGCTAGGCTACCTCGCACGAGGTGACCAAGTTCATGCTTTCTGGCCAGTTCGTGCGACCTGGGCCAGCTCGTGTGGACTGGTTCGTGCGGTCTGGCATCTCCTATATATATGTGGTCTTGGGTCTTCATTTAGAACTTTTGGATTCCGGTAGCGAAGCTCTGCCGAAGTGTTGCCAGCTCGTGTAACTTTGTCAAATCAATATAATCGACATTTAAAGTGATTCTACATGCAAATCTAGCTGATATAACATCAATGCATCTGATTCCACCTTTTGTATTGATTGAGAACTCTTCTGAACAACTCGGTTGATCGAATCCCGGTCCTACAAGTGGTATCAGAGCTCAGGAGGAAGAGTTCTTACCATTTCAGCTTGTTTTCACGGATAAAACTGATTTCTACTCATTTCTACCCACTTTTTTACACTTTTTCATCAAATTTACTGAGTTTTTACGATTAAAATGATCTGATTTCGTGATATAACTCGTGAACCATTGGTTTAAAAAATCTGTGAACAAATTGGATGGTAAATCTGCCTAAAAACTGGAAAAAAATTGATGAAATCATGAACTATTGAACTTAGAATTTTCAAACGAGGTGAATTTCTTTCCAAACCGTTTGATTTTTGAGACATAACGTTTGAAATCTGCCCAAACCGTTTGAGAAACACTCAGATTGTGTGAAAAGATTCCAGATCATTTGAAATTGGGCTCCAGGTCGCACGACCTGAATTCAAGTTGTGAGAAATGTTTCAGATCGTTTGAGAGTGTTGTTCCAGGTCGTACGGTTTGAGTCAGACAGTTTGAAATTTTGTCCAAGTCGCACGGGTTGATTCAGATCGCTTGGTTTTAACCCAGATCGTTTGAAGGTTACCAGACCGCACGAAATTCAAATCGTTTGAAGTATCAAACACTCAGATCCTTTGATCTTGTCAGACCGTTTGTGAATTCCAGTTCGTTTCAAAACGTCAGATCGTTTGAAATTCTGTTTTTGTGAACTCTTGATACCGAAACATGGAAAATGAATTCGATAACGCGTTTAGTACTACTTCAGCTACTGCAAGTTCAGTTGCTCAGAACGTAAACATGGAAAATGAAACGGGAACGTTGCAGAAACCTCCAAAGCTGATGAGCATTGAAGAACATTACAGTTGGCAAGAACGGTTCGAGAATTGGGTTCAAGCAAATCATCTAATGTCTTGGGTTTTTATTGAAACTAAGTACGTTCGACCTCGTTCTAATATGGGAGTTATAAAGATTATTTCTGAATTTTCGGATAAAGAGAGAGACATGTACAAGGCAGAAAAAATGATGATCAGTTTACTACAACTAGTTGTGAAAGAAGACATTTTCGTACTACTTCAACATGATGGTAGTGCACGTTCGATTTGGGAAGCACTCCGCACAAAATTCGAAGGAAGTATGGAGATGATCAAGAATAAAAAATCATTATTAAAGAAAGAATTTGAATTGTTTTCAAGTTTGCCGGGTGAAACTACATAGACTCTTATTGAGAGATATTGTCATTTAGTGCGTTCAATGACCCGGTTGGGTATCAATAAAGATAGAGAGGAATGGGTTGAAAAATTAGCCGATGCTTTACCTCAAAATGAATGGGGTACATATCTTATCATTTTGAAGAATACCGGAGAGTATGATAGATTGTCAATTGCTCAATTCATTGAAAAACTTGAAGGACAAGATCTTGAACAACAAAAGATCGCTAGAATGAACAATTCAAGTGGTCAACAAGATATCAAGATGTATTTCAAAGGTAATGTTCAAAATGTTGAAGCTAGTCCAAAGATCCAGACCGCTTTCAGCGCAGAAAACTCATCCGGATCACTCAATCAAAGTTCAATCAACAACAGTTGATTTTCTCCATATTCGAGTGTTAATCCTAATGTTTCAACTTCAAATTATTAGTCTCAAAGCTCAAACAATGGTAATGGTCATGTGCTACAATGCAACATCGCGTTGCATCTTCAGAACGGTCAGAATTTCTCTGAAGAAGTCGCTAAAGGTCATATGGCATTACTAGTTACCGTGTTAGAATCATATGAGAGTTTGGTTGCGGGAAGGATCGGAAATCCTATGTTAACAAAAAAGGATTACGATCAGATTGATGCTGAGGAAATGGAGCTAATGGATATTAAGTGGTGTTTAGCGAGCGTGTTGAGGAGAGCTGAAAAATTTAAGCAGATTACTGGAAGAGATTACTTACGTGATGCTAATGTTTCTACTTTAGGTTTTGATAAGTCTAAAGTTACTTGTTTTCGGTGCAGGGAAAAAGGACATTTCAAGAGGGAATGTACCAACCGAGAAGCAGGTGGAGCTCAGAATCCTTTCGGGAACAATGAATATTATCGGAAAGCAGTATATCATCAGGTAGCTCAACAACCGTCATCATCCCGTACTATGTTGATTGAAGATGGAAAGAAGAAAGCTTGTATTACTATGCCTCCAGATCAAGAAGATGAAAGATTGCCAGAGGGATTTAGCTGGGACAAATATATTCTGGCTGAAAGTAACTCAAAGTTTAGAGCATTTGTTGCCCAGATCATTCAAGAGCCAGAGTTGATGAAAGAATGGATGGATGTGTTTGCAAATGATGAGAAAAGTCAAGATGGAGAGTCTGTCTCTTCAGAAGATAGTTCAGAAAAGACACCGGTCTTTGATCAATCACCAATTGATAGCAGTGATGATGATGAAGAAATTAATCAAATAAACATTGGTAAAACTCATTTATCTCCTGAAAGTTTCAAATTTTATTTTGCAGATAAATTGGAGAAACTAAAGGAGAAACGAGCAGCAAAAGAAAAGAAAGAGGTAAATTGTGAGAATGTTGTTCAGGTGGAAGAGAAGTATGAATAGAGTGAAGAAGTTAAAGTTGTTGAAAAGATTGTTGAGATTGAAAAGATTGTAGAGGTCACAAAACCTTGTCTGAAATGTTTGGAACCATGCAAACATTGTGAAGAGAAAGATAATAAGTTTAGTGAGCTAGACAAGATGAAAGAAAAATTGTTGTTCAATGTTAAGTACGTGAAAGAATCTTATGATGTGTTGAACAGAACAGTCAACTACTTGGAAAACACAAACTCAGAAAGGGAAGATGCGTTGACAATGATGAATGCAGTAATGATGTCTAAGAAGAAGGCCATCAATCACTATATTGATGAGTGTGCAAAGTTGAAGCAAGAATTAGAGACTGAAAAGATTGAGAATGAAAGAATCAGACGATTGTTAATGAGTTACTCAAGTTCTGATTACTTGATTGATAGAATCTATCCGACAGTAGCAGGTTTTGAAGACTTTCAAGATAAGAAGTCGGAAGATACGGATACTGGTAAGAAACAAAGTGCAAATTATAAAAAGTGTCCGCCTCCAGTTTGGGAAGGGTAATCACCGAGACATCCAAACTCAGAACAAGTCAAAAAGGCAGTCAATATAAATTTGAACTCAGAAACAATGGATGACTTGCCAGATAACATCTTATACGGATCATGAGTCCGAGTTGATTAAGAAAGTGGTAGATCAGGTGTTGGAAAACGATGAGGAGTCAGTATCACACCCCGACCAAGTAAAACAACAAATCGTGGCGGAAACATCGGGGAGTGTCGTAACAGAATCATTGTTTCACAACCATGGATTAAATAATTTCGTTTTATTGAATTATTGAACTCATTGTTTTATTACAAATCAGATAAATACAAATATTATCTTTCAAGTTTTACAGTCGCTAAGGCACGAGTCCATCCTATGTATAGCATACATCAACGACCATCACATAACAACACCTGAAACATGTGTAAAAATAGGTACGTCAGCATAAAAATGCCTGTGAGATACATATGTTTTATTATAATAGGATTCATGACTTATAAGTTTTAAAAAAAAATATTTAATCAAAAATAGTCATGAACCTTAAAATATTTTCTTTTATAAATCATACTAAAATTTATAAGAAATCAGAGGATATAACAGAATAATACATAGGTAAATAAATAACCAAGTAAAATATATTGTTTGTAAAACAATATTTTGATAAAAAGGTTTGTAATATATATATATATATATATATATATATATATATATACACTTTGGTTTTAAGAAAGTCGAATAAGTAATATATTAAAATATATTTCAGTTCCAAAATCGTTAAAATAGTATATTAAATATACCTTAGTCGTCAAAATAATAATTTTCAGTAGTATATCAAAAGTATACTTTGGTTTTATTAATAACATATTAAACTATGCTTTGGTCTTATAAATATCATATTAAACTATGTTTTGGTTTTATAAATAACATATTAAACTATGTTTTGGTTTTATAAATAACATATTAAACTATGTTTTGGTTTTATAAATAACATATCAAACTATGTTTTAATAATTAACAAAATATATGTTGGTTTTGTACAATATCACACATGAGAGCATATCAAACTATACTTTTGGGAGTATAACTAAATATACAATAAAAATGTGATTTAAGAATTCATTCAGACCTGAGTGCATCAAAATACACCTTTGAGACTATAGAAATACCACAAAGGCAATCCCTATTTGGATAAAATATCGGTTTCTGACATTCCATGACAACAGGAATGGGGTGTCAAATCCTATAGCGCTATATCATACTACTAATCGGTCTGGTGAACGTATAAAACAAGTACAATCCAACATTTAATTTTATAATCTTTGAAAAATTAGTGTTTAAACCATAAATAATCATTCAGTTTGTCAAAAGATAAGTACTAATATGTATAATCAATTATACTTTCAAATCATGAACATAACAAATAGGTACACATGCTTCACCCCAAAACATTGAAAACAGTAAAAGAGGGGACTATGTACTCATTTGAGATTGCTTAGATGTCTTGAATAACAACCAAGCAAAGCTAGAGGGATCACGGAAATCAAACGGCACCTAATATAGGTAACTACATTAATAAACCGGACCTAAATCGGGAGATCGAATAGGATGAGGTTTCGGGATGAGGTTTCGTAAACCAAATGAGTATTGGAACTCATATGATATGGTTTAACAAAGCCTACATACTAAAACGAAACCTAACCTAAGTGCTTACGACCCATTTAGGTAGCTTATGCTACTTTAATGCGCAGTTCGCGTAAAACGCGTTCGGAACGCCTAACTAGTACTATGACAAGTATTATATGCCTAAACGTGCTTAATTATGTTGCATAATCAGTTAAGTGACAAAAGTTTGGGTTACATATGCTTAAATATCAATTATGCATAAAAAGGGCATTTCGGTCATTTTCCTAAGGCATATAAACTACCTATCATACAACTACTTAAACGAACTGACCATAAGGTATAAACTCGGAAGGTTATTCCCTATACAACTATCGTCACTAAACATGTTTGGTCGGATCCTAATGATCGACCAAACGGGTCTAGTTCGAAAGTCTAAGCGGTTGTTTAGACCGCTTGACTTACGACTCTACATAAGCACTAAACCTAAAGTGACGAGCTAAACATGTTAAAACATGTTTAACGAGGTTAGAAAACAGGTTTGATATCAAAACAAACGGTTTTGATACCCAAGAATAGTTTGGTTACAAAATACGCATGAATACGCATTTTGACCGAAACTACGACTCGTCACTACACCTAATCAACGTGGTAATCAGTAGGTATCGTCACTTGGGACTATAACCATCGTGATTACGCTCATGTTGCGAAGTTCAAACGAACTTCGTGTTGACCATAAACTGGTCAATGCAGAAAGTCAAACACTGTTGACTTTCCCGTTTAAAAAAACGCATAACAGAACGAAAGAAGCTTACAAAGGGTCCAAGCTAGGAAGATATGATCAATAAATTCTCAGGTATGAAGCATTTGAGCTTCAACTTAGAGAAAATTAGATCATGTGTGAGGAAAGAATGAAAAAGAGGTGGGTATATATAGGATTCGGACCACCGTTAAGATCGTTTATCGAGAACCGTGCTTTAATCATGGCCTTACACTTGGGCCCAAGGTTTTAGAATACCATGGGAACATGTAAAACCATCAAATACCAGCCCATAGGGTGCAAAACCATGGGTTAAAACCATCAAAATCTCAAAAATGGACCAAGTTCAATGTATCTGCCAGAAATTTCAAAAATGGTTCCTGCACTTGTAAAATTTGATTTTTTTGCACTTTTAAGCCCCGTTAACCTCATTTCAAGGCTCTAAAATAAATTTAAAGTATAGGGAACTTAAAATATGCTCAAAACATCTCGGATGTCGGTTCGTTTGGACGTACGGTTGCGTTGTTCGGTTAATTACGACAGAAATCATAATGAACGCAAAAACGATCCAAATTACGCGACGAATGGAATTTTATCATGAAAATCACTAAAATAAAATATTTTAATGATTACATAAATTTTTGGACGTCCGGATATATTCAGAACGTAAGATATGCGCGAAAATGCAAACTTATGCACTTTTGACGCTTTTAGTCTCTATTGATCAAATAAGTTTATTTTAGCATACCGAACCCCTCAAAGCCTATTTCTAAGCTATGTAAAGGATATTTAGCGTATGTTTAACTTATGATCATGTTCCGGAATGTTCATTACAGTACGAATCGGCATACTTTCGCAGTTTGTCGAAATTAGTCCCTGTAAGCGAATAAACTTGATTTCGCTACACCAAACCTTCCAAAGCTTATTTCTAAGTTATGTAAAGGTTATTTAAGGTATGTTAAGCCTTTGTCACTGTTCCGGAGTGTTTTTTGCATTAAACTGGTTATATTTACGCATCAGTTCGCGTATAACCTTCCAGAAAGCGATTTGGAGCTCGTAATCGATCAAGAATTGATATGTGCAAATGAGACACATATTTATACAAATCCCAAGTATGAAATTACAATATTTCATTGGTTTGGTATTTGTTTGATGGTTGAAGTGACACAGGTGTCACAGTCAGAGTCAAAGTCTGAGTTTGAAACTTCGAGTTCATCGGTCAAGAGTAGTCATAATAAAGAGATTCCAAAAATAGAAAATAGTTTGAATGATGAACCAATCAAAGTGGCATATACTTTGAATGATTCAGACAAAATATATATTCTGATGAGGAATTTCCAATTAAAAATGTGAAAATTGAAAATATTAAAACAGTTTTTAAATTGATAAAAATAAAGTTTTCAGAAATAAAAGATAAAATGGGATTTTCAAAACCTAAATATACTTCTAGAGTTCAACAACGTTTAAACAAGAAGAAAGGTTTCGGTCCAGGTCATCAAAAGAAACCGAATCATAAAAGCAATTTCAAAAAGAAGGGGTTGGGTTTTGATGTTGAAAATAATCAAAATATTAAAGACTTTAACTCAAAAACTGTATTTGTTTCAGGGGCAAGTTCTGAAGAAGAGAAAAAGAGCTCATTCTGGAAGCAATCGAACAAAGTGTTTCTTACAGAAAAACAGAAACATGAGAAGAATGAAGCTAATCAGAAAAAGGAGATAAGAACCTTTTACCGATGCGAAGAAGTTAGTCACATCACCTGGAACTGTCCAAAAGCAACCAACACACAACAGGGAGTGTCTTCTAAACTCAAAGAAAAAGTTGTTGATAAAACTGAACCACCAACTGAAAATTTTAAAATGTTTAAAAATTCAACATATGAAGTTGGTGAGTGTTCTAAAAGGTTTTACAAAAGAAGAGTGAATCTTAACAACCAAACGCGGGTTGCTAAGAAATCAGAGGTTAAATCTAGCGATGAATTTGTTTCTTCGGAAGCAAAGGAGCCACTTTCTGGTGATGAATCTGACTCGTCAAAGTCAGAGGAGCCACAAGTTGAGCTAAAAAGAGAAAAGTCAGTACCGCCAACGGATGATGTCAACTTTCCACCATTGCGGGCTGCAAATTTAAAATCAAAATTTAGAAAGTGGAAATTTCGAATCAATTCTATTCTGAAAAGAAAGAATTCGATGTCGAAAAGGCTTTCAATGGGAAAGTAAAACATATTTTTGGAAAAATGGTCGATGGTAGGGCCAAAGGGGTAAAAGAATTTTATGAATCAAAGAGGAGAACTTACACACCGAGTGAAAATAACTCGGATGCACCCAAGGCTGGTCAGGCTTGGGTGTCAGCATTCTTTGTTTGAAATCCTAACTTGCCGTAGCTCCCAAGTTGGTAATCTTGGAGCATGAATCGGCATCATTCTTGAAAAATGGTTCTGTGAAAAACCTACAAGTGATAGTTTTTACAAGTGATATTTCGACTTACAAGTAGTATTGTTGATAAGAACCTACAAGTGGTTAATCAAGGTCATTAAGTTGAACTTGATTTAACTTTCATACAAGTGGTTAAAGAAAAGGAAAAGTGAACTTACAAGTGATAAGTGGTTGAAAGAACAAAGTGATGAATGAATCCCCATGATGTGTGAAATCAACAAAACTAATTTTCCAGAAAAACCATTTGATTAAAACAAACTTAAGTGTTTTGAAATCAAAATGGGAAAATAGTTTGTTGACAGGGGGAGTTCTGATTGTTCATGCCAAGTGGATGGCGAATTGAAGCAATTCACATCAGTTTGTCATTTTATTTGTACAGTTTATTGCTTTTACTTTCAAATTTTCCCGTAAAATCAAAAATTGAAACATATTTTTGATTTTAGGGGGAGTAAAAAAATTAAAATTTTGAAAATTTGAAAAATCCAAAAACATGATAAAATCTAAAAACCAAAAACATCGGAAAATCAAAATGAGTTTTGTTGTGAAAAAGAGGAAATAATAGTACATCAGTAGACAATCACAGTACGCAAAAGAATTGGAAAGTTAAAGTGTGATAAACGGTTTCACTGATGATATGCCAGTAGGTTTTTACACGCTTAGTAGATTGTTTTCGAGATATAAACCTAAATATCAAATGCGTACTTATCACGTGGGGAACATCTCTCGAGGTAACCCCTGAAATCTTGTTTGTAGGGCTTTCTATTTCTGACATACTAGGTCTTTGTGCGTGATGATATCTGGGGTATTATACCGGGACTTCTGATTTTGCGGGAGCAATGGCCTACTCCTCGTATAATACTCTGCACTGCTTTAATCATAAAGCTCACCCTCAGCATAAAAAATGATGAAACATTGAAAAATACTAATCATGTGCTGTTGAAGAAAATATCCCCAAACGGGACACACCTAAAAGTCGAGCCATCATCTCTTTGTCTGAACGGAAGTTCTAACCTGAGCTCTCATGGCCTCGCATTACCCATTTATAGATATCATTAGAGTATATTCACCTGTAAGACTGAATATAGGAGTCTGGATACGGGAGTATATTCTGAGGTGGGACACTCGAATAAGTTTAGTTTAGTAAAACACTAATCTCGTATCTCGAAACAATTGAACTTTGTGTGAAAATTTAAATGGATCAGTATACTGACAATCTAAGTGAATCGTTTAGATCTTAAAGTGTTTAAAGCTCAACGGTACTAGTGATTTGTCATAAACTGATATGATCCTCTTACACAAACTCACAAAAAGATGTCTGTATATTGTTTATTTCCCAAAATCCAAAAAGATTTTCATTATGTTTTAGCATAAAATTTTGAAAATTCAAAAAGATTTTATTTCATCTTATTTTCGACAACTGATGTTGGAAAGCTGATTTTCAAAATTCCATGTGCTGAACATGATGAGCAACAAGGGTTGGGAGAGTTTGTTTGAAATGACAAATGAATTTGAAATGATTAAATGGTTCATTAATTTGAAACCAAATTTGTCTTTACAAGTGAATAATCAGAGTTCATCTATGTTAAAATTGTCTATCTTGCAAATGGTGTCTAGATGATTAGACTATGAATGTTTTTAAAATAAAAAATCTTATGTTTTGGGTAGAGTATGAGCAGGTAAAAAGCTTTGAAAGAGCTAGGTTTCGACTCTTGAGGACTTTCCGCATAAGCGTATGCAGATTAGAGCCAGGTTTCCAATCCAAAACCTGCAGATAGTGAATTCCAGATTGCGATCCCAGCTTATTGAAAGGGGGAGTCTGAAGACGTAAGTGCCAGATTCAGATCTTGGAATAGCGTCCGAGATAGAAGCTGCTAATGCTGAAGAGCTTAATGAATCAAGAGATCTGATCAAGAGAATTAGAAAGTTCGAGGAGTAAGGTTGAGATTCTGGAAGAGTAAGAGAGAGTTTGATAAAGATGCGTACAATAGAGAATACTTTGGAGAGAGCGAGAAGACCGATCAAGACTGAAGACTCAATACACTGAAGACTCGTCATCATCCAAGGGGGAGTTTGTTAGTGCATATGTCTGTTGACTTCATCTTGTATCGAGTCATGTAACCAGAAAAGATAGACTAGGACATGTTGTACGAGAGAAACGGGAAACAGACCTGAACCAGCCACCCCTCATGAAGTGGCTCAGCCACCTCGCACGAGGTGACCAAGTTCATGCTTTCTGCCAGTTCGTGCGACCTGGGCCAGCTCGTGTGGAGTGGTTCGGGCGGTCTAGCATCTCCTATATATATGTGGTCTTGGGTCTTCATTTAGAACTTTTGGATTCCGGTAGCGAAGCTCTGCCGAAGTGTCGCCAGCTCGTGTAACTTTGTCAAATCAATACAATCGACATTTAAAGTGATTCTACGTGCAAATCTAGCTGATATAACATTAATACGTCTGATTACGCCTTTCGTATTGATCAAGAACTCTTCTGAACGACTCGTTTTCCTTCAAAGGAAAAGCAGAGCCATTTGATAATGAGGGGGTGGAATTTCGTTGTGCGGGGAATGTGCTTTCGATATCAATTGCACAATTTGGGGCAATCTTTGGGTTATATGCTGAGGAGGATGCTGGAGATGAGGAAACTATGGGTGGTCTCCGTGAACTCCTACAAGACCAACGTCAAGCAGCATGGGCTCAAATTGGGGAAGGACACTATAACCCAAGCCAGACCAAGAGCACACAGTTGTGGGACCCTCTATACCGCTACATTCATAGGGTCCTCTGCAACTCCTTTTGCCAAAGGCTAGACAGTACTGGTGTTGTAGGCTTACGTGATCTGACGGTCCTCTACTGCATTCACAACCGTGTGCACCTCGATGTTCCATACATGCTCCTTCGCAACATGCACCTGAACCAACTAGCCAATCCCCCGACCCCTATCTTCTTTGTAGGGTGGATCTACCGCCTCTTCAAGAACTTTACGCAAAGAATGCCAAGGTCCTTCAAGAAGATCCCATGGTCGGGTAAGGTGGATCTCGCCATATGCCGCTCAATGGGGATCATCAATGAAGCAAATAACGGAACGATTAGATTTCAAACGGTTCAGGGACATGTGTGGAACCCACAAGAGGCTCTCGTCCTTCACGCCCCACAAATCTGCCCTCCTCCACAGTTCCAGTATCAGCATCATGGTGATCCGGGCCAGTCATCCTCCCAAGGAAGTGGTTTTCCTAATTTCCAAAGTTTACATGATCTCTTGCAGGAAAACCTCATGTGCACCCGCAACACCTACAATATGGCAAGCAACACATACACCCGGGTCAGAGTTATAGAGAAGAACATCTCCGACACGCAGGATGACATCAGCAACATCCGGGAGTACATGGCGGGCCAAGGAGGAGATGACGAGGACGAAGATATGGATTGAGATGGAGGCGTTGGAGGTAACATAACACGGTTGAAGGTCTTACCAGGTTAACCCCTTGCTCTTAAAAACAATTATATGGCCTGCTGCCATTGTTGAACAAGTTACTTTCTGTTAACACTTTTACTTTCCTGCATTTTTCTTTTTTTTTTTAGTTTGTGTTGTGGATGTTAAACTTATGGTATGGTAGGATGTTTGTTATTTGTGTGGTGTGGTATTTTTAAGTAAAACAGGTACCTAGGAGGCTTGGAAGCACTAAGTATTAGTGCTACATAAGCCTGGAAACCAGAACCGAAAGCCAAAACCCGTTTTCGAAGATTTCAGATTGTCAACACGGGGTCGTGCCCAGCCAGCATTATCACACCCCAACCGATGGTGAAAACATCGGAGTGAGACGAAATAGATGGCAAGAGACTTCATAACACTATTTGTGACAAGTATTTAAATAATAAATTTTCATTTCATTTCTAAAGAGTCAATTAGAAGGATTTGAAACAATACAACATAAATAACGAAAGACGATACAATAAGAATACAAGTTTAAAGTGTGTATCTAAGCATCCTACTAGATTCCATGCATCACCAACATCATCGCTAAACCTGCAATATGTTTTAAAAGTGTAGTTCAATACAAAAGTATTGGCGAGCATACAAGTTTGGTGTGTAGTATATAAGTATAAAAACGATAAGGAACAATCCGCATGGCAAACCTAGTTATCAAGATTAACGTATAAACTGACATGCGATTAACAAGTCAACCCTCTGTTTACGCAAGTATGAATGAATAAACCTAACATGACCTCTTATTCACGGGCGGTGCGTTACTCCTATAGCACTATACATGTTAAGTGGAGGCTTGCACGAAGCTAATGACAAGTTCATCACATAAGAATCACCCAGAAAACACGAATCAAACATAACAAATAGTAAGCATGTATTGGATTGTTTGTTTATGTATTTGCATAAGAATATGCATACTAAGTGTGTTTTGTAAATAAAAACATGTTACACCCAAAAGTGTGAAAAAGGTAAAATTGGTCAAGTATACTCACAAAATTTCTATATCTTCCGATTATCCAAGTGTTGACGAGTGTAAGAGATTAAGACGTTGAATGTGTTCGATTTGGAGTTTAAGAGATGTTTACATATGGTTTAAGGATTTGGAGTTCGAGGGCATGAAAATAAACATATGAAAAGTAATCACCTAGTCACATAATACTTGTTTGACACTATGAAACCCCAAGGGTTAGAATTTTTTTCATGGGTTCAAATACCCATTTGAATCATAACAAGTTATTACGTCCTAGATGATGTAATCTAATACTTTGACGAATGAACACTAATCCATCATCAAAGGTTCGATTATTTGGATAATAAATATATGTATTACATTGTGTCCATCATATCCTATAGGTCATGTAGGAGGTAGGAGGGTAAATCCACCATTTAGGAACCTCTTTGTATCATAGAAGTCATGTAGGAGGTAGGAAGAACAAGTCTTCCATTTAGGTACCTCTAGGTGTTCATCACTACATTTGATGTTATGAACATTCAAGGAGGGTCATGAACATACAATAAGAAAGGAAACAATTACAACTAATCTAAGAAATCATCAAGTAATGTGTGGATTTTTTTAGTAGGATAGCCCAAGCTTGTCATATAATCTCACAACCATCAAGCTTGAAGCTTGTTCATTACTTGTGAGTTAAACCCTAACCAAAATAGAATGTTTATGAGGTTTTAACCTCTGATTTTGTGACACCCCAGGAAAACCAGGAAACCATGCAACTCAACTAGCTTCCTCAGTAACCACGTGCTAAATTTCGGGACGAAATTTTCTTAACAGGGGGAGAATGTGACAACCCTCATAATTACATGTATCCGTACGATTAATTAAGGTTAATTAAAGTGCTTGATGACTGTGCTGAATTACTTAACTGCTTTTTGATTACTGCATCATACTTACATGTGCTTGTTAACATACTAGTCTTGTACAGAAAATTGACTATATGGTCTTGTATGCTTTCCTGAGTGTTGGGAATTATAAGTGTTACAAAAAGACACTAAACGGAACAACTTAGCACTTTAACGAAACGGTATCTAACCGAACAACCGTACATTACCCGGGACACCAAAATATTGCAAGAAACATTGTTTAATTATTTCTTGGCTAGTCGTGATCCCCGAACACCCTAACACCCACTAAATTGTCTAGTAACTAACATATGTAAACATATACTTGCATTTGAACTAATACTTACCATCTACCATGAAATGTTACACTTACCCCCCCCCCCCCCATGCCATCTTATGGTCACAAAGGACCCATAAAAAATCCCCACCATACTTCAAGATTTAGTTTTATATTTTAATAGATTGTTGCTTGTTGAAAGAACAAAATATTAGGAAAAGGATTATAAGTATGGCAAGGAGATCACAATGTCATTTCATATCTTCACAAAATCAACACCATCTTCTCACTCTCCTTTCTCCTCCTCTCGGCCTCACCATAACCGCCACCATCACCACCATATGACCACCATGTTCTTCCATTTTTAAGTTGCATTCAAGTGCTAGAAGAAGGATTAAAGAAGCTTGAAGTTGTAGATCATCAAGGAGCTTCATTACTTGCTTTCTCACACCATTTTCACCATCTTTTCACTAGAGATTCTTCCCTAGCCTTTGAGCTAGTTGTAAGTCTTTGATCTACCTTAGTTTACTTCTATTTTGTGTAGTTAAAAGGATGTAGTATGATGAATATCACAAGAACACAAAAAGGTTTAAACAAGAAACATGAACATAAGGTTTGCATAAAGATGAAATGTGATGTAATATTGTTAATATGATGTTGTGTGGTATATGTTGATGCTTGCTTGTTGGTTACTAGTAATATGATGATTGATCAACATATGGAACTTGTTAAATCATGATTAAAAGCATGAGTTAACAAGTTAGGAGGTGATTAGGGGTTTACATAAAAGAATCACCTCCATATTTAGACATGAGCTTGGTGATAAAATGATTTCTTGTAAAAATAATAAACCAAATGAACTAGTAATCTTGTAGATCCAAGACTTGTGAATGATTTTTCTAAAGGAACCAAGTTTAAAAGACGGTTTTTGAAAGATCATGATCCTTACACTATTTTTGGAATAAAGTAAGTATATGGATACTAGTGACACATGAAAATGTTGTAAATAATTATTTTTGTAAAATATGTTCACAAGTTGTGAACGTCTAAAAATCCCGAGAATGAGATTTTTAGTAAAGTAAACACACTTTGGAGGGTAACTAAACCCACTAAAAGCCTTACCAAGTTACTACGCGTTTTTACGAAACATCAAGTTCATGTTGGTTTGTAAATGGAATACTTTGCTCTTGGTAAATTGTTGTTGATTGTTTGAAATATTTTTGGAAAAGAAAATGATATGCTTATTAGCATGGACGCCTCCATTTACAAAGGAAACTCTGGCGAAATTTTCTAAAATTTCCAACACATAGAAAATATTTTCTAACAAGTGTTACAAGTGTATTTAACTATGATCTTCAGCAAAAGTCAGTGTGTGACATTTGAATTGTGTGGTATGTGATAGAAGTAGTGAGTAGATAAACCGTACGTAGGATACGTGTTATGCATGCACGAAAAACTGATTGATATCTGTACCTTATTAGGACGTGCTTGATTTCTGATTATTAGAGTAACTAATCTAACCGGGCAAACCAAGGTGAGTTCACACTCCTTCTAAGGCATGGGATTCCCGATGGTTGGGAATGGGTTAAAAAAACTAAAACAGAGCCTGCATATCCTCCTTAGGTAGGATGTGTACCGCCATCCTTCATGGGTAGGATGCCAATATTAAAAGAACTAAAACGGAACCTGCATATCCTCATTGGGTAGGATATGTACCGCCATCCTCCATAGGTAGGATGCCAATATTAATCCTGCGTATTCTCCTTGGGTAGAATACGTACGTTCGTCCTCCTTGGGTAGGACACCAACCTTAAAACTTACTAGACAAAACTCTATCATTAAGTCCCTCATTTTATATCAACTTAATCGCCGAGGCCAATGGCGAGCGGGTCATTAGTTAATAGCGTTATTAGGTTTAACAAACCTCACACCGTGCCGTTCGGACGGGTGTGTACTAATGGACTATGGCAAACTATCAATGATGATAGAACATTGACGTAGGGCACAACTATTGTTCGTCAGTTGTCGATATGGTAACGGTCTAGTGGTTCACATGGGGAAGCCCCCACGGGTCATGGTTTGGGAAAGAATGAATTAGTTAATCATGTTTTCAACTATGGGGTAACCCCCACGGCAAGTAAGCCAGCTAAAGACAAACCACGTTTCGAAAACAACTTAAAGCAAACACCCAACTGTGAACTCGCTCAACTTTATTGTTGACTCGTTGTTACATGCCTTACAGGTCGTTAGATGCTTATGGAGCTTGCATGAGGAGGAGGTCGTTGTGAGATATGGACTGTTATGTTCCGTGCTTAACATTTGAACTTTATGTACTTATTGAACTTATGTTTTGGTTCTACGTCTTATGCTTCTGCTGTTAACTTAAAGTTGGTTACTTTCTTTTGGTCATCAATTGTATTGTGGTTGGTTTTATTTACTTAATTACGTTGTTCAATATGATTGGTGACTCGATCCTGGTCATGTCACTCCTCCAAGCGGTGATACTCCGCATGGTGGATTCTGGGGGTGTGACAGATTTTAAGTGTCACAACCTTGTTTTTAAGCACACTTAATCATAGTCTTGATTAGTGGCATAAGGACATAGGAATGTATGAAGAAAACATGAGTTTTCTTCCAAAACAAAAAGATAAAAATGAGTAGAATTATAGGTGCACTTTGGACCTCAAAAATGGTGAGGTTTCACCTTAGTTTGCCCAAGCAAACTTGTGAGAACCTTCCTAGAGGTTATCCAAGTGTTGTAGAAGAAGAAACAGGAAGAAAATTGAAGTGGAAGTGAGTTAAAACTCACTTTTTATGGCTGGAACTTTCAAAAACGTGGCTGAAACTCAGCTGAGTTTGGGAGAGTTTTTGAAGTGTTTGGGAGAGTTTTTGAAGTGTTTGGAGGCTTGAAAAAGTGGAATAAGGAGTGGGGTAGTGTTTATTATATAGGGAAGGGATTAGGGTTTCAATGGGTTGGGCTTTGGAAGTGTTTAGTGGGCTGAATAACTCAAAACAAAAGACTTAAGTGGGCTGATGCAAGGCTGTTAACAACCCTATAATTTTTATTTTATTATTTTTTAGCATTAGAAAGTATATATTTTATGTTTAATAAAGTGTTACATGTTGTCTAGTATGTATGTAACTTGTAACAAGGTCCAAAATGCATAAATGACATCTTTTAATTAGCAAAAAGTGTGATAACATAGGTGTGTATAACACATGAAATTTAACAAGTATGCATGGTTTATAGTTTGGTATAATCAAGTGAAAAACATACAACTTAGTCATATAATCGAATAACCAAGTGTTTGAATGTATGGAGATTTAAGGATTATGAATACACAATGATCGTGTACAAGTTAAACTTATGTTTATGAGAATTACGAGTCATGTATCAAACGAATGCACGTATCAATGTAGAAGATTAATTTTATTACGATCAAAGTCTCAGATACGATTACAAGGAATACAAGTTTCCAAAAATAGAAACGCACGGCAAGCTTTCTAATTAAGGAAAGTTACGAAAAAGCAGGGTGTTACAAGCACGCCCCCGTGTCCATCGCCCGGAACCTGCTGTTTGTTTAAAATCTGCCCAGCACGGGGTCGTGTCGACCAGACACGTCCCCGTGTTCACCTTCTGTAAGTTTTCGTTACTGGCAGTCTGACCACGGGACCGTGCTCACCCAGCACGGGGCCGTGTCAAGATGCCCAGTAACACCAAAACCTTGTTTTAAACACCTTTTTACACATTCAATCAACCTAAAAACTTATTTTTATGACAAATTGAGGACAATGTGTAATTTAAGTGTGGGGGGGATGCTAA
This sequence comes from Helianthus tuberosus, assembly GCA_030545235.1. NCBI lineage: Eukaryota > Viridiplantae > Streptophyta > Magnoliopsida > Asterales > Asteraceae > Helianthus > Helianthus tuberosus. The sequence goes on from CM060401.1 coordinate 60,774,622, forward strand.
ACCTTGAATTTTGCAAGTCCAAATAACAAGTCTTACACAAAACTCTATTGGAACCGCTAATCACCCCAAAGTTTTTCAAAAACTTTTTTTTTTACTTGTCTTGTTTTAATTTGGGAATAACAAGTTCTAAAAAGGTTATATTTTTACAAATTTACAACCCATAACGTCGTGATAAAAAGAACCAACATAAGAAAATTATGAAACGGCATGACAAATCTAGTTAAAATTTGATTATATATACTTGATCATATTATAAACCCATTCCCACAAAAAGTGAGTTTTGAGCCTTTATTGAGCATACAAGCATACATATTTAAACTAAATGCTGTTTTTTTGTTTCTTGTGTGAATAGCCGCTTGGTTTCTTACGACTCTAGAACTTGCCATGACGATACATTCCCGGTCCTTACCAACTTAAACCTAAGTAAGTAAATGATGGAGGCATTAGGACTAACCCATTTTCTTCTCAACACCATTATTTTTCATTTTTTTACCTACCCAAAATCCCCCTAGTTAACCTCTTTGAGTCTAAACCTTTTCGTTTCTAAACCCGCTAAACAAACACCCTTTACCCACCAAAACCTTTTTCTTTTAAACCCCTTATTTTAGTAAAAACATCGGTTTTCTTGTGACGTTCCTTATAAAAAAAAAAAGAAGTCTAGCAATAAACAAACAAGTTCCTCAAAGAAACTTTGTTTGAAAATGCTTAGTTTGAATAAAAGTCAAAAAAACAAAAAGTTTTACGACGACCGACGCTTTTTACGCTTTTAGCCTTTTTACTAACCGCTAACCCAAAAACACCTACCTTTAACCCAAGCCTAATCTTTCCCAAAGTCCTCTTGATATTTTCAAAGGTTTATAGTTAAAAAGGAAGAGGATTGATTGCATGGAAAGCATATGGTAGAAATAAGTTCCATGTCGGTCTCGAGTGTTTCACAAAAATACATCTTCGGCCGAGTGTTGAGTGATCTCCCGTGAGGTATGTGAACTTGTATATAAATGGAATTTTAAAGAGGCATGTTATGCCCAAATAAGTAATTTCTCTTATGAAACGTTCTAAATAAATCATAAAGAATAGGACTGTAAATAGCATAAAAATAAAACCCAATAAAGATCTTGGATTCCCGACACTCAAGACAAGCCCAAAACTTCTCTTCTCCCATTCCATTTGGGTGTGTAAGCCACATAATAAAGAGTTTTGCTTGAGGACAAGCAAAGATTCAAGTGTGGGTGTATTTGATGTGTGTAAAATGCAACATATAAATTACATCAAATGAGGCATAAAACTAACCATTTTTTAGTGCTAATGTTGGAAAAAGTGTGCTTTTGTCTTCCTTTTGTATTTTCAAACCAAATGAGCTTAAATGAACAAAAGGAACAAATATACAGCAAAATCTAACATAAATACAAAGAAAACGAAATAACGTGGCATGCACGACCCCTCGACAACATCTTCCCAAGAAAAAACAAAGAAACAGAAGGCTGACCACGGCCCCGTTGTCACACCCCAACCGATGGCGGAATCATCGGGGCATGGCACTAAGCGAAACAGATTGTCCAGAAATTTCCATAACATTTATCATTACTATTCAATTTAAATATTACGTCCCATACCGTATCTCAAATAGTAAAATAACTATTACAGACAAAAATCCAGGCAAATATTCTGTTCCGACAACTCAGATTTAAATAATCAGCAATTATTTATCTGCTTCTAGAGACCCTTAGTTTGACCACTACAGACAACTATTTGTTGGGCTCTAAAGCTTTATTCTAGCTTCAACTTCCTATCATGTGTGCATCCTAAGCACCTGTCACATACGTTAAAATAAAGTCAATACATATAATGTAAAGGTGAGCATACAAGTTTGATAATAGCATATAGAGTTCGAATTCGTTTACGCATAACCAGCATGTACACATAGTGAAATGAAGCACATTAGTTATCGACATAGATCCATCGATACCAATGACTGCGGGTTGACTACCAAATGCAGTTCACAATACATGATTACCACCGTAATCCATGCAAGTAATTATCCTTAACAACCCCCGTGTGAACGGGTGCTGAGTCCAAACTATAGTACTATCGTTGCTAAGGCAGGTAGACAGCATTCCATGTGTAAACATAACAAACAAGCATTCATAAGCCACGTATATCATGCATTAATGGTTAGCGTTCAAATAGTATTGAGTAGTGTGTTCGATGTGATTTGAATAGTTGTAATGTATGTAACACCCAAAAGTGCTTAAAGCAAAAAAGGATCGAGTATACTCACAGCGGTTGATGGATTGAAGGGAGCGCTTAGCGAGTAAGGTTAGCCTGAATAGATTGATAGCATAACGATAAGTGACGTGTAAAACGATGCAAAGTGTTGGAGAGTCGAACAGCTGGTCGATCGGACAGTAGTTCGATCGGACGGCTGACCGTTCGGTTCACAGTCCGCTCGGACCGTTGTCCGGTCGGTCGGTAGGCCGATCGGATGGCTGTTCGAGTGGATTGTTTCTTCCTTTGAGAAGGATGTGTTTGTGTATGATGGCTTGAATTTTGAAGTTTTCGTTGTAGTATTTGAAAACATTGAAGTACCTTTACCCTTCAGGTCGGTCGATCGGACGGCAACCCGATCGGTTAGGTATTTTAATGCATTGTAGTGATTTGCTTTGGATCGGACAGGTGTTCGATCGGACAGGTGTTCGATCGGACAGCTGACCGATCGGTTGGCAAGGCAACAATGGTCAACAACTTTAATGAAATGTAAGGTATGGCGCAGTGGATCGGGAAACTGATCGATCGAACCCTAATGCTGTTCGATCGGACACCATGCATGAACCACCATGACGAGTTCTCAGTGGGGTGTCACCTGATCGGACGGTTGTTCGATCGGGTGGCACTCCTAGTGCATCGAACATGTTGAAAAATCGATTAAGTATTGAAGTATAGTATCTCATGATCCGGAGAGTAATCCGATCGGACAGTAGTTCGATCGAACAACAATTCGTTCAATACTAGTCTTCAAAATAAATTGATTGTGTGGTACCATGTGTTAACCGATCGGCTGGCCAGTCGATCGGCTGACTGTCCGATCGGCTGGCTGTCCGTTCGGACAGCAGTCCGATCGGTCAGCATCCTGACCTGATTAGCCTATTCGTCTAACACTTGGTTGTTCTGTTTGTTTGTCGTTTTATTGAGGTACTTTGTCAACGAGTCGGACCATAGATTTCTCGTCCTTACTTGGTTCCCCTGGTCGGACAGGAATCACCCAAATCCGGCTGGTGAGCTGTTCCGAACGGAGTTTAGCATTTAACCCGAGATCGGTTAACCTCGTGGATAGAATCTGGATCTTGAACCATGAAACCACCGGAGTGATTTGCAAACCGGCACAGGCTCCGTTTCTATCGGTTTGAAGGCATTGAGTGAAAAAGAGTTGAAAGAAGGTTAGAAAATCCGTCTTTCAATCCTTTTCACCATGTATATGTTTAGATCTATGAAAGATCTTTGTTTGTTTCAGTGGAAATCGGCTAGATCCAAGTTATTCTTGGTGGATTGAGGCCAAAACATGAAGTTCTTCAAGAACCCATGATGACATCATCCTAGAACACTTAAATCTTGATGATTTCATGGTTAAAAGTTAAGATTTGAAAGATAGAAAGGAGTAGGAGTGCGTGTAGATCAAGAAAGTACAAGATTTAGGACGAAATCTTACCGGAATCGAGAGAAATCTGAGAAAAGGTTGAACTAAGCGTGCTGGTCGAACAGAGGTTTCCAAAAGTACAAAGGATGACAATGACAGGGGTATTTATAGGATGCCAAAAGGGGAAAGTGTTGGCCGATCGGCTTGCTGTTCGATCGGCTGGTAGCCAGATCGATCAGTCTGCACATTTCGAGTGTTCGGAGCGACGATTTTTGATATTTTGATTTCGGTTGTGAGCGGTTCGATACGATAGGGTTTCTTAGTCAAATTACTTTTAATCCCAACCACTCATATCTTGCGCTGTCTCTTCTCCACTAATTATCATAGTTCGGTTTCGATTGAGTTCGATTGCGTTTCGAGTTTCGATTGCGTTTCGATTGATTTCCACACATAACATAAATAAACATGCATAAGTAACACATAAGGCACACACACACGTATAACAATAATTAAAATACGTAGCTCGAGTTGTGATTCGATTCGATGTCGATTTGATTAGCATAGTTTGATTATCGTTTAGTTAACTTTATCGCATTGTTACTTCCTACAGTTCACAGTCGTAAGTCGGTTAGAAGGCGATTTGAAATACGTCGATTATTGTAATTATTGACACTTACTCCACATTATACAGCTAAATTAAACACATAAAAGAAATTCACTATAAGTCAAGTTGCGCGAAATCGGTCGTTGACTTTGACTTTGACTTCCCTGAAAACACGGGGTGTTACAGCCTCCCCTTGTTTAGGGAATTTCATCCCGAAATTAAGCTGAAAGTTGTACCACACTGTGAATCACGTTTGAGAACTTTCTCTCTCTAGGCCTTTTCCTTAAATAACTGCGGGTACTTCGCTTTCGAGTTCCCAAGTGAACTCTGCGCCTCGTTTGCCTTCCCATCAGACTTTCACAATAGGAATGCGAGAGCGTCTGAGCTGCTTGGTTTGGCGATCCATGATTTCGACAGGCTTATCCACGAAGTGTGATGTTTCGTTCACTTGTAAGTCATCAAGAGAGACATGTAAGTCATGGTCGGCTAGGCACTTTCGGAGGTTTGACACGTGGAAAGTCGGGTGGACGTTACTAAGTTCCTCTGGTAGTTCGAGTCTGTAGGCGACTTTTCCGATCCTTTCCAGAATCTTAAAAGGTCCAACATATCGAGGCGCGAGCTTTCCTTTCTTGCTGAATCGGACCACACCCTTCCAAGGTGATACCTTTAGGAGTACGTAGTCACCAACGTCATATTCAAGGGGCTTGCGGTCTATCGGCATAACTTTTTTGTCGATTCCGAGCTTTAACCAGGTTGTCTCGAATTTGGAAAATTCTGTCTGTCGTTTCTTGTAATAGCTCAGGACCGGTTAATTGCAAATGACCAATCTCGTGCCACACAATAGGCGATCGACATCTTCTTCCGTATAAAGCCTCGAATGGTGCCATTTGAATGCTAGAATGATAGCTGTTGTTATACGAGAATTCGACTAACGGCAGGTATTTATCCCAATTACCACCGAAGTCTATGACACACGAACGGAGCATGTCTTCAAGAGTACGAATCGTTCTTTCAGTCTGACCGTCGGTTTGAGGGTGGAAAGCGGTACTTAGATTTAATGACGTACCGAGTGCCATTTGAAACGTTTCCCACAGTCGCGAGGTAAACCGAACATCACGATCAGAGATGATATCACGAGGCGTCCCATAATTACAAATGATCTCATCGGTGTAGATTCGGGCTAATCGTTCTACCTTGTAGTCTTCCTGTATTGGTAAAAAGTGAGTTGATTTAGTCAAACGGTCGACCATAACCCAAATGCTGTTGTGACCTGATGACGTGTGCGGTAGCTTTGTTATAAAGTCCATAGCTATACTCTCCCACTTCCACATGGGGATCGGTGGTTGTTCGGGTAAGCAAGAGGGTCTTTGATGTTCAGCCTTGACTCTTGCACAAGTTAGGCATTTTCCAACATAGAGAGCAATATCCCTTTTCATGCCCGGCCACCAGTACTTATAGCGAAGGTCCTGGTACATTTTATCGGCACCGGGATGAATAAAATACCGGGATTTATGGGATTCGTCCATCAGAATTTGTCGTAAATCGGTCCGTTTAGGGATCCAGATTCGGTCCAGAAAGTGGAATATCCCATTCGACTTGCTCACAAGCTGGGCTCCATCGTGGTAGATTCTTTCTTTCTTCAGAGTGCGTTCGTTAAAACACGTATGCTGAGCTTCACGGATGAGGGTTTCGAGATCGTATTAGGCTTGCACATTACGAGTGCTAAGCAGATAGCTCCGTCTGCTAAGTGCGTCGGCAATAACATTTGCTTTGCCTGGGTGATAACGAATCTCACAGTCATAGTCGTTGAGAAGTTCTACCCATCGGCGTTGACGCATATTAAGTTCCTTCTGATTAAAGATATGTTGTAGGCTCCTATGATCGGTGAAGATCGTACACTAGGTACCATACAGGTAGTGTCGCCAAATCTTTAACGTAAAAACAATTGCGCCTAGTTCGAGATCATGGGTTGTATAGTTCTTCTCGTGGATTTTGAGCTGACGAGATGCGTAAGCTATAACCTTGTCCCGCTGCATAAGGACACAACCAAGACCAAGGTTGGAAGCATCACAGTAGACAATGAAATCGTTGTTTCCGTCGGGTAGTGTGAGAACAGGAGCATTGCAAAGCTTGTGTTTAAGGGTTCGAAAGGCAGACTCTTATTCAGTTCCCCAAATAAAAGGCTTGTCTTTATACGTGAGAGCGGTAAGTGGCACAGCGATCTTTGAGAATCCTTCGATAAATCGTCGATAATAGCCCGCTAGTCCGAGAAAAGAACGGACTTCAAACGGGTTCTTAGGGGTAATCCAGCTCTTAACAGCTTCAATCTTCGCAGGATCGACGTGAATACCTTGACTATTAACGATGTGACCCAGAAACTGAACTTCCTCCAACCAGAATTCACACTTGGAGAACTTGGCATAGAGTTGGTTCCCCTAGAGTAGCTCGAGAACCAAACGTAGATGTTGCGTGTGTTCGGCTTTCGATTTGGAATAGATCAAGACATCGTCGATGAATACGATGATGAAACGGTCGAGATATGGTTTACACACACGATTCATCAGATCCATGAAAACCGCAGGTGCGTTGGTTAAACCAAAAGGCATAACGACAAATTCGTAGTGGTCGTATTGAGTGTGAAACGCGGTTTTGGGTATATCCTCCTCTTGAATACGCAGTTGGTGATAGCCTGAACGTAGGTCGATCTTCGAGAAACACGTAGCGCCTTGTAGCTGATCAAACAAATTGTCGATGCGGGGTAGGGGATAGCAGTTCTTGATAGTTAACTAATTCAATTCCCGATAGTCGATGCACATTCGGAACGACCCATCCTTCTTTTTGACGAAAAGGACTGGCGCGCCCCAAGGAGAGGTGCTCGGGCGAATGAAGCCTTTCTCAAGTAATTCCTGGAGTTGTGTTGAAAGTTCACGCATTTCGGATGGCGCGAGGTGGTAGGGAGCTTTGGCAATAGGGTTGGCTCCAGGAATGAGGTCGATACGAAAGTCGATATCACAACTTGGCGGTAGTTCGGGAAGATCCTCTGGAAAAACATTAGGAAATTCTCGAACCACAGGAACGTCCTTCACTTCCTTCTTCTCTTTCTTTTCCTTCTCCGCTACTACAATGTTAGCCAAGAAATCTCTGTAATCCTTGCGGAGATACTTGTTAGCTTGAACACATGACATGAGCTTGAGACCTTTCGAAGTAGTATCACCGTAAACACACAATAAATCACCATTTGCAAGTGAGAATCGAATCATCTTGTCGAAGCACACAACTTTAGCATGGTTTTCACGAAGAAAGTCCATGCCTACTATGACGTCATGTAACACCTCGAAAAATTCCTGTTCAATGAAATAACGACACGTGTCATGTAAGACAAAAAGCGTTGTAAACCCGGATTTAATAAAGATGTTTTGGCAGGATTTAAAAGTGGTGTCATGTTAATTTTTACCTCTGAACAACCTCATTTATAAATCCCAGAACTCAAGTATATATATATCAAACATCTAATATATCTTAAATCCAGAAATTCGTTGACAATAAATGAATTCGAAGTGCATGATAGGTTCCTATGGAAATTTCTACGGTAAACCTTCTTGTTCGGCACTTTTGAAAAGGATCCAAGCAAACATAACATAATGGTAGGGTATGTAACTGTTCAAGGCACATTTTAGAGGCCCCAAACAGATAATTGAAGTCCCAAATTCGGAAAAGATGGTTGCCCCTTCGAAACACCAAAGAACAACAAATTTTTGGCTGCAGAGGAAGGCTTGCGCACCGCAAGCATTGACCCATACGGTGCGCAAGCATGTGCCCAGCGACAGAAAACCGACTGTTGCCTGCTTAAACGCATTTTTTGACCTTTAAACGATTTTCCTCATCTCCCTTGGCCCCTAAACAATCCCTAAACATCTAGGACACCTGTGGGAATGTTATGGTCAGTGGTAGACTTAGATGTCAACACTTTGTGGTGTCTTGGGCACTATATAAAGCTCACAAGTGCAACACTTTGATCATTCATTCCTCAAAAATCTTCTGATCAATTGTGGAGCACAAGAGCACTTTCCAAGCCTTCCTCATCAATCATTAAACCTTTGTAAGTTTGCTTAACCTTCTTTAATTGAGTTTAGCTTAGTTATTTAGCTAAAAGTCAAACTGTCGTAATTACAGTTTGACTTCGAGATTAATTAATAATGGCTCAGTCAAATCTCGAATTAAAAGTACCTTTAAGTTGGTAATTATGTGGGTAATAAACCCTTAAAGGGGTTCCCCCTGATTCCCACTCTAACTAGGTCAAATGTCGGGTCAAACTTGCTAATAAAAAGTCAACAGGTTACTTAAATTCTAATTTACGCATGATTAGCAATGTAGAACACATACAACCTGTTTGATCATTAATATAACTTGGTAATTAGTGTAAGAACATGTCTAAACATGTTCAACCCGACAATTTACTGTTTAGACCCGGTTCGGAATCGAAAGTCGCAAAGCTTTGACTTTTGCTTTGACTTCAGTTCTGACCCGTTTTGGTATGTTTTAGAAATACCTTAGAGCTTCATTTGGACCAGGTTGCATGCTAGTATAACCCTCTGTGATTATACACCATGGTTCATTAGTTAACCGATTTATACGCATGATTCCGTTAATTGCTCATATGTTGACCATTATGCCCTTATTACCTTAAAATGTGATTTTTGGAAATGTAAAAGAGTAAAAACTTTAATTACTGGTATATAAACTTGTATGCAAAGTTTGACATCAGTTTGAGGTGTAGATTAAGAGTTATGCTCGTTAGCGTAAAATGAAAGCCTTTTGTTAATTAAACGGCGTAATTAGCGTATAGCCTAGTTAAGCCTACTTTTTGATATCAAACTTATTACCCACTGATGTAATATATTATTTTGGGATTTTTGAAGATTTTTAATTAATTTTAGGCTGAGCATAACTCATAGTCGTAGGCTTAATCCGGTAATTGTCGGTTTTGCCCTTACGGGCCATAAAATGAGTTTTACATATCTAAACGAATCCAAACCTTTTGCTACTGATTCTAAATGATAAATAAATTATTTTAAACCCTCTGGAATAATAAAAATATCAGACTTCTATATAGAACCCGGAAACGGCTTCTAATCGCCTTTTAAGCGTTTTTAACGCATAGTATGTACTAAAACTATTTTAAACATACAAAGGGTGATACCTACTGATATTTGAGGCAAATTATAATATTTTAACAGTAAGCAAAAGTTGTTTAACTCAGACTTCATTTTTGAGCTTTACGGCTTATGTGAAATTACCAAAATGCCCCTACGGTGCATAGTTTGGTTAAAATTGATAAATTTCACATATATACTTTACCCTACTGTTATAACTTAGTAAAATGAGTATTTTGGCTGATTATATCAGACCTGTAACTCAGGATACTACTTAAACTCTTTTATCACCTTATAAATGACCAAACTACCCCTACGGGCGTAGTTTGTGTTTAAATTCATTTCGGGCATAATAAAAGACATCTTACTGATGTCACAACATATTTGGAGCATATTAACTTAGGAAACCTGTAAATGGCTCTCATTATTACCCGTTACGCTTATTACACGTTCGGTTCGGTTTATGTAACTAGTTTACATAAACTAGCCTAAACGGGTCAAACCTTATCGGTTTTATCTCAAAATCCAGAATGTGTATGAATTACCCATATTAAACAAGTCTCCGAACTTGTCGAGTCTAAATCACATTCTATCCGGTCTTCGCTTAGTCGTGCGTGCGAACCGTATCTTTAAAACTAACCGGTCTAAGCTTAAGCTTAATTAAAGACCAGTTAGAATTCTAATAGGTTATTATAAACCTTCGTTCCAGATTAGGAGTACCAGTAAAAGCTACTTGCATTTTGCTTATTGTGATTATTACATTGCTCAGGTAAATACTTTTAACTTATTTTCCCTATACGGGCTTGGGTTACGGTATATAGAATACCGCTTGATCAGGCATCAAATCTTCCATTGTTGGGTGGTTAATTGAATAATTTGATCGGCTCGTTTAAACAGTCTTGTTTACTTAAAGCCTTTGGGGGGTTAATGACCATGTCCCGGATATCCTTGGCATCATTTTACGAAATGGCCACGACTTAAGCGCGGGGTGTAGACGTACACCCGTCAGTGCACAAAAGAATAATGTGGTGTGTCTATTGATCTTTAAGCCGGACAAGATCCGGGCTACTGAACGCACAAGGAACATGTAATTCGTTCACAAGATTATATATTTAAATAATTCTCCCAAGTTAAATAAAATGTTTATGCCATGTGCATCCAAATCAATTTTCAATCATTTTCCAAAATGAGTCAGTTGATTGTATTTACCAGTGTAAACTGATGTATTTTCCCAAAAAGATTAAATGCAGGTACTAAGAGTAATTGGCTGGGATTTCTCCTTAGCATCAATAGAAGTCTCGCAAGCTTAAGATGCCTAAAGTCTGTTGAACTATTGTTTCCATTTTATTTTCGATCCGTCTGTGGATAAACAATCGACTGTTGTGATACACAATATTACAATATTATATTCGGTTGAATTATATCTTTCATTTGCTTCCGCTGTGCATATTAAATATTGTGTTGTTTGACTATTATGTTGCCAACCACGTCACGATACTGCCCACCGGGCCCACCGGTGACACGTGGAAATAGGGGTGTGACAGGTTGGTATCAGAGCCAACACTGAGTGAATTAAACACTAGCCTTTTGTGTTTAATCTCAGTAGCACAATTGCACATATCTAAACTTTCGAGTCTAGACAAATAACATAGGACAAATTCTACCTTGTTTGGTTTTTGATTTGTCCTTTTATTTTATATATATCGTTGTTGTTATCTTATGCTATATTGACAGGATTAACAAAATGCCGCCAAGATTCTTTAGAAGAAGAGGACGTGGAAAGGGGCCAATCACCGCCCCCAATGACAACGAGGCAGGACCTTCGAATGTGTGAGCTCCTTCGACCACAGAGAGTGACGATCCCCGGCAAAACCGGAGGAACCTCTTCGAGCCGGCTAGACGGTCGGTTTCGCACAGTTCAACACCTCCTGTCCATAACCCTTACGGGCCACAGCCGGAGTATGAGCCCAACAACCCTCAACCTTCATACATACCATTACAGCGATCCTTATCGCACAACTCTTTTGGAGACCCTACACCTGTCTTCAGGGGCCGGTTTAACCCGGCGAATTACATACCAGAACCAGCGGGTTTTAACCCATTGGGGCCGGAGGATCATTTCTCGGGAGATCACGCAGATGATATGGATGAGGACACAGACCCCGTCGAACCTGCCAGTGGTACACCAAACCACCCAATAGAGATCTCCGACGGATCTTCTTTCCACGGATCACCCTATGGTGGTCCAGACAGCTTTCAAGCTATGTTTACCCGGCACGAATGGTATTATACACCTCCTCGCCATTCACCGCCTCAGCAGCAGCAGCAGAATCCCTCTGTGGATTCACGGTTTGTGGCAGTCACGCCACCGCCTCCACCGCCACAAGTTCAACCGGAACCTCTGCAACCGCCAAGGCGTAGGAGAACCAGAGCGCGTATGTCTGCGCGAGCGGGAGACTTTCATTTTAGTTCTCCACGACAATCAAGTGGCAGCCATTACCCGCCACTTCAGGAGGACCCACAAATGGGTGGACCTTCGCACCCAGTTGCACCACAACCACCGCCTATGGGTTTTGATAACCCAATTCCGACATACACGGGTTCCATGGCGTATAACCCGTTTGAACAGCCAGTGCACACCAACTACAACTACGCCGAAGCCGACCCATACTTGGTAGCGGCAAACTATAACACCCAAGGACCGTATGGAGACCCATGGGGAGTAGGGTACCCAACTCATGGGTACCAGATACCGGCCAGACCTATCATTCAGACGCAATCGCAGCCGCCACAATTTTCTCCCCTAGAACAGGAGGAAATTCTACAGAGACTGGATCAGGTTGAATGAGAGTTTCACCGCGACCGCAGGGAGAGACAAAGCTTCTTCAAAGGATTGACAAGTTTGATCAAAGGGAAGAGCAAGAAGGACCACTAAATCCTTCCAATTGTTGTTAAGCCCATGCGTGGGCCAGTCTTACTGTATAAACCCCTGCGTGGGTATGTTTGTTGTTATGACCCCTGTGTGGGTCTATCTTTCTGTTAACCCCTATGAGGGTATGTTATTGTTTAAGTCCCTGCGTGGACTATTATGTTATTTGTGTAAGTCCCTGCGTGGACTATTTTGATGTTTGTTAAGCCCCTGCGTGGGTAAATCCGTGTTTAAACCCCTGCGTGGGTAAGTTTGTTTAATTGATAAGACCCGTTTAGGGCGACGTGTAACCTTTAATAAATTAATGGAATGTTATGTTTATAAATTTCATTTTTGCTATTATCTGCATAAATATATTACATGAAATAAATAAATCAAAATGAATTCCTTTTTAATAAATATTTGCCTATTTAATAAGAATCTTAAGAGTGAAACCTAGCCTTCGGGTCATTATAAGACCGGGCCAAGATGGTAAGACCTGTTTAAAAGATTCAAATCCCTGTTAACATCTGTAAACATGTTAACGCTCCTGGCAGACGTGATTCATTAAAATCACACACGTCATTCTTATTATTGGATTCTTCAAAAGATTCGTAACCCAATTTAATGATCTCTGAATCATGGGTTTAGATCATCAATTGAGATGGTCATATTTTTACCATACGTGGTAATATAGCGCCTACGGGCCCTGCTCATTTCCAAATGAGCCAAAAGACAGTGGTAGCAATGACTCCCTGTCAGATAAAGGTAATGAACTAGGTTCAAACCTTCATGTTATGATTCTCTGAAATCATAGCTTATAAATTATAAATGTCCTTGTGACTAGGCCTATTGTGCCAGTATACCTTCATGTTTTGATTCTCTGAAATCATAGCTTATAAATTAAAATGTCCATGTGACTAAGCCTTTTATGCCACAAATAAAACTGTTATTGTTTTATAATTAGGATAAATTATGATAGAAATCCTAAATAAATTTGATTAATAAATTAACCAAATATGGTCTCTGTTTACCACGGTTAATGAATTACCCTAAGGGGCAATTCCATAATAAACTCCCAAATAAACTATTGTCCTTGTTTTCTGTAACAGTTTAATTAAAATGGCTAACTCAGACGAAATTAATAGCCATCCAGTGGAGAACCTTGATAACGCCCGGATTAATTTAACGGGTGCTGAATTGAAAGCGTTTGTAGATGACGCAGTTACAAAGGCATTGGAACGGCAGTACGAAGAGTATAGTGGGACTCGTAGTAGGACCCTATCTACACAGCCTTCAAAGCCACCGTCCAAGAAGGACGAACCGAAGAAAGATGATGATCGACACTCCTCGAACCACCACAGTGCTCCATCTCAGCAGGTTGTACTAAACCAAGGACCCCGTGACAAGGGTTGCTCTTATAAATATTTCGTTTCCTGCAAACCCCGGGATTTCACTGGGGAGAAAGGAGCCATTGACTGTATGACGTGGCTGGATGAGATGGACACAGTTGTGGATATCAGCGGATGCGCTGAGAGGGATATAGTCAAGTTTGTGTCGCAATCTTTTAAGGGTGAAGCATTAGCTTGGTGGAGATCAATGATTCAAGCCACCGGGAAAATCCCATTGTACAACATGTCGTGGGATCAATTTGTTGCCCTCATCAGGGAAAATTACTGCCCCCAGCATGAGGTTGAGAAGATAGAGGCTGATTTTCTATCATTGGTTATGGCAAACCTTGACTGTCAAGCTTACCTAACGAGCTTCAACACAATGTCCCGGTTGGTTCCTTATCTGGTGACCCCAGAACCAAAAAGAATAGCTCGTTTTATCGGTGGTTTAGCCCCGGAAATCAAGGCAAGCGTGAAGGCTTCTCGGCCAGCTACTTTCAGATCTGTAGCTGACATATCCTTGTCCCTCACTTTGGATGCGGTCAGGCAAAGATCGCTGAGGAATAAGGAGGCTGAGAAGAGAAAACGTGAAGATGATAGTTCACGGAGATCGAACAAGAAGCACCGTGGGAACGGTGACAACAAGAGAGGATCTGAGTCAAGGAAAGATGGGCATCATTCTGGTGAGAAGCCCAAGTGCAAGATTTGCAAGAAACAGCACTTTGGAAAGTGTAGACTCGAGTCGAACTCGCAGACTCAGTCAAAAACCTTTGCATGTGGAATATGCAAGTCCACGGATCACAAAACCTTGGATTGCAAGAAGATGAAAGACGCAACGTGCTACCGTTGCAATGAAAAGGGGCACATTAAAACCAACTGCCCAAAATACACCAAAAAGCCTGAAGAGGCCAAGAAGACCAATGCGAGAGTCTTCAGAATTGACGCAAAGGAAGCGGTTCTAGACGACAACGTCATTACAGGTACTTTCCTTGTAAATGATGTCTATGCAAGAGTACTTTTTGATTCAGGCGCTGATAAGTCTTTCGTTGATAATAAGTTTTGTGAATTGTTGAAATTACCTGTCAAAACCCTAAGTGTAAATTATGAGGTGGAGTTAGCAGATGGCACACTAGAAACCGTCTCAACTGTGTTAGATGGATGTGTAATATCCATTAAGAACCACTCTTTTCCTCTGTCTCTACTTCCCTTTAAGTTGGCCGGTTTTGACATAGTCTTGGGTATGGACTGGTTATCTCACAACCAGGCCCAAATCGTCTGCAACAGAAAGCAAGTGGTGATTAAAACTCCGTCTGGTGAATCACTTACCATTCGAGGAGATACCCAGTATGGACTGCCTGAACAAGCGACTATGCTCAAGGCTTCAAAGTGTTTAAAGAAGGGTTGTGTCATCTACATGGCACAAGTGATTATCGATGAACCTAAACCGAAGATAGAAGACATCCCCGTCATTTCTGAATACCCAGAAGTTTTTCCGGAAGAACTACCTAGTCTGCCACCAGATAGGCAAGTGGAATTCAGGATTGATATCATCCCCGGAGCAGCACCAGTTGCTAGAGCACCCTATAGGTTGGCGCCAACGGAAATGAAGGAATTGAGAACACAACTGGATGAATTGCTAGCTAAAGGTTTCATAAAACCTAGTTCGTCTCCTTGGGGAGCACCAGTCTTGTTTGACAAGAAGAAGGATGGATCGATGCGTCTGTGCATCGATTACCGTGAGCTTAACAAGGTCACAATAAAGAATAGATATCCATTACCAAGGATCGACGATTTGTTCGATCAGTTACAAGGGGCAAGTTATTTCTCGAAGATTGACTTGAGGTCAGGCTACCATCAACTGAAGGTTAGAGATGAAGACGTGCACAAAACAGCATTTAGGACTCGTTATGGTCATTACGAGTTCCTAGTGATGCCTTTTGGGCTCACTAATGCACCTGCCGCGTTCATGGATCTCATGAATCGCGTCTGCAAGCCTTACTTAGACAAGTTCGTCATTGTTTTCATCGACGACATCCTTATCTACTCGAAGAATCAAGCTGATCATGAGAAACACCTTCGATGTATTCTCAAACTCCTGCATCATGAGAAACTCTACGCCAAATTTTCCAAGTGTGAGTTTTGGCTTCGAGAAGTCCAATTCCTTGGACATGTGGTGAGTGAGCGTGTTATCCAAGTGGATCCCGCTAAGGTTGAAGCAGTTATGAACTGGCAAGAGCCAAAGACGCCTATAAAGATTCGTAGCTTCCTGGGATTGGCAGGATATTACAGGCGTTTCATTGAAAAATTTTCAAGGATTGCTGCACCCCTAACTTCCTTGACTAAGAAGAAAGTAAAGTTCGTTTGGGGCCCTAAGCAGCAAGAGTCCTTTGATATCCTTAAGCAGAAGTTGAGCAACGCTCCTGTGTTGACGTTACCTGACGGAATCGAAGAATTCGTAGTTTACTGTGATGCATCGCACACTGGAATGGGGTGTGTGCTTATGCAGAAAGGCAAAGTTATTGCCTATGCATCACGACAGTTAAAGGTGCATGAAAAGAATTACACCACCCACGACTTGGAGTTGGGTGCCGTTGTATTCGCACTGAAACTGTGGAGGCATTATTTATATGGAATCAAGTGTGTGATCTATTCTGATCACAAGAGCCTCCAGCATCTGTTTAATCTGAAGGATTTAAACATGAGGCAACGCCGTTGGATGGAAACTTTAAATGATTATGATTGTGAAATCAGATACCATCCCGACAAGGCGAATGTAGTCGCCGATGCCTTGAGTCGAAAGGAGAGGGTGAAACCCATTCGAATCAATGCCAAGCACATGGAGATAAAGAACAGTTTGTCTGAAAGGTTGTTAGCTGCACAGAAGGAAGCTGTGTTGGAAGCTAACTATCCTAACGAAAAGCTAGGGGTAACTGAGGAGCAGTTAACTCTTAGCAAGGACGGAATTCTAAGATTAAATGGACGAATATGGGTTCCAATCTATGGAGGACTTCGAGATGTCATCCTCCAGGAAGCCCATAGTTCCAAATACTCCGTTCATCCTGGAGCTGATAAGATGTACCAGGATCTAAGGGCAAATTATTGGTGGATAGGCTTGAAAAGGTCTGTAGCCACCTATGTAGCTAAATGCTTGACTTGTGCGCAAGTCAAAGCAGAACATCAAAAGCCGTCAGGCTTGCTACAACAGCCTGAACTTCCTACATGGAAGTGGGAAATGGTAACTATGGATTTTATCACCAAGTTACCCAAAACAAGGAAAGGAAATGATACAATATGGGTTATAGTTGATAGACTGACTAAGTCAGCATATTTCTTACCCATCAAAGAGACTTATAGCTCCGACAAGTTAGCCCAGTTGTACGTTGATAAGATTGTAGCCTTGCATGGCATACCTATGTCTATTATCTCTGACAGAGATACTAGATACACGTCACATTTTTGGAAGAGTTTCCAACAATCTTTGGGCACACGTTTGAATTTTAGTACGGCTTATCATCCTCAGACAGACGGTCAGAGTGAGCGTACTATTCAAACATTGGAAGACATGCTACGTGCTTGTGTAATTGATTTAGGTGGTAGTTGGGATAACCACCTACCCTTGATTGAATTCTCCTACAACAATAGCTACCATACCAGCATCAAGGCTGCGCCTTTTGAGGCCTTATATGGTAGAAAGTGTAGAACGCCCGTTTGTTGGGCGGAAGTTGGAGATGTCCAATTATCAGGACCAGAGATAGTCTTTGAAACGACGGACAAGATTTTCCAGATTCGTGACCGTCTCAAAGCTGCCCGAGATAGGCAGAAGAGTTACGCAGATCCAAAGTGTAAAGCTTTTCACTTCGAAGTAGGTGACAAAGTATTACTAAAAGTATCACCCTGGAAGGGAGTGATGCGATTTGGTAAGAAAGGCAAGCTAAGCCCGAGATACATAGGACCTTTCGAGGTTATCGAACGTGTCGGGTCTGTTGCCTATAAGTTAAACTTACCAGAAGAGCTCAGTGGAATTCACAATGTGTTCCACATCTGCAATCTGAAAAAGTGCTTCGCTGATGAATCACTGGTAATACCGCATACATATGTGCATATAGATGAGAGCTTAAAATTTGTGGAAAAACCTTTGTCGATTGAAGATCGACAGGTAAAGAAGCTTCGAAGGAAGCATGTACCTATTGTAAAGGTCAAATGGGATGCCCGTAGAGGTCCCGAATATACATGGGAGGTTGAGTCCACGATGAAAGAAAAGTACCCTTATTTATTTCAGTAAATCTCGGGTCGAGATTTATTTTCAGGGGTGAGGATGTAACACCTCGAAAAATTCGTGTTCAATGAAATAACGACACGTGTCATGTAAGACAAAAAGCGTTGTAAACCCGGATTTAATAAAAATGTTTTGGCAGGATTTAAAAGTGGTGTCATGTTAATTTTTACCTCTGAACAACCTCATTTATAAATCCCAAGACCCAAGTATATATATATCAAACATCTAATATATCTTAAATCCAGAAATTCGTTGACAATAAATGAATTCGAAGTGCATGATAGGTTCCTATGGAAATTTGATCATTCATTTCTCAAACATCTTCTGATCAATTGTGGAGCACAAGAGCACTTTCCAGGCCTTCCTCATCAATCATTAGACCTTTGTAAGTTTGCTTAACCTTCTTTAATTGAGTTTAGCTTAGTTATTTAGCTAAAAGTCAAACCGTCGTAATTACGGTTTGACTTCGAGATTAATTAATAATGGCTCCGTCAAATCTCGAATTAAAAGTACCTTTAAGTTGGTAATTATGTGGGTAATAAACCCTTAAAAGGGTTCCCCCTGATTCCCACTCTAACTAGGTCAAATGTCGGGTCAAACTTGCTAATAAAAAGTCAACAGGTTACTTAAATTCTAATTTACGCATGATTAGCAATGTAGAACACATACAACCTGTTTGATCATTAATATAACTTGGTAATTAGTGTAAGAACATGTCTAAACATGTTCAACCCGACAATTTACTGTTTAGACCCGGTGCGGAACCGAAAGTCGCAAAGCTTTGACTTCAGTTCTGACCCGTTTTGGTATGTTTTAGAAATACCTTAGAGCTTCATTTGGACCAGGTTGCATGCTAGTATAACCCTCTGTTATTATACACCATGGTTCATTAGTTAACCGATTTATACGCATGATTCCGTTAATTGCTCATATGTTGACCATTATGCCCTTATTACCTTAAAACATGATTTTTGGAAATGTAAAAGAGTAGAAACTTTAATTACTGGTATATAAACTTGTATGCAAAGTTTGACATCAGTTTGAGGTGTAGATTAAGAGTTATGCTCGTTAGCGTAAAATGAAAGCCTTATGTTAATTAAACGGCGTAATTAGCGTATAGCCTAGTTAAGCCTACGTTTTGATATCAAACTTATTACCCACTGATGTTATTTTGGGTTTTTGAATATTTTTAATTAATTTTAGGCTGAGCATAACTCATAGTCGTAGGCTTAATCCGGTAATTGTCGGTTTTGCCCTAACGGGCCATAAAATGAGTTTTACATATCTAAACGACTCCAAACCTTTTGCTACTGATTCTAAATGATAAATAAATTATTTTAAACCCTCTGGAATAATAAAAATATCAGACTTCTATATAGAACCCGGAAACGGCTAGTAATCGCCTTTTTAAGCGTTTTTAACGCATAGTATGTACTAAAACTATTTTAAACATACAAAGGGTGATATCTACTGATATTTGAGGCAAATTATAATATTTTAACAGTAATCAAAAGTTGTTTAACTCAGACTTCAGTTTTGAGCTTTACGGCTTATGTGAAATTACCAAAATGCCCCTATGGTGCATAGTTTGGTTAAAATTGATAAATTTCACATATATACTTTACCCTACTGTTATAACTTAGTAAAATGAGTATTTTGGCTGATTATATCAGACCTGT
Organism: Helianthus tuberosus; assembly: GCA_030545235.1. Lineage (NCBI taxonomy): Eukaryota > Viridiplantae > Streptophyta > Magnoliopsida > Asterales > Asteraceae > Helianthus > Helianthus tuberosus. Next base: position 60,794,264 of record CM060401.1, read on the forward strand.
AACTCAGGATACTACTTAAACTCTTTTATCACCTTATAAATGACCAAACTACCCCTACGGGCGTAGTTTGTGTTTAAATTCATTTCGGGCATAATAAAAGACATCTTATTGATGTCACAACATATTTGGAGCATATTAACTTAGGAAACCTGTAAATGGCTCTCATTATTACCCGTTACGCTTATTACGCGTTCGGTTCGGTTTATGTAACTAGTTTACATAAACTAACCTAAACGGGTAAAACCTTATCGGCTTTATCTCAAAATCCAGAATGTGTATGAATTACCCATATTAAACAAGTCTCCGAACTTGTCGGGTCTAAATCACATTCTATCCGGTCTTCGCTTAATCGTGCGTGCGAACCGTATCTTTAAAACTAACCGGTCTAAGCTTAAGCTTAATTAAAGACCCGTTAGAATTCTAATAGGTTATTATAAACCTTCGTTCCAGATTAGGAGTACCAGTAAAAGCTACTTGCATTTTGCTTATTGTGATTATTACATTGCTCAGGTAAATACTTTTAACTTATTTTCCCTATACGGGCTTGGGTTACAGTATATAGAATACCGCTTGATCGGGTATCAAATCTTCCATCGTTGGGTGGTTAATTGAATAATTTGATCGGCTCGTTTAAACAGTCTTGTTTACTTAAAGCCTTTGGGGGGTTAATGACCATGTCCCGGATATCCTTGGCATCATTTTACGAAATGGCCACGACTTAAGCGCGGGGTGTAGGCGTACACCCGTCAGCGCACAAAAGAATAATGTGGTGTGTCTATTGATCTTTAACCCGGACAAGATCCGGGCTACTGAAAGCACAAGGAACATGTAATTCGTTCACAAGATTATATATTTAAATAATTCTCCCAAGTTAAATAAAATGTTTATGCCATGTGCATCCAAATCAATTTTTAATCATTTTCCAAAATGAGTCAGTTGATTGTATTTACCAGTGTAAACTGACGTATTTTCCCAAAAAGATTAAATGCAGGTACTAAGCGTAATTGGCTGGGATTTCTCCTTAGCATCAATAGAAGTCTCGCAAGCTTAAGATGCCTAAAGTCTGTTGAACTATTGTTTCCATTTTATTTTCGATCCATCTATGGATAAACAATCGACTGTTGTGATACACAATATTACAATATTATATTCGGTTGAATTATATCTTTCATTTGCTTCCGCTGTGCATATTAAATATTTTGTTGTTTGACTATTATGTTGCCAACCACGTCACGATACTCCCCACCGGGCCCTCCGGTGACACGTGGAAATAGGGGTGTGACAGGTTGATGCTTAGGAGAAATCCCAGCCAATTACGCTTAGTACCAATTTTCAATCATTTTTAAAATGAGTCAGTTGATTGTATTTACCAATGTAAACTGACGTATTTTCCCAAAAAGATTAAATGCAGGTACTAAGCGTAATTGGCTGGGATTTCTCCTTAGCATCAATAGAAGTCTCGCAAGCTTAAGATGCCTAAAGTCTGTTGAACTATTGTTTCCAATTTATTTTTGATGCGTCTGTGGATAAACAATCGACTGTTGTGATACATCATATTACAATATTAAATTCGGTTGACTTATTATGTTGCCAACCACGTCACGATACCCCCCACCGGGCCCACCGGTGACACGTGAAAATCGGGGTGTGACACGTCAAAACTTCTGAGTTGCATCGGAATAAGGTCGATTGGGAAGATGTGATTGTTGAGCTCAAGAGTACAATCACGAAGAACAGAATTGATGGTGACAGTTCTTCCGGTAGCGACTTCAACATCGAACGTCGAGGAGAGTTGGGAGCGTTTACGACTAAGGAGTTTCTCGAATTCGAACGACACAAAGCAATTATCGGCTCCAGTATCAAACAAACATGAAGCATAAATACCATTCACAAGGAACGTACCATTAACCACATTGTTGTCGACTTAGGCTTGACGCACGTTGATGTTGAAAGTTCGTGCGCGTGCTGCTTGTTGTTGTTGCTGCTGTTGGGGCTGCTGCTGGGGCTCTTGTTTCACGACCCTGTTTGGGCACATTTTGGCGAAATGATTAGGATTGCCGCATGCGAAGCAGGCTCTGGCTTTGACCGCGGGTGCCGGAGGAGCTTGTTGACCCTGAGGGGCAGTGAGTAGAGCTTGATGAGCAGGAGCTTGTTGAACACGGCAGTTGGTACTAAAATGGCTGTACATATTGCAATGAGCACAAAAACGGCAAGCAATGACAGTCGGGTGGTGGTAGGTACAAGTAGGGCAGAGCGGTGCCCAGTGTATGCATGCTTTGCAGGAGGTGCATTAGCCACAGGTGCCGCTACTTGACGCTGTTGGGCTGGTACAGCTTGAATCGGTGCAGCAGTGGTCGCACAGTTCTTGTTGTTGGAGCTGTTCTTTCTCTTGTTCTTCCTCTTGTTGTTCGATGAGGTGGTAGTCTCAGCAGTTGGTGTGGTGGTGGTAGCTTGATGTAGGTGCTTTGAAGTTTTATCCCAGACTCCAGTCTTGACCCTTTTATCGTTGATTTCAGCGGCCAGTAGATAAGTCTCTTCGATCGTCGTAGCCTTAGCCACTTGCACGAAATCAGCAACGCAGTCAGGCAAAGCTCGGATGTACTTCTTGATTGCCATGTCTGGAGTCTTGACCTGATCGGGACAAATGATGCTGAGCTGTTTAAAGCGAGCAGTGAGTGCAGCATTGTCACCTTCATGTTGATGTATGTGCCAAAATTCATCCTCTAGCTTCTGACGTTCGTGAGGAGGGCAGAATTCTTCCAGCATGACTTCCTTGAGCTCGTCCCACGACAGACCTTAGGCTACATCGTTCCCTCGTTTGTTCCTCTCGGCCGTCCACCAGTGTAGTGCACGGGACTGGAAAACCCCGGTAGCATTCAGAGTTCGAAGGTCGTCAGGGCAACCACTCTGTCGTAGAGTAACCTCAATGGAATCCAACCATTGGAATTGTGCAGTAGCACCTCCCTCGCCAGTGAATTCTTTTGGACCACACGACTTGAACTGCTTGAAATTGAAAACCTTGGCGGTAGCTTTAGGAGCTTCGGTTCTCGATTCCTCAGATGACTTGCTGGCGTTCTCATACACATCGCTCACAGCCTTTGCTACACTTTTAGCGATGATGGCAGCAAGGCATTTGTCTCTCTTTTCTTGATGAGAAAGTAAGGGATGACGGGATCCAGATGACATAGTCTGCAACAGACATCTTCACAGGACTCAACACAAAGTATTCGAATCTCACCCCACACGTTTACTACTGCTAAAGCTCAGGAACACGCATATTCATGTAAACACATAGACACATAACCACGTAGGGCACAGAATCACATAAACACGTAAGCACGTAGAGCACAGAAACACATAACCACTTACGCATGTCCTCACAGAAACACAAAAGCACATACGCATTTAATCACTAGAGGCAGTTAGAAAACATAAACCTATTGTTCAAGTCTGCGATTGTTCGAGAATAGCGTTCGCGTTTTAGTATGTCGAGCAGCGTAGTATAATCGTATATCATAAGGTCGCCCTTAGTTTTAGCGATTTGTTAACGATGTGTAGTGTGTCGTGTGAGTAGCGGAAGAAAAGGCGTTAGATCGAAACCAGTGGTATCTCAAAACGCTAACAAATAAACATTAAACACACCAAACACATAAAATTAACGACTCATCAAAGTTAGCAGTTGCGGGCTCAAAATCGAAACACATAAAATTCGAGAAATAGATTGTCTGTGGCTAGTAGACTTTGACTAACCAAAGTGATTCGACTATTCGCAAGGATCCGTTGTGCACATTTGACCTTCTGGGTAGCGCCTTTGCCTCGATTCTGGAGCGTTTGGCACACATCCCGTTAGTCGTTTTGTGACTTCAGGTCGTTGGAGTCCGTCGAGACTTTGGTGAGAGTTTTGTAAAATAGGCGGAACAAGTCGTCAAGGTTAGGGTTTCACCCCTAGCTTACAACTTTGTCCCTGTTTTGATAAAATAGAGGAGATTATTCATCAAAATATGGATTTCACTCCTGATTTGGCATAATTCTCCTTGCTTGTAGATGAAATGCGGGTTGATTGAGCAACTTTAGTCGAGAGTTTACGGTTTTCACACCTATTCTCGGCTTAGTTACTCTTTCATAGTTGAAAATTCGAGTGCAGTGGTAGTGTAGCATAAGTGAGAATAGCGAGAAATAAGCTCGTACAAAATCCCTAACGGATATGCACAAGTCGGTCTTGTTGGTTCTTAACTATAGACTAGGTCTCTAAGACATCGATCCGGACTAGATCGAGTCTTGCCTAATTCCCTATAGCTATGGCTCTGATACCAATCTGTCATACCCCAACCCGATGGCGGAACCATCGGGGCATGGCACTGAGCGAAACAGATTATCTAGAAATTTCCATAACATTTATCATTACTATTCAATTTAAATATTACGTCCCATACCGTATCTCAAATAGTAAAATAATTATTACAGACAAAAATCCAGGCAAATATTTTATTCCGACAACTCAGATTTAAATAATCAGCAATTGCTTATCTGCTTCTAGAGACCCTTAGTTTGACCACTACAGACAACTATTTGTTGGGCTCTAAAGCTTTATTCTAGCTTTAACTTCCTATCATGTGTGCATCCTAAGCACCTGTCACATACGTTAAAATAAAGTCAATACACATAATGTAAATGTGAGCATACAAGTTTGATAATAGCATATAGAGTTCGAATTCATTTACGCATAACTAGCACGTACACATAGTGAAATGAAGCACGTTAGTTATCGACATAGATCCATCGATACCAATGACTGCCGGTTAACTGTCAAATGCAGTTCGCAATACATGATTACCACCGTAATCCATGCAAGTAATTGTGCTTAACAACCCCCGTGTGAACGGGTGCTGAGTCCAAACTATAGTACTATCGTTGCTAAGGCAGGTAGACAGCATTCCATGTGTAAACATAACTAACAAGCATTCATAAGCCACGTATATCATGCATTAATGGTTAGCGTTCAAATAGTACTGAGTAGTGTGTTCGATGTGATTTGAATAGCTGTAACGTATGTAACACCCAAAAGTGCTTAAAGCAAAAAGGGATCAAGTATACTCACAGCGGTTGATGGATTGAAGGGAGCGCTTAGCGAGTAAGGTTAGCCTGAATAGATTAATAGCATAACGATAAGTGATGCGTAAAACGATGCAAAGTGTTGGAGAGTCGGACAGCTGGTCGATCGGACAGTAGTTCGATCAGACGGCTGACCGTTCGGTTGACAGTCCGCTCGGACCGCTATCCGGTCGGTCGGTAGGCCGATCGGATGACTGTTCGAGTGGATTGTTTCTTCCTTTGAGAAGGATGTGTTTATGTATGATGGCTTGACTTTTGAAGTTTTTGTTGTAGTATTTGAAAACATTGAAGTACCATTACCCTTCAGGTCGGTCGATCGGACGGCTGTTCGATCGGACGGCAACCCGATCGGTTAGGTATTTTAATGCATTGTAGTGATTTGCTTTGGATCGGACATGTGTTCGATCGGACAGCTGACCGATCAGTTGGCAAGACAACAATGGTCAACAACTTTAATGAAATGCAAGGTATGGTGCAGTGGATCGGGCAGCTGACCGATCGAACACTAATGTTGTTCGATCGGACAACATGCATGAACCACCATGATGAGTTCTCAGTGGGGTGTCACCTGATCGGATGGCTGTTCGATCGGGTGGCACTCCTAGTGCATCGAACATGTTGAAAAATCGATTAAGTGTTGAAGTTTAGTATCTCATGACCCGGAGAGTAATCCGATCGGACAGTAGTTCGATCGAACAACAGTTCGTTCAATACTAGTCTTCAAAATAAATTGATTGTGTGGTACCATGTGTTAACCGATCGGCTGGCCAGTTGATCGGCTGATTGTCCGATCGGCTGGCTGTCCGTTCGGACAGCAGTCCGATTGGTCAGCATCCTGACCTGATCAGCCTATTCATCTAACACTTGGTTGTTCTGTTTGTTTGTCGTTTTATTGAGGTACTTTGTCAACGAGTCGAACCATAGATTCCTCGTCCTTACTTGGTTCCCCTGGTCGGGCAGGAATCACCCAAATCCGGCTGGTGAGCTGTTCGGAACGGAGTTTAGCGTTTAACCTGAGATCGGTTAACCTCGTGGATAGAATCCGGATCTTGAACCATGAAACCACCGGAGTGATTTGCGAACCGGTACAGGCTCTGTTTCTATCGGTTTGAAGGCATTGAGTGAAAAAGAGTTGAAAGAAGGTTGGAAAATCCATCTTTCAATCCTTTTCACCATGTATATGTTTAGATCTATGAAAGATCTTTGTTTGTTTCTGTGGAAATCGGCTAGATCCAAGTTATTCTTGGTGGATTGAGGCCAAAACAAGAAGTTCTTCAAGAACCCATGATGACATCATCCTAGAACACTTAAATCTTGATGATTTCTCGGTTAAAAGTTAAGATTTGAAAGATAGAAAGGTGTAGGAGTGCGTGAAGATCAAGAAAGTACAAGATTTAGGACGAAATCTTACCGGAATCGAGAGAAATCTGAGAAAAGGTTGAACTAAGCGTGCTGGTCGAACAGAGGTTTCAAAAAGTGGAAAGGGTGACAATGACAGGGGTATTTATAGGATGCCAAATGGGGAAAGTGCTGGCCGATCGGACAGGCAGCTCGATCGGACAACCTGTGCGATCGGACAGCAGTCCGATCGGCTGGCCGTTCGATCGGCTGGTAGCCTGATCGATCAGTCTGCACGTTTTGAGTGTTCGGCGCGACGATTTTTTATATTTCGATTTCGGTTGCGAGCGGTTCGATACGATAGGTTTTCTTAGTCATATTACTTTTAATCCCAACCACTCATACCTTGCGCTGTCTCTTCTCCACTAATTATCATAGTTCGGTTTCGATTGAGTTCGATTGCGTTTCGAGTTTCGATTGCATTTCGATTGATTTCCACACATAACATAAATAAACATGCACAAGTAACACATAAGGCACACACACACGTATAACAATAATTAAAATATGTAGCTCAAGTTGTGATTCGATTCGATGTTGATTTGATTAGCATAGTTTGATTATCGTTTAGTTAACTTTATCGCATTGTTACTTCCTACAGTTCACAGTCGTAAGTCGGTTAGAAGGCGATTTGAAATACCTCGATTATTGTAATTATTGACACTTACTCCACATAATACAGCTAAATTAAACACATAAAAGAAATTCACTATAAGTCAAGTTGCGCGAAATCGGTAGTTGACTTTGACTTTGACTTCCCTGAAAACACGGGGTGTTACACCCGTGCCCAGCGGACACAGGGGCGTGGCCAGGTGTCTGCAGAAAAGAAAAAGTTGTATAAGCTTCTATTCCCTGCACGGGGGCGTGCCCAGCTCAACACGGGCCGTGGTCAATGCTAAGATTCGCAGAATCTTACAAATCTTGATAGTACAGATACGCTTCTGCACACGGGGTTGTGCCCAGCGAACACGGGGGCGTGTGGAGCCTAATACAGACAATTGCAATTAATGAAGAAAGAGATAGAGGATGGACACGGGGCCGTGTCCAATGGACACGAGGCCGTGTCCGGGCTTCTGTGCAGGCTATAAATAGGGGTGCTTGGTTCACTTCAAAGGCATCCATTGGCAAACCACATCTCTCCCACTTCACCACCACTCCACCACCACTACAACAGCCACATCCACCACTATCATCCATCATTCACTTTAGAGTGTGTGTAGTTGTCTCGGGATCCAAGATTGATAGTAAGAGTTCTTGACAATCAAAGGCCATGTTTTCCTAAGTCTCTTACATCACTTGGTGAAGACAAGCATTTAATGTAATACTTTTGATTTTTAATCTTTTCGCACTTTTTATTTGGTTTTGTATTAATGACTTTAATAACTAGTTTCTTATGTTGAAGGTGAAACTTCCTTATCATTTGTTCGTGGTGTCTTGGCGTTATTTTACTGTCTATATAAAATAAAAGATTTTCACCATTCATATCTCTACGGTCTATATAGAGATATGTTGGCTACCTGGTCGGGGGGTTAAGGGAATGGTTTGGTAAGGTTCTTGCCTTGTTCAGTGTATAGATCCTGCAAGGACCTGGGTCAAGCTTACTAGGACCTCCTTCAATACCCACTGGTATTGGATGGCGGGGGTGTGAATAGCTTGACCCCCTCATATGTAAACTACTATTAATACATTAACCCGGCTACTTGAGATTGTATCCCTGCTGACTCAAACCACTTAGCCGAGGGTAACGTCGCCTTCAAAAGAGTGGCCTACCACATTACGCATTAATAACTTAATTAATTATCTTTCAATATTCCGACCCTTTGGGATTGTGTCCTTGCTGACTCAAACCACTGGGTTGAGGGTAACGTAACCTTCAAAAGAGGGGCCTACTACTATAACTAAGATAATCTCTTAAAAAGTGCAAAAGTGCGGAAATCATCAAAGGTTACATTAAAGGCGAGTCGGATCCAAGTGATTCATCTTGTCTATCTGTTTTTATTTTATTTTTATTTTCAGCATTTTAGTTTTTACTTTTCATGTTTAAAACCTTTTCTAAAATTTTTGATTTGATTAGACGTTGAGGATAAACCGGTACTAAAAGCTCTTGTGTCCTTGGACGACCTCGATATCTTACCAACGCTATATTACGCTCACGATGGGTGCACTTGCCCATATGTGTGTTTAGTGTTAGTAGAATATCGTGTTTTATAAATTTAAAACTTGTCTAATGTGTTAAAAAGGGCTTAAAATATCAATAAAATTATATAACGCTACACACGCCTCGGTTTTACATGTTTGTCAATACATATAGGGCCCGGTACAGAAACCGATAACATGATTAACCGACACACCACTTTAACCCATAAAGGGTATTCCCAATATGGGTAAAAAATGTTTTATAATAGCATTAGCATATGTCGGGTATATGCCTACACCCCGTGCTTAGGTCGTGGCCATTTGCATTTAAATGACCCGAGGATATCCAGGACACGGTCGTGTTAACCCCCAATGTTTAAGTTCTCAAGCAAGACAGATTAAAATGGGTTATGCGGATTTTCTAGTCACAATCCGACATATGATCCCATACCCGAACAAGCGGTAGTAATTTACCATATCCCTAGCCCGTATAAGGTAAATAGGTTAAGAGTATTTACCTGGCTTAATAATCTTATAGTGCAAAATATTATAACAAGCACAACCAATATATCAATTAACTAAGCTCGGTTGCAATCTACTGGAATGCCTTAATCTGGAATGAATGGTATAATAACTAATTAGAATGTTAGCGGGTGGGTTATTCAAGTCATAGACTTGGACTTGTTAACTTAAAATAATGAAAACGGTACGATACGCTAGATTAAGCGATGACCGGATAGAATGTAGTGTAAACCCTCACAAGTACTAAGACTTGTATAATGTGGGTAAATTTATCTACATTCTGGAATTTGAAAGAATTTGAAAAGAATTGACCCGGTTCGGTAAACTTACGTAAAGTAGTTACATAAGCTAACAGTACGCGCATAGGCGGTATCAGGCGATTGGATGAGCCATAAACAAGTTCGATATGCCAAAACATTTTAATTAAGTTACCAAGTCAGTAGGTAATCCATTTTGAATGCACATTATAGTTTAAAACCAAGTTATGCACCATAAGGGCATTTTATGGCATAATTAAAGAACTTGTATAAAAACTCAAGAACTGATCATAACCAAGTAGTATAACCACAGAGGGTTATCCTATATTAAAATCTAGATCTTTTCACCAACATTTTGTTGGCCAAAAACCATTTTACGCATGATGCAGGTATACAAGTAGGAGGTAGAGTTGAAGGCAAAGACACGTAGGATATGCCTTAGTAATACATTTGACCTTTATTCACAACTATTTATCATTGGAATAATGTATGAATTATGTTAAGTGTTTTCCATGATTATGTGTGACTAATTTAATTTGGTGACTATAAATATCTAAACTTATAATAGTGTCATAAGCTATGGGCAATCATCATGCCCCGTACCATTCCTCTGCTGGTCGGGGTGTGACATGAGTCCTTGTGGTTTCCATTTCGCTTCAGTTTGCGTTCTTCTATCAAGTATCCGTTAGTTTGACCATTAAGTCAAATGGTATATTGGTAATCTCGCAACCTTAACACATTGAACCCCCTGATTAAAACCCATTAACACTTTGTGCCCTTGTGCACCACCACCACCATCACCACTTGACAACACAAACCGCTCACACAGAGATAAGAATGATGATGGTTGTGGTGGCCGCCGACGGCGGAGACACTCTCTGGTCGCTGGATAGTGGTGTTCTATGGAGTTAACGTGTGATGATGATCGATGATGTCGGATGATGTGGGTGTAACAATAACAACAATGGCAATATGTAAAATAGGGATCCGATAATGGAGATAGTGGTGGTAACGACGCAAGTTAACGACGATGATGACAATCATGAACACGTTCTGGTGAAGCAATAACGAACACTCACGAGCAAGGTAAATCGACGATCTCTATTTTCTTTGGTAGTAGATTGATGGTGGTGATTAGGAACTAGGGTGATGTACATCATGGTAGGTGATGTTTAGGTAGTTAAGATGGTGATGACGGCGGTGGTTTGTGTTCCAAAGTTTTAAAGATTTAATATACCAGTGGTGGTGGTGGAAGTGATGGTGGCGGGGTGGGATAGTGATAGTGGTGGTGAATGGTGGTGTTATGTTGTGTAATGAATGGTGATGGATGTTGAGTTTTAAAGATAAAATATAAAATATAATAAATAATGATAAGGATTAGGAGGGTAAAAATAGACTTTTTACAATAAGGATGAGGGGTAAAAGAGTCTTTTCATATTTTTAAACGGTTAAAAGTTTTTTTCCTTCGACACGTGGCAAGAAGTTGTAGAACCATTGTCTGGTGGTGCATAATCCTCTACAACTTTGTGGATAACATCACTTTCTGTATCTCTCAAATCTAATATTTTAAAAACTCTAATTTCTTTTTATTATAAACTCTTTTTAATGAAGTTGCATCCTGCAATATCAGCTATCAGGACGGCGGTTCCGCCGCCGTCAAAGATAACATTTCCGTCGTCTTCTTCGTACGTCAACCATGTATTTAACACCGATCAGGTTATCATTTCACACCGTAATATATGTTGCTTTGTTGCAAAAAGATCGTCCAATTCTAACTCCATAGGTACTCTTTTTTCTATTTAACTTTTATCAAAATTAATAACTTATCAATGCATTTGATATAACTTTAACTCGTTTGGAAAAAAAAAAAAGAACTTTTAGAGTTATGTTGTTTTATAAATTTTGATTTTAATAACTGAATGTGTGAATTTTAATAGCTAGTAAACTAGCAGAGGAAAGAGGAGGATCTATTGCAAATGAAGAACCTACTTTCGACGACAACAAGGTACGTCATTCTGTTTATCATCGTCAAGACTATGTTAAAAAACCAAAGGGTAGTGCTCTAGCGGTTTTCTGATGACTTTCTCTGGTGGAGGTTGTCGCTTAGAGTCTTTTCCATGACAAAATGTCACCCTGTGTTTTAGTGGTTTTAACCACTTGAGTTTAAAATAAAAAAGGTTAACTCTCTGGGTTCTTGACCGCTCATTTTATAACGTTTTGAGTCCAACTATGTTCATTTTATAACGTTTTGAGTCCATTTTTGTTTAAAATATTGGACTCAGAAGGTAAAAAAATGGACCCAAAAGGACTTAAAAGATTATAAAAAAACATCTAGGGACTCTGGACGTTAAAACTTTTGATTACTAAACTCAAATAGTTAAATCTATTAAAACATAAGAACTCAAAACGTAATTTCTCTATACTAAACTTTGTTTGACATTAAAAGAGACTATGTTAAAAAGTGTCAAAGTTCTGAAGGTGACACGTGTCTGAGGGTATTCGGTGACGCACCTAGTTCATTTCGTTTAAAAAATTCTAAAAAATATACCAATAATATACACTGAGATATTGAGATAAAAATTCTCGCTTTTATTTATCAACTTTTTAGACAAAGGGTGTACCTATTGGTACACCAATGTGCCTATATGCAACACCAAAAAGTGTTTTTTTATCCTATATGCACATCTTGCAGCGCCGAGCTGTGGTCAAAGCGCGGCGTTTGGGTCCGGTCAACCAGACAAAAACTGACGGGTGTCTGACGGGTCTGTAGCTCGACATTGCAGGATGTGCATACAGGACAAAAAAAACATTTTTTTTGGGTGACTATTTACACACTTGGTCACTTGGTGTGTAGATAGTTTGAGCCTTTAGAAAAATAAGAAAGTATAATAAATGATGTGTGTAAAAATAAACAATTGTGGCTATTAATTTTTTACCCCTCTTTGTCGATCGTCATATAAAGTGATTCTAATTTGTACACATGAACGCTTCATTTATCTAGCAACAATCAATTGTCACTACAGTAATTATTATATATCAAATTCGTGTTAATTTTTTTCTAATATATTTATATTTCTAGGCAAATTGGAAAATAATAATCACATCTTTCTGAAATTGGCTGATAATAATCCCAAGTCAGTTATTAGTCAATAATAATCCGACCTCGTCCATTTTTTTGTAAAATAGTCCACCGTTAAAATAGCTTAACGGAGTTAAGTTTTTTTCGGAATTACAAACCGATGTTTTAGGGCTTTTGATTAGAACGAGGATACGAGTCGATTGATGTAAAACTTACCTCGAAATACTGCCCCCAACCCACGAAAACGGTGCTTCAATTCGGGTGTTTAACTTCCAATTAACACAATTCAAGCTATTTCGAACACAATTTCGAAGTAAGTTTTACATCAATCGACTCGTACCCTCGTTCTGATCAAAAACCCTAAAACATCGGTTTGTAATTCGGAAAAAAACTTAACTCCGTTAAGCTTATTTTAATGGCGGTCTATTTTACAAAAAAATTGGACGAGGTCGGATTATTATTGGCTAATAACTGACTTGGGATTATTATCGGCCAATTTCAGAAAGATGAGATTATTATTTTCCAATTTGCCATATTTCTATTATATATATATTTCCTGAATTCACTTAACATAACATTGCATGATGTGCAAGGATAAACGAGTGACCATTGTTTGATAGATAGTAGAAGTTTAGGAACTATTGTCGTAGTAATTGAAAGATATTCCAGGGGCTATTGTGTAAATGTTGAAATATGGAAGGGTAATATTGTAATAAGGGGTGGTTAGTTGTTAACAAGTTAGTTAGGATGTTGTTAGTCGTTGTATAAGTATAACAATGTTCGTTAATGAAGATTAGCTTGATTGATCGTAACTTCTTCTCTATCAGTTTCTAATTCGATTCTATCACTATTAGTCTTAGCAACAACCAACTGTCACTAAATCTGCTAGTTTGTTGCACGATTAGCGACAAATACTTTGTCACAGTGTTCTGTCCTTAATACTGGTTTTTTAGTAGTGTCTCTCTGTCACAAAAACATTCTAATCATTTTCAGTTGAATTGTTTACCAGATTGTAGTAGATGAAGAGGTATCATACAAATTAGATTGGGCCCTTTCAAAATTAGGGTTTGGGAACTTCCAGTTTATCATGCTTGCATATGCTGGACTGGGTTGGATCGCAGAAGCCATGGAGATGATGTTGTTATCGTTCGTCGGACCGGCTATTCAACCCGAATGGGGACTTTCTTCCAGTGAAGAAAGCTTCATTTCAACCGTCACTTTTTCTGGCATGCTCGTTGGAGCATATGTTTGGGGTGTCGTCTCAGATAGTTATGGGCGAAAGTAAGTTAATTTCCCTTGAGATGCATAAGTACGATAAGAGTCGGTAAAATCACATTAACATAATCTTTGTGACAAATAGCGTCGCCAATAGCATATGGAATTCGCTTTTAGGAAAACCATCAAAACCGATGAGTGTAACATAGTAGCCTTCACTTTTTTCTTTTATAAATGTATCATTTGACTTGTTCTAGTGTAACAAATTTCTTTTTGGGGCCAAGGATAATGGACCTGCTGAGCTAGACGGATTTCTGATACGCCAGCATTGAAAATTCGGTACGCCAAAAATGAAATTATTGTACCATATGTGAAATCTGTTGCGCCAAAAGGGACACTTGTCAAACACTGCTGGTTGATTAAAAATTTTAAAAACTTAAGGCTATTTTGTGGAACTCAATGGTCAACATGGCCATCTATATGGTATTTTCAAACTATTTGGGGTTATATTATTTCGTTTCGTGGTGAAACAGGCTTTTCTTTTTGTTTCCTCAGGAAGGGTTTTCTTGGTGCATCTATAATAACAAGTGTAGCCGGATTGTTGAGCGCATTCGCCCCAAACTATACTTTATTGTTGATTCTTCGTTGCTTCATCGGTGCTGGTTTAGGGTGCGGGCATGTATTTTCGTCATGGTTTCTAGAGTTTGTTCCCACTCCAAAACGAGGAACTTGGATGGTCGTTTTCGCGACATTTTGGACTGTTGGAACCATAATCGAGGCTTCGCTTGCATGGGTACGTATTTAAACACGCTGTACAAAAAATGACAATATCATCCGAAATTTGCCACCGAATAAATGTTCACAATATTAGTGACCAAAACCATTAATATTAGCGATCGAAAACAACCAGTTGCAAAAATGATCTCGGTGAAACAAATAGTAAAATAAAAATAATTTGGCCCCAAAGATTTTCAGAAAAAATGATATAAAAATAAGAAAATAGAAGTTAAGTCGTTTGGTCTGAAAAGGTAAAAAATAATAATACCATCGCAAAATCGATTCACAAAATATTTGTAAACACTATTAAAAAGAAAGGGTTATTGGATTTAATCACCCCCAACTATTGACATTTGGCCGCTGGCACTCTCAACTTTGACTTTGGCTCCCACCACTCCCAACTTAACACATTGTTTGTCATGACACCCCGTCGTTAAATAAACACTAACTGGGTTAGAAAAATAAGCCTACATGTCAATATAATCCTACATGGCATGTGTGACGTGTAATTTAAACCTGCCATCTTTTTCGTTTCAGTACCAAAATCCCTCCTTAAAACTAGTTCCATCGCCATCTTTCGATTTCGATAGGTTACTAGCACCAAATTTTAAAAAACTCTCCTGAGGCAACGGTCCAGATCTCGTTTTGATCCGATTCAACCCTAGCGACGACGCCAGAATGGAAGAAACCGTCGCCGGACCTTCCGCCGCCGCTTTCCGGTTCAAACCAGACGATCCTGCCGCCGTTCCTGCTCCCAAACTAGGTTTTCCGGCGATTGAACTCAAATTCTGAACATTTTGAGGTACATCCTTCTTACTACGGCTTCGATCCTTGGAAATTGAAGGCGAATTTGATGCATCTTTGACTTGAATTTGACGAAACGAAGAACCGATCGGCGGATGATTATGATCGTATTTAGCGATGGATTTAGGTTTCTTTTTGTCGGACTTGATCGGTGAATTGGAGCTAGAACCGGTGGATCTAAGGCTATCGGATCCCTCAGGGCTTGAAATGTCGAATGATTTCTTCGAATGGAAGAATCTGCCTTTGAACACCATTGTTGCAGGTTATCATCTAGGGTTTCATAAGAGGTGGGTGGTGGGTTGTTGCAACTTGTTGCAGACTTGCAGGTGGGGTGGTGGTGGGAGGATGGTGGCAGGTAGGGCGTTGGTAGGTGGTGGTAAATGGTGAAGGTAAATGGCGGCTGGTGTAAATGATGATGGTGGTGAATGGTGGTAGGGGGTTAGGTGGTGGGCGGTGATGGTTTTCGGTGGAAGTTGTTGGTGGAGAGAAGGAGGTGGGGGAGAGATATAGAGAGAGAGGGGCCACGTCAGCATGACACCTCATCTGAAACAAGCCACTTCATCAAAAAGTGGCCACGTCATACATGCCACATCAGATTAAAATGACACGTAGGCTAATTTTCCTTACCAGGTTAGTGTTTATTTAACGAGAGGGTGCCATGACAAACAATGTGTTAAGTTGGGAGTGGTGTGAGCCAAAGTCAAAGTTGAGAGTGTCAGCGGCCAAATGACAATAGTTGAGCGTGTTTAAATCCATTAACCCAAAAAGCAAATAAAAGTTATGTCGTTTAGTCACAAAAACCTTTTCTAGTCCTCCATTTTCTTGATTGGCAACACAATTTGGTCACTAATAACATGGTTTGTGGTACTTTTATTTGCTAAATCCAGTGTCGGATCTAGAAAAATCATTACAGGGGCAACGTTTCAATAAAAAAAAGAAAAAAAAAATCTAAAGGGGTAACAAAATCGAAAAAACGTCAGTTTTCCCAAAATTTAAATTACCGCCGGAGCGTCAATGGGTAACGGGGTTACCCCTTGTTACACTCAATATCCGCCCCTGGCTAAATCTATAATCACAACTAAAGATTATGCCGATGTAATCCTTTCAATGGTGTTGTATTACATCCAGTCAATCATGCCTAGCTTTGGTTGGAGATGGCTGCTCGGACTATCTACGATTCCATCGCTACTCATGCTACTGTTTTATGATCAAGTACCAGAGTCGCCGCGGTATCTTTGTACAAAAGGAAAATTGACCGAGGCGCGTTATATTTTGGAGAAAGGGGCTACACTTAACCGAAAAGAACTCCCGGCTGGCAGGCTTGTGTCGGACCATATAAACGAGGGCGATAATGAGTACCGTCGATCACCTTCCTTACCGATGCTTTTGTCACCAAATTTGATAGGAACAACACTTCCTCTATGGTGTTTATACTTCGGTAACACTTTTTCGTATTATGGCATCGTACTATTGACTTCACAGTTGAGCATCTTGCAATCGGATAGCATCCAGAATTCAAGTCTTTACACAAATGTGTTTGTCAATAGCTTGGCAGGTATGTTCCATATTACGCTACGGAATTTTTCAATAGCGACGAAATTCTAACTGCTAACAGGAAAAGAAATCCACTAACAGAACCCATAAAAGCATTGCTAATCAGGAAAACTTTAGTCGTTAATTCTAATTGCTACAATTTCTGCTACTGGTTATGCATTTGAGTTTGCTAAATGAAAACATTTTGGTGACACCGTATAACTTTAATGACCATGAATAGCAACCAACCGCTCGTCGCTAAAATTTGTGTCAATGCAGAAATATGATACCGATATGTTAATGTTAGTGAATCGAAACAATATTAATTTGATAATATTTATTGTATGTCAAATGTCTCATAAAAATCTCTTTATAGAGAGATTCCAATCTCCTTCCACTACTAGAAAACTGACATGTTTCCAACAAAAGTTTGGGTTAGCAATTCGTCGGAAAATAGAAACTATCGAATATCTCATAATAATCTCTTTATAGATTACCACATTCAACACTAGAAAACTGACATGTCTCCGAGAAAATTTTTTGTTAGAAGATCGTCAAAAACGGCGTTTCCAACCAATTTTTGACAAAAAGTTGCTTTGTCGGAAAAAACGCCACTTGGTGAACTTTGTCAGAAATTTGTCAAAATTTCAGACCAACTTTTTTGTTAGGAAACTTTGGTCATAAATGTCAGTTTTGTACTAATGTATAGAAATACAATCATACCCAAATATATCTTTAGTACATAGTCTTTTCGTTCTTGTTCATACAAAGACAACTGCATATATATGATAATTTTGCGACCAAATTAACCACTTTTTGTGACCTCTGCTGTCAAAAGGTCTAATGATGTCTTACACACTTATTTCAGAACTTCCCGGGCTTGGTTTAGCAGCAATCATATTAGACAAATTAGGGCGTAAGATCTCGATGGAAATTATGTTTATTGCGGGATTCATCCTACTTTTACCGCTAGTCGTTCATCAGAACGATATACTGACCACAACGTCTCTATTTGGAGCTCGAATGTTCATCTCCGCGAGCTTCATTGTCGCGTGTATCTACGCCCCGGAGGTATACCCTTTATGTATACGTTAAACTTTTGTTTTACACATTTATTCAACATGTTGGAATCTTACTGTTTTGGTCATGTAGGCTTATCCCACAAACATAAGGGCGACGGGAGTTGGAATAGCGACGGCTGTCGGTCGAACAGGTGGCATAGTGTGTCCTCTTGTAGCGGTTGGTCTAGTTAGAAGTTGCAACCAAACACTTGCAGTTATGTTGTTTGAGGCTATGATACTTGTTTCAGGACTTTGTGTTGTGCTGCTTCCATTAGAAACCAAGGGGAGAGAACTAACTGATGAAGTAGAATGAAAAGTCTTGCATCAAACCGTAGAATAAAATACACTAGCAAGGGTAGGATTTGTATAGGGTTTTTGATACTTTTTAGGACCGAAGCGACAATGTATATACAAATTTTAAATGTATTTAAAACCTTTCACAAAAGATCCATTTGGATAGAATGTAACAATTTAAAGAAAAAGAAAAGGAGAAAATCATCAAAATAGTCAATGTTGACTTTTTCAAATTAGACACTTTTTTAGGACCGAAGCGACAATGTATATACAAAGACTTTTTCAAATTAGACACTTTTTTTGATATCTAAAGTGTTTAGACAAATTAGAAAGCGACACATAAGTCTTAGTTGGTACTTTTTTATACATAAATTCATATTTTGCCGGCAAGGTTAGTCCGCTAGCCTGTTAGACCGAGTTAGCCGGCAAGGTTAACCAGAGGCTGTTTTGGAAAGGTAATAAAAGTGTGTCTATTTTAGAAAAGTAAAGGTCAACTTTGTTTATTTTGGTAAATTTTCAACCAAAGCAAGCATAAAAAATAAGCATATGATGTTTCAAAACAACAATATTTAATGTGTCATCCAAATGAGTCCGTGAAGCGGATGACAAGGAGCTTAAAGCTCCCCTATGTGTACATCGAACATTTGACGGTCCAGACAACAGTGGCGGACTTACAATGTTATTAGGGGTAGCACGGGCTACCCCTCAACCCCGTCTCCGTAGTGTAAAAATACTCCTTAACTCCGTTTTCGTAGTGTAAAAATACCCCGCAACTTCGTCTCCGTTATACAAAGGATACCCCTGGTCTAAAAAATAAAAAAATTGGGATACCCCTAAATTTTTGAGCTAGTTCCGCCGCTGCCAGACAGTGCTAGACTCAAGACCAAAGACAAACTATTGAATAAAAAGAATAACGCTTTATAAATGCAGCATATGAATTTATATAATTTTTATATCGTTTGAGTGGAAGAAAACCAGTTTTACGTTTATCTTCATTAAAGAAGATAAATTGAATTGGTTTTTTTATAAACCACATTTGCAAAAAAGTAATTAGACTTAAATAATTTTAAGGTTTTCCTTCAAAGATGTTACTTACTATAACGTTTATTACTACTTCATGTTTCGTTAATTTAATTAGACTTTCTACACTAGAAGATAAATAGTTTCATATTTATTTTAAATTACATATATTTAAAAAAAAGAAATTCTTTTAAATTATTTATGACGAAATTCTTTTTTTAAAAATGACTTGAACAATTCCGTTTCTGCATGTGACCAATCCAATTAGTTAAACATGATCATCAACTACATTTGAACATCCCTTTCGGATTAGATATCTTATAAATCTTTAAGATAGTGGCAATATACAACCAACACAACTTTTAGGAAAGCATAAAGTAAAGTCTCATAATGCAATCCTAGCCAGTTGATAATAAAGCATGCTTGAAACCGTACATTCTTTATGCAATGCTTATATTTTCTGGTCCGGTTTGTTGATCAGTTCTGTTTAAAACATAAAGGAAAACAGAAATAACATACCTTTGATTGCATCAGTAGAGAATCCAGTCAGAGACGCAGCCACGGTGTTCGACATAGTTGTCAGTTTGATCTGGTTCCTCCTTAGGGTGTAAAGTGATGATGGTGATGAACCGAAAGTAGGGAGGTTTCGGTTATGGAGAGAGAGGGACGAATTGTGATGTTATGTTGTTAGGTTGTGTGTCTAACCTTTAATCTCTCTAATAATCTCCTTATATATACACCCAAGAGGAAACCCAATTAGTTAATAAGGGTATTATGGTCCATCAACAATTACCAACTAATTATTAATAGGTTATTAATATATTTTGATCTATATTATATAAATGATAATGATGGCTACTAGATTAAATATAAATAAATATTTAATCTTACATTCTCCCACTTAACCGAATAATCATTTATCATGAGTATTAGATAAGTCTGATCAGAAGTTAATACTCATTTTAGCCTTAAACAAGTACTATAGCAGAGAAATACAGCCGTTGAATCATTATGCGACTCAGGACCCCCATTAGTCATACTATAGCCTTAATTTAAAACCTAACAGTTATGATCAAAATAAGTAAGCCCTTTAACGTTTGATTTGTATTTATAGTTGTCTATATGTCATTACACCGGCAGAACATATGTAAGTGTAGGTCCCGAAATCTGAGGATCGATAACGAACCGAATCACTTGTTTATAGCAAACACGGTTACGTGTGCGAAATCCACGTAACTATGCCAAATCAAACATATAAAGCAATAACAACAAAGTATTAATCAATGAAACACAATCGATTGATTAAACGGGATGAGAACCGATTGATTAATCGGGACAAACTGATACAAACACAATTTAGACAGAATTTTGACAGAGTTTCTTTACTGGTATTATCTCATCTATCTTCAAAGAGAAAGCAGACTTGGTTTATATAGTCACTGGGCCCAACAGTCGACGAAACACAAGGTGTCTCGGCGAAACAGAATATGGGCCAAACATTGGGCTTGAAGCAGCCCATTACACGACGAATCAAGTGTGATTCGTCATGACTGTCGGCGAAACAGAATGATTAAACACAAGTCTGTTTCGTCGTAAGTTGTTCGACGAAACAGACCTGTTTCGTCGAGGACTGCATCAGCTGTTCTGTTTGCTGTAAACAGACAGCAAATAGATAGAATAGATAAACACATAATGACCATTATACCCTTGTCATGCAACATGCATTGTTCGTTAAACATTACATAACAAAATGAGACAAACAAGTCAGACACAAGTGGATAGGAGGATATCCGACTTGGTCGACATCAAATACATACTCGATAAACCTTAAAAGACCGTACAAAATACAACGATAAGTAAGACTAGTTACAGACACTAAAAAATGCATCAACAAACTCCCCCTTGTCTGTTACTCGTCTTCGGTCTTCTAATCTTCTATCTCAGTGTTGTTCGGACCACGAACTGCCCGAATGTATGCCCCGGTAGTAGCAAAAACACGCTACGCGCTGAAACTTTAAAGCTTGACGTGCGTCCTGATCTTCATAGAAAATATCATGACGATATAATCTGCTGATGTCAGCCTCGGACATGTTGACGATCCACATCGGATCCAACATCCGGTAATTTGCACGATTATCTCTAAACACAATCACGGCTTCATGCGTATCCGAGTCGTAGCACCATAATGCCATGTCTTCAAGAAAATCCTGCTGCATAGGCATCAATGGGATTTTATCTACGACCCTCGGAGGCTGGTACACAAGCTTGTATCTGCAAGTGTTGGTTTTAGGATCAAGAGTAAACTTGATCGGTTGATAGATGGGGAATTGTGGCTTGTATGATTCATCCTTCCAGCCCGACTTCTTGTTTATTTTAATCAGTCGCTCAAATAAAGTAGCGCCGTCGTAGTTTGAACGATTAACAAGCTCAAGCCTCGTCAACGCAGCAACATCATAAAATGGCAAAGAAAGAATGCTCAGCAGTGAGTTGAAATACAGAATTCCGTATTCACGTTTGATGGCAATGCAATGTATATCCTTAACAAACATCCAGCATAGAATTCTTCCACTTGGCTTTGCCTTTTCAAACTGCAAGTAGTCAACTTGAACGCTTTCAGGCACAGGCTTGGAGACTTTCGATAGAAACTGTTTTCGCCATTCAGAAAATGCATCTGTAGCCTTTTCAGACGTGTCACGAGTCCTTAAGTGTTCATCTATGTCATCAACATTCTCCTTCATCCAATCTTCATCAAACGGAGCGAATTCAGTACCATCTTTTCGAACATACGTTGATTTAATTGCTTCGCCTTCAAATACGATCTCATCGATATCTTCAACATTAGTTGTGTCAGTCTCAGTCGACATTTTATCTATCTCAGCATCATCAATCTCTCTCATAGCTTTTAAAGCAAGTAATTGCTCATGAGAAAGATCTTCTATTAGTTCTCCTTCTTCAAGCAACTCTCCCGTCACTGGATGAATAGTCTGTAAAGCAATATCAGCACTGCTTACGACAGAAGTAGTACCTGCGATCTGTTGAACTTTTCCAGTAGAAGTTCCCTGAGATGATTCGACCACTGGTGGTTGAACTTCAATAATTTCTGAAGATGTAGCGGCTGGCTGCTTCTGTGATGTACCAGAAGTGTCAGGATTCCCTTGGTCTTCCGTATCATCATCCTTTTTCTTCAGTACTTCTTGTTGTTTACAATGATAATCCCATAGAGCAGCAACTCGTGTTTGAAGTATAGAGTTATTTCTCTCTCTCTCTTCATCAGCAGCCTTCAAACGAGCATTCTCGGCTTTAAGCAAATCAATCTCAGCTTGTTGTCTCTCTATCACCGTTTGCTGTTGACCAACGGTTGACTTCAAGTTGTTAATTTCCACCAATTGTTTAAGCTGATCAGTCTTCGTAAGATTAATGAAATGAGATTGCCTCTGAATACGATCAGCAGCTGCTTCCAGTTGAGTGAATAGGTATCTGTTCTTTTCGTCTTGAGAATATCCGGAAAATACCCTATGACGTTCAGAACTGATCTGCGAAGTGGTTGCTCTGATTGCAGAAGCCATAGTTCTTTCAGGAGTGGCTTGAGGAGTAGCAGTTGGAATTTCAGCAGCTGATGTAACTACAGGAGTTTCTTGTACAGGCTCCTGAGGTACAGATGAAGGCTCTTGAGGCACAGGTTGCCTAGTAGAAGTACTCAAATATCTTCTTGATTTCTTCTTTTGAGTTTCAACAGCTTTCTCAGCTCTCCTTTTTGTTCTTCTTTCATCTGCAGGATCCTCCGGAACGTATTCTGGATCATCTTCAGTTCTAATCTTTCTATATCTTTTCACTCCTCGTTCATCGATATACAACTCGTATCCAGGCTCGACTATATGATCACTAGAGCTAGAATCAGATTCATCATCGCCACTTGCTGAAGAACTACCAGCTGATGTACCACCAGCTGCACCTTTACTCGATGCACCAACGGCACCTGCATCACCACCATCATCGCCTTCATCACTACTGTCATCACTATCACTCCCGGACTCATCTGAATCAACCGGGTCAGGACCAAATTTCTCTATCCTTTTTCTTTCCAACTCAGGCTCTTCGTTGTCAGATTGGTTGTCATCATGACGCCATGTATCATTGGCTAGAGCAACATAATCAGGATTCTCAAGTGCGCCAAAAAGCTTCCTTGGAGGAACGCTTTCTTTGTATCTTTTGGCGGCAAGATTCTTGATTAACCTTAAAGAGTTGAAATTCATCGCCTCTATCTTCAGAAGATCATTTTCAGCTTTAGGAAGGTCAGGATGTTGAACATTCATAATCATTTGAAGAAAACGCGGATACATCCAAAACTTGTTCCCGGTTGTTCTACTTCCTGTCCTTGTCATATTTTCTTTCATGTTGCTGAAAATATACTTTGAGATGCTAAACGGTTTGTTTAACACCAAAGCAACCATGAAACAAACGAGATCATCTCCAGCCATATCATATCCAGACCGTCTATTGCTGAGACACTGAATAAGAATATGCAATAAAAACTTATAGCGTAATGGAAGATCACCTTTGTTGATTTGTTTGACGAAAATGTCTCCAATACACTTCATCCGTAGCAAACAGCCTCGTGAACACATGATTGGGATTGAATATGGAGCATCCGGTTGATCTTGTAATTGTAAAACTTCGTTCAATATATCCGGAGAGACAACAACATCCAAATTATTTACTCGACCCCTTATAACATCTTTTCCATCCACTTGTACAACGCTTGCAGAATCCTAGAAAGCCTTGATAAGTGATTTGTAAACGGGCGTCGAGAATGTAACAGCATAATTAATACGTGACTCCTTGATCCACTTCGTGATATCTTTCAATTCCGTGAGCTTGTCATCAGGATCCAGATATGCAACTTGATTATGACGCTTCTCTGACATAATCTCCTCTTCAGTTTTGTTTTCCTTCTTTATCGCCTTCTTGCGTTTTCCTTCTTTCGGTGCCTTTGGTGCCATTTGTACATGAAAATGTCCATAATAAGCAACAATTACATTACTTATGCATTTAGACATGTATGGATACAAGTTCATGTATCCACTTAACAGATAACCTATCAAACCATGTCTACTGTGAACAAACAGCAAAAACAGAAAACTGCTAAGGCATGGACGACGAAACAGAAACACTTCGACGAAACAGAAGATGTGCGACGAAATAGGATTGGGCTCGACGAAACAGAACGAAGTTGGGCTTACACTTGGGCCTGAAATTAGCCCATGACGAAACAGATTTGGGCTATTGCGATTCGTCATATCTTTGACGAAACGGATGTGTTTCGTCGTCACAGTTTTGATTCGCCATATACATTCTGTTTCGTCGACATTAATTTTTCAAAACACAGAGGCATGAAAGAATTTTGCAGACTGAACAAATTTTGATTAAAATGAACACATTTCCATTTTGTTTTAGTTTCCAAATGCAAGAACATGTTATGAAGTAGGTTTTAGGCTTCCGGCAGAAAACACCAAGCAACAACTTCGGCTTAATCAAAAACTAACTTTACAAAGATACACTAAAAACAAATTTAAAACGCGGTTAACTTAAACGAAAATGCAATAAACTATGAAAAACAGTAAGCAACTGTACAAGTGCAATCTTTTTGCGAATTTCAAGGACAAGGAATCATACCAGCTTACGGTCTTAGTCAACATGATTTTAATTTCTGTTTAAAGCTCTGGATAAGTATACTACCTCAATTATCGGTATTGTTTTCCACATAAGCTCAAACTGATCAGACGTAATCATAATTAAGAGATACGATTAACGGTAAGGATTATACTTACAAGTCGATGTAAATCCATTCACGACACATTCCCGTATCAAGGTATGCACGAGAATTCATCTTACCGGTGAGTATACCGATTATCATCTGTTTGACCGTATAAAAATGTGAGAAACTCACTTATTTTGATTGAAAACAAGCCCTATGTGATAGAATCACTTATTGATGAGGAACTTGATTTTCGATGCATGAGGGCACAGGAGCAAGTCCGTGAACAGGTCAGTACTTTCGTACAGCAGAGAGACGAACTTGACTCCCGCAAAGAATCTGTGATATATTATCACTTATTTTGTTTGGACATGTGATTGTTGATCACTTATTGAGGTCGAATGCAGTATGTATACGTATGTATGGTATCATGGAAGATCTAGACTATGTCTCCGATATTTTTACGGTTTGAGATACAACCATGATACCCAGATGATAAGTAGCATAAAGACCGAATATTTCAGATCTCGGCAATATCTCAAACGAAATCTCGGTACTAAGACCATATGCCTATGAATGGTTCCCACCTGACTTGAAGTCTGTTAGGTTTGTATCATCCTGCACATTTTAGTCTGATTGTGAGCCTACCGGTACATCGTTAGTAGAGATACTTATCATTTTTGTTTTTGTTTTTCATTTTGAGCACATTGACCGACCACACCAGTGAACAACATCATTTTCCTTTATCCAAGAAACTCATTTTTTATTTTTCTATTGTTTTTGAATTTTTGAATTTTTCAAACGTAAAGACAGAAAAATAAAGACATCTTTTTGGATTTTGAAGTTTTGCAATGTTTTTGTATTTTCTTGAAATTACTCCCCCTAAAATGCTAAAAGGTTACGAAAAACGAAAATCTTTTTGAATTTTTAGAGTTTATAAAGAAAATATTTACAAAAACGATCAGCCAAAGAAGTTTACTCGGGTATCACCTTAATGCCATTGACCAAAAGTAGATAATCAAAACGTGATTTATCAAAAGCTTTTGTAAACAGGTCGGCACGTTGGTGATCAGTGGGGACATGAACGACATCGATTAACCTCTTGTCAAAACAATCACGTATGAAGTGATATTTAATGTCGATGTGTTTAGTCTTGGAATGTTGCACAGGATTTCTAGTGATCTGTAAGGCAGCATTATTATCAACAAAAATATGAGTAGATAGGAATTCTAAACCGTAGTCGCGCATTTGTTGTTGTATCCAAAGAACTTGGGAGCAACAACTCGAGGCAGCAATGTATTCTGCTTCACATGTTGATGTAGCAACACACGTTTGCTTCTTGCACTGCCACGTGACCAGGCGATTTCCTAAGAACTGACATCCTGCTGTTGTTGATTTGCCATCGATTTTGCAACCACCAAAGTCAGAATCACTGTATGCAATTAATTCAAAACTATCATCCCTAGGGTACCAAAGACCAAGGTCAGGGCATCCCTTCAAATAGCGAAAAATCCTTTTGATAGCTGACAGATGAGAGGCCTTCGGGTTTGCTTGATATCTTGCAAGCAGGCATGTTGGATACATGATGTCAGGCCTTGAAGCAGTGAGATACATGAGAGATCCGATCATGGCGCGATAATAAGAAGAGTTGACACTTTCTCCTTTCAAATCCGGAGTAATCCCGTGATTCTGCGGAAGTGGGGTACCAATAGGCGTTGCATCTGACATTTGAAATCGGCTCAAAATGTCACCAACATATTTAGTCTGATGGATGAATATCCCAGACTCTGTTTGTTGTACTTGTAGGCCCAAGAAGAAATTCATCTCCCCCATAGCGCTCATTTCGAACTTTTCCTGCATAACACGTTCGAATTGCCTGCACAAAGATTCATTAGTAGAACCAAAAATTATATCATCAACGTATACCTGCACCAGCAGAAGATCTCCATCTAGTTCCTTGATAAAGAGTGTGCAATCAATAAGACCTCGTCGAAATCCATTCTCCAGAAGATAGTTGGATAAGGTTGCGTACCAAGCCCTAGGTGCTTGATGTAAACCATAAAGAGCTTTGTTTAGCAACCAAACCCGATCGGGGTGAATAGGATCTTCAAAACCTGGAGGTTGTTCGACATGCACCTCTTCTTGAACTATACCATGAAGAAAAGCACTTTTAACGTCCATCTGGTAAACTTTGAATCCTTTGAAAGAAGCATAAGCTAAGAAGATCCGAATAGCTTCCAGACGTGCAACAGGTGCATAAACTTCATTGTAGTCAATGCCTTCTATCTGGCGAAAACCCTGAACAACCAATCTCGCCTTGTTGCGAATAACCACTCCACGGTCTTCTTTCTTGCATTTATAAACCCATCGAGTGCCAATTTTCTTGTAATTCTCTGGTTTTTCAACAAGCTTCCAAACACCAAGCTTTTGAAATTGTTGCAGTTCGTCCTGCATGGCTTCAACCCAAGAATTATCTTTTAAAGCTTCCTTCCAAGATTTCGGTTCTTCTTGTGAAACGTAACACGCGAAGGACCAATCATTTTGAAGACCAGATTCTCTAATTGCTGAATATAAACCAGCATTCTGGTTATTTCTCAGCTGATTACGCGTCTGCACACCGCGTTGGACATCTCCTATAATGTTCTGCTGGGGATGGGTATTGTGAATCCTCGATTCAGGATTTTCAGGAATACTAGCATTAATACCCAAATTGTTAAGATTAAGATCAGCAACCAACTCCTCACCGGGAATATGAGTGGAAGTGGATGCATTTCCTTCAGCAGTATCATCATTCTGCACTTGAGGAGTTTCTAAAGAAGTGCCATGAACAGGAACAACCGGGGCAGAAGTGCCTTCAGTCGTATCAAGATATTCATCATCTTCCGATGACTCATTGTAGTCAGTGGCATCTTCAAATACCTCATTTTGAACAGTATTGTTAACTGAATTAGAACCTTGAGGGCTAACAATAACAGGTCTTACCAATGGCGATCCAGCAGCGTTTTCACTATCAAATAACATTTGAATAGCTGCAGATTCTTCATCAAAGGTAGGCAGATTAAAGGAGTCGAATATCCCATCGTAATCGAACATCCAAGGATCACCCGGAGCTCTAACAGGACTTGTATACCTTTGAACCCTTACTTCATTCCAAAGCTCAATCTTTTTGGTGGTCAGATTCCATACACGAAAATTCGGAGTTGCATATCCAAGGAAGAAACCTTCGATAGCTTTTGCACCAAACTTTCCATCTGGTTCAATCATGGTACATGGACCGCCAAAGGGTTCAAGGAAAGAAAGATCCGGTTTCCTTTTCTGTAGAAGTTCGAAACAAGTTTTGCCATGCCTCTTAACTGTAAGAACTCGGTTCAAAGTGTAGCAAGCAGTCGACACAGCTTCTGCCCAGAATTAAACAGGAAGCTCCGACTCTACCAACATAGTTCTTGCAGTTTCAATAATCGTGCGATTCTTCCTCTCAGCGACACCGTTTTGTTGTGGAGTATAGAGAGAACTGTATTCATGAAGAATGCCTTTAGAAGTACAGAACTCATCCATCACACGGTTTTTGAACTCAGTTCCGTTGTCGCTTCGGATCCTTTTCACTTTCAAAGTGTATAAATTTTCCAACATTGTGAGAAGATCCTTGAGGATTCCAGGAGTATCACTCTTGTGTGCCATGAAAGCTACCCAAGAAAATCTAGAATAGTCATCAGTAACAACCAGACAGTAAGCATCTCTGAATGTTGTCTTGTGCTTCATAGGTCCAAAGAGGTCCATATGAAGACGTTCGAGAGGCATGCTAACAGTGTTGATTTTCTTCAGAGGGTGAGACTTCTTTGTTTGTTTCCCTTTCTGGCACGAAACACAGATATCTTGTAGATGAAAACTTCTCACAGGCACACCATTCACAAGATTATTTTTCACCAAATGGTTCATTTTCCTCAAGTGAATGTGGCCCATTCTTCTGTGCCAAGAAATAGACTCCTTCTATGTAGCTTGTGAGACAAAACATGTTACTTGCGCAGATGACGTAATAGCTTGGCTCATATCAAGAATATAAAGGTCATTAATTCTTGGAGCTGATAAGAGAATCCATTCATCAGGAATCTTGAATCCAGGTTTAAGCACATAACAACCGGCATCATCAAAATGCACGGTGAACTTTTTATCGCAGATTTGCGACACACTGAGAAGATTATGATCAAGTTGACGAACATAATTAATCTTTTCGAAACATACCACACCATTGGAGATCATTCCTTCTCTGGTGATATATCCGCCTTTGTCTCCTGCGAACGCGACATAGCCTCCTCTAATATTTCTCACATCGTACAGAAGCCGTAAGTCGCTCGTCATGTGCCTGGATGCCCCACTATCAACAATCCAATGACTACTGATAGTTCCTCCTGGAACACCCTGCACATATCATCCAATGATTAGTTAAGGATGGGGACCCAAGCCATAGTGGTCTTGGGTCGTCCCTGAGAGTCACGAATAGTGATCTCGATCTGTTGATGATTTTCCAAGCTAACAACTCCCCCTGAACTTTCACCCTTCTTAGGTTTCCAAGTTTGTTTTTGTTTACCAGATTGAGTTTTGTAAACAGATTTTGAAACTTCTGGTTTTAAAAGTGAACTTGGTTCCCTTGGAACAGATTTGACCTCAGATTTTAAAGCCTTTTCTATTTTCTTCACATTTTGATGTCGTTGTTTCGTTTCCTGTTCTTTTATCATGTTTTGGTGAAACGGGACGACATTGAGGGTGAATCTTTTCAGGTGGTGCTTTCTCAACAAATTTCTCTTTAGGAGTGTTTGCACAATCTTTGATGATGTGCCCAAACTCCCCACATTTAAAACACGTTCTCCTCTCAAAAACTTAGGAGAACCGGATCGACGATCAGATGTCGAACCTGTAGAACCTGAGGTACTTGCCTTTTCATCACACCCGTTTGAATGTTGAGTGTAATTGTTTTGACTGTTACGCTTTAAAATCTTGACTTGTTGTACAAAATCGGTGTTTAATTTGTTTGCAAAAGTCTCAATTTTATCAGTACCCCCAGATGCCACAAATCTGACATCATTGTTTTTCTTTTGATAACGAGCTCCTGATGTTTCAACTTTTGACTTAGAAACATTTGACCTTTGAGCTCGTTGAAATGGTTGTTTACCCTTAGGAGTAAAAGGTTGTTGCTTTGTTGGGGATTTTTGATTTCCAAATTGCTTTTTGATTTCAGCCTTAGGAATTGGATCACATTGAGTTACAGTAACTCCTTTAATCGACTTTCCCAAAAACTTACTTGTGTTATTTTCAAAAACGTTATCAATCGATGATGGATTGACATTTTTAATTGGAAAATCACTATCTGAATAGATTTTAGAATCACCAACCAAAGTATACAACACATTGTTACTCTTAATGGTAGACACAGGTTTCTTGTCGTCCTTGACAGGATTAATCACTTGTTTGGCAACTTGTTGCTCATCAGGAATAGGAGGATCACAAAGAATATGATTCTCAATTGGAATTTCTATTCCCTTTTTCTTGTCAAGTGATTCATCCTGGTCATTAGCATCTGCTTCAACATCAGATGAATCATAATCCTCAACAGTTGGAGGACTTTGACTCACTGTTGTTGAAGTTTCTGTTTCAACATATGAGGTTCCAAAGGAATTGTTCGGTTTGAACCCTTATCCAGTAGTAAATTCCTCATAATTAAGAGGCACACTGGGTTCAAAACGAGGCATATCCTCTTCATCAGGTGGTGCAGCATAATTGTGTCTCAAAGGGGGCGGACATTTCTTATACCCAACACCACTCTTGTTTTTCTTCAGTTGTTGAACGTCAATTATGTGATCGAGCACAAATCGGGAGTTAGAATAACTCTCCAATTTTTGCTTGATCGCATCGTGCTCGCATTTTGCAATGGCTAATTCCTTTTTGGTTTCCTCAACGATATTTATGTACTTGTTAATACTAACTTGTTTGTGATAAACAACTTTAGTAGTTTCGGAAACACTTTTCTTTAAATTTTCAATTAAAGATTTAAAGTCCTTTTCGTTTCTTGTTAAAGCCATATTTGCTTCTTTGCACTTTGACATATCAAGAACCAAACTTTGATTGTGACTATGAATTTTGTCACATTCAAGTTTCACTCTATCAAATTCCTGTTTCATATAAGCACAATCAGTACATATTCTAGGAGTTTCAGATGTTACCTGACTCGAAGAGGCTGAAACATTTACCATAAAGGCAGTTTGAAAAGAAAAAGATCCGTCTTCAGAGAAGAACTTCTCCATTTCCTTAGATGCTATCCCAGCTTTCTTGATAAGAACAGATTTCTGAGACTTCAACTCCTCTGCTTCATTCAACAAGTCATCAATAGAAGTCGCTTCTTCTTTCACATCTCCCGAAATAGAACTTTCTTCATCCGAACTCCCGGTATAACCCGAACTGTCGTCACTTTCAGAAAATTCTTCTTTATGAACGTGCTTGATGTGATTGATGATCTTTGCATAGCACGCTGTTCCTCCTCCTTCATTATCACCTCCCCCTAATTGTAAAGACCAATTACACCCTTCATCTGTTTGAACAGTCAATGCACGAGTGTTGTTAGATGGTCCAGACTGGTCCTGGTTGGTAGTATTGTTCACAGCTACTATCCCTTTTCCACGATTTTCTTGAGTGCCTTGATTTGCATTGGAAGTACTTGTCTGATTTCTGAACGGGTTCTGATTGCCTTGCTTGGCTGGTCGGGTGCACTCGCGTTTGAAGTGACCCTTTTCGCCACAATTAAAACTGTAGGATCGTTTGCTGACCCGAACGAGTCGTTCAGAGGTTGTCTCTTGCGTTTCAGATGCGGAATAATAAGAAATGCAAGTAGATATAGCTTGTTCTTTCTCCTAACTGCTTGTTTTATTGATATGAAACGTTTTACAGCTCGATCTTCACAACGGCAGAGCTTCGGCGTGGAATTTCACATCTATCTTCTATGGTTCGCCCTAATGACACCTATATATAGAGTTTCTGGTTCGCTTATGTGTCACATGACCATAAAAGCGGACCAGACATGTACAAATAAGCGATCCACACTGCCAAATAAGCGAACCAACATCCCTATGTCCCTATGAGCGGACCAGACATGTAACACCTATACAGACTCCTGTTTTCTCGTAAAACGTGCCCTATGCTATACAATACAACATAAGACCTGATCCTAGACACCTAGACGGAATCAACAGATGTAGTGCACCAACAGACTCCCCCTCAGATGTTGATGGAGTCGCCTATACACTCTGACTGCAAAACCGTGTCTTCACATCTTCAATCTAGATCAGTCTCTGGGCTTTTTCTTCTTTTAATCTTCAGACTCCCTTTCTCGATTTACTGGCATTCTTTTGTTCTTCAGTAACATCTTCAGGATCGTTGTCTGATCTACACAGGCTTTCAGAATTGATTTCCAGGATCGAAACTTGGCTCTCTTCCAACAGAGATTTTCAGAATATCAAAACCTGGCTACCTGCACAATCTTAACCCAGACATAAATTTTCTAATTTTATCATATATCAAATACCTGTGCATCAACACATGACTCTTATAATCACTAAAACAAAACATATAATTGCAACATCTCAGGCTCTCTCTCAAATATCTATGATGAACCACTTGAAGAAGGTTAGCTTTAACGAAAACAGTTAGATTTACACAAACACTCCCCCTCAAATGCTGCTCATCATGTTTAGCACTAGAAATTTTGAAAATCAGTTTTCCAACATCAGTTGTCGAAAATCTTTTTGACTTTTTCAAAAATTATGCTAAAACACACACAAAATCTTTTTGGATTTTCTGAGAGACTAAAATGCAGAAATAAAATATTTACAGACAAAATTTTTGTGAGTTCATGCAAGAGGATCATATCAGTTTATGACAAATCACAAGTACCGTTGAGCTTAGTTACACATTAAGAATTAAACAATTCACTTAGATTGCCAATATACTGATCCACTTAAATTTTCACACAACTTTCAACTTATTCAGGATATGAGTTAGGTGTTTTAAGAAACTTAAACTCATTCATGTGTCCCACCTCTTGAATATACTCCCGTATCCAGATCCCAATATTCAGTCTTACAGGTGAGTATACCACAGATGATATCTGTCAGGGGAATAAATTATAGTACGAGGGCCGTGAGAGCTCAGGTCGATCTTTCGATACGCAGAGAGATGACGGCTTCGACTTTTGGTGTGTCCCCTTTAGAGGATCTTTTGATTACAACAGCAATGACTATCAATTTTATTGTTTCATCAATTTGCTGAGGGCTGCGCTATATTTCAAGCATGCGGAAAGTATTCTCCGAGGACTAGGTCAGAAATTCCTTTCAGCAGAAGTCCCGGGATAATACCCCAGATATCACTGAGCATAAAGACCTAGTATCTCAGAAAGAGGGACCTTTCAAACGAGATTTCAGGGGTTACCTATATATCCAAGTAGTGTTCCCCAAGAAATAAGCAAGTTTGAATTTATGTTTATATCCCGAAAAAGCTTACTAAATGTGTAAAAACCTATCGGCATATCATCAGTGAGACTGTTTAACGCTATTTAAACATTACAATTCTTTAGCATACTGTGACCGTCTACTGATGTACTATCATTTCCTCTTCTAGACACAAAAACTCATTTTTAATTTTATCATGTTTTTGCCTTTTTCAAATTTTCTAATGTTTTTGGATTTTCTAAAAAATTCTTACTCCCCCTAAAATGCAAACACATTTCAAGGGAAATTTGAAAACTAAGACTCTTGACACAATTGAAACATACAAATTGTACAAAAACTTGACAACTGACACTGAATCACCTCAAATCGCCATTCACTCGGCATAAACAATCAGAACTCCCCCTATCACAAACCTTTTTCTCATTTAGATTTCAAAACACTTAAGTTTGTTTTAATCAAAATGATTTTTCCGGAAAATGAATTTGTGTTGATAAAAACCATTTGTAAGTCTTATCATTTTAAGAACGGGGATGTGTTTCATCATCTTGTTCGTCTCTTGTCATATATAGTAAATCAAGTACAAATTAATGTCCCTGATTTACCATTTGCATTCAAGCAACCTCTAAACCAATTGTAAAAATAACCACTTGTAAAAACACACAATACCACTTGTAGGAATGTTACGTCTACATCACCATTTTACCAATCAGGATGCCGATTCCTGCTTTGCACTTATCAACCTGGAAGCTCCGGCGTAGTCCTTTAACCTGTAAACATTCAAACACCATCAAAATCTTTCAACCAAAATCTTCAAACATTAGAAAGATGCCGATTCCTGATCCACGATATAAACTTGGGATCTCCGGCATAGTCCTTGAGACTATCATGGGAAACAAACTTCCATCCAAGTCTTTTCAGACTTGATGGCTTTCAACTCTTGAGCAGTAGGGTTGTATGTTGCCTTTTTCGTGGCATAAAAATCTTTTACTCCCTTAGCTCTCCCACTCAACATTTTCCCAAAAATCTTTTTAACATTCCCGTTGAATGTTTTCTCTACATCAAAATCATCCTTTTCTTTATAAAACTGATTCGAAATCTCAGTTTTTCCCACTTTCTTCTTCACTTCCTCAAACTTCAATGATGGAAACTCCTCATCATTCACTGAAATCTTCTTCTCAACCTGTGGCTCTTCTGGCTTTGTGGAACCAGATTCCTCGCCGACATTCACATCAATTTTCTTAATGACCCACACTTGGTTGTCATTCTCTTTCTTTTTATAAAAATTCTTTTTAGAACACTCACCAACCTCATAAGTTGAATTTTCAAAAATTTAAAATTTTTCAGTTGGTGTTTCAACATCAACAACTTTTTCTTTCAATTTCTGAGAAACTCTCTGTTTTGTTTTGGCATTTTTCTGACAGTTCCATGCAATATGACCAGTTTCATGGCACTTGTAACAGGAACGAGTCTCTCTTTGATAAAACAATTCAGTTCCATTCTTCTTCTTTTCAGCAATAAATTCTTGATTTGACTGTCTCCAGAATGGTTTCTTATGTTCCTCTTCTGCACTTCCACCTGACACAAATTCTGTTTTTGTTTTAGAATTTTTCAAATTTTTATGATTTTCTGGTGGAATAAATCCAAGACCTTTCTTTTTGTAGCTACAATTTTGGTTAGTTTTCTTTTGAAAACCAATACCAGAATTGTACCCCTTTTTCTTGTTTAGACGTTGTTGAACTCTTGAAGTGTACTTTTTAGGTTTTTCAGTAAGATTTAAATCTTTTATTTCAGAAATATTAATTTCTGTCATTTTGAAAACCTTTTTGATCATGTCAAAACGAACACTTCTTATTGGAAACTCTTTGTCAGAATATAATTTGTCCGAATCATTTAAAGTGTATGCAACTTCAAATGTTTCATCATCCAAATTTGCTTTTGATAAGAAAAATTCTTTACTATAAGATCGTTTAACCGACGACTTTTGACTGTTGACTGACGAATTTGACCCTCCAGACTCAGACTCCTCTTCAGTATCCAACACCTGATCGACCACCTTTTTGATTAACTCAGACTCATGATCAGTATCAGACGAGGTAAACGTGATATCAATGTTATCTGGTAAAACGTCAGTTGTGTCGGTTTTTAGCTTTATATTGACAGCTTTTTCAAGTTGCTCCTCGTTTGGTTTTCTAGGAGAATACCCTTCCCAAATTGGAGGCGGACACTTGTTATATCTAACAGTCGGTTTCTTACCACAATCTTTCTTTTCCTTTGGCTTCTCATCTTGAAAAGCTTCCATACCTGCAACAGTTGGGTAAATACGATCAATGAGATAATCAGAACTAGAATAACTTTGCAATAAACGTCTAATCCTTTCATTCTCAATCTTTTCTGTTTCCAACTCTTGCTTCCACTTAGCACTCTCTTCGATGTAAAAGTTGATGGCTTTTTGCTTTGTCATCATCACCGCATTCATCATTGTAAGTGCTTGTTCTCGTTCTGAGTTTGTCTTTTGGAGACCAGTTACTGTTTTGTTCAAAACATCATAAGATTCTTTTACATAGTTGAGATTGAACAGTAACTGCTCTTTTTTCTTCTCATACTCCGCAATTATGTCATCTTTTGCAGCACATTCCTTGCAAGCTTCCAAACACTTCTCGCAAGGCTTTACGACTTCAACAATCTTCTCAACTTCGATTGTTTTAACAACCTCAATCACTTTTTCTACTTCAATCACCTTTTCTTCTTCATTTTCAATCTCGGTAATCTTCTCAACAACACTTTCAGCATTCTGAACATCACCATCAGATTCAGTTTGTTGTTCTTTAGCAGCTCTTTTCTCCTTTAGTTTCTCTACTCGATCTGCAAAATAGAAATGAAAACTTTCAGGAGAAAGATGAGATTTGGCAACATTTATATGTTTTTCTTCCTCATCATCACTACTGCTATGATCTGGTGATTGATCAAATTTTACAGATTTATCAGAATCATCATCTGATTTACTAAAATCAGACGATGTTTTATCAAAAACAACTGCCTTTTCTGAAACAAACTCATTCTGTACATCTTCATCTGAACTCTGTAAACTTTCATCTAAACCTTCTGAAATTTCTCCAGATATCTCTGAAAGTTTATCAGTACTATCTGACCCTTCATCGGTTGACACAGACTTTTCATCTTCACTTTTCACATTCTCCCCGATAGATCTCATCCAAGTAGTAAACAAATCTGGCTCTCGGGCGATCTTGGCAATGAACGCTTTGAACTCTCCCTTTTCATCCACAAACATATCCCAACTGAAACCTTCTGGTAGTTTCTCATCATCTTGATCGATAATGCGTGCTGCTTTGCCTTCAGATGATATGTAATCACTCCAGCTGAAATCTACCAAACATGCTCTTTTGGGATCTTTAATCTCTCTCCTGTGAGCTGTCTGTGGTTCTTGGAATTGACCGACTTGTTGATAGATAGCTTTGCGGTAGTAATCATCTTTCCCGAATGGATTCTGTGCTCCGCTAGCTTCTCTTCCTTTGCACTCCCGTTTGAAATGACCTTTCTCCCTGCATCGAAAACAAGTAACTTTAGATTTATCAAAATCTAAAGTTGATACATGAGCATCTAGAAAGTCATTTCTCCCAGTAATGGTTTTGAATTTCTCAGCTCGTCAAAGAACACTTGCGAGACACCATTTGATATCCCTAAGTTCCATCTCTTCGGCGTCTATCTGATCGTAATCCTCTTTGGTAAGCATAGGATTGCCGATCCGACCAGCAACAAGACCTTCATAAGATAACAGTACTGAACCCAGAAGTGCCATATGGTCTTTAGCAGTGTCTTCAGAGAAGCTTTGACCTTCTGGAAGGTTGAGAGCTATGTTGCATTGAATCACGTATCCATTTCCTGTTTTTGTACTCTGAGACTGAAAACTCGTGTTAGTCTCTTTTGGATTCACACTCGGAAATGATGAAAACCCGCTGCTATTCTTGTTCGAACCCTGATCAGCTTTCTCAGATGAATCACCAGCACTGAAAGCAGTTTGAATCTTCGGACTTCTTTCAGACTCAGTAGCTGGAATACTACCCCTGTAGTACATCTTCACATCCTGTTGACCACTCGGACTATTCATCCTCGCAATCTTCTGCTGTTCAAGATCCTGACTCTCAATTTTCTCTATAAACTGTGAGATTGTCAACCCATCATACACACCAGTATTCTTCAAGATCATCAAAGACGTTCCCCACTCCTTTTGAGGTAACGCGTCCGCCAATTTATCCACCCACTCCTCACGACCTTTTTCAACACCCAACATAGATAAAGATCGCACCAAATGACAGTATCCCTCGATTAGCTTTTTAGTATCCTCTCCCGGTAAACTACTAAACAAATCAAATTCTTTCTTTAGTAACGCTTTCTTGCTTTTGATCATGTTTTCGCTTCCCTCGAACTTGACCTTTAGCGCATCCCAAATTGACTTAGCAGTTTTGTCGTGCTGTAACAGGATGAATATATCTTCTTTTATCGCCTGCTGCAACAAACTAATCATCATTTTCTCAGCTCTATACATTGCTCGTTCTTGATCAGTGAACTCGGATATTTCTTTGATGACTTGCAAATCTGTTCGAGGCAATGTGTACTTCTTCAATATGCATTCCCACGATCTGAGATGATTTTCCTGAACCCAGTTTTCAAACCGATCCTTCCATCCATAATACTCCTCAATGTTCATCAATTTAGGGGGCTTTTGAGTCGTTCCCGTCTCGTTTTCTAAATTCATTGCTTGAGCAATTGCGGCTGGAGTAGTCGATGAGGCAAATGCGTTGTAAAACTCGGAATCCATACTGACTTAACACGTATTTCAAGGCAAATGACAGAAGAGCGAACCAAGTCTGAACAAATAAGCGAACCAGAAAAATCCAAATAAGCGAACTAGAATTATTCTTTGGAGCGAACCAGAATGAATCTTTGGAGCGAACCAGAATGATGCTTTGGAGCGAACCAGAATGATGCTTTGGAGCGGACCAGAAATGATGCTTTGGAGCGGACCAGAAATATACACTGGAGCGGACCTGAATGTGACCTGTTCTTGAAGCGTACCAGAAATATCCTTTGGAGCGGTCCAGCAACAATGTCCGTTCGAGCGGACCAGAGACTGTTCAAATGAGCGATCCAGAAAAATAAATGTCTTAAGAGCGGTCCAGAAATTGTTCGTTCGAGCGGTCCAAGATTACTAATTTGGAGCGAACCAGAACCAAATCTGTACGAATGAGCGGTCCAAAACGTGATCTAAGAGTGATTCATGATGACGTCACTTCGAGTGATCCACATATCGAACATGTTTTGACTTGTTAAAACTTCGAATTTCGGCTTCAAACTTTCCAGGGTTTATCTCGATACTATTGCGCACAAGCTGTGAAAATTTGAGCGAATTCCGACCATGAAATCTTCCCGAATCAGTAAAAGAAAGTGTAGAAGTGAGAAGAAATGATGAAAAAAACAGCTACAATCTGCAGAAAACCTCCTCCCAAGCTCTGATACCACTTGTAGGATCGTTTGCTGACCCGAACGAGTCGTTCAGAGGTTGTCTCTTGCGTTTCAGATGCAGAATAATAAGAAATGCAAGTAGATATAGCTTGTTCTTTCTCCTAACTGCTTGTTTTATTGATATGAAACGTTTTACAGCTCGATCTTCACACCGGCAGAGCTTCGGCGTGGAATTTCACATCTATCTTCTATGGTTCGCCCTAATGACACCTATATATAGAGTTTCTGGTTCGCTTATGTGTCACATGACCATAAAAGCGGACCAGACATGTACAAATAAGCGATCCACACTGCCAAATAAGCGAACCAACATCCCTATGTCCCTATGAGCGGACCAGACATGTAACACCTATACAGACTCCTGTTTTCTCGTAAAACGTGCCCTATGCTATACAATACAACATAAGACCTGATCCTAGACACCTAGACGGAATCAACAGATGTAGTGCACCAACAAAAACATGTAACCGCTTCTTTATCAAACCCGTACTTCGTTTCCTTCTTACTATCCAAAGAACTTCTTCCTGTTCTACTCATGAAATCCCTTGCCCTTCTAACTGCACTTGCAAACGCCCACTTTATATCCATCAACTCCATTTCATCACGGTCGATTTGTTGATAATCTTCGTTGGTCATACTGATGTTCCCAATTTGACCTGCTACCAAACCGCAGTAGGCACTGACCATTGTATTAATGAGTTCCATGTGCTCCTTTGCTACTTCAATGCTAACTTTTGAGAGGTTCGAAGTATCAACTTTGACAGTGTTCGGGTTTTGAGGTGGAGGATTGTTGGTATAATGTACTTGTTGTGGTGGTTGTGCTTTAGATTTGGACATTAATTGTGAAAGATAAGCACCTAAATCAAACTCTGGTTGAGTAGTAGTAACTTGAGGTGGAGGTTGAGATTGAGATTTGGATAGCGATTGTGAAAGATAAGCACCTAAATCAAACTCTGGTTGAGTTGATGAGTTTGTGTTGGAAACAAACGCCGTTTGAAGCTTAGGTTGCTGAACAGAACTAGAACTAGCTGAAGGAGCAAAACCAGGCAAATACATTTCTGTGTTTTGAGGAACTCCAATCCTTTTAGATTTCCTAGTTTCCTCTTCGTTCTTGTGCTCCAACTTCTGAACGAATCCATAGATAGTGACATTTTCCCCATCCAGAGCACCAGTATGCTTTAGAAGTTCAATGAATGGACTCCATATAGGAGGTAGAGCATCAGCTAAACGTGCAATCATTTCCACATGAGTTGTGACAACCTTATAAGAACTCATTTCACTTATCAAATGATAGAAACGAGAAGTCATATCATTTAGGGTTTCATTTTCCAAAGATTGAAATGATTCATATTCTTTCTTCAAAAGATCATGGCGTTTTTTTCTAGAAGCTGCATTTCCTTCTCCTCTTGTTTCCAATGCATCCCATAAAGCTTTTGTGCTCTTACTATAAGAAAATTGATGATAGATGTCTTTATGAAGAGCTTGTGTTAGAAAAGCAAACGCCTTCTTCTCTAATTCATAGGCTTTCTTGTCTTCTTCAAGCATATTAGAAATACCAGCGGCAGTTGATGCTGCTGCTTCTAGTTCCGGGCTACATTCAGTAGTGAAACACGTCCAAAGTTCAACGTTTTGCCCTTGAATGTATGTATGAAAACGACCCTTCCATGATGGATAGTCGTTCATGTGATTTAGCTTTGGCGGGCGATTGTTGCTTCCCGTCTCATTCTCACTGAGCAATAGATTTTGAATGTTTTGATTTTGATTAGAAACCATTGCCCATTGACCTGCATTTATTGATTGTTGTTTTTGTGGCAATTGGTTCATTAAATCGGCAAGCGAAGGCTGATTTTCCCTTGGTCTTGAGTCCGAACTCCAATCCCACAGACCTTTGTTACTCATATCTGGTATATGTATGATAACACCTAGTCAAACAGTTGAAAACAAACAATTAGAACACTTCTGCAAGTCCACTGTGTAAAATTGACACACACCCGACGAAACACTTTCCACGAAACAAACTTGTTTCGTCGAAATGAATGTTGACGAAACAGACTTGTTTTGTTGAAGATATTATGACGAAACAGATTTCTGTTTCGTCCAAGATATTTTTGACGAAACGGATTTGATTCGTCGCCTACTTGTTTCGTCAAGGATAAGTCTCAGACAACTAGATATTTTTCTGATGCAAGTGATGTTTGTAACACCGTTTTTCAACGCAACATGCTTTTTCAGAAACTAATGATCACAATTTTACACTAAAGTCAATTTAATGTATAATATGTTATAACACTTAGGTTTCGACAATTTAAAGATCAAGTTCACAAATGCGATAAGAACAATTATGAAGATATGAAGAACACACTCAAGAACAATGAGTTTTCCGGTGACTGATAATTTTCCGAAACACGAAAATGCACAAGACTTTCACTAAAAACCCGATTTAAAGCATAAACAAACAATCTAAAAAGTTTTTTGATAAAACTCTTTAGCAAATAACAAGAAATCAACAGATTTTTATGAAAATTTTTCCAGAAATTATGAATTTTCAAGAACAATTTTTCAAAAAAACAATCACAAATACTTGATAAAAACCGAGCAATGTTTGATTTTAAACAAGGATAAGAGCCAAACGCTCTGATACCAATTGTAGGTCCCGAAATCTGAGGATCGATAACGAACCGAATCACTTGTTTATAGCAAACACGGTTACGTGTGCGGAATCCACATAACTATGCCAAATCAAACATATAAAGCAATAACAACAAAGTATTAATCAATGAAACACAATCGATTGATTAAACGGGATGAGAACCGATTACCAACTGATACAAACACAGTTTAGACAGAATTTTGACAGAGTTTCTTTACTGGTATTATCTCATCTATCTTCAAAGAGAAAGCAGACTTGGTTTATATAGTCCCTGGGCCCAACAGTCGACGAAACACAAGGTGTCTCGACGAAACAGAATATGGGCCAAACATTGGGCTTGAAGCAGCCCATTACACGACGAATCAAGTGTGATTCGTCATGACTGTCGGCGAAACAGAATGATTAAACACAAGTCTGTTTCGTCGTGAGTTGTTCGACAAAACAGACCTGTTTCGTCGAGGACTGCATCAGCTGTTCTGTTTGCTGTAAACAGACAGCAAATAGATAGAATAGATAAACACATAATGACCATTATACCCTTGTCATGCAACATGCATTGTTCGTTAAACATTACATAACAAAATGAGACAAACAAGTCAGACACAAGTGGATAGGAGGATATCCGACTTGGTCGACATCAAATACATACTCGATAAACCTTAAAAGACCGTACAAAATACAACGATAAGTAAGACTAGTTACAGACACTAAAAAATGCATCAACAGTAAGAGACATACAAAATCAAACTGATGAGGAAAATTGATTAATAGTTAGTCATTCATAGTACGATATGCAGTTGTACATGGTCATCAATTAAAACCCGTCTCTTTTATGAACACTCTTAATAAGACTTATGGGTAATAGACCTTTAGTTATAGGATCCTTAAGCATATCACGAATGCATTCGATACAAAGATTTAGTTTCCTCAATTCGTTCAGAAACGAATAATTAATTGCGTATCGAAATTTAATGCAGCACCTCTCGAACTGTTACTGTTCAAGGAGACATGGTAGCTGACTTTATCACAACAAGTCTTCAATATACTAATTATATGGAGTTAATAAAGTCATGAGTCCACTGATAAATTTCCAACAACATTTAGTGACTATATTATGTCGTTATAACTTAGGTTGTTGATATCAGTCCATTATGACTCCTCCATGAGATAGGTTTTGTCTGCTGATATAAAGATATACCCAAAATTACATTTTGTCATCTTTGAATATTACAAAGTTAGAGTAATAAACCGGTTTGAGTTCTCACTTCTTCTTTAAATTATAGCCTCTCGTTTCTTTTAAAGATATTGTAATACTCTATTAGATGCTTCACATTAATCTAGACATATCTAGTGTGTTTCAATGTGAGTAATATCTAAACGAGTATAGACTTAAACTTACATAAGGCTTCTAATTAATGAAGCGTAAGAAATAATCTCATTTATCCTATTATCCTCTAAAGGAGAGCAATATGTTTGTTACATATGTAAGGACCAATTTAATGTTAAACTTATGGAATGGAAGTAATGTCCCATTTGGTCTATCTCAACATGTTATGATATCTATTATGTAAGAAATATCTCTGAGATCTATTATATCAAAGTTTGTGTTAACAATGCTTTGACTTATGTAACATCTACTTGTCAAAAGAATATCATCTATATAGACAAGTTTATCTTAGTTGCTCCCACTCATCTTGAGGTAGGTACATTGTTCCACTTGGTTGTTGATGAAAATAATTGCGTTAAGATTTCATCACATTATGATGTTTGCATTAAACCATACATGGATTTTATTGGCTTATAGACAAACTGTTCTTTAACCTTAAGTTTAGAACTTTCAGGTTGTTTTATGAACATGTAAATATGTCAGCCAGTTGTTAGGGAAAATTGTTTTAATGTTCATCTAATGTAGCTCAAAACTTTTATAAGCTACTAGAACAGTGATGATCCTAAAAGAAATCTT
This sequence comes from Helianthus tuberosus, assembly GCA_030545235.1. Taxonomy (NCBI): domain Eukaryota; kingdom Viridiplantae; phylum Streptophyta; class Magnoliopsida; order Asterales; family Asteraceae; genus Helianthus; species Helianthus tuberosus. The sequence continues at coordinate 60,837,873 of CM060401.1, forward strand.
TTATTAGATATGTAAGAAAGATTCTTTAATGATATATCTTTTCCTGAGTATAACCTTTGACAATCAATCATGCTTCTTTGTGTCTTAACGTTTATATCAGGATTTGGTTTAGTTATGAACACTCTTAGGTAATTCAATCAAATCCCAAACGTTATACGAACACATAAAACAGTTTTACTAGAAAACAGTTTTATTCTATTTAGAAGATTAATTGATGCTAATGGCTTAATTAGGAGAGATAGGATCAATAAACTTTTCCAAAATCCATTTCAACTTCAGTTAGGGAAGTTATGTAATCATCAAAGTTAGTAGGTTTTTAAACCTAGATGACCTCCTAAGTTGATTATTAGGTTTATTAGAAGTTTCAGTTTATGGATTAGCTCTTGGTTAGGTTGCTATCATTTTCAGGATTCTAAGTTTGTAAGAGTTGGTGCAGTATGGTGTACAAGAGGTGTAATCGGAGTTAAATTCAGAGTAAAATTTAATGACACTCTTCCCCCCGCCTCTTGTATTCCTTGCAAGTCATGATAAGGACTTTGACTACTCCCACTGACCTTAGAAATATTTAGGAACTCAGCATGCTTAGGATCAATATTTAACGACCAAACAAATTCTAATAGAGAAAACATATTAATGACGTTAGTCATTGTAGTTTCTCTTGTTGAGGATTATGTTAGTTTAGGTAAGAAATCTAAGTGTGCCCACAATTAAGCAACAATGAAACTTTTGTAAGAGTAGCATTAGATTTTAAGGAGACAAGTGATGATAGAACAGTGTCAAGATGGAGCAGTGTCTTGTACAAGAGGTGTAAACTGAAGTAATATAAAGTTTTCACTCCCCCACCTCTTGCAACTTTTTACAAGTTATAATTAAGACACTTAATGCTCCCACTGATCTATGATATCTCTATAAATGCTACAAGATAAGTTTCAATTAGGTATGTGACGTGGGAACCTATCATATATATATATATATTAGACTTTACTTGATTTCCTTAATGTCTAGATGTCATAAGAAACTTAGGGACATATTTAATAGAAATCATGTTAAGCACATTTATGAATAGATTTCTTTAAGACCATGGGTCATATGAGACTAATTTAGATACAAGCAGATAGTCTTTAATTGATAAATGAATTATGTCTGAATATTCCATTAGGAATAAGTTCCTTGAATGTTAATGAAATATAACTTATGATGGACCTATACTTATTCCTTAAGCCAAGTAATATTTAGGGCTATAACGTCATGATTTAAAATCACTTAGAATGAGATTAGATAAGAAATCATCCTCATTAACCATGTCATGATTTCTCATGAATTTTGGTTATAATGGATGAAATTTGTAAGTCTCATTTTCCTTTTGTCAAATTTTTCATTTGCATGATGACAAAAGTTGTGAAAGTGTAAGGTATCATCTAGTTTTATCTTAATAATGTTTCAATCCAGATATTTAGAACAAATAAGATGAGAGTTTAAGATAAGTGTGACTTTATGTTGACTATGCAAACCTCACAACCTTCATAACATTGCTTAATTATGATACTATATTCTGATTAATACTCAGAATATATGTACGGTATCGAAAAACGTTGTTAGAAGACTGCTTATTATTGTCCTTATAACCTTAACATTTAATTTTGTCACTAACTCTCATGTTAGTTATTTGTTAACTTCTGGTAAGGAAACGTTTAAAAACTAGAGTCAACTAATCATGTGTTAATAGGAATATTATAATTAGTAGACTTAAATATCTTTAATAAGTGACTATCTAATTAATTCATCCAACTGTTCTTTAGAATAATGGATAGTCTCGTTGCTTATGTTTAGTCTAATGACATAATTATGCAGTGAGATTTTCCCTTGAAGAACCTTAGAGGTGGAATTAACACTTGTAATTTGTTTATGGACCTTAGAACAAACCTCTTTTAAGGTTTTAAGTGGTTGTAAGGTGAGTAACAACTTATTTTCCAGCTTCAAACATTTATTTCTTTGTACATATGTTGCTTATCAACATACTCATTATACTTTGGTATTTTTGAGTGTTATAGTTGATTTATAAGGCATCAAATTGTACAAGTGAAAATCTTAGTATGTAATGTACTGAAAATTGTACTTATTTCCATGTGTAAGCCCTTAACTTTATGGGTCATGGCATTGTACATTATGATGTATTCACATAAACCACTTAACTTTATAATTTAGAATTGTAAATGAAGGTATGCATCTTAGGAGTTCTAGTGATTATTCCATATATAAGCGATTAGCCTTAGGAAAGACTTAATCTGAAATAACTTTAGTGATAGCATTATGTTAGAGAGTTCTTGATTATCATAAGAGACATCATGTTCGATTTGTCCTAATCATCATGCTCTAATTTTCTTCTATATAATCTTTATCAGAATAGAGCAATAGGATTATCGTGTCTTAAGAAATAATCAAGGATTTAATTTAAGAGCTAATTCTAATAGAAACTTTAAATAAAGCAAACATTTTAGGTTTAGGAGTTAGAGTGGATGAGATATATGTAGAAGTAAATTATAGTGAGTAAAATTATGGGTACTAAAAAATAAGACAGACGAAATGATCATAAAATTAATTAAGGATCATCAATATAAGGATCATTATGTGAAGAGATTGTGATATGTCTATTACTAACATCAAAATAATAGACTTAGTAAAATTCTACTTAAACAAAACAAATCAGCTTTGGCCAGAAGTGTAATCATTTAAGTATGTGTGCAAAGTAATCGTGACAAATCAGCTTTGGCCAGAAATGAGACAATCACTTTAGTTATGCACTTGTCAAGCATGCTAAACATAAATGAATTAAATCAGCTTTGGCCAGAATTAAAACATTTCACGTTTGTAATGCATACTCAACACATCTTTTATAATACTTGAATAATAAATAGATATATTAAATCAGCTTTGGCCAGAATTAATACATCAGAAGCTCATTCAAGTTAAGCTAGTTTGGTTTTGTAAAACATTATTTGATCCTTATTAATTAACTAAGTATTTACAGAACCAAATTTAAAAAAAAAATTAGGTCACATTAAACAGCTTAAAAATAATGAGGTTTCGAGTCTTGTGCGATCAGTAATGACCAAGTCTTATGCGATCAATAAGGCCCAAAACAAATTTGTGCGATCAGTAAGGACTTGTGCGATCAATAATGACTTGTGCGATCAGTGAGGCCCAAATAATTTGTGCGATCAGTAAGGCCCAATAACTTGTGTGATCAGTAATGCCTTGTGCGATCCACAAGTCTTGTGCGATCCACAAGTCTTGTGCGATCCACAAATCTTGTGCGATCCACAAATCTTGCGCGATTTCCCTTGTGCGATCAGATCATTTTTTTTTCTTTGTGATCTGATCTTGTGCGAATGTCTTGTGCGATCAGATCATATCTGATCTGATCTTGTGCGACTATTAAGGGACTTGTGCGATTAGTACATTTATGATTTCGAAACCCACTGTTAATAGCTGTTTCTTGTTATAATAACTAAAACTCGAAATTTAAGGGATCGTGGGATAGTGTTTCCTATTTTATTTATAACCTAAACTTATCAAAAGATTTCGAAAATAATAACTGAAAATCCTTTAACAGTTTTCGAAATTTTAATAGATAAAATTTAGATCAAACATTGGAAAAACATCCACTAATCCAAATTATATTCCAAAATAAGGGAATTTTCGAGTTTTCGCTTAGAACAATATGATGAACCCAAAAATATAAAAAACATAATTCTGGGTTCCGAAATCTAAATTTTAAGACTTTCTTTAATAGATTTCGAATATTAGTTTTACCCATTATAATTTCGAGTCAAATTCATTAAACATCAACTTCCGAAAAACAGGGATTTCGGCAACAAAACTCGAAAACAGCCGTGATCATGAAGGCTTAAAATATTTTTCTGTTTTCCAGATTTTTGATCCCAGAATAATGGATACGAAAACAGAACTGATTTATCAACATATGCTCTGATACCACATGTTGATCCGTTCTGTTTAAAACATAAAGGAAAACAGAAATAACATACCTTTGATTGCATCAGTAGAGAATCCAGTCAGAGACGCAGCCACGGTGTTCGACATAGTTGTCAGTTTGATCTGGTTCCTCCTTAGGGTGTAAAGTGATGATGGAGATGAACCGAAAGTAGGGAGGTTTCGGTTATGGAGAGAGAGAGGGACGAATTGTGATGTTATGTTGTTAGGTTGTGTGTCTAACCTTTAATCTCTCTAATAATCTCCTTATATATACACCCAAGAGGAAACCCAATTAGTTAATAAGGGTAATATGGTCTATCAACAATTACCAACTAATTATTAATAGGTTATTAATATATTTTGATCTATATTATATAAATGATAATGATGGCTACTAGATTAAATATAAATAAATAAATATTTAATCTTACACGGTTTTGTCTCTTTGAAGAACTTTGGCGATTTACCAAAACGAACACGCCTCTCGTCAATAAGTTTCTTGGCAAATCTATCCAAAGAAAAGATTCTATTTAAGTAATATAACAACTAGAACTATATGTAACTTTAGGGTTGGTCTAATGCTGGTTGTAAAGGTACGTACTCTATGAGAACCTCTTCGTTGGTTTCTTTCCTGTAAGGCTGGGGACGAATTCGCCAGTTTCCAAGTCCACAGTCGAAACTCTTTTCTTCAGTAAGTCTTCACCGGCTTTACTCAAATAATCCAGATTTTCCTTGGTCAGGGCCGTCTCCGAAAATCATAAAAAAAAATTTGGCCCTGTTCGAGATAAAAAATTTGGGCCCTATTCGCAAATCTTCATATAATATAAACTCATCAATCATTCAATGAAATATATAAATACTAAAAACCCATAATACTATACCTGCGACGCTTTGTTTCCTTCCTTTCCCTGATCTAGCAGGCCTTATTTTTCTTTAGATTAGTCACTTGGGCTTGTTAATTGGGCCTTATTTTTCTTTAGACTAGTCCCTTTTAAGCACGCCCTTTATTAAACAAACATTCAGAATTTTTTAATATATATATAAAAAAAATAAAAAATTTCGGCACTATATTGGTTTGGGCCCTGATCGCAGACACCTCCTGCACCCCTTAATAACCGGCCCTGTCCTTGGTAGCTATGTCAAGTGAAGACAATGTTCTTTTTAAGGCATTTTCATGTTTGTCAAGACATAACAAAAAATAACTAATTTGACAAGAGGGAGAATAGTATAGGGTATAATAATTATAAAAGTTTGAATGATTTTTTTTTAAATTAATTTATTTATCTACTTTGTTTCTACTCTCTTTCTCGTAACAAGTTTTGTACACATATTTATATCAGATAATTAGAGTGACTCTACATGAGAATAGATGTTTATAATACATTAGTATGAGGTTAATTGGGGAATACCAGAAAATGGGAAATCGGAAAAAAGTGTATTTAACATTTTAATTAAATCATAAAAATTGAGCTCTTGCATATAAAGATGTTTATAAACTATTCCAATAAAAAAATCCTTTTTTTGCAAAAAAAATTGTTTTTTAACCTTATTTTATTGTTTTTTTAAACAACTTGTTTTATTTTTCGTTTTAAATTTTTATTAAAAAGACTTCTACATGTATTTATATGCAGAAGCTCTGAAAAAAATTAAAAAAATGATTTTTAACATGTTATGTTGAATCAGTTCTCCAGTTCTTCACTTTTTTAGTGTTTCCCAATGAACCCTCCACGGCTCCACTTATACATTAATACACTAATTTAGGCACATATGCATATATCATTTTTTTTTTCAAGAATATTCATGTAACCAAAAAAATTATTTGTCACGTTAGAATGTTAGACAAATACACAAATGTATGAATGATTTTGATAAGTTTATATTGTAGCCAGTTTAAACACAAACCTGGATGCGTAGGTAGTTTGTTTCGATATCAAGGCCTTTGAAGATGTTAAAATAATAGAAGACAAACAGTTTAATATTTCACCTTATTATCAGGTTATGACAACTTACAACTTATTTTTAATAGTTCTTATTCTTTTTCTAATGAGTCTACATATTCACACACCCAACTCCCTATTTCCACACCCTTCAAGACGCCTCGTATAGGTCTATACGAGGCGTATTACCTTTTTCAATTTCCAAGAGAATCTCTGATTATGTCATATTTTGTCTTATTTGCCTCGTATAAGCCTATATTGGGCGTCTAGGCGAAAAAAGACCATTTAACCCCTGATTTAGGCCTATATTGGGGGTAAATTGGTCTTTTTTGCCTCTCTTATATGCCTAGTGTAGGCCTATATGAGGCGTATGTATATAATTCAAATTACCATTGAGTTAGGCCTATACTGGGGGCAAAGCAGGGCTATAATGGTCTTTTCGACACCAGTATACGCCCAGTATAACCCTATACTGGACGTCTATTTTTTTTTTTCTCTTTTTAAATATTTATGTGGAGAGAGAAAATCCATAAATATAGGATTCTCTTTTATGCCCTTCTATTATCTTCTTTTCCCAACAACTAATCTCAACCCTCCAAATCTAAGATCAATGGACTAGAATCTTTCTTAACCTTCTTATTTATTTTATCCTTTGTATTTGATCCTAAACCTAATATCAATAACACTAATATTAATTATATAATGTCAATACGAGAGCTATACGAGACTTATACTACACTATACGATACGATACAACACGATAGGCCTATACAAGACCTATACGAGACTTATACTACACTATACGATACGATGCGATACAACACGATACTATAGGATACGATACTACATCCATAGGCCCATACAATGCCTATACGAGACCTATACGAGACTTATACTACACTATACTATACGATACGATAAAATACAATACGATACGAGACTATATGATAAGATACAACACTCGTATAGGCATGTAGGTGTAGTATAGGTCGCGTATAGGACTATAGGTGTGGTTTAGGTCCCGTATAGGTCTATAGGCGTATACAAGACCTATATGGGACCTATACGAGACTTATACTATACACTGTACGATACAATACGATACCATACTATACGATACAATACGATACTATCGTATCATATAGTGTAGTATAGGTCCCTTATAGGTCTTGTATAGGCCTATCGACGTATACGGGTGTTGTATCTTATCATATAGTCTCGTATCGTATTGTGTTGTATCGTATCGTATAGTGTAGTATAAGTCTCGTATAGGCATTGTATGGGCCTATGGATGTAGTATTGTATCCTATAGTATCGTGTTGTATCGCATCGTATAGTGTAGTATAAGTCTCGTATAGGTCTTGTATAGGCCTATCGTGTTGTATCGTAGGCATTGTATGTGCCTATGGATGTAGTATCGTATCCTATAGTATCGTGTTGTATCGCATCGTATCGTATAGTGTAGTATAAGTCTCGTATAGGTCTTGTATAGGCCTATCGTGTTGTATCGTATCGTATAGTATAGTATAAGTCTCGTATAGGTCTCGTATAGGCATCGTATAATTAATATTAGTGTTATTATAATTAATATGAGTTTTCTTATAATTAATATTAGTGTTATTGCTATTAATATGAGTTTTTTATAGTTAATATTAGTGTTATTGATATTTAAAAAGAGAAAACAAAAAAAATAAAAATAGACGCCCAGTATAGGGCTATACTGGGCGTCTATGTGGACCAAAAGACCATTATACCCCTGAATTAAGCCTATACTAGGGGCAAAACAGGGCTATAATGGTCTTTTGGACCCCTCGTATAGCCCTATACTGGGCGTCTATTTTTTTTTCTCTTTTTAAATATTAAAAAAAGACCATTATACCCCTGAATTAGGCCTATACTGGGGGCAAAACAGGGCTATAATGGTCTTTTGGACCCCTCGTATAGGCCCAGTATAGCCCTATACTGGGCGTCTATTTTTATTTTTTTTGTTTTCTCTTTTTAAATATCAATAACACTAATATTAACTATAAAAAACTCATATTAATATCAATAACACTAATATTAATTATAAAAAACTCATATTAATTATAATAACACTAATATTAATTATACGATGCCTATACGAGACCTATACGAGACTTATACTATACTATACGATACGATACAACACGATAGGCTTATACAAGACCTATACGAGACTTATACTACACTATACTATACGATACGATGCGATACAACACGATACTATAGGATACGATACTACATCCATAGGCCCATACAATGCGATACAACACGATACAATACGATACGATACTATAGGATATGATACAACGCCCGTATACGTCGATAGCCCTATACAAGACCTATAAGGGACCTATACGAGACCTATACTACACTATATGTTAAAAACAATGTAATATTTCTACGATCGAATATTTTTAAAGGCCGATCTTGAAAACGGTATAATATTTTTATAAAAAAATAAAACTTTTCTTAAAAAAACAACTCAAATTACCCCACCAAAACACCCATTTTTTTCTCAAAAAACATCACCCTCCCAAAACAATCAAATTACCCTACCAAAACATTCATTTTTCAACTCAAAAAAACACCAACGAGGGGTCCTAATATTAATTATTTAAAATAAAAAACTTGTTTTTGTATAAAAGTTTGCTAAAACGATTAATATTGTATAAAATGTTTGTTAAAAAAACCCTTATATACGCCCAGTATAGGCCTATACGAGGCATATAAGGGGCAAAGGGTCATATATGAGACCTATACGAGGGGCCCTATACGCCCAGTATAGGCCTATACGAGGCATATTGAAGCAGTCAAACCAGAAGTGACATGAGTCAGACACTGACTTTGATGTAACCCTATACGCCTCGTATAGGCCTATACGAGGCATATACGAGGCAAAGGGTGTCTAAATAGGCAGATAAGGTGTGTGAATAGGTTGAGCTTTTCTAATATAGTATTTTTATTCTAATATGTTGTTATAATGTGCATGTGAATGGGCTAAGGATACGGTTGCTGATGGGCTAAGGAGATAATGGGGCTGATGGGCTCATGGGCTTACGGTTGCTGCTGGAAGTCAAGTGGGCTGCTGGAAGTTTAAATCAGTTTGTTATAACAAACTTATTGCCTATTGGACCATATATATCGCCAGTGTCTTTGGCTCAATGATTCATTCGAAGATATTTTCCAGAAGTCTCTCGTTTCTCTCTCTAAAACACTCCCTTAGGGTTTCAATCATTTTGATCACTGATTTGTCTCGTATTAGTGGTCTTGTTGTGAGATCTTGTGAAGATTGATGATTATCGTGTTGATAATCATCGGTAGTTGAGAGTTGAGAGCTTGTATCTGTTGCATTTTGTTTCAATTTGTTCTTTGTTTTCACTTGTAATTGTCGAATCAGTGGGTAATAAAACCTTTGGTTTGGGTTCTTGTCGATTACAGTTTGATACCAGTGTTTTTTACATGGTATCAGAGGATTCATAAGCTCTTGGGTGTTTTTTTTTGTTCTGTTGTGGTTTTCTAGAGTTGAATCGGTTCAGATCTAACAGGATCTGACTTGGATCGCTTCTTGTTGACGACGATTCAGTGGTGTTTCGCCTGTGGTTGACACCGAATCGGTTCTTGGAGTGCGTGCTTTATGAAGAAATTTGGGGATCTTGAAGGTTCGAAACCCTAATCTAGGGTTTGTGGCGTTCTTGGTGCTGTTGAAGTGATTCGCGTTGGTCTTTTTAACCCTAGAAGGTTGCAAAGTAAACTGACCGGATCTGTGTAGCTGTTGGTCTTCTAATCGGTTCTTGTAGCCCTAAGTGAAGGCTGCAAGACTGATTTGCAGGAGTTACGCACCCCCTGGTGAGATCGGTCCTTGATTTTCTTCTTTTTAGTATTCTGTTGTTGCATTTAGGCATTATTGATGTCGGGGTAGTGTGGACCGGTTTGTTGATTGGGACACAGGAAGGGTACATCCTGTTGCATTTTATGTGATTATTTGCTGTTTTGTTGTTATCTGATTTTTTTTTCTGTTTGCTACTTGATTGTTTTTTTATTTTGTGATTGATTGTTATATGTTTACCTTTCTTGTGTTACTTTTTGTTGCTGGTTTAGATTAAGTCTAGGTCTAGTCGGCTCCCTTGATAAGGCTTGCAGAGGCACCTTGAGTGATGAACCTCTGATCTGGTCCCTGTCAAGGTTTCGCCTGTTGGGTTCTGTTTGTTGTAATTCTTTGTATTGTTGCAATTATTTTGTTCTTCGATCTTGATTGCTACTTGATATTGTGTTACAATGGTTGATGGTCCAGTTATCTCAAGCGGTGGTATTGGTCCTAGTGATCCACCACCTGAGACCCTTGTGAGTAAACTCGATGCAAGTGATCCTTTGTACTTGCATCCATTTGACTCTAGTAATTTGACTATTATTTCCATAAAACTAAAAGGATATGAGAATTACACAGTTTGGTCTAATGTTATGCAACTTGCTTTACAAGTAAAGAATAAATGGGGATTTATTGATAAAACGTGCATTAAATCAGAAAATAATGATGTTTTATCTAAACAATGGGATAGGTGTAATTCCATTGTTCTTACTTGGATTTTAAATTCTATAAGTGAAGAATTGTACATGGGTCAAGTGTTTTCTAAACTTGCTAGTGATATTTGGACAGACCTAAAAGAAACTTATAACAAGATAGATGGGTCTGTTGTTTTTTTATCTATATCAGAAAATTAATAGTTTTACTCAGAATGGTTTGAGTGTCTCAGATTATTATCACAAATTGAATGTAATGTGGAGACAATTAGATCAAATCTTGCAATTGTCTGCTTGCACTTGTGATGCTGCTAAGGATTTCAATAATTTTAATCACATGATTAAACTAATGCAATTTCTAATGGGTTTAGATGGGGTGTACCAAAGTGTTAGGACTAACTTGTTGATGAGAAAGAATTTTAACCATTCATTTTTCAAATCAATGGCTAAGATGAAAGTGTAGGAGAAATGAGGAGTGCAAGGGTATCTTGGGAAAATCCTATTTATGGACTTTCTCTCTCCACATGCAAGGCATCACGCATATTCTACCCCCATTTTTTAAACGCTCATAATTTTTTTATACTACATTATTTTTTCCATAAAAATTTCACCGTAAATCGAGCGTCTTTTTATCTTTAATTTGAGTACCATATTGCAATATAAAATATGAAGACTAAAAAAACCACAAAAATGTGTTGTATTTCTATGTTGTATAACATTTTTTGTACTGGATTTTTGTACTATATTTTTGTGCTTAGTTTTTTTGTCTTAAATTTTTTTTACTCAATTTTTTGTACTGGATTTTTTTGTACTACATTTTTTTGCTGAATTTTTTTGTGCTATATTTTTTTATACTAGATTTTTTTTTTTGCTATATTTTTTAATACTACATTTTTTGTGCTAGATTTTTTTGTACTATATTTTTTTGTTGTATTTTTTAAAAACAAAAGGGGTGCCACATTTCATTCTCACTCCTATTTATCTATACTTTCTATAAAAGGAGAAATCCAAGTGACATAAGAAAAACTGATGTGTCAGCTTGAGAGCATGTCCAACTAGGCATGTCAATGGATGGATATGGATTGGATCATGATCCGATCCATTAATGATCCAACTTAAATGGATCATGATCCGATCTATGATCCAACATAATGGATCGTGATCCGATCCATATCCAAGTAATTTTAAATGGATGGATCACTATCTGGATCGATCCATATAAAAAACCTCTAAAAATAAAATAAAAAATCGCAAAAAAAAAATTGTAAAAATACAAAAAAAAAAATCTACAAAAATAAAAAAAAATAAAAATAAAAAAAAAATCGAAAAAATTCTTAAAAAAATTCTAAAAAATATAAAAAAAATAAAAAAATTCTAAAAACCACTTTATTCTAAGTTTAATATCTAACAAATTGTATTATTATTATTGCTAACCTAAGTGGTGATTAAGTTAGTTACTGGCTGTTAAAAGTACCCCACCAGTAGATGCTCCCAGTTTCTTCTTGTTCCCTTTAGAACCAGTCACCGTCACAAATGTGTTGTTGCGCATTATTTTAACATGAACTGTATCTACATTTTGCTTTACCCCCTATCGATAACTTACATCGTCTTTCATGATTCCCCTGCATATTCCTACCAATTTTCGTTAACTTCGTTTTGCAATACCTAATTTCGTACCCAAGTTTCCTAAAATTCTAGGCATGGCATTATGCAGAACACGAGTCGGACCTTAGAAGTTCTCTGAAATTCCATGAAAAATATACACATTTTATAAATAAAACAAGACTAGTTAGGAAAAAAAACCCATCAAAGGAAACAGTTTAATTTCACCCCAAATGTATGAGAACAGGTTAATATGGGTTGTCATTTGTTTATAATATCTAATAGGAAAAAATATCCAAATAACAAATTTATAATCAAGAACACAGTACAAATGGGCTAATAGTTTCCAAATGTGTATTTGCGATTATATTTACAAAGCAACAAGGATCTGTATTTGTGATGATGAGCAAACAGAAAATAATAACATGAATGCTTTTTTTTTAAATGTTGCAATTTTGATGTGATATCAGAAAAAAAGGTGATGAAATTTTCAAGGGACACAATATGTACTAAAGCATATTGATTTTAACTAACAGCAACAACTCAAATCGATTATCAAATCCAAGCAATAATTCATTTCGTTTTGTTCAACAATAACTCAAATCGATTATCGAATCCAAGCAACTCAGATCTATATTCAACTCCGATTCGAAAACTAGTTCAGATTTTAAATTGCAAAACACGTCTACTATGATATGAAGTTCACACGTGATGCGCTGAATATAACCTATTCTTCTTCAACCAGCAACAACAATACAACAGAATATGACAGTTTTTAACACAAAACTCAATAAACTTACTGAAATGTTCGAAAATTCAACTGAAAACTTCAATTTTTTTTACCGAAAACAACCGAATTAGTTCGAAATCAATCGAAATGTTCAAACGACACACCGAAACAAAACAAAAATCAACCAAAATGGTTCAAAATTCGACCATATTTAATTCTGATTCAAGATCTAAGTGAATGTTACAGATGAATATTTTTTTCAATTTGAGTTGATCCATATTTAATTGCTTCCATTCACTAATCAATCCTAAGCCAATTTCATCTTAATCAAACTCAATAAAACCCTAAATCTAACAAACAACAGCAAAAATCACAATATCTACGTTCAAAACACAACTAATCAATACACTTAACCGAAAGCATATAAAATCAGTGAATCAACAGCTACCTCGAATGAAGGTTTCGTTTAATTTCATCTTAATCAAACTCAACAAAACCCTAAATCTAACAAAAAACGTCATAAATCATGATATCTACGTTCAAAACACAACTAATCAATGCAGTTTACCGAACGCATATAAAATCAGTGAATCAAGAGCTACCTCGAATGAAAGTTTGGTTCAATTCACGCATAGAAAGAACGAGAACAGTGCGGGAGAGATAAGAACCAGGAGCTACTCGAATGAAACTTTGGACTTTTGGGTTGATTTCAAATTTAGGGTTTGGACTTTTGAGAGGCACGTGCACTGTCAAATTTAGGGTAATGGATCGATCCGGATGGATCATGGATCGATCCATATAATTAATTGGATAAATGGATTGATCCATTGGATTAACTAATGGATTGTTGGATATTTTTTATGATCCAATAAGTTATTTAAATGGATCAGATTGGATTGGATATGGATCAATATCCGATCCATTGCCAGGCCTATGTCCAACAAGGCTTTTCTTATGTCATTATTACATCATAAAAGCTAATATATAAAGACTTTAAAATTCAAAGTTGGCCCACTTTCACCTTTTCAAATGTCTGCCCATCAAACCATTGTCATCAAACCACTGCCCATCTCCAAACCTTTTCAAACCTCTGCATTCCAAACCACCTTTTCAAACCTCTGCATTCCAAACCTCTGACGATTCAAAATTCAAACCACTGATGATTCAAAATTATGGCTCCAGATTCAAAATTCAAAATTATGGCTTAAGATACCATCTTCTTCAATCAATTACTCTCTCTAATCCATTTCTCTCTCAACTCTCTCTCTCTAAATGCAGGTTTCGATCACTCTCTCTCATAATCTCTTACAATTTTTTTTTTGTGATTTCATATGCTTCTCTGATCTTCAAATTACAGATCTGAGCCTTAACAATCCAGAGTCATCAGGGCACATGTAGTTGAATATTACACCGAGTTGCTAATGTTGAGCAGAAATTCCGACGAGTTTCAGCCACGAGCTCCGAGCATGTCTCCGTTGCCGCCTCATCAAAACCTACGATCAGGTTCACACTATTTAGTGTATATTAATATAAGATCCGTGTATATTACCTCTATCATATCAATTTTAATTTTAATTTCTGATTGTTTGATCCATGTTTATTTGAGATCATTCACAGATTCATCTGTTATTACTTCTGTTAGTTCTTTTGCTGTTAGTTTGAATATCTTAATGGAATCATTTTCGATGAACACATCGGGTGATTACAAGCACCAGATCGGAAAACTCAACCGAAATTTCGTTACTAACCGTACTTTATATTGATCCGTGTGTATTTGAGATCATTCACAGATTCATTACTTTGTATTAATAAATCTTAAATGATAAAGATGGTTTGTGACTAAAATACATATACATCTACATATTCCGAAAGTGAAAAAAAATACAATGGTCAGTACCGTTAGCTTCATTTCAGTACTGTTAGCTTCTAAGCTAGGTAATGGAGCATGGGAATAATAATATTAGTAGATTCAATTGAGTTATTGCTTGCAAATTGCATTTAGAGTAGGATAAATTACGATTTAAGTTATTATTGTTGGAGTTTGCTGCTTAAAATTAGTGAATGTAGTTCTGTGTATCCGCTGTTAATCCCAGGTCTGCACAAATTAGTATGATAAGTTGATCCGCTGTTAATCCCAGGTCTGCGAATGTGGTTCTATTGAGACTCGATCTGTTATTAATCCCAGGTCTGCACCATTTTATATTGTGTTGTTAACGTAAGTTTAAGATCTTTTGGGATTGTATTTGTATTTGCAGGCCTAAACTTCTGGGTCAAGCCCTAAACTACGGTTTCAGGGAAAGACAAACCAAACCAGCGGTTTAACAGTTCAGTTTTGAGATTTGAGAGTTGAACTGATTTTCTTATTTTGTTCATTCCAAAATCATTACTTTGTATTAAAAAATATTAAATGATAAAGATGGTTCGTGACTAAAATACATATACATCTATATATTCCGAAAGTGAAAAAAAATACAACGGTCAGTACCGTTAGCTTCATTTCAGTATTGTTAGCTTCTAAGCTAGGTAATGGAGCAGGGGAATAATAATATTAGTAGATTCAATTGAGTTATTGCTTACAAATTGCATTTAGAGTAGGATAAATTGCAATTTAAGTTATTATTGTTGGAGTTTCCTGCTTAAAATTAGTGAATGTAGTTTTGTGGATCCGCTATTAATAATGTAAATGCACAAATCAGTATGATGAGTTGATCCGCTGTTAATCCCAGGTCTGCGAATGTGGTTCTACTGAGACTCGATATGTTATTAATCCCTGGTCTACACCATTTTAAATTGTGTTGTTAACGTAAGTTTAAAATCTTTTGGGCTTGTATTTGTACTTGCAGGCCTGAATCTATGCATGAATACAACCTCACTCTGCAGAGCTTTATGCTGCTGTATCCGTGGGTTTAGAAACCAAAACAATCATTGCTATTTTGAACAAGCGTTTGAAACCTAAGCTTCCAAAAGAGATGATTGAGTTTATACACGCTTCTACAGCAAATTACGATGAACCAGAATTAAGTAGATGTACTTCTGTGAATGTAGTTCTGCGGATCTGCTGTTAATCCCAGGTCTGCCAAAATCAGTATGATGAGTTGATCCTCTGTTAATCCCAGGTCTGCGAATGTGGTTCTACTGAAACTCGATCTGCTATTAATCCCAGGTCTGCATAAATCAGTATGATGAGTTGATCCGTTTGAATTTTGATGAGCGGATGGACCATAAGTTGATTTGCAGATTATGAAGTAGTTCTGCAAACAACAAACTAAAACTCAAACAATAGATTCGCTGCAAAAATCTAACACAAACAGCTGGTTTGTGGAGGGGCTTGGTTTGCACGGATGGACAACAAACACAATTCTGCGAATGAACAAACTCAATTCTGTGAATGTATAACAAGATCTACAGATTGTGAATCCACGTGAACAACTCCTCAAACTCAGTTGATTCGTGAATATGATAAGAAGGTTAGTATGACCAACCAACTAATGAAGACCATGATTCGTAATTATGTGCACACAAACACCAACCTTGATCACGTGTGCACTGCTCAACTCAAACAACAGTGGATTCGTGACAAATACCTTGATTTGTAAACACTTCATAAATCCCAGATCCGTACAAATCTACTTGTGGATTTATTCGAGTATGCTGATTTGTAATTAACTTGATTGTTTCTGGATTCGTGTTAAGCTTCAATACCAGATTTGTAACTGCTGATAAACCCTAGATTTGTATGAAGTGTTGTAGATTAGTACGAATCCAGTCTTTTTTTCATTTTTGTATCTACATAGCTTATGTTGTTATCTGATTATTATTTTCTTATTTGATCCATTCTTTGCAGGTATTGAAGAGATTGTTAAGTGATGAAGTGATATCGCGGGCGAGGATTTTTAACGAGGGAGGAGATGGATTCAATGTTAGTAGAGCGATTGGTGAAAATGAAGGTACACATGACGAGTTGCTAAACCCGGTTGTCAGAAACTTCTACGCAAGGACTTGACGAGTCTATGAACGAGTGAATATTTGCCCATGATTGATGAGGTGCGTCTTTCTTCATGGTTTCTTGGATTTAAAAAAAAAAAATTTGTGGTTTTTTCTTTATGTGAAACAAATGTTGATGTTTTTAGGTGTATGGATTACTCATGGAGAAAACAAAATCGACACTAGGGGCAAAAGTGGAAAACAATAAGTTTTGTTTGTCTGTGCATTTCCAATGCGTTGAAGAGAAGAAATGGATCCAGTTGGCTGCCCAAGTGAGATCAGTGCTCAAAGACTACCCTTAGCTCCGGTTCTCCCAAAGAAGGAAGGTTAGATACGTTATTTCACATAATTCATTTTTAAATTCTTTTTAATTTAAATATTGGAAGACAAAAATCTTACTATTGTTTTTGCTAAATTTAAATGCTATAGGTGTTGGAGATCAGTCCCACAATCAAGTGGGACAAAGGCAAGGCTCTTGAGTTTTTGTTAGAGTCACTTGGTACGTCGTCGTTCTGTTCCTGGTAATTAATTTAGTTATGTAAATTGCATAATCTAATAAAATTCATTATGGGTTGAGCAAATAGTATTGTTTTTCGGTTTAAAAAAGTTAATGAAATCTCTGGAATACCCAGATCAATAACATTAATAAAGAAGAACTTGTCCAGCATATGTGACGTTTTGTAGGAGATCATATGCTAATGATGACTAGGGGAGTTGCAGATCCTTGACTGGTAATATACCACTCTATCTCTCTTTACGCTTTGACTTTGACACTGACTTGATGTTCTTTGAGTTTGAAACAGGTGTGGAATCAGGTCATGATAATGATGATGTCAGCTCAAGTGACCAGTTCCAGGTGGAATACGAAAAACAGTAGAAAAGGAAAATTTTGAAAATATTTCTTCAGATGAAAACATTTCAAGTTCAGTTTGAAACAGGTATGTTGGCCAAGTAAGGAAGCTGGCGGCTGGTGGTGGTTTGATGAAGTGATTAACTGTGCATAAAGGGGATGACATGGCAGCTGACGATGATTCAAACGACAATGATGATGATGATCTGTCGATAGATGATGCTACACATGCTACTAACAAGAAGGGTCACAGTAGTAATTGGTCTTCACGAACAGAAGGGTTAGTGAAGATAATTGAGGCGTTGATAAAAAAGCAAGATGAGCAGTTTTCGGTTTTGGTGGGAATAGTTGGCATAGATGTGGCGAGAGATAAGGCGGCAGCTAGGGCTGTAAACGAACCGAACGAACACGAACACGAACAGGGCCATGTTCGTGTTCATTTGTTAAGGAACTAGCTTGTTCATGAACTGTTCACGAATGCTTGCCGAATGAGATTTCTTGTTCGTGTTCGTTCATTAAGGAAACAAACATGTTCGTGAACTGTTCACGAACACTTACCATATGCTAATGAACTCTAACGACGTTTATGAACACAATATTCATTTTAGAATAAAATCTGCATTTTCATCACAAACATTTCGAAGAATACACAAAAAAATAAATAAACACTAAACATAATTATCCGAACAGAGTTGGCGTGATTATCAAAAACATGATAAACACAAAATTAAGAGTTTGTTAAGCCTTAACACAAACTAAAATTGAAATAGTGAAATGAGGGATGTTGTGAGAGGCATATAAGAAAACTAGAGTTTCAAAATTTTAAAAACTAGAAATAATAAAACAAAATACAACATATAAAAACCTTTAAGGAACGAACACAAATAAATATTAACAAACAAACATAAATGAACTCAGTACGAACGCTCACGAACATAAACGAACACATTACCGAACGTTCACGAACATAAACAAACGAACGCAACCTCTGTTCATGTTCGTTCGTTTAACTTAACGAACGAAATTTCTTGTTCGTGTTCGTTCATTTACTAAACGAACGAACATAAACGAACTTCCCGCCGAACGGTTCACGAACTGTTCGTTGAACGTTCGGTTTGTTTACAGCCCTAGCGGCAACTGATAAAAGAACGAAATTGAACAGAGAGTTGAAAAAGATACCAAATCTTAGTCTACAAGCACGACTTTGAGTGGCATCTGTTATTGTTGGTGACTCTGCTAAACTTGATCTTTTTTATAGTCTTTCTAATGTATTGTTTATTATTCACTGCTTATGCATTTGGTACATATGTAATAAGGATGAAAGTAAAGTAGTGAATTTAGTAACTACACATTTGTCATTTTATGATTTTGTATTATTTTTTCAATATGATTTTGTATTATTTTTTCATAAATACTGCTCATCAACTTAAAACCTTCGTTGTTGATACATCTGTTGATACATCTGTTGATACAGTGGTTGATACATCTGTTGACTTTGGTTAATAGATGGATGAAAACATTTGTTTGAAACCACTGTTGGGATAAACAGTGTTTTGTGGAGAAAACAGTGGGTTGTCTTTGGTTAAGCAGACTTTTGAACCACTAAGAATCATAGTTTTGCAAACAGTGGTTTGACTTTGGTCAAACAGACTTTGGTCAAACAGACTTTTTTTAAAAACAGTGGTTTGACTTTGGTCAAATAGTGGTTGCATACTAATGCTATTTCCTTTCATCATGTTCTCTCAGTTACTTACCATCATTCTTTAATTTAATTACATCACATGCAACTTATATAAGTTTTAATTCTAATCTTGATTTCTTGGTGGACAACAGTACCTAGCTTTAAACTAGAAATTACAGATGGGTATCACTACTAGCCTTAAACTAAAAATTACAATATCTAAACACATATCTATACTTTCTATCGAAATATGTTATGCATGGTTTTCTAAGAAATGACCCGTGTTTGCACACGGGTCTTACCGCTAGTAAGGACCAAAATGTCATTCATTCCTACTTATTAGGAGTGGCACATGTCATCATCACAATCCTTCTTAGGCTATTTAGGCAAAATCTACTTTTTAATGGATCCTTCCCCTATATATATATATATATATATATATATATATATATATATATATACTAGTCGTTTACCCACGCGATGCGGCGGGAAACATATCACTTGGTTAGTCGTTTTAGTTAGTTTATCAATCAATTACGTGTGTTAGTTTTCCTATTCGATAACATCGGTGTGCTCTATCTATGCCTTGTATATATCTGTTAAATAATAACACATGAAGAAAATATAAGTCATAAACATAGTAATTTAAAAAAAAAAGTCAAACACACTAGTAAGAAAACATCAGTTTTAAACATAGTAATTTAAATATAAAAAATTACTTTTCAACAAACATAGTAATTTAAATATAAAAAAAATCACATTTCAACTAACTAATTTTAGTCAGAATCTTTACACGTCTCAGTTACCCCATCTATATAGTTCGATCATTGTTCTTCATATTGGTTGAATTAATTTTGATGACCTACCCTAGATTATGGATGTTATTATTATTGATGAATTTCGACCTACAATAAAATTTTATAAAATATGATGTTATGAACATCACTATTAGTATTTGTAGAAAATGATTAATAGTTTAATATAGCCACTAAAAGTGAACCATATGAGAATATAACTTCAATCGTAAAAGTTGTAAATTTTTTAATGGTAATTAGCATGTCGTTTAGTAGCAAATACAAGAAGTTAGGCATCAACCGAGGACCAACTATGTTAGAATATTTAGAATACTGTGGTACACAAACACCAATTCAATCCCACCAACAACGGCATACAAGTTCTAAGTGTTCCCATAAGTTTGAGATAACAAACTTATGAACCTTTCATTAAAATTTGCATATAAACTACAATCATCCTATATTAAGTTCAGTTTAGTCCTATGATCATGTGGCGTGTTTGAGATATTATAATTTCATGATACAAGCAAAACACAGGTTTAAGCATAACAACAAACCACTACCCAGGGCCCAATCCAGGCATGAACAACATGGCTCGTATGAAATCCGGCGACTTGTGAGACTCTAAGAAGTTTTCCCTGCGCGTGTTGGGACCCATAATCCTCCGTGTGACAGCAGTATCTACTCATGCCTACCCTTGTTGCTGCCCCCTTCATCAACTTTAGCAGTCTTCTTTTACTTTCTTCACGTACTCGAAAAACTCAGCCACTTGTCTAGCATACCTTCACATACATAGAACCACTATATGATCATAAAAAAGGCATGTACATGTAGTCTTCCTTCCTAGCAAAGGGTCGGTGTGGTTAACAATGGCAAGTATCTGCAGCAAAAATACAAAATACTTTTTTAGTTCACATTTTAAGAGTGTAATCACGTAGGTGGTGAGGAGGTTGTTGAGAAACAGAATCTTACTCACAACGTGCTTTTTTATCAGGGAACAGTTTGCAGTCCTCTATACCATTTCTCTTATCAAGTTGTTCAGATATTGCCTTCATGATACTCTAAAATCTTCTTCTGTATGTTGGATATACACTTAGTGATCCCATGAAATCTTCATATAGCAAAAACCAAGATTCAGTTTATTATTTTAACCTAAATTAAATAAATACATATTGACAGGGTCAAACTGACCCATTTTGACAGGACCAAAAAATTTACCTTAGAGATGTCGCTTAAGGTTCAGAAAGTCTAAAAGCTCAGGATCGGGTGGTGGCCAAATGTTGGTATTTTTCACCATGTGGGCATTACTAAACAAAACTAACTTGCCCAGATTAACTTTGAATTCTGTTATTAAATGCATTGATTTAGTTTTTGATGACCAAAAGCGGGTGCAAGAACCAATTAGATTTAAAAAAAGTGCAAGCACTGAAAAAGATTCATGACTTATTATGGGAAAAGAAAGTAAAAATGAACACGGCCAACCTACCCCACCCATCTTGCCATTTCTAGCCATACTCATATGCCAATAGAATGAAACAACCCATAGTAACCTTCTA
Organism: Helianthus tuberosus; assembly: GCA_030545235.1. Taxonomy (NCBI): domain Eukaryota; kingdom Viridiplantae; phylum Streptophyta; class Magnoliopsida; order Asterales; family Asteraceae; genus Helianthus; species Helianthus tuberosus. The sequence continues at coordinate 60,859,542 of CM060401.1, forward strand.
ATCTTCACTCAGTGTTTATTAACTACCCTAATCACTCAGTGTTTATTAACTACCTTTATACAAAGACTCAAAGATCTCTAACTACTAAACCCCAAAGTGCTTTTATTGAATGTTGAGATACTGTACCCAAAACCATGCAGTTTTGTAAATTTTTATCCTTTATGTGATCAAGATTGCAAATACCATAAAAATCATAGAAATTATAGAAAAATACCTGACCACTGCCCTAAAGATGTCCTCTATACATTGATCAAAACCCACCCCTCCCCTAAAAATAAATCAGGGCTAAAATCACAAGTTGCAGCCACACGCTGACAGAATGTGAAAGCCTGAGCAGCAATTTGACCACACAGGTTACCTTTCGAGCCCGAGGACACCCTCCCTAAACTCACCTTATTTCTGTATTTTAATCTATCAACACCAGCTAATAAAACCAATTCGAATTACATTAGATTAATAAGTGCACAATTTCAAAGGATCCCTCAAAACTAAAAAGCACAATTCAAATTACCTGCAATCCTATCACTAATATTAAAATTAAACAAAGAACAAATTCATTTTATAGATGCAATTTAGTTATATATACAATATATCGCAACTCACCAACAACACTATTTAAAATTGGTAGCAGGCAATGTTGCTGAAATGAAGAAACTAATTCAATATATAGATGTGATTTAAGCATTTGAGGTGTTAGATTATATACCCAACCATCTTATAAATTAAAAACATAAAAACCATATGTCCATACATAACCACCCTTGAACTGAGCTTCCTAAGTTGAAGTCACACTCACTCAACCAAGATAATCTAGCCCAAATCTCTTTAGCAAACACACAATTAACAAAACAATTTGAACTGAAGAAAAGAAAAAAAAAATAATGGCTGCATGTATTTTTCTTACAAAAAGCATCTTAATGATCCAGTTACACAAACAAAGTACCTCCAACAAACTTTCTGGTTCAATCATACGGCGTCGTAAGTGCATTTTTTTACCCGCAACAGAAGCAAAGTCCAATACAATATGATTTTATCTTGCTGCCACACCCACCACCGTTGACCTGAATACCCGTTCGTACGCCACACTCACAGCTCCAACGACGGAACCCTAGCCGCGTCACCCCAGATCTGGGACTTCCTTTCATGGGTGTGGTCCTTCGTACGCCACAGCAATGCTAAAATTGAGCTCCGAATAAGCAAAACATAGAGGCTGTAGTTTAAAATGAATTTGTAGATGTGATTTTACTATTTTAAAATAAAAAATACTTTAAAATAAACTAAAAAGGCTTTGAAAATCTAGTCCAACCATCAATCCAGTTCGCCGGTTCAACAACCAGCACAGAACCGACTGGCCCAAATGAAGGCGGTTCAAGAGTACTTGACTGGGCTGTTTATATGTTGAGGAGTTGAAGCACGAACAGGAGGGAGTGGATGATGAAAATCTTGTTCATTTACAACTTCCATTTTCTCCTCAAGTTTTCGGCTTTTTAAAAAACCCAAGATAATACATCTGAAGCGTCTTCTGACCTTTTTTCAACAGTTCATCTGTCTAAAAGTAACAAAAAAAAAAACGTTAAATCAATCCTAAATTCATTAAGCGTATTGAAGAAATAAAACACCGATCACCAAGCATAAAGTTTTTATAGAGGAAAAAAGGAAAGTTGAAATTGAAATTACAAATTTACTAATACTATCAAATGAATGTTGAGTATGTTTAGTTTTATCAGAATGTTTATCTAAAATATCAAAAAAAAAAAAAAAAAAAAATCAAAAACACATACATACATACATATTTGTCTACTAACGAATTCAACCATCCAGGTTCTGTTTTAATCAAAGTGATTGACGCCAAAGTACCAAATAATCTAAAAAGAAAAAAAATGAACATGATAAATACCTGAAGTAAAACCCTTGAAAACCAAATACTTGTTATTGATGAGTAAGAAAGCTTTCAAATCTGATGTAGCAGGACCTCATTCATCCAAAGTTATGTCTCTATAATATATACATGATAAAGATAGTCGTAAGCAACAAACTATATCGTTGGGCCCTAAACTACTTAAAACGACATACCACAGAGCAGCTCAAAACAACAGCAACAAGAACATCTTACGAAAAGGTATTAAACTGAATACAAAACATTTCAGCCCCAAACTGGTTGAAGCATTTCGTCAAACAGTTGTTGTGCATACTCAAACCTTTCAACACATAATGAAAAATTTATTTTTAGGGTTCATAGAGAGCAGGATGAAAGATAACCATAAAAGATACTGAATGTTATGACACAAGAAAACAAATAGATGAGAAACTCATTAACCAAATAGCTTCAACATAGCAAGAATCACAAATCCATGGAGCAGAAGGCATAGATCAGATAAATTACCTAACCGAAGATGACCATCAATCAAATGCCAGCAAACACAAGAAAATCGAAGGAAGATAGTGGCTATTGGTTGTGTCGGTTGATGTTTCCATGGTCGTCGTACAAATTGAGAGAATCTCTATTTCACACTCTCTCTCTCTCTCTCTCTCTCTGCAAAATGAAAAAGTGTTAGGATCTGAGGCTCTACTGATTGTGTTGGTTTGTATGATTTGAACAAATCAAATAGATATGAGTAGTTTTAAGTGCAGCGGAAATGAATAACAAACTTTGTAAACACAATCAAAGGAGAATATAATTTGATAAACAATTGCTTTTCATAGAGTCGAAAGATTACATCAAAAGCAAAAGATTACAATGCAAGCTTACAATCTAAACTCCCCCTCAGCCTGATACTTCAGAGTTGGTTGCACAAGATGAAAGGATTGGATTGAGGAGAAGAACTCACTCAAAACGATCAAATATAACAGTACAGAGTACTGTCATATTTCTAGGCAAACCAAACTACTGATGTACCTCAGCTGACGTCACCATGATAGTGACATCTAACAGCCTAACAAACTATAAACACTGGCCTATACAAACTACTGATGTCTAACAACTGATTGATAATAAAATACAAAACAAGTTAAACACTGCTCACGTTCCACTGTTGTAGCCTAAGCACTGATTACTTGAACATCAGTGCTTTCTTCAAAAGGTGATCAGTCTTTGAATGAGCAGTGCTTGGGTCTTCAGCAGTACTTAAGAGACAGCAGTAGATAGAGCTCAGTGTTTACCTTTTAGCAGTCTTTAGTTGTTTCATCAGTGTTTGGTTCATCAGTTGTTCTTCAGAACAGTACTTAGAGTGTATCAGCAGATAGATAACCACTGTCAAGGGGAGAGCTTAGAGTAAACGCCTGCTTATTGTGAATCCACTGATGTGATCAGGTTTTGGCTTTACATTATCTGTTCCTCTGGTAGGGTTCAATCCCAACAATCTCCCCCTGGAACAGATAATGCCAAAACCTTTCATTATTCTGGATCTTTATTACTCATCAAAAGTTCCCTTGCTTTTCTTTTGAATTCTTCTTCAAATTCTTTGGAACTTGTGTCATCTACATCCCGGCACAGTGTAAGTTCAAGGAGATCCTGCAAATCTTCAACACTAAGGCCTAGTGCTTCTTTCCTTGATATGTACTTCACTTCGCCATTGGATCTGACCAGGATCAATACGTGAGTCTTTTGATCAGACATCCACTTTAGTACTTTTAAACCCAATGGGTTTCTTGGGAGAGATTTATTTGAAGATGAGCTTTGAGATATTGGCCTTGAGAAAACTTGCAGACTTTCAGACATTCTTTTGAAGGCCATTTCAATAACATTGTTTGCTGCAGCCATGTCTTCTGCAGTCTCTTTTTCTATCTGCTCTTGTCCTTTTTGTTGATCTGGCTCAATGTCTAAAATTTCTGAAGTGTTTGGTGATGCAGGCTTAGTTAATACCTTCTTAAAAAGGTTTTGAAGTTTTTCTGAGTTTGCTTCTAGACCCATTTTCATGATGGTTTCTTTGAAGTACTCAACTTCCTTTTCTTTTACCTCTTCACTTGTCAGCTGTTCTCCTTTTTCTTGGTTTGTCATAAGAGTAGATCGGAACAGTGTTTTGAGGCTTTCAATATGTTGTTCAAGCTTCATCATTTGTTCACGCTTCTTTGAAGTGCCTGATACAGTTATCTTCATTTTCTTCAGCCTTTCATAGGCTTCATCAGTCTGCTGTTTTGACCATTTTGATATGGCAATTGCAGTGTCCACCTTTGCATCTACCAGCTCCTGTTTCTTTTTCTTGTACTCAGCAGTTTGGTCATTGATGAACTTTCTGTATTTACTCCAATTTGGAGCATTCTTCTTCTTTTTAGGATCATTCTTGAGTCTATCAATCCTATCAGCTTCATGCTTTAAAAGCACAATTGGCCATTCTTCAAATTGGTTTTCTTCAGCAGGATAAATTTTTTCTTGCATTATGTATGCAAGAAGTTTTCTTCTCATTTCTTTTCGTTGTTCTGCCTTTTCTTTGCTCAGCTCATGTGCAAAATCTTTTATTAGATCGACCTTTTTGAGCAGAAATTCCAATCTTTCAGCAATGGCTTCATCACCTTGACCTTTACATTCAACCTTGGCTCTGATCTTAGCCTGTCTTACTTTAAGTTCAAGATATTCCTCCATATCTTCTGGAACCATGAAGCCAACTAATGAAGAGAATCTTCTGTTTGAAGGATCATCATCATTGTAGAACTGCCTCATTTCATTTTTTATTGCTTCCAGTTCTAAAGGATATCTTGCAGCAGTGGGATCATACTGGTCCTCATCTGGCTGAGTAAGTTTTCTTTTTCTGGTGTAGAGTTTTGTTGGTTTTGATGTGAGACTGGTGGAAACAGTGGTGGATGACTGACTATCAGTTGTTGAAACAACTGTTGTTTCAACATCTGTTGTTATTACAACTGCTGATATGTCAGCAGATGTCTTCTGCTTTTGAGCAGGGGATGGAAGTGGTGAGGTAATTTTAAATGGTGGTGTTGGTGGTGGTGAATCATCAGATGTGATAATCCTTCTCCTTTTTATTGTAGGAGAGGCTGATTATGTCATTGATGGATCAGTGGTTTGAATATGAGTGACAGTGGTTTGTGGTTTGTGGTTGTGATTGACTGACAGTGGTTGAAACAACTGGTGTTTCAATCACTGTTGTCATTACAGCAGATGTTGTAACATCTGCTGTCTTCTGCTTTATGGCAGGAGGCAGAGGTGGTGATATGATTGTAGACGATGATGGTGGTGGAACAGTGGTTGTGATGGTGTGTGATAGAGTGGTGTGTGTTGAAGATGTGTGTGTTGATGAAGTGGCAGCTGTTTGGCTACTAACAGCAGTTTTTGTAACTACTGCTTATCAGCTGTTTGACTAACAGGTTTTGAGACCTGCTTTTCTTTTTCTTTTTCTTTTTCAGGCTCAATATAAAGCCCATCTTCTATTCCTTTCTTTCTCAACTTGATTTTCTCCCCCTTTTTGGCATTATCTGCAAGGGGTGTATTCATGAAGAGGATGGAAGATGGAACTTTTTCACCATGGGCAGTCTCGTGTATGCTAGCCTGTTGGACCGTTGTATGACCCTAAAACGTCAGTCAAGTCAGTTCATCTGAGTTTACAGAGGCGGAATCAAAGTAAACTAAGTCATAACAACTTTAATCCTTTTAATCTTTCTTTTCTGATTGATTTAAGTGCTTGTACAAGGTTTTCTGATACAGATCCGTCAGCACTTCGTCACACATACAATGACCTAGTCATTTCCCTTCAAGGAACTAACCACCTATATATAGAGTGTGAGATTTCGCTTGAGACTATCTGAAGCGAAATCATGTGTTGTGATTTCGCTTCAAGCATATCCAATCCCTTTCAAGCGAAATCCCATGAATACAACATAACAACCCTAACTTAAACCCTAATACATGACCATTCAAACAATCCTAGACACAAGACTTGATAATGACGTAATCAGCAGACATTCAGTGCACCAACAGACTCCCTCTTGGATGTTGATGAAGTCTTTGGCTTCAAGTCTTTGTCTATCACAAACTTCAAACATTGTAAAAACTCTAATCAATCTTTAAACTTTAAACTTCAATCTTCCCTTTGACTGTTGATCCAGACTCCCCCTTTCACAGACTCCCCCTTTCAATATGCTAGAATCTGAGATATCTGGTTCAAGCTTTGTCAATAAGCTTCCGTTGGGAAATAATGAAGATCAAACCTGTTACTCAACCAACAAACATAACCATTCTATCTTTTCAACAATAAAACACAAACTCAATCAGCTTTAACAATCCACTCAAGTATTCAGGTCCAAATTAATGACCCTGATTACTCAATTAATCTACCAAGTCCAATTTAATGACCTTGGTTGATCATTTGACGAATCAAACTGATTTTTAAAAAACAACATTTTCAAACATTTTCCAAAAATAACAAGTATCAAGTTAATGAACTTTGTTTTTATCAAAACAAACAATCCAAACTTCTTCAAAGTAAGCTCTCCTCATTCTTCAGCTCAGAATCTCCTGCATCGGCTTCAAACAACTGAGAATCCAACAATCAACTCTCCACTTTGGTTTGTCTAAAATAAAGCAGAAATAAAATCTTTTTGGATTTTATCAAAGTGATCTAAACTAAGAAATGAAATACAAGAAACTTAAATTGCAGAAATTAAACAAAGTAAACTATTTACAAACATATTTTTGGTGAGTGTGACAGGGAATCATATCAGCTACTCAGACAAATCACAAGTACCGTTAAGCTACATTTCATACTCAGACTTAAACAATTTACCTCAATTGTCGATATACTGATCCATCTTAAATTCCCATACAAATTTCAACTTACTCAGGATACGATTTAGATGAATTAAGAACTTAGATCATTCATGTGTCCCACCTCTTGTATATACTCCCGTATCCAGAATCTCAATAATCAGTCTTACAGATGAGAATACTACAATGATATCTGTATATAAATTAGGTATGCGAGGGCCGAGGGATCTCAGATCGATACTTCCGTATACGCAGAGAGATATCAGCTTCGACTTTCAGGTGTGTCCCCTTTAGAGGATCTTTTTGCTTACAACAGCAGCATATATCAATTTTATTGTTTCAGCATGCTGAGGGTTTAATGCTGTGTTTCAAGCATTGCAGCAAGTATTAGCCAGGGACTAGGTCAGAACTACCGTTCAGCAGAAGTCCCGGAATAATACCCCAGATATCATAGAGTATAAAAACCTAGTATATCAGATTAAGAGACCTTTCAAACGAGATTTCAGGGGTTACCTATATATCCAAGTAGTGTTCCCCACGAATTCACAAGTTTGAATTTAGGTTTATATCCCGAATAAATCTACTAAATGTACAAAAACCTATCGACACATCATCAGTAAGATTGTTTAACTCTTTTAAACATTCCAAATCTTTAGCATACTGTGACCGTCAAGCCGATGTACTATCATTTTCCCCATATACACAAGCTCTTTTTCATTTTATCATGTTTTTTTTTATTTTTGCATTTTTTACTGTTTTTGTATTTTCTGAAGATAAACTATGTACAAACATCTACTCCCCCTAAATACCAAAACAAGTAAAAATTCGACAAACCATTGCAGATTGTTTCTCGTCTTCATCCGCAACAGTACCCTCATCAACGCCAAGTATGCCATCCGACACCGACAGAAGCTTCATACCATTCAGTTTTAACAAATATTTAAACCGATTTTTATCAAAAGCTTTGGTATGTAAATCAGCTTTCTGTTCGTCAGTGTGGATTTTCTCAATTCGTATCAACTTTTTCTCAAAGCAATCACGAATAAAGTGATGACGAATTTCTATGTGTTTCGTTTTAGCGTGATGTACTGGATTTTTAGTTATATTTATTGCGGCCTCATTATCAACAAAAAGAGGTGTGTTAAGAAACTGCAAACCGTAGTCGCGCATCTGTTGTTGTATCCACAAGATCTGAGAGCAGCAACTGCTAGCAGAAACATACTCCGCTTCACATGTAGATAACGCCACAGACGTTTGTTTCTTACACTGCCAGGTAACCAATCTAGGACCAAAGAACTGGCATCCTGCAGTTGTTGATTTTGAATTGACTTTGCAGCATCCGAAATCCGAATCGGAATACCCTTCGAGCGTAAAATCACCTTTCCTTGGATACCACAACCCCAATGAAGGAGTTCCTTTCAGGTAGCGCAATATCCTCTTCACAATAATCATATGTGATGCTCTCGGGTTAGACTGAAATCTTGCTGCGAGGCACGTTGGGTACATAATATCAGGACGTGAAGCAGTTAGGTACATTAAAGAACCTATCATGGATCGGTAAAACGTTTCATCAGCCCTGTCTCCGGTGAGATCTGGATGAATCCCATGATTTGTTGCAAGTGGGGTAGCAGCTGGAGTAGAACTTGACATCCCAAATTTCTCTAGAATATCATGAACATACTTTGACTGATGAATGAAAATTCCCTCAGGAAGTTGTTCAACTTGTAATCCCAGAAAGAATTTCATTTCCCCCATTGAAGACATTTCAAACTTCTGCTTCATCACTGATTCAAAATCTTTGCATAGATTTTCATTCGTCGACCCAAAGATTATATCGTCCACATAAATCTGTACTATCAGCAAATGACCATCAACGACTTTCGTGAAGAGAGTGGCATCCACTGTTCCACGTATGAACTGATTAGCGAGTAGGTGTTGAGACAAAGTCTTGTACCAGGCTCTCGGTGCCTGATGTAGACCATACAACGCTTTGTCCAATAAGTAGACCTTGTTTTTGTGGATTGGGTCAGTAAAGCCCGGCGGCTGACCGACATAAACCTCCTCTTTAACCTTCCCGTAAAGAAACGCCGATTTAACATCCAACTGATATACTTTAAAGTTCTTCCAAGACGCAAATGCTAGGAAAATTCTGATCGCCTCTAGTCGTGCTACAGGAGCATAAACTTCGGTAAAATCAATTCCCTCCTGTTGACTAAATCCCTGAACAACGAGTCGAGCTTTGTTCCTTACGACAACTCCTCTATCGTCCCTCTTACACTTAAACACCCACTTAGTGTTAATTTTCCTTTGACCATCCGGCAAATCAACTAACTTCCACACTCCCAATTTCTCGAATTGATTAAGTTCTTCTTGCATAGCATTGACCCAAGAGTCTTCAGTAAGCGCCTCTTTGTAAGTTCTTGGTTCAATCTGCGAGATAAAACAACTTAATGAAAATTCAGTTTGCAAAGGAGCAACTTTTGTATAAAAACAAGTAAGCCCTTTATCAATCTGATTTCGAGTGCGAACTCCAGCTTGCAATTCTCCTATGATCAACTCCTCTGGATGATATGAAAAAGTTCGCGGTATCACTTCACTTGGAACATCTACATTTCTCTCCAGATTAGTAACATTCTGCTCTGCATCTTGTTCACCAACTTGGTTTGTTTGACTTGAAATCTGAATTTGCTCCCCCTCAGAATCTGAATCACCATGATCAAAAACTGGCATGTTTTCAGCTTCTAGATTCTCATTCTGAACCGACTGATTATCCTGAGCAACTTCATTCTGTTGGACATCATCATGTTCACCAGCATTACTTGGACCTGCTTCATCATCATTTGAAGTTTCCCGTGGTCTTCTTGAATACTCAGCTGGGAACCTTAACTGTGACTCATATTCACGCAAAATATCCAACTCATCAAAGAAATCTTCATCATCCTCTGATTCTTCTCTCATGTCAAACGAATCCCAAAGTTTGTCATAATGATAACGCCATGAATCACCAGGATTCTGCGGCGGCTGTCACACCCCGACCACGTATATCATACAAGACGTGGCGAAAAACGTCGGGGAGTGTTGTAACAGAATTATTGTTTCAAATCCATGGCAAACAAAGTTTTAATTTATTTATTAACATAAGAGTTTCATTGTTTCAAACAGAAATTAAAGAGTTTAGTACATAATTAAACATCGTCTAGCTTCATTTTAAGTTTCTAAGGCACAGGTCCGCCCTAGTGTCATGATCGTCATCCTACGGAAAAGCACCTGAAAACACATGTGAAAGTAGGTACGTCAGCATAAAAATGCCTGTGAGATACATAGGTTTTGTGAAAATAGGATTCATGACTTAAGTTTAAGAAAATGTTTAGTCAAGAACCTTGTAATTTGATTTGTTTTGTAAATCGCTTGAAAAACAATAAGTTCAAATGATATGTATAAATAAGTGAATAATGTATGGTTAAATGAATAACCATATAAAATGAGTTGTATAAAATAAACTGTATTGTAAACCAAAGTCTAGTAAAAACATGTCACTTGTGTAAAATGTATAAGTCCAAAATGAATGATTCAAATAACGCTATGATATGTAATATAATACAATCACTTATGTATAGGAAGTACCAGCGGCGTATCCACCATGATTGTATCATATTACTCACATCTCGTTACTTAAATCACTTAAACCAACCAACAAAGTATAATGTCTATGTTTAAACCAATAGTTAATAGTCCTTGTATAAACCATGTCAAATGTTGATAGTCCAAAAGTAGTCAAGTAATGTGTAACAAATGTTATGTATGGTAAGTAAAATAAGACTACTTAAACCATAAGTAAAATGTACAAAACAAAGTATTTTGAAAATATCAAAAAGTTATGTTTTGCAAAGTGATGCATGATACACTGATACAAACATTTATGTGGTAAGTTAACGCATACATTCAAGCCTTGAGACAGTCGGATAACCCTTTCAGTCAAGGTTATCAAAAGAATTGTATTCGGATTCAGTCATTCCTTACATCCAAACAAACCCGGGATGTCAGGAATGGGATTTGTCAAGTCCTATGGTACCACTACTTACTACCGAGCGGCGTAGCAAATGTTAATGAACGTAATAAAGACCCGTTTGTGCAAACCAAATGTCATAGTAGTCGTATACATGTCATATGAAAACAATGTACTAAGTATGCTAAGTTAACATACAAAGCAGAAAAGTCATGTAAATCAAAGTGCTAGCATGTTATCAGTCAACATACATGGCAGAAATGTAATGTAAAACAATGTACTAAGTATGCACACAATGGACATACATAGCATGAAAGGTAATGAAATCATGTACTATAATGTACTAACAAACATAGTCGGTATATGATGTGAAAACAGGAAAGCATGAAAGTAACAAGTAGGCACATGTGTTCCACCCCAAAACAGTTTAGAAAACAGTAAAAGAGGGGTCTATGTACTCACTTGAGATTGCTCAGATGTATAAAGATAATCACCAAGTAATGCTAGAGATCTCGGAATCAAACGGCACCTAATATAGGTAACTATGTTAATAACCGGACCTTAATCGGATGATTGGATAGAATGAGGTTTCGTAAACCAAACGAGTGTAGAGACTCGTGTCATTTGGTTTAACAAAGCCTACATACTAAATGAAACCTAACATAATTGTTTACGACCCATTACGACCCGTTTAGGAAGCTTATGCTACTTTAACGTGTCGTGCGCGTGAAACGCGTTCGGACCGCCTAACTAGTCCTATGACAAGTATTATATGCCTATACATGTTACATAATCAGTTATGTGACAAAGGTTTAGGTTACATATGCTTAATTACCAATTATACATGAAAAGGGTATTCTGGTAATTTACCTAAGGCATATAAACTACCTATCATACAACTACTTAAACGATGTGACCATAGGGTATAACCTCGGAAGGTTATTCCCTACACTATGGTCACCTAATATATTTGGTCGGATCCTAATGATCGACCAAACTGGGTCGGGTTCGAAGGTATAAGCGATTGATCAGATCGCTTACCCTACGACCCTAGACAACGTGGTAATCAGTAGGCATAGTCCCAAGGGACTATGACCATCGTGATTACAATCACGTTGCGAAGTTCAATCGAACTTCGCATTGACCATTACTGGTCAACGCTGAAAGTCAAACAAAGTTTGACTTTCGGACTCGAAAAGCAGTAAATATAAGGAAAAGAACGAAAGAATACTAACCCAGGGTCCCCGAATGCTAATCTCAATTCAAAAATCTCAGGTATGAAACAAAGGTTTCAACTTAGAGTTTCTCAAATTGAAATTCTAGTAAGAAATACAATGGGGGCATGGGGTATATATAGTTTTCGGGTAACCGCTAGGATCGTTTCTTGAATATCGTGCCACGATCCAAGCCGAACACTTGTCACAATGTTGTGGTGGCTAAAATGTTGTTCTTATCCGCTGACTAGACGATAGGAAACGTGTGGACACGAATCAATTCAGTTGCAAGTTGCAAAACAAACATTGAATCTGGTCAGAAGGGCTAATGCGGCCCGCTTTAGATTTAGGCAAACACAATGCGGGCCGCTTGGGGCCTCTGATCTGCATATAAGTTTGAAAAATGACAGTTTCAGTCCCTGCACGTGTTTAAGGCCATTTCCGACACTTCTAAGGCCCGTAAAGCCAACTTTAAGGCCCTAAAATGTTGCCTAAACATTGTGGACATGAAACATGCTCAAAAATATGCCGGGTGATGGTTCGTTTAGCCGTACGAACGCGATGTTCGCTTAATTACGACGGAATGCGCACAAGCGCGAAAAACGATCCAAATGACGCAACGAATGGATTTTTCTTAAGGCGAACACTAAAATATAATATAGTCATGCTCACATAAATTTTTGGATGTCCAGATGTATTCAGAACGTAAGTTATGCGCGAAAATGCAAACTTGTGCACTTTTTGACACTTTTAGTCCCTGAATGACCCAAAAGTTTATTTTAGCACACCGAACCCCTCAAAGCCTATTTCTAAGCTATGTCAAGGATATTTAAGGTGTGTTTAACTTATGGTTATGTTCCGGAATGTTCGTTACAGTTCAAATTGACATACTTTCGCAGTTTGTCATATTTAGTCCCTGTAAGCGAATTAACTTGTTTTTGCCATACCAAAGCCTTCAAAACTTATTTCTAAGTTATGTAAAGGTTATTTAAGGTATGTTGAGTATATGTTGATGTTCCGGAGTATTTCTCGCATTAAACTGAGTACGTTTACGCACTAGTTTGCGTATAACTCTCCAGAAAGTGATGTAGAGTTTGAAATTACATAAAAGTCAAAACATGAAAAATGTATAACATAACAAAACAAACATTGGGATCAAATAACATTGTTTTATTGATAATAGAACTGTTCATAGTGATTACAAGCACAGTTGTTACAGTCTCCCCTACTTGTGGAAATTTCGTCCCGAAATTTATTTAGAGGAAACTTGTGGAAAAAGATGTGGATATTTCTCCTTCATTTGATCTTCGCGTTCCCAAGTAAACTCGGGTCCATGTTTAGCTTCCCAGCGAACTTTGACCAAAGGAATGCGCTTGCGTTTAAGCCACTTGACTTCACGTTCCATGATTTCCACTGGTTTCTCAACAAATTTCAGTGTTTTGCCAACACGAATTTCGTCAAGCGGTATGGAGTAGTTCTCATCAGCTGTACACTTCTTGAGATTTGATATGTGAAAAGTTGGATGAACATTTCCCAGTTCAGGAGGTAACTCAAGTCTGTAGGCTACCTTTCCGATTCTTTCGACGATCTTGAATGGTCCAACGTATCTAGGTGCAAGTTTTCCTTTCTTTCCAAATCTGATCACACCTTTCCAAGGTGAGACCTTAAGTAATACTCGATCACCGACTTGAAATTCCAAGGCTTTGCGTTTTGGATCCGCGTAAATCTTCTGACGGCTTCTAGCTGCCTGAAGGTTATCACGAACTTTCTTGACCTTGTCAGTTGTCTCTAAAATGAGGGCAGGTCCAGTAAGTTGAGCCTCGCCAATCTCATTCCAGCAGACTGGTGAACGACATTTTTGACCATAGAGAGCTTCGAAAGGAGCCATTTTGATGCTAGTGTGATAACTGTTGTTGTAGGAGAATTCAATCAATTTAAGATGTGAATCCCAGCTACCACCAAAATCGATCACACAAGCTCTAAGCATATCCTCCAGAGTCTGGATTGTTCTCTCAGATTGACCATCCGTTTGCGGATGATAAGCTGTGCTCAGATTAAGTTGGGTCCCCATGGCAGATTGCATGGTTCTCCAAAAATGCGAAGTGAAACGAGCATCTCTGTCAGAAATGATGTTCAACGGAACACCATGTCGAGCTACAATTTCATCTACATAGATTTGAGCAAGTCTGTCAGTAGGAAAATCCTCGCGGATTGGCAAGAAATGTGCTGACTTTGTAAGACGATCAACGACTACCCAGATGGCATCATGACCTTTCTTTGTGCGCGGGAGTTTGGTAACAAGATCCATAGTAATGTTTTCCCATTTCCAAACTGGGATCTCTGGTTGTTCCAATAAACCAGAAGGACGCTGATGCTCAGCCTTAACCTTAAGACAAGTAAGGCATTTGGATACGTATAAGGCAATGTCTTTCTTCATACCAGGCCACCAATAGTGAATACGAAGATCCTTATACATCTTATCTGAGCCCGGATGAATAGAATAACGAGACTTATGGGCTTCATCCATAAGCAAGGTACGAAGATCACCCTGGCTTGGGACCCATAAACGGTCCATGAAGTAATATGATCCATTGTCCTTCAGTTCCAGAGCAGGCGTTATGTGATAGGGAAATTCCTTATCCATTAAACCTTGTGAAACACAAGATTGTTGAGCCTGAGAAATGCGTGCTTGAATATCGGATCGAGCTTGAATAACAGATTGAACACGTACACAATGAAGTTTAGTACGTTCCTTACGACTCAATGCATCAGCTACGACATTCGCCTTACCAGGATGGTAGCGAATTTCGCAGTCATAGTCATTTAAAAGCTCAACCCAACGTCGTTGCCTCATGTTGAGTTCTTTCTGGTTGAAGATATGCTGAAGACTTTTGTGGTCAGTGAAAACCACACATTTTGTACCGTACAAATAGTGTCTCCAGATCTTGAGAGCAAAGACAACTGCACCCAACTCAAGATCATGAGTGGTGTAGTTCTTCTCATGTATCTTCAACTGCCTCGATGCATAGGCTATGACTTTGTTCCTTTGCATAAGAACACAGCCAAGACCCAATTTTGATGCATCACAATACACGACAAAATCATCATCACCCTCAGGCAATGATAGAACAGGCGCATCGCAAAGCTTCTGCTTCAGGTGTTGAAAAGCTTCCTCTTGTTTGTATCCCCAATAAAAGGGCATTTTCTTCTGAGTTAGAGCAGTTAGAGGAACTGCAATCTTCGAGAAGTTTTCTATGAAGCGGCGATAATAACCCGCTAGACCAAGAAAAGAACGAACTTCAGTAGGAGTAGTAGGCGTATCCCAATCCTTAATCGCACTGATCTTGGAGGGATCTACATGAATACCCCGTTCGTTGATAACATGCCCCAAAAATTGAACTTCTTCAAGCCAAAATTCGCACTTGGAGAATTTGGCAAAAAGTTGCTCTTTCTTTAGGAGTTCTAGGGTAAGACGAAGATGTTGCTCGTGATCAGCTCGCGTCTTAGAGTAAATCAAAATGTCGTTAATAAAAACAATGACGAACTGATCCAAATAAGGTTTGCAGACCCTATTCATTAAGTCCATGAAAACAGCAGGAGCATTAGTCACACCGAATGGCATGACTGTGAACTCATAGTGCCCATATCGAGTACGGAACGCTGTCTTCGGAATATCTTCTTCTTGCACCCGAAGTTGATGATATCCAGATCGCAGATCAATCTTCGAGAAATAAGAAGCGCCCTGTAACTGATCAAAGAGGTCGTCTATGCGAGGTAGAGGATATCGATTTTTGATGGTAAGCTTGTTAAGCTCACGATAATCGATACACATCCTAAAGGATCCATCCTTCTTCTTGACAAAAAGAATGGGAGCACCCCAAGGTGAAAAACTAGGACGTATAAAACCTTTGTCAGAGAGCTCCTGAAGCTGTTTGGACAACTCTTGCATCTCAGATGGTGCAAGACGATATGGAGCTCTAGCAACGGGATTTGCACCAGGTACGAGATCGATGCGGAACTCGACTTGGCGTGCTGGAGGTAGACCAGGTAAATCTTCAGGGAACACTTCAGAATAATCCCGAACGACAGGAATATCTGAAATAGACTTACCCTTGCCTTTATCTTCTGTAACATGTGCTAAGAAAGCCACATAGTTCTTCTGCAGATACTTCCGAGCTTTAAAACAAGACATGAGTTTGAGACCAACGGTAGGCTTCTCACCTTGAACCTGCAGAATCTCGCCTGTCGAAAGCGGCACACGAATAATCTTCTTAGAACAAACTATCTCCGCGTGATGCTTAGATAACCAATACATACCCACTATAACATCGAAGCTTCCAAGTTGCATAGGCGTGAGGTCGATAGGAAAAAGATGATCATTAAGGTTCAACTGGCAGTTGCGTAGAACAGAATTAAGAATAATTGGTTCACCACTAGCAACCTCTACTGTCAAAGATTTACTTAGTTTCGTTCTAGACACGCGAAGCATCGGCTCAAAAGACAAAGACACGAAACTCTTATCGGCACCAGAATCGAAAAGAACAGATGCAGGCTGATTATTAATAAAGAACGTACCGTTCACCACATTATCGTCAGCCTGTGCCTCTTGGGAATTCATGTTAAAGACTCGGCCTCGAGCCGGAGCTTGATTCTGATTCTGGTTCTGGTTGACTAGCCTTGGGCACCGGTTCCTGTAGTGGGTCAGATCCCCACAATTGTAGCACGAACCAGGAGGAAAATGAGGTCGTGCAGCTTGACCCTGTTGCGGAGCGGGAGGCTGAGCAACCTGTTGAGCTTGGTTATGAACTGCCTGGTTCTGATTGACAGGAATGCGGCAGTTGACAGCAAGATGACCAGATCTTCCGCAGTTGGTGCACTGACGACACTGGAGGTGTGGTTGATGATGGCCGTTACACCTGTTGCACAAAGGTGCATTGCCAAAATAAGGCTTCTTGGCTAGTGGCTGCGCAGGCTGATTTGGTGCAGCCTGAGCCTGTGCAGTAACGGCAAAATTTTGGGAAGCCTTTCGCTTCCTAGAATTCTTTGAGGAGCCAAAATTCTTCCCATTTTTGCTTTCACCCTTCTTATCATCCCCTTTGCCAGATGCCTGCTTCTTACCCTTATCACCCTTCTTATGCAGCTTTCCCTTACGAACCTGCGACTCAGTCAGTGTCGCTGATAACTCTATCACCTGACGGAGTGTGGCAGGGTCACTACCAGTAAGAATATCCTGCACTGAGTCAGGTAGGCCGTCGATGTACCTTTCGATAGCCTTGTCGAGTGGGGTAACCATAGTCGGGCAAAGCAGACTCAACTCTTCAAACCTGTCAGTATATGCCCTGTGCTCTCCACTATCTTGCTTCAAATTATCAAACTCTTTCTCTAAGGCTCGCTGCTCATGACGAGGACAGAATTCCCTCATCATAAGGGCTCTAAGTTCAGCCCATGTCTGTGCGAGAGCAACTTCTGCACCCCTATCTCTCATAACCCCGTTCCACCATGTCAAAGCCCTCTTCTGAAATACGCTCGAAGCAAACTCAACTTTGCGATTATCCGGACACTGCACATGGCGAAAAGTATTCTCTATGCTCTCAAACCACTGAAGAAGCCCAGTCGCTCCCTCAGAACCACTAAACTTGAGTGGTTTAGCCGAGTTGAAATCCTTGTATTTGCATGGAGCATTGTTGTTGTTGTTGGCTTGTTGCCATTGAGCAAAGAGATTTGGGAATTGAGCAGCCATCTGCTGCGCAATAATTTCTGCCAGTTCAGCAGTAGCTATCTGGTTCTCGCGTCGAGGAGGCATTCTAAAAGAGGAAAACATGAAAGAAAACGAGTGAGATGATTGGATGAAAAGAATGAGATGATATAAACAAGAATTGAAAACAACATAGATGGTGGTCATTCGTCCGTATCACAAAGCAAACAAACGACACACAGTGACTAATCAAAGTAAATGGGTCAAAAATAATGTATAATGAAGACATGCTCGCCTATAAGTGAACACTCATCCCAAGAATTCCCAGGTAAGCACAACTGGTCTCGCGTCTGGTTGAGATGTATACGAAGTGCTTGCCTAGACAGAAAACTCAGAATACAGGCATTCACCCTTC
This sequence comes from Helianthus tuberosus, assembly GCA_030545235.1. Taxonomy (NCBI): domain Eukaryota; kingdom Viridiplantae; phylum Streptophyta; class Magnoliopsida; order Asterales; family Asteraceae; genus Helianthus; species Helianthus tuberosus. The sequence goes on from CM060401.1 coordinate 60,877,584, forward strand.
CAGTTTGCACGTGTTCACATTATTTATAACCCAAAACGTTGACGAGATTTTGAAAATTTGAAGGCACAAGGCCAAAAACCAATACTGAAAAGGGTTCAAAACCATATAACAGAGGGTTCAAAACCTTACAATTGAGGGTTCAAAACCTTGTAAAAATTTATTCAAAAACAGATGATTGTTTTTCAAAAATCGTTTCGGGAAAAAAAAATTTTGGTTCCTTGTTTTGATAATCACCTAAGGATAGGTGATGTACATGTTTTAAGATCTAAACACAAATAATTTGTGTTAGGGTCCTAGAAAAGTTATAGTCTAGGTCAAAGCATTACTAATAACCTAATTCCCTATAACCATTGGCTCTGATACCAACTCTTCTGTCACACCCCGACCACGTATATCATACAAGACGTGGCGGAAAACGTCGGGGAGTGTTGTAACAGAATTATTGTTTCAAATCCATGGCAAACAAAGTTTTAATTTATTTATTAACATAAGAGTTTCATTGTTTCAAACAGAAATTAAAGAGTTTAGTACATAATTAAACATCGTCTAGCTTCATTTTAAGTTTCTAAGGCACAGGTCCGCCCTAGTGTCATGATCGTCATCCTACGGAAAAGCACCTGAAAACACATGTGAAAGTAGGTACGTCAGCATAAAAATGCCTGTGAGATACATAGGTTTTGTGAAAATAGGATTCATGACTTAAGTTTAAGAAAATGTTTAGTCAAGAACCTTGTAATTTGATTTGTTTTGTAAATCGCTTGAAAAACAATAAGTTCAAATGATATGTATAAATAAGTGAATAATGTATGGTTAAATGAATAACCATATAAAATGAGTTGTATAAAATAAACTGTATTGTAAACCAAAGTCTAGTAAAAACATGTCACTTGTGTAAAATGTATAAGTCCAAAATGAATGATTCAAATAACGCTATGATATGTAATATAATACAATCACTTATGTATAGGAAGTACCAGCGGCGTATCCACCATGATTGTATCATATTACTCACATCTCGTTACTTAAATCACTTAAACCAACCAACAAAGTATAATGTCTATGTTTAAACCAATAGTTAATAGTCCTTGTATAAACCATGTCAAATGTTGATAGTCCAAAAGTAGTCAAGTAATGTGTAACAAATGTTATGTATGGTAAGTAAAATAAGACTACTTAAACCATAAGTAAAATGTACAAAACAAAGTATTTTGAAAATATCAAAAAGTTATGTTTTGCAAAGTGATGCATGATACACTGATACAAACATTTATGTGGTAAGTTAACGCATACATTCAAGCCTTGAGACAGTCGGATAACCCTTTCAGTCAAGGTTATCAAAAGAATTGTATTCGGATTCAGTCATTCCTTACATCCAAACAAACCCGGGATGTCAGGAATGGGATTTGTCAAGTCCTATGGTACCACTACTTACTACCGAGCGGCGTAGCAAATGTTAATGAACGTAATAAAGACCCGTTTGTGCAAACCAAATGTCATAGTAGTCGTATACATGTCATATGAAAACAATGTACTAAGTATGCTAAGTTAACATACAAAGCAGAAAAGTCATGTAAATCAAAGTGCTAGCATGTTATCAGTCAACATACATGGCAGAAATGTAATGTAAAACAATGTACTAAGTATGCACACAATGGACATACATAGCATGAAAGGTAATGAAATCATGTACTATAATGTACTAACAAACATAGTCGGTATATGATGTGAAAACAGGAAAGCATGAAAGTAACAAGTAGGCACATGTGTTCCACCCCAAAACAGTTTAGAAAACAGTAAAAGAGGGGTCTATGTACTCACTTGAGATTGCTCAGATGTATAAAGATAATCACCAAGTAATGCTAGAGATCTCGGAATCAAACGGCACCTAATATAGGTAACTATGTTAATAACCGGACCTTAATCGGATGATTGGATAGAATGAGGTTTCGTAAACCAAACGAGTGTAGAGACTCGTGTCATTTGGTTTAACAAAGCCTACATACTAAATGAAACCTAACATAATTGTTTACGACCCATTACGACCCGTTTAGGAAGCTTATGCTACTTTAACGTGTCGTGCGCGTGAAACGCGTTCGGACCGCCTAACTAGTCCTATGACAAGTATTATATGCCTATACATGTTACATAATCAGTTATGTGACAAAGGTTTAGGTTACATATGCTTAATTACCAATTATACATGAAAAGGGTATTCTGGTAATTTACCTAAGGCATATAAACTACCTATCATACAACTACTTAAACGATGTGACCATAGGGTATAACCTCGGAAGGTTATTCCCTACACTATGGTCACCTAATATATTTGGTCGGATCCTAATGATCGACCAAACTGGGTCGGGTTCGAAGGTATAAGCGATTGATCAGATCGCTTACCCTACGACCCTAGACAACGTGGTAATCAGTAGGCATAGTCCCAAGGGACTATGACCATCGTGATTACAACCACGTTGCGAAGTTCAATCGAACTTCGCATTGACCATTACTGGTCAACGCTGAAAGTCAAACAAAGTTTGACTTTCGGACTCGAAAAGCAGTAAATATAAGGAAAAGAACGAAAGAATACTAACCCAGGGTCCCCGAATGCTAATCTCAATTCAAAAATCTCAGGTATGAAACAAAGGTTTCAACTTAGAGTTTCTCAAATTGAAATTCTAGTAAGAAATACAATGGGGGCATGGGGTATATATAGTTTTCGGGTAACCGCTAGGATCGTTTCTTGAATATCGTGCCACGATCCAAGCCGAACACTTGTCACAATGTTGTGGTGGCTAAAATGTTGTTCTTATCCGCTGACTAGACGATAGGAAACGTGTGGACACGAATCAATTCAGTTGCAAGTTGCAAAACAAACATTGAATCTGGTCAGAAGGGCTAATGCGGCCCGCTTTAGATTTAGGCAAACACAATGCGGGCCGCTTGGGGCCTCTGATCTGCATATAAGTTTGAAAAATGACAGTTTCAGTCCCTGCACGTGTTTAAGGCCATTTCCGACACTTCTAAGGCCCGTAAAGCCAACTTTAAGGCCCTAAAATGTTGCCTAAACATTGTGGACATGAAACATGCTCAAAAATATGCCGGGTGATGGTTCGTTTAGCCGTACGAACGCGATGTTCGCTTAATTACGACGGAATGCGCACAAGCGCGAAAAACGATCCAAATGACGCAACGAATGGATTTTTCTTAAGGCGAACACTAAAATATAATATAGTCATGCTCACATAAATTTTTGGATGTCCAGATGTATTCAGAACGTAAGTTATGCGCGAAAATGCAAACTTGTGCACTTTTTGACACTTTTAGTCCCTGAATGACCCAAAAGTTTATTTTAGCACACCGAACCCCTCAAAGCCTATTTCTAAGCTATGTCAAGGATATTTAAGGTGTGTTTAACTTATGGTTATGTTCCGGAATGTTCGTTACAGTTCAAATTGACATACTTTCGCAGTTTGTCATATTTAGTCCCTGTAAGCGAATTAACTTGTTTTTGCCATACCAAAGCCTTCAAAACTTATTTCTAAGTTATGTAAAGGTTATTTAAGGTATGTTGAGTATATGTTGATGTTCCGGAGTATTTCTCGCATTAAACTGAGTACGTTTACGCACTAGTTTGCGTATAACTCTCCAGAAAGTGATGTAGAGTTTGAAATTACATAAAAGTCAAAACATGAAAAATGTATAACATAACAAAACAAACATTGGGATCAAATAACATTGTTTTATTGATAATAGAACTGTTCATAGTGATTACAAGCACAGTTGTTACAGCGGCATAGTATAACCTTGACATTCAACATTTGCAGCTTCAATAATCCGCTTCTCACTTGGAACGAAGACACGTAGCAATGGATTTGAATAACCAACAAATATACCCTCAATGCACTTCGGACCAAACTTCCCAAAAGGCTCTATAACCGTACAAGGTGATCCAAACGGTTCTAGATACTTCAAATTCGGTTTGCGGTTATTGATTAGCTCAAAGCATGTTTTGTTGAACTTCTTGACAGTTAGAACCCTGTTAAGCGTATAGCATGCGGCAGAAACAGCTTCAGCCCAAAAATTAATCGGTAACTTTGAATCTGCGAGCATAGTTCTAGCCGTTTCGATTAGCGTCCGGTTTTTGCATTCTGCGACTCCATTCTGCTGCGGAGTGTACGGAGCACTAAACTCATGCAAAATACCTCTTTCATCACAAAATTCTTCCATCTTGCTGTTCTTGAATTCAGTACCATTATCACTTCTAATTTTCTTGATACGCCTTTGGTACAAATTCTCTATCTTCCTGAACAGTCCCATCAAACTGTCAAATGTTTCATCTTTTGTCTTCAAGAAAGAAACCCATGAAAATCTGGAATAATCATCAGTAACGACCAAACAATAGTAATCTCCTGTAACACTTTTAACATTCACAGGACCAAACAAATCCATGTGAAGTCTTTCCAGAGGTCTTGAAACTGAATTGACTTGCTTTGTAGGGTGTGACTTTTTCTTCTGCTTGCCTTTGATACAGCTAATGCACTCCCCTTCCAGATGAAAACCTTTGATATTAACTCCCAATACCAAATCATTGTGCACTAAGTGATTCATCTTCCTTAGGTGAATATGCCCCATCTTGCGGTGCCACAATCTGGATTCTTTCTCAGTTGCTCTAGACACAAAACAATGTGCTTGACCAGTAGTTGTAGTTGCTACAGACATGTCTAACACATATAAATCATTCACTCAAGGTGCCCTCATGATAATCCATTCTTCAGGAACAACAAAACCAGGTTTCAAAATCAAACACTCTTTATCAGTGAAGTGAGTAGTATACTGATTGTCACAAATCTGTGAGATACTAAGCAAATTGTTCTCCAGCTCAGTGATGTAGTTAACTCTCTCAAACGTCACTATCCCATTGGACAACGTTCCTTCACCAACAATTCTACCACCTTCATGACCAGCAAATCCCACATAACCACCATTAATGTTCTTCACATCATACAGCAATGCGGTCTTCCCTGTCATATGTCGAGATGCGCCACTATCCATAATCCATCTGGATATCAGTTGTGGAAGATCCTGCACACAACAAACTACAATTTAAACAACTTCAAGAAAGATGCCGATTCATGCTTCACGAACCAGGAAGCTCCGGCAATTCAAACTGCTTATTCAAACATGGTGTCCACCCAGGCCTCATCAGCCTTAGGTGTAGCCTTGACTCTAGCAATTTGAATTTTGAAATTTTTAGCCTTCAAAGGAGGAAAACTTGCATCATAATCAACCGAAATTGATTCTTCAGCCTTTTTCACTTCAAAAGTTGAACTTTTCATTTCACCTTTTGGTTTCCAAATTTGTTCAGTTAATGCAACCCTTTTATAAAACTTGTCATTTTGAATTACCAATTTCTTTACAGGTTCATTTTTTGCTTTTACATTGTTGTTTTTAACATTTTGCTTCTCAATCACTTTCTTCTCAACATACATTGGTGATTTACCCTTCACATCAACCTTCTTTTGTTGAACCTTCACAGCTTCAGTCCTAGGCTTCACATATGTACACTTTCGTGCAATATGACCAACTTGTTCACATCTAAAACAAGTACGAGTATCAGCTACTTGACTCGTGCCTTCAGACTGAGCCTGTGAAGCTCTTTTCTCAAAGAACTCTTCATTTGATTTTGAAAAGATTTCATTTTTCTCATCAGAAAGTAACCGTGAACCATTCACAAACACCTTCTTTTCAGTAAACCTCTTGTTTTGAAAATTGTTCTTCCGATAACTATTACCACCCCGATAATCACCCGACCAATTGTTTCGATTGTTATTGTAAAAACGTGGTGAATAAACAGTTTTCTTGTTATAAACCCTGTCTTTCTTTTGACTCAGATTGTTCACGGCTGACAACTCGACTTCAACAAGTTTGAAAACATTTGTTAATTTGTTCATGTTAACATTCTCAATGGGAAACTCTGAATCCGAAAACAACTTATCAGATCCAGCCATCTTGTACATCACAAGACCCGATTCATCACTTAAGTTGTTTTTGGACTTTTGTTTCGGAATGTATTTATCAAAGAAACACCCATCCTCCTCAGAAGTGTCACAATCCGATTTAAGCACTTTGTCTACCACACTTTTCACCACATCATTTTGGACACCCTCTTCATTGGAAGATGTAAACGTGACATCAATGTTTTCAGGAAGTTTAACTTCACTTTCTTCCTCAATTTCCACCAAACTAGACTGCTTTTTCGTGTAGTTGTCTAAAATTGGCGGTGGAACTTTGTGAAAACCTACACCCGTTCCATCAGAAAACACATCCTCGCCATCTTTGTTTTTCCCTATAGGTTTAGGAACAATATGCTGCAAAACAAAGCTTGCCGATTTATAGCTGTTAAGCTTCAACTGGATTCGTTCATTCTCAATTTCAGCTTCTTGAACTTTAAGTTTCAATTTAGCAATTTGATCCAGTTGTTCATTAATCGATTCTTCTTTTAATCTCAAAACAGCTCTTAGATGTTCATTTTCTTTAAAAGTTTTGCCATTTCGATCATCACTATCTTTGACAATGCTTTTCAATTTCTCAAACTTTTCAGAAATTTGACGGTTTTCAAGAATTAACTTTTCATTTTCAGATTTTAGTTTCTCATGTTCCTTTTTATCATTTTCAATTTGAGCCGTTAATTCTTTGTTCCGTTCAGTTGAAGCTCTTACACTTTTGTCACGATCAAGAATCTGATTTTCAACATTTCTAACCTTTGTTGTCAGATTCTGTATTTTCTCATTGTTAAGATACGTGACAGTGCTACAAAAATTGCATTGTTTGGTGCAATTTTTGCAGTCAGCATTTCCATCAAACTTGTTACCTGACGCATTTGTTGACACACTTTGACTGACCGATCCCTTTGACTCAGTGACAGAATTAGGATCTACCTCAAGTGCTTTTGCAGCTAGCACTTTGTCAGCCATCACTCCCAGATTCTCAGCTGTCAACTCTTGCGTAGTATCAATTATGCCTGTATCAACCTGCTTTTCTTTCTTCTCTTTCTCCTCTTTCTCTTCTTTCTCCTTTCTCTCTTTCTCTTTCGCTTCTTCAATCATCTTTGATGTTGGTGTTCCCCACCACTTGTGCTGCCAATATTCATCTTCTTCTTGATACTCCTTGATGATGGCTTCAATATCAATCGTTTTGTCATCAATTGCAATGTTGCCATATCTATCAAGATAGCACTCTCTATCTGGATCCCATCTGTTTGCTCTTCTAGCTTCCAGAAAGATACCAGAAAGTCTAATAATCTTTGTTTCAGCAGTCATCTTCCGGTATTTATATTTCTGTTCTTCAGTACGATCATCTTTCCATGGCTTAGGTTCATCATTGCTTGCCATGAATGCGTAACCAACCGCATCTTCTTCCGGTAGAACTTCCTTACTCCAATCATACCCTTCATCATCATAAATCACAGCAAGAGCCCTTGATTTGTCTCTGTTATCTTCAGACTGCTTCAATCTAGGCGGCTCGGATTTATTCTGATGGTAGATTGCCTTTTTGTAATAATCATCTCGAAAAGGATTCTCTGATTCATCAGCATAAGCGTTTTGGCATTCTCTCTTAAAATGACCCTTATGCTTACACTTGAAGCAAGTCACCTTCGATTTATCGAACCCCAACTTAGTAGACGGACCACCGATCGTTTTTCTCCCTGTAATCTCCATGAAGCGTTGTGCACGTCGAACTGCACTTGCCATTGCCCAACGAATATCGATCAGCTCCATTTCTTCAGGGTCTATCTGATCGTAGTCTTCTTTCGTCAGATTTGTATTCCCGATTTTTCCAGCTACCAATCCTTCGTAGGATTCCAAAACAGAAGCTAGAAAGACCATTTGTTGCTTGGCCGACTCTGCATCAAAATTCTGTGCGTTCTTCAGATCTATAGCGATATTGCAAGAAAACTTCGCATCAGAATGATTTGCATAAGACGTAGATCCACTGTGATAACCACTATGACTTCCACTGCTTTGACCACTTTGACTTTCTTTGCCGACTGTCGACACATTTTCAGCAGAAAATGCAGTCTTTGGAGAAGTAGCTTTTGGCATCATGCTCTTTGGATAGTATAGATCCAGATTTTGTTGATAAGATGAATGATTAACTTTGTACGTCTTCTTCAATTCCAGTTCATGACTTTCCAGTTTCTCAATCACCAAATCTGGTTTCAACAAATCAGAAGGAATAGTGTTTTTAAGCATGAGAACATAATATCTCCACTCCATCTCGTCTGGCAATGCATCGAACAACTTGTCTACTTGCTCCTCATCAGAATATTTGATATCATGTCTTGCTAATTCCAACTTCAGATGACCAAACCTTTCAATCATTTTACACACCGATTCATTTTTAAGACAACCAAACATATCAAACTCTTTCCTAAGAAGTTTCCTTTTATTTTTTACAATCTCTTTGCTTCCAAGACACTTCTTTTCAAGTTTTTCCCATAAGTCTTTAGAATTGGAGTATTCTATCAGTGAAATGATGTCTTCACGCACCGATTGAAACAATAATGCCACACATTTTTGCTCAGCCACAAAATTGTCAATCTCTTCAGTTGATCTTAATGCTTCACCATTTTTCTTTCCTTGTTCAAAACCATTCTTCATACTCTTCCAGCTAGGAAAAGCAAATGCCATCAACCAATCTTCGAATTTTGTTGCCCACCTGCTATAATCTTCTATAGCCATCAGCTTAGGAGGTTTGTTAAACGTTCCAAATGCGCTTTCGGACTCCCAAGCTTCCTTCTTTCTTTCTTTCGGTGGATTTTTGTTTGCATCACTTGAAGACGTTTCGTTGTTTCCTGAACTACCTGTGAATGCGTACATGTCACTGAAAGGATTCATGAAAATATCATCCATTTTGATCGTACCTGCAAAATTATCAAACACTTAGAAAAATTTTTAGGTTTTGAAAAATTAACAGTTCAAGCGAAATACTTGAAGTAAACAGCCTTCAAGCGAAATCAGATAACACACTAATTCAAGCGAAATCAACTGTTTCGCTTCAACAAATCAGACCTCCAAGCGAAATATCACAAAATCAGATAAAACAACTTCAAGCGAAATCTAAGATAACAATTTCGCTTCAACAGTTCAAGCGAAAACCACTATTTCGCTTCAACCAAATCAGAAACTACAAGCGAAATCTACTATTTCGCTTCAGGAATTTTTCAAGCGAACCAGTCCAAACAGTATATCTGAAGCGAAATCAACCAATAAATTCGAACACCTTTCAAGCGAAATCTTGTTTTTGGTCAATTTTAATATGTTTTAAGCTGAATTTTAGTCCGAAACTTTGTAGGCTTTGTTAATACTCAGTTTTACACGATATACTCGAAAATTAGACCATTTTGACCGTTGGAAATAGTTCAGATCTGAAAAATGTAAAAAGAAGTGAGCAGAAAGAAGATAATTCGCTGCTATGGTATGAACTCCTCGTCCTGAGCTCTGATACCACTTGTTGGACCGTTGTATGACCCTAAAACGTCAGTCAAGTCAGTTCATCTGAGTTTACAGAGGCGGAATCAAAGTAAACTAAGTCATAACAGCTTTAATCCTTTTAATCTTTCTTTTCTGATTGATTTAAGTGCTTGTACAAGGTTTTCTGATACAGATCCGTCAGCACTTCGTCACACATACAATGACCTAGTCATTTCCCTTCAAGGAACTAACCACCTATATATAGAGTGTGAGATTTCGCTTGAGACTATCTGAAGCGAAATCATGTGTTGTGATTTCGCTTCAAGCATATCCAATCCCTTTCAAGCGAAATCCCATGAATACAACATAACAACCCTAACTTAAACCCTAATACATGACCATTCAAACAATCCTAGACACAAGACTTGATAATGACGTAATCAGCAGACATTCAGTGCACCAACATAGCCTTTATAGCCTTGATATCTGCTTGAGTGTCTTTAAACCTTGATTCCACCATGTTGGTCAGCATTTGTACTTGAATAGCATGCTTTTGATCAGCCATATGTTGCTGTTTTTCAAGCATGGGTTGAAAAATATTCCAAAGCTCATTTGCAGCAAATGCATGTTGTGCAGGTGCTTGAGCAGGAACAGCAGTGGCTTGTGCTTTTTGAGCTTTTAACATCTCTTGCACCATATTCTTTATTTCAGCAACTGAATCTTCAAGTTTGTCAACTCCGTCCGTCAATTCCTGATATTTTGAATCATCACCTACTTTAGTAGGATCATCTGACTCCCCACCAGCAGTGGTTATATCAATGTGTGAGTTAGGAATAGAGTCCCAAAAATCACCCATTGATGCCCCTTGTTCTTGGTACTGGGGACTTCTTTCTTCAGCACTTGATAATCCTTTGATGTTACCAGTGGTCAAAATAGGCTCACTAGTGGTTATCGATGGTGCTATAGAAGAAATTGCCTTCAAGGGAGTCTTACTTATGAAACAACTGTCCAACTGTAGATCTGTTGATCCATCAGTTGTAGTTGCTGCTCCACTTGAACTACCACCGAGAGTTACTTGTAACTCAAGGGGTGTAACCTCCTCAATTGTTGCTGGGATAGCAGGAGTAGTAGCATCAGACCCAGTCACTTGTGGGGGTATACTCTCAGTGATAGGTGATAGAGAGGAACTGGTTTGTGTCTGAGCTATAGCAGCTGCATGCAACAAGGGTAGCATGGATTGTGGCATTATGATTGGTGAGGGTATGGGTGTTGAAAGAGACATGTCCTTGGGATCAGGACTGTGGAAGATAGAGCCAAGTGGATCTAGAGCTTCATAATTTGGTGTCCCTGTGATTACAACCTGATCCTTTTGTGAGGATGCAGGAGGAGTTTTAGGCATGGGTTGAGATCTTTCTTCCAACTGATGTGAGGAAGTAGCAACAGTGGTTTGTGGTGACTTTTGTGTTGTCACAGGCAGTTGCTCTGGGATCTCATCTTCCAGAGTTGCCTTTGTTTTGGGTTTGGTGGGTTTTCTGGATGTTTTTCTTTTGGTCTTTTTGGTGATGTCAGGTGTGGGTTTCAAAGCAGTGGTTGTGCTGCTCTGATCACCTGGAGCAGTGGGCTCAGCAGAAGTTGCCTGAGGATCAGTGGCAGTTTCTAAAGTCTGCTCAGGCACCTTTGCTTTTAATTTTATTGGTGCCATCATTCTTGAAAATGTTTCACTTGTTAAACCTTTTATTTGAAAATGGACACCTTGTTTGGGCAAATTTTCATCCTCTTTTTCAAATTTTTGTTTAAAGTAATAGCTCAGAAATCTTGGAAAAAGAAGAAATGATTTGCTAACAACATTCTTTACCATGTCATTGAAGATCTCCTGGGAGTAGTTGTAATCTTTCTTGTTTAAAATAGCATAGCCCAGGCATTGAATCTTCAATGGTATTTCGTTAAACGATGTTGTTTTATTAGAAACACAACTCACAAGTGTGTGAAACAAAAATCTGGGTGCAGATGGGAAATAACCCTTTTGTAGGGTATCTACCTTTGATTGTTCTGCATAACCCCTTTTCAGAAAATCAGCTTTTAACTCGTTTTTGTCAAAAGAAGTTTTACCATTCTGATCATTGAGTTTGAAGACTTCTGAAATTGTTTGCGGAGTGATTTGAATCACTTTTCCCTGTATCGAAGAGTTTATGGCTATGACATTGTCGTCTTGTTTTTCAAGCGTCGCCTTTTTCCAAAACTCGTTCTGGGTTTGTAGATAGATGGGAGCATCTGCCGTTAACAAAGTTTTGTACTTTGATGCAGATAATGTATCAATGATGGTGTCGAAGGTGTGGTTATCAGTAGGTTTTGTGAGTAAACCCAGGTAATTATGAGGAGATTTGTATGGTATCTCGTTGGATTCTTCGGCCGTTTGAGCGACCTCTTTTGAAGGTGGTGGTGATTTTGGTTTTGATTTTGATCTTGACTTTGATTTTGTCATTTTTGCGGAGAAGAACGAAGAATGATTTTGGAGATTTTGAGAAGAAGGGTTGGAAACTGCTTTGAGAAGAGAATATTGGAATTCAATTCGACAGTGTAAAACCCTGTTTGGGGTTTAGGGCAGGGTTTTATTTAGGGGAAAAATGATCGCTGATGTGGCAACGGTTATTACGATCTGAGGACTAAAAACTGACCACGTGTCAAACACTGATGAAATGGATGAAGGATGAAGAACAGTTGTTTTAAGGGCCACTGACGTATCAAGCATCAGTGGTTACAACGGTAAAAATTGTGGACAGTGGATGATTTTTACTATCAGTGGATAGCATATCAGTGGATAGGACACTGATTGTGAATATCAGTACTTGTCAAGATAATGAAGGATCAGTGGCTAACTTTCAGCAGTGGACATTATTTAGAGATCAGACGTTGAACACAACAGAGATTAGGGTAGATGGTACAGATTTGAAGGACCAGTATTTCAGCAACAGTTTTGAGAATTTTCATTCAAGGTTTTGCCACATGTCAATTTTAAAGAACAGTGGTTTAGTACCCCAGATGATGAGAACTTGTCACTAAGGCACCTCATTTTCGTTTAATATTCAATTAAAACATGAGTGCCCCAGTAATTTAAGTACAGTTTGGCAATCAACTTTTGATGAATGTTTTAAAAACTACTTAGAGTAAGATGTGATCTTAGACATAAGAACCATTTCCTTCTGACCTATTTATGAGGACAATAATACCAACAAAAATACGGTACTATATCCTGATAGGAACTGAAACTATTGCCAACAAAAACAAGCAATAGTTCAAAATATATTATTAAAAAAATGAATAATATATCCTGGTTATTCGAGAAAATCCTTTATATATATAAAAAAAATTAAAGGATTTTCTGAGAACAACATCAAAACGAATCTGGTAACTTTTCAATAAGATAGGTAATCATATCATTCTCAAGTTTATGACAATGGTCAGTGGTTTGAC